>OY728153.1:830128259-831612687 GCA_963277665.1 Viscum album | reverse complement strand
ATACCGCAGGTTTGGATAAAACGAAAAACTAGAATATATTAAACATCAAATCTCACTAATATTAGTCAAAAATGTAACGGAGCAAATTTTCCAACATCACCAACACCAACATCACCATCATCGTCACCCTCATCCTCGTCCCCATCATCGTCCTCACCCTCCTCGCCCTCCTCCTTTCCCTCGCCCTCGGCCTCGCCCTCACCATCCGCCTCGCCATCCTCCTTTCCCTCCTCTTCCGCATCAGACTCATCGATGTAATCTCTGCCATGCCAATCCATTTGAATGATGAACCAACCCATCATTAGTCTTCTTTCTCTCAGTATCATGACATCTCATTTTTATTGATATGTCATCAGACATAAAAAGATTCTTCAGTCTGGGGATCAATGGAAACTGCCACATTACATACTGTGGAACACGGGATGTTGTTCCATCATATTTTGACTTCCAGCGGGATGTGCCATATTTTATACATTCATTTCATTCAGTGGTTTCCTCCCAGAATAAACTACAATATTTCGGGAAATAATGAATTTTGTTTCTTGAAAATCCATGTTCCTCAACTAACTTCCATGCTATATAGTGGTTTGAGGGAATATCTGCATCATCTAGAAGTAAATCCTTCAAGAGGGTAAGAATGTAATCGATTTCTGTAATAGAAATCCCATACATAGTTTTCCAATGAAACAATCGGATTAAAAATTCCAGCCTTTTCATTTTATCACATTGTCGATATACTGGAGTCATGGCAGCATCATTCAATTTTTTCACCCTATCGATATCATCATTTTCACTAGAAGCATCAGCTGTCCTCATATAGAAGTATTCTTGAGTCGAAATCCTTTCTTTTTCGTGATGACAAATAAACAGAAATCGATCATCTAACAGATTCTCCATTCCAGTCCATTCATTTCGATCATCACCAATTTGAGATTTCATTTTCTCCCCATTGTGATATCACACAATGTAGTTTGCCTGAAAACCATTTTTGGTTATGTGGTAGCTGACTTCTTCACGGCTCAACCAAGGTCTACCAACACAATTGGAACATGGGCAGTGTAAGAGACCAATATCTGAAGCATTGTGAAATGAAAAATCTATAATAATCTCCAAAATGTTTTGAGAATCACATGAGATCTGATCGGTTTCATACATCCAACTTCTGTCCATTCTATAAAAAGAATTTATATAAGTCAGTTTGTCATAAACAATTTAGTAGAATTGAACTGTAATAGAATATACATTTATGTAAATGATAAAGGAAGATGTTTTTAGTCGATGTAGTGAACTATTAAAATAATGTAAAGAACATGTACTCATAAATTAAATTAAAATTTATTTATATTTATTTTCATTATGTCTATAAGAGGCACATGCCTCAGGTCCCATCTTGTGTTATAGGCATCGCAAATCATTCACTCATGTTCAATAACTCATTATTGGCCCCTCTATGGCCATACCTTTCATTACCCAATTACTTCCCCAAGTCAAGCGCACCCCATAGGTGAATAAATTTTATGCTTCTACACTAATAGGTTGTTCATGCCTTGTAAAAAGATTTAATTTCATTAAGTATAGACAAAAAAATTTATTTTTAAATTTGAGATTAATAATAAAGTATGTCAATGATAACAACATTACTGAATTAAACTTGTGACTTATCTAGCATTTTTATGGATGTCTACACATGCCAGAATGGGTATTGAAAAGCACCCCACCCTCATAAAAGTGAGTATTGGACAAGAAGGACATGTAACATACATCGTACAATGAGAACCATATTTAATTTACACTAAAGTTATATTAGTACATTCATCTTGGGGGAAATGGAATATATGATTTTGGTTAACTGATGAACTCAAAAACTCGTATTTCATATGTTGGGCACTATCTAAGGTAAGAAATATTGTGAGTATGTGTTTACATCATTCAATTTCTTACATGCTAGTGAGAATTAAGGATTGAATTAATGACTTGAGTTCACTGATTAAATGAGGGTAGAAGATGCATACACTGTGTAAACAGAATGATTAAATAGGTAAATATCTCAAAATATATTTAAAAAAACTCATTGATAGGCTCAAAACGTAAATATAATCTTGAACCAACCATGGAATCTCTTTCAGAACACATTCTCACACACCAGTTATCTCATGTGTTACTAAATACGAAACATAGTCACATAACAAGTGTACTATAACAAAATACATTACCCAAGCCTTATTAAAAAAATTCTCATTTTTATAAAACACTTTCTTCAAGATAAATCATTTCTGAAATATCTTTCGAAATCCATTTTAAATAATAAAATCCCTTTGATCATTTTAAAAAATATTTTGAGTATTCTCAAGGCACCCCCATTTGGAAAAGTCACATTAAATGCCTAATTTCCACACCAAACCATTGAAAACAATTAACATGAGACAATCATCAACCACAAATAACTTAATTGGAAATTAAAAAAACAGAAACCAAATGTGATATAGAATTTAATGTTAAGTTTGGGGAAATGAGATTAAATAGAGACAACAACATCATAAATGGTTCCAACATCATAACTTTTGATTAAAACCACCCATAATTGGAATGGGAATTCCTCATACACCAAATCCCTAATAAAACAAACCAAATCTCCAATTAAACCATTGAATTTAGGGTTTCCACCCCACTTGGATAGCCCTACCCCTACCCAACCCACCCCACTTGGATAGCCCCCCCCACCCCACTTGGACAACCCAGCACCCCCCCACCCCACATAGACAAACCTACCCCCAACCCACTTGGAAAACCCAGCCCCCCCCTCCACCATACCTGGACACCCCTACCCCTAACAACCCACTTGGAAAACCCAGCCACCCCCACCCCACATGGACAACCATACTATCACCCCACTTGGAAAACCCATCCCCCACCCTACCTAGACAGCCCCTCCCCCACCCCACCTGCACACCCTCCCCCACCCCAAATAACCCCACCCCAACCCCATTTGGACAACCCATCCCCCTCCCCCACCCTACCTAGACAGCCCCCACCCCAACTGCACACCCTCCCCATGCCACATAGAAAACCATGCCGTGACACCCTCCCCCACCCCACCCTACCTAGAAAACCCCTCCCCCAGCCCACCTGCACACCCTCCCCACCCCACTTAGACAACCCTGCCTGGACACCATCCCCTACCCCACCTGCACAACCTCCGCCACCCCAAATAGACCTACCCCCACCCCATTTGGACAACCCAGCTCCCCCCCACCCTACCTAGACAGCCCCTCCCCCACCCCACCTGCACACCCTCCCCACCCCACTTGGACAACCCTTCATGGACACCCTCCCCCACCCCCTACCAAGATAACCCCTCCCCCACCCCACCTACACACCCTCCCCCACCCCAAACGGCCCTACCCCCACCCCATTTGGACAACCCAGCCCCCTTCCCACCCTACCTAGACAGCCCCTCCCCCACCCCACTTAGATAGCCCTATACATCCTCCTCCACCCCATCTGCACACCCTCCCCCACCTCAAATTGAATCATAAATTCATCCAAATCAAAATCCAATTTTCAACTAAATTAAATTCCCCCAAAAGTACCATATCACCCCACTAAACAAACCCTTTACCATGTTTAAAGTGTAGAACAAAAAACAGAAGAAAATCCAAGGGTTCCATAGATAGAAACCCTAATTTATCCTAAATAAAAACATAAAACAACAATGAAATAGAGGAATAACGATAAAACTAATGTAACACTTACTAATTTGATGTTTGAAATTAGATTTTGTTTGATTGAAGATGGATCTTGGCTGGAAGGATTCTCATGGCCTAGAAGAATTGAGGAGGAGCTCAATTAGGGTCTGTCTGCAATTGGGATGAGTGGGGGCTCAGGTGGTCTGTATTTGGGGGAAATCTTTCCCAACGGTTATTAAAAACCGCTGGGAAAGATAGAGTTTTCCCAACGATTTCATTAAACCCTAGGGAAAACTGATTTTTCCCATATTTCCCAATGGTTTGATGAAACTGTTGGAAAAAATAATTTTCATCCAATCTTTCCCAATGGTTTCATCATACCATTGGAAAAAATAAATTTTTATAGATCATTACCAATGGTTAATGAAAACCATTGGTAAAGATCACCTATACCAACGGTTCAAAAGAACCGTAGGTATACAAATGTTGGGTAAACCATGATATTCAGTAGTGGATGCCTTTTTAGGGACTATGATCAAGGGACAATATCTTGAGTTAGTCTTAATGAAATAACCACACTAAGGACTCATCTATGGTGCAAGCCCCAATCATGTCCCCCAAATGTGAATCACCTCTGTGTAAGGCCCGAAGAAACCATTCCATCATGCTAGTATTCCTTAGAGTATATATCCATATCCTTCTATAAATGTATGAACATTGAATCCCCATTTGACATGGGTAAGAGTGAAGCCTCCTTGAGGTCTATATATAACCCTTGACTCCACCATAATGTTATCTGGGCCATCTGTTCAGTAGAGTCATGTCCACCCAAGAGACCACATAACTCCTGGGCACTTCGGGATACCTTGACATGATTCCCACACCAAATCATGGCATGGTAACTTTTTCAAAGGATTCCATATTGCATGATGTTAAACAGAATGGATGGGTCCTTGTCAGTGGACCCTAAAAGTTGATGTGTCCAGTTGAGTGACACCGAACAATGTGGGATCTGATTCTACCCCCGAGGATACATATTAATCCCATCTTATGGGTCTGAACCAACATAAAACCACTTTCCATACGTCCTAGATGATGATAAACTCTAGGGGGACTCATTGCCTGGATTAAGTCTAAATTGTCTCTATATCATCAAATCCATATACATCCATGATGATCCTGTCACCAGGGGGCAACCCATGGATACACTATTCTGGAAATGAACCGAGTATTCATGAACATATGAACCTGGAATAAATATATAAGTGAGTCCCAATGTAGGAAATAATCCTCCACAATATGGTGTGATGAGCCCAACCTCCCATACTATCAAACAGTGTAGTCTTGAAGTGTCATTGTCCAAATCGTTATCCAACGAGCACCTGCCTTAAATCTTGTCCATGAATCATACATAGAAGGACTGTTGGGTGTTTTTGGCTCAAACAATAAACCCATTGGAGAACACCCGAGGAAATCATATCCTAAGAGGAATGATTGCACAAATACATATCCCCATCTAATAACTCACTAGGTCCATTCAATTGTGGAACCTCCTTCACAATATAAAAATGATAAACTGTACATTCCTCATAGGGTCAATCCAATCCCCCCTAAAAGATAATGATGTGAATCAGGTTGAAAAAAAATAGTGACATAATGTTCTCTATAATAACAGACAAATTCTTGTCACCCTTCAGAGAATTTTGTTATCCCCCAAATACCCACCTAGGGTCAAAACACTTGTGATATGAATTCTTTATAAATTGGTAATACCTTAGCAAAAACCCAATTTAGTTTTTCTAATGAGACCTAAAGATTCCTCGAGGGGCTATAGTTGGACCCACCCATTAATCACTAAGTCCAACTCATTCTTCATATGAATATGGTGAAACAAAATTCACCTAAACACCTTTACATAAACACGAATACAAAATGTAAATACTTTCCTAATCAATAAACATACTCATAAAGCATCCCGATTAAAGTGAATGGTATTAGAACATTACATTCTCAGTTTAACTAACCATAAAACATCTGGAAAAATAATAATGATGGTATCATTCCAACATATACCCATTGAAGTAAGAGTAATGGTTTTTTTCATTCATAAATAGAAATACAAAAAAATATGATTTTCAAAAATTATTCAGGTAAATATCCTTTTCATTTTGAAAATCACCTTTTATGACTAAAATTTATAATGAATTTTTAAAATACTTTGGTTTGAAATAACCTTTGAATCTTATAATGGAATATTTTAAACATTATATGAAAAATATAGTAGGAAACTCCGTACAAGTAGAGTACGTTAAAAAAAGTATTTTGTTCACATTATCTTTAAAATACAAATAACACTAGTTCGGTAAAGGAAATAGTGATTCATTTAAAAAAATGTTGTAAAAGTAAAATTAGCTAAACATTTATTTAATAAATTATTTAGGAAATTTTAAAAACATTTTTGAAAACATTTGTATAAATGATGGTTTTGGAATAAAATGGATTTTTGATCAAAGAGAGAAATGATGTTGGAATTTAATAGAAACAATTTATTAATCATTTTATGAACCATAGAGTTGGAAAATGATACAATTACTTGAAAAAGTTAATGAATAAATACAGGGAAATAAAATATATTGTCTTTAAGATTGAAATATAAAATAATTCCCCAAAAGGATACCTAAACAAAAAAATATGGAATAATGATGAGATTGGGAAATAAACATTTACCACTTTTGTAAATTTTTAATCATAATTCATATAAAACGAATAAAATTAAACGAAACACTAAATACCACTAATTTAAATGAATGAATGATATAAATTAAAAAATTGAAGTATATAAACCACAAAAGATAATTCATCGGTGAATATGCCGTAGATATCAAGGAAGTAAAAGTTAGATGAGAAACCCTTATATCGAGTCTAACTGGTCATGTACATTCTTTATATTTAGGAATAGTAAACATATATTAATTATTTAAATTTTTAGTAAATAATTAAATTTTTTATTATTTTTATTTAACTTATTATCAAGTTATATATGATTACTTAATCAATTTTTTTACATCTGATGTTTGGAGAAAATTTGGCTTATCAATCAAAAATGATATTGGTATGTTGAATATAGTAAAATAAATTATTTTTTAAACACATGTAGAATAATAATAATAATGAAATAATTGTAATATTTATACATCAATTGTAATTTTAAAATCAATCATGAAACATGGTTGTAAAAAATTAAATATGTCAAAATCATGGAGATGGTAGGCCGAAAACACACATAAGTGATGTTTCCATTTTCCATTGATCATTATAAATATAGTTAATTGATATTTTATATTTAAATAAAGATAATAATATCAGAAATAAAATATTATTTATTTAAAAATATTTATATATCTAATCCATGTGGGGTGGTTGTTTAATGAGAGTCCCATTGTTTCATGATGGTGATTGTCCACACGTACACATACATAGCTATCATATTTCAGTGAGTGTCAAGGTATGAAATAAAATGATATATTATCAATTAATAAATATGAATGTTTAATTAATATAAAAAATATTACATATATAATATATATATTCATTAAATTTATCTTCATCACCTTCAATATAAAGCGTTGGTCAAAGACTAAACACATTGCTTTGTGAGGCTGTAGTTCGTCGTACACATGAGCGATGTTATAATATCACTTATGGGATGGAAATTAAGAAGGTATATGTGATATAATTAAAATATTTGTATAATTATTTTATAAATATTGTAAATAATATATTGGTCATCATACCCAAAAGTGAGAGGTGGTTATTGGAAAAACAATGACACTGGTTTGTGGTGAATTAGTCTATCATACACACGAATACTGATTTCATAACCTATTTTATGGAATTGGAGATAGTTTCAGGTCATGATATTAACATAAAAACATATTAGTATGTTTAATATAATAAATTTATTACTTAATCATGGTCAATAAAGATTTAATGTGGTTGAGAATAAATAAAAACACATAGTTATGAATTTTACCTCTTCGCATACCACCTCTTCATGATTATTCCTGATGTATTCCTAGATTGTATTTATAAAAAAGTAGGATTACATGATTATGGGATGAAATATTTAAATATTTATAAAGGTATTTTTGAAAACAATATAATTTTATGGTGTAAATAAGAGAGAATATGGGGTGTCCTTTTTCATGTGAAGTGAGTGACACACTTGTACTTTTTTAAAAGAAAAAGGTATAACTACTTTTTTCACATTTAAAAAAGGGTAATAAATGTTCTATTGTCAATAAATATACATTATAAGGTCAAAATAAACCCATAAAAGAAATTTTAGATATGTTTTTATGTCATTTTAACCCTTATCTTTTTATTTTATCCCTAGATAAGCCCATTAATAACTTAACAAATCTCATTAAATTTTATTATTTTCAATTAATTTTTGCCCAGTAAATTAGTTGAACATATTTGGTAAAACAAATTACTTTTATTAAAAAAATCAATTTTTAATATTTTATTCACATAATTGGAAAAAATTAATTAAAAATACATTTTATAGAAACGACGAATGAACGGGTTTTCAAAGAGAGAACATTAAAAGTTCACAAAGTTATTATATAAAAATTTAATAATAAAACGATTAAAAAGACATAAATTATATTAATATATTTATAATTTAACCAATTTTAGTTTAAAACCAATTTAACATATAATTTATCCTTTTAAATTATTTAAATAAAAATTTAATTTACAATTAAAATGTAGTAATTTCCACTATTCTTCAAAAAATAAAACTTTTCAGAAAAATCCAAATAATTCACCATTTTTTATGTGATGATTTAAAAAACAAAATTTAAATTATTTAATAAATTTTATAAAAGTCGTAAATATTAAATACATAATATGTGTGCAAAGAGGGACAAAACCACCTATAAGAAAAATATAGTTTTCGAAAACAATTTCTTAATATTAATTATGGGTCTAATTTTATTTAAAATCAATTGACATACATTTTATTTATTCTATAAATGTGTAAATAATATAATGTTCATAATTTAGATATTAGAATTATTACCTTCTAATATAATATATATGTTTACATATCCACGTGAAAATAATAATATTTTAAGAGAGTATTGTGTTTCATTCAACCATGGTGTTGTAGGAATTGAAAGCTTTCAAAGAGATAGAATTATTCAAAAATAATTATATCAATATTTCATGGGATTTTTTATTACCTTATATTATGGGTGTTTCATTTATTACACACTATCGAATATGATATTTATATTTTAAAATCTCATGGGGTTACATTCCACCCCTTAAATAAATTGTGCCTTCACAAATTAATCTTAATCTTAATAATCAATGGTTTTACATTTAAAAATTTCCTTCATGAAATCCCACATCTTAAGAAGGGTTAATAAAACATCAACTTAGTAAGATAGAAAGTTACATATTCTGGTCCTATAGAATAATTTCATAGTTATGTTTCCATGTATAAGAACATAGGTGGGAATTAAAGATATTGATGTGGAAGAAAAGCATAAATAATTACTAGGATTGATTCAGACCACTGATCACAAGAAATTGGGTGATCTAGAGAATCTTAATGATCACAACACCATAAATCCTTAAATGGTGAAAATATCATTTATTCATCAAACATGAATGTTTTAGGATATCATTTGTTTCAATATAATTTTCCTAGGGTTAATAAATCAATTACAATCTAAGAATATATGGAAATATTTTTACTTGATAACATTATATTTCATAATAAAAAATTCAACCTCTGGTTATGCTTTAATCAATTCATGCTTCATTTCTTACTCAAATCAATGAATATTCATAGTGAATGTTTTTTCCTGAATAAAATTTAACATATCATTAGAATGATAAGAAATTATTTAAATCTCATGATATTTTACAAACTCAAAGTGGTTATAAAACGTTATCCCATAAAACCTATAGTTAAACTAAATAAATTAAATAAATATTTAACCTTATGAATCATTAAAAATATGTCCATATAAAGTCTATGTGTAAAATAATTATTGTAGGTTCACTAAATCAAAATTATATTCCCCCAAAAATATAAAGTGTCTCTTAATATCACATTAAAAATATGTGGAATAACTATCACTAAAAAAATTATTGAAAAAATTCATGATTCCCAACACAAATTCATAATTTCTTGAATAATTTACATAAATAAATACTTTTAGGAAACCTTAGAAAATAAGACATAAAATAAAAAACCCCTAACAAAATTCATGGTAACCATACACTATCCCAAATAGATCTCATTATTAACTCAACATTAGGAACATATTTAGGGTTATCCTCCCATGATCATGTGTTTTCTAAGATATTTATCTTTTCATTGAATCACATTTCTTAGTCTTCATTAGTATTGAACACATGATCACAAATAATTTAAGAAATAGTGTTACCTTACAATCCTTTTACATTTAATGATTCATATATCTAGAATACCATAGGTAAAAATACTTCTACACCATTATTATTTAATATAATAACAATAGAATTGTATTAATTCCACATCAGTTGTAGTAATGATATAATATTGACCTTGACCCTTTGACTTCTTTTGGGATATATTCCCATGGTTCTTTTCAGTTTCATTTACATAGTGTCCCACATTATAATAGTTGAATCATTGAAACTTTTAAAATATTTTATTTCCCTTTAAATAAAGAGCATGTTGGCCTTACTCTCTACACCTATACGGAATAACCATTACATTTAAGAATGTATTGGGGTGTTTCTTTCCATAATTATCAAATATGGTGAAAATATTTCCCTTATTCCATTATTCTATCGTTTTCTCGACCATCCTCTTCTTCTATTTAATCCCCTTGAAGTCACAATACATAAAGAATTCATTGTCTATCTTATAAGAAGATGATACTATGTCTTCATATGATAATAATCATTTGGAAACCATTCACTATTCGAAATATTGTCTTAATCCCATTAATAATGTAGTCATTATGACTCTTGAGATTACATTTATTGATACAGTTCCCATTTCTTCCTCTAAGAGCCATTTAAAAATGGTTTAATGAACTAGATAGGATCATATCATTATGAAAATTAATATAAAATCCCAAAACTAGTGAAATACATAACATTAATAGAAAAAATCAGGCATAACTAATCTAATAATCATAAATAGGATTCCTTTGGGGAAATATCTATTTTCAAATCCAACAAAAATGTTTGTAATGAAACTATGAATTATCCTAGTCATATTCCTCATTAGTTTCAATCTTGGTGGGTAGTAAGGACCATTTTTAACTAGATGTCAATCATGTCAAGGACAATGTTTCCTTTTTGGAGCTATTTTCCCTGGTTACATATTTTCCATAAACCAATATACTTTTAGTAAATAGATAGGGATTATTTTTCTTGAAAAACCACATAATCTCTTTCTTATAAAAATATTTTGATATTATTCAATACTTATCATCAATTATTATCATAAGGTCATGTTCCATAATCTATATTTTCCTAAATATTATTCCTGAGGATTCAACTGAACATCTTATGACTCTAATTTTATTGCCCCTACCCTAGTATCCTCCAGACAATTTCTAATTTGTTACATTAGCATAAGATAAAAATAATCACACTATTAAGGAATCAATAGTTATGTAGCCTTGGTAAACTTGATACATATATTAAATTCACAATATATTTTAATACATAACATATACAATTAATTTATTAGAGAATTCCATTATTTGAATTAGTGTATAACAACATATCAATTAGAAAATACATCGTTGTGTCATGAAGAAAATAAAAAATAAGAAATGTGTGAGATCATATTCTCAGTAAGGGTAAGTGTGTTGCAGAAGATATGAATAAATAATGCACAATAAATATGGAATATTAAATTACTAAAAAAACATTCCATTTAATAAATAACTTGAGCATAATATGATATGATTAAATGATGATCAAATAATTCCATTTAAATAATACCATAAACATTAATACATAACCACCGATATTCTAACTAATCAAATAATAAGATGGAATATTAATAAATTAATTTAAAATAACGAAATCAATATTTATAGACATCTAAAACATACCATCAAGGCCTTGTTCCGAGTTATCTAATATCATAGGGGCCTTGTGTGAATAAATATAATACCATCAAGACCATGTTCCAAGTCATTTATATAAATGGGTAAGCAATCGGCCAAATCCAAATCTTGTTTTCTCATGAGACCTAATGATGCATCAGGGGATAGAGAGGATCCTACAAGTAACACACTATGTCCAATTTATTCCTTATAATAATGTTGTGAAACATAACACACAAAAAAATTCATATTTAAACTATAATATGAAATGTAAATACTTTCCCAATAAATAAACATAATCATAACCCATCTATACTAGAGTGAATTGTATCAATACAATACATCTATAGTAAAACTGTTCATAAAACCTCTAGATAGATAATAATTAATGTATAATTACAACATATACCCATTGGAGTAAATTTGAAGGATTAAAGAAATTGATGAATAAAAACACTATAAAAATAACTTTCAAAACATTATTGAAGAAAATATCCTTTTCAATTTGAAAACAACCTTTTTTGACTAAAAGATCACAAATAGTTTTTAAAATAGTTTTTATCTAAAAATAAACATTGAAACATATAATTTTATATTTAAAACATTTATTTGGAATGATTTTAGGGAATTTTTTACATGCTGAATACACTAAAATAAATAATTTTTTTCACATTTTTTGGGAAAATCCGGATGAAGTTCATTTGGATAATGGCTTGATGATTCCATTCAATTTTTTTAAAAGTAAAAATGGGAACCAATTTAATTGATAAATAATTTGTAAAGTGTTAGAAACATTTTAGAAAATAGTTTTTTATAAAGCATAGTTTTGGAAGAAAAAATATTTCTAACAGAAGAGATAAATGAAGTCTTGTTTTCCTAAAAACATTTTCTTAATAATTTTGAGTACCAAAGTGAGGAAAAATGGAAAGATAACTTAATTAAACTCATAAATAATAATATAGTAATAAAATATATTTATTTTATGAAATAAATATCAAATACTTATCCCAATAGATAATTAATGAAAAACAATCATAAATAATGATGAAATTGCGAAATAAACTCTTACCACTTTAGTAATTATTTTATCATAATCCATTAGAAAAATAACATAAAATGAAAAAATGAATAAAATTAAACTAAATTAATTCATTATATAACATAAAAACGTGCATTATATAAACCACGCAAAAAAAAAATAGGTGGTGAATATGGCTTATGTCTAAATGAAGTAAAATTTATACGAGAAACACTTTCTTTGGGTCAAAATCATCACTTGGATTATTTATCTTCTTTAATAATAAAATTATGTCAATTATTTACTTTATTAAGAATTATTTTCAAATTTATTATTAGTTTTAATTAACTTATTACTATTTTAAATATGATGACATATTCAAAGAAGTTTACGTTATATGTTTCAATAATATTTGGATTATTGGTCATAAATAACATTGGTAGGATGAATATGGTTAAAGAGGCCATTGATTAAAAATATCATGGATAATAATCATTAAATAATTATCATATTTATTCATCAATTATAATTTTAGATTTTTTTCTAGAAATATGTTTATAAAAAATTTAATATGTTACAATCATGGAGATGGTAGGCCGTACATATGCAAGAGTGACCTTTCAATTTTTAATTATCATTATAGATAGAAGTTAATTATTATTTTATAATTATAGAATGATACTAATATTTTAAATTAATATCTTTTTTTCCAATATACTTATATATTTAATATATGTTTTGTGGTGATAAATAAAGAGTCACATAGTTTCGTGAAGCCGACTGTCCATACATACAGATATGGCATTATCATTTTGTAGTGAATAAAAATTTAATAGTGAAAATGATGTCTTATATTTTAAGAAGGATAAATATTTCGTTAACATCATAAAAATTTCATTTTTATCATATTTATTTATTAAAAGTTTCATTATTACAACCCATGTAAATCATTTTTGAAAGATGAATCATATCATTTTGTGAGGCAGTAGTCTACCGTACACACAAGCAACACTATTATATCCCATTCCAAATGGAAATTGAAATGGTATATATGATATAATGAATAAAGATGCGTAATTATATTATAAATTTAATATTTATTCTTTATATATACCATCTAAACCATCCATAAGATGTGGTAGTGAAAAAATGAAAGACATTAATTCCTGAGGCTATTGTCCAACGTACATACGAATGGTCATTTTGTAACACATTTGATGGAATTGGGGATGATTTTAGGAAATTAACTTAACATGAAGGAATTTAATTATATGGAAGATAATTTTATATTATATAATTATGAATTTACAAGAATTAATATAGGTGGAGAAATAAATGAAATAAAAATTTATAGTTTGTAAATTTACCTCTTCTTAGAGAACCTATTTAAGAGGATTACTAAAGTGTTCCTATAATGGATTGATGACCAATCCAAGTTTTATTATGATGAGGGTACGAAAGTTTACAAGTGACTTGGTAATTTCATTGATGAAAAAATGGGTTGAAGGTGTGAATAAGTGATGAGATAGGGTGTTCTTTTATAAGTGAGGTGAGTGGAACACCTATAATATTGGAAATGAATAAGGTGTACTCATATTTTTTACATGAAATAAGGGAAAATTTGATCATTATAGATAATTAGAAATTATGTGGTATAAATATTTTATAGAACTATTTATTCATTTTATCACTTATTTCTTTAGTTTATCCTCTTGTAAACTAATTTTTAACATAACCTTAATACTAAATTTTTACTACTTTCACTATTCATTTTGGTAAAAAATTAAGTTGAAAATATCAGGTTATATATATTATGTTTATTGAACATATTTAATCCATTTTTTCAAAATCAATTAACAGAATTAGTAAATTATAATTTAAAAATAATCCTGTAAATGCGAGGAGAATGAATGTTTTCAAAGATAAAATGTTCAGAAGTTGAGAAAACAAATATATAAAAATTTGATGTGAAAATTGTTATAATGAAAAAAATTAAATTAATATAAATATAATAGTAATATTATTACTATAAAACTAATTTAAAATATAATTTAACTCCATAAATAATTTATAAAAATATGTAATTTTCAATTAAAATTCAATTTTATTCACAATTCATTGAAAAATAAAACATTTTAGAAAAATAAAAAAAAAAGTAAACATATTTTTGATATGTGGATTAAAATAATGTGTAATGTTTCCAATATATATTCTAAAATTGGTAAAATATAATTAATATTTATATTCTCAATGAAAAATAAAACTGCCATTGAGAAAAATACTATTGTTCAAAATACATTTTTTTGAAAAATAGTTATTATTTTATCTCTTAAAAATAGAAATCATTTTTATTTATTTTCATCATTTTTAAACTATATAACTTTATTAATTTAGTGTTTAATATTCACACTAGACAACTTAATGGATATGAAATGATTTTCTTGTTTAAATTGTAATATTTTAATGGAGTGTTGTCTTTCAATCTAACTGAGTGCTTCATGCATTGAAATATATTAAAGAGATTGAATTATTTAAAAATAAATACATCATAAATTAACATTATTTTTATATCTATTATATTCTTCTGGTTTCAGGTCATTCATGTTTTTAAATATGATGTTCATATTTTAAAATATTTGGTGTTACAATTTAAAAGGGATCTTCTTGTCATTTTTTGAATGAGTTACTTTTTTCTAAAGGTATGAATTAAATATTTGTTTTAATTTTTGCACCACAAAAAATATTCATTATAATTTAATTTATATTATATGTTTCTATGGTTCATTTAAAATAAAATGTTTTCCCAATAATTTTGTATATTTTTAAATTTTAATATAAGGGATTTCAAAATAAGTTTTTTTCCACCAGAAATATTTCTATGATATTTTGGAAGTATTTAAATATATTTCAAAATACTTTGATAAATAATATGCGTTTAGAGTTATATACTCTATTATTTCAATACAATGAATTATGATCATATTATTCTACTTATTGACTGAGAAAATATTGACATTTTATAAGCTAGATTTTCAATAGGATTGTATATTTTGATTATGTATAGAATTTTTATTCATTTATTTAATTTTTTAAGGCACTGGAATTAGAATATGATTTTTGGGTCCTGTTAAAGACCATTGATGTATTATTAGGTCTCATTAGATAAACTAGTTTGGGTATTTTTCAAATTACATACCTATTTACGTATGATTTAATGGAACAAGGCCTTGAAAAAAAGATTATGATGTCCACCATTAAGAATTATGTCATCACAAAACTTGATTTTGTTATCAATTTTATTTGTTATATTTTTGTTCCATTACTGAATTTAGTCCCATTTCATTTTAATAGTTCTATGGAATAACAGATTATTTTTATCTATTCCATATTATTCACAATTTATTTATTCATTTAATAGGTTTGGTTGAACACATTCCCTAAACAAGAACTATATTTCATACTTAGTTACAATTATCATTCCCTAGGAGACCATGAAGGGATATATAAATTATTTTAAGGATTTACTAATATAAATAATCAAGTTCTCAAAATTTTTTTATGATTTATTTCATGGTCTCAAATTTAATTTGAGAATCATATATATTTATATTTCCCAGAGACTACTGAACTATTTAATTCTTTAGGATTTTATCACTTTCATTTTGTGTCAATGTTATAAAATAACTATCAACACCATCTTATGGTAGTTATGGTTTTATAGGCATGGTGTATTATTTTTGTTACATGTTAAGTGTTTGAATTTAATGGATGTGATACATAAGGGTTTATTTGGAAGGTAGTAAGGGTTACACTGATACATAACCTTTAGAAAATGGAAAACCACCTGATACGTAAGGATTAACTTATAATGAATATGGGACACATTTTTGATATTTAAGGGTTTAAAAAATTTATAAATTCTATAACAAATATGTCTAGTTTTATCATTGCATAAGTGTTTATATATTTGGTAAATAACACAATATTTACCAGTTACTCAGATAGGTAAGGGTGATGCCTATAAGTTTCTTGATGAGTATGGTAAGATATATAACTTTCTCATTTTGAGAGCGATGAACTAGGTTTTTTGAGGATAAATGATATTCTATGAGGGTTACTCGAGTGGGAAGGATAATGCCATATTGGGTAATTAATGACATGAAATGTATTCATGAGGTAGTAGCATCAAGAAACACTATGAGGTTAGTTGTGATGGGCGAGTAGGGTCATAGGGTATTCCATTATTTGAGGCAAGTTCTATGAGAGTTTTAGTTATTCCTTGAGTTATTATTCCAAATCATGACTCCATGGGATAAAATGAGAGGGTTGACTATGTCCTTGGCTTTCCATGGCCCATTGGGGTAACACTATGTTAGGAAGATTTTATAGATTCCAAAAAGTAAATATAGTGTGGTCACTACTACAAAAAGACATTTTACCGCATGGGTCTTTATCAGTGCTTCCCTGAAGTACAAATAAATGGCATATTTATCAGCGCTTCAAAAAATTCTAATAAATTTTTACATTTATTAACACCTTTTTTTGCACTAATAAAAAGTTTCCTTTATATTCCCTTTTTAGCAGTAATAAAGTGTTAATATTATCAGCACATTTTTTTAGTCATGATAAAGGGTACACATTATCAGTGATTTATTATTAACACTATAAATGGTTTCCCTTTTATCCGCACATTATTTTTAGCACTCATAAAGGGATCCTTTATCAGCACTATTTATCACCAATAAAGGTTTAAAGAAAATGAAATAATGAAATAAATAACAAATAAAAAATGATTTTATTAAAATAAATATTACATATTATATTAATTGATTAATTATAAATAAAAATGAATAAATTGATTATCAAATTTATAAATTAAAAATAACAGTAAATACTATGTATTATATATATATATATATATTTGAAAAAATAAAATTTAAATGAATAGAAATTAAAAATATGTAAATTAAAGAAAAATTTTAATTTTTTTAATTAGATAACTATTGACAATGCTTATAAATAGTATATATTAGATATATAGATATATATGAATGTATAAAAATATTATTTATATAACACAAATTAGTAATGCTCTAAATTAACTAGTAATATATTTAGTTAACAATTTTTTATAATTTAAAATTAATGTAAATTAGAAATGCTATCAAATTAAATAGAGTAAAAGACATATTGAATGTCATTTTATTTCTCAATTTAATATAGATCAAATGATTATTATATTGATTCAACATATATTTACTTAATTATTTTTTATATAAAATGCACACATAGAAAACATATCCAATTTTTCAATATTGTTAAAGTGACTTATTTTTAATTTATTCAATTTTACTCATTTTTAACATGCATGCACTTAATATTATAAATTCATTAATAATGTAAAAAATATTTTTCTAAAAGAATATCTATAAATAATTGTATTTATAAATGTACATTTACTATATTTATACATTCATATATTTATAAATATAAAGAAATAAATAACTTTTTTAAAGTTTAATTATATAATTATATATAAATAATCATATATATTTAAAAAATTATTAATAAATTATTTAAAAAATTAATATATCTAATTGTTTTAAAATTTATATGTATTTATGATATATAAATAAAATATAAATATATAATTATATAAATATTTAAATTAATATAAATTTTATTTTTTAAAAATATTTACATTCTTATAAATACATAATTATATATTTTAACATTTATAGAATTATAATAAATATATTTAAATAATGATTATATTTAATATAATTATTTTTATGTAAATATATTTATAACTTTTTTATTGTAAATTTTAATAATAAATCCTTTATCAGTGCTTAATTACTAAGCATTGATGAATGGATTATTTATCAAATATTTTTTTATAATGATAATGATATATCTTTATTAGCACTAAAAACTCTAATAACAGTGTCCCAGTCTATTTAAAAAACTCTAACTAGTTGCTAATCCATTGTGCTATTAGATTATTTCTGTAGAATCCACCCACTACTGACTGTCCTCCTCGGTGAACTGAAACTCGAATCATGGCTCTAATCAGAGATAAAAAAATACAAGGCTCAAATGTAAGGTTTAAATGATTTTAGGATTGAAGGAATCAGAGGCTAGAATGTATGTCTTCCTCTACATTCTCTCGAATGTTTTCCTTTATCTAATTTAGTTTGGGGAACTCGGGGTGTCAAACATCAATAATTATGGCCATGGTTGATGTTTTTTTTTCAATTTTGAGTGTGGTGTTTTATCCATTATTTAGATTTGGCTGTGGAGATAGTGCATTTGGATGCTTGGAATTTTTATAGTTTGAATAACCTATACTGTGAGCCTTCCTAGCCTCACTCCCAGACCATATGAGCATCTCCTTCCTTCTTAGTTGCATCTGTGAATTAATGTAGGGGATTTCTAACCCACTCATTTATTTTATTGAATGTGTGGATAAATCCTACATTATTTTCGTTCTATAAATAGTGTAATTAACCATATAGTAGAATTCTTATCCCATTTTACATATTCTATAATGTTTTTTATGTATCAATTTCCATGATGGTGGTTGGGTAGCTTTGAGATTTCTTCCTAGAATCTTAAAATGACTATTTAATTTCATATTTTTGAGGTAGATACTTATATGGGGGTGATGTTTTACAGATTTTTTAATTTTCTGATTCCACTTAGATTTCTAAATGAATTATGAGTATTCCATTTATAAATATTTACCTACCAAGAGTTGTTCTGTCTTGATAGAGGCTAGTGTGTATGGGATAGATGTTGTAAGGTTTTGTGTGTTTTTCTTTATAGTGTGTGACATATATTGTTAATGTGTATTATTACTTTATGAAAACTTATTTATGGAACTCCCTAGAATCTCAATGATTTGTCAATGTGTATTAGATGGCCTCTCTATATTCCTTCATATGGGTATATCAAATGTGATAACCTCCCAAGAATCCTTCGTATGGGTCTGTGTGGTGATATGCTAGCCCAATATTGTTTAGATGTTTTTAAATATTTGATATACCATTAGTATTAAATGTAATAATTCCATAGGTTATTACATAACTTGTTAAAAAAATAGAATGAAGGTTATCAAATTATATATATTAGAAATGATTTTTTTGTATTCAAAAATATATTTCTACATTTATTAGTTCGACCCCTAATAATCTATGATTACCATCCATGTCTATGAAAAAACCTTTTTTTAAAAAAAATTTTGTCAATTAATTTTTCTATCTTCTAGTTTATTGAATGAGTGTTTATTATTCTTGTTTATCATATTTAGGTTTTATATTACTCTATAATTTCAAGTATTATATTTTCCTTTTTTGGGGATTTAAGAAAGTCTTGGTGGGTGTCAAAAAATAGTTATTATTGAATTTTTTTTCATGATACTGATCCACCTCCTCATTTATAGAAAACTTCATCCACATCAACTTCATCTCCTAAACAGTTATTATTGGAATTTGATCTCAAAACTCACCCCCATCACTTTTATGATTATTGTTCTACTCTGTCCATTAGTTATCCCATGGATGACTATTGCTTAGAGTATTTCAAGAATCATAGGTTCTACACACAAGAGATGAAGGATGTGTGTCAAACAACAAAATGCAATCATAAATTTATGGGAGATGAGTTGATGAGGATGAAAATTGTCCATAACGTTCCCCTTTGAATGAATTCAGAGGACAATGAATGCCATAGTGGAGTAATTATTTTCATAAAATCAATTATCCATTTTCTATGAAGCATACTAAAATTAATTGATATAATAAAATGATATATTTCCCTTATTATAATTTCATATAAATATAAAATTTGATAATAAATATCTTATTTGTATTTATTTATTTAGTGTATAAAATTAATATTTATGAACCTAAGAGGTTGTATATGAATAAAAAATAGAGTCACACTAATCATTCAACAAAAGAGTATGAATATGGAGTTAAAGAGTTTATCATGTTTGCAATAGAGTATATATATAAACATTATAAAATCCTTTTTATGTGTTTATATAGTTTTTATTCAAGAAAAATTAGTCTGGAATTGTTTAAAAAACATATGATTTTTCATTGAATATATCATATCTATATATGTTGGAAGAAACACATGGAAAAAAAGAATGTGGACACTTATTGGGATGATACCATGGTTTATGGATAATGGGATATGAATATCAATGTAAATGATAGTGGATGTCGCATGGAAGAAATGAAAATGACAATCAAATATGACATTATTAATTGACCAAATTTGATTAAGAAGTTAAATAGATATACCAGGATACCATTTTATACCTATTGTACAAAATACATGACATTTGAAGCTGTATTGATGTTTTATAATAATGAAAGTGGAAGCGGATGAAGTGACCCCATCTTTTAAAAAATACTTGGTCTCCAGAATGATATGCTACCAGAAGATAATGAACTACCATGTCTAACATATGATTCATAATGAATGTTATATTAAATGGTCATAATCTCTTATAAAGTACATGCCTGTCCAAATGATTTCATATTTTTTTTTCAAATAACATGAATCAGTCATAAAATACCCAAAGCGTGGCACATATTAATATAAGAAAAATGAATCAGGTCCTTCAAAATATATATGGTAATTTCCTATCATTCCTTGGTTTATAAGACTATATAATTGTCCTAAAACAAAGAGAGAATTGACATGGCATGAAGATACATGAATTAAATATGGGAACTTATACCATCTAGTTGATTCCCTTCAATGAAAGAAAATTTATTACGAGTATCCAAAATTTGGAAATGATCCAAGAAATATTTGTCTCACATTATATATAGATTGAATAAAGACATTCATCATAAAAAATTTTACTCACACAATATGTCTTGTTATGTTGGTAAATTATAACTTTCCACCATGGTTATGAAGAAAGTGAAAATACATTATGTTTTATCTACTTAAATCAGGACCAAAGTAACCCAGTAA
This sequence comes from Viscum album, assembly GCA_963277665.1. Classification (NCBI taxonomy): domain Eukaryota; kingdom Viridiplantae; phylum Streptophyta; class Magnoliopsida; order Santalales; family Viscaceae; genus Viscum; species Viscum album. The sequence continues at coordinate 831,590,854 of OY728153.1, read as the reverse complement.
AGATATTGATGTCTATTTGGCTCCATGAATCAAATATATGAAATTTATGGAGGATATAAGTGATATAATTTATGTCACTCATATAAGTGAAGACTTCACATTGAAGGTCATGTTGTACAGAAGATAAATTGCATCTTGGATTATGGAAATTTATCAATCTATAGAATTAAAGAAATATTAGGATGTCTGATTTTTGAAAAACTCACATACTAAGTTTGGATGAAACATTCCTCAAAGAATGAGTTTTTAGGACATCATAAATTTTTACCTCAATTTCATAAATACTGATCATGGAGGAAATAATTTGATAGGAATATCGAACAAGGTACATCTCCGTCTTCAGTAAAAGGTGGTCAACTATAAAATAGAGTAAAATATATTGACATTTTTTATGATAAACCATTTTTTAAAAAAATTAGCACATAAAGTATGGAGAATAGATCTTTTTTTTTGAATTAATGTATTTGAATTGTTTGTATGGGATACATTTTCTTGATTCCATGCCTGTAGAAATTTTCTATTTTGGTAGTGTTATTGTAATGTTACTTAATATTTCGTTCTAAAAGAAAGATGGAATTAATGTTAGGTTGGACTTGATTAAAACAATGATAAGGGAAGAGTTGGCATCAGTTTAGGGTAAACGACAAACTATTATTCCCCCAGAAACCTAATCTCTATCAAGATATAAAAAAACAAAAATTTTCTTCTTCCATTATTAGTGTAAAAGTTCCACATGTGTTTTCAGAAAATATAAAGAATGTAATTTCAATGATTAATTTAAAGTTACAATGACCAAAATAACACAAATGTCATGTTTTGATGCAGTATTTGATACATGTTGTCTTCTGTTGCATACTAACTCAAAATGTATGAAATAAACTCAACACACCAAACATCATATTCAAATCCATATGCAGAAATCTTATAGACCTGGAAAAGATTCCCATCATGAATATAGAGGTTTTAGTCATATTTTGTGAAATATATATGTTCTTCCCACCATAATTCATTGATATAATGGTCTATTTGATGGTTCATTTGGTCAGAGAGGTTCAACTATGTGGTCTTATCTTTTATATATGGATATACCCCATCAAATGATATATATAAATTTTTAAATGGTATTTCAAGAATAAAAGTCAGCCAAATGTTGTGTTGCATAACGATATTTTGTTGAAGAAGCTTTTCAATTCTGTACCGATTACCTATCAGATGTTGACATCATTGGTCTCCCAAATTCTAATCATAATTAAAACCTTATGGGTGAAGGGATTTCTAGAAGATATATTTTAACAATTACCTTACAAGATGGAGAGAAATATCACCCTATGATTTTATATAATTGTGAAGATATTGATCCATACATTGAATACAAATAAAAAATATTAGATATTTGAATTCATTAGTTATTGAAGGATGGATATCAAAAAAAAAAATCAGTAGTTTATAGGATGGTTCAGAGAGAAAATTTATAAGGAGTTATCTGAAAATCCAAATTTAATGGTCGAATGACATCAATGGATTTTGAAGGGACCAAATAAAAATGATAATAATTACATTGGTATTGTATTCAATGGTTATACATTCTATAAAAAAGAACCCAATGACTACAATATGATGAAAAATTGTGGTGTCAAGCTTGTGGTAGAGGTGATGCACATATCTGATTCTGAGGGAATAAATCTAATTTATTTTTATAAGTCATGTTTTTTCCTTATTGAATGGTTATAGGAGTTATATTTTAAAACATTTAATATAGAAATTTTATATTTCAAAAGGGTTGATAATATTTGTAGAGTGAAAGTTGATGAAATGAGATTCATGATGGTGAATTTAAATGTGGAAGTGTAAAATGAAAAGCCATTCATAATTGCATAATGAGTAATGAAAGTATATTTTTACTCTGAACTAGTAAACCCGAATTTATTTATTGTGTTGTTGGTTACTAAAACAAATGTCATGTTTGATGAAAATTCAATCAAGGATGACCCTTTCAATGTGAGATCACAATAAATTCATGAAAATCCAAATGTAGAAATTCTGATGTACCTTAGAGGGTACCACAAATAGGGGATTTGGATTCATGATAGGGGAAAAAAATTGCTAAAACCATTAAAAACATTATGTGACTTCAATGATAAGGTAAAATTGGTTTTCAATATACTATGTTTCTTCCCATAGTATTATTTATTATCAACTACATTAACATAATCTAAATTAAATGTTTGACTACTCATATAGACAATGTCATATACATATGATGATGTTTCCAATCCCTTAGAAGAAGAAACTATAATTAGGGAATCCCTATGGAAATATTTAATTGTAATGTTATGATATACATTATCAATTTTTCCAAAAAATTATATAATGGAACATTGATATAATTTTCAATAAATTTTTAAGAGATTTTTATTTTTGATTATTTATGTCCATCATTCATGCCTTTAAAGGAAGATCAATGAATCCGTCTATACAAAATCACATAGGTAATATTAATGTTTTCATAGTAAAATCATTATCCATAACATAAATTTATTTTTTTCATATTTATGTTTAATATTTTTTCTTTTTAGTATTAATCACATAATATTTTTTCTTATACATATTTACACTTCTCTCTGAGTTTTGGTGATCTGTCCATCTTTCATTTATTTATACCCCAAAACATTCAAATACATCTTCTCCCACAAATCCTTTTCACCCCTATTGTGTTTACATTTAACACATTCATTTATGTTCCCTCCACTTCTTAATCACATATGTAATGTTGATGTTTTCACATTAAAATCATTTTACATAGAATTAATATATTGTTTCATATTTATTATGTGTTTATTTATATCTAGTGTTATTGAATATATTAATTGTTGTCTTATATATATGGATTATTTTATTCAAGTTGGGGTGGTTTCTTCGAATTATCTCATGAAAATGAGATATTGGACTACGATCTTGCAAAATATATAATTAAAACAAGCAAATGCATCAAGAATTCAAACAATCATCATGAAATGGTGAATCCCTGCTACTAATTTAAGTATTTTTGTTATCATTTTATCTATTAGTTGTACATTAATTTCCTTATATAGTGTCTGTATTTCAACAAATAAATGCAATGAAAACCATTGTATCATTTGAGGATAGAATTTTTAAGACATTGGTACTTGTAAGAATCAGCTTTACCTCAATCCAAAACATGGTGTGACCAGTTTGACTCAAATTGATTATTTTTATTTAAAATTAACATTATTTTTTGTAAAAAACACACCTGGCATACTCAAAAACAATAAAAGATATTCAGATTTTTTTAATACTTTATAAAAATTATCCATATGTCCTTTTTATGTGTATTAATACACCACACCTCAATTTGATACATGATGTTCTCAGTGTGACATAAATTGTCCGTTATCAGTTTAAAATCGATATTTTAGATCAAAAATCTTCACACAATAAAAACTCATAAAACATTCTCATTTTTTTATAATTTAGAACAATGATTGAAAAGTCTTTTGGGACATATTAGAATCAGTCTCAAATAAATCTGATACACGATGTGATCAGTATGAGTCAAAGTGTGCGTTTAAAGTTTAAAATGACATTTTTGTTAAAATGATAAGTCATGAAAAAAAAGAGAAAATAAAATCATATTGTTTCGATACATTAGAAAAATTATACATATTACATTTTAGACATGTTGGAATCAAGAAAACCTCAATACGATACAAGGTGTGACCAGTATGACTCCAAGTGCATCTTTTATTTAAAATCAACATCAATTTTAGTAAATTCGACTACTGACCTTCTCAAAAAAATCATTCTTATTATATTGATACTTTACAGAAACAATCCATAATTAATTTTTGAAATGTATGAATCATCCACACATCAATATGATACACTATTTTACCATTATGACCCTAACTGTCTACTATCAGTTTAAAAAGGACATTTTAGTTCAAAAACTATCACCCACTAAAAACTAATAAAACGCGCTCAGATATTGTTGATAATTTATTACAATGATTCATAATTCCATTTTTATATTTAGGAATTTTTCTATTATGAAACTAAAACATGATGTGATCTGTATTAATCAAAGAGTTTTTTTCCAGTTTAAAATGAAATTTTATTAAAATAAAATAAGTTATGTACTCCAAAATGATAAAACAAATTTTTAACATATTTTATACATTAGTAAAATGGTCCATATGTCATTTGATACGTTTAATACTCATCAAAATCTCAATCTAATACATGGTGTGACTGGTATCACTCCAAGTGCATATTTTTATTTAAAATTGACATCATTTTTAGTAAATGGGACAATTAACCTACTAAAAACTATGATATAGAATTAATATTGTTTTAATACGTTAATAAAATTATTGATATGTCATTTTTTATGTGTTGGAATTAGCCTCACATCAATACAATACACGATGTTCTCACTAGGAGTCAATGTGTCTATTATCATTTTAAAATGGACATTTTTATTAAAAGAATGTCACTCACTAAAAAAATCAGTCATTATTATATTTTCTTATTAAATTTGTAAAATGATTCATAATTAATTTTTAATATTTAGGAATTAATCTCATGTCAAACTGATACACAATATGATTTTTATAAGTCAAAGTGTGTGTTTCTAGTTTAAAATTACATTTTAGTAAAAAAGAGAAGCAACATACTTCTAACCAAGAAAACACATTATTATTGTATTTATACTTTAGTAAAATAATCCCTATGTCATTTGTTACATGTATAAATTGGAATCACCTCAGTATGATGCACGGTGTGACCATTATTACTCCATGTGCATATTTTTGTTTAAAATTGACATAAAATTTAGTAAACTGGACAAATGACATACACAAAACTAATCAAACACATTTATATTGTTTTGATACATTATAAAAACAATAGATAAGTCATTTTATAAATTTAGGAATTGGATTTAGCTCAATATAATTCATGTTGTGATCTTTATGAATAAAAGTGCATCTTTTTATTTAAATTTTATATCAATTTTATTAAAATGGATATCTCACCTACAAAAAATATATAAAACACAATTATATTGTTTTTATACATTATAGAAATAATCCAAAAGTCTTTTTTGATGTGTAATAATCAAATACACCTTAATCTGATACATGATGTGCTCTGTAAGACTCAAAGTGTCCATTATCAATTTAAAATCGACTTTTTAGTTCAAAAAGTGTCACTCATGCAGACACAATTGTGTTGATTTTTCTTATAATTATTTAATTAATTTTCATAGATATAAATCATGAATATGAACTAGAAATGGTGTGATCTATAAGAATCAACCACAACTCAATCTGATACAAAATGTTCCTGGTATGACTGAAATTGTATTTTATAATTAAAAATTTATTCTAATTTATTTCATTATATTAGAACTTCATAATATACATTTTCATATACAGGTGTGTTCTATTACTTGAGTAGGGGTGGTTTTTTCAACAATAACATAATTTGGGATCATGATCAGTATACAATAGAACATTTATTTTTTAATGTATATATATTAATTTGTTCTTATTTAGGTGTATAAATCAATGTTTGAAATGTCTATAGTATAGTGTGTTTCTTATATTTGTCTTAAATTTTAATTTTATCTAAATTCAATAATGGAACATGATTTTTTTTTATCTGGTGGTGTTTTTTGTGTTAGAGTGTGCTCAAAAAGGACAATGTACTAGTACTACGGTGTGTTATTAAAAACACTGTAGAATGACCCTTTACAAGTGATTTTAAAGGTGCTAATAAATTTTTACCTTATTAGTTCTTTTGGATGTGTTAATAATTGCGTCCTTTACCAGTGCTTTTAAGAACATTGGTAAAGTGGCCATTTATGAGAACTTTTTTAGCACTAATAAAAGGCCAGGGATTTTAATCTTTCCATGATAGTCAGTGTTTCTCTAGTGACGATAAAGGCCTAGTTTTCACTTTTAAAGGCATGTTTTTCAGTAGTGGGTTTTTTAGCCTATTAATTTAACATTTATTTTAGGATTCTTCATATTGAGGATATAAAAATAAGGTGATGTTGAGATCATTTGTCCTTATCCCTTCTCTCTTTTATCCTCCTTGATCCATAGAGATTGAAGGTGGTCTCCTTGTCACTTACATCAACATTTCTCATTCATCATAGATTTTCCTCGCTGGCAGTTGCCATTGATTTGTTTTCATTCGGGTTTTTTTATATTGATTCAAATATATCATTTTTCGATTAGGCTTGATATTATGGGGCTTTTATTTATTTTGGATAAACTCGATTCTATGAAGCTGAACTCACATGGTATTTGTTTACACTCTATTTTATCTGTTAAATGAAAAGGCAATAAAGGGAAAGACATTAGAAAAAAGAGGTTAAAATAGATGCAGAAATCCAAGAATCAAAAATCCCCAAAGAGTAGTTCACACAAGGTACCCTCAAATAATGTCATCATGCAATCTCCTACCCACCACCCACTTGCGCGAAAACAATCCTTCACTTAGGGTTGTATATTTTTCTATAAATAGGCCCATGTGGTCTTCTTTGGAAGGATGAATTTTCTCTAGGGTGAATTTCTTCTCGGATCTCCCTAGTTCTTCGCTCAAGTCCTCTGAAACTTTTGAGGAAGTTCTCTAACACCTAAATAAGTGGAAATAAATGGTAAATAATATATCTTATGTCCTCCCAAGGTTTAAAATAAACCACACCACCACGAGGCATTCTCCCAACCCCTAATAAATGAAGAGTATCATGAGGTCCCTTTCTATAACAAGGGATTTATGTGTATTACCTCTAAGAACAACTATGGACAGCCTTGAAGGAATGATAAGGTCTTCCCGGAGATTAGTTTTCTATGAGTTGTGTCACCCAAGGGTCTATCTATTCACCAAGGCCTACTTGCACGAAGCACCCCCAACATGATCCTCCTAGGTTCACCCTACCATCTAACCTATGAAATCCATCTATTAGGATATCTTCAAAGACATTCATGGCTAGCCCTGTACTCCTTTGGATCCCTTGTCTAAGAGGTATCAAATCAAATCCTCCACCATGTCCTCATAACATACAAAACCATGGGAAAAGGCCCTCCAGAGTTTCTTCCCTTTATATTTTTATTTATTCTATCAATGATTTCACGCACATGTCCTACAAGAGGGTTAGGATGATCAAGGTGTCTATATATTTATATATCTATAGTCATGAGGACCCTGAACCCATGGGTATTGTTGAGGAGTTCCTCTTATAGAGGATTGGAGTTGGTACCATGTTCAACCCTTGTAATCTCTACATCCTAGAGCCTCTTGTTCCCTTCAGGGAGGGTAAGTATCCCTCTTGATTTTTTATTCAACATGGAATGCAATCCTCATCCCATCACAGAACCAATTTTCATGCATATATCCTGGTGTAAGCCCTTATCCATTATTTTGGGAGGTTGTAGTTCTGCACCTCTCCACTACTACTTCATTAACCTTCAATCCTTATTTACATTGGACTCTCATCCATTGTAATGTGAAAAGAGGGTGGTGTTGTATCCGCGACCTCTTCCACCATATCCCCAACCTCTTCCACCACCAAAGGAAAGAAATGTGTGTGGTTTGTCAAATCCTTTTCTTCATCTTGTTTCTCACACTGACATGAATTACATGGTCTTAGAAGTTAGTGATGATCATGAAATCCACACAATACACATAAAGAATTGAACTAAAAGGTCATTGATTCCAGTTTACAAGGATTTCTAGGAATCCCACATAGGGACTGAGATCAATGTACCTCCTCCTTAGGATTAATCCATAATCATAATTCCCTTAATCGGGGTATCATCCTTAGGTGAAAACCCTCAGTTAAGTGCCCAAATAACCATGAGTCAAAACACCCCTCATGGTTCCTTCATAGTGTATATCCTCTCTAGGAGTAACCACTAATCTATAATCTCAAAGGGTCGTACTCCACTGCGATTCATACAATTTATGGCCTCTCTAGGTGTGCGACCTCACCAACCAACCATGTGGGATTTGATTACCATACAAAGAGAATATGTATGATTCCTCCCTAAGGATGAAACCCAACTCATAAATCAACCATTTTATTATTGAACTATATCCCCAATAGGGTCTAATTAAAAATGGAAACTCAAATCCCTTCTAGGATCCTTGGGTTGTTTTAGCATATGTACCACACTAAACCATTTTAATAGGAACCTTTTTCCTAGAAATCATTTCAATATGATGTTATAATTTATTGTTGGGTTTTCAACATAAGACCATAAACGGTATGATCTTCCCCATTAAATGGAACTGTACTAAATGCGTTCTGATTCCATTCACAAGTATATGTATGAAGCCAATTTATTTGTTTGATCCCAAAATAAAACAATTCACATCTACCTAGATGAAAACAAACTCTAGGGTTACCATATTATACCTTAATAAAAATAAACTCTATAATGACCTTAGTTTACCTAGATGATAATAATATAAAGAGTGACCTTCATCTACCTAGATGAAAATAAATTCCAGAGTACCCCATTCTGTGGATAGAAAACCAGCATCGTCGTAATGGATAACAAATAATATCTATTTATTATATGAGAGGATACCAATTATGGGGATCCTAATATATATATATATATATATATATATATATATATATATGAATTAGGAAACTCGAATATATATAGCTGATTCTAAATTTCACACATGGTAATAATTTATTTCTAGTTTGGATGAACTACATCATACTTGGGAATTAATGTAGGATTCATAAACATATCCTAAATATATAAGAGGGTCCCAAAGTAGACAAAAAATCCCTCCAAAAGGGTGTGATGATCATGGCCTATAATCCTCTCAACCAATGCTAGTTCTTAATAATCATAGGTCAAAACCCCCAACAAGCACTTGGATTTGGAAAAATGTCTCCATGGACACTTGACTATGGGATATTTCTGGTTCCATGGGAAACTCCATCGGAAACCATTCATAAATAAAAAACAGTTATGGGGATGAACCTGATTTGAACAAAGTAAACTATGTAATCTACTTAAATAATACAAAAGTGAGGTACCGAGAAGTCTCCATTAAACCATTTTGTTCCCCTAAAAGATTTCACCCATTTCAATTAGAAAAAATAGATGAACCCGATGTGAATACTTAACTACCAATTAGTACCATCCAATTTTCAAATTAAATGAAGACCAGACATGAAAATAAATAATTCATGTGTTCACTCAGGAGAGATGCTACTTTTATAGTGTTCATTATTTGTGTTTGTTTTATATACATACAATTACTTCCAAGAACTCCCTTCAACCCAATGGCCTCCTTCATGTTTTCAAAAATGAGTGCACCATCTTTTAATAATGATGGATCTTCATCCCTAAAAAATACAACACCATCAACTCAACATCTTCAACACTAGGTCACAATCTCACTAGTCCAATATTAGCATCCAAATCGTATGATCCGAGGGTTAGAGGACACCTGAAAAGCCTTGTACCTGAAACAACACCCAAAATAGTCTACCAAATGATAACCAGTGGTCTTGAAGTAGACAATGTGGATCAACATCATTAACCATTTCAAGAGTTTTTCCCTGGAAAGATAAAACTAATACATCCAATAATTTTGGGAGGTAGATCAACGGGCTATATATGAACTCGTTTAGGATACATATGGTTAATTTTCAATGGAACCTACCTTCAATTTCCACGACCAATGCCATGTGGTAGTTAACCCTCAACATGATTCCTTTTTCACCATAGGTTGTCTGAGCCAAGTTCCTTAGACCCAGGGATCAAATATTTCCCTCTAGGATGACAACTGGAAAATTGGGAGTTAGTTCACACCTTTTCCCCCTATGGAGGATCCCACCAACACCGTTTGGGGGAAAATAGTGAGCTACACATACACCTATTAGCTTTCATTCAGTGAGCCTACATGCTCACTTGGAGGAATTCAATGAAGGCCACCAACCACATATGGTGGAAACCTACAAGATGGATCATAAAAATTCATTCACCCATTAATATTTCTAGTAGACTCATCTGACATCACTCAAAGAAGTCATCCAAAAATGTTTGGTAGAAAACAATAAGTAGGGAGACACACCTAAATTTTTTTATCAAACCATCCAACAACCTCTTCTTGTATCACACATAGAGGTTAATCGGAATGTACTGATGAGTAATAGGGGGTAGACTCAACTCTCTACCTCTACACTTGAGTAATGCTAGTATCCACTGATAGAAGTGGGAGGAAAGGAGTAGGAGTATAAAACTACTCCATATATAGAATATATGTATATCCACATTCCATCCATTAAATTCAAAAAGAATATCATAGAAATGGTAAAAGGGAAAACTTAAATCCCTTTCCACATCCTATAGACTTGTTAAGATATCATCATGACGATGATAGTAGTGCCCAAGAGATGAACATAGAACTCTATCCCCACAAATGGGGGGCTCATCAGCATAATAGCCCATATGATACACATAACTCTTCTGTCGTCTAGGAGGGTCCTAGAAAAAACTCCCCCATAATATATAGATATTATGATTTGGAACATAAACCTTCTCCAATCGAAGATAATTAGATCATTCTAATGCCCACTCCAAGGAAGGAACAAACACCTAACCATAACAACCACCTATCCTAGTGTGTGTCCCTTGTATGTCATAACAAGACATATAACAATAAGTATAATCAAGCATAATTAGAAATTCATGATTCCGTCTATGATTAGGTTTCACTTGACTATGGATTTCTTGAAGCCTTCATGCATCTATTTATCATAGCTCAAGATCCAACCCTCCCATTGCCAAAATACAAGAGTAGTTTCAGTAATTATGAAGGTCCTCATTGGATAATTCACCATAAATTGGTGCTTCATGGAAAAAATTTGTTCGATATCGAGAGCCTATATCTTGATGAGATCAATGAAATACCTCCATGTTACCTAAATATCATGGATCAACAGAGTATTCCCCTTGTTTTAATCCACCACGATGGTCTTCCCCATTATGAAGATCACTATGAAAGTTCTCTCTAGAGTAGTGATTCAAATTGTCAAATTCATTCTCTAATAGACGATGTGATGACAAGAAAGACCTCTTATTATGAGGATATTGAAAATACAAGTGCATTCAGGTCTAATGAATTTTCAATGTAATGTGAAATAATTTCCCAACCAAAAGACATCCCAATCTGATCTTCATTATCTAAACAACACTTGAGTAATTTTTCATCCAACACAGTAGAGAAAATCCTAGCTAATCCCATTGCTTATGTGAAAAAAATATGGCAGCATCCACTATGGTAAAACTAGGTAGAGGAAACTCTTGTGAAATATGAAGAAGATATACTAATTATAAAAAATATTATTGCTAAAGACAACATACTAGTCCAATTATGGAATTTATCCACCCCTTAATACAACATTCCATAGGTGTTGGAAGAATATTGTATACATGACATCTGTATCAACATATGGAAAACTCTTCATCGCATAAAAACAAAGGTATTACCATATGATGAGTATTAAACTCATGTTAGGGTAAGATAATGGAAATATACCCAAATTAACATAACATATCTCCTTGCTTCCAAACATCCAAATATAATGAAATAGTAGGGAACCTTAAATGTGCATGCCTCAATGTATTAATGAGGTTTTGAAGGATAATCGCAAATACCCCAACTGGTGTTCTCATATGAGAATGGGGTGTACATGTAACATTATATTTCACTATACTCCCAAGCTAGAAAATCCTGCCAATGGTGCCTCAAGAAATTTCATTTCCCTAGGCCAGCTACAAAAAATTGAATCTATTCATGATTGAAGATATGATCAACAATAATAGGTCCCGGCTGAATCATGTCATCATCAGGTCAAAAGAAAGCAGGATATGGAGATATATATGTGTAAATCATATGAAAACATCAAGATGGAATCCCACTTAGAGGATTTTATCCATTATATTGAGAAAATTTTATAAATAGAACTACAGTATTCCAAAATAGGAAATTTATGTGTGTGTCGAATAATGCATTCGTCCAACTTTTGGACTATAAATCATAAAATCGGAAGAGAATTTGTGGTAATATCAGCCACAATAGTTTGAGAGAAACCCTAGACCAAAGGGATGGGGGATTATTTTTAAACCGACCCCCAGGATTATCTAGTGAATCCCAAATGGTTGTGAAGGAAGAATAAGAATAACCCCAGCCCATAGAGTTGGGGGCCTTTTCACCTCAACAATGGCATCCTTAGTGGGAATATATCTTCTCTTGATTAGGAAAGATTCCATTGAGTGAATCATCTCAATTTTTCCCATAACATGTTTTGTAAATTCTTCTGGAACACGTACTACTATACTCTTTATGAATTCCATTTGGGTCACTGTCCATAAAATATATTCTAGGGAACCAACAATGATGAGGACAAGATCTCATAGAGGGATCAAAAGAAGTTGATCTCATATAAATTCTAGAATAATGCATGTGATTCAATATAAATTTGTAAATTTCATAAATTCCATCATTGAATACCCTCCATAATAGAAGACAAATTCATAGGATTATAAAGAATACTTTCTTATTCATTAGATGATCCACATTGAAATGAATAGATGTGGTGTGCGTACCCGAAACCACAGGCTCACCGTAATGTTGGGTATCCCCTAAAATAATTCACCATTATCTTCTTGAATAAAACCTAATAATGGAAAAGGTGTGGGTCTTATCATGTATCACATTCCCCCAAAATATGTCCAATCCCTTTTTCTGGAGGAAGGATTTGGATAGCAAGAGAAGGAAATGAGAGAGGTAATAAGAATGATTGTAGAGTTACTCGGAGGTATTCTTCCTTTCATATATTATCCACAAGAAAACAATCAAGTTGTAATTATATTTGGAGGACCTCAACAAAACCGTTTTCCTTAATATATTTGAATCCTGCAAAAAATGATCAATAATTACCTCTATTGGGTACACAACCAGAATAGCATCAAACACATCCTTACAGGACTACCCCTATTGATTACCCATTGTGGACACCATCGATGCCTCCACCAGTGGTCCTTATTGTTTCCTCGCCAATTTACTCCCTAGGAACGAGATCTATTTATGTTTGGACTCATCCTGATATTTCTCAATATATTATGAACAAAATTGAGTCATTAATGACTCAATTGGAAGCCCTAGAAGGAAGAAACCCACTAATAAAGATGGAAAAGAAGGATTACCCAGAATGGGTGGATCCTACCCCTAATACACCAATCATTTGGAGTCATACATTTCATATTTTCAATGACTTGGGATATATGGTGTATTACTTAAAACAATACAACTCCCACTGCGATTCCAGGATGTGGACCGCTAAGTAGAAGTAAGCAGTGAAACTCGTATGCTTCATGAAATCACTATAGTGTCTAACATTTTGTGGAACATGAGTTTTTATTCCTGATCGATTACCAGATAAGAGGATCTCTGGAAGATGTTCCCCTTCTAGATTAGATCAATGGTACTTGAGAAACTAGTATTTGATCTTACAAACTGCAAAAAAGGAAGGTGAAAGTGTCTCAAAATTCATTGCCTGATGGAAAGGATTTACTTACTCCTTGAATGAACTACTCCATCAAAAAGAGAGGAAATCTATTTGGGTATAAAATCTTATCGATGAGTTGTAAACACCGTTTATCCTTGTGAAACACATAGGATTGTTTCGGGATCTGGCTGCAATTTCTCAAAAACTAGGAAACTCCATCATAGAGAGAAAATCAATGTCCCAGGTAATTCCATCAGCTTCAGGAGGGAGAAAAGTAATGGAAGATGACGCGACAGTTACACTTAAGTAGTCCCCTATACCTACTCATATTTTAAGGCATGTACCATACCACATGGATCCACCTCCTGATAATTAATAGTAATGACCGCCTCATCATTATGGATAAAAATATTAGAGTTAGATATAGTTTGATGAGTTTAAAAAAAAGGTATATTTATTTTGTAATGACCATGTCCATGGTTACATGATCTCATCTTTGGAAAACATCTTAGTCTATTCTCCAAATGATAAGAAACCTAAAAAATAAGGTGAAGAGGATCTCTAATATTGTTTCCCCTCCCATTAAATGTTGGGGTATCACATCTAGGAGTGTTTTTATATCAGAGAACTCCTAAAAAATGTGGTGGATTCAAGTAAAGTGAAACTGAAAAATTCACCATCCCATGTAGAATATGTTTATGATACCAATACGGTGGATGTAGGTGAGTGGAAATAAGTTGAAAGTAAGATTGAAATGAAGTTTGGTGACTGGATGGTAGGAAAAACCATGAACCGAATCATGCCATTCCATAAACATATTTGTAACAACCAACTACGCCTCATGCGAGTTCCACTAAATCAAATCCAGCTTCCCCAAATGCATGGTCCTCTGAAGTCCCATCCTCAAAGAGGTGACATGACCGGATGGATAAGGAAAAAATAGAATAATATGAACTTGTGTTAAGGAAAAATTTGACCATGAACATGGTATGTTTCATTCCAACTCTCTCAAAATCACAGGCACCAGTCCACCAAATGGTAGAATATGAGTCAATCCCCATGTATAATCTTCCTTATATGAAGAGTTGATCTTTGGTTGAGTTAATGTTATTAAATTAATGGTTCCACGCTCAAATGATTATTATTATTACAAAGATGATGTCCCTAGAAATGATTGGGCGACTGGAGGGAGATTTCATCAGGGTCAAGGATATTGGGGAAGACTTGGACATGTCAGGATCCACCAATTTAAGCAAACCCCTCTTCGAACCGTCTATGCCACCAAAAATCATAAGATTGATCACCATCAATCTCAAAAAAACATGATATTTCTTCCTCCACATATGATATGGTCTTCCCTGACATGATCATCTTGTAATACTAGTTAGATGATATTTCGACACCTCCTCGGTAGGTAGGCAGTCCTAGCTAGCCTAATCCACCAAGAATAGAGTCACTTTTAGAACCTTCCCCAAGAGTTGTTCCATCCACAATAAAAACATTAGCTTCAACAGAACCTAAAAAATAATATCTCTATTCTAGGAAATTTATACCTATAGAAAAAATTTATCATGTTTTGAAGTTGTGAGACAAAGGTTCAGAAATGTTATAAATCCTAGATGCTCCGATATAGTCATAAGACCTTCAAGGAGAACTAATTGAGTCATTGTCAAACCCTTAGTAATTTGATGTTAAGGTTTCAAAAACTGATGTATATTGTGGGGATAATGATCCTACAGAATTCCAAGTAGTTATTTCCTTCACCAAACAAGATGAGGATGATGGAAAAAAAATATGTTAGACTATTGTATATATCTAACAGGATAAATGACATTTATATTTGACGATCCTTTATCAATAACGGCTCAAGAGTCAACCTCATCATATTCTGGACACCTTTTCAACATGGTCTTAAGGATTCTAACATGTCTTTATCCATTATAATGTTTCTGGGTTACATCAAGAATATGCAAGAACCTCTCAGGGATATCACATCCAGAAGTTAATTCAGATATCTTTTGTTCGACTTAGGGTTCGAGGTGGTTTGTAGGACACAACATTCAATGTTATGCTGGTAAGATCTTGGATAAATCTGCATGAAACCATCCCTTCATTATATAACAAATGAATCAAATATTTTATTAATGGTCAAATTGGGACCTTTAATGGTGAAAAGGCCCCATTCAAATCATATGGAACACAATACATCGATGCGGGGTTCTATCACAATGAAGGGATGAAATCAATGACTAATGATGCCAGCCAAATCAATTCCTGAAATGGGTTACGGTTGATCCCAACTAACCCATTTAAGAATCTCAATGTAGATTATGTGATTCCTATTAATCAAATTGATAGGGTGGACCAGAATTCACGAATTTATTCAGTAGATTCCATAATTTATATGAATGAAATTGAGTCTGATGGCATTTAAGAAGTTATCAACTCTCTAAATGATAATAAATACATGAATTAAAATGTATTCATTCTATCCGATGAGCTTCATCAAATCAGAATTTTTCTATACATACTAGAATAATCCATCGTGATTGTATGAAAAAGTGAACAAACTCATTCTCAGTCCCTCATTTCCCCTTCATGACTCTAAGAGGGTTGTATTCAAGAATATGATCCTGGAATGATTTCCTAATCCTCTGAATGTCCATGTGACAATTAACCTCTTCCCTCTGAAGAACATCTTTTACCATCTCATCCCAAGGAAGAAGCATAGGACGTGGAATATGAGGAAGGGGAATAAGATCTCAATGATGCCCCTCCAGGATTTGAGGAAGGATTATCCACCACTATGGATGAACTAAAAGAAATAAATATGTGTATAAAGGATAATCCATGCCCCCACTCTAATTAGTGCAACCATAACTCCCAATGAATAGGATGTATACACTTTCTTCTTAAAGTAGAACTGATATGTGTTTTCTTGGAATTACCCATAAATTTCAGGCCTTGACCCTTAAGTGGCCACCCATCATATTGATTTTCCAAAAGATCATTAGGGATACAATTAAGCAACCAGAAGGATGCACCCAACTCAGTTGTAATAAATTGTGGTTGAAGTAAAAAAACTCATCAATGCTAACTTTATTTGAGAGGTACAATACCCAAAATGGATAGAAAACGTTATCCTTATAGAAATGAAGAATGGGAATAATCATATTTTTCATTTATTTTAGAGATCTCAACCAACATTGTCCCATTTATTACATGCCAACTATAATTATAGAACTCATTATTGATAAAACAGTTTGTTATCCAGACCTCTCCATCATGGATGGTTACTCAGGGTTCAATCAAATTGAGATGGTCCTAGAAGATCTAGTTGGAATATCATTCATATCCCCTAATGAAGTATTATAATATCAGGTAATTCCCTTTGGTATGAAGAACACTAATTCCACATACAAACATGATATTCATCACAATTTGAAACCATTTTGGAGACATTTTATGAATACTACATCGATGATCTAGTGGTCAAGTCTCAACAACATTTGGACCAACTGAAAGATATAGAGACCATATTCATCAAGCTCCAACAAAAGAATATGAATATGCATGCATTGAAATGTGATTTCAGGGTAACCTCTTGAAATTTCGTTATCTACATCATATGACATCATGAAATAGAATTTTATCCTAAGATGACTATAACTATCCTCGGAATGTCACCTCCTCAAAACTTTAAAGAGTTGAGAGGAATTCATGGAAACTTGGCCTATATTCGGCGCTTCACATCCATACTCATAGGAATGTATTTAAACTTCACCAAATTTATTATGAAGGGGGTCAAATATCCGTGGAATAATTTTTGTCCAGGAGAATTTTAGGCCCTCATGAAATACTTCTTGGGCCCAATGGTATTGATTCCACCGGCTGAAGGAAATCCACTCAATCTATATGTAAGATCCTTAGAGTGAGCACGGAATAGTTTCCTGACAAAAAATAATGATGTAGGGAATGAAAAATCCATTATTATCTCATTAAAACCATGCTCGATACGAAGACATGATATAGCAATATTGATAAGAGAAGACAGAAATTAAAATTTTTCATTCAGAATTTGAGGCACTACATTCCGCACCACAAGATCCACTTGTTTTCTTGTGATAACCTACTCATGGTTATCCTCACATTTCCTATGCAGATAGGACGTCTGGAATGGTTTTTAGTT
This sequence comes from Viscum album, assembly GCA_963277665.1. Classification (NCBI taxonomy): domain Eukaryota; kingdom Viridiplantae; phylum Streptophyta; class Magnoliopsida; order Santalales; family Viscaceae; genus Viscum; species Viscum album. Next base: position 831,573,095 of record OY728153.1, on the reverse strand, counting down.
ATCCTAAATTAGTTATATATATATATATTGTGCCTCCAAAAGAAACAAAATACTAGGCCTTTTCATACTTCCTTACTGATCACCCATTCAGGGAAGATATATCATTAAATACTAAACATCCTGATGAATAAATATTCGCTATTGAGGACAACCCCCAAATATGGGAAATGTATTTTGATGGGTTTTCCTAGATTCCAATGGGGAAGATAATGTAACACCCTAATATTAACAAATTTTGGTTAATATTTGTTCTTATATCCATAGATAAGGAAGTGTTTCCATACTCCTTACTTCTATCAGAAGGTGGTTCCAATAATGCTGCAAAATATCAAGATCTTATTAAAGGCCTATAATTGGCACTCCAAGTACCAGTGAACCACCTAGAGGTGAAGGGTGATTCATTATTTATTGTAAATTTAATCAAAGGGGATTATTCCATCAGTAAAAAATAAATATTTCCCCTATGTGATTTTGTATGAAGGTTAACGGTTGAAATCCACTCTGATCCAACATTGACTCACATTATACAATCACAGAATGCATAGGTAAAGGCATTTGAATATGCTGCTACAGCTTGGGTAGAACAAAATTAGGATGAAACCATCATTAGTATTTCCCAACACCCCATGGTTTTTCCTTTCAATCAAATCAGAATAGAGTAAACTAATGAATTCATCCCCATTGTCTAGACATATGGTCCTACTAAGAAATGATTAGTGCCCATTATGGAATATATCCAAGATGGATTAATTCCACCATAGAGGGTTATAATACACAATATTTAGTTACAAGTGGCTAATTTCTCCCTTTAATATGGACAAAATAGCCAGAAAGTACTCTATAAGAGAGGCTTTGATGGATTAATAATCAGATGTGTTGATAGAAAAGATACTACTATTGTTATGGAATAAGTACATGTAGAAGCATGTGATGACCATAAATCATGGTATTGTATTTCTAAACAAATAATAAGGCTTGGATACTTAAGGAATTTGATGATGAGGATTTCATATAATTCACTAAGAAGTTTCATCCAATAGAAGTGCATAAAAATTTCACCCATCAAACCCTAGAGATACTACATATAGATAAATACTATTTGGAATTTTCTCTATGGAGAATGGATGTAGTGGGGATATATCCTCCAGAAATGACTAAGTAGTTGAAGTATATCCTGACTACCATATATTATGAATAGGATAAGGCAATACCCCTTAATAAAGTTGGAGTTGAATTCATTGTTAGCTTTTTCAAATCTAACATCAATACTAGATTTTGTGTCCCTTATACCATATTGATGTACAAAAACAACAATTTTTTTCTACTGATAAAGAACATCTTTATCATTATTATAATATAAAATCCAACCATTCATCCTACTATCATGAACTATCCAACAGAATGATAGAGGATTTTATCAATACCCTATCAAACATACTACAAAAATATTGAACAAGGATAATAAATTTTAGCATAAAAATCTATTGCATGAAATATTGAGTTATCAGACTACAACTTGTGATGTAATGTGGGAAACCCTATACATGTTGGTGTAAAGAAAAGAAGAATACTTCCCCATTGAGGTTCATTTTCTATCTCACTATACTTCCATTAGTGACTATATATCCAAAGATGAGAAATCTCAGAAATGAGTGGATGAGATGGATTGACTGGATGAAAATAGATTTCATAGTAGAGGTATATCAGAACTGAATAACATGATCCTTTAAGAAGAAGTACCATCATCATTCATTCCTTTAAGGATAATTATTAATTGTACATAAAATTCGGATTATACTTTGAAAAAATTATCTGATACTTGAGTCGATGTCAGGGGGATCTTTCCATCATCTCCTTTTTACCCCAATCTAAGGAACAACATTGTAAAGAACCCATTTTTTTGGTGATTCAATCCATGATTAATCATACCAGGTTGTCAATCTGGTAGTTTCATTAGGCAGAGGTAGTTTGAACACCCCCCATCAATTCCACATCATCAAGCATCAAATAGATGTCGATCCACCATCATATAATGTTCTAAAAAAATTGATTAAGGGTGGGGGGATACAACAAATTTTTTCAAGCATTTGAATTGGCATGAAAACAAGTAAGGGTCATAAGGAAATTTGGAAATTTGGAATAAATGGGACTATGATTCTGATGCCTTTTGGCCATGTCCACTGACCTTCTCTGTATCTTAACACAATGGTGCTCTTCTCTCTTTGCAACAAAAGTGATCTTACTTTTCACCCTGGATTGGATCATTTGGGTTCATCGCAACGATGCAGTTTTCAACAACGACCAAAAACCACCCGATTTCTGGGTTGACTGGGCCTCATCATGGACTGAGGGATAGAAACATCACAACGAACAGAAAAATCCCTTTGGAGCCCCTTCCTTTTCCTCCCAATAGTGCCTTCCGATGGAAGGCTTTCTAATGATTAATGTGGATGTGTCTCTCCCCACGAATGGACCTGTTTCCATCGGCATTCTAGCCCAGGATCATATGGGTCAGATCATTGCAGCCAGACATGAATCTCACCATGCCTTTTGGGAAACTGCGGTAGCCAGGGCTTCAACCATCCTCACTGGTATGATGCTCGCTAAAGATCGTGGATGGGATAAAATCAACCTCAAATCAGACTGCCTCATCATAATCAATGCTATTAACCATAACGACGACAGACTCCCGTCATTAGGCTCCCTCATCAGGAAAATCCTCTCCCTCCGTCATGAATTTGCAAGATGCACCTTCTCATTTACCAAAAGGGAAGGAAACAATGCTTCCAATCATCTGGCAGCCTCCGACCCCTTTGATGGACACCAACTCTGGCTGGACCACTTCCCTACATGGCTTTTCATTTGTACGAGTGCGGATCTTTATCATTAATGAATCGGTATTTTATCAAAAAAACATCACCATCAATCCTGGTCTCTAACACACCATCCCTACAATCTAGAATTTATGACCTCAGATCAATACTAGAATCCAATCGTCAAAAAATCATCCCAGGGTTGGATTACCATATGGAAATAAGTTGAACTCCTTAAATAAACTCAACCGTGTTTGAATTTCATAGGGTTTCAATGATAGGGGAGAAATACCAGATATAGCTTGGACCTATGGTCGGAACGGGGTCCTAAGGACCTAGATCCCACTCTGCATGAAAAAAGTCTTAAATTGAGTTTTCACGACCCATCCTCAGGGCCTGTTCCATAAATACCCCAAGCCCACCTTCCATAGGCCAGGGGCTGACGACTAGCACTAAAGTCATAAATCCCAATAAAAAGGGAAGGCATTGCCTTTATGATAGTAAAAAAACACAACAGAGTACGCAAGCTAAAGTAAGAACAAGTAATACTGAACACAAAGTAAGTGATGAATGGTAAATGGGACAGAATACAAACCCAACTGAAAAAGTACAGTACAACTGAAAGTCTTGTACAATAGCAGAAAAGTGAATCAGCAACCACTGAGTCATCCTCCGGGAATCCCACCAAAAGGGTGGGTACATATTGTATCCTCGGTACCTCGGTTCCGTCCATCCACTCCGTGTACGTACCTCCATGTGGTCCAACTCTAGGTACCATCCAGCTCCACAAGCCTCAACCATGATCAGTGATGTCCGTCGTCTGCAACCAACACAACATAGTGCGGGCATTTCCCGTGCAGGGGAGAGTTTATAGATACTCAGTAGGGACACCGAGACCCCCGAAGGTCTCCCAGAATCTATGAATGATAAACCAAAAAGGAAATATACAATCATTAAGTATCAACCAACTCTACTTAGGAATATTCCCATACATATACCTAAGTCGTCAATCTCTGTTTGGCTCCAACTCCCGGGTCCAAGCACGACCCAGTCCACACAGGAAAGAATTCAATCACACCGATGGTAATGATTGAAAGTCAAGACTGAGCTCACACAGGTATACATTCTTTTGCAAAGTGATAGAGATGAACAAATGTAGTCACTGGTTCATCTAAGCTGGCAGACCCATGTAGGATACTAGTCCAACTAAGCTGTCGGACCCACGTAGGATACTAGACCAACCACTCTTTCAGACCCACGTAGGATACTAGAACAGAAGTCAAAATGTCAGACCCACGTAGGATACAAGAAAAATAGCCATCACCGTCAAACCCAAAGAAGATTTCTAGTAATGTAGTCGTCACTGTCGAACCCACAGAGGATTTCCAGTACGGTAGTCTTTACTGTTGAACCCACGGAGGATTCCATTACAGTAGTCAATGCAGTCATAGCCCGCTCTAGGGTTCCCGCACACAACACGCTCAATTCTGGGAGGGTCCTCTCCTTGATCAAGGGGGTCGATACATCAACTGTCACGAAGTCCAGAGTTGATGTATCCCAATGTTCTGTCTTGTCAAAAGAACTCAACATGATATACGGTGCGTCAATTGAACGCCCAGTCTGAGAGTTATTAGTTTTTCTGTTATAGGGGCCCAGTTGGTTTTTAAGCTAAAACCTACCTGACCTTACTCCAGATATAAGTTCCCAGCCTTAAACATTACTTAATCTTGAGTTATAATAAGATTACATGTTGAGGATCTTTTCAGGTTTAGAGTTTTATAGAATTAGATCATAAATCATGCATTATATTCCACATTTAAACAAGGCGGTTACATAAATGACAATATTCTTTTTTCCCATGAAAGGAGACATCATTAAAACAAAACATGGATTCTTTTGTGACACTTCCTTGACATTATCAACACATGATGTACATTTCCCTTGACCTATGAAAAACATTTCAAAAACTTGGGATGAGCATAAAAAGCTCAGTAAGGGAAATGAAAGTACGAAATGAAAACAATACTCTATGTATACATAAAAATTAACTAAATCATACTTTACTCATAAAACAAAATCACTTTAACATACCTCATCAAATCATGAATAAATCATAAAAATAATAAGACATAAAGGTAACTTGAGGCATTCGTAACATTCTTACGTAGGGAGTAACCCTCATGGTTACGTTTGGAAAACCCATCACAGTATATTTCCTAAATCTCTTTGGAGAAACCTTAGTGTTTAACCCCTTCGCCTTACCCAATGCATTGGAGAGCTATAATGGGCTCACCCACCCTTATTTTATCATGGAACCACTCTTATTCATAAACAATGCCCAAGAACCATAACATAATCGTATCACATAAAACATTCATAAAGGAAACATAACATTTCCACATTTCAATCACTATATATAAATAAAAAATTGATATAATAAAAACATTATCAAAACCATTTTCAATACCAAAATAAAAGAAATGTAAAATATGGTATTTATTTTTCATTTAAAAAAAGTTATGGCTTGTAGAGGAAGCTGAAACTCAAATAATGGTCATGGTGGCGAAGAAGTCGTTGTCGCCGCATACGTACGACAAAACATTCCCTTTTGTCGTTTAGTAAAACACTTCGTATAAAAAGATTCATTTTGAGTAAAAGTAAAAGTAAAAGTGGTTTATACACCGTATAAAAGAAAGTTGTGTATAAAACAAAATATGCCTCAATGAAAGGAGATTGAGATGAAGTCCCATACCTCATGTCCGACTTGACTCGATCAATCTTTAATCTCCTGAAAAATAAACTAGAGTTAATTTCTACTTGCTTAAGAAACTTTTTCAAGTTCATTATTCCTTTTATATCACTTATTACCATGTTATGAACATCATTTAAATATTTAAGTTAATAACGGTCGTTTTGTCAATATTTGGTACTGGAGCCAAAAATGGACTTTTAATAATTACATGTTGTTCAGGTGGTCAAAGGTTCATTATATCCAGAATTATATTCATGATGTATATATCATATATATAATATAAATATCTATTATATACATGTAATTATAATATTACATAACATTTAGAGGTAAGAAATGAAATGCACCGTTCATGGAGATGGTAAGCCGTACGTACGCATGAACGCTACTTTCATTTCTATTTATTACTTAATGGATTGAAATCATAATGATATAAAGGTATATTATAATTCAAGTATAATATCATATATAATATCATTAACTATATCCCTTATATGTCCCACATATGGCATTAACTTTAACACCCCCAGCTTCCATGGTACGCTCATCTTTGAATAATAGAGCAGCGTGCGTTGTACGCAACCTCGAGTTCTAACACACCGCGACCAATAAAAGTAGCAGTTATGAATAGTAATACCCACTTTTTGAAATTATATAAATTTTATATTTTAAAATTTACTTCATTTTCAGATTCGGAATATCAAAATTAACATATGTTGAATTTTTTGTATTTTTCTGAGAACTTCCAATTTTTGATGAATAGTGAAAAATACTTAAAAACAACTTTTTTAATCAAAATAATTTATTGTGATAAATTATTCAATTTAGTGGTTATAAATTTTAATGAGAATATATTTTTACCATTTTATCCAATGGTGGTTATTAGAATTAATTTCACTTTGAAATTGGACATAAACAATTGTCAATCTTTTGATTGATATTCTTTCTTAAAAACAAGCTATTTGTTGTGACAACGGGAATTAATTATTAAATTAATTAATTCAACTTATATGTTTTCATTATTTTTAAATATACATAATTTTTGAATTACGAATGTCAAATACAGCTTAGGGTTAATTTTTGGTGTTGTTCTGAAAAACATCGATTTTTAATGAATAGTGAAACCACTAAGTGGTAATTAAAAAAAATGATTTTTCATTTAAATGAAATTTTACCACCTCTGTGATTTGAATTTCCAAAATCTAACATTCATCATTGTCATTAGGAATTAAAATGTGGTTCAATGGGATTAAAATAATTTTTGGTGAATAGTAACTTTTAAGTTCAATTAATCACGATTAAAGGTAATTAGTGTAACTTAAGGAAAATATAATGTTATAAAAATATGAAATTACCTCTACACATGTCCTACCCTTATTGGGTGAGTCATTTCCGACCAAGACAATCCATGGGTCAACTTGGGGACCCCATGGAGCCACTTGGGTAAGAAAATGACATTAATAACTTTTTATTTAAAGTAAAAATAAAATTATCACAAACATGTGTTGTTTTACTAAAACAATTATTACATGGGGTTATATAAGTTATCCTTTAGAATATAAATATTCATTGGAAATATAAAAATATTTCCTACATCATGATATTTTTAATATAATTTTTAGACATTAAATAAATTAAAAGTTTTATTACACCATGATGATGCATCGATTACCTCATTACTTAACGATTTAAATAAAATGAAAAGATAATGTAAAATATAAGACATAAACTTGTCAAAAACCTATTGGATGAGTATATTTAGATACATTATCACCTTATCCTCGAAATATATAATTTTGGGACCTTTGAAATCCGAAAATTACTTCATAATAATGTAACATTTCATTACTTTCCAATAGTGCCCCTCCTCTCCTCTTATAAAAGTCCCCCACCACGACCACCTTATTCACACCATCATGCCATTTGGGTCAGAAAAAATCAACCCAAATACTCTCTCAACTTCCCTCCCTTACTTTTATAAGCCTCACTTTGGGCAGAATTCTTCCCAAGGAAGCCTTGGGCTCAAATCAAAAAAAAAGTTACCTGGTTTTAAGGTAATGTATTCTTTTATGTTATTTTGTTTTATTTTTCTTCTCCCACCCCTTAAAATCTATCTATTACTTATTTTTGTAACAACAAAAGTATCTTCAATATACTAGGATGTTGTTATGAGAAGTATTTTATTTACACTTACACACACCTTCGTCTAATGGTTAAAGAACATACCGTTTCTATGGTTGACGAATTTCTGCCACACAAAACGATGACTGTTAAATATTCTTTTAACACCTCTCATGGTGTCCATTATGATGTCACTATATTTATATATGATATATATTATGTTTATTTTTTCCTTAGGATTCTTTATTTATCATTTATGGCATACCTTTATGATTTCTATTATGGGTAAACGCGATAATTTCATTTTAGGAAGTGCGGACTACTGCCCCCTCAAAGTGATTTGAATCGTTAATTCCATATGTGGGATGTATAAAGGATGGAGTAAATGATATTATATACGATATTATACTAGAATTATAATATACCTTTATATAATTCCATTAAATACGAAATAGAAATGAAAGTAGCGTTCATGCGTACATACGGCTTACCGTCTCCATGAACGGTGCATTTCATTTTTTACCTCTAAATGTTACGTAATATTATGAATGAATGTATATACTGGATATATATGATATATATGATATCTACATCATGAATATAATTTTGGAGATAATGGATATTCTACCACATAAACAAATTGTAATTATAAGAAGTTTATTTTTGACTCAAGTACCAAAGATCGACAAAACGACCTGTATTAACTTAAATAATTACATCATGTTCATAACATGGTAATAAGTGATATAAAAGGAATAATGAACTTGAAAAAGGTTCTTAATCAATTAGAAATTAACACTATTTTATTATTCAGGAGGTTAAATAACGATTGAGTCAAGTCAGACATGAGGTAAGGGAAATTCTTAACCCAATTTCTGTTCTTTGGGTTAATCTCCTACTTTCAAATTATGTCATGATATTATTATGTACAATCTTGTATTTGTAATTTCATTATGTGTACTTATAGTTAATACACATAATAGATCTATTTTATTTAAAAATAATGATCTTTGTAAGGGACATCGTCTCAATCTCCTTTCATTGAGGCATATTTTGTTTTATACACAACTTTCTTTTATACGGTGTATAAACCCCTTTGACTTTTATGTTTATTCAAAAGGAATATTTTTTATACGTATCATTTTACAAAATGACAAAAGGGGATGTTTTTTTTGTCGTACGTATGTGGCGACAATGACTTCTCTGCCGCCGTGACTATTATTTGAGTTTCGGCTTCCTCTACAAGTCATAACTTTTTTTAAATGAAAAATAATTACAAAGTTTTAATTTTATTTTATTTTGGTATTGAAAATGGTTTTGAAAGTGTTTTTTTATATCAATGTGTTTTATTGATATCTTGTGATTGAAATGTGGAAATGTTATGTTTCCTTTATACATGTTTTATGTGATACAATTATGTTATGGATTATGATATGTTTAAACTTGTTCATATGAGGAATGAATTGGACTTAATAAGTGACGGTTCGAGCCCATTATAGATCCTCGATGCATCGGTAGGTCTCATGAGACAAACTAGTGTCTTTGCATGAGGCATTGACAAAATATTATTTGTAGTCTTGGAACGAGGCCTTGGATATGTGGTTATGATAGTCTGGCATGATTCATTCCATCATTATGAAAGTGGTTATTGTTATTGCATGTGATTATTAGACTAGTGAAATATCCTTGTGAATAAGTAAATGGCATTATTTCATTTGATTTTTTCCATATTATGCTGAAGTTCAAGTTTAAAAGGCTTTTGGTTTAGTTATACATTGCCTTAAATGTTTATGTTTATTTATGAAAGCTTCCGCAATATTGTTATCCTTAATGATCATCTGAGCTCACCCCTTTCAATGTTTTAATATTTTCCAGGATGTGAAGAAGTATTTTATGAATGACATGCAGGGATAGTCAGAAGGGGATATGAGTGTGGACCATGGAGACCATGTTATTGTAGTTTTTCACTTTCTGATGTAATGTAACTTTTATGAATGTATCTAGTGTTTCCAAGGCTACTAAACTAATCGGTATTTCGAGACATCATCTTTTGTGATCATGAAAATGTTATGTAATAATGCACCGACTCTGGGCAACTGGGGTCGGGGTGTTACAATTTGTATCAGCGGCAGTTTTGTACCAACCTTGAAGCTATATTTAGATAAACGCTGATTAGAGCACATATCCCTAAGATAGACTTTGAGTTTTATTATATAAGAACGTCCTAGAATTTTGGTATTATAAAGATTTTGTCTGTTTTCCGAGCAATACATCCCTGTCTGGATACGAGCAGGTAGAGGCGGCTCTGGCACAGATGTACCTAGGGGTAAAACCCAAAAACAGTGCTTTGAGCTAGACTCGAACGGGAACTCGTGCATGACAACAGGCCTTGTTGCACTCTTGGTTACGACACCCTCGGGGAAAATTCTTAGGATAATTCTCATTTTATTTACAAGCCACTATGAAGGGTTATGAGTATATAGTTCCTCAAAGAAAAAATTTTTATGATTATGGATTATATCCATAAATAGTTCAATTTATGTTAAGTGTTTTACAAGTATGGAATTATGTATTTTGATCCATAAACTAATCTAGTTTATGAAATTGTTTAGAAATGGAGCCTAGTGGGAGGAATGGAAACCGTATCAATGCACGCACTCCGTGTAGGGATTTCCCTCCTGCTCAAGATAATTATTGTGGAGATGGAGATACAACTGGTGCTGATCAAATTATTACCATACTGGGACAACTCACTCAGGTTATGAATAATAACCTTACTCGTATGGAGCACCCTGATCCTCAATGTGGAGGATCAATGTTAGACTGCTTCATGAGGAAACAACCGCCAACATTTAATGGGGGTACAAATCCATTAGTTTCTGAGAAATGGATAAACTCCTTAGAGAAAATATTCCACACCTTGGAGAGTAGCGAGAGGGAGAAAGTTTTCATAGCAGTTTACCGCCTCACTGGAGATGCCGATCAATGGTGGTCACTGATTCAAAACACAAAGTAAGATTAATAAGTATCAAGTATGGAATGGAATGAGTTTAAGTAAATTTTCTTAGAAAAATACTTTCCTCATGACCATTTAGCAGACATGGAAAGACAATTTCTGAGTCTGAGGCAGAAGGAGGATGAGAATGTCGCAAAGTATGAGGCCAACTTTACAAGGTTAGAGAGGCATGATACAGATTATATACATAACCCAAGAAGTAAGATTGATAGTTTATTTGATGGGTTAAAACCATTTCTCCGTCGAGATTTAGTTTCACAATCTTTCTCAACATACGAAGATATAGTCTCGTGTGCTATCAAGACAGAAAATGAATTCTCTAAGTCTTATGACAACAAAGGAAAGCAAGAGAAGAACAGAACGGTGGAAGAAGAGACAGATAAAAGGAAAAAGGGAAAGAAGGATTTTCCATTATGCGATAATTTTGGGATGAATCACCCCAGTACTTGCCTAAAAGGAATGGTATTTTGTTATAAATGTAGAGGAAAAGGTCACCAGGCTCGTGATTGCAAGGGAAAGAAAGAGGCTATCAATGTTTAATGCTATGATTTTAGGGAAATGGGGCATTATTCAAATGAATGTCCTAAGTGTCAGGGAAACTTACCTCAGAAAAGGCCAAGGGATCAAGGCCAATCTTATGGTGTTACTACAGTTGAAGCGGAATAATTAATGTATTGGTGCTTTTGGATTGAAGGATTATATTCTGGTTATAAGAATAATATGATTGTACTGAAGTACATGTTGCTCTCATTAAGGATTTAATATGATTAAGGTAATCATATTTTTAGTATGTGACAATAAGAGAAACTTTACTTTGTTTGGGGAATCTGAGGTTACAATTGATTTTGGAATTTAGAGACCTTTTAGAGAAATTCTGGACAGGGGTATTTTGGATAACTATAATGGTTGGAATGAATTAAGTTGAACATTGGATAGTATTTTTTAAGGTTAAAACATTTCTGAAGACTATTTTTAGAATATTATAATACTATAGTTTTAAGAAAAGGATAACCTACAGGTTGGGGGATAACCCGTCCCGTCAGACAAAGCTGTAGGAATCGAACCCACAACCATAGTGCGATAGGCCTTTATTACCTACCACTAGCCTACAGGAAGTCCCTGGTTATTACAAAAAAGTTTTCCTAATCTAAATGGTATGTGTTAATATTTGGAACCATATAAAATTATGATAAATATAATATTTTTGAGTTCTATTACCTTTTGGAGTGAATGATGGGTTTTTGGTAAAACTTTATTAATGAATGAAAGACTACATCGAAAGTAAGTATATTTCCTTACGTTATTAGTAAATCTCCTAAATAAATTCTTCAACTTTTTGAAAGGTAACTTAAAACAAAAATGTTGTCGATTAACTTTTCCAATTGGGGAATCAATGTCCGTTTAACCAATCACAAGTTTGTGATTTTCTTGTAGTAAACTTTATCCTAATCCAATTTTATACAACTCTCCATCAAACCTTGATGGTTGGTTTTTCCTCCATATCCATATTTTCATAGAGTCCTAGTATGGGCTATCTCGTGTGACCTTTGTACTTCTCTTTCTTTCTTTTAAAGTTATATTTTTATTAACCTTATTTCCGATGTGGGTTTTCCACAAAGGTATTTTCTATTTTCAACATTTTATTTTCAATGAAAAATTTTAAATTGTGAGGACACAATTTATTGAAGGAGGAGAGAATTTAACACCCCAATCTTCCATTGTACGCTCCTCTTTGAATAATAGAGCAGCGTGTGTTGTACGCAACCTCGAGTTCTAACACACCTCGACCAATAAAAGAAGCAGTTATGAATAGTAATACCCACATTTTGAAATTATATAAATTTTATATTTCAAAATGGACTTCATTTTCGGATTCGGAATATCGAAATTAGCCTATGTTGAATTTTTGGTATTTTTTTGAAAACTGCCAATTTTTGATGAATAGTGAAAAATACTGAAAAACAAATTTTTTAATCAAAATAATTTATAGTGATAAATTATACAATTGAGTGGTTCTAACGTGTAATTAGAATGTATTTTTACCATTTTATCCAATGGTGTGATTAGAATTAATTTCACTTTGAAATTGGACATAAACAATTGTCAATCTTTTGATTGATATTCTTTCATAAAAACACGCTATTTGTTGTGACATCAGGAATTAATTATTAAATTAATTAATTCAACTTATATTTTATGAATTTTTTAAAATTAACATAATTTTTGAATTAGGAATGTCACATATATATTAGGGTTAATTTTTGGTGTTGTTCTGAAAAACTTCGATTTTTGATGAATAGTGAAACCACTAAATGGTAGTTAAAAAATGGATTTTTCATTTAAAGGCAATTTTACCACCTCTGTGATTTGAATTTCCAAAATCTGACATACATCATTGTCATTAGGAAGTAAAATGTGGTTCAATGGGATTAAAATAATTTTTGGTGAATAGTAACTTTTAAGTTCCATTAATCGCGATTAAAGGTAATTAGTGTAACTTAAGGTAAATATAATGTTATAATAATATGAAATTACCTTTACACTTGTCCTACCCTTATTGGGTGACTCATGTCCGACCAAGACAATCCATGTGTCAGCTTGGGGGCCCCATGGAGCCACTTGGGTAAGAAAATGACATTAATAACCTTTTATTTAATGTAAAAATAAAATTGCCACAAACATGTGTTGTTTTACTAAAACAATTATTACATGGGGTTATATAAGATAACATTTCGACTATAAATATTTATTGGAAATATGAAAAGATTTCCTACATCATGATAGTATTTATATAATATTTAGACCTTAAATAAATTAAAATGTTTATGACACCATGATGATGGAGCAATTACCTCATTAATTAACGATTTAAATAAAATGAAAACATAATATAAAATCTAAGACTTACACTTTTCAAAAAACTATTGGATGAGTATATTTAGATCCCTTATCACCTTATCCTCATAATATATAATTTTTGTACCTTTGAAATCCGAAAATTACTTCATAATAATGTAACATTTCATTACTTTCCAAGAGTGCCCCTCCTCTCCTCTTATAAAAGGCCCCCACCACTACCACCTTATTCACACCATCAAGCCATTTGACTCAGCCAAAATCTTCCCAAATACTCTCTCAACTTCCCTCTATTACTCCTATAAGCCTCACTTGGGGCAGAATTCTTCCCAAGGAATCCTTTGGCTCAAACCAAAAAAAAAGTTACCCGGTTTTAAGGTAATGTCTTCTCTTATGTTATTTTGTTTTATTATGCTTCTCCAACCCATTAAAATATATTAATTCATTTATTTTGTAACAAAAACAGTATCTTCAATATAATAGGATGTTTTTATGATAAGTATTTGATTTATACTTACACACACCTTCGTCTAATGGCTAAAGAACATACTGTTTCTGTGGTTGGCGAATTTCTGCCTCATGAAACGATGATTGTTCAATCTTCTTTTAACACCTCTCATGGTGGCCATTAAGATGTCACTATAATTATATATGATATATATTATGTTTATGTTTTCCTTATGATTATTTATTTCTCATTAATGGCATACCTTTATGATTTCCATTATGGGTAAACGTGATAATTTCATTTTAGGAAGTGCGGACTACCGCCCCCTCAAAGTGATTTGAATCGTTAATGCCATATGTGGGATGTATAAAGGATGGAGTAAATTATATTATATATGATATTATACTGGAATTATAATATACCTTTATATAATTCCATTAAATATTAAATATAAATGAAAGTAGCACTCATGCGTACGTACGACTTACCGTCTCCATGAACGGTGCATTTCTTTTCTTACCTCTAAATGTTACGTAATATTATGAATGAATGTATATACTGGATATATATGATATATATGATATCTAAATCATGAATATAATTATGTGGATAATGGATATTCTACCACATAAACAACTTGTAATTATAAGAAATTTATTTTTGACTCAAGTACCAAAGATCGACAAAACGACCGTTATTAACATAAATAATTACATAATGTTCATAACATGGTAATAAGTGATAAAAAAGGAATAATGAACTTGAAAAATGTTCTTAATAAATTATAAATTAATTCTAGTTTATTATTCAGGAGGTTAAAGAACGATCGAGTCAAGTCAGACATGAGGTAAGGGAACTTCTTAACCCAATTTCTGCTCTTTGGGCTAATCTCCTACTTTCAAATTATGTCATGATATTATTATGTCCTATCTTGTATTTTTACATTCATTATGTTTACTTATAGTTAATACAAATAATATATCTATTTTATTTAAAAATAATGATCTTTTTAAGGGACTTCATCTCAATCTCCTTTCATTGAGGCATATTTTGTTTTATTCACAACTTTCTTTTATACGGTGTATAAACCCCTTTGACATTTATGTTTATTCAAAAGGAATATTTTTTATATGAAGCACTTTACTAAACGACAAAAGGGAATGTTTTTTAGTCATACGTATGCGGCGACAATGAATTCTCCGCCGCTGTGACCATTATCTGAGTTTCAGCTTCCTCTACAATCCATAATTTTTTTTAAATGAAAATTAATTACAATGTTTTAATTTTATTTTATTTTGGTATTGAAAATAGTTTTTAAAGTGTTTTTTTATATCATTGTGTTGTATTGATATCTTGTGATTGAAATTTGGAAATGTTATGTTTTCTTTATTGATGTTTTATGTGATACGATTATGTTATGGATTATGATATGTTTAAACCTATACATATGGGGAATGAATTGGACTTAATAAGTGATAGGTGGAGCCCTCTATAGCTCCTCGATGCATCGTTAGGTCTCATGAGACAAACTAGTGTCTTGGCATGAGTCCTTGACAAAATCTTATTTGTAGTCTTGGCACGAGGCCCTGGCTATGTGGTTATGATAGTCTGGCATTATGCATTCCATCATTATGAAAGTGTTTATTGATATTGCATGTGATTATTAGACTAGTAGAATATCCATGTGAATAAGTAAATGAAATTATTTCATTTTATTTTTTCCATATTATGCTTATGTTCAAGTTTAGATGGCTTTTGTTTTAGTTATACATTTCCTTAAATGTTTGTGTTTATTTATGAAAGCATCCGCAATATTGTTATCCTTATTGAGAATCTGAGCTCACCCCTTTCAATGTTTTAATATTTTTTAGGATGTGAAGAAGTATTTTTTAAATGACCTGCAGGGATAGTCAGAAGGGGATATGAGTGTGGACTATGGAGACCATGTTATTATAGTTTTTCACTTTATGATGTAATGTAACTTTTATGAATGTATCTAGTGTTTTCAAGGCTACTAAACTAATCGGACTTTCGAGACTTTATCTTTTGTGATCATTCCAATGTTACGTAATAATTCACCGACTCTGGGAAACTGGGGTCGGGGCGTTACATTAACGAATCAAATCACTTTGAGGGGGTGGTAGTCCGCACTTCCTAAAATGATGATATCACGTTTACCCATAATGGAAACCGTAAGGTATGCCATAAATGAAAAATACAAAAGCATAAATAAAACATAAACATATTACATATTATATATAAATATAGTGACATCTTAATGGCAACCTTTAATGGTGTTAAAATGTTATTGAACAATCATCATTTCGTGAGGCAGTAATTCTCCATCCACAGAAACAGTATATTATTTGTCCATTAGACGGAGGTGTGAGCAAGTGTAGCTCTAATAAATCTTATAAAAACATCGTAGTATATTGAAGATACTGGTGTTTTTATAAAATAAAGGAATAAAAAGAGTTTAGGGGGTTGGAGAAGCAAAATAAAACAAAAGAATATTAAAGAAGACATTACCTTTAAATAGGGTAACTCCTCTTGGTTTGAACAAAAAGGGTTTATTGAAGAGCATCCTACCTAAGGTAAGGATTATAGGATGAAGATAAGGATGTGGAGAGATACAAATATCAGATCTTGGCCAATCCAATGTCTTGAGAGGTTTGGTTAAGGAGGTAGTGGTCTGGGCCTTTTAGAAGAGGGAGGAGGGTCACTCTTGGAAAGTCCAGAAATTATACTTTATATTAAAATGAGTTTCAGATTTTAAAGGTCCCACATTGATATATTTCAAGGATAAGGTGATAAGGGATAGAAATATACTCATCCAATAGGTTTTTTACATGTGTAAATCTAAGATATTACATTATCTTTTCATTTTATTTAAATCGTTCATTAATGAGGTAATCGCTCCATCATCATGGTGTCATAAAAAAATTAATTTATTTAATGTCTAAAAATTATAAAAAATACTATGATATCAGAAATCTTTTTAGAATTCCAATGAATATTTGTAGTCTAAGTGATTATTTATGTAGACAAAATTAAAATTGTTTTACTTGGGTGATACACACATTGGTTATACATTCCTTTTTAAAAACATAAAATGATAAAGTGTCACTATCACCCAAAAGTGATTCCATGGGGT
Organism: Viscum album; assembly: GCA_963277665.1. NCBI lineage: Eukaryota > Viridiplantae > Streptophyta > Magnoliopsida > Santalales > Viscaceae > Viscum > Viscum album. Next base: position 831,555,935 of record OY728153.1, on the reverse strand, counting down.
CCCAATGTTTAACAAAAGGCATCCCATGGTCGGCCATGAAATATCCCGTATCATTAGGACACGTGTTGGGGTCATTTGTTTTTATTATGATATTATTTTATTATCCTTAACTATCAGATTACTAATTAATCACGATAATTAAAGATAATTACCGTCATTTCTATTCATAATGTCCAAAAACAAAAGAGTCTTAATTAAATAATTGGACCTTATTATTACAAATATGGAATCCATTTTACCAAATTCCAAACACAGAAATTGCAATAATAAATTTAAAAATAATTCTCGTTGTCAAAACAAATAGCGGGTTTTTTTGAAATAATATCTATGAAAAATTTGGCACCTGTTTATGCCCAATTCCATAGTGAAATTAATTATAATGACCAAAATTGGATTAAATGGTAAAAATATATTCTAATGAAACTTTAAAACAAATTATAATGATAATATAACCATATAAATAAATTATATGAAAAATAAGTTTTGAAGAAAAATGCAGTATTTTTCACTATTCATTAAAAATGAACATTGTCAGAAAAATACCAAAAACTTATCCAAAGTAAATTTCAATGTCCCAATCCTAATGAATAAGTTTATTTTTAAAAATAAAGCTCATAAAATTGTCAAATGTTTTATTTAAAAAATGGATTTCCATCAAAAGGTGGTAAAACAATCTTTTAAAAATATTAGAGAATTTTATGCTTAAGATTGGATTTATTCTCATTTTAAGCCTCTAAAACACAATATAATTTATAAATAGACATACATATGAAAACCCACAATTCATCAATTACATGGGATGTTACATCTATCCCCCCTTTAGATAATTGTGTCCCCACAATTTATTTACTTATTGAATAAGTGGGGGTATTTATCCCTCATTGCATTTTCAGATTCTCATGTTGCCTCTTCAATCGTGTGGTTTTTACACAAAAACATTACTTGATGAATCACCTTATTCCACAATATTTTCTCCCCATGGTCAATAATCTGGATTGGTTGTTCCTCATAAGATAGGTTCTCTTCCAACTGAACTACCTCTGTACTCAAAACATGAGATGAATCTGGCATGTACTTCCTTAACATTGAAACATGAAAAACATTGTGTACCTGAGATAAACTCGGAGGTAAAGCCACTCGGTATGAAACTGATCCAACTCTCTCCAGAATTTCATATGGTCTAATGAACCTTGGACTCATATTTCCTTTCTTAACAAATCGCATCACACTTTTCCATGGTGAAACTTTGAGGAAGACATGATCACCTACCTCAAAAGAGAGATCTTTCCTCCTGTTGTCCGCATAACATTTCTTCCTGCTCTGAGCTATTCTCATGTGTTTCTGTATCAGCTGAACTTTTTCTGCCAACTCTTCTACCAATTTTGGTCCCATAAACTTCCTTTCACCCACTTCATCCCAAAAATCTGGAGTTCGACACCGTTTCCCATATAATCCCTTAAATGGCGCCATCTGTATACTATAATGAAAACTGTTATTATAAGAAAACTCAACCAAAGAAAGATGTTGGTCCCAACTTCCCTGATAATCCATAGAAAAAGAACGTAGCATATCCTCCAAAGTCTGAATTGTTCATTCTGACTTCCCATCTGATTGAGGATGAAAAGCTTTACTAAAATTTAATTCAGTACCCAACGACTTCTGAAGGCCTTTCCAAAAGTTAGAAGTAAACCAAGGATCACGATCAGATACAATAGAGGGGATAACTCTATGTAACCTGACTATCTCTTTAACATACAATTGAGAAAGTTGATCAATAGAAAAAGTATCTCGTATTGCAAGGAAATGAGCAGATTTAGTCAAGCGATCAATAGTAACCCAGATTGCATTATTACCTCATGGTGTCTTTAGAAATCCCACAACGAAGTCCATAGATATATTCTCCCATTTCCACTCTACTACTGGTAAAGGCTGAAGCATCCCATTCGGTAACTGTCGCTCTGCTTTAACATGTTGACAAGTCAAACACTTCACAGTAAAATCAGCAATATCTCTTTTCATTCCATCCCACCAGTAGTACTCCCGAAGATCTCTATACATCTTAGTACTGCCAGAATGAACTGATAACGGAGAACCATGTGCTTTACATACCAACTATCCCCTCAACTGTGAATCACACGGCACACACAATCTCTTCCCAAATCTCAAAACACAATCATTATCAATGTTGAATTCAGGCAACATACCCTTCGGAAACAGCTCTACATTTTTCTGCAACTCACTGTCTTGCTTCTGTGCTTGCATAATTCTATCTGATAGAGATGATTTCACTGATAACTGAAACAAAACAGACGAAAATCCTCCACCAACAACTTCTATGCCAAATTTCATCAAATCCTTAACCAAAGGATCGCACTCCGAACGTAACATGTTTAATGAAGCATTACTTTTTCTACTCAAAGCATCATCCACTTTATTTGCTTTTCCTAGATGGAAATGAATTATACAATCATAATCCTTGATTAATTCTAGAAATCTCCTCTATCTTATGTTCAATTCTTTTTGAGTGTATATATACTTTAAACTTTTGTGATCAATATATATTTCACACTTTACACCATACAAATGATGCCTCAAAAATTTTAAAGCGAAAACAATAGAAGCTAATTCCAAATCATGTGTAGGGTAATTTACCTCATGAGTTTTAAACTGACGTGAAGCATAAGAAATTACCTGATCATTCTGCATTAGGACGCAACCAAGTCCATTCAATTAAGCATCACTGTAGATAACAAAATCACCATTCCTGGAAGGTAGTGCCAAAACTGGAGCATTCACCAATCTTCTTTTAAATTATTGAAAACAATCATCACATTCTTTTGTCCAAATAAACTTAACACCCTTCTGAGTTAGCTTAGTAATTGGACTAGATAACCGAGAAAAATTTCCAACAAACCATCGGTAATATCCTGCCAAACCAAGGAAGCTATGAATCTCAGTTACATTTGTGGGTATTGGAAATTCTTTAACAACCATTGTTTTTTCAAGATCAACAGTTATTCCTTATTTAAAAATAATGTGACCAAGGAAAGAAATTTGTTGCAACCAAAACTCACACTTGCTGAATTTCCCATACAATTTCTTCTCTTTTAGGGTTTGAAAATAACCCTTAAATGACTTTCATGCTCCTCTTTACTTTTAGAAAACACCAAAATATCAAAAATGAAAACAACCACAAACTTATCCAAGAACTCATGGAAAATTATATTCATAAGGTCCATGAATACATCAGGTGCATTGGTCAACCCAAAAGGCATTACTAAAAATTCATAATGGCCATATCTTGTGCGAAACATGGTCTTCCGAACATCTGCTTCCTTTACCTTCAACTGATGGTACCCCGATCTCAGGTCAATCTTTGAAAAATACTGAGCTCCCTGGAGCTGATCAAACAAATCATAGATACGAGGCAAAGGATATTTGTTCTTAACAATGATTTTATTCAAGGCTCTATATTCAATGCAAAGTCTCATAGAACCATCTTTATTTTTAATAAATAAGATAGAATCACCCCATGGTGCTGTGCTAGGTCTAATGAAACCTTTCTCTAATAAATCATGTAATTTCTCCAACACTCTAAAAGTTCAATTTGATCCATTCGATAAGGGGGTTTTGAAATTGGATTAGCATCAGGAAGTAAGTCAACAGTAAATTCAACTTCCTGATCTGGAATTATTCTAGGAAACTCATTAGTAAAAACATCATCCAACTCATTTACAACTGGCACATCATTAATCATAACGGTTCCTTTGTTTTAAAAAATATGTGCAAGGTAACATTAATTTCCATCTTTTACATGTTTCTCAGCATCTTGATATGTTATCAACAGTAAGGGTTCATTCTTGTACACAAACTGAAAGTCTTTCTGAAAATAAACTTCTTTAGCTCTACAATCAATCTTATCATGGTAAACAGAGGGCCAATCCATACCCAGGATAACATAAAACTCTACTAGAGGTAAAGCAATAAGGTTTTCAAGTAGATTCTTTCCACAAATAAGGATAGGGAGATTCTTATAAATTTTTTTTGCCTTAACATTTCCCCCGAGTGATTTTACCATAAGTTCATGAGTCATTTATTGAGATGGAATTCTAAATTTACTAGAAAATTTTTCAGAGATGAAAGAATGTCTAGACCCTGAATCAAACAAAGCACTAGAATAATCTGAGAAAACAAACAAAGTACCTGATACCACTTCATTTGCTGGCCCAACATCTGCTGAAGTAGTTGCAACGGATTTCACCACTCCTTTTTTGTTTGTAGTCTGACTGCTTCCCATCATTAAAGCACTTTGTCGGACACTCGTTTTCATAATGACCCGTCTCATTGCACTTTAAACATTTCACTAACCATAAATCAAATTTGGTCTTACCATCACCCTGATCTTTTTCAGTGAAATCACGAGCCTTATGCCCCATATTACCACATCGGTTGCACTTTCCTGAATTCATAAGACATTCCACCGCATGCCTTTTACCACATTTATTACAAACTGGAAACTTAGTTTTCTTACCATCAGACCTTTTTGAAGAATTATTCCCTTTCTCCTTCCGCCTCGGTCTCTTCTTCTGTTGGTTGTAATGGAACACTTCATCATCAGAAAACTCAATTTCCACCTTATCAGCACATCAAACAACCTTTTCATAACTCTTGAACTTTTGAGAAGCTAAATCCCTTCGATATTTTGGGTTTAATACTGAGTAAAAACGATTTATTTTACTATCAAGGTCTCGGATAAAATTTGGAGCATACCTTGCCAATCGAGTGAACCTTTATTCATAAGAAGCCACTGAGTCATCCTCTTTCCTCAATTCCATGAATTGTTTTTCCATCCTAAGTCGAACAACTTTAGGAAAATATTTCTCAAGAAACATACCTTTGAATTATTCCCAATAATGAGCATCAATCTCATTAGCGTCCCTGATATTTTTATCCATCGACCACCACTGATCTTCTTCACCCTCCAAATAATAAATTAAAAGACTAACCTTTTGATTGTCTGAACACACCATGACATCGAAAATATTCTACAGTGATTTAATCCACCATTCAGCTAGCACAGGGTCATATGATCCTCTGAATGATGGGGGATGTTGCCTCATGAAATGTTCCACGACAGACATGTTCCTCTACGTTGGATCTGGCTGATCTCATGCATGGATACCACCACCATTTATCGCTTGAGTCAACTATGCCATTACTGCAAAAAATTGTTCAGTTCCAATTCCAACCATCTTATGATGCTGATTCAGAAGGTCATTTCCTTTTGTATGCCTTCCTAGCACTGCTTCCTTGTTTCCTCTGTGGAAAACCATTCTGAACAAACAAGTCTCAGATGAAGAAACATGGTAATCTTCAAATGCCATATCATTTCAATTTGACCATAAAAAAAATATTTTTGGATAATCATTTAATATAATTCTAACTCCTAAAGTTATCTAAACCGACCTCTGATACCAACTATAAGGCCCCAGCCTTAAACATTACTTAATCTTGAGTTATTACAATATTAAAAATTGATGATCTTTTCAGGTTTAGAGTTTTAGAGAATTAGATCATAAATCATGCATTACATTCCACATTTAAACAATGCGGTTACATAAAAGACCGTATTAATTTTTCCCATCAAAGGAGACATATTTAAAACAAAACATGGATTCTTTCGTGACACTTCCTTGACACTATCAACACATCATGTACTTTTCCCTTGACCTGTAAAAAACATTTCAAAAACTTGGGATGATCATAAAAAGCTGAGTAAGGGATCTGGAAGTACGAAATGAAAACATTAGTCTATGTATACATAAGAATTAATGAAATCATAATTTACTCATAAAACATAAGCACTTTAACATACCTCATCAAATCATGAATAAGTCATAGAAATCATAAGACATAAAGGTAACTTGAGGCATCCATAACATTCTTACATAGGGAGTAACCCTTGTGGTTACGTTTGGAATACCCATCACAGTATATTCCCTAAATCTCTTCGGAGAAACCTTAGCATTTAACCCCTTTGTGTTACCCAATGCATTGGAGAGCTATATTTGGCTCACCCGCCCTTAGTTTATCATGAAACCACACGCCTTCATAAACAATTCCCAAGAACCATAACATAATCGTATCACATAAAACATGCATAAAGGAAACATATCATTTGCACATTTCAATCACAAGATATCAATAACACATTGATATAAAAAAACATTATCAAACCTATTTTAAATACCAAAATAAATGAAAATTAAAACATGGTATTTATTTTTCATTTTTAAAAAAGTTATGGCTTGTAGAAGAAGCTGAAACTCAAATAATGGTCAAGGCGGCGGAGAAGTCGTTGTCGCCGCATACGTACGACAAAAACATTCCATTTTTTTATTTAGTAAAATGCTTCGTATAAAACAATTCCTTTTTAATAAAAGTAATAGTCAAAGGGGTTTATACACCGTATACAATAAATTTTTGTATAAAAAATAATATGCCTCAATGATAGGAGATTGAGACGAAGTCCCATACCTCGTGTCTGACTTGACTCGATTGTTCTTTAATCTCCTGAATAATAAACTAGAGTTAATTTCCACTTTCTTAAGAACCTTTTTCAAGTTAATTATTCATTTTATATCACTTATTACATTTTTATTAACATTATGCAATTATTTAAGTTCATAACAGTCGTTTTGTCGATCTTTGGTACTTGAGCCAAAAATGGACATATTATAATTAAATTTTGTTCATGTGGTCAAGGGATCATTATATGTAGAATTATATTCATGATGTAGATATCATATATATAATATATATCCAGTATATACATGAATTTATAATATTACATAACATTGAGAAGTTAGAAATGAAATGCACCATTCATGGAGATGGTAAGCCTTAGGTACGCATGAACGCTACTTTCATTTCTATTTCTTACTTAATGGAGTGAAATCATAATGATATAAAGGTATATTATAATTCAATTATAGTATCATATATAATATCATTAACTCCATCCCTTATACGTCCCACATATGGCATTAACGAATCAGATCACTTTGACGGGGCAGTAGTCCGCACTTCCTAAAATGAAGATATCGCGTTTACCCATAATGGAAACCATAAGGTATACCATAAATGAAAAATATAGAAGCATAAGGAAAACATAAACATATTATATATCCTATATATATATATATAGTGACATCTTAATGTCCACATTTAATGGTGTTAAAAGAATATTGGACAATCATCGTTTCGTGAGGTGGTAATTCGCTATCCATAGAAACAGCAGGTTCTTTAACCATTAGACAGAGTTGTGGGTAAGTGTAACTTGAATAATTATTATAAAAACATCCTAGTATATTAAAGATACTGTTTTTTACAAAATAAAAGAATAAAATGATTTTAGGGGGTTGGAGAAGCAAAATAAAACAAAAGAACATTAGAGAAGACTTTACCTTTAAATCGGGTAACTCCTCTTGGTTTGAACCAAAAGGGTTTCTTGGAGAGCTTCCTGACTAAGGTAAGGCTTCTAGGATGAATATAGGGATGTGGAGAGATAAAATGAGCAGTGAATGGCCGATACAATGGCTTGAGAGGTGTGGGTAAGGAGGTAGAGGTGTGGGCCTTTTATAAGAGGGAGGAGGGGCACTCATGGAACGTCAAGAAATGTTACTTTATATTAAAATTATTTTCGGACTTTAAAGGTCCCACATTGATATATTTAGAGGATAAGGTGATAAGGGTTTGAAATATACTCATCCAATAGGTTTTTGACAAGTGTAAGTCTTAGATATTACATTATCTTTTCATTTTATTTAAATCGTTTATTAATGAGGTAATCGATGCATCATCATGCTGTCATGAAAAATTTAATTTCATTAATGTCTAAAAATTATAAAAAAATAATAATATGATGCAGGAAATCTATTTTTCTTTCCAATTAATATTTATAGTCCAAGATATCATTTATTTAGACAAAATGAAAATTATTTTACTGGGGTGATACATACTTTGGTTATACATTACTTTTAAAAAACATAAAATGATAAAGTGTCACTATCACCTAAACGTGATTCCATAGGGTCCCAAAGTTTGGTAAAATTCATCCCATGGTCGGCCATGACGCAAACAGTGGAATTAGGACACCGTTTGGGGTCATTTGTTATGATTATGATATTATTTTATTATCTTTAACTACCTGATTACTAATTAATCATGATAATTAAAGATAATTACCATCATTACTATTCATAATGTCTAAAAACAAAAGAGTCTTAATTACATAATTTGGACCTTATGATTCCAAATATGGAATCCATTTTAACAAATTACAAACACAGAAATTGAAATAATTAATTTAAAAATTATTCCCGTTGTCAAAACAAATAGCGGGTTTTTTTAATCAATATCTTTGAAAAGTTTGGCACTTGTTTATGCCCAATTCCAATGTGAAATTAATTCTAATGTCCATAATTGGATTAAATGGTAAAAATATATTCTAATTACACTTTAAATCCAATTATAATGATAATCTATCCATATAATTGAATTATATGAAAAATCAATTTTGAAGTAAAATGTAGTATTTTTCACTATTCATTAAAAAATGAACATTGTCAGAAAAATACCAAAAATTTATCCAAAGTGAATTTCAATGTAAAAATCCTAATTAATAAGTTTATTTGAACAAATAGACATTATATAATTGTCAAAAGTTTGATTTAAAAATGGTTTTCCATCAAAAGGCGGTAAAACAATCTTTTAAAAATATTAGAGAATTCTATGCTTAAGATTGGATTTATTCTCATTTTAAGCCTCTAAAACACTATCTAATTTATAAATAGACATAGATATGGAAACCCATAATTTTTTACATACATGGGATGTTACACTAGCTGCGTCCAAACCTCAAGTGGAGTATGCCAAAAGAACTGTCTCATAAAAAGGAATTCAACGTAGTTGATGGCACATCAATCAGATGTCCGATCCTTAAGTTATAAGCGTTTCCGCTCCTGGGGCCCAGTTGGTTTCGAGTTCAAACCAACCCGGCCGTACCCAAACTTCACCTAAATCTCATGTGTAATATACCAAAACGACCGTCTTAATCCAAGTATTCCTACGCAACTAACGGTGTATCGATTGGATGCCTGTAGCTCATGTTATGGGCAAAAGACCCAAAAATTGTCCGTAGTGGGGGGGGGGGGGGGGTCAGGGCCCGATCCGACCTGGCCCAAGCCAGCCTGGGTTGGCCCAAACCGGGTTCGGGCCTGGCCCGACCCAAACTGGGTCTGGGCATGGCCTGGCCCCCGTGACCCACCCCGGCCCGGCCGGGGTGGGGGGGGTGTGCTGGCACGACCAGTTGGCCGAGCGGGGGGCACAACCCCCCAGTTCCATGAACGTGATGCCAGGCTAGCACCGCTTGTCTCCCAGATCCCATGTGGCTATGGGATCCCCTCCTCGCTGACGCAGCCAGTGCCGTAACGGGCTTCTGCCAGCAGCCCGCTGGGCGCCGGCGGCGCCGCGCCGACATCCAGCGCTGCCCCGGTCTTTTGCGGGCCACCAGAGTCATTTCGGTGGTCTGGTTTTGTTTCTGTTTGCTCTTACGGTTGTCTTGGGATCTGAAATCCATTGCGAAGGCTCCAAATCACTATTTCAGTCCCTTTTCGTCATCACCAACATCCCGTGCATCAAGAACGATACGACGATGGATCCGGACTTGTTCGTTAGTCCGTACCCACCGCGTTAGTGGTTCAATAATTACCCAACAATTATACACCATGATCAAGGGTATAAATCACATAAATGATATATAGAAACCCCCTACCTCGTAGTTGATGTCGTTCATCGTCGAGCCACGGAAGACGAGCGTCTCAGTAGTCGGGCGTCGCGGAAGAATGGTGTCATACCATCAAAAATGGAGGAAGAGTTGTTATCGTAGGTGATGTAGGATCCTTGATGTCAAGGTGCATATGAGGAAGATGATCTTCACGTTCTTCGCTGGGGATGTTCTTCGTTGAAGAACAGAGTTCTTCGTCGAAGAAGTATCACTTCCCTTTTTAATTATCCAAAGCCTTTTCCCCAAAAGTGATTTCCCAATCCAAAAGAAATATGGAGTCTCACCAATTAATAGAATTTCCATGCAATTCATATTAATTCAAAAGTAGTGATAATAAATTAACACTGATATTAATTATATGAATTGGCACAATTTATGGGAGGAGGGAGGTGGGAAGGTTCCACCATAATAAATATGCTGAGTTGTCAAAGTAATAAATAAGGGTTATTAATGGGGATTTGAGGGGTGGTGAAGGTTTTGGGTTCATGTGGGCCCCACCCTTAACTTCCTCTTATAAATAAAACAAAATAAAATAAATTAAAATTGTGTACAACAAATTTTATTTAATTCATTATAAATCCCCAAAAATAAAATTTCAACCCGCATAACACGTAACTGTAGTAAAGGTCCCCATAAGCGAATACCGGCGTTGCGAGTTCATCGGTGTCCTTAGATTTCAATTCTGAGCACTCGTTCAAAATATAGAAGAAACATGCTCGTATGTTTTCTAAACGTACCCAAACAAAACTTCAAAAATTGATTTCGGGCACACCGGGCCTCGGAATCAGTTGACGTCAAAAGCCACAGACTAGTAAAATTTCAATGTATATAAGTAAGAAAATATTACCTCAAATTTCTGGGTCTTTACATTACTCCCACCTTAGGTATTTACATCCTCATAAAGCTACAACATAAACTAGGGAAACAAAAAGGGGCACTGAGCAGACATATGAGCCTCCCGCTCCCATATGCTCTCCTGAAGGTTCCTGTGCTGCCAGCAAACACACACCAGAGGAATCGACTGTCCATGACGTACCCACTCCTGTCGATCCTCGATCTCCACTGGAACCTCCGAGAATGTCTCCCCATCAACAACGTCCAACTCCCTGTGATCAATGACGTGGGTCGGGTCGTGCACGTATCTCCGCAGTTGAGATAAATGGAAGACGTCATGCACCTGGTGCAACGGAGGTGGAAGGTCCAGGCGGTAAGCCACCTCACTAACTCTGCTGAGAACCTGGAATGGTCCGATGAAACGCGGAGATAACTTGCTGCCCCAGCCAAATCTCCATAGACCCCGTCGAGGTGAGACCCTTAAGAAGACATGGTCACCATCCTCGAACTCCAGTGGTCTCTACCTCCTATCATCATAGGACTTCTGTGTGCTTGGTGCAGTCTTCATCCGTTCCTGGATGATCTACACCTTCTCAGTCGTAGCATAAACCATCTATGGTCCTACAAGTGCTGACTCCCCAGGGTCAATCCAGTGCAGAGGTGATCTGCAAGGTCAGTCGTACAGTGCCTTGTATGGTGTCATCCCGATGGTGGAGTGGGAGTTGTTATTGTACACAAACTCCACCAGGGGTAGGTGATCCTCCCAACTGCGACCAAATTCAAGGAAACATGCACGTAGCTTTTCCTCAAGAGTCTGAATGGTCCTCTCAGTATGTCCGTCCGTCTGAGGATGAAGGTGGTGCTCAGACGCAGCTGCGTCCCAAAGTCCTCCTACAACACCTTCCAAAGCCGGTAAGTAAAGAAAGCATCACAATCAGATAAAATAGTAGATGGAACACCGTGATGCCGTATGATCTCCTGAATGTAGAGGCGTCCCAAGCTCTCTACTGAGCTCTGCTCCCTGATCGGTAGGAAGTGGGCCGACTTGGTGAGTTGGTCTATGATCACCTAAATAGAGTCATGACCCCTAGATGTACGTGGAAGCCCCGTCACAAAATACATGGATATCTCATACCACTTTCACTCCAGGACTTCTAAGGGCTTCACCAAGCTTGTTGGTACCTGGTGGTTTGCATTCACTTTCTAACAATTGAGGCATCATGAAACGAACTTTGCTATAGCCTTCATCATACCTGGCCACTAGTGCTGTCGTTTGAGGTCTTGATACATATTCGCCACTCCTGGATTTACCGCTAGAGGGGAAGTGTGGAACTCCCTTAGCACCTCCTCCTGTAGTGCAACTGGTACCATAGTATGTCCCCTGAAGAAGATGACGTGCTCCCCTCATTCAGAAAATCCATCGGGTTCCACCTCTGAGGATATCTGAGCATGCCGTGTCTCGCAGTAAGCATCCCCATGTTTCACCGCTCTAACTCACTGAAGAAGTGGAGGAGTGACTGTGAGAGTCTGACGAAAGGCTGCTCCATCTATATTCACAAAGGATATCTGCAACACGGCTAGCTTCACCATCGCCTCACCTAGTAGCTGAATGTCTGATCTCCTGCTGAGAGCATCATCTACAACGTTCCATTTCCCAGGAGTATAAACTATCTCAAAGTCATAGTCCTGGAGGAACTCGAGCCATCACCACTGTCTCAGGTTCAGGTCTTTCAGCAAGAATATATACATGATACTCTGGTGGTCAGAGTAGACTGTAAAGCGATCTCCCATCAGATAGTGTCACCACATCTTCAAGGAGAGGACCACTGATGATAACTACAGGTCTTGGGTAGCGTAGTTCTTCTCACACTATCTCAACTTCGGTGAACCATAAGATATCACCGCTCACTCCTCCATCAGGACACTCCCGAGTCTGGTCTCTGATGTGTCGCAGTAAACTACGTACCAAATTCCCTCCTCCGGTATCCTCAAGATGGGTGCACTAATCAATCTCTAACTCAACTCCTGAAATATCTACTGACATCTATGTGACCACATGAAGGGTTTAGCCTTTTTCTTCAAAGATTTAAGTAGTGATGCAACTCTAGAGAAGTCTGGCACAAACCTCCGATAGTACCCAGCCAGACCTAGGAAACTCTGATCATTTGTTACACTCCTCGGTGGCTCCCAAGCAAGCACCGCCTCGATCTTTGTTGGATCCACTGCAACTCCCACCTCTGAGATGATGTGTCTCAATCAGTGAACCTCTTGAATCCATAACTGGAACTTCAAGAGATTACCATAAAGATGGTGCTCTTGGAGTGTATCCAGTAACACCTGCAAGTGGTAGGCGGGCTCCTCCTCAGTGGTCGAGTAAATCAGTATGTCGTCAATGAAGAATACGACAATCCGATCAAGGTAAGGATGGAAGATCATGTTCATGAAACTCATGAACACTACTGGAGCGTTGGTCATGCCGAAGGGAATAACCAAGAACTCATAGTGGACATACTGACACCTTAAAGCCGTCTTCTTCACATCCTCTTCTGGAACACTAAGATGGTGATAGCCTGACCTGAGGTCAATTATCGAGAACCATCATGCTCCCTTCAGCTGATCGAAGAGGTTTTCAATCCTCGGAAGTGGGTACTTGTTCTTTACGGTCACCTGATTAAGGTGACGGTAGTCGACACATAGTCGCAAACTCCCATCCGCCTTCTTGGTGAACAAAATTGGAGAACCCTAGGGTGAAACACTGGGTCAGATGAATCATTTTCCCTACAAGTCTTCAAGCTGTACCCGCAGCTCACAAAGCTTGACGGGAGCCATCCGATATCCTGGAGTAGATATCAGTGCTATCCCGGGGTACAGGTCTATGTATAAGTATACCTATCTTCGAGGAGGTAGTCCTGGAACGTCGTTAGGAAAAACGTCTGCATACTGATCCACCGCAACAGGAAAACTTGGACTCCGCACATCAATCGCTCTGAGGATGAGAATAGCCAACTGATGTGTGATTGGCTGCCCTCTCCTCTGCGTAAGTCCATCCTGTTCTGAAAAGGCTCCCTTATCACCGGTGAAGGTGAACCTAGTCCCATCCTTGAAGAAACACCACACTTTGCGCCTAATACAGTCAATCTGAGCATGGAATGTAGATAACCAGTTCATACCCAAGATGACGTCGTAAGGCCTTGACACCACTACAAAAAGATCCCAGCTGAAGCTCTCGCCTCCTAGAGTAAGCACACACTACCGGCAGCAGCGTATAATGTTCGAGTCTTCTCCCGTAGGAGTATCTAGCCATAAGGGTTGATCCAACGACTCCATCAGAATCTCCGAGCTCCGAACAAGGGTAGGAACAATAAAATAATGACTCACACTTGTGTCTATAAGAACTGAAGTAAGGGAGGAGTAGACACAGAGAGTACCTAGAATCATCTCAGGTGCGTCGTGGTCGTAAGCCTCCGCTTCCTGGAGCTGAGCCTGCCTCAACCCGCTAGTTCCCTGTGGTCGGGGTGGACTTCCTAATGGTGGTGGTGGTAGAGCCTCAAAGAGTCATCCACCACCCGCTGCTCGGCCAACTCCTCTTCCTTGTCTGCCTCCTCCCTGAGGACCGCCACGGTTGAAACTCTTCCTCTTCCTGGGAGGTACCTCCACTGTCTTCTACTAATCTGTACGGTGGGTCGGGCAGTATCGAGCCATGTGACCCTGCCCGCCGCATTCATAGTGATGCCTGATCCTCGTATAGCTGGCTCTGTTCAGTGTGCCCCACACAACAGAACCTGAATCCCAAGGTCGCTCTCTTGATGGCCTGGTCTACATGGACCTCTATGACATCTATTTACTGTCAGCTTCAGAAGACTCTGCTACGTGTTGCCCAGTGGTAGGTCTTGCTGCTGGTGTCGACTCTGCGAGAAAGCTCCCCACAAGAAGGGCTTGCTCCAGCACTCCCACCTATGTCGGAATGCTGAGGGAGGTCATCTAAGCCCTAATCTCGTGCCTCAGTCCCTACTCAAAGGTACGAGCCCTAAAAAATGGGTCTCGTGCAATTTCTGTGGAGTAGCGCGAGAGGTCAGTAAGCCTCACTGAGTACTGAGCTACTGCCATGCTACCCTACCGCAGATGAAGTAACTCCTGGTTGCGCACCACACAGATGGTGGATGGAACAAAATCCAAGCGGAAGAGACTCTCGAAGTCTGTCCAAAGTAGAGATACCTCGTCGTGAACCTGGAGCATCATGATCCACCATCTACCTGCTATTACGTGCAATATACTCGCAGAAAGGATCACCATAAGGTCAGCTGGTGTTCGTACAAATAGGAACACTCTGACGATAGCCTCCAACCAATCCTTAGCTGCCTGAGGGTCTGTCTCTCCACGAAACCTGGGCGGCCTCTGTCACTGAAACTCGTGCAATGCACTCAGGCAGTGTGCACTCTCTACTACAGGGGCTGGTAGTATCGGTGGATCAGTAGGTAGTGGTACCACTGGTGCCTCCGCTATGATGGGTCCTTGCAATGAGGCCTCGTCACTCGGTGGGATGCCATCTCGCACGTAACTTAGAACCGAAGATGGCTACCATCATGGGGCTATCCTGAAAAAATAACAAGTGCACCACGATCAAATAGTATACCTGGTGAGATTACACAATGTAATCACAAAGAAAACTTTTCATGGGAAACACACACGCGATCAGTTTTTTCATGCACTGAGTCAGAAATCAGAGGTCAGGGTCCTGGTGTATGGATACCTCAGCTGCCACACCAACAATAGACTCCCTGGACTGAAAACCACACTAAATACTATTAAAATTATTGCTTCATAGAAATAATGATCAGAGTCCTGAGTTATGAGGTAGAACCGACTCCTCTGATACCAATTTTTCAAGACCCATCCTCGGGGCCCGTCCCGTGACTACCCCAAGCCCGCCTTCCATAGGCCAGGGGCTGGAGACTAGTAGATAAAGCATAAATCCCTATAAAAAGGATATTCATTGCCTTTATGATTTTAAAAAAACACAACAGAGTACGCAAGATGAAGAAAGCACAAGTAATACTGAACACAACGTAAGTGCTGAATGGAAAATGGGCTATAATAAAATCCCAACTGAAAAAGTACAGTACAACTGAAAGTCTAGTACAACAGTAGTAATCTAAAGCTGCAACCACTGAGTCGTCATCTAGGAATCCCACCTGAACGGTGGGTATATATAGTATCCTCGGTACCTCGGGTTCATTCGTCCTCTCCGTGTGCGTCCCGCCAAGTGGTCCACCTCCAGGTACCGTCCAGCTCCACAAGCCTCAACCACGATCAGTGTTGTCCATCATCTGCAACCAACACAATGTAGTACGGGAATTACCCTTGCAGGGGTGAGTAAAATGATACTCATTTAGGACCCCGATAACCTCGAAGGTCTCCCAGAATCCGCGAAGGATAAACCACAAAGGAAAGATACAATAAAGAAGTATCAACCAACAATACTAAGGTATATGTCCATACATATACCGAAGTCATCAATCTGAGTTCAGATACAACTCCCAAGCCCAATCATAACCCGTTCCACACAGGAAAGAAGTCAATCACACTGATGGTAATGATTGAATGTCAAGACTCATCTCACACAGGTATACATTTTTTCATAAAGTGATAAAGATGATCATATGTAGTCACTGATTCAACTATGATGGAGGAACCACATAGGATACTAGTCCATCTAAGCTGTCGGACCCACGTAGGATACTAGACCAGCCACTCTGTCGGACCGAGGTAGGATACAAGAACAAAAGTCAAACTGTCGGACCCACGTAGGATACTAGAACAGTGGTCATCGTCGTCGAACCCATGGAGGATTTCCAGTATGGTAGTCATCGCTGTCAAACCCATGGAGGATTTACAATATAGTAGTCATCGTTGTCGAACCCACAGAGGATTCCAATACAGTAGTCGATGCAGTCGCAACCAGCTCTAGGGTTCCCGCACACAGAACGCTCGATTCTAGGAGGGTCCACTGCTCGATCAAGGGGTTCGATACATCACCTGTCACAGAGTCCAGATTTGATGTATCACAATGTTCTGTGTCGTCAACAGAAACCCAACGTGATAGATGGTGCGTCAATCAGACGCCGCGTCTGAGAGTTATTGGCTTTTCCGTTAGAGGGGCTCGGTTGGTTTTTAAGCAAAAACGAACCCTACCGTACTCCAGAAGCGTCTAAACCTCAATTTGAGTATTCCAAAAGAACCTCCTCATAAAAAATAATTCAACATAGTTGACGGAATGCCAATCGGACGTCCGGTCCTAAAGTTATAAGAGTTTCTGTTTCAAGGGCCCGATTCATTTCGGGTTCGTACCAACCCAGCCATAGAAAAAATTTGCCAAAACCTCAAGTGTAATATACCAAAATGACAATGTAATTTCAAGGATTCCTACACAACTGACGGTGCATCTATCAGAGGTCTGTAGCTCATGTTATGTGTAAAAGATCGAAAAAAATATCCGAAGTTGGGGGTCTGGGCCCAGTCCGACCCGGCCCAACCCACCCTGGGTCTGCCCAAACTGGGTCAAACCAACCCGAGTCCCAGTCTGGACCGGCGGGGTGCAGTGCATACCGGACGGCGCAACTCGATCAGCGTGACCTGCCCCGACCCGGTTGGGGGGGGGGGGGGTGTGCTGGCTCGGCCAGCTGGACGAGCGGGGGGCGCGACCCCCCGGTTCCGCGAACGCGGCGCTAGGCTGGCACTGCTTGTCTCTCGAATCCCACGCGGTTGTGGGATACCCTCCTCGTCACTGTGATCGGTATCGTGGTGGGCTTCTTTCGGCGGCGCGCTGGGCGCCACCACCTCCGGTTGCCGGCGGCGCCACGCGGGCGACCCTTGCCACCGCGTTCTTCTGCGGGCCACCAGAGTAATTCAGGTGGTCCGTTTTTGCTTCCGTCTGCACCTACGGTCGTCTCGGAATCCGAAATCCACTGCAAAGGCTCCAAATGGCCGTTGCGGTCCCGTCTCATCGTCACCGACATCTGGCACATCAAGAACAATACAGTGATGGGTTCGGACTTGTTTGTTAGTCCGTACCCACCACATTAGTGGTTCAAATCATCACTCAACAATTAAACTCCATGCTCGAGGGTATAAATCACATAAATGAAATATTCAAATCCCCCTACCTCGTAGTTGAATTCTTTCTTCATCGAGTCGTGGAAGTCGAGCGTCACTGTAGTCAGGCGTCGTGGAAGAACAGTGTCATCCCGTCAATAATAGAGGAACAATCGTTTTCGTAGGCGATGCATGCTCCTTGAAATTGAGGTGCATCCAAGGAAGATGTCCTTTGCGTTATTCGCTAGGGATGTTCTTCATTGAATAACGGTGTTCTTCGTCGAAGAAAGATCGACTCCCTTTAAAATTCTCCAGAGCCTTTTCCCCAAAAGTGATTTTCCAATCCAAAAGAAATAAGGAGGCTCACCAATTAAGTTAATTGCCATGCAATTCATATTAATTCAAAAGCAGTGATAATAAATTAACACTGATATTAATTATACTAATTGTCACAATTTATCGGAGGAGGGATGTGGGAAGTTTCCACCATATTAAATATGTGGAGCTGTCAAAGTTATAAATAAGGGGTATTATTGGGGAGTTGATGGGTGGTGAAGGGTTTGGGTTCGTGTGGGAGACACCATTAACTTCCTCTTGTAAATAAAATAAAATAAAATAAAATAAAATTGTGTACAATAAATTTTATTTAATTATTTCTAAATCCCCAATAATAAACTTTCAACCTGCATAAAACGCAACAGCGGTAAAGGTCCCCTTAAGTGAATGTCGGCGCTGTGAGTTCATCGGTGTCCTCAGATATCAATTCCATGCACCGGTTCAAAATATAGAAAAAACCCGCTCGTACGTTTACTAAACGAACCCGAACAAAACATCAAAAATTCATTCTGAGCACACCGGTCCACGGAAACAGGTGCCGTTAGAAGCCACAGACTAGTAAAATTTCAAAGTATTTATGAAAAAAAATCATTGAAATTTCTGGGTCTTTATAAATGATTCATGATCCATCGCCATAAAACCTAGAATGATCCTTCATTTTTGATAGGATCTTTCTCAACATGAATATATCACAGGTTCCTATGGATTTTTCAAATATAGTTGTGCCCAATCCCACTAATTTTTTCTCCTCTAGCATGGCCTCTACAATAAATGTTCTTGAACTTATTACACCCTTAAAATAAATGCTAGGTATAAAATATATGGTAATCCACATGGAAATAAAACCAACAAGACGTGTCTTAACTAGAATTTTGGGGTTGAAATCATATCCCCATAAATAAAATTCAACCATTTCAAAAGTTTTCTAGATAGTACAATGTGAACTTCTCTTTTCCACTTTGGGGTAGCTTATTGGATGCCTGCAACTGGGGACATCACCCTTCCCCATTAAGAATATTTTCATTAATGACTCTAAGTGAATATCCCATTCTTTGTAGGGTTTTTTTGTATCGTGAGAAATATTTAGTATCTCACATGCCAAAGATCGCATTTTTTCAGTATCAATCCATGGTGCCCTTGGAGGGATGAACTCTTCAAACATATCTTTTAGAATAAGCGCCACAAATATCTTGTGAACATCCCATAAAATGATACCCACATCTCTATGCATCTGATGAAAACAATTCATATGTGGACTCCACCAACATAGCAGATCCAACACAAACTCATCATTCCGATATACATAAATTTTTCCAATCAACACCACCTCAAAAATTCTTAAGCCTTCCATATCTTATTTAAAATCAATACATGTTTTGCGTACCCAGTACACCCACATATATACAGTTTTTACACCCCTTCCTAGGGGAAGGTTCCAACCTTTATTCCATCCCTTTTATTGGTCTATATTTGAATCTAGGAAAATGGATGAATTGAACTATGGTTTTAGTTCAACATTCTGTGGTTTCAAATATTGGGAACATGGGCTCTGAAGCACAAAATAGGTCATGGATTATCTCACAACATTAGTATATGTAACTGTGCTATAAATGTTGGCAGATGAGAAGTTCATAAGGTCCTAAAACAAAGATATTGAGAGATAATTCTTTAGAGCTAATGTAATGACCATCCATATATTGCCATAACCATAAAGGGGCAGATAAGAAATATTCAAAAAATTCTAGTGAAACTTTTTCAGATACCCCGCCATATCAAGAAGGGTGGATTTGAATATGTCATAATAATCACGCACAATGGTTTTCATCATCTTCTAAATCCATATGGTGGCTAGTACATCAGAAAATAATGTCTATCCTGTAGCCATTGAACCAGGAGAGAAATGTTAATTTCATTTCAAAATTTGTTCAATTTGATGAAGACCATGAAAATCATAAAATTTTGATAATGGAATTATGAAACACACGTTTCTTGTGAAAATGGTGTGAGAATGTCGACTAAGAAAACTATTTGGTGCAAGACACCTACCGCAGCCTACACATTGGGTAGACGAGTACATACTACACATGGGTGAATGACGCCTTCAGTGGGACAATCATTATGTGATGTGCATGGTGGAATTTCAGGGGTAGAGCTAAAATTTTCGAGTCATGAGAGCCTCACATCAGAATGATTCCCCTATTTAATGATGTGGCATCCTATGTATATGGCTATCTTGTGCGACATACCAAAGCAGAAAACTAAACACAGAATCCTATCTGAGTCATCTATCCATTTAATCCCTTTTTCTCACGATTAGATCAGATCCAATCCTGATTAGGGGATTTTGATGACACTCCATTTTATCATCTATATGAAAATAGAAAAAATCGAAAGGTGTTATAAAAAATAATTGAAAATATATGAAGAATGGATATAATTATAAATCTTGAAAGTGTAGTTCTTACAAGGTACCCTCAATCCCTATTTGCGTGCAAGCTCCTATGAACCACCATCTTTTTCAAAAATACATATTCACCAAGGGTCCTATGTTTTCCTATAATAGGGTCCAAGGGTCTTCCTTTGGACTGATAGATTTTACCAAATGCCAATTGATGATCGGATCACCGTGGTGCTTTTCTCATGTCCTATGAACCCTTTAAGGTAGTTCCCCAACTCTTAAATAAGATGAAATCAAATGGGAATAGTAGAACTTAATTCCTCACATGGTTTAAAATAAATAACACCTGCATGATGCATTCACCCAACCCCGAATAAAGAAGTATAGTGAGAGGACCCTTTCTATTACCATAGTTTTAGGTGACTTGCCTCTATGAACACCTGTAGAGACCCTTTAAGTGTTGAGAATGGTCTCACCCAAGTGTAGTCTCCAAGATTTTCCATCACCCAAGGTGTCATTTTTTTCCCAGGCCTATCAGCATGGGGCGCCCCCTACATGATCCTTCTTGGTTCGCCCTACCTTTTAGCCTGCACGATCCATCCATCGGGCCTCATTCATATTCATTCACGACCATACCTCTATAATGTATTATATTTTTAATTTTATTTCAATGGTCAGAGTTTTCCCTCACATTTCATCCCAGAAAGTTTGTAACCTTAGTATATTTGTAGATTTATATATCTATGGTGACAAGGATCCTTACCCCAGGGACATTGTTGAGGTGTTTCTAGTATATAGTGTTGGGGTTTGGACAATGTCTAACCATTCTCAGATCTAATGTATGTTGACTAAAATTACTAGAAGGGAGGGTAAGGATCAAACATTATTTTACATTCAACGTGGAATGATATCCTCCCCTTGCTGCATAACCAATTTTTGGGATACCATTCAGGTATAAATTCCTAGCCTTTCTAGTGGGAAGTTTTAGTCTTTCTTCTCTCCATCTATGAATCCTTAACCATCATTTTATACGTTCCAAGGACACTCATCCAATGTAAAGTGATGAGAAGGGGGTTTTGTAACCCTGACATCTTGTGCTATAACCCCAACCTCACCCACCATCAAATGTGGAAAATTGTGTCGTTTTTCAAATCTTTTTCATCCACTTGTTTCTCACATTGAGCATGACTCATGTGGGCTTAGCGGTTTGTGATGATCAGGAAATCAAATAAATTAACCTAAAGGATTGAAATTTGAGAACTATTATTTTTGTAAACCATGATATGTAGGAAGCCCTCCTAGGTCCTGAGCATAAGAGGGATTATATTTAAGAACACACCCAAATCATAATTCTCTTAATCATGGAATCCTTCATAGGATTAAACCCCATGTTATGCCCCAAAAATCCCCATGAGTTAAAACATCCATCATGGTCCTTTCACAATGTATTCCTTTCTTAGGAGTAACCACCAACCTATCATCTCAATGGGACATACTCCCCTGTGATACATAACATTAATGACCTCCATAGTCTTGGGTCGTAACCATAAAACAAAATGGGAATTGATTTCCATCCAAATTGGTTACTTAGGAAGCCTCCCTAAGGTTCCAACCAAAATATTAAATCAAACATGTTATTTTTGGAGACATACCTAGTAGGTATAATTCAACTTAGAAACTCACGTCCCTTCTAAGTTCCTTTTTCTATTTCTGTTTAAGTTCCACACAAAACCTTTTGACTGGAAAACTTCCACCATGAAATCATTTCTATATGACATTTAACTGTATGGTTATGTCCTCATCACAGAAACATAAAATGCATGATGTGCGCCATTAAATGGAATAGACCAATGTGGGTTGTTATTCATTTCATAAGGATATCTAAGAATCCCCTTTATGGGTTTGATACCAATATCAAACAATTCAAATATCCCTAGATAATTATAATATTTTGAGTGAACATCATATACATCGATGAAAATAAACTCTAGAATGTCCTTAGTTTACTAGGATGAAAACAAACTCTAAAGTGACCTTCGTCTACCTGGATGAAAATAAACTATAGAGTGACCCACTTTTTGGGTAGAAAACTAGTATAGTCATAATAATGGCCAAAGAATCTCTAAGTAGTATATGAGAAGATACCATTGATGGATAAACTCATATACATAGATATAAATCCATTAATGATGAACATAAGATACATAAAGATGATTCTTGGATTCCACGCAGGCTACTAATTGATTTCTAATTTAGGATAACCTACAACACACATGGTAATTATGGAAGGACTAATAAACATATCTTAAATCTATTACAGAGTTCCAATGTAATAAATAATTCCCCCTAAAAGGGTGTATTGAGCCCTAACTACCATCATCTTGATCAATGTGATTTCTTCTGCATCGTAGGTCAAAACACATAACAACCACCAACCTTTGGAAAGAAAGTCTCCATAGATAAAGAATCAATGGGTGTTTCTAGTTCATGAACAATCCCATTGGAAACCATTTAGAAATAGAAAACAGTTATGTGGATGAACCTAATTTTAACAATTTAAAATATGGAATATCCTTAACAATATAAAAGGGATGTGATGACTAGTCTTTGTCAGACCATTCCATTTCCCTAAAGGATTGTACCCATTTACTTCAGAAATAGTATTGTTCCGTTTAATTTATGGTATGTTGTTTCATTAATCTATTTATAGTTTTTTATAGTTTGGGTGAAAATTTTGGTTGATTTGAAATAAGGAATTAGGGATTTTAAATTCTAAATATCTAGTTGTATACCATGGGAGGCGCACCCACTATTTAAAATGATTTAGAAATGATAATTTTACCTTACATCCTATGATTTTAAAAGATCTATGTTGGGAAATAAGGGAGAATTGAAGAATATACTAATTCATAGATTACTGATATCCATGTTCATGACCAAAAATATGATACATAAGGACCGTAGAAAGGCATGCATTCAATTAATGTATATAGTAGACCATTAAATAGTTTAATTGTTTTCCAACTCATGGGTGGAGAGTAATATATGCAGAATATTGGGCATAGGTGTAAATCATGGAGTGGAATTTCATGTTGGTTAGGTGTGAGAGGACCAACATAAGCTAACATAAAATTTTGAGGGATGACGTTCCACCCCTCCTCTATTTTTTTACATTATACTACCAAGGTGGATGATTAGGTAATACTGTAATTGTGGATATATTATAGGATTATATTCCCTTAGAGTGATTTTTATCAACACTTCGATTGAATATGGTATAATGGAATCCTTATGGGGTGACCAAATAGTGATTTGATCTAGAAGAACATGTCGGCATGTCGATGTTCTATTAAATCTAGATAGGGTTGGTATATGAGGTCCTGCATGGTGGTGGACTAGTTTAAATATAGTGGTCTAAATAGGTTTTCTTTTTCATAGGCCAACCAAGGAAATTAATATCAAGTTCAAGAGACTTTCCAACACTTACAGGATTTTTATGTGTAGTTATATATAGGAAGGTCTATATTCCACCCAATGGTCATATGAGCATGTTATTGTTCCACTCGATTATTATGAAATATAATGACACTAATGAAGTCCTATATTCCCCTAATTATAACATTATATAGTTATATGGGAAATCCAATATTCACTAAAACTATGATATCATATTATTATATGGAGTGGGTTTTATCCCACCTCCAGAAGATTATGATATGTTGATGATATTATATTAAGACACTATTTCCGAACATGATTCCAATATGTATCTCTCTCATAGTCATATGGAATAATGTTGGGCAAAAATCCCTCAAGGTAACATTGAAGTATTTTTGGGTTGATTGTGTTTGTTGACAAAGCAGGTTTGCATGAATATTTGTCGAGTTCCCGAGAAGTTGTTGACATTACATGTTGACAAAGAACTATGAAAAAGGAAAGGACAATCTGGAGGCGGTACAAAAGAGCAGTACAAGGTGGCGCCATTTTCCAGTGTTTGCCAAATTTTTGGGGTCCAAAATTTGGAGTTTGGTGAGCATCGCGAAAAGAGGATTTCAATGAAGAGCACAATTTAATATGGCAAAGGAATGAATTTCGCGAAGATAGGATGCATGGTTTGGAAATCGCGAAGACCAGAAGAATGGAGGCGGTGATGCTTCGCGATTACGTCAAGCTTCGCGAATGGCAGAGGCTGAAGCGCATCGCGGAGGAGAAGGGCTTTGCGAGAGAACATCGCGGCGAAGGCGCGAAGGAATGTTGGGCTTCGCGAGGGAGCTTCGCGGAGAAGGCGCGAGCCGTGAAGGTAAGTTGACGGTGATTCATCGCGACTACGTCAAGCTCCGCGAACGGAAGATTGCCGTAGAGCTTCGTGATTTGGACAGAATTCCGACAGAAACTTTGGATCTTCTCGATTTGAGATGACGTGGCGTTGACTTCGCGCGGAAGGGACGAGGGTCGGTGGAATCGCCTATAAATAGAGGCCGACCCCTTCAGGCGAAGTAGAGAGAATTTTCAGAGAAAATACTTTGCTCTCGATTTGCGAAGGTGGTTAGCGGAGCCAGTGTGCTTCGCGAAATAGGTGCTTCGCGGCGGCTATTATAGCTCCGCGAAACCTGCGAGCTCCGCGTTGGCTTACTTAGCTTCGCGAGGGTCGTTGCTTTGCGCCGGCTTGAGCATCGCGAAAGAGCTTCGCGAGTGAGCTTCGCGAAAAGGCAGGAGCATCGCGAAGGCTTGGTTGAGCTTTGCAAAATTGGGAGCCTCGCATTGTAGGGTGCTTTGCGAAGGTCTTTCCAAAGGTTGTTTGCCCAGTGGATAGTGGCAAAGGGGTATTCATCTACGAGTGAAAGTTGAACTTCAACAGAGCATCTACATATAGAGAAAGATGCATTCCTTGATGGAAATGAAGAGACCTACAGGTCTATAAACTGTGATTGGATTCCCTTCACAGAGCAGTGAGCTTAGGAAGAGGAAGAAGGTGATCCTCTCCACCGGAAGTGAGCCAGAGAGAGAGAAACAGGGAGTGACCCTTGGGAAAGCAGTGAGCTGACCCTAAACATTGTATAGGCAGTGAGCCTGGGCATAGAAGTGATCTAGCCCGAACACTGTAATCCACAGCTAGTGAAGTTTAGTGGACTTGGTACGACCGGCAACCTGTCGGCGTATGCTCCTTGGACGTAGCCCTTAGCGGTGAACCAAGTAAAACTGTTGTGTCCTGTGCTTGCTTTACATTCTGTTTATATTGTGCAGCAGGAAAGAGAGAGAAGAGTGTTTTGCTTAACAGCGAAACAAGATCAGAACGGGCTTTAATTTTTAATTAGTCATACCCTGATTCACCCCCCCTCTCAGGGTATTCAGCCTAGTGGACCTAACAAGTGGTATCAGAGGGAAGAGGTTAACAGTTGGTCTTCTCTCAATGGAGGTCACTAATCATAGAGGGATTCCGATCTTCGACGGATGTAATTTTCAGATATGGAAGAATCGAATGCAACACTATTTCCGATCTCTGGGAATGGATGTGTTTTCAGCAGCTATGCATGGTATCACAGCTAATATTACTAGTGGTGAATTATCAGAAGCTGAGCACAAAGAGTTGGATGCTGATTCCAAAGCAATAAACGCCTTAGGGGGATCCCTCTCTAATCCCATTTATACAAAGGTGATGTCATGAAAAACGTCACATGCCATGTGGGAAAAACTTTTGAATATTTATGAAGGGGATACAAAAGTCAGAGAGGCAAAGTTGCAAGTGTTTTGGAACAAGTATGAAGATCTCAAAATGAACATGAATGAGTCTGTTGATGCATTCTTTGACAGGGTAAATGCTGTGGTAGAAGACATGCGAGGTCTTGGAGAAATTATCGAAGACATTAAAATCGTAAAGCGCATCTTGAGAAAGCTTCCACCTCGGTTCAATCCGAACGTTTCTGTGTTGGAAGATAAAGATCCGAAAGAGCTAACATTGGATAACCTACACAGCACTCTTGTTGCATATGAAATGAGAAATGATGACAACGATGCTGTGGAAAAGGGGAAATCCAAAGAGGTGGCATTTAAGGCCATGAAGAAGCTCACTATTGAAGATTCTAAGGAGGAAGAAGAGTCAGATGAGGTGATGTCGTTCCTTTCCTCAAATCTACAAAGAGGAAAAGGAAAGTTTAAAGGGAAACTTCCACTAGCATGCTTCCGATGCGGAAAGGTTGGTCATCTTGCTGCAAGATGCCCCAAAAAGTTTCAAGAAGAAAGCGATGAAGATGAAGTTGAGATTCCCATGAAAAAATATTCAGCCTATGTGAAAGGGAAGAAGCAGTTCAAGAGAAATTTCTTTAAGAAGAAGAATCTTCTTTCCCAAGAAATTGACAGTTCAGCTGAGTCTGAGGGTGAAGAAGTTGAAGAGATAGAAAACTGTAGAGATCGTGGTCAAAATGCGATGGTGGCTGTTGCTAGTAGCGCTCTAGAAAAGAAAGAAACTGAAACTGATGAAGAAGAAGAAGAAATTGAAGGGAGAGTTGACATGGAAGCTGAATTAGAAGCAGCTCTTGAAGAGATTGATGTTTGGCGAGCAAAAACAAAGAAAGCCAATAAGATAGTACGTGATGCCAAACTCTACATGCAACAACAAGAAGAAGAGAAGTCTGAGCTTGAGAAAGAAATTGAAAATCTTAAGTCTTCCAGGCCAGAGTGCACAGAAAAGGTTGATGAGCATAAGCTCGAGATTGAAGAGCAGAAAAGGGAGATCGATTGCTTGAGTCGAAAAGTGAAAGATCACGTCAAGCGTATTGAAGAGCTTGAAGAGAAAGTTGTCGGTCTGCGGAGAAAAGTTAAAGACCAGGAAAAACCTTTGAATCCCAACACATTATTGGGAAATCAGGTCGTTACGAAGACGGAAAAGAAGAAAGAAGAGCCTAGTAGTTCAGCAGGAAAGAAGCAACAATTGAACTCAGAGGTTAAGGCTGATTCATGGATTAATCAGAAACAAAAATCTATGGCAGTTGAAGTTAGACCGCAAGCACCTATCCCGAGATTGAAAATGGATTTGAGCACAAAGCAGAATCAGAATACTCAGAGATCCAAAGGGGAAACTCGTAGTGCTGAAGTAACACGAAGGAATGCACCTTATATCTGGTGTTATTGTTGTGGAAAGATGGGACATTCACAGTATGTGTGTTCCATAGCCAAAAGATATCGAAGGGAACAAGAACAGAGACGGCATCCAAACAGAGAACGGTTTTCCAGAACATTTTTTGAAGGACACTGTTTTTGGTGCGGAGGATTTGGACACATGGCTAGGTACTGCACTCCGACCATTCAGAAAAATGTGCCAAAGAAGAATCAAAATGATCGCAAGCAGCAGATCAGTAAACCGACAAGTGAGTTGAAAGTTCAGAACAGATTTGCAGTTTTGCAAGATGAAGCTGGTCCATGATACTCTGAGAAAGAACAGAAGCCTCAATCCATGTCAAGTATGAAAGAAAAATTATGGACTAGGAAGAAGAAAACTGAGAAGTCCGTAGTTGCTGAAATTGCCCTTAAAGCATCAGATCGTTCTGGTGTTTGGATCCTTGACAGTGGTTGCACATCCCACATGACGGGTAATAAGGATCTGGTTACAGGAATAAAATATGACAAAGAAGGAGTTGTCAAGTTTGGAAATGATGAAGGCCTGAAGATTGTTGGCTCAGGAAAAGCCAAGTTTGGGGGCAAAGAAATGAGACATGCTGACGTCTTAGTGGTAGAGGGTCTCAGTCATAATTTGCTTAGCGTCAGTCAACTATGTGACTCTGGGCACTCTATACTTTTTACCAAGAAGATGGGTTTTGTTAAAGGAAAAGATGGAATAGTCATTCTTCAGGGAAAACGAACAAAGGGGAATCTTTACCTGGTAGGTGGGGAAGAAGATTCATGCCTTTTATCCAGAGAAGAAGAAAATCAGCTGTGGCATAAGCGACTTGGTCATCTATGTCAACCATCTATGGAAGATCTGGTAAAGTGTGATGCTGCTAGAGACCTTCCCAAACTATCACGTGATCGCACTCATACGTGTGATGCTTGTCAACAAGGGAAGATCATCAGGAAGACATACAGGCCAAAGGAACAAAAAGAAACTCGAGTGCTCGAATTGGTGCATGCTGATGTATGTGGACCTATCTCACCACGAGCTATAGATGGGCAAAGGTACTATGTCCTTTTCATTGATGACTACAGCAGAATGGCCTGGGTATTCATCATTACCCATAAGACAGAGGTGTTCAGTTGCATAAAGCAGTACAGGAGGGAATCAGAAAAGATGCTTGGGCAGAAAATTCTGAAGTTTCGTACTGATAACGGTACAGAATTTACAAACGGTCAGGTTGAAAACTATCTCGAGAAACATGGGATAAGGCATCAAGTTTCATCAGTAAGAACTCCCCAACAGAATGGAGTGGTAGAAAGGAGGAATCGTATCATTAACAACATGGCCAGAACAATGCTTATTGATAAGGACCTACCAGAGAAATTTTGGAAGGAAGCAGTTTTGACATCGGTCTATGTCTCAAACAGGTCCCTGTTATGTCCGAAGCAAAGGAAGACTCCGTATGAACTGTGGTACGGAAAGAAGCCAACGTTGAAATACTTTCGAATCTTTGGAAGTAAGTGTTTCATTCTCAATAAAGAACATCATAGGAAGTTTGAGGCACGAGGAGATGAAGGGATATTCCTTGGCTATTCAGGGAAAAGCAAAGCATATAAATGCTTCAACAAGAGGCTGGGAAAAATTGTTGAGAGTAATGATGTCACTATAGTCGAAAGTGAACAGACTGCTCAACGACCCAGTGAACAGTTCCTAGATGAAAGTGATGATGAGGTAAGCAACCCAGGGGGAGAAGAAGTGGCAGAAGCTGACTCAGAAGAAGATACTGATGATGAAGAGGAAAGTGTCAAGTCGGTGTCTGCGAGGAAGCCAAAGAGTCGAGCTGAGATTGATAGGCAGAATATCATTGGTGATCAAACAGCTCCAGTTCAGACTCGAAGAATGAAATCATCACAGCAAGCATCGTTTTTGTCTCAAGTGGAGCCGAAATGTTTTTCTGATGCAGCTGAAGATGAAAACTGGGTTCAGGCCATGAACGAAGAGCTTGATCAGATTGAGAAGAACCAGACATGGGAGATTGTTTCGAGGCCAGCGGACAAGAATGTCATTGGGACCAAATGGGTCTATCGCAACAAGATGAATGAAGATGGCACAGTGATTCGGAACAAAGCACGTCTAGTGTGCAAAGGGTACTACCAAATCGAGGGAATTGATGTTGATGAGACATTTGCACCGGTTGCAAGGCTAGAGACAATAAGATTATTCCTAGCCATCGCAGTGCAAAGGAAGTTCAAAGTGTTCCAGATGGATGTCAAATCCGCATTCTTGAATGGGGTTCTGGAAGAGGAGGTGTATATTGAGCAGCCGGATGGTTTTCTCATTCATGAGGATGAGAACAAAGTTTGCAGGCTGAAGAAGGCATTGTATGGGCTGAAACAAGCACCAAGAGCATGGTATTCAAGGCTTGATCAATACTTGAAGAAGCTTGGTTTTCAGCGTGGAGGAGTTGATTACAATCTCTATTTCAGTAATGACAGTAATCAAAGGATGATGGTGTTGGTTTATGTCGATGACATAATATTTGGTGGATCAGATGAAGCTCAGTGCAGACAGTTTTCCGAATTCATGAAAAATGAGTTTGAAATGTCAATGATTGGAGAGCTAACGTTTTTCCTTGGTCTACAGGTAACACAAGGAAGGAATGGGACATTCATTTCTCAATCTAAATATGCCAAGGAGGTCCTGAGAAGGTTTGGAATGGAAAATTCCAAGGAGATGCAGACTCCGGTGGCTACCCGGATGAAATTATCAAAAGATGAGGATGGCAAGGCAGTTAATATCACAGAATACAGGCAAATCATTGGAAGTCTGTTGTACTTAACCGCAACGAGGCCTGATATTGTTTTCGCCACATGCCAAGCAGCGAGATATCAGAGTAATCCCAAGGAAAGTCACATGCTCGCAGTGAAAAGAATACTTCGGTATATTAAGGGCACGGTGGACTTCGGCTTGACATACAATGACAAATCTCAGACAGAGTTATTGGGGTACACTGATGCAGACTGGGCCGGTTCAACGGATGATAGAAAATCAACGTCCGGTGGTGCATTCTATCTTGGTGGATTGTGTATTTCTTGGCTAAGCAAGAAGCAAGATTGCATTTCATTAAGCACCGCAGAAGCTGAGTATATTGCGGCCACTCAAGCCTGCACACAGTTATTGTGGATGAAGCAGCAGCCTGAAGATATGGGAGTTGAAGTGAAGTCTCCGATCGGAATCCAGTGCGACAACTCAAGTGCTATAAATCTTAGCAAAAATCCCGTCCATCATTCAAGGACAAAGCACATTGAGATTCGGTATCATTTTATTAAGGAGAAAGTTGAGAAGGGAATCGTGAAGTTGGAGTACGTGCCTACAGCGCTACAGGTTGCAGACATTCTGAAAAAGGCCTTACCCAAGGAAGCTTTTGAGAGGCATCGACTGGCTCTGGGAGTTCATTCGATTCCCCGCACTTGAAATAGTGTGGATGTGGGACCCCCCCCTCTCCCCGAGGTATGACGTGTTTTTACCTACTATGCTGATCTGAGTTCTCTACTATGTTATAGACTACAAAGGCGTGACCTTTGGGTTCGTTGACAAAGGGGGAGAAAAGTGCTTGACAAGTACTTGACAAAGGGGGAGAACAGTGTTAGTTCAAGGGAGAAAATAGTGCAGAGATTTGATAAATCATAATTGATACGGGGAGAAGCTGACAGGTAGAGCAGCCAGAAAGGGGGAGCAATGAGAAAGGGGGAGTGTATAAAATCTGACGATGCTAGACGTGATCGATCAAATCATAGAAATCACGACAGCTAATGATCGTGATAAAAGCAGAACAGTGGTGTTGGAATGGTGTGAGACGGTGTCCAGATATCAACAATTGGTATCAACTTAAGAATTCACCAATTGGTATCAGTGTGGTTCAACAACTGGTTTTATTTTAAGAATTGGTATCAGGGTGGAATCGACAATTGGGGTCT
Source organism: Viscum album (assembly GCA_963277665.1). Classification (NCBI taxonomy): domain Eukaryota; kingdom Viridiplantae; phylum Streptophyta; class Magnoliopsida; order Santalales; family Viscaceae; genus Viscum; species Viscum album. Next base: position 831,524,343 of record OY728153.1, on the reverse strand, counting down.
GACATGAAGTGATTCATTGATGAACTTTTCATACTACTCTTGTTTCTCACGCCGAGCATTGCTCATGTGGGCTTAGAGTACGTGTTAAGTGAATCCTTGAACACTATCACAATCGCAAGAGGCGAATGGTGGTAGCATCTGGAAGAAGACTCAGTGAGGTATCACAGTGCAGAAAATCATCCTGAGCAAAATTGTGAAGAGTTGTCAACAAACCCAAAGGGGGAGATTGTTGGGCAAAAATCCCTCAAGGTAACATTGAAGTATTTTTGGGTTGATTGTGTTTGTTGACAAAGCAGGTTTTCATGAATATTTGTCGAGTTCCCGAGAAGTTGTTGACATTACATGTTGACAAAGAACTATGACAAAGGAAAGGACAATCTGGAGGCGGTACAAAAGAGCAGTACAAGGTGGCGCCGTTTTCCAGTGTTTGCCAAATTTTTGGGGTCCAAAATTTGGAGTTTGGTGAGCATCGCGAAAAGAGGATTTCAATGAAGAGCACAATTTAATATGGCAAAGGCATGAATTTCGCGAAGATAGGATGCATGGTTTGGAAATCGCGAAGACCAGAAGAATGGAGGCGGTGATGCTTCGCGATTACGTCAAGCTTCGCGAATGGCAGAGGCTGAAGCGCATCGCGGCGGAGAAGGGCTTTGCGAGAGAACATCGCGGCGAAGGCGCGAAGGAATGTTGGGCTTCGCGAGGGAGCTTCGCGGCGAAGGCGCGAGCCGCGGAGGTAAGTTGACGGTGATTCATCGCGACTACGTCAAGCTCCGCGAACGGAAGATTGCCGTAGAGCTTCGCGATTTGGACAGAATTCCGACAGAAACTTTGGAGCTTCTCGATTTGAGATGACGTGGCGTTGACTTCGCGCGGAAGGGATGAGGGTCGGTGGAATCGCCTATAAATAGAGGCCGACCCCTTCAGGCGAAGTAGAGAGAATTTTCAGAGAAAATACTTTGCTCTCGATTTGCGAAGGTGGTTCGCGGAGCCAGTGTGCTTCGCGAAAGAGGTGCTTCGCGGTGGCTATTATAGCTCCGCGAAACCTGCGAGCTCCGCGTTGGCTTACTTAGCTTCGCGAGGGTCGTTGCTTTGCGCCGGCTTGAGCATCGCGAAAGAGCTTCGCGAGTGAGCTTCGCGAAAAGGCAGGAGCTTCGCGAAGGCTTGGTTGAGCTTTGCAAAATTGGGAGCCTCGCATTGTAGGGTGCTTTGCGAAGGTCTTTCCAAAGGTTGTTTGCCCAGTGGATAGTGGCAAAGGGGTATTCATCTACGGGTGAAAGTTGAACTTCAACAGAGCATCTACATATAGAGAAAGATGCATTCCTTGATGGAAATGAAGAGACCTACAGGTCTATAAAATGTGATTGGATTCCCTTCACAGAGCAGTGAGCTTAGGAAGAGGAAGAAGGTGATCCTCTCCACCGGCAGTGAGCCAGAGAGAGAGAAACAGGGAGTGACCCTTGGGAAAGCAGTGAGCTGACCCTAAACATTGTATAGGCAGTGATCCTGGGCATAGAAGTGATCTAGCCCGAACACTGTAATCCACAGCTAGTGAAGTTTAGTGGACTTGGTACGACCGACAACCTGTCGGCGTATGCTCCTTGGACGTAGCCCTTAGCGGTGAACCAAGTAAAACTGTTGTGTCCTGTGCTTGCTTTACATTCTGTTTATATTGTGCAGCAGGAAAGAGAGAGAAGAGTGTTTTGCTTAACAGCGAAACAAGATCAGAACGGGCTTTAATTTTTTATTAGTCATACCCTGATTCACCCCCCCTCTCAGGGTATTCAGCCTAGTGGACCTAAAAAGTGGTATCAGAGGGAAGAGGTTAACAGTTGGTCTTCTCTCAATGGAGGTCACTAATCATAGAGGGATTCCGATCTTCGACGGATGTAATTTTCAGATATGGAAGAATCGAATGCAACACTATTTCCGATCTCTGGGAATGGATGTGTTTTCAGCAGCTATGCATGGTATCACAGCTGATATTACTAGTGGTGCATTATCAGAAGCTGAGCACAAAGAGTTGGATGCTGATTCCAAAGCAATAAACGCCTTAGGGGGATCCCTCTCTAATCCCATTTATACAAAGGTGATGTCATGCAAAACGTCACATGCCATGTGGGAAAAACTTTTGAATATTTATGAAGGGGATACAAAAGTCAGAGAGGCAAAGTTGCAAGTGTTGTGGAACAAGTATGAAGATCTCAAAATGAACATGAATGAGTCTGTTGATGCATTCTTTGACAGGGTAAATGCTGTGGTAGAAGACATGCGAGGTCTTGGAGAAATTATCGAAGACATTAAAATCGTAAAGCGCATCTTGAGAAAGATTCCACCTCAGTTCAATCCGAAAGTTTCTGAGTTGGAAGATAAAGATCCGAAAGAGCTAACATTGGATAACCTACACAACACTCTTGTTGCATATGAAATGAGAAATGATGACAACGATGCTGTGGAAAAGGGGAAATCCAAAGAGGTGGCATTTAAGGCCATGAAGAAGCTCACTATTGAAGATTCTAAGGAGGAAGAAGAGTCAGATGAGGTGATGTCGTTCCTTTCCTCAAATCTACAAAGAGTAAAAGGAAAGTTTAAAGGGAAACTTCCACTAGCATGCTTCCGATGCGGAAAGGTTGGTCATCTTGCTGCAAGATTCCCCAAAAAGTTTCAAGAAGAAAGCGATGAAGATGAAGTTGAGATTCCCATGAAAAAATCTTCAGCCTATGTGAAAGGGAAGAAGCAGTTCAAGAGAAATTTCTTTAAGAAGAAGAATCTTCTTTCCCAAGAAATTGACAGTTCAGCTGAGTCTGAGGGTGAAGAAGTTGAAGAGATAGAAAACTGTAGAGATCGTGGTCAAAATGCGATGGTGGCTGTTGCTAGTAGCGCTCTAGAAAAGAAAGAAACTGAAACTGATGAAGAAGAAGAAGAAATTGAAGGGAGAGTTGACATGGAAGCTGAATTAGAAGCAGCTCTTGAAGAGATAGATGTTTGGCGAGCAAAAACAAAGAAAGCCAATAAGATAGTACGTGATGCCAAACTCTACATGCAACAACAAGAAGAAGAGAAGTCTGAGCTTGAGAAAGAAATTGAAAATCTTAAGTCTTCCAGGCCAGAGTGCACAGAAAAGGTTGATGAGCATAAGCTCGAGATTGAAGAGCAGAAAAGGGAGATCGATTGCTTGAGTCGAAAAGTGAAAGATCACGTCAAGCGTATTGAAGAGCTTGAAGAGGAAGTTGTCGGTCTGCGGAGAAAAGTTAAAGACCAGGAAAAACCTTTGAATCCCAACACATTCTTGGAAAATCAGGTCGTTACGAAGACGGAAAAGAAGAAAGAAGAGCCTAGTAGTTCAGCAGGAAAGAAGCAGCAATTGAACTCAGAGGTTAAGGCTGATTCATGGATTAATCAGAAACAAAAATCTATGGCAGTTGAAGTTAGACCGCAAGCACCTGTCCCGAGATTGAAAATGGATTTGAGCACAAAGCAGAATCAGAATACTCAGAGATCCAAAGGGGAAACTCATAGTGCTGAAGTAACACGAAGGAATTCACCTTATATCAGGTGTTATTGTTGTGGAAAGATGGGACATTCACAGTATGTGTGTTCCATAGCCAAAAGATATCGAAGGGAACAAGAACAGAGACGACAGCCAAACAGAGAACGGTTTTCCAGAACATTTTTTGAAGAACACTGTTTTTGGTGCGGAGGATTTGGACACATGGCTAGGTACTGCACTCCGACCATTCAGAAAAATGTGCCAAAGTAGAATCAAAATGATCGCAAGCAGCAGATCAGTAAACCGACAAGTGAGTTGAAAGTTCAGAACAGATTTGCAGTTTTGCAAGATGAAGCTGGTCCATCATACTCTAAGAAAGAACAGAAGCCTCAATCCATGCCAAGTATGAAATAAAAAGTATGGACTAGGAAGAAGAAAACTGAGAAGGCCGTAGTTGCTGAAATTGCCCTTAAAGCATCAGATCGTTCTGGTGTTTGGATCCTTGATAGTGGTTGCACATCCCACATGATGGGTAATAAGGATCTGGTTACAGGCATAAAATATGAAAAAGAAGGAGTTGTCAAGTTTGGAAATGATGAAGGCCTGAAGATTGTTGGCTCAGGAAAAGCCAAGTTTGGGGGCAAAGAAATGAGACATGCTGACGTCTTAGTGGTAGAGGGTCTCAGTCATAATTTGCTTAGCGTCAGTCAACTATGTGACTCTGGGCACTCTATAATTTTTACCAAGAAGATGGGTTTTGTTAAAGGAAAAGATGGAATAGTCATTCTTCAGGGAAAACGAACAAAGGGGAATCTTTACCTGGTAGGTGGGGAAGAAGATTCATGCCTTTTATCGAGAGAAGAAGAAAATCAGCTGTGGCATAAGCGACTTGGTCATCTATGTCAACCATCTATGGAAGATCTGGTAAAGTGTGATGCTGCTAGAGACCTTCCCAAACTATCACGTGATCGCACTCATACGTGTGATGCTTGTCAACAAGGGAAGATCATCAGGAAGACATACAGGCCAAAGGAACAAAAAGCAACTCGAGTGCTCGAATTGGTGCATGCTGATGTATGTGGACCTATCTCACCACGAGCTATAGATGGGCAAAGGTACTATGTCCTTTTCATTGATGACTACATCAGAATGGCCTGGGTATTCATCATTACCCATAAGACAGAGGTGTTCAGTTGCATAAAGCAGTACAGGAGGGAATCAGAAAAGATGCTTGGGCAGAAAATTCTGAAGTTTCGTACTGATAACGGTACAGAATTTACAAACGGTCAGGTTGAAAACTATCTCGAGAAACATGGGATAAGGCATCAAGTTTCATCAGTAAGAACTCCCCAACAGAATGGAGTGGTAGAAAGGAGGAATCGGATCATTAACAACATGGCCAGAACAATGCTTATTGATAAGGTCCTACCAGAGAAATTTTGGAAGGAAGCAGTTTTGACATCGGTCTATGTCTCAAACAGGTCCCTGTTATGTCCGAAGCAAAGGAAGACTCCGTATGAACTGTGGTACGGAAAGAAGCCAACGTTGAAATACTTTCGAATCTTTGGAAGTAAGTGTTTCATTCTCAATAAAGAACATCATAGGATGTTTGAGGCACGAGGAGATGAAGGGATATTCCTTGGCTATTCAGGGAAAAGCAAAGCATATAAATGCTTCAACAAGAGGCTGGGAAAAATTGTTTAGAGTAATGATGTCACTATAGTCGAAAGTGAACAGACTGCTCAACGACCCAGTGAACAGTTCCTAGATGAAAGTGATGATGAGGTAAGCAACCCAGGGGGAGAAGAAGTGGCAGAAGCTGACTCAGAAGAAGATACTGATGATAAAGAGGAAAGTGTCAAGTCGGTGTCTGCGAGGAAGCCAAAGAGTCGAGCTGAGATTGATAGGCAGAATATCATTGGTGATCAAACAGCTCCAGTTCAGACTCGAAGAATGAAATCATCACAGCAAGCATCGTTTTTGTCTCAAGTGGAGCCGAAATGTTTTTCTGATGCAGCTGAAGATGAAAACTGGGTTCAGGCCATGAACGAAGAGCTTGATCAGATTGAGAAGAACCAGACATGGGAGATTGTTTCGAGGCCAGCGGAAAAGAATGTCATTGGGACCAAATGGGTCTATCGCAACAAGATGAATGAAGATGGCACAGTGATTCGGAACAAAGCACGTCTAGTGTGCAAAGGGTACTCCCAAATCGAGGGAATTGATGTTGATGAGACATTTGCACCGGTTGCAAGGCTAGAGACAATAAGATTATTCCTAGCCATCGTAGTGCAAAGGAAGTTCAAAGTGTTCCAGATGGATGTCAAATCCGCATTCTTGAATGGGGTTCTGGAAGAGGAGGTGTATATTGAGAAGCCGGATGGTTTTCTCATTCATGAGGATGAGAACAAAGTTTGCAGGCTGAAGAAGGCATTGTATGGGCTGAAACAAGCACCAAGGGCATGGTATTCAAGGCTTGATCAATACTTGAAGAAGCATGGTTTTCAGCGTGGAGGAGTTGATTACAATCTCTATTTCAGTAATGACAGTAATCAAAGGATGATGGTGTTGGTTTATGTCGATGACATAATATTTGGTGGATCAGATGAAGCTCAGTGCAGACAGTTTTCCGAATTCATGAAAAATGAGTTTGAAATGTCAATGATTGGAGAGCTAACGTTTTTCCTTGGTCTACAGGTAACACAAGGAAGGAATGGGACATTCATTTCTCAATCTAAATATGCCAAGGAGGTCCTGAGAAGGTTTGGAATGGAAAATTCCAAGGAGATGCAGACTCCGGTGGCTACCCGGATGAAATTATCAAAATATGAGGATGGCAAGGCAGTTAATATCACAGAATACAGGCAAATCATTGGAAGTCTGTTGTACTTAACCGCAACGAGGCCTGATATTGTTTTCGCCACATGCCAAGCAGTGAGATATTAGAGTAATCCCAAGGAAAGTCACATGCTCGCAGTGAAAAGAATACTTCGGTATATTAAGGGCACGGTGGACTTCGGCTTGACATACAATGACAAATCTCAGACAGAGTTACTGGGGTACACTGATGCAGACTGGGCCGGTTCAACGGATGATAGAAAATCAACGTCCGGTGGTGCATTCTATCTTGGTGGATTGTGTATTTCTTGGCTAAGCAAGAAGAAAGATTGCATTTCATTAAGCACCGCAGAAGCTGAGTATATTGCAGCCACTCAAGCCTGCACACAGTTATTGTGGATGAAGCAGCAGCTTGAAGATATGGGAGTTGAAGTGAAGTCTCCGATCGGAATCCAGTGCGACAACTCAAGTGCTATAAATCTTAGCAAAAATCTCGTCCATCATTCAAGGACAAAGCACATTGAGATTCGGTATCATTTTATCAAGGAGAAAGTTGAGAAGGGAATCGTGAAGTTGGAGTACGTGCCTACAGCGCTACAAGTTGCAGACATTCTGACAAAGGCCTTACCCAAGGAAGCTTTTGAGAGGCATCGACTAGCTCTGGGAGTTCAGTCGATTCCCCGCACTTGAAATAGTGTGGATGTGGGACCCCCCCCCCCTCTCCCCGAGGTATGACGTGTTTTTCCCTACTATGCTGATCTGAGTTCTCTACTATGTTATAGACTACAAAGGCGTGACCTTTGGGTTCGTTGACAAAGGGGGAGAAAAGTTCTTGACAAGTACTTGACAAAGGGGGAGAACAGTGTTAGTTCAAGGGAGAAAATAGTGCGGAGATTTGATAAATCATAATTGATACGGGGAGAAGCTGACAGGTAGAGCAGCCAGAAAGGGGGAGCAATGAGAAAGGGGGAGTGTATAAAATCTGACGATGCTAGACGTGATCGATCAAATCATAGAAATCACGATAGCTAATGATCGTGATAAAAGCAGAACAGTGGTGTTGGAATGGTGTGAGTCGGTGTCCAGCTATCAACAATTGGTATCAACTTAAGAATTCACCAATTGGTATCAGTGTGGTTCAACAACTGGTTTTATTTTAAGAATTGGTATCAGGGTGGAATCGACAATTGGGGTCTGACATGAAGTGATTCATTGATGAACTTTTCATACTACTCTTGTTTCTCACGCCGAGCATTGCTCATGTGGGCTTAGAGTACGTGTTAAGTGAATCCTTGAACACTATCACAATCGCAAGAGGCGAATGGTGGTAGCATCTGGAAGAAGACTCAGTGAGGTATCACAGTGCAGAAAATCATCCTGAGCAAAATTGTGAAGAGTTGTCAACAAACCCAAAGGGGGAGATTGTTGGGCAAAAATCCCTCAAGGTAACATTGAAGTATTTTTGGGTTGATTGTGTTTGTTGACAAAGCAGGTTTTCATGAATATTTGTCGAGTTCCCGAGAAGTTGTTGAAATTACATGTTGACAAAGAACTATGACAAAGGAAAGGACAATCTGGAGGCGGTACAAAAGAGCAGTACAAGGTGGCGCCGTTTTCCAGTGTTTTCCAAATTTTTGGGGTCCAAAATTTGGAGTTTGGTGAGCATCGCGAAAAGAGGATTTCAATGAAGAGCACAATTTAATATGGCAAAGGCATGAATTTCGCGAAGATAGGATGCATGGTTTGGAAATCGCGAAGACCAGAAGAATGGAGGCGGTGATGCTTCGCGATTACGTCAAGCTTCGCGAATGGCAGAGGCTGAAGCGCATCGCGGCGGAGAAGGGATTTGCGAGAGAACATCGCGGCGAAGGCACGAAGGAATGTTGGGCTTCGCGAGGGAGCTTCGCGGCGAAGGCGCGAGCCGCGGAGGTAAGTTGACGGTGATTCATCGCGACTACGTCAAGCTCCGCGAACGGAAGATTGCCGTAGAGCTTCGCGATTTGGACAGAATTCCGACAGAAACTTTGGAGCTTCTCGATTTGAGATGACGTGGCGTTGACTTCGCGCGGAAGGGACGAGGGTCGGTGGAATCGCCTATAAATAGAGGCCGACCCCTTCAGGCGAAGTAGAGAGAATTTTCAGAGAAAATACTTTGCTCTCGATTTGCGAAGGTGGTTCGCGGAGCCAGTGTGCTTCGCGAAAGAGGTGCTTCGTGGCGGCTATTATAGCTCCGCGAAACCTGCGAGCTCCGCGTTGGCTTACTTAGCTTCGCGAGGGTCGTTGCTTTGCGCCGGCTTGAGCATCGCGAAAGAGCTTCGCGAGTGAGCTTCGCGAAAAGGCAGGAGCTTCGCGAAGGCTTGGTTGAGCTTTGAAAAATTGGGAGCCTCGCATTGTAGGGTGCTTTGCGAAGGTCTTTCCAAAGGTTGTTTGCCCAGTGGATAGTGGCAAAGGGGTATTCATCTACGGGTGAAAGTTGAACTTCAACAGAGCATCTACATATAGAGAAAGATGCATTCCTTGATGGAAATGAAGAGACCTACAGGTCTATAAACTGTGATTGGATTCCCTTCACAGAGCAGTGAGCTTAGGAAGAGGAAGAAGGTGATCCTCTCCACCGGCAGTGAGCCAGAGAGAGAGAAACAGGGAGTGACCCTTGGGAAAGCAGTGAGCTGACCCTAAACATTGTATAGGCAGTGAGCCTGGGCATAGAAGTGATCTAGCCCGAACACTGTAATCCACAGCTAGTGAAGTTTAGTGGACTTGGTACGACCGGCAACCTGTCGGCGTATGCTCCTTGGACGTAGCCCTTAGCGGTGAACCAAGTAAAACTGTTGTGTCCTGTGCTTGCTTTACATTCTGTTTATATTGTGCAGCAGGAAAGAGAGAGAAGAGTGTTTTGCTTAACAGCGAAACAAGATCAGAACGGACTTTAATTTTTAATTAGTCATACCCTGATTCACCCCCCCTCTCAGGGTATTCAGCCTAGTGGACCTAACAAATAAGATGAAGTATTTATGGTCACACATAGGTGACATGGATACTACCCTTGGTTATAAAAATGGTATTGTATGCAGTTGTTTATTTATTATTTTTGAACATTCAGAATTTCACTTGCACTATATATACTTGGTTTATTCGGGACACCGTTGTTGGGGTCCCACATAGTCATACTCACAAACTGATCTGGCGGCCCAGACACATTGGTACTCTAGATAACATCCTAATCACATGTAAGGGTTGGGAATAAGCCAGATGTTGGATATTTTTGTGAGAAATATTAGACCAAATCAAAATATGGGACCGTGTTCGGACTTATTAAGTGGTCTTCATTCATCTTGTTTACTTTTATTCTATGATTTTTTATGATCTTCCCCTGAAAGATATTTTTTTCATTCTTCTTAAGTAGTGTGATATTTTTGGTTTTTAATTTTGTTATAAAATTTGGTGTGTTATTTACATTTGGTCATCCTTTGACAAGATGTTTTACTTATTCTTTCAGGTATTGTGATGACAAATTTAATGGAATTTTCTTTAGTTTGTATAACACATTGATATGAGGGTAAAATATATCGATAGTATTAAATTAAACCCTAATTACTAGTCAATACCCTCTAGGGTAAGGGGTAGTGTTTCTAGGGCCATGTGGAACTTCCATCTTGTTATGTAATAGTGAAATGGGTCATATCATTTCATTTATACTATTTTAGATGTTTTTATTAATTTATAAGATGATATAAAGTTATGTATAAATATAATCAAAACATCTTAAAGAGTAATATAATTAGGAAAGACTTAGAAAAAAATTTATTAATTAATATAATTTTATATAATATTTAGTGATCGAAGGAGTATCATTGGAGGGATTTAGAAATTGTTTTATAGTGTGTGAAATGGATGAATGATTATGGATTATAGTACTGTTAAAATTTGGTATAAAAATATTTTAATTATATCTATATTTTATTACACACATTAATAAATTTCTTCTAAAAGACCCTGGATTGAAGGAGATCATTTTAAATAATAAAAAATTTAAAAAACATGGATTATCATCATTGGAAGGATAATTTTACTTCTAAGTAATCTGCATAAAACCAATCAAAATAATTAGATAAGGATTCAAGATTGAAATAATTATGTTACTTTTTTTTATTCAATTCAAATGAGTGTTTGAATAATATGAAAAAAGGGACCTTGGTGCTGGTTTTATAAAATTATTAAACAAGGGTTGTCCCCCGAAAAGTAATAATAATCTATTTACATTAAAACCCTTCATAAAAAATCTTCATAAATAATAAATTTACGTGTCTATAATTTTTTTTGTAATTAGAAATATTTTCCTAAAACATGATACACTAATCATGGAACACAACCTACATCATCATGAAATCAACGTAAAAACCACTACATAAACATTCTCATATAAATAATAAATTATATGATATCTTTTCTAGAAACATATGGTTTTAATGAATATTTAGAATTTTATTTTATATTAAGAGTAACTCTAATTTCATTAATTTTTAAATAAAATTTTTTATTTCCCCATATCTAATAATGTAATGAATGTATTTTCTATAATAGAATAAAAAAAATCTTAGAACTATTTCTACATATTGTTTCACTAAAAAACAGAATATAATCTAACATTGTGGATAATTATCATAAAAATAAAAATTTACCATGATATTTTCTCCATTTCAATAAGTCATCAATAATCATTATAATATATTTTGAGATATTATTGAACATGATCCATTGAATCTCCTAATAATTTAATTAATGTTGAAGACATTATGTGACCCTTATCAAGAATCGATGGTAAATACCCCCACTTATTTTATTTAAAATCATTCACACTATATATTTTATAATGAGAAATTTTTTACTCACTTACTTTATGAAAATTTTTATTATACTCCCAATAATATTTTTATATTTAAAAATCAATGTTTATCATGAGATAAAAATTATTTTCCATGAACCTTATAAATTTAACTTATCTAAAATCTTAGAAACCATTCCAATATGTTAGAGTAATACTTCATAAATTAAAATCTTCAAAACATATTACATAAAAGGTAAATTATTTATTATAGATTATACTAAATCAATATTAATACACTTTGTGTTTCAATTTACATTAAAAATAATCCATCAATATACTGGGATATTTAATAATGAAAAATATTTGATACAATCTCAAAAATAAACAACATATGTATGACTTATAATAAAAAATCCACATATTTTTTAAATCACAATACTTTCAGTTAATATATAAAATACAATGTTTTATATTTCATTATAAGGATAATGCTTTATTATTAATACACTAATGGTCTACTTATCAATGTCTGAAATAATTATATACAAAAAAATGATTAGTAATATATTAACAAAAGTATTTACCACTACGATATAATAAATTTAAATTAATAATCATAGCATCTGAATTTAATTATAATTTCAGACACCTTAAACATTTTAGATATTTCCAAAATATAAAAAAAACACATTCATGTTATGAATAAATTATATAAATAAATATATAATATTTTTAAAAGTCTCTAGATAGTTCTCCTTTGCACAAAATGAAACATTAGTAAGTCTTTTTAGAATAAAAATATTAAAAATTATAATTTTTGTATGTTATAGATTTGATTTTTCAACACCCTAAAGAATATAAAATTAATCACTTGTACAATAATGGAAATATTCTTATTAATAAGAAATTAAAAATAAAATTTCTATTAATAGAAGGAATATTTGTTAAAAAAATTCTATAAAAATTCTACTATGTAGACGTAGATTATATTTATCTACCTTAGTTAGAAACCTTTTCTTCAGGGAAAATATAGAGATTTACATCAACCTTAAAATTTTTTTTTTCATTTTATATAAAGATATAAATTCATATATATATAATTGATATATCCTGTCTTATAACCACGAGTCCAAAGTATAAAAATTAATTTAAATAACAAATACTTTTTTATATTCAGAATGATTATATTTTTAACTGAAAACACTTCAAATGTAACCATACCAATCAAGAAAAAAATTCCAAATAAATATTTCTCTATAAAGGATATAACTCAGAAACACATTTTGGAATTTTTTGTTAACAATATACAAGATAACAAAGTCTTCCAGGTTAGTATAATGATTTACAGGTATTAAATAATGAATTTTATTAAATATACTCCAATAAAAATTATAAACCCATACACAATATCAATTAGTAGACTGAAATTAATATTTAAATATGATTTGGTTTTGATTTTATATTTAACCCCCAATATTCATATTTTTGAAAATCATAATGTGAATAATTTCATATATAAACATTAGATATTTGAGATAATTTTTTCCAAAATTCATTTGATGAATTATACCAAAATTATTTCACTGGTGACCTAATTTTTCCACTTATCCTAAGAAATGTATACCAAAGTAAACTATTAATATATGCCAACTTTTTTGGCTAATATATATTTTTAACACCTTACATAAAATAATTAATGGAAACACAGCCTCTATATCCAAACATAAGGTTGAAATGTGTTTAATTTGGAAGGTATCAATGACATGGAATTTTGAAGTGTTACAAAAATATTACCATCAAATTTTATATATTTATTTCAAACACATTGTGTCTCTTACATTATATAAATGAATATACTCTTTTGAGGTCTTAACTTATGAATCTCATACTTTAGAACATAATTAAAATATTCCAATGACATTCATATATGATGTTGAAAGAACTACTAATTTGGGTTATAAAACTATAATAAAATATAATTATAATATTTATATTATATTCATATAAAAAATGAAAATTGTATTTGAAACACATTTTTATATTAGATTAATATCATAATAAACAAAAATCATACTGAAAACATTTCTTGTGTGATATGTATATAAACCCCTAATTTTATAAGAAGGTATAATCACCCTTAATAGTAAGAATTTCCAGCTAAAGATATAAAATCCATAGATCATTGATTCAGAGTGAGACGTATTAAAAATCTTTAATCATGGTATAAAAATGTTTTTTTAAAATAGATATAAATAATTTATAATTCAAAAATTAGTTAATTTATAATATATAAATAATGTCCAATATATATAATCATTTAATATTTATTGATTAAAGAGTAAATATAAGCAATTTAGAAATTATTCTTAGTTATTTTGAAGATAGATAAGAGGGTGGTGGTGTATCAGGTGTGGCCTAATTTTTCAAAATTAAAATTTCACTTTAATGATGTTATACCATTATTATTTGATACTCTCTTATAGGTAAAGATAATATTAGATCTATTTTATAAGTCACAAATCATAGGGTAATGACTCGAGTTTTCCCTAGATAAATAAATAATATTTTCGATAACCTGAATTACAGTCTACACTAAATGTAAATGAACTAAAAAATACAAGGACATTTTTTGTAAATATTTAATGAACACTATTATTATAAACGATTAAAATATATTACATTTACAACAGAAATAATTAATAAGAGTAAATATTAAAAAAGGTTATTTACATTAAAATCCAACTTATTTATATTGTAATATCCTTAAAAACCACATATAAATTTTTAAAAATTTTATTAAAAAAGAAAATATATTTTCAGATTATCTCTTAAAATTTACATAGTATGTATTTTTTTATTTTCTCCCCTAAAAGATTGATTTTCAGTCAAAAAATATGCTTTTGGTGAAAATTAGATTTTTTATAATTTTTTCACTATGTTTTCATATACTAAAATATTAAAATAAATTTGGAGTAATAAAATATTGATTAAAATTATTCATTTTAAAAAATTAGTTGATATTATAAGATTATTAATACTATGCCCAAAATTTTAGAACTAAATATAAATGTTAGTTTTATGAAAACTATTTCCACACTTTAATTTGAATGAATTATTTTCAATAATAGACATTGTTGTGGATTTCATTGAAAGTATCCTAGATTTATTATGATTTATACTAAATAAATTTTTGTCATAAAATTTATTTATGATTATAATTTTATCTTATATATAAATTTTAATATGAAAGACTTCATTTTTTAAATGCCGATTTAACGTGATTCTGTGAATGTATTTTAAAATTAACTTTTCACACATTAAGAAATGTAATACAATAAAATTATTTTCAAATTTAAAATAATAATTTAAATATTATAAAACATATTCAATATTATTTTTCATTATCAAAATTAATTACTTTGGTTAAAAAATAGTTTCCTGGGTGAAGATTAAAAATGGTAAAAAGACCATAACTATGGGAAAATGCCGAAAAAATGTTAATTTTTTTCATATATATTTTTTGAGATATTTTCAAACATTATCATGTCTCACACTACATGTTTTTTCCTTTTTCATCCATTTACCTCTTAGTAGTGTAACAGAATTAATGAAAAATTTTATTTTTTCATTTAGTTCCCTTCTCTTCCCTTATGAAATGATACTACTTCCACCCATTAAATAATCAAATCTTATAAAAAAATTAATTGAAGAGCTTCCAAAAAATTTTATTCTTAATTTCATTTACATTGCCTAATTACCTTATTCACTAAAAATTATCTCAATTCCATCAAATAAAAGTCCTTCATCAAGATTGAGCTCAATGTCTCAACGTAGGTATCACATCTTTTATAAAATTTCATTATAATTCAATCTTTTATAAAGGAACCATAGCCATATTATAATAATATAATCAGATTAAATAGTGTGTTAATTTATTCTTAAAATAATTTAACAACCATTATTTATTCTCTTCCTTAATCTAAGAAAAAAATAAGAATCTTTTTTGGTGTGTATGCAAAAATTACTCCCTCCATGGAACAATGTTTTCATGTTTTCATCACCACCAATCATGAATGATATTAATGATGAAATTTATCAACAATTGTGGTTTATATAATTTATTTATTATACTTAAATGATCCCTTTTTAATCCACGGTCACCCCTATCACCCATTGATCAATATAAACCCTAATTGTGCAATGTATAGACTACCACCTCTATAAATAGGCATGTTTATTTTTTTTTCTTTCACATAAAAAATGGATGGTTTCAATTTATAGTGGATGATTATATATGATATTTATAATTAATAAATATTATAACTATGCTTCTTTTTTATAAAAAAAATGAATAAAGACCATTATAAGGACATCTATCCTTATCAGTAAATAACAATAAACTAATTCATTACTATATTCATTGTCATGAATTGTGACTAAAACTCCCATGTAATGGTATTATAACATTATAATTTTTTGTATAAAATCAATTAATGCACCTTTAATGTCTTTTAAATGTTTATATTTTGGATAAAAAGGAATATGGACACCTCATTTACAATCCTATTTTGAAAAAATAAATATTATTAATGGCAGATGTTGTAAAGTGATTGCAACACTCTAATACATGAAGCTAATTTTTGTTAATGAATATTATAAATGTAAATTTCTATAAATAAGGTTAGGAAATATGAAATTATTATTTATATATTTATGATGTATGAGCATAAAGTACATATTGAATTAAAGTGTAATAGAAAGGGACATGGTAACTAAAACTATTTTTTAGAGTTATACAACCCTTCTATTTGAAATTATTTACAAGTCATTCTTATTAAAATAGTTTTTCATATTTTTACTTATATAAAGAAGTTGTTTTAAAACAATTACATTTCCCTAAAAAGATTTCTTTTCATTTTGTGTAAAAAAATAAGGCTTTTTGAGAAAGAGGCTCGTAACTATGACAATTACAATGATATATAAAAATTGATTTCAAAAAGATATTTTCATTATTTATTTTTAATTTTATTCAAAATTATCTTACTCCATTCAATTTATATTTCATGTTTCAATTGATATTTTTATTTTATTATGTGTTCATTTTGGGTGATCATGATTCTAGTAACAATATATTTAAATTATGATGTTATGTAGATGTTTTATGAAACTCATTTTATTTATATGGGTTATCTATAAAAAGCTATTGATTTATATTTGGTTGTTTTATAAAATATATTTTATATCTGTGGATTATTTATATGATTATTTTGAAATATCATGAAATTCATCTTATTTCTTTGGGTTATTTTATAATTTAATAATTTTTTTTCATGTGGAACACTAATATGTGGATTATAATATGGGTGTGACCTATATCTCCCTTTAGTGTATTGGGTAAAGGATTGTATATGAAGTGATTGAAATGTTCTATATACAGTTAATAAATTAGCTAGTTTCATATATGGTGAGTTTGATGATGCTAAAATCTACTCAATATTTTATGAATGAAGAGGTTGTCAAGAAGAAAGGTTCAGAAAGAGTGTGTGTGATTGAATTAATATCAAAAATAAAATTTTTATTTGAGTTGGCTAGAAGGTATCATGGTTCACAAAGGGATTGTATGATTACTTTTAGCTATACTATAAATTATATGAGTGAAATTGTTTATTGGTATTTTGGTCAACAAAGATAAAAAATTTTGTTTTTATGATTTTGCCACTTTCCTTCATAGCATACAAGGAAAATTTTATATTTTTCATGTTTTTTTCTCATTCCTTGTAAAAGTGTTTAATTTTGAGAAAATATGTCTATCTTTTATGCTTATTGACAACATCTATTATTTTACACTATTTTAAATCTATTATTTTTCCATATTAATTCTTTTCTATATATTTATGATAAAACCATTAAATTATTTAATATGTTATCCCATGATGAGTGTTTGATATCTCTCTTTTTTACATTTTCCCTTCCCCTAGATTTAAAGAGAAATAAACTACTGGAAAGGGGACTTTTCCCAACACTTGTGTACCAACGGTTCAAAGAACAGTTGGTATATGTTGTCATTCCCAATGGTTTATTTAAACCGTTGGTAAATACCCTGAACAAATGACTTTTCCCAACGATTTTATGAAACCGTTGTGAAAAGTGGGGAAAAACTTAGTTTTCCCAATGTTTTTATGAAAACGTTGGGAAAGATTGGGTTCTCCCAACGGTTTTATGAAACCGTTGGGAAATATTGGGTTTTCCCAACAGTTTTTAAAAACCGTTGGGAAAAAAAGCCCCAAATTCTCTAAATGAAGGAAGCGGCCTCCCCACGATTCCAGAAGCCTTCCGCTCATCTCCAGAAGCGATTCCTTGGCAGAAGCACTTCCGAATCCCCAAATCTTCCATCGGATCAGCAGCTACAAGGTTAGACTCCTTCAATAGTTTAACAAGGATATAGTTACACCTCTTATAAATCATATACTTCTATTCTCAACGATTTCGTTATTCCTAATTTTGAAGGATTTTGTAAAATTTTATGATTGTTCCACGAATTGTGTACTCAAATCCATGTATCGGTGTATGTCCAATTAATGTTTTCATTACACATTTACATTTATAAGGGAATGGTGTCTCTTTATTGTGTTATAATTTTGAATATTCATAGTTTTTTTAATCTTCTTAAAATATTATAGCTTCAATTATAAGAACTAATAAGAAATTTTTTGTAATATTTATTGATATTATTTCATGAAAATCACTCCTTTCATTATGATCATGACAAACATGAAGATCCTTTTCATCTTAATTTTTGTACACTATGTGAATTACATAACAAGTATGTATCATGTTTCTATCAAAATATATATATATATAAAATGACACACTGTTCACTTATCCTTTGCACAACAGAACATATGAAGTATCTTCTTGAACTTTTATAAATAGTATGTGGTCCCTAATTAGTACTTCTTCCTTCTTCATGAAACTAATTCACAGAATGTCAAATTTTCAATATTAGTGAATATTAGTTTTTCTAATATAACCATTAATCATTCTTCCTTCGACATCGTACATGTGTTATTCAATCACCTTTTTAAAACACAATGACCATTTTCACTAATTTGGGGTTCCTCAAAATAATTGGGAAAATCAGAAAAATGCTTGTATTGAATCGTGTTTCTCATATGGTTTCACAGATATAAGTTCAACTTGAAAATCATGACTGCATGGTTCAAATATCATGGGGACCATGAGATTATTATTCTTCACACAAATAATGTTTTTTTCTAAAACTATATGTTTTTGTTTTCACTTTTGATTTGGCCGAAAGGGGGGCTTTGTGGTCATTAATCATGGTTGTGGGTGGTCATTTAGGATGTAAGATAGTATGGATTTATTTTACTTGATATATCCAATACTATTATTAATTTATGTTCAATTTGATTATCTTTAATAGGTGAAGTTATTTGATAACTTGTTATTAATGGTTTTAATAATGATGATATGGTATAAGGGTTCATATGTTGTGTATAAGGGTTCACATGGTGTGTATAACGGTTGACATGGTATCAGTGAACTCAAGTCATTAATTTAAGCCTTCATTCTCACTAGCATGTAAGAAATTGAATACGAGATTTTGAATTCATCAGTTAACCAGGATCATATATTCCATTTCCCCCAAGATGACTGTACTAATATTACTTTAGGGTCAACTAAATATGGTTCTCATTTTATGTTGTATATTATGTGTCCTTCTTGGCCAATACTCAATTCTATGAGGGCGGGGTGCTTTTCACTACCCATTCTGGCATGTGTATACATCCATAAAAATGTTAGATAAGTCACATGTTTAATTCCGTAATGTTGTTATCATTGGCAACCTTTATTAAGAATTCCAATTTAAAAAATAAATGTTTTTGTGTATACTTAATGAAATTAAATCTTCTTATAGGTCATGAACAACCTATTAGTGCAGAATCCTAAAATTTATTCACCCATGGGGTGTGCTTGACTTGGGGAAGTAATTGGGTAATGAAAGGTTTGGCCAGGAGTCAATAATGTGTTATTGAACATGAGTGAATGATTTGGGATGGCTATAACACATGATGTGACCTGAGGCATGTGCCTCTTATAGACCTAATGAAAATGAATATAAATAAATTTTAATTTAATTAATGAGTACTTGTTCTTTACATTATTTTAATAGTTCACTACATCGACTAGAAACTTCTTCCTTTATCATTTACTTTAAATTATATTCTATTAAAGTTCAATCCTATTGAATTGTTTATTACAAAAATGACTTATATAAATTCCTTTTACAGAATGGACATAAGTTGGATGTATGAAACTGATCGGATCTCAAGCAATTTTCAAAACAATTTAGAGATATTTATAGATTTTGCATTTCACAATGCTTCAGATAGTGGTCGCATACACTGCCCATGTTCCAATTGTGTTGGTAGACCTTGGTTGAGCCGTGAAGAAGTAATCTACCACATAACGAAAAATGGTTTTCAAGAAAACTACTTTGTGTGGAATCACAATGGGGAGAAAATGAAATCTCAAATTGGTGATGATCCAAATGAAAAGACTAGAATGGAGAATTTGTTAGATGATCGGTTTCCATTTATTCGTCATTATGAAAAATAAAGGATTTTGACTCAAGAAGACTTCGATATGAGGACACCTGATGCATATAGTGAAAATGATGATATTGATAGGGTGAAAAAATTGAATGATGTTGCCACGACTCCAATATATCGACAATGCGATAAAATGAAAAAGCTGGAATTTTTAATCCGATAGTTTCAGGGGAAAACTATGTATGTGATTTCTATTACAGCAATCGATTACATTCTTACCCTATTGAAGTATTTACTTCCAGATGATGCAGATATTCTATCAAACCACTATATTTCATGGAATTTAGTTGAGGAACATGGATTTTCAAGAAACAAAATTCATGCTTACCCGAAAGATTGCAGTTTATTCTGGGAGGAAACTGCTGAACGAAATGATTGTATAAAGTGTGGCACATCCCGCTGGAAGTCCAAATCTGATGAAACTACATCCCGCGTTCCACAAAAAGTAATTTGGCACTTTCCATTGATCCCAAGACTCCAGAATCTTTTTATTTATGATGACATATCAATAAAAATGAGATGGCATGATACCGAGAGAAAGAAAACTAATGATGTGTTTGTTCATCCTGCAGATGGATTTACATGGAAGAGATTTGATGCTCGACATCCGGATTTTGCAGCTGACGTGCTTAATGTGAGGCTGGTTCTTTCATGCGACGATTTTAATCCGTTTGGGTTGATGCTTACTTCGCACAACACATGGCCAGTTTTTATACAAATTTATAATATTCCCCCATGGTTGTGTATGAAAAAACATTTCACTTTCATGAGTATACTCATATCTGGTCCTTCTAATCCTGTCATTGATATTGATGTAAACATGCAACCTTTAATAAAAGTGTTGAAACTTCTTTGGGATGTGGGTGTGCGCACATACGATGCATTTTTGAAAGACATATTTCAGATCTGTGTTGCGCTTATGTGGATGATCAATGATTTTCTGTCTTATGCAATGATTTCTGGATGGAGCATGAAGGGAAAACTGTCATGTCCAGTTTGTATGAAGAATACACAATCCAGAAGACTGAAACATCACTTTAGTTTCAGTTTTATGAGACATCGACGATTCTTGCCAAAGGATCATCCATATAGAATGAATCATTGAAGATTTGATAATACCATAGAGGCCGATGATCCACCTCAGCATATGTATGTAACTGACATGCTTAATGAATTGAATGATTTCAGTTTTTCGTTCGGGAAGGGTCAAATGAAATCTGGAAAGAGAAAGAATGTTTCCACTAAAACCTGTTACAATTGGAGGAAGAGGAGTATCTTTTTTGATTTACATTATTGTTCAACCAATTTGTTACATCATTGCTTAGACGTAATGCATATTGAGAAGAATATATGTGAAATGTTGATTTCGTTTCTTCTAAATGTCAAGGGGAATACAAAAGATGATTTACGATCTCGGTGTGACTTGGTGGATTGGGGCATCAGACCCGAATTGCATCCTGTGTGTATCAGTGAAAATAAATGGCAACTTCCATGTGCTTCTTATGTGATGACACCTATGCAAAAAAACAATTTCTGGAAGTATTAGAGACTATTATATTTCCTGATGGATATTCGAGCAACATATCTAAACAGTCCAATAGAAGAGAGTTGAAGCTAAAATCATTGAAGGCTCATGATTATCACGTTCTACTGCATGAGTTGCTTCCAATAGCAATCCATCATCTTTTGTCCAATAATGTAAGGGTGGTTGTTATTCGGTTGTGCCATTTGTTTAGAGATCTTTGTGCTAAGAAGTTGTTCATGTCATTCTTGCAAAAAATGTTGACAGATGCCCCATTAATTATGTGTGAGTTGGGGAAAATATTTCCTCCATCATTTTTCACATGCATGCTGCATCTGACTTGTCCATATTCCCACTAATATACTTCTCGGAGGACCTATTTCTTTTCTTTGGATGTATCCAACTGAAAGAAATATGTTCACATTAAATTCTTATGTCCAAAACAGAAATCATCTCGAAGGTTCTATTGTGAATGGTTACTTGGCTCAAGAATGTATGGATTTCTGCTCGATGTATTTGTCTGATCTTACTACAAGATTGAACATACCAATGAGAAATGAAGAAGAACAGTATGAGCAAATTCAACCCAGTTTTCCATCACTTCCTCAAATAGGAGGAATTTGTGGATCATATACATTGAAGAAAATAATCCATGAAGAGCGGGATATGGCACATCGCATAGTTTTTGTTCAACTGTGATTTGTACGATGACTATATCAGGTAACTAAATTGATTATGTATATCTTACATATATATCTGTTAAACTATTCATATTTTTTAGCTACAGGGAACATAAAACAATGATAAATAGGAAGCATCGTTCTTTATCTTTGAGAAAGAGAGAGACTTTGCATAGAAAATAGTTTTCTACTTGGTTAAAATTGAAGGTATAAAAAAATTAATGTTTAAAATAATTATATCAATATTTAATTATGTTTAATAGTAATTTATATTGCATGTATTGAGTTTTTCTACTTACTCTGTCTTTGAGGAAAAAAGATCTTTGGCTTTTGGTCCTAATATCATGGTTTGTGACTATAAATCAATTGTTATCAATGGGTAAAAATTTATTGTCACTAAATGAGAAAAGAACATGAGAACACAACATGATGGTGTTATGGTTACTGATACAACAGATTTTTATTCCAGTGCATCAGATAGTAGACCGCGATTTGAAAATATGGGTTATTATGGAGTTGTTGAGAAAATAATAATATTGGATTATTACTCTCATTGATGAGTCACAATGATGAAATTCCATTGGTTTGATTCGATGACGAGACATGGCACATTTATTGATGATTGTGGATTTCCAGTAATTAATATGAATCGCACTCTGGTTACAGAAGAACCATATGTGTTGGCATCAATGGATAAACAAGTTTTTTATGTCAAAGACCAACTTTGACCTGAATTTGGTGTCATTGTTGAAGTAATTCCAAGTCATATTTTTGATGATGGTGATGATGGAATTAACACTGTCCCTAGTGCCATTGGAACTAATCCATTTATTTCTTTTGATGACTCAAATAGCTCAATTTTCAGAGTTAGTTGTGAACCTGAAGTTGTGGTTGAAAATATATAGAATCATCCATCCATGTTATCAATTCTTTTGGTTTACCTCGAGTTGGTTGGTTAAGGTTGGTAATATTCAAATTGATTTAGTATTGATCACAAATATGTTTTAGCTAACCTGGCCATTATGTGAATTTTTAATGTTTATTGGTTGCAGTTTTATTTGAATTTCATTTTCTAATTTGGAATTGAACTTTATTCAATCATAGTCAAACAATAATTATAACTTGTTGAACATTACAACATCTATGATTTATTAAATTCATTCAAGCTCTTCTAAAATAATTGATAGCTGGCATGACCGTTATGTGAATTTTCAATGTTCCTTCTTCATAGTTTTATTTGAAATGATTTTTATAATTTGGGATTGAACTGTATTCAAACATAGTCAAACAATATTTCTAACTTGGTGAACATTAAAACGTGTTTGATTTATTAAATCCATTCAATCTTTTCTAAAACAATTGATTGTTGACCTGACCGTTATGTGATTTTTCAATGTTTATTGGTTACAGTTTTATTTGAATTGCATTTTCTAATTTGGAATTGAACTGCATTCAAACATAGTCAAACAATATTTCTAATTTGGGGAACATTACAACTTTAATGATTTATTAAGTCCATTCAAGATCTTTTAAAACAATTGATAGCTAAAATACAAATGAATCCCCCTATTCCCTCATATATTTAGTTTTTTGGGTTACACATTAGTTTTATTTTTCTAATTAATTACATATTTGTTTTCAAAAGTAGGAAATGAAGCCAATTAAAGAGAGACGAAGGAAAAAATGATGGAGAACAATCATCGAATGATGGAGTTGGGAGTTCCATCATTAGTGCCCGTAGTGAGTAATTTATTTCAAATTGATATATTTAAAGAATATATAATGCCATGTGATTAATTTTTTTGTAAATTTTTTTGTAGGATCCACCTATACGTCGACAATTATTCGACGAGGAGCCCAGTACTGGTCCTAGTACTCAGGCCGGTGGTACGAGGAGGGTTCGTTCCAAAGGTGGACGAGCAGCTACGTGTACCCGAATAGACCCTGCCCCTCCCACTGACATGTCATCCTTCCCACATTCTGATCTCGATGTGTCGTTAGGGACACACGGGATATTTAGGCCTCCCATGTTTTCGCTATCTTCTGCATCTTCTAGCCCATCATTTTCACATCCCATGATGATTCCCACTCCCCAGTCAGCATCCGGTCAGACAACTATCCCATCTTCTTTTCCTTCTACTTCTGTCTCTATGAGCTTCTATATTCCATCGTCTTCAACTCCTGTTCCACCACAGGGTGTTCCATCAGTTTCTGTGGATCCAGCGGCGCTCAGCGATCAGACATGCACAGGTATATTTATAGAACCCTATCAAATATTTATAGCAATATTTATTTTCATTATAACATGTTTTGATAAAATATTTTTTTTATTTCATGATAGATACATCTACTGACAGGAGGTGTGGGCGGGGGCGTACACGCTTGCGTTCGGTGTGGAACCAGCGCACATAGGTTATGGTGGATTATAATGAAGACAACCAAATAGTTGAGAAAACAGGGCAGCAATGTCGGAGTTTTTTGGAGACGCTTGCCAAATACTCCGACATCATTCCCATCAGCCTGCAATCGTGGAGATATTTTCCACATGAGGTCAAGGATATAGCTTGGGTAGGGATATGGGTAAAAAAATATGTTCTATTTAATGCCATGAATTATTTTTGTATTTATATGGATTATTATTTTTATTTCAGCTTCGATTTAATTTTCCCGATGGTGAGGGTGCACGACCGGAACGTCTAAAGGATTTAGGTGAGCTTTGGAGAGACTACAAGCATGAATTGTATATTAGATGGGTTGCTAGAGTTGGAACTGAGTTAGAGGTAGTACCAGTGGTGGATGATTTTCCAATAGAGCAGTATCGTCAGATGATTACTCATTGGACGAGTACCCAGTTTAAGGTATTAATAACATTTGAGGTATTTAAATAATAACATTCATGTTTTTCATTAATACTATCTATTGAATTTTAAAATTGTATTTATGAATCATCTGAAAAAAATTAAATGAACATTGATGTGAAAAAATACCTCCACACACTGGGACGCACTACGATGCCTGATCATGAGAGGAAGCAGGTATGTCAATTGTTTATAAGTTTTCGTTACGACATACACTTTATTTTTTCCTAAATTATTTAATAGTTTGATAATGTTTTCATATAACTTTAGTTTTCAATGTCATTGAAGAGGAAAATACAAAATATTGAAGGACGTGTGCCTCGAGAAAAACTGTTTTGCTCGAGTAGACGGAAAAAGGATGGAAGTGCCGTCAACGAAGCGACTCAGCAGCAGATTGTAAGTTTTATTCTGTTGAATTTATATTATAATATATTTTTTTAACTTAATTATATATTTATATTTTTAATAGGCTTTTTTAGAGGCCATCGATGCCCAAGAACCAGACAATTTTGGGCCAACAGATCACTTACCTCAGGTGTTGGGAGAGGAGCATTCTGGCAGAGTATGCTACCGACCTAGGATAGCCCCGACGAGGTATTGGCCCTCCTCAGGTATGAGCTGTAGTGCCACCGAGCTGTAGAAAGTTAGGGAATATGAAGAACAGGATGAGAAAAGGGCCACAGAGATGGCATAACGGTCTCCTAGGGGAAACAGTGGTTTTATGATATTTATTGAAGTTCTACGTCCTACACTTCCAGCAGAGGCCAGCCCTGCTTTTGATGAGTATATGTCGTCGATATGTTATATATACGGTGCACCAGGAGGAAGTTCTAGTGGTGGTCAGAATGATTTCTAGCTTGACGATGATGATGGTGAGAAGTCTGATGCGGAAGAGGAGGAAGAGGGGGAGGGCGAGGCGGGTGGTGAGGGCGAGGAGGAGGGAGAGGATGAGGAGGAGGGTGAGAGCGAGGAGGGCGACGACGATGATAGAGCTGAGGATGAGGGTGATGATGATGATGGTTATGTTGGTGATGGTGATGTGGGACAAGTTGATCCATTACATTTTTGACGGATATTACTGAGATTTGATATTTTATCTATTCTAGTTGTTGGTTTTATCTAGACTTGTAGTATAATATTGGAGTTGAGTTATTTTTATATATTATCTATTTTTATGGATGTTGTTCTCTTTTAGTGGTTGTGTGTTTGGGAACCCCCCTCCTTCCTAGACACTGGACAACCCCCCACCCTCCTCCCTAGACCCCAGACAGCCCCACCGGACATCCCCCCAGACAGCCCCCCGGACAGCCCCCCACCCTCTTCCTTAGACCCCGGAAAACCCCCCGAACACCCCCCGGACAGCCCCCCCCCCACCCTCCTCCCTGGACCCCAGACATCCCACATATATCCCCCAGATAGCCCCCCAAACAGCCCCCCACCCTCCTCCATGGACCCCAGACAACCCCCCCGAACACCCCAGGATAGCCCCCGGACAGCCCCACGAACAGCCCCCTGGACAGCCCCCACCCTCCTCCTTGGACCCCGGACAACCCCCAGACAGCCCCCCCCCCCCCCCCCCCCCCCCCGACATCCCCCCACCCTCTTCCTTGGACCCTGAAAAACCCCCCACCCTCCTCCTTGGTCCCCAGACAGCCCCCCGGACACCCACCGGACAACCCCCCGGACAGCCCCACTGGACAGCCCCCCACCCTTCTTGATTTCATTTAATACTAGAAAATCTATAATATATATTTTATTTATTTTCATCCTGATAATCAATGTAAATCACATTTACACATCTATTAAATATCATAGACTCTTGGTATGTTATAAAAGAGATGTATTCATTGGGCATGACATTGTTGGCTCTGAAATGTTTCATAGCATTATATACTAAAATCTAATCCATACAAAGAATGATATAAAAATATTTTATATAAATATCCACAAGATATTAAGTAAATACCATTCCACTAATAGACACATGAGTATTCTCATAAAATGGACAACATTTTAAGTACATACGGAAAACCGATCGAATGCATTTGGTTTCGGTTAAAACTTTAGGAGAACAATCCATGGGTCATATGTGACGTGTACGAATCCACCCCGCCTCAATCCAAGGTGTTGTGTGGCCGCCACCACTCAACGTGTCTGTCTTTGGTTTCAAAAGGACGTCATTTTAATTGAAAACATCAACTGGCATACGGAAAAACGGCATACGCATTTGGATTGTGCCAATACTTTAGCACAATGATCCATGGGTCATATGTGACGTGTATGAGTCAAACCCGCCTCAATCCGAGGTGCGGTGTGGCCGGCACCACTCAAAGTGTCTGTCTTTTGTTTCAAAAGGATGTCATTTTAAGTGAAAAATATCAACTTGCATACGGAAAAGCAACCAAACACATTTGGATTGTGTTGATACTTTAGCACAATGATCCATGGGATATATGTGATGTGTACGAGTCAACCCTTCCTTAATCTGAGGCACGGTGTGGCCGGAATCACTCTAAGTGGCTCTCTTTTACTTAAAATGGACAACAATTTAAGTACATATGGGAAACTGACCAAACGAATTCGATTTCCATTAAAACTTTAGGAGAACGATCCATGGGTCATATGTGACATGTACGAGTCAACCCCACCTCAATCCCAGGCGTGGTGTGGCCGGAACCACTCAAAGTGTCTGCCTTTTGTTTCAAAAGGACGTCATTTTAATTGAAAACCATCAACTGGCATACGGAAAACTGACAAACGCATTCAGATTGTGTCGATACTTTAGCACAATGATCCCTGGGTCATATGTGACATGTACGAGTCAACCCTGCCTCAATCCGAGGTGCAGTGTGGCCGACACCACTCAAAGTGTCTGTCTTTTGTTTCAAAAGAACGTCATTTTAATTGAAAAACATCAACTGGCAAATGGAAAAGTGACCAAACACATTCGAATTGTGTCGATACATTAGCACAACGATCCATGGTTCATATGTGTTGTGTAACAGTCAACCCCGCCTCAATCCAAGGCATGTTTTGGCCGCCACAACTCAAAATGTCTGTCTTTTGTTTCAAAAGGACGTTATTTAAAGTAAAAAACATCAACTGGAATACAGAAAACTGACCAAACACATTCAGATTGTGTCGATACATTAGAAAAATGATACATGGGTCATATGTGACGTGTATGAGTCAACCCCGCATTAATATGAGGCACGGTGTGGCTGGAACCACTCAAAGTGGCTCTCTTTTGGTTAAAATGAACAACAATTTAAGTACATACGGAAAAACTACCAAACACATTTAGTTTACCTTGAATCTATAGGAGAACGATCCATGGGTCATATGTGACATGTAAAAGTCTACTCCGCCTCAATCCAAGGCACGGTGTGGCCGGAACCACTCAAAGTGTCTGCCTTTTGTTTCAAAAGGACATAATTTTAATTGAAAAACATCAACTGGCATACGAAAAACCGTCCAAAAGCATTAGGATTGTGTCGATACATTAGCACAATGATCCATGAGTCATATGTGACGTGTACGAGTCAACCCAACCTCAATCCGAGGTGTGGTGTGGCCGCCACCACTCAAAGTGTCTGCCTTTTGTTTCAAAAGGATGTCATTTTAATTGAAAAACATCAACTGGCATACAGAAAACCGAAAAACGCATTCGAATTATGTCTATACTTTAGCACAATGATCCACGGGTCATATGTGACTTGTACGAGTCAACCCCACCTCAATCCGAGGCGTGGTGTGACCGGAACCACTCAAAGTGTCTGTCTTTTGTTTCAAAAGGACATCATTTTAAGTGAAAAATATCAACTGGCATACGGAAAAGCTACCAAATGCATTCGGATTGTGTCGATACATTAGCACAATGATCCATGGGTCATATGTGATGTGTACGAGTCAACCCCGCCTTAATATGAGTCATGGTGAGGCCGGAATCACTCTAAGTGGCTCTCTTTTGTTTAAAATGGACAACATTTTAAGTACATATGGAAAACCAACCAAACACATTCAGTTTCCATTGAAACCATAGGAGAACGATCCATGGGTCATATGTGACGTGTACGAGTCAACGCCACCTCAATCTGAGGCGCGATGTGGCCGATACCACTCAATGTGTCTGCCTTTTGTTTCAAAAGGACGTCATTTTAATTGAAAAACATCAACTGGCATACGGAAAACAGACCAAACGCATTCAGATTGTGTCGATACATTAGAAAAACGATCCATGGGTTACATGTGACGTTTACGAGTCAACCCCGCCTCAATCCGAGGTGCGGTGTGGCCGCCACCACTCAAAGTGTCTGCCTTTTGTTTCAAAAGGATGTCATTTTAACTGAAAAACATCAACTAGAATATGGAAAACTGACCAAACGCATTCGAATTGTGTCGATAATTTAGCACAATGATCCATGGGTCATATGTGATGTGTAGGAGTCAACCCTGCCTCAATCCAAGACGCGGTGTGGCCGACACCACTCAAAGTGTCTGTCGATTGTTTCAAAAGGACGTCATTTGAAGTGAAAAACATCAACTGTCATATGGAAAACCGACCAAAAGCATTCGGAGTTTGTCTATACTTTATCAAAATGATCCACGGGTCATATGTGACGTGTACGAGTCAACCCTGCCTTAATCGGTGGTACGGTGTGACCAGAATCACTCTAAGTGGCCCTCTTTTGTTTAAAATGGACAACATTTTAAGTACATATGGAAAACCAACCAAACGCATTTGGTTTCTGTTGAAAATTTAGGAGAACGATCCATTGGTCATTTGTGATGTGTACAAATCAAACCTCCCTCAATCTGAGATGTGGTGTGGCCGACACCACTCAATGTGTCTACCTTTTGTTTCAAAAAGATGTCATTTTAATTGAAAAACATCAACTGGCATACGGAAAACGGACCAAACACATTCATATTGTGTCGATACTTTATCACAATGATCCATGGGTCATATGTGATGTGAACGAGTCAACCCCGCCTCAATCTGAAGTGCGGTGTGGTAGGTAGCATTCCAGGTGTATGTATTTTGTTTAAAATGGACATCATTTCACGTAAAAATATATGGTATACAAAAAATTAATCAAATTATGAATTGACTTCCGGATTCCACATATAATTGTCATATAAATTTTAAATTCAATTCTAAATGAAATATGTATGTTTATAATTATGTTATGAATTCTAATTTAATTATGGATGTCTATAGTTCCAACATTATATGTTAAATGTGTATGAATTTGTTCTCTATATGTAAGTGTTATTTGGTTATTTCAGGTACACTAATTGTATATGTATGTGTTATTTTATTGTGAGTACAATAATTGGATTGAAAATGAGATGGTTGGTGGGAAAATTGGAGAGCTGGTGGGCAAATTGGAGAGCTGTTGGGCAAATTGCAGAGCTGCTGTGCAATTTTCCCCAGTAGAGGCTATAGAAACAGTTTGAAACCATTTGAATAGGATGTCTGGGTTTTTTTTACCAACGGTTCATAGAACCGTTGGTAAAACACTTTTCCCAATGGTTTATAAACCGTTGGGAAAGAGGAGATCTTGGGATTTTTCCAATTGTTTGGCCAAACCGTTGGAAAAAACATGGTAATTTTCAGCACTCTATCCCAACGGTTGTAACGGTTGGGAAAAATCTTTCCTAATGGTTTCCCAGAATCGTTGGGATATGGTAATTTTTCTCCACCCTATCCCAACGGTTCACTGTAAACCGTTGGGAAAAGCTTTTCCGAAAGGCTTAATTCCCTATGGTTTGTAGAACCATTGGTATAACATATACCAACAGTTCTACAGCCTTTCCCAACAGTTCTAAACCATTAGGAAATGCTGCATTTCCAGTAGTGATATGTCTCATGGAATTTATATGTCAGGAATTATATTATATCTAAATGTTCACAGTATGTGGAAAAATGGTTTTTATGATTTATGTCAATTAGACACATAACCATTCATTCCTTGGGTTGAGAGAATTTTTTTTATATACTAATTAAATCATGGTATCATTGTATTATTTATTTATGTTTTTCTTTTGTCACTTTAGTTTCCATCTGAGTAAGGGTTAGTTATTTTTTAGACTATTTTGAGAAAAATATAGTGATATCCCTTAGGATAAGACTTAAATATATGTGTTGATCCTATATTATGGTAAATAAAAGAGTGTGTTTTTCCAAAAAATAAATCACTTTCTAGATATTACTAGTGGGAAAGGTTTCGATACAGATTAATCCAAGGTTAATCACCCTGAAAAGAGTTGTTCATGAATAACACAACTATCATTATGTTGAATGGTGAATGGTCCCTTATAGTTAACCTGATTGGACACTATTGATGGAAGTGCTAAGAATAATTCATAGTTCTTTAAGAAACATTATGAATTATTTGGTTATCATGTTTGATAGTGTGGTTAAGGAAACAACTAGAAGAGAAATAACCATGGATAAACTATATTTAAACATAGATAGTTTTGGATGAATATAATCATTATTTTAGAGTTATTTATTCAATTATCATATTATTACCCTCAAATGTGATGTTGAGTTCCGAATGGAACTTATCCCTGTAAGTTTGCTGATATCAAGTACTTCCAACCGAATATATTTCATTGAATTGGAGTAGTTGAAGAAGACATTACAATATAATATTGATAGGTGTTTTATAATCCATATTTATTTACCATGGGGTGAATCAGTCCCCTATATAAATAATAATTATGGATTAATGTTCATTTTCATCAATTATCATGAGCTCAGAAAAATCATGATATAAAATAGGTATCCTCAACCCTATATTCATGGCCTACATGATCAATGTATAACAACTCAATTCTTTGTTAAGATGGATCACATGTTTGGTTGCATTAACTATGGGTAAAAGGAGAAAATATTTTAATTACATCTTTCAAAACAATGTATGGACACTACATGCTTATATTGACAGCATTTGGATTTAACCATTCCACTATTATATTTTGGAATTTTCTAACTACAGTCTTATCTATATCAATTTGTGTAAGTCTGGATAGATGAAACCCGTATTTATTTCAAAAGAATGGAAGAGAATAGATATCACATAAATAATTTGATGATGACCCTAAGGAAGGAGTAAATATATTCCAAATAAAAAAATGTAAATTCTGGCTAATAAAATTAGGGTTTTTGGGTTATGTCATTTCATTGGAGAGTACATCAATAGATTTCTAAATGACTGATGTTATTGAGAAATGACCCTAACCAGCCACTATTACTGCAATATGTATTTTTTTTGTTTTAGATGGATATTTCTATGTAATATTTATAAATTTATCATTTTGATAAAAACTATGAACCATCATAACATGGAAATGATATAAGTTCCTCCAGAAGAACAAATATCTAAAAATCTTCATGGAGATCCAGGAAAGGTTTCTTATTGCACCGGTGGTTACATTACCATGTTGTTGGGAATGGTTTTAAATTTAATATGATGTATCATTAAAAGTATTTTAAAGAGTCATCATGAAAAATAAAAAGATAATTTCTGATTCCTCATACCTATTTAAAAATCATTAGAAAAATTTCCCCATTAATGATTTAGAATTTTCTTCGACGATCTTTACATTTAATGTTTACCGGAATTACCATTATGTTGAGAAATGTGATATATAAATTGATCAAAAGAGCTTGAAATAAATATACCCACATAAAAAATCAAACATACATCAAATGATATGGTTGTAGTTAAATAAATATTATGACTACATTACCCTAGAAGGGTAAACAAGGTTGCTGATACTACGAGTAGAAAAGACAATTCTACTCTATCCATGGTACAAATTGAATAATAGAATAATAATGGATTTATACAATATGAATCTTGATGTCATAAGGGGAGGAGATAAATCATATAATACCCAAGGTGGTGATTAAAAATACAATTACATAATGATTGAAGCAAACCATAAAGATTATGTAGATCTACATAGAGAAGTAGAAAATATTTGGGAGTTAAAATTTGATGAATTTGGAATTATATAGTTTGGAACCCATATATATAACCCATATATACTAGAACTAATGTAGGATCTATTTTTATAATACAAATATCCCATTCTTATCTATCCATTCCTTAAGAATACATATTTATAGAGATCTTAAATGAAATTACTTGTAGGGAAAACATGAAGAGGGAAATCCTGGATTATATATCTCAATGTTTGATATGTAAAAAAGTTAATGTAGAAAAGTTGAATCCTAAATAGATGATGTGAAAATTACTCATACCTATATGAAAATGGGAAAACCTCACTATAGGAATCATTTTATGATTCCACAAAATAAATTTATATTCACAATGTAATATGTGTTATGGTCGCTTTCCATAAAAGGTTATCACATTTTAATACCACCAAAGAATATTTGTACCTTGAAAAAATCACCAGAATATATATAATGGAAGTGGTTGGGCTATATGAAGTACCTGTAGCAATTTAATATATTTGGGATCTAATGTGTACCTCAAGGTGTTGGATTAGTATTCTAAAATCATTTGAGACTAAGCTGAATTCTACCACTTCTTTCCACCCATAGACAAATGGAATGTCTAAAATAAAAATTCAAACTTTAGTGGATATGATGTGATCTTGTTCAATTGATTACATAGTATGGTAGGGTCAATATATTCAACTGATTGAGTTCTCATATAATAATAGTTTCCTTTATCGAATGAAAATGGAACCATATGAGGCAATGTGTGGGAAGAGATGTAGGACACCAACATATTAGGATGATGTTGGGGAAAAAAGATGATAGGGATTGACCATGTCCATGAAAGTATAGAGAAGATCAAAACCATTTAGATACATATGAAAACATCAAATATATGAAAAGATCTATACATATAGTCGTCGAAGAGATCTACTATTTGATGTCAGTTTTATGTTATTTATATTAATATATAATTGGAGATGGGTCATGAAAATTGTGATGGAATGGAAGTTGAGCCCCAGATACAATTGTCATTTAAAAATCCTTGATCATGTAAAAGTCAAATCTTATCCCGTAGATATCCCTCCTAATATCTCCCAAGTGTGTGATTGTAGAGACCTGAAGCTTGACGTACATGAACATTACATTACTTTTGCGGAATACTTAGTACATAACAAAAACACACACACAAGGATCGTAATAGTTTAGTGTCTTTGGAAACTCAGAATAAAATCTTCTAATCGTGGTGAATGATCTTCAACATCTCCCATAAAGATCTTCCTTTTTTTTACCTAAAACCTTTCTTTATATCCTGGGGAAAAGAAAACATAAAAGGGTGAGCTCAAATGCTCAGTAAGGGTAAACAAAAAAAATATCAATCACATCGTATTCATAAGAACATGACATTTTGGAAATCATAACCTGCAAAAGAGGGCATAATTTCATAACATGGGATAAATCATGGTAGTGAAATGTAATCACAATAATCATAACTTAAAACATGAAACTTTTAGGCATTCACACATAATCATATAGAATCATTTCTTGTTAGTCAAGACTCATTTCCAAGACTATCTTAGTGGAAAAAGTCCCTTTCTGAATCGAGTAACCCTCGTTTCAGTCCTGTTTCACTAAACCGGTATAACCTACCATTCCAGCCATGTCTATCTCATGAGATATAAAATCTTTACCCAATGCATTGGAGGGAGATATAGGTCCCACCCATCTTATAATGAATCCTTTCTTATGTGTGCCACATAATCATAAACCATACATCATAGCGTAACCCATGTAACAAAAATGGGATTCTTAAACAACATGACATCATAAAACAATTCATATAAGATAAAGGAATTCATAAAAATATTTCCATCACAACATAATCAAATCCATGTAATAATAGGGATAAAAACAGAACCCTTTTATTATCTTAGATGGAAAATAATTTTGATAAAATACTTGAACTTCATTCTTGAGGAAAATATCCTTTCTACTTCAAAAACATTTTTTTTCCTTTCTTAACATGTCATACAACTTTAAACTAAAAGAAGTTGATTAAAAATAAACTTGAAAACTTTTAAAGGAAGATTCTTGGAAATAATGTTTTAAAAATCCATTCATGCCGTATAAGTTAAAAAAACATTCTTCTCGTACTTTTTTCGGAAAAGTCAAAAACACCTCGTATGAAAAACGTCAAAAGATTCCTTTCATATATTTTTTTACTAAAAAATCACCGAAGGGTAAAATTGGATTTAAACAATTGTATTTGGATGGAAATAATATTACATAATGAAGAAACATGGATGTGGATGATAAAATACACCCCAGTAATTACCAAAGTAAAAACAATCTCAGATAAAAGTGAGATTGAGATATTTCCCTTACCTTAGGTCTGATTTGCGTTGTACGTGTCCGAAGCTCCTCTTCTTTGAAACGCCTCTTTGAATCCTCCAATTAGGGAACTAAGATTGGTCTTTCAAGAAGACCAGGACCTCTAGGATTATTCTAGGTAAGTGGAGAAGGGATTTTGGCCGGGGTTGGCCGAGCTTGAGTGCCCAAATTGGTGTGAGGAGGAGGGGGAGGAGGTGTCCTTTTATAAGGGAGGAGAGGGGCACCTTAGGAATATCTCAAAATATTATTTTATATTAAAGTCAAAATCGGTTTATAATGGTTCCAAAGGGTCTTATTTCGAAGCTAAAGTGGGGATGTGTCGAAATACTATCATCCAATAGGATTTAGACAAGTTTAGGGTATTATTTTAACCTTATCAATTAGATTTAACTCTAAGTTAAATAATTTAACTTTTACCGTGTCTTTTTGTTTTATTTCACTATATGATTAATACACTTACAATAACATGCCAACCGAACCCCAAATTTTTTATTATTAATATATATATCCTTATCTAAGTCAATTGTCCGAACCTTAGATTTTTAGGAATAAAATAACAATTAATAATATAATATTTGATTTAAAAACTATTTTGTGTCAATTTTGACACTATTTGATATATGATTTTTGTGAAAGTCATAACAGAATTATATGTTCGAACCAAGTTGATTAAATCAACTCTAATATATCATAGTAACCTAGAAAATTAGTGGAATTTATAAAAAGTCTCATATTACATTCATTTGAGCATTTATAACATCAATTATGTTAATATTTCCTTAAAAGGGTAATTACTGCATCATTGTTGTGTCATATATAAATTAATTTATTTAAAGTCTAAAAATTATAAATAAAATATAATTATTTAGTAAATCATTTTAGCTTTCTAATGAATATTTATAATCTAATTTATCTTATGTATAACCCCATATTAAAAAAAATTTAGTTATTAAACTTTGATTTTAACTATTTTAACTATTCATTAAATATTAAATGTCATAATCTAATCCAAGTGGACCTAAATGGTCATATTATATTCATAAGGTTGTTTTGGGTCGAATTACACTTATCCAATAGAATTAGGACATGTGTTAGGGTAATAGTAATATCATATTTACCCTTAGTTACCCTATTTACTATTAACTGTGGTAAAAAAAGTAAAAATTTACTATTCAGCAAAAATTATTTTCATCTCATTGAACCACATTTTAGTCCTTGATATTAACTGTGTCTGTCGGATTTTCGAAATTCCATTCACAGAAGAGGTAAAATTAAGTTTTATGCAAAATTCAGTTTTTAACCTACCACTTAGTGGTTTCACTATTCATCAAAAATTGAAAGTATTCAGAAAAATACCAAAATTTCACCCTAGGCTAATTTCGGTATTCCGAATCCAAAAATGAAGTCCATTTTGAAAAATAAAATTTATAAAATTTTAAAAAGTGGTTTTTACTATTCATAACGGCTAGTTATAATAATATTTTAATAGCATATCGTTGTTTAGTGAAACTCGGTATTGCGTACTACACATGCTATCGAGGAAGGTCGCGATTGCGTGTAATGCAAGGAAAGTCAAGGATGCGTCTTGTGCAAGCTCCTTTTGGTGTAGCGTACAACACAAGACATTAATGAAATTAAAAAGAATATTTTTCATAAAATCTCAGGGTGTTACATTCTACCCCCCTTAAAATGAATTTCGCCCTCGAAATTCGTCGGGGATATAAATGGTTTACTATTCGAAATTTTCATTGATAGAAACCCACATCATAAAAAGAAATACCAAAACATGGCTTTAAAAACTAAAGTATGAAATGTAACGATTACCCAAATAAACTAATCACTGGGTTTCCACATAGGTGAAAATATGGATATGGAAGAAAAATCTAACCATCATGTTCTGATGGAGAGTGGTAGAGAACATGGCTATGGAAAAGCCAGTAATCACAAATCCATAGATTTGTGATGATATAAGGTACTATCTGATTAATCAGGTATAAGATCACTAGGACAACATTTTTGGTTTTCAAGATCATTTCCCCAAAGTTGAAAATTTGCTTAGAATAAATACATACTTTATTTTGGTACAATCTCACTGTTGTTCGTGCCTTGAACAATTTCCACTTCATCTCTTAAATAAATGAAGTTGAATTTGTTATTCGTGAAGTGTTAGAAGATCATGTGATAGAATGACAGGTCATTCCATCTGTCTCAAACAAAAGGTTAGCAAAAATTATATACATAAGTCGATCTATAGTGAGATTAATCATATATGGTTCCTAAAATGAACATATACTTCATATATCATACCGCTTAATATAATAAACTAGTTTCTACTAAACAGGGACTTCCTGTAGGCCAGTGGTAGGCGATAAAGGCCAGTCGCACTTCGGTTGTGGGTTCGATTCCTACAGCCTTGTCCGACGCTATGGGATGTTGCTCGTCCTGCAGGTTGTCCTTTTTCTAAAACTATAACATCCCATCAAGAATATCGAAAAAACTTCTATCCTTAAACAATACTCACTTATGTCCAACATAATCCATTTCAATCTTTAGGCTTATTCATAATACTGCAGTCCACTCTTATAACATAGTGAAAACGATTACCAGAGATTTAATACCATCATTGATCCCCATATATCAAAAGATATGTTTTGTTGGTCACATTCCAAACATTCAAAGTCCTCAATCATGTATTCTCTTGAATACCTTAGTGAAAACATGAATTCAGTTTAAAGTTAACACTTTCCACATACCAAAATCCTCAAAATTCTATATACTCAAACCATGATATCACTTAGTCCTTATATCAATCATGAGCTCATGAATACTATTAAACATTTCATTTTCTCGTTTTCCCTTCATTATGCGCATATCATCTTATTTCCAAAAAAAATATCTCAATCACTTTGAATACCACATCAATAAATATTGCAATACTCAATGATACAACATTATTTTGGAATCCCATTACATAAACACTTAATCATTCCACCACATCGTTGTCATATTCAACATTTCCAATAGTGATCGCATGTGACTTCCCTTTGTCAATTGCCTTCAGTGGTTGCTCATGTTGATCATCACTAACCCTTGGATTAGGGCATTTATTAGCATAATGCCCCATTTCCTTGCACTTGAAGCATTGAAGTGTTGGTGGTGCGTTCTCTGCAGTGTTTGCTTTATTCACATCATTAGAAACCCTTTTTCCATTACTTCGACACTCAGCTGCTCGATGACCTTCTTTTCCACACTTAAAACATTTTCTAGTACCTTTAAGACAATCTCCACCATGCTTCTTTCCACACTTTGTGCATAAGGAAACATTCATCTTCTTTTCACCATTATTCTGAGATTTCTCCTTGAACTCCATCTTTCGTTTCTTATCAAAACCATGAGATGGATATGTAACACCAACTTCCATTTCTACCTTGATAGCACAATGCACAATTTCTTCATAGCTACTGAAGTCTCTTATAGCTAATGCCCTTCGAAGACTTGGTTTTAAGCCACTAAAAAATCGATCAACTTTACTTTCAGGTTGGATGATAATGCCAGATGCATACCTTGCAAGTCTTGTAAAATTCGCTTCGTATATACCAATAGATTCATCATCCTTTTGCTTTAGTTCAAGAAACTCCTTCTCCATCTTTGTTCGAAGAATACGAGGGAAGTACTTATTGAAAAATAATTTCTTGAACTCGTCCCATTCCATGGACTCAATTTCATCTCTTTGCCTTGTATTCTTGATAAGATTCCACCATTGATCAGCTTCACCTTCCAAACGATATACTGCTAAGATGACTTTATCATGTTCAGAACATTGAAGAACTGAAAATATCTTTTCAGTGGTACTGATCCATTGTTCAGCAACAAGTGGATCAGAAGGCCCACTGAAAGAAGGTGGACGTTGCCTCATGAAGGACTCAATAGAATATTGTTCCCTTCTCTGCTCATTTGGATGTCCAGAATGATTCATAGCTTGTGTAAGTATAGCAATAAGATTTTTCACTCCATCTCCCATAACATTTGTTTGTTCAGGAGGACAATCATTGCATTGTCCATTGCATTGATCAACATGGTTCCTTCGGGTTCCAGCCATCGTCTAAAACCCAAAAAGAATAGTGTGAGAGGCAAAAATCATGCTAGGGAAAAAACATAATAAAGGGGAAGTACCTTCAATATCTAATATCCTAGGTTTAATTCTATGATCGTTAGCGTAGTTCTAGTACTATAACCTATACGTATACTTAACCTTAGGGACATCCCTAGACATACCGTAGAAATATCTCTAGGGATCTCACTAACGTTCTCGCATCCTAGTTTCCAAAGGTTGACTAAACCTCCCTCTGATTCCAACTGTAGAGACCCGAAGCTTGACGTACATGAACATTACATTACTTTTGCGGAATACTTAGTACATAACAAAAACACACACACAAGGATCGTAATAGTTTAGTGTCTTTGGAAACTCGGAATAAAATCTTCTAATCATGGTGAAAGATCTTCAACATCTCCTATAAAGATCTTCCTTTTTTTTACCTAAAACCTTTCTTTATATCCTGGGGAAAAGAAAACATAAAAGGGTGAGCTCAAATACTCAGTAAGGGTAAACAAAAGAAATATCAATCACATCGTATTCATAAGAACATGACATTTTGGAAATCATAACCTGCAAAAGAGAGCATAATTTCATAACATGGGATAAATCATGGTAGTGAAATGTAATCACAATAATCATAACTTAAAACATGAAACTTTGTGGCATTCACACATAATCATAGAGAATCATTTCTTGTTAGTCAAGACTCATTTCCAAGACTATCTTAGTGGACAAAGTCCCTTTCTGAATCGAGTAACCCTCGTTTCAGTCCTGTTTCACTAAACTGGTATAACCTACCATTCCATCCATGTCTATCTCATGAGATATAAAATCATTACCCAATGCATTGGAGGGAGATATGGGTCCCACCCATCTTATAATGAATCCTTTCTTATTTGTGCCACATAATCATAAACCATACATCATAGCGTAATCCATGTAACAAAAATGGGATTCTTAAACAACATGACATCATAAAACAATTCATATAAGATAAAGGAATTCATAAAAATATTTCCATCACAACATAATCAAATCCATGTAATAATAGGGATAAAAACAGAACCCTTTTATTATCTTAGATGGAAAATAATTTTGATAAAATACTTGAACTTCATTCTTGAGGAAAATATCCTTTCTACTTCAAAAACATTTTTTCCGTTCTTAACATGTCATACAACTTTAAACTAAAATAAGTTGATTAAAAATAAACTTGAAAATTTTTAAAGGAAGCTTCTTGGAAATAATGTTTTAAAAATACATTCATGCCGTATAAGTTAAAAAAACATTCTTCTCGTACTTTTGTCGGAAAAGTCAAAAACACCTCGTATGAAAAACGTCAAAAGATTCCTTTCATATATTTTTTTACTAAAAAACCACCGAAGGGTAAAATTGGATTTAAGCAATTGTATTTGGATGGAAATAATATTACATATTGAGGAAACATGGATGTGGATGATAAAATACACCCCAGTAATTACCAAAGTAAAAACAATCTCAGATAAAAGTGAGGTTGTGATATTTCCCTTACCTTAGGTCTGATTTGCTTTGTACGTGTCCGAAGCTCCACTTCTTTGAAACGCCTCTTTGAATCCTCCAATTAGGGAACTAAGATTGGTCTTTGAAGAAGACTAGGACCTCTAGGATTATTCTAGGGAAGTGGAGAAGGGATTTTGGCCGGGGTTGGCCGAGCTTGAGTGCCCAAATTGGTGTGAGGAGGAGGGGGAGGAGGTGTCCTTTTATAAGGGAGGAGAGGGGCACCTTAGGAATATCTCAAAATATTTTTTTATATTAAAGTCAAAATCAGATTATAATGGTTCCAAAGGGTCTTATTCCGAAGCTAAAGTGGGGATGGGTCTAAATCCAATAATCCAATAGGATTTAGACAAGTTTAGGGTATTATTTTAACCTTATCAATTAGATTTAACTCTAAGTTAAATAATTTAACTTTTACCGTGTCTTTTTGTTTTCTTTCACTATATGATTAATACACTTACTATAACATGCCAAACGAACCCCAAATTGTTTATTATTAATATATATATCCTTATCTAAGTCATTTGGCCGAACCTTAGATTTTTAGGAATAAAATAACAATTAATAATATAATATTTGATTTAAAAACTATTTTGTGTCAATTTTGACACTATTTGATATATGATTTTTGTGAAAGTCATAACAGAATTATATGTTCGAACCAAGTTAATTAAATCAACAACAATATATAATAGTAACCTAGAAAATTAGTGGAATTCATAAAAAGTCTCAAATTACATTCATTTGAGCATTTATAACATCAATTATGTTAATATTTCCTTAAAAGGGTAATTACTGCATCATTGTTGTGTCATATATAAATTAATTTATTTAAAGTATAAAAATTATAAATAAAATATAATTATGTAGTAAATCGTTTTATCTTTCTATTGAATATTTATAGTCGAATTTATCTTATGTATAACCCCATATTAAAAATGTTTTAGTTATTAAACATTGATTTTAACTATTTTAACTATTCATTAAATATTAAATGCCATAATCTAATACAAGTGGACCTAAATGGTCATATTATATTCATAAGGTTGTTTTTGGTCGAATTACACTTATCCAATAGAATTAGGACATGTTTTAGGGTAATAGTAATATCATATTTACCCTTAGTTAACCTATTTACTATTAACTGTGGTAAAAAAAGTAAAAATTTACTATTCACCAAAAATTATTTTCATCTCATTGAACCACATTTTAGTCCTTGATATTAACCGTGTCTGTCGGATTTTCGAAATTCCATTCACAGAAGCGGTAAAATTAAGTTTTATGCAAAATTCAGTTTTTAACCTACCACTTAGTGGTTTCACTATTCATCAAAAATTGAAAGTTTTCAAAAAAATACCAAAATTTCACCCTAGGCTAATTTCGGTATTCCGAATCCAAAAATGAAGTCCATTTTGAAAAATAAAATTTATAAAATTTTAAAAAGTGGTTTTTACTATTCATAACAGCTAGTTATAATAATATTTTAATAGCATATCGTTGTTTAGTGAAACTCGGTATTGCGTACTACACACGCTATCGAGGAAGGTCGCGATTGCGTGTAATGCAAGGAAAGTCAAGGATGCGTGTTTTGCAAGCTCCTTTTGGTGTAGCGTACAACAGAAGACATTAATGAAATTAAAAAGAATATTTTTCATAAAATCTCAGGGTGTTACAGTGATGTCTTCCTTGTATCATTTTTGGGGAAGTACATTCCAGATCCATCACATGTACTAAACTCAAATGATGAACAAATGGATAATTAAATATCCAATAAAGAATATCCCATGGAGATCCTAGATCTAATAGAGAAGGTGATATAAATTCAAACCACACATATAGTCACTTTTATATGGGGAAAATATATTTTTAAGAGTTTACATGGAAATCTAAAAATGGTATGAGATAAAAGTACCCTCACGCGATTATTCACTTGTAACAAACTTTCATGGATGAAATTATTATTAAATGGTGTAGAATGTAAATACATGAGTTTTTCATCCTTAATAGAATTAGGTGTTGAATAAATATCAATAGAAAATAAACTAAAAGTAAATAAACCAAAACATATTATAATGAAATTATTAATAAACCTATAATAAACACTAATATGGTAAACCATTAAAGCTGCTACATTAAAAGATAAATAAATAATAAGAGTAAATATTGAAAAATGTTATTTTCAATATATTCCTTTTTAGTTACATTTAATTTCTTTCAAAAACGAAATTTAAAATTTCTAAAATTTATATTTGATAAAAGAACCTCATTTTTGAACTCATTTAATAAAAATTTACATATTATGTTTTTTAGATTTTTTTCTAAAATTGTTGTTTTTAATCAAAAAATATTGTTTTTGTGAAAATTTTATTTTTTATATTCATAATAATACTTCATAATACCCTATAATTTTAAAATAATATTTAATTAATTAAATATAGAATAATACTATTCATTTTAATATTCTTTTTTATCTTATAAATACCATATGTAAAATTTTTAGAACTAAATAAAAATAATAGTTTAATAAGAAATATTTGAGATATTATATTTGAATGAAGTATTTTAAAGGTGATATTTTTCTTTTTTATTTCCTTGAATTCCTCAAACCGTTATTAAAATGTTTATTAAATCATTTTCTATCATTAAAATATGTAATAATGATTCTATTATCTTATATATATATATATATTAAATTATTAAAACATCATTTTTTGAAATATTTTTTTACATTATAATGTATGATAAATTTACCGTATCATGTCCCACACTCCACGTTTTCCTATTTTTATCCATTGAAACTTGAATAGTGAGATGAAATTATTGAAATGTGATCAGGGTTTCCAAAAGTTACATTTTCATCAATTATAAAAGGATACCACTTCCACATTTTCAATAATCAACTCCTATTTCCAAATTTCATTGCTCTCATTCTGAAATTTCTTATTTTTTATGCACTTTTCAAGAAATAATTCCCATTTTATTGAAATAATATCCTATGTCCCCCAATTTTAAGTCTATTTTCAAGAGGAATTTCAAGCTCTCAAAATAGGTATCACATCTTTCTTAATGTTTTGTCCTTATTCATTCCATCATAAATCATCCAT
Organism: Viscum album; assembly: GCA_963277665.1. Lineage (NCBI taxonomy): Eukaryota > Viridiplantae > Streptophyta > Magnoliopsida > Santalales > Viscaceae > Viscum > Viscum album. The sequence continues at coordinate 831,480,386 of OY728153.1, read as the reverse complement.
ATTAATAGAATAATATGATTATTATTTTAATTAGGTTATTGAAATATTATTATAAAAATAGAACAATCATTGTTACTAATAATAAAAAATAGTCGATGTTCTGGGTACAGTTGAGATATAGCCGGGTTGGTTCGTACACGAAACTAACCGGGCCCCTGGGACGAAAAGGCTAATAACTCACAGACCAGGCGTCTGATTGACGCGCCGTCTGTTGCGTTGAGACCCCTATGATGAGGCGGTCCTTTGAGATACTTCTTCGTGGTACTTTCAGATACATGGAGTATCGACCTGTAGCTCATGGAGCGGACCCTCCCCGAGACGAGCGTGCGGAGTACAGAGACCGTGTAGCCGACTGAGACCTGACGACTGCTTGACTGACTCGACTTGGAGTGAGTCGACTAGCCCAGTGGACGGGGCACTACTTTGTTTGGGTGCAGACCCATGGAGGACGGAGCACTACCTGTGTGATAGTGCAGACCCGCGGTACTCGTCCGGAGAGTACCTCTACAGGCTATTCGGGGGTGTGCACTACTGTGATTGGGTGGTATACCCCGGTGGGAAGCACTACTGTGTTTGGGTGGCTGACTCGCGATACTCGAAAGGAGGAGTACCTCAGCAGTCTTAGGTTAGTGAGAAGTACCTCAAAGTCGTGATAGGACCACTGTACACTCCAGAGACGGGGCTCTTCAGCAGTTACAGTTTCGATAATGAAAATCCTAGTTTGAGCTGAGTCTATGATCTTTGTGTATACCTCATGTTTGAGATGAGTCACTTGATAACTTAGGTATATGTATGGGAATATACCTGGGTGGTGGTTATCTGTTGATTTCATAATATTTTTGCTTCCTCATGATTGAGATGGGTTACTTGATAACTTAGGTATATGTATGGGCATATACCTAAGTAGAGGTTATCTGTTGAGATCTTCATTGTGGTTATCCTTGTTGGTTTTAGTGAAACCTTGAGGGTCTCGGGGTCCCTAATGAGTATCGTCATACTCACCCCTGCACGGGCTATGCCCGCACCTCGTTGTGTTGGTTGCAGACGATGGGCAGTTATGACGGAGGCTGAGTGTTCGAGGACTAGACAGTACCCAGAGGTGGACCACACAACGAGTCAGTATCCAGAGGTGGACTTCACGACGCGACAACACACGGAGGAGGTTGACGGGCGAGAGCGTTGTGGAGGCTATCTGTACCTACCCTTCAGGTAGGATCAGTGTTGGATGATCCCGGAAGCTGCGCCATATGTACCTACCCTTCAGGTAGGATCCGAGGAGGACGACCCAAGAGTCGCTTCCATTCTTCTAGCTGTTGTCTTTTTCTATTGTACTTTTGTTCAGATGTAGTTGTAATTTTATTTGGGTTTGTATTCTGGCCCATTTACTTCTCAGCACTTCTCTTTGTACTTAGTGTTGTACTTCCTCTTGTACTCTGTGGTGTTTTGTTTACTTTTATAAAGGCAATTCCTTCCCAGTTATCAGGATTTATGCCTTTGGTGCTAGTCTCCAGCCCCTGGCCTATGGAAGGCAGGCTTGGGGTAGTCATGGCACGGGCCCCGAGGAAGGGTCGTGACAAATTGGTATCAGAGGAGTCGGTTCTACCGTAGAACTTATAACTCTAATATTTTCTGTTATGTAAAGCAATAGTGTTAAGGGTACCGAGTGCGGTCTTCAGTTCAGGGAGTCCAGTGTTGGTGCGGGTGGCCGACGTATCCATACACCAAGACCCTGAAAACTGATTTCCGACAGTGTGCACAAAAACACTGATTACATGTGTGTTTCCAAAAGTTTTTAAAAGTCAGCTCAAACCAGGCCAGCTCCCCAGGTATAAATCGTTTGACCGTGTCACGTTGTTTCTTTCAGGATTCCTTTTCACAGATGACCAGCTAGAGCCCAGAGGAATGCGCGTACTGACATCCTGCCGAGTGACGAGGCTTCGGTACAGGGCCCTCTTGCAGTTGAGGCACCAGCGGAGGCACCATCGGTACTACCATACGTTGGGCCACCGATGCCACCAGCCCCAGTAGTAGGCGTTGCATGCCACTTGAGCGCGCTTCATGAGTTCCAGCACCAGAGACCACCTAGGTTCCGGGGAGAGATGGACCCGCAGGTGGATGAGGATTGGCTGGAGGCTATGGTGAGAGTCTTCATGCTAGTGGGGACGCCTGCAGACTTCATGGTGATCTTTGCTGCCAGCCTCCTTCAAGAAGTAGCAGGCAGGTGGTGGAGCCATTTGTTCCAGTTTTGCGACGAGATTACCTTCACATGGTGAGACTTCGAGACCTTCTTCAGGGTGGAGTTTGTTCCAGTGGCTCTACACCCCGAGCGTGTTCAGGAGCTGCTGCCTTTGCCGCGTGTTTTTCCATCAGTAGCCGAGTCGTCTGTTGGAAGTAGACAGATGACGCAGAGGTCCAGAAAGACCAGACCAGCAGTTGGGCGATCTCGGGTTTTAGGATCGGTGGTGCGGGGCACCTGGGGTGGGGTCAGATCCAGCCGTACGAGGAGCAGGAAGTGTTATGAATGCGGCAGGAAGGGTCACCTGGCACGTGACTGTCCGACCCCCCACACAGTCGATCCGTAGGCGTTTGAGGAGCCACCGAGGCAGAAGCAGCGACGAGTGCTTGAGCAGCAGTCGAGCAGTGGACAAGGTAGTAGAGATCCGGGAGCAGGTGGACATGAGAGGAACTAGTGGATACATCCCTTGTACTTCTAGTTCCATGTTGCTGTTGTATTTGAGTCTTTGTACTATGAGCCGCAATAATAAAAAGACACTTATCATTGTGATGCTTTCTTTCCTGTCCTTTTGTTTGGTTGATACTGAGAGGTCCCGGTTAAAAACTGTTGACTTGACCCTCAATTTCTAGATTTCTACTAGAGGAGATCTAGTGCCCTCACACTGATGCCGACAGCGTGACTCGACCCTTGGAGGCGAGAGTGACGGTTGGATCTCTTGGTAGTTACGTCGAGGCCTTACGAAATCATCCATGGAATGAATACATCATTCATGTCAGGATTTACTGTATTAGGAAATGGGCATGGTTCTTCTATGGGATGAGACCGAGTTTCTCTTTTCAGCAAAGGAAATATTTTAGCAGCTCTTTCAGATCGTAGGTAAAGAAGGTGCAGATCATCCAGGAGCGGATGAAGACTGCATAGTGCAGTAAGAAATAGGAAACTGTCACCAGTCTTAGAGACTCGGGTGTGTTAAATGTTTCAAGAAGAGGAATTGTTATGGAGAGATGATTCTGCGAAGTAGCAGACGTGGAGGCAGAGCTAGGAGAGCAGCATGAGGTGGTTTACATTTTAACATGCTTCAACCACCCTCCTTAGTTGTCCCCACCTGGCTTAAGGAGCTGGAGGGCGGAGGAAGAGTGCGGCTACATGCGGTCAAAGAGTGTGACCCAATGGCACCTAAAATTATTCAAGGGACAGTCTGTATCCACTACCAGTTGCCGTAGTAACATACGTCGATATGAATCATTTCTTCCTTTCACAAATCCTGTCCTAGACCTAGAGTTTCTGGTAAGTCGTAGACTTGACCTTCACGTCTGGAGCTACCTTGGGAGAATACTCGATAATCACACTTATGCCAACGGTGTGGTCAGACCCTCAAGGCAAGAGTTTTGGTTGGAATCTCTTGGTGGCAGCGTTGAGGCCTTACGACGTTGGTTTGAGTATGGACTGGGCAATCACAGTTCATACACAAATTGACGGTATTAGGAAAAAAGGTTGTCGTTTAACTATGACGTCGAGATGTGTTTTCCTTGGTCGACAAAAAGGAAACCCTAGGCAGCACAGGAATTGGAGACCTCTAGAGTTTGAGTATGACGATCACGTCCTTATTCGGGTCTCACCTCGACGAGGTTTACAGAGATGTGTCCAAGACGACAAGTTATCTCCGAGGTTCAACATACCATTCTAGGTCCTCAGCTGGGTAGGCGAGGTGGTTTACCACTTGACCCATCGACCTCAGTTTCACCAGGTGCACAACGAATTCCACGTATCTCAACTGAGGAGACACGTGCTTGACCCTCTGCATATCATCGACCATGGAGAGCTAGACGACGGCGATGGGGTGACGTTCACGGAGGTTCCAGTGGGGATCGAGGATCGACAAGAGCAGATCCTACAAGGAAGGTCGATTACTCGGGTGTGCTTTCACTAGCAGTACGGGAACCTCCAGGTGAGCACATGAGAGTGGGAGGCTCAAATGCGTGCTCAGTATCGCTTTTGTATCCCGAGTTTGTATTAAATCTTTACGAGGATGTAAATCCCTGAGGTGGGATTAATGTAAATACTCGTAAAATTCAATGGAAATTTTTTTCTTAATTTTCTTTGGGATTTTACAAGAACGCAGTTTCTGACAGCGCCCGATTCTGAGGCCCGGTGTGCCCGGAATCAATTTTCGAAGTTTAGCTCGGGTACGTTTAGTGAACGAACAAGCTGGTTTTTCTATCTTTTGAAATGGTACTCATAATTGAAATCTGAGAACATCGATGAACTCACAGTTCCGATATTTTCTTAAGAGGACTTTAACCATAGATGCGTTTTCTTGGGAGGAGAAATTGAATTTTGGGGTTTAAGGAAGAAAAAAATAAAATTGTAAACAATTTTATTTTTGTTAACCAAGGGAGTTAAATTCTACCATGGTAAGTTGTTGGTGGGACCCACAACCACCCAACTTCCCATGTGTGGATATGTGGGAGGTGGGGCCCACACGAGACCCTAAACCCCCTTGATCTTCCAATAACCCCCTTGACCTCCCATAACTCACTTCCCTCTAAATTTTTGTAACTCCACTTTAACTTGTGTAACACTCCCCTCTCTCCTCTTTAATTTTGCCAAAATACATCTTAAATTAATTGATTAAACCTCTTCAATTAATTTATCTAAGTGTTTGAATTTTTAAAAAAGTTTGAATGCATGTAAAAATAATAAAATGTGGAGAGGCCTTATTTTATTTTATGAGTTTTATTGTGTGAGAGAATTTGGGAGAGAGCTCTTCCCTCTTTTGAAGAACATCATCTCCAAACTAAGAACGACCCTCCAACTCGGCGAAGAACGCACTACGTTTTCTCCAATCCTTTTACCTCCTCTTCCGTGACAAGGAAGGAGACACCAACCATGGAGACTGACGCCAACAAAAACGTTCTCCTTCTTCTTCCGACGTTGATGGAAGCGATACCTTTCTTCCGCGACTCGACGACGTGCGATGTCAATTTCGAGTAAGGGAAATTTATTTGGTATTCTCTTATCTTTTGAGAAAAGAACGACGAGCGCGAACGAACCATTTCTGGGTTGATCCGCGAATCGTTCATTCATGCAGGTTGATGTTGAGGTTTATTGATTTTGCCCATGAAATATTTCTTTGCCGTGCGTCGACTTCTATTTGATGGCTACTTGCTATCATTATAACGGGAGGAGGTCGGACCGCACAAACACGACCGACCCTCCTCCCCCTTGCTATTGATTATGTTGCGGCTCAAACGAAGGCGGCGCGGTGCAACGGCATCATGCGGAATCATGGAGAAATATGGAAAGGATGTGCGGCGCCATCATGTCGCGCCATTGAGGCCAAACGAAACCGCGGCCGGAGTCGGGGCCGTAGAGCCGATTCGAAGACTCCTCTAGTTGAACATTGATCGTGGATTGACGGATGACGACAAACGGGGCCACAAGGTAATTTTGAAGCTTCTATAGTAAATTTCGAGACCCGAGATGAACGCTGGCACAAACGGTTTTGAAAACGGACCACCAGAGCGACTCCAGTGGCCCGCGGAAACCCTGGAGGCGCGGGTCGCCGGTGCGGCGCTGCCGGCGACTGGGGCGGCGGCCAGAGCTGTCCAGCCGCCCGGAGGCGGCGGCGCCCTAGCGCGCGACCAGAGGAAGAAAACCTCCGTGGCTTGCCATGGTGGTGCGGCACGGGGGATCCTGCGGCCGCGCGGGATCCTAGAGGAACGGAGGCGGCGCAAACCGCTGCCGGCATCGATCAGCGGTGAGGGGGTCGCGGAACCCCCCCCCCCCCCCCCCCCCCCGCTCTGTGACTTCTGCTCGGCCACGTTGGCCGAGCCACGGCTGGCCATGCGGATGGGCCGCGCCGGTCAGTCCTGGCCGGGCCACGCCCTGAAGGACCAGACCCGGACCCGTGTTGGGTCGACCCGGTTCGGGCGGACCCATGGGGGGTTGGGCCGGGCTGGGCCAGACCTAGACCCCCATTTCAGATTGTTTCTATTCGAGCGCCCATACCATGGGATACAGACCTCTGATCGACAAAAAATCAGTTGTGATGCGATCCTTGGATCTAGACGGTCGTTTCAGTATATTACACTTAAGGTTTCGGAGAACTTTGGGTTCGGCCGAGTCGGTTCGGATATGAAATCAATCGGGCCCTCGGAGCAGAAACGCTTATATCTTGAGCTCCGGACGTCCGATTGACATGCCGTCAACTGTGATGGATTCCTCTTGTTTAGAAGGAACTTTTGGAATAATCCGCTTGAGTTTTGGATGTAGTTGAATAGTGTCTGGGTTGGATTGTACCCGAAATTCAACCGGGCCCCTTGAACAGAAAAGCTGATAACTTTCAGACCGAACGTCTGTTTGACGAACCATCAGCAGCGTTGGTGATCACGTTCAGAAACAGTCCCTATGAGCATACCCTATGAGAGTTCGGGGTACAGTTGAGATACGGATGGGTTGGTTAGTACACGAAACCAACCGGGCCCCTGGGACGAAAAGGCTAATAACTCACAGACCAGGCGTCCGATTGACGCGTCGTCTATTTCGTTGAGACCCCTATGACGGGGCGGTACATTGAGATACTTCTTCATTATAATTTGAGATACTTGGAGTATCGACCTATAGCTCGTGGAGCGGACCCTCCCAGAGACGAGCGTGCGGAGTACGGAGACCATGTAGCCGACTGAGACCTGACGACTGCTTGACCGACTCGACTTGGAGTGAGTCGAATAGCCCAGTGGATGGAGCACTACTTTGTTTGGGTGTAGACCCATAGCGAACGGAGCACTACCTATGTGACAGTGCAGACCCGCGGTACTCATCCGGAGAGTACCTCTGCAGGCTATTAGGGGGTGTGCACTACTGTGTTTGGTTGGCATACCCCGGCGGGAAGCACTACTGTGTTTGGGTGGCTGACCCACGGTACTCGACAGGAGGAGTACCTCAGCAGTCTTAGGTTAGTGAGAAGTACCTCAGAGTCGTGACATGACCACTATACACTCCAGAGACAGGGCTCTTCAGTAGTTACAGTTTCGATAATGAAAATCCTGGTTTGAGCTGAGTCTATGATCTTTGTGTATACCTCATGTTTGAGATGAGTCACTTGATAACTTAGGTATATGTATGGGCATATACCTGGGTGGTGGTTATCCTTTGATTTCATAATCCTTGTGTTTCCTCATGATTGAGATGGGTTACTTGATAACTTAGTTATATGTATGGTCATATACTCTAGTAGAGGTTATCTGTTGAGATCTTCATTGTGGTTATCCTTTTTGGTTTTATTGAGACCTCGAGGGTCTCGGGGTCCCTACTGAGTATCGTTATACTCACCCCTGCACGGGCTATGCCCGCACCTTATTGTGTTGGTTGCAGATGACGGGCAGTGCTGACGGAAGCCGAGTGTTCGAGGACTAGACAGTACCCGGAGGTGGACCACACGTCGAGTCAGTATCCGGAGGTGGAATTATGACGAGACAACACATGGAGGAGGTTGATGGGGCGAGAACATTGTGGAGTATATCTATACCTACCCTTCAGGTAGGATCCATGGTGGAAGATCTAGGAAGCTGCACCATCTGTACCTACTCTTCAGGTAGGATCCGAGGAGGACGACCCATGAGCCACTTCTGTTCTTCCAACTATTGTCTTTTTATGTTGTACTTTTGTTCAGTTGTAGTTGTACTTTCTGTTGGGTTTGTATTCTGGCTCATTTACTTTTCGGAACATCTCTTTGTACTTAGTGTTTTACTTCTGCTTGTACTCTGTGGTGTTTTGTTAACATTTATAAATGCAATGCCTTCCCAGTTATCGGGATTTACGCCTTTGGTGCTAGTCGCCAGCCCCTGGCCTATGGAAGGCGAGCTTGGGGTAGTCACGGCACGGGCCTCGAGGACAGCTCATGACAATGGTCATATATTTATAGGCCCTAATGTAATATGTAATTAATGAATGAGAAAGGAGGCTCCCTAATGAGAAGTTTTACACCAAAGATAAATCATCTTTCACTACATGAATGATCAATTTATAAATCTTATATAAGGTGAAGCCTAAACTAATGGACCAATACTATAATGTAAGAAATATATCATGAGAATTGGATGAAATGAAATCTATCCTAGTATAGACATATGAATCCTGAATATTACCACCTCTTCTTATTACGCTATAATCATAAGTGTCGTTAGTATTGATTATCAAGCCAATTATATTGGACCTAAAATCAACCTAACATCCCTAAATTCTCTTATATATTCTATAAGATATTATAAATGTATGTTTCTTTTTTATATGAGGGGTTTTTTCACTATATTTAATCAACCAACCAATGTTTGAAACTAGGAAAATCACCATGATATTAAAGAAATTGATGAATATTTAGTTCTATGGTGGAAAGAGGTGTTGTGGGGATCCCATTTAAATAAATAGTAAATATATAAAATAATAATATGATCTTTAGATTCACCAGATAGTCACTTGAAATGAATAATCCATGAAGATAAGAAAACTCCAAAATGTATCAAACTAAAGATTACTCCAAAAAGATCTCATAATGATTATATAAATGTAATAAGACCCCTACCTCCACTTCTAATATAGTACATAATCATAGAATGTTTATAAAAGATATATATTTGTAAAATTAAACTTATATAGGATGTTATTAAACCAAGGAGTTATCTCCAAAAAATCCATGATCTTCATAGGATGAAAATATTATAAACTTTACAAAACTGAATCTTCAAGATCCTTAAAGAGTAATGACACATAAATATTTCTCATCCTCTAATTGAATGTTTGACAGAAAAAAATTCTCTCCATTATTGATTAATGCATTAATAAAATAAAAGTGCTTAATAATAACCCAAAATGAATAATTAGGAACATGTCATCCTAGGAAGAATAGAAAAACCTCCAGCCATTTTTTAGTCTAAAATATTATATCACCATGGCCTAGGATCAAATGGGATTTATTGTATATAATTTGGAAAGTGCATTTAAGACCTTTTAATAAAGGAGTATCAGAAAGATATTTCTAAATAATAAGATATATATGATATACCTATTTTTCTATATTCTATTTTTTATGAAGATTTTGAATATTCTAGAGTAAATAAAATGATTTTTATTTAATTTAGTGTGGAGTAACATCCATAATTATCAGGTTAATCCCACCCCCTTGATGGTTTTCTCTAACCACACCCACCCGACCCATGGTTTCTTCCTATATATTATGAATAAAATATAAATCCATCCATCACACATTTAATATTATTGATAATATAATTTGTGAACCTTAGAGTTGATAGAAAATTAATAGAGTTAAATGAGAACATGATATTTACTAGAATAATCTTACCTAAAAATAACAAAAACCTACACTTCAAGATAATGGTTGGAGTGTTGATCTTCTGGACAGACCCATAAAATCAGTGTACTTGTAACCACACCACATAGAAATGTGCACACAAGTACTATATATGGAATCTTATTGACGAATTATTAGCTAATACTAAATAGTTGTAATACACGTGTGAGTAAATATTTTAATAATATATGTATTTATATTACTAATATTAATTTATTCACCACTATATTTTTTTAAAATCATCTAATCCATTTTTGAAATCACAAAATGATCTTTTTAGTACATTCATAAAAAATAATAGATCATAAAAAAAAATTAGTGTCAGATACCATAAAAATTATATCATCTCCAAAACGGTAAATCCTACCATTATAAATTCCATTATTAAATATCCTCTTGAGAATATGAAGTTCTTAAATGTAGTGAATGAGAGAAAGAGAATATCTATTTTGAAGTCTCTTAACAGATTTAATGAATCCCAAATTTCTCCCCATAAGAGAGTCTGAAAAACATTGTGTTAAAATTAATTAAGAGAAAATGTAACATTATTTATCCAAGAATCCATGAAATTTCATGATATTTATGATAGAATTCCATTCGAACCTATTATAATCCCTATATATATCAATTTAATCATAAAATTAGTGCCAAAAACTTTTCTGTTAAGGTATCCAATAATTTTCTATAAAAAGAAAATGTATTATTGTATTGACATTCCTATCAAAAATATATATTGTTGACTCAAAATAATATTAGGACGAACCTAAAAAAGTCTATTACTGAGGAATATATCAATAACTTTATAAAATAATATTTTAATACTCATATGATGGTACTGATTAAAATAAGTATGATGTATAAACATAGGAATTAATAAAAGAGTAGTATCATTGGTAACACTGGGGATAGACCCCCCCCTATGAATTAATAATGTACCACATCAATAAGGTTGTTTTTGGAAATATCCCAATATGAATTATATAATAACATTATAAATACATTTGCACTGGGGGAACCATCTGGGTTGAGAGAATTGAATGATTTCTTATTCATTACCTATTTTGGGATTCCACTAATAGCTATATTTTTTTTATCATTAATGATACATAGAATACTATTGAATAAATTCATCTAATGTTATTCTATAGGAAATCCATCCCATGCACCCCATTGTCTATAATGTAGAAATTTTAAATGGGTAATAATTATATGAAAAGGTTCATACAAATAAAAAACAAATGTTCCATCATCACTGCACATGTTAAAATTAACTAAAAACATCATTTAATCTATAAAATAATAAAAAAACAATGTATGTATGTTAAATTCCCACATATAAGGAGACAATGAATTTTCCTTGGTCGTTATCTCAATCTAAAAGAGTTTATCCACCTATTAATGTTTCTTATTCATAAAATTTACAATGTCAACATTGTTCAATTGGCTATTAAGGATTGAATTTAGTCAATTATTATCATTTTTTAGTTCTTATACTTTTGATTGAGGAATCATCATACTATTTATCAAAGAATAAATGACTCCCATGTGTATCCTATATTTTTTTTAAAAGTAACATATGAAATCCAATGTATGAGATAAGTCCATAAGTACCAAATATTTTTCAATGAAACATTGATCATGAGTCTGTCGTCTAGAAAATAACAATCAACTAATTAAGGCTCTCAATTTTTGAAGTTATAGTCGTAAGGGAGAATGTTCTCAACACATCCCAAAGCATGTGAGTGACATATATTTGGAAATTTAGACATTACTTAATGATTCATAAAACATATGTCAACTTGAGTCTATATAAGATGATTACAATTATTTTTATTTAACCATATTATGTTTTACCTACAGTATTCAAAGACCATGTAACTGTTAAATAAAGAAAATATTATAAAATATTTAATCCCTTCCATATGCATGGCCCATATTCTCAATTTAGTCTCTAATAGAGTTAAATACTCCATCGATTAAACATACAAGGGAACTAGGATCAATGGCAGATAACTGATACTAGATTTATTCCATTTTCAATGGATAATATTTTTAATAAACCGAATATACAATAAAAAACATGAATAATTTCTAGGCCTTAACCATCAAATATTGATATTTTCATTGACATTCAACCCAATTGGAACATTAAATTCACCCTTTACATTTGTCATAAATACTTTGAACTTTAATGTACTATAAAATAAAATATATGGGTGTTAATATTTCATTATTATGTCACATTTCATCTCTTCCTTAATGAAAGCAAATACAAATGAGGGAAATATATTTTATCTCCAACATTATCATACTAAAAATGTGAGGGAATTGCATCTAAGGAAAACTAATGCACCCCCTTTATGAATAATATTTTAATAAAATAATTATACTATTATGTTCATATCCTATTCAAGTTTCTAGTGACATTCATACCCTAAGTAATTCATCTTTTAATCTATATAGCCTAACCTAGTATATAAAATAAGACTGATTTTACTGAATTATCAAATCTACTCATATATATTCTTAATGTGACGAAAACTCTTATGTCACTATCTTTGGGTTATAGAACAATATTTTAATAAATTTTATAAACCATCACTCCACTATAAACAAAACAAAATTACGATGTGTAATTGTGTTATCCCAATTTTTTAGATTGTAACTTACCAATGAAAACCATTATTAATATAAAAAATTATAATTGTTAAGTGAAAATCATACCTAAACCTCTATTTATATTGGGATTATAAAAAATTATAGATTATTGAAAAAAATTTATATCTCTAGTATCTTGTTCTTCATTCATATCTCCTCCTTAATGGATTCCATCTACACATCTTTACCATGTCTATTTTATTTATGAAATAATTTCCTAGCATTTTGATACCATTTTTAACGACATATTCAAAATGTGATTTGAAACAAATTAAGAAAACCATGATGGTTAAATCACTTATTTCACGATTAACCCTCAATTCTATCTTACATGATGCATAATCCACAAAATGGGAGTAAAGATTCTCTTTATCTGCTTTTCAGTTGTATTAGTAGGGCTGAGACATCTTCTTAAACGCTTAAAATATTTTTCATGAAGGTATAAAGTGTCTATACCACATCATACATGAATTCTCATTAGTTTTCCATGACCAAACATATTTTGAAAGAATTTATTTCTCTTATTTTTCAACACTTTTCTTATCTATAATATGACACCTGACTTCACTAATCACAGAACTAACATTATTTTTGAATCCTCCATTTTATTTTTTCCTTTCAAATGATCTATAAATAATAATTTGTGCTCTTTGTGAACATGCACATTATTAATATAGAGTGTTTATTCTTTTCTAAAAGCAACACATTATACATTATAAGTAATTAGTGGTTCCCCTTTACCTTTCACTAACTAAATGAATGTAGGTAAAATAGTTATTTACTTATGTGGAGTATTCCCATATATATTTAATATTCAATATAAATATTCCCCAATATATCAGTTTCCCTTTTTGGATTCCTCTCAAACACTATATAAGATATGGCCTCCACCAATAAAATCTAACTATTTTTTTGATTGACTCTATCATTATTGAAAAATGATTTCTGCCATATTTCTCAATTTTGATGAAATTCTTTCAATATCACCTGAGGTTTCCTTTACTTCCATAGAAGAATGATCACCATCTTATTGGATTTCCAGTCCAATCATCTTTCTTCTTGGGTGTATGCTTCTCATTTTTAATATTATTTTTTTCTCCCACATATTAAATTATTTATTTATTTATTTATTATATTTTTTCGTAATTTTCCATTCAATTAGTATAATAATTATGTTAGATTTTTCATACCAACACTCTTTAATGATTTAAACAATTAAATTTCCATATTCCTAAAATTATTTAGGAAATAAAATATGTTATTTAAATATTGATTATACTTATTATGTGCACCAAATTTCAAACAAGCTAGTTTCCCCTTTATTTTGAATAGTTATCTTCACATATTTAGGCCTTAAAAATATTTTATAAACTGACACGTTGTTCTAAAAATATTTTTGTAATATTCCCAAACCCATGTGATCATCAAAATATTCTAATCAATCTAATTTTTTCTTCAAGAGTAGTATGTCAATATTTCAATAAAAACAATTTTTCTAGAAACAACAACTGTTTAGGATTTATTTTGGTGGTTTATCTTCTTGTAAATTTATACTTCCACCATTGATACATTAGTGGGTTTTAGAAAATTATTTATTCAGATTTTCCAAGAATTTTGATTATATTTAACTACCTTTTAAACTTGTTATTTGATAACTAATTCTCATTATTCTTTGATAACTTCTTCAATAATATTGTAGTGAATGGATCCTGAGAAGGTTGAAAGCTCTTATTAACCCTAATTTTAATCAATTTGAAAGTATAAGACAACACATTAATTAGTTTGGTAGTAGAATTATTCTCAATATAATGGGATCTCCTAGATTTGTATGATTGTAGGTTTTTTAATTTAATTTCCATCTTGAGACATCTTAGGATGAGGGTGTTCTTTTTATATTTAGCTGATCTCAATCAACCATCCCATTCACATTTCATTATTTAAGAATTTTTCTCATCCATATTTCAACTTTATTTTAATTTTTTTAATATTTTAGTTATCTTTTTTTATTTAGAATCTGGTTGTGCATCCTTGACATCCATAAAACCACTGTTTCCTTTCTACGATGAATGCATCACTTCCATTTTATCATTTAAAAAAAGTTCATTCTCACATTAAATCGTTTTAAATTATTCATCTATCAAATAAAATTTTTCTATTGAAAATATAATAGTTTTATCCTTATGTGAGACTATATTGGAGAGAGTATTTTATATAGAAAACTATTTTCCTAATGAATATTCCAAAATATAAACAATAATTATAATATTTTAATTATTTTATCTATAGTCGCATAATATGTGATAATATATATGAAAAAACAAAGATAATAAATTTTTTAAATGAACTTTGTTTTCATAATAAAAACCATGAAGGGATATATCCCGGAACATATCTTCCTTATTGAATAAAATTTATTTATTATTGAAATATTTACTAAAAGATTTAGAAATAAAAATTCCACTTTGACAACATTTATATATTATATGTTTATATTTTTTTGTGCCATTTTTCTTCTCTTTGGAAACTTTTTTTTAATAACTTAGATCATACATCCTTTTCAATTATAATAGGGAAGAATTATAATTTCTTATTCTAATTCACTTATTTAAACATAAAAATTATGCACTACCTCTAATTTTAGTTAAAAATTACTGTGCAATTAAACATTGATATAACCTATGTACCAATAGTAAGATAAAAATTAAAATTACCTTGAGGAATGGTGTAGAAAATTAATATGGGGTGGGGTAAATTAAGTGTGTCCTACTTTTAGAGAAATCTATGTTCACTTATAATATTTTAACCCTTCATAATTGAACTTCTATTATTAGTTAAGATAACAGTTAATCTATTTTTTAAATTACTAATCACACAAACCACATGTAATGAAGGAAATAAAGAAAAATAAAATACACCATATTTTTTATAAGGTAAAGTACCTCTTGATAATACTAACCCATTAGATGATCATATAATCATCCCATTAAAAGATTCTATAATAATAATCTTATCATCAATTACTTTGTTTTTTTTCCCGTAGTAATCAAAACCATTGGTGAAACCTACACTAATACAGAGTAAAACAATTTTACATCTACTAGTATCCCACTGTACTTCATTGATCCTTACTATAAGATAAAGTTTCAATATCAAACAATTTTAAAGTATGTCACACTTTCAAATGTATTTCACTACATCTGTAAAATATTATCTATATCCTCACAATAGAGTCTTGCACTATTAGTTACACTTCAAGAAAAATTCAATAAACTTGGTCTTTTATTGCATGAATAATTCACATATATGAAAAATAATCTTCTCACATAAATTTCTCATCTTATTATTTTTGTCTTATGATATCCATGTATCAAAAACTACCCAATATATGAATTTCTCATCACATTGATAAAAATATCAGCAACAATGCTGGTTTCTAATCACATTCCTCTTCTTTGTTTCTCGTCATGCTTATGAAACAATAGATTTCACATGTTCTTTTTCAAACCCCTTATTTTATTAACAAATGATTAATATTATTCAAAATAGAATAAATATCATTATCATCAATTTCTTATTCAAGATATATTCTTATATTTTTTTTATTTCTTTAACACTATATTCATTGGATCCTTCTAACACCGTTCTCTTAATTTCTTTTCCAATTTTATATATGTCATGACCTTAATGTTTTCTATATTTATAAAATATAAAATATTCCTAAATCACAGTCACATGTTCTCATTTTATCAGTAGATTATACATGGGAGAGATCAGATCACCTCATTTTCTTTTTTACCTCAATGTGTTCTTTCCTATAAAATGAGTAAAGTAAATTTTATTTTTTATTTATTAACATTTTCTCTCTTCGATGAATATATTTTAACTATTTTAGAGTGTTCTAGAGTATCTTTTTCTTTGTAATACCCACAAATCACCTCTCTCGACTACTATTTTTAAAACATATAAAAATAAACTTACAACATGGGGTATTTATTTAGTAGTGTTTTTATTCATGAATTTATGGTAAAAGATTTAAAATCACTTCTAAAATCATATAAGAACTTTAATTCATGGTCTTATAAATCCAAAATATAATTAAAATATAAAATTGGATATTTAGAACATCTAATTATTTCTTTAATGTAGATCCACATTAATCATCTTTTGACTATAAAAATGATTTTCGAATATTTTCATATGAAAATAGCAGAATGTATTGAATATCTATCCTACTTCATCTCATTATAGTTCAATATTCACCTTACCAAAATTGGGTCATAGATAAACATATCTTCCTATTATTATTAAAATTAATTAACAACATTATCATCATTGGACATTTTTTCATTAGAATCCAAAAATTATGGAAAATATATTTTTAGACATGAATAAGTATCTCAAACTCACTAATGATTTTATTTTCTTCCCAATAGCTTCATGATAAGATTTTGAAAAAATCATTTCTTGTATCACATCTTATTTATTATGTATTGATCGATGAAATATAGTTCGAGAATCTTCCCAAATTAGTTTATTTTTAATATTTTAAATCTTTAAAAGTCAAATTTCATCCAATGGAATTCTAAATAATTTATATTTGATGAATAATCAGAAGATACATATAAATTATAAATAATATAAATCAACTCAAAAATATATATTAACTTCTTTTACAAAAGATAGTATTACTCATATATAACATCCAATGACACATACATAGCTCTGTAATTGCCAATTCGCAAAATGATAATTATCCAATTTTCCACATTAAGCTAAAAAATATAGAATATCTTCAAATGGATTCAAAATAATTTAAAATAAACTCCATTATCCCGAAATACATCCAATTACACAAAAGTGAAATCAATGTAATTTTTTCAATTGTTAAAATAATTCCAACCCCTTTCAATACAAATCAAATTTTTTCTGAAAAAATAGTTGGTACTTATATTGAGTTTCTCAATGACCCTTCATTTCCATTATATTTTTATCCTAATTTACATCTATTTAAACCGTAATTATGTTATAATATAGCATATAATTCAACATCATTAAATTTTAGTTATAATAAGATGGTTTGTCTAACATCTTGGGTCTTCAAACTCTCTAATCACCTAGATTTTTACAATTTTAATGATCACCCATGAATCATTCCACTCAAATAGACCCTTCTCCACTTCAATAAACGATTAAAGACAATACCATAAGTTGTAACACATGTATTTTTCTTATAGACTATATCTATAAACCATTTAAGGTTTAGGGTTTCACACCAAGCAACCATCTCATTCTGTCATTCCATAACCAGGTATGGGTATATTCAATATCTTCCATATGAGAATACATACTCTATCACCCGTTTTATTTAATACTCAAACTGACATGTTTATCAAAAAAGATAAAATCACACTCCATTGGACACTTCACAATCTTATTTATAGAAATATATAATTTATAAGAAATTTGTTCCCTTTATATCTTAAATATCAACACTTCATATATTTTAATGTAAAAATGATAATGAATTTTAATATCGTATATTGTAATAATTATATCTATGTAAAATAGTCACTTAATATAGTGAAAAAATATTCAAAAAAATTTAGAATTGTCTAAAGTAACATTTATTTGGCTCACACTAATGAATAATTCTACTATAAATGAAGAAATATGCATAATTCATCTTTATTAGATATTTCATAAATATTTAGTATTTTAATTATAAATTTTTTATGATTTTAATAAAATATATATTTTTTCATCAATTAAATATAAAAATTAAATATATAATAAGTATAATTATTAAATAATAATTTATAAATTATTATTAATTTCTGAAATAATTTTTTATAACCTTATATTACAACAAGTGATATATGTTATATCATAACCTACAATATCAAAAAAATAAATATTTTAGGAAGGAGAAATTTATTTATTATATATCACCAATATTATATCAATAAATATAATATTATATATCATTACCATTTTTATGAAAACATATGATAGTATTGTCTCTATCCCCATTGAAAATTACTACAACATATATCGTGTATTGAGATATATCTTAATCGCACCAATCATATTATGTATTATACTAGAATACTCAAATACTAATAAGGATATATCATTAAACATAGATACATATACCATTATATTAGAGTATATCAAATATCAATGAGGGACTTTCCATAATATTTTTGAGACTATTAAATCATGAAATAAACATAGAATCTTGTCATGATTCCCTAAAAAATAAGACATGATATGCACATAAATTTGATAAACCACCTATTTTAAAATTAAATTAGTGCCCCAAATTTTGAATCCAAAGACTCAATGTAGACATGAATTATAGATATAAAAAAATATAGAACATTCATAATACAAAATAATACTAATAAATAATAAAAATCTAACCACTGATAGGAAAACCAAATTACAAACATTGATTTTGTCCCAATTGATATGATAATTTCTAAATATATTATACATTATGAAATTACCCACCATGAGATTCAAAATCCATGAAAGTTATATTACATAATTTATAGTAGTAGGAGAAGGTTTACACATGTACACCACAAAAAAATCTATGTTCAAAAATGGGGGTGAGTATAACGAATAGTTCCTCACTGTCGAAAGGTCCAACTACTGATTCATAAAGGTCCCCCAACTCCCATGCATAGGAAGACTCCGACTCCGTAAGCCGATCCCTAATCGGCTACCCTAAAATAAAACTATAAAATAATTTCATCTAATAATGTCTATGGAATGGAAATTAATAAACTACATATTTTGGAATAAATAAAAATTAATCTATTAATGGAATACGAGATCATCAATGTTAAATTTCGAATATTACAAAAAAAACTCAAAAAACAAATAAATAAACCAAAAATAATAAAATAAAGGGAAGAATGGATTGGTTTAAATGTATCTTGAACATGGAATATAATTATTCAAATATAGTTTACTAGCTTGAATGGTTAGCCTATTTTCTTTGTTAACCATTGAAAAATCCTTACAAATGATGGTTAACTCAAAACCTCATAGTCTCATATTTGAATAATTAACCCATGAAATTTTCTAAGCATGACAAAAAAATGGTAAACGTTGAGATATTTACTAACCCTTTTAAAAAAGAAAAAAAATTTAAGAAAATAAATTGTTTCAAAATAATTTTGAAATGAGAATAAAATTAAGTTTTAAATAGGCCCCTCTAACCAATTATAGAGACTAATTTAATTTTTTATTACACTATATAGACTATAAAATATTTTAAAATTAAATTTAGAAATTCCAAATATAAAATCATTAATATATTTTAGTTATGTATCAATTTTTATAAACTGATTTATGAAACCTTTGAAGAAGTTTATTTGAAAATAAACATTCAGTTTCAAAGAAAATAATATAAAATCACATTATAAATAATTTATAAAATATATTCCAAATAAATTTATATAGAAAATTTTATTTTTTAAATTAATAAATTATAATATAAAAATAAAAGACCCATATATTCAATCTTTTTAATTTATCAAAAAAATTAAACAATTATGAAATCATTTCATAAATATAATACAAAGATCTAATTATCAAAAAAATTGTGATTAAAAAAAAATTATTTTTTTAAATAATTTTCTAAATCCATATCAAAATATTTTTTGAGTTCCCCATATAATCCCAATAAAGGATAATATATTTATTTTTATAATTAATTTGACCCTTGGGAACCAAAATACACTACAAAAATTTGGATGATCTTCATGGAACAAGATTATTAATATAAAGGTTTTATTAACCATTATAATTTATTTTAGTTACACATATTCACTTTAAATAAATAGTTTTCTATCTGATGATGTATATATATAATTTAATTATTAAAAATAAATTATGTTTCATGAAATTTAGTAATAAATTTTTATCATGAAAAAACCTATAGGGAAAACCGACTTACCATAAACCCTTATTATATATTAATTAACATATGTTGTGGTCATCAAAAACCCCATAAAAACATTCTACATCAAATTCACCAATTTTAGACTTAGACACGATTATTGAATATATATATATATTAATATAAAATATAAAAACATCACCCTAAGGTGATGTAATCCCATCAATATTCTGACCAAAATTCCTTACCCTAATTTAATAATTTAATTCACCTAGAAAAAAATACACTAATCTCAAGAGTATGTCTACATAATATATAGAAATAGTTACATTAGAACTAAAAAAATTCATACTTAGGGTCACTTTGAAAATGAATAACATGGAAGGAGGTGGGGTGGGTAAGAATGAATGTTTTATTTACCTTTTATAGAAAAAAATAGTTGGGAAATATCTAGCTTCCATTGGCCATTCATGATGCCCCACCCAGGGTGCCACATGCTTGTTCCCCAGGACAGTTGGACACATGACCTCAGGTACACCTTCCCTTATACTAGAGGCTTCCGAATAGATTTTAGGATATCATATATAAATTCAATATACTGTACACTCTTTATAAAATATGCACAATAATGTAAATAATAAATAAAAACAAAATATATAACCAGCAACCACGATATAACCATAACCACTACAGACCAGTGTCACATGGTGAAGTAAAATAGGAAAGAAATTTCCAAAACTAACGTAGAAGATATTTCATGTCATATACATCTCAATGGTCAAAATGTAATTCCAAAATAAAGACACACTGACACTCCCAAGTTGGTCTCGACGACAAGTAGGGTTCCCTCCTGTGTTCTCCATCCCAACTCTACCATATAACATAGGGATCTTGCTATTAGCCTCTCATACAAACATTAATTCTATTTAGGTACTTATCAGGTATCCTGAGTAGGGTGTCATTATAAGTCAATAGACCCCATCAACAGTGTCTAAAATAATATCTAGACAATAAAAGTGTATGAAGTTATATACATAATAAAGTACATGTGATAAAATAAGTAGTTTTCCAAATCAATTATTCTTTAATTAACCACATAATTTATCCAGGTTCATAATGACACCCAAACTACCAATAACTTCTTCTCCCTATGTGGCTGTGTAAACCATGTCTCATAGGAAATAACCATTAATTATAACATGGGATTCCAATATCCCTTTAATATAAATTTCATATCATGACTAGTTAGAATCATAATCCAATGCTAATATTTTGGGAATAGAACATCATGCATATCACCCCATGTGTATTTTGAGCATCAATCTATTTCCCACACCTAATTTATCAATCAATCACATATGGGTATTTGAATCATTAGTTTGTGTCCGAAACTAGTTTATTAACCAATCACATATGGGTATTTTAAGCATCTATCAATGCAACAAAAATGTTCATCAAACAATCACATATATTATATATGTCAAATTTATCATGGTTAATCATCACTGACCCTATAATCAATTATTCACATCAAAACTCACCATTTCAATTTAAATATAAAATCTTTGTTCACCACTTCAGTCAAACTGAATAATATGAATAATACACTATTAAACCCTTAATAAATATTTAATCAAAAAAACCATTAACAAATCATGGTTAATACAACCATCCCTTAATTCCCATTACCAATTAATTTATAATAATGTTAATCAACCAATTTCATAATCATGATAAACCCCCAATTTCATAATCACAATTCAACCAGTTCAAATTTCCCAAGTTCAACCCATTTCATTATCATAGGGCGATTCAACTTAATTAATTCAATTTTGGATGAGACTTCCAAATCATCAAAATTTGAATTGAAAATTTTTATACACATAATTAAAATTAATATTATGGTAAGGAACATTAAGATCAACTACCTCCAGATCATCGATGGACACTCCCTAACAGAAATCCAAAAATTAAATTGAAATGATTATGACCACAATTAAGAACAAGATCTATAATAAACACATAATATCATGATATAAATGATTGAGATCCATTATGAACATGACAAAAACGATCACCATTTGGGAATAAAACAGTCCTCTTCATTATAATGGAGAAATTGGTGAGAGACGATGCCACATAGTAAGAGATCACATACTGAATGAGGTGAATATCCTTCAATTAACTCATTTATTTTTCAATAATATATAGTAAGGGGACTTTAAATAAGTATAGAAGGCCCCAAAACGTAATAAAAACATCTAGGTTCAAACTTTGTGAATAGTGTTTAATATCGAGGTGTTTGGGAATTGCAAACTTATTTTATGGAGAAATAAATCCCACTTCCATGTTTTCATGGGTAGTGGCACATAATTTTCAATCGATGCACCCTAACCATGTTCATCTCTATTATGGTTCATGGATTAATATAATAGGAGGCATCGTTTGACAAAATGTGTGGAAATAGTGAGACCCCACTATATTATGGGTGAAACAGTTTTCCAAGACAGGGACATGATTCTAGAAAACCTTATTCCAAACATACACTCCACAAACACCCACTAAAATATTCTAAAAGAAACCAGAATCCTCCCAAAACATGACACAACCAATGTATAACTAAATAATGGGAAAAGAGTACATGAAATATACTCCTAAGAATATTTCAGATTTCGAGCTAAATTGATTGGGCCACTAATCCCACATATCATATTCTCTCTCCCATGTTTCCTCTCAAACATGTCCATGATTCCACAATACTCGAACCACTAGCACAATATTTCCTTAAAACACATTCTCACTGCAATCCACAACACAAATTAGATTCTAGTCGAAGGGAAGATTTTTATTATGATAAACATCATCAACATCGATCACATAAGAAGGGTCAGAGTAATACCACTGAAGTTGTGACACATGTAAAAAATAATGCATAGAACCATACCTCTATAGAAGTACCAATTGGTATGTCGCTGGTCCAATTATCTATACACTATCAAAAGGTCCAAAAAACCTAGGATTCATCTTTCACTATGTATGAATCCATTGGTGATCCAATATAGAAAACACTTTGAGAAAAATATGATCACCAAATGTAAACTCAATGGGTCATCAATGTCTATTTTCATACTGATTTTTTCCTATAATGATATATAGCCATATTTTCCCTAATCAAATGGCCCTACTATGATATTTTACACATGATACTCAATCCCAGTAGATCTAGCTCACCAACCTCCATCAATTATAGATGTTACTTCCATGCAATACAATAAAGAGCCTCATATTGTGCCATCTAAATAGTCAAATGATAATGACTGTTATAGGTGAAATTAATGACCTCTATGTGATTCTTCTAATACCTATCTATATAAAAAATTCTCGCATGATGATTATCCTAATGTATATGAATATTGCATTCTGAATTACAATATATATGTGGGTATAAATCCATATCTATATATACCTATGTAGCCAATGCGTTCTGTATGTACTTCCACAAGTGTGATGAATAACATGAGTCACAGTTTGAAACTATACTCAGTGAAACCCAATACAGATGGATTATCTCCCAAATGTACATGTAGCCCAATTGACCCACTAAAAAATTTGCTCGAATAATAAATAAATGAGATTTTTTTTGGAAACATTCCATAATCACCCAAATTGTATCACTCTTCCAAGGTTTCCTTAGGAGGCTAACCCAAAGTACACGGTAAATTCAAAATAATTCCATTCTATAATGGGAAACAACTATAGTAAATTACTAGGTCATTGATGCTCAACCTTCCCATGTGGAAAAGTGTAGCATTAATTCATGAACCTTGCAAACTAATTTTTCATTCTCGACCACCAATACTACCAATGTAAGTAACAATACATTTTATTCAAAGCTAGATGTACCACAAACATTGAGGCATGAAACTTTTAAACCATCTCATCACACATACACATAGGCACCAAAACATGATTCCAAATATAGATGATGTCACCCTCATATATTTTCCAATTAGAATGTCACTCCCAACCACCAAGGATTTCCATCATGTCTATACACTCTAGATCCTCATATTACCTTGCATGATCATGTTCAAAAATGTGGACTCCCTAGATACTAACATGAGGGTCATCTTATCTTGGACCTCCTAAACCACAACATGTATTTCAAACAACAAGGTCATCATCTTCCACTCAGATCAAGACTTCTGAACTCCATGATTCTGAGTTTTCTTGCTCAAAATGACAGAAAAACTATTTAACTTCCCTGGCATATATTCTAGCTAAAACAATTACTGCACATACAAGACCCATATTCCTTATTAGAGATTAAAATATGGATGCAATAGATATACCTTAATCTCTTGTTATCATTATACAAAGTAAACTTTTCACACACAAAATAATTCTTCCAACACTTGAAGGCATAAAAAATATATCTAAATAAAGGTCATGCGTTGGGAAGTTCCATTCATGAGAACTTAACAATCATGTCCCATATGACACAAATTGATTTCCCTTCATCAACAATACTCCAAGACTGATCCCAAATTCATCAGAAAACACTATATATTACTCCCCTGGATTGGGTAAGATCAATATAAGTGTTGTTGTAAAATGTTTCCTCAAATTCTAGAAATAATTATAATATGATATATACCATTCAAACATAACCCCTTCTGTGAATGCTTGAAAGTGGGGTTTACAATTGGAAAAAGACAAGGTTGAACCATGAATAATTGCATTCCAAATGCAGAAAACTAAAAATATATAAAAAATATCAATCTTCTCCCAAGACACAACTTCATGCACCTTATATGCATCCAGTAACATAGATTACTTCAAGATGATGTGTCATATAAAATTCACCAGTTTGATCCAAAATTTCCAATTAGATATCATGGTGTAAACCCGATTCTATCACAACGTACTCAGAATGATGTATAGATGTTGGGAATTATTCTTATGTGTCTTGGTGCACAGCGAGTTTTCACCCAAAAAACTGTAAACTAATCAATGTATGGTTGGAATATTTGGTTCATCAAGGAAATAAATTTTATTGGTGTGTTCATTCTCCCAAACAACTTCAAAAAATATATTATAGGTTATACCTTCATTTGAAATAATTCCATGGTATATCAAAATGGAAAACTTTCAACTGATGATACCCCGATCTTAATTTAATTTTGGAGAACACGCAAGTTCCTATAAACTATTCAAAGAGACTATCTATGCACTAAATATGATATTATTTATTCACTATCATCCTTTTTATCATCTGGTAATCAACACATAAGTGAAACATCTTATCAGTCCTCTTAATGAACAAAAGTGGAGAACCAAAATCTGCTGAACTTAGATGGATAAATAACTTATCGATCAACTCTTCTTGATGAGTCTTGAGCTCTTGATTTTCTATTGATGTCATTATATATGGTGAAATACAAAACATAGTAGCTCATGGAATGATCTCAATTAAAAAATAAACCTTTATCTTAGGTGGAATCATCGGTAATTCATCATAAAAAATCCCTTGAATTGGTCGAATATGGGTGGTAAGACATCATGCTTCACACCCCATCATCCATGAAAAGACTTGCAACCAAGGCAAAGAGCCCCTAATGTTGAGAGTGAATTGGACATTCATATACTTCATAGATATCCCACTCTCCAAGTTGAAAATAATTTTCACTGTCAATATATGAAAACATAACTCCTCGATGGTAGTTATTTATGTTGGTTTAGTATGCTACTAATTAATCCATAAAAAAAATAAAGCCTGAATATGAAATATCAAGAATTTAGATATCCCAAATAAAATGATACTCCCCAACCTCGAGAGAGAACCCCTTACGTAAAAATATATCACTCAACCATACTCCTAATCGTGTATCGATCATCATAACCACACTCATTCACTCCACCATCAGACTCAATCCCTTCATAAGTTATGTAGATATAAAATAATGAGTCTTCTATATCAAATAAGGAACATACAAGTATAGATTCTATAAGAACATTACCTTTGATTGTCAATGGTACATCATCGATATACACAAGTGTGGGATGAACTACATGAAACTACCCTCCCTATCTTCCCTGTGTTATAGTTTGAGTCCCCTGAGATGCACCAATCTACTGATATAGGAAATTTTTTCCAGATGTAACCCATCAACTTACATGACCTCCACAACTAGTATAACTAAATTATAGAATGATATGGGGTAGAGAACCCCTTTCCATCACTATAATTCAAGCTTTCTCCTCAATCACTACCCCGTCTATCATGGGTTCCTGCAAAACCATTTTTGGTGTACCAACCTTCCGTAATATCATCAGTCTATTTGTGTTCGGGGGAACTTTCCCCCAAGGCGACCCAATCAACCACACTAGTGGTAGTGAACCCCAGTAAATAAATTATTAACTAACCCTTACCATGGGACACTTTTATTTATCTCCATGGATGACATTCTCAATGTTACATGTCCAATTCATAGAGAATTTACTTACTATTTATCCAACCAAACAACCTATCATCTATTGAAAGCCTCATTTAGGTTCCCCACATATATGAGATCATGATTCACCATTTCAAAATACTTATTCAACAAGAAGATATTAATCTAGGACTAAACCACACACTTATGACTATCAAGAAGTTTTTTATACACGAAAACCTCCTCCCCAATGAACAATGTAACAAAGAAATATAAATCAACAATGAATTTTGTATAGTCCATCACAGATACACTCCTTTTATTTAGACCCATGAACACACATTCCCTCTCTTACCTGAGCATATTAGGGTAAAATATATCCAATAAAATATCTTGAATGCCCTTACACTCCAAATTTACCAGTTGTATATCCTAGGTCTGGATGTCGTATGAATTATTTTATTGACCGTGTAACATATAAGAAGATTGTTTGAATCTCTTCTTAGGATGAGTATATATGTGTTCAAGAATCATCTAGATAGACACAATCCCATTCTCAGTTGCCTCCAGTCCACCCACTCTAGTGAATTTCAAAGGGTTCTGCAACTAGATATCCCATGTCAATTCATATATTCTCTTCACAACCCACCCTAGGTCACTCCCCTAAAATTACATAATGAGAGCAATTTTCCTGCAGAAAATTTCTCTGAATTCCTCACCAAGAACATTGGATCCTTAGATTCCACACTTGGTGGATCATTTCCAGCCATAAACTCTTATCATCCTATCAAAAAGAATTATCATGGATGAATAACTATATAATTAAAAACTCATGTCTTTGGGAACATAACACACTACTAATATTTTCACAAGTGGTATTGACATAAATCCATAACTGTTCATCCCCCATTTCTTACCACATGGTAAAAACCAAGGCACTATCCCAACCCTCAACCATCCCTCATCTAGCTCATGGATAACATAGGGTAAAAACATTCTCATTATTTTAGATTCTCATTAGATAAATATTTCTTAAAATCAATTTGCCATATTATGATTAATTAAAATTTTTAATTTCATATTAGGAAACTTTTTTGTTTAATTTTACATAATTAATGAAATGAATTTTAATTTAAACAACTCACTAAAAAAATAATTATCATATGAATTCCTGAAATGATTCACGTTAAAATAAAAAATGAATCCCTAGTTTCATGCACGAATACAGAACTCTCTTAGAATACTAGTCTCTGAATAAAATATCATAAAAACCCATCAAGAAACAACTGCAACACTCGAGGAGAAATAAAATTAAACTATAATAAAAAAATATATAAATATTATCCCACCCTAGTACATGGGTTTTCCCCTATACATGGGAATAACTACACCCATGAACGAGCTCTAAACCAAGGAATGACTCATAAAAATATCATATCTACCTTTCCCAAAAATGTAATGGGAAATAAAATAATAATAAATTCACATTTGATACCACATTCTTTCATCTAAACTAAATCCCGACAAGAATATGCCTTGAGACAGTTTTCTACAAGTCCTCAAGTGTGCCTCTATGTAGGCCATAGGTAGTCGAGTAGTAAAGATGGAATAACACAAAACATTGGGATATATACTCTCTTTATCAAAGAATTATAACAACAAAAATTATAATCAATACCAAATTATATAACCAAAAACCAAGATAAAACCATAACCACTACAGACCAATATCATACGGTCAACAATAATATGAAATAATCAAAAACAAAAGTAGTAGATATTTCATGCATTATATGTGTCCAGAATCATATTAAAAACCCAAAAAAAGACACTCTGACACTTGCAAGTGGGTCCCAACAACAAACCAGGTTCCCTCATCCACACTCCACCCCAAATCATCTACCTAGTATTGGAATATTTCCCTTATCCTATCCTACAACATGATGTTAATTTGGGTACCAATCAAGAATCTTGAGTAGGGTCTGAGTATAACTCAATTGGCCACCACCAACAACATCTAAAAAAATATACAATCCATAAAAGTGTATTTAGTTTAAAAAATAATAAAGTAAAAGTGCTAAAATAATTATTTTTCTAATTATTTAATTCCTTATTTAACCACATAATTAACTTGGATTCATGATGACACCCAACCCACCAATTTTTTCTTCATCCCTTATAAGATTTTGAACCATGTCATATAGGAAATCATAATTCATTATTAAATGGGATTCCATTATCCTTTTAATTCCAATTTCATACCATGACTACATGGAACCAATGTTCAATACCAATATTTTGGGGGTATAATGTTATTTCTATCACCCCAATGGTATTTCAATCACTATTCCCTCTCCCATACATCATTTATCATTCAATCACAAATATTTATTTGGAAAATTAGTACGTGTCTAACAATATTTTATCAACGAATCACATATTGGTATTTAGATAATCTATTTGTGTCCCACAATCATTTATCTATCGTTCATATTATCACATTTATCACATTTTTCATGGATAATCATCATTAACCCTTTACTCCATTTTTTACATCATAGTGCACCATTTAAATTTATCAAAAAAATCATGCTTCACCACTTTAGTCGTAATAAATAATTTGGAAAAATCCCAAGTAAACCATTTATCACATTTAATCACATAAACCATTAACCATTCAAGGTTATTCCAACCATCCAATAATCCCCTTTATCAATGAATTCATAATCACATTAATCAACTAATTTCATAATCATGATAACCCATCATTTTCATAATCACAATTCAACCAATTCCAATTTCCTAAAATTCAACCCATTTCATTATCACTTTGAAATTAAATTTACCCAATTAAAATTCTGATGCTGTTGAACAATCATGGAAATTTAAATTTCAAAATTTCCAATATAAAATTGAAATTAATAATATGAGAAATTACATTAGACCACCTACCTCAAGATCGTTTATGGATACATTTGAATGTAATTCCCCAAATTGAAGAATAATAGTCAAGACCCGAACAATGAATGAGATCTAGAATCAATACATGTGATCAATATCAAAAGGATTAAGATCAATCGTGACCTAGATCCAATCCATTTACAACATGTAAAATACATTCCTCTTCATCTACAATGGAAGATAAGATAGATAATAAACCACACTAGAAGATATCACATGTTTGAAGAGGTGTAAATCCTTAAATAGAATCATTAATTCACCATGAACAATGTTTTGGGACTTTAGAATCTATTTCGGAGCTCAAAAAATTAAATAAAAACATTAGGATAGAGACTGAGGAAAAAAGAGATGATGACTGGGGGTTTAGGAAATTTAATATAATTTTTTGGAGGAAAAAATCCAATGCCCACAATTTCAAATGAAGGGGTGCATGGTTTTTGAAAATGTGTTCTATAACCGTGTGCCAACCATGAATGCCCTACTATCTCAAGGATGAATGGTTTTTTGGGATAGAAAAATGATTTGGGAGAACTGTGCGCCAACTATGAACAACCCAATAACCCTTCAAAAACTTCTAAAAATTACTTTAATGCACCCAAAAAGCCCCAACCAATGTATAACCAAAACATAGAAATAGATTACTTGAAAATGAACTCAAGAAAACTATGAAAAGGATTGGTGTCTTTCACCATTAACTAATGGGGATATAGGGAAGGTATCTTGTGGCATGAGGAGGGTGAATAGAAGAATAAAATAAAGTGGATAGAGAGAGGATCAGAAAATAAATACAATAATTTTTAATGTATCCTGGTTTTATAAATTTTTTTATAAACCCTAAAACCAAATTTTGTTGACATTAATTATTATCATTTATAACATTCATGGTTTATAAACGATTTCAGGTTATAAAAAAAATATCCTATTAAAATGTTAACTTAATCATCATTTTATCTTTATAAGATATTATAAACTTCTATAACGTTTGATACTCAATTGTTCTGGACTTTTTAGCAAGTAATAACTTTTAAATCCATTAAACTATATATCAATATCACTAATAAATATGAAAAAATATTTATCCAAAATTTATATTCATTAATTCTATTTAAATTCCAAAATTCTATTTAAAAAAACCTAAAAAAAAAATTTATTTACAAGCTCTCCACCATAAAATATTTTCACCATTGGAAATCTAATAAAGCATATTTTTTCAAACACATTAACCCTCTCTAGTTGGATAAAATATAAAAATCCAAACATTTTTATTCTAATTCATCCAAAACCATGATCAAATTCTATGGATATCACCCTCAATGAAATAACAAAATTTTTAATAAACAGTCCTCTTCATAACCCCCCCCCATGAATAAAGCCTTTTAGTTCTATCTTTTTTGATCTATATCCTCTACGGAAACTCCCACAAAAAGTTCTCATGTACCTAGAAAAAATATAATCAGCATTATCCTAACATATACTCATATAAATAACATTGAGTCAAACATGATAAACATGTTCATTCATTAAAAACTAAAAATAATACTTTAATATAAATCATCCACAACATTTGTAACCATTTATGAAATATTTACTAAGTATAAAAATTTACCTAATGGTTTCTTCCCAAAAATAAAATTTCATTTCAAGAGTTTTGATTTTAGATATTTCCTTTGTTAATTTAATAAATGACCATTGATTATAAAATTTATCATTTAAATCACCCATTTTAATTAAAAAATATTAAAACAAATCATTTTAAATGTTTTAAAAAATTAAAATCTTGATTTTAAATACTAAAACCCCTTTCAAAATTTACCTAAAAATGATTTATATAGTTAATTTTAGAATAAATTTTGAATTCAATTGAAAACATCTTATAAAACTAATTTAAATTCATTTACACACAACATAAAAGTTTTTAAAACCTAATATTTTTAAACCTAATAATCCAAAATCCATTTCTCTCACATAAAAAAATTCAAAAGTTGTTACAGAAACATATATATTCTCCTCTGTACCTCTAAATGATTTATGGCACTAATGAAAAAACCAACAACCTTTTATGCTCATTGAAATGAACTTTAGCCTTTTCCATTCCATATATGAAACACCAAACTACAAAAAAATATTATGTGTGTGTTCTCCAAATAAGATAGATATCAAACATAGACATTTTATTGAGTGAATTATATCCCATTTTTATCAACCATGTATTGTGTGGGGAGTTTCTCAGACCATTTGGGAAGACATTGGATGTTTTTAAAGTTTTATATGCCTTTTCTGGATTAATGGACAATTTTGGAATACTGTGCAGGTCTTCCGAAAAATCTATAAATCTTTTATTGGAGTCCTAGAGGTTGGATCATATTTTGGTTTGAAATCTATCCAAACCATGTTCCTTTATCCTGAAACTATACCACATGGTATGGAGGGGTTACACTAATTTTCTATATTGTTTTTTAAAATGTAAGGATAAATCATGTGTCTTTTACAGTGGCCTAGAATGGGGAATATATTTTGTATATGTTTTAACCAAAAAGATTATAAAATCCTAGAATATGAATTAATTGATCTTAATTTTTATTTTATGATCAAAAAATTATTAATCTTGTCTTATTACACTCCACTCTATGTCACTCTTGACCAAAGAGACTCTTCTTGGAGATTTAGATATTCTATACCATATAGTGATCATTTTCTATGAAACATTGGTAGTTGGATCTAGTGTTGCATGGATATGTTCTAGTTATTTATCTCTCATTATTGTTATTTTAGATCTAATATTCCACTCATGAGTGAAACATTATATCTAGTTTTTTTATGATAATTATAAGGTTTTTTCATTATATAATTTAGTTTCATAATGATCTATCATAGAATTGGAATTTTTGTTCTGGATCGTGAATGATTATTGTATGTTATCTAGAAATCACTATGGAAAGTGATATATATCTCTCCTTTTTCTCTAGAAATTATTAATTACATATTCTTATTTTTGAATTCATGGTTTTAGTTCATCCTTGTATAATTTAACCCTATGTTCCTCTTGTCTTATGGATCCTTTGTGAGTATTGGAATTACAAGAGTTTTAATGTATGTGGTTTCATGACAAAGCTTTACATTACGAACCTTTCATACTTTATATATTATTTTGGTTTCAAAAATGGTTATAAATAATATTTTTTTGGAACTAACATGAAAATGGTTTAAAAAATCTATGATAATTATGTTAATGAAATGGTGTCATATTTTAAACATCTATGAAAATGGATTTATCCCTTGGTGTAGGTATCAGAAATGGTTTCAAAACATGTTTTGTGTGGTATAAAGGATTAAGTACACTACTAATTATTCTAATTTGGTAAACATGAATGTGATTAGTGGTGAGGTAGGGAACCATTTCTAAGGATGAAATACTTCGCCCTAGACATGTTCTTACAGGGTATTGTGTGCATCATGTTTCCTATGTTGTGGTAAGGAACCACTCTTGGGAGTGAACTATTACCCATTATGTATATTCTACCGGGGTGATGTAAAGATGAAGTGACATTCTAATCATGGTAAGGGAATAAGGATCCTCAAAATTCATTAACTAATGTAATTCAAAAACTTTTTTCTCTAATGATAATCCTTGAATAGTCTATTTATAATTTTTATGGAAATAATTTGCAATCTATATTTTTGGTATGATTTAAAGGTTATGGATGTCAGTGATTAATCTAGGTTTTATATCCAACTATATAGATCTATATCTCATGTAGTATTTGTATTTTCATTAGAATAATTGGTTTATTTTATAAATTTTACTTATGAAAGACATGTTGGTATTCTACTAGGGTCTTTTCTCCACACCCTACATACAGCTTTGGGTGTATATAAGTAGTATTATTTCTAGTACAGGTATGTTCAGGGCACTAGAGGGTGGATGTGGGTTGGTTCTTTAGTAGGGTTTGGGATTATGGAGGTGGCTTCACATCATAGGGAGTTGGAAAATAGTATTTTTTGTGAGAACATAGGTTCTTTAATATATGCTGACAATAGTTTTTAGGTGATTTATATTTTATCCCACAACATTTTTCTTGGAATTCAACAATTATTAGATATCATTATCAAATTATTACATGTTACTTGTGAAAAACAATTCCCATAGGTAGTTCATGAAACCCACATACTTTTTGGTAGACCATAAGAATATGGAATACCCTTTGATCCAAGTCAGAGACAACTCGGGTTCCAGGAAGCTCATACAAACAAGATGGTTTCTGAAATATTAGTATCATAGGCTTGATTTTATATATCTATTGTTGATATTAATATTTGAATGTCCTGGTGGGCACAAGATATGAATTTTAGGAATTAAGGGGCATATTGTGAGTTAGTTCCTCACTATATCTAATCGTGACAACCATTAAGTTACCATATCTAGTTGGGAAATGTGTTTTAGTGACATAGGGTGTTGTATTCTGAGTTTTCTTTTTTTCTATTGTGAATAAAAAATTAAATGTGAACAATGTTACTTAAAAATAAAATTTATTTGTGGAACTTATTAATTTTTATCACTTTTTCTCTTACTTTGTAGTATCATTCCCTCCCAAATTCTTCTAGTGATTCATTATGAGGATGTTATAAATTATGCATGATAGGGAGACACTTATGTTTATCAAAAATATGATTGATATAGCTATGGTAACAGTGTGAGAAATGAACCAAGGCGGGGACCTACCCCTATTTAGTCTAGGGAGGTGGAATGTTGAAAGTAATAGGATTTTAATTGGTCATCAAAATTTCTATTCCAAAAACATCCATATTTACAAAAGATGAATTTACTACATAAGGTAGAGGAATTTTTGAGATAAATCATGTGTAATTTTGAATTCTAGGAATCTTTTGATTCATTGAATGTTTGGTGAGATGTTTCCATTATTAAATGGAAGAGAAGAATGTGGTGGGACTCAATGGTCTTCCAAATTAAGAATGAGGTCATGGAGTGGAAATACATTAATGATATTATCACTATGTAGTTATACATTGATTCTATAATCATATTGAAATTTCAAGAGTTCATCGCAGTTGGTCAAGGCAATCAGTCAATGATGGAATTTTCTAAATGATTTAGTGTACCCACACTATTGTATCCTAAGGTATTATCTAATGATAATATTAAATAATAGAGGGTTTTATGGGTATTTTATCTATTGTTCGATGATAAGTATATTTTTTTAATTTATAATTCAAATGATAAGGTGGTGGATAGGGTGTTAATGAAATACATTAACCTTGAGGGAATTCCAGAACTGACTATATTTACTGCTAACTATGGTTGTTTCGCTTATGGTTCTTAAATGGGAAATAGGAATTGAATAGAGTTCCATAGAATAGAAAATGGTGGTTATCCCCATATATCTCTCCATGCACCATTATCTATGGTTAGTCATTTAACTTATTTCAATTTTGGTCATATTGGACACATGAAATGATTCTTTCCTTTCCCTATAGTTTTTTTCAACTCATGTGGTCACTTTGTTCATTTTCCAAAGTGCTTATAGGATCTATTTTTTTCTCAATCAAGAATAGCCTCCTATGAACCTATAAGACCAACATTGCATTCAAATCCTTCATGGACTATAGGGTCATAACCATAGGCCTCTATAATAAAGAAGTTATACATAGTGTAAGAGACTCCAATGGAAGTTCATGTGGGTCATGTGACAGTGATGGGTGGAATTTTTTATTTCTTTCACATTTGTGTTCGATATTTTTGATGTAGGTTACCCTCATTACATTATGTCTATTGATATGGTGGATATTTTAAAATATCCAATTGAACTCATGAAATTCATCATTGAATTGTCGATGAATCTTGGAAAGAAGAAGGTGTAGGGTTTCTGATGTCCAATGTTCTATTTTTTCACAATAAATATATAGTTGGTTAGGGATTTCTTGGGTTTTAAATTGGTTTTACATGATTTTATTATCCGGATATTCTAGTTGATTTTGCAAAAATCATTGACCAATTTCAATCTTCGATAGATATCCTACACCACTCCTGATTGGAGATTCACTGAGTTTCTAGTATAATATGATATGCGGTAATGATGGGATAGAAAACCTCTTTAAGTGATAGGTATGTTTCTATTTTTATCTAAATTATAGTTGGGACAAGAATATAGTAGTGGTTATCTCCCTCCAGTAGTTAACAATTTTCATGAACTATTTACAATTGACTTCTCAGTTTTGCCTCTATATGAAGAGGTGGAGTTATCATTTAAATTAGTGCATGGATGTCAAATGAAATAAATTTCCTCTTACCATATGGAAGAAACTATGTTTAATAATAAAAAACTTGATTTAGATGATTTGAGAGAGAATGGACTTATAAAACTGAGTGTGTCCCCATGCAAAACGCCTATAAATAGACCCATGCATTTCATACATAGATATTACATCATTTTTAATTCATATTCAATGGATAACACAATTATACAAAACCTAAGACCATAAATATTTAGTTTGTATTGATACTTGACAC
The DNA here is from genome assembly GCA_963277665.1 of Viscum album. Classification (NCBI taxonomy): domain Eukaryota; kingdom Viridiplantae; phylum Streptophyta; class Magnoliopsida; order Santalales; family Viscaceae; genus Viscum; species Viscum album. The sequence continues at coordinate 831,444,290 of OY728153.1, read as the reverse complement.
AACATAATCTTATTTCATAATGTATATTCTATATCTCCCACATTGTTCATTATATTATATACCTCCAAACATATCAAATATAAAACATTCCATCAAAACATAGGGAAAGAAAATAGAAAAAATGGTGAGCTCAAATACTGAATAAGGGTAATTATATGAAATAACAATAAATGATAATATATGAGAACAAGGTTATTTGAACATAATCATAACATTAGGATTCCATACCCAATAATTTAAATATTATTAGTCATGAGTCATGGAATAATTATTTTTCACAACAAATGAAAAAATTCAAAATAATAATAATAATAAATAACGAATCATAAGTTATGAGTGCATATATGGAATATATGAATGTTGAAAAAAAATAAACTTATTATATTGTTAACATATATAAATAGAATCTGGATTACTCATTAAATTAAATACCTTAAATTAGGCCCTCTTATTAAATTAAATACATGTAACCACATCCCTAAAAACGTGTGGACATGAAACTAAATCCACACCAAAAATTTTTTAAATGAAAATAGGACCATAAATAAAATTATAGAAATAAATCTAGGGAGACACATAATTTAGTGAACATGAAATCAGTTCACACATAACATAGTTATTTGAAAACTTATCCATTTTACAAAATTTATTGGCGGGATATAACGACCCACCCGCTACGTGAACCTTAATATGAAATGAACCACTAGATCAAAAAAATAGTTGGTTCATAGTATAATGACCACTATAAGATAAATGGGTTCTATTCAATAATTTTATTATAGAATTCCTAATGGAAAATAAACTAATTCCACAAATATTTCATCATAAATTAGTACACCCAGGGAAAATAAATGAGCTTCATAAAATCATCCATGAATCATCATAAACACAATCCATCCATATAAATAATCTGGGTGTATGTTAAGATAATATTCCTAGTGAAGCATATAAATTATTAAAGGAGGTTTACATAGATGAAAACTAACATTAAAAGATTATTTCATCATATTATTTGAAAACTTGTGAATATATTATTTTATTGGGATATAATTTTTGCTAAAAATTACATGAATATTGAGAAAATAATTGAATTTTAAAATTAGTAAGGAAAATTGTAATGTAATATGCAATGAAAATATTTTTCATGATGTTTTGAAATCCATTCACATCGTATACGTTAAGATAAATCCTTCCTTTCACACCTTTGTTAAATTTCAAAATACAAATGTTTAGGTAAAATATTCATTAAAATATTCCTTTTTGATGCCCTTATAAATATATTTAATGGTAGTTAAAATTTTCTTTTTAGAAAAATCTCTTACATATGTTTGAAATTTCATACATAATTTGAAGAGCATGAACATGTAATAATATGTTCATAATCCAAAAAGAAAACAAGGCTGAATTTCCTATAAAATGTTTTTCATGATCGTATTATGCAATAAAAGGGAGGATATAGGTACTGATACATTATAATTCCATAAATTACCATATAAGAAAAAAAATAGAAGGTTTTACAACTATGATATATATATATATATATATATTTCCCATGAACTAAAATTTATCATAGAAAATATAAAAAAGAAAGAATAATTTATCAAAAAACCCTTATTTTAAGTATTGTTCTAGTTTGTATGTATTAAAACATACAATATAATAATTATAAACTTACCAAATATATATTAATGAAATATTTAATAATATATAATAACATATATGGTTTACTTATAATATCTTATCACCCATTGCTTAAAAATTTAATTTTAAAAATCACATTTCGAAGTTTTAACTGATTCACTATTCTTGCATGTTTTGGTTAAATGGTTTTGATATATAAATTTTGGTCATGGTTTCATCATGTAAAAAATATTAATCATGTTATATGTAACATATTGATTCATCATATACAATATTTTAATTACTAATGTAATTTGGGGATGAAAAATTAATTACATCACTTCATGGAGACAGTAGTACATATGTATATATGAGTGATGTTTCCACCTTTAATTAGATGAAAAAATAAGTATAAGTAAATAAATATCCATTTTATAATAGTTTTTATATCATATATATCATATATTTTAATTAAATATATATATTACCATACATTTAATGAATTAATAAAAAATGAATCGCATTACTATATAGAGGTTCTTGTCAACACCACCCCAGCTGTGATATAATTATTTTCCAATGAATGGGTATGTATGAAGATAGATAAAATATCATAATTATAGAAGAGTAATTATATAATAAATCTCATATTTAAATATTAAATCCATCACAATATCAAACAATTAATTTTGGTGGTGGAAAATATATCAAATTTCTACATAGAGGCTGTAGTCCACCCATACGCACGAGTGATACTCTTCATTTCATATTTCATAAAAACGTGGTCACCAATTTTTTATCCATAAGTATAATGAAAATTAAATATATTAAATATATTTAAATTAATTATATTTTAAGGAATTTATTATATTTAATGGAGGTAAAAGGGGATATAAAATTAAACGTTCTCGATTAAGAGTTATACCTATTCATTGAGAAACCACCTTTGGGTTTGAATTAATCCTTGAATGGATAGTAGTATGATCAATAAATGAAATATATTATAGGGGAAATGATAGGATATTATTTTTTAGGGTATTAACAAGATAATAATCTCGTGAAGTGTGTATAATAGAGGAGTGGTGGTGACATTTTATACGTTTGGGACGTGACACACTTTGATTTTTTTTAAATACTAAAATATAATAAGGTCATCCTTCAAAAAAATGTTTCCAAATGACTTGGAAAGATGATATAAGATATAAATATGATCAAAAAATAGGATTTAAAAATTTTTATGTGGTAATATTATCCTTATCTATTAGTTTAGACTCCCTAGTGAACATTTTTAACCTTTTCCATGGTAACGCGATTTTATTGTTATTTCAATTCATTATGAACAAAAATTAAGTTGAAACTGTTAAATTGTATAAATTATTTAGAATATAAATTTTTAATACATTTTTCTATTTTTTATTTCTATATGTGGTATTGTTTAGTTTTAAATTAGCACATGAAATTCAAATAAAAGATATTTCAGACAAATGCATTTTAACTATTATTAAAAATTAAATAGATTATGTTCTGAGTAAAAAATATTAGAATAATGTTAAAATATTTTATTGAATATAAAATATTTAAATATTATTAAAAAATAATAAATAATTTTTTATTTAATTAATTTTGTAAAGAATTCCTTCCAAGCATAAAAACAATATTTTTTAAAATGCGTTTTTAAGCCAAAAAATGAACTTATACCAAAATAATGTGGAAGAAAAATTACTATGTAATTTATCATATAATATATAATTTAATGTGAATTATTTAAATTTAAAACAAATTCCAAAAAATGAGACATTTTTACTTGTAAATAAAATTTAATGTTATGAAAATTTTTATTTTTCACCATTCACTAAAAAAATATTATATTCAGAAAAATTACAAAATTCCACTTTATGATAGTTTTGATATGATGATTTAAAAAATTAAATTCATTCCATAAAAATAAGATACTAAAAATAATAGAAATTAATATTAATTTTCGATCACTAAATAAAATAAAAAACGCTTTTTTAAGAAAACATGTTTTTGAAGCATAAAATGTTATCATGGAAAATTGACAACTTATTTATTTTTAATTTTTGAGTACATTTGTAGTATTAAAAACATTTATATTTTTTTTCATAGTTTATTAATTAATATTAATACTATCAATATGCCAGATTTCCTGTACATATATACTATATCATAGTTCATATAGACTCTAAGTTGCATGCATTGAAAGTTATCCAAGATATAATATTTATTAGAAGATAAATATATCATAAAATCTCATGGTATTATATTCCAACCCCCTTAAAATAAATTTTCCATCAAAATTTCATCACTCAAATACAAAACAATGAGGATATTTATTCTTTATCATATCCTTGTGTTCTCATACACACTCTTCGAATTTCTGAATCCTCTTTTAAACTTTTAATAGGTGATTATTTTTCTTCCAAAACACTTTATCTCTATGATCTAGGATTCCTACCAATTTTTCTGGATAGGAAATATCTTTCTCCATTGGTATAAAATCTATCTTGTATTCATCTGAAGGATCATGTATCAACTTCCTCAAGATATATACATGGAATATGTCATGAACATGAGATAAATTCCATGGATGTGCCAAGAGATATGAATCTACCCAAAAACTATATATAGACTCAAAGGGATAATATATAAAGGATATAAATTTTTATTATTTTTTAATATCATAAGTGACATCCTTGTAGAAATTTACAAGAATACATTTTCAGCAACATAAAATTCCATATATCACTAATTATTGTTAACATAACACATTTCTATACTCTGAGCATCTTAGATGTGCTTATGAATGGCTATAACCCTTACTACAATTTCATTTGATATCTCATTTCCTAATGCGTTTATTTCTAAAAATTTAACCCATAAAATTAGAGTCCATAATATCATACCATAGATGGAATCATAAGGAGTCATTTGTATTCTTGATTGAAATCTATGATTGTAGAATAATTCTTATAAAGGAAGGTGATAATCCCAAATACCTTATAAATCCATAGAGAGATCTATAAATTGGTCTTTTATAGTAGGAATGGTTTGTTTAGATAGAACATATATATGATAACGTTAGAAAATAATAAAAATAAACTATATATCTATAGATGATTGAATATTACTCTTGAAAATACAGATAAACATCATCTCTTGATCATATATAATTATGAGTCGTACTCCATGAAATATTATGACTTACTTAAAGTATATTCATATAATTTGATCAAGATATAAATACTCTCTAATATGAATTAAATGTGTTAACATCATAAGGTGATCTAATACAACCCAAATATCATTATTCCTTTTATATGTATTCAGGTTCCCTATAGAAAAGTCCACAGTGCTTTTTTTCCTATTTTAATTTTATTATGGGTAAGAGTTATAAAATATCTTTATAATTATGTCTCTAAACCTTAACTTACTTACATACTCTGAAACAAGATACATACTCCATAGTATCACTTTTCTTTTTATTCCATTAAAATACTATTTCAAATATTTGTACATCTATCTACATCTGGTTGGAATATAGAATGATGAACTGGGATCATTATGTAATAGAACATTTTCAACTCTTCTTTTGATGAGACACATATTTTTTTCTTAAACCTTATTTTTCATCAAAATCATGGCTGAACAAATAAAATTTTCTCACCATCATCTATAGTTCCACATATGGATGGTTGTTTGAATAATAATCTAAGAATGAATAATGAGTCATATTTCTACATGATTTGATGATTTATCATGTACAAATCCTTAAATATTGGATCTCATTGAATCATAATCATAGAAAAACTAGCATAGTCTCCCTCACTCAGAGCATCAATGATTTATTCACATGAAGATTTCAGTGGAATTGATCAATATATTTTTTTTATAAATTCTTAATAACCATACCATGTAAGGAAGGTTGTCTGATTTATATCCTCCTTGACCCTCATTAATGATATCCAGTTTGAAGTTCAATATTGTAAACATATTATTCTCCATGAATTTGATCAAACAAGTCCGTAATATGGGTTATATGATTCATTCTCTTAAAATTTATCTTGTTATGTTCTAATTATTCAATGAGAAAATGCATTAAGAAACCTTTTTATCCTAAAAACTTTATAGGTTCACCTCATGGTAATTTTATATGGCATATGAATCTATTATGATGTTTATCTTGGATTTTATTCTTATGTTAACTGAACTAAATCAAGGATATTATATGTGAAGTATCGAAAATTGTTCAATGCCATGTATGAGTTTTTTTGAAAAGGTTACCTCGGAATTTAGGGAAGACTATTCATGCCCTCTGGAATTACATTATAATATTACCAAACAATAGGAATATATTTTATATTGAGTTTCAACCAAACCATTAGATATAAATAACCCTCATGAATATGAAATACAACCATTATAACATATGAAACATCTATCTAATGTTAATATTAATCATCACCCAAAAATATAATCATAATTAAATCAAAAACCCATATGTCACTTCAATTTCATAGAAATTGATATGGTGTATAGAGAGAGAGATCCAATTCATACCCAAAATCACATTAAATTCAAATAGATAGATGAATGAAATATTTTTAGCATGAAAATACCCACACACATCTATTAGAGAAGATATATTGACTTGAGATAAAATCAACATATTATTAAGTGTTTTCACCATTAAATTAATATATAATCATTGAGGATACGAATTAAGATTATTATTGAAATTTTATGATATATTGAAATCTATATGACTATGCTAAAATATGATACATAAATATTTGAGTTTTCTTGTACACAACTCAATATCATTGTTTTATTGTTATTTCTTTACTAAAATAGAAACATTTATCTTTAGAATCTAACATCACAGAGAAAAATAAGAAAATTATTCATAGGATCGATAAATGATGAAACCATAGATATAACCTAACTCATTCATGTTCATCACCTATTAAATTCATTCATATTGGTTTATAAAAAATGTGAATTGAAAAAATCGTAAAACCAACTTCACATTAAGGGCCCATTGAATGTTTATCAAAATAAGGGTTGAGATATACTTAACCTACTCCTTTTGGGGTTATTCCCCTTCGACAGATCTATTCTAAAACTATATCCAGATATAGTATCAAGAAGAAGATATGTTTCTAAGAAAACAATATAATATCTAACTTACCAAAAAATTATTATGTTAAATTATACATAGGATTATCTTGATGTTTTCCCCATTTTTCTCTATTATCATTATCCAAAAATTATCTAAACCCTGCTTTGATGCTAACTGATGCGACCTGGTCCCTTTATTTATTTATATTAAGTTATATTAGATTAATATTTTGTATATAACACTTTTATACATGCCCATGAACTGAATTTCTCTTCTGTTTTTGGAGACTAGATAGAAAAAATGTAATTTTATAAAGGATCATCCACATCTCCCACAATGTTCTTCGTATTATTACCCTTGTAGAAAAATAATACTTATAACCTTCTATCAAAACTAGGGGAAGGAAAAATATATATATTGAGATCATATAATCATTAAGGGTAAACATTCGAAATATTAAAATAAAATTATACATGAGATTATGGGTATGATAACATAATAATAACTTAAGAAGTCATACTCACTCAATTAAATATCTCTAACAATGAGTCGTGGAATATGGATTTCTTAAAAGAAATGAAAAAAATTCAGAAGAGTGTGTCTTCATAAGAAATAAATCATGATATATGAGAGAATATAATAAACCTTGGAAAGGAGGATAATAGACGATTATAAAATTATGAGTATGTATAAATATAAACTATTTCACTCATTATGTTTTTTACAAGAATTCAGTTCATCACAGAAACTTATAAGAATAAGACCTGGTCCACGAACAATGTTTTTGACATGAAACTATGTCCATGTAATATCATATTGACAATGAATATGGTAAAAAATTAAAAATATATTTATAAAACCTGGTATATTCATAAATGTTTGCACATGAAATCAGATTCACACATAACACAGTTATTTTATGGGTTCTGTATCTTTATAAAATTAATTAGAGGGATATAACGAATCAACTAATCATATAAACAAAAAAAATGTTCCAAAAGATAATAAAACAATTATAGAGTTATTATAATATAGCTAGTGTAAAATGAAATGGGTTTTATTCTATCATTTCATCATACTATAATCCACGAAAAATAAGCAGGTTTCCTAAATATTTCATCAAAATGTAATTAACCCATGGAAAAATGCATGGTTTATAAAATCATCCTTCAATAAAAATCTTCAAAATCCACATAGAGAAATAAAGTTGATTGTATCATATGCTCATATTCCCTATGAATATTAATAATCCTAAATGTATGTTAACATGGATGTAATGTACCTTATAAATATCATTCAATCCATTGTTTGAAAACATGACAAAAGTATCATTTTCTTTTAATAAAATTTTAATTAACCTTCCTAGAATATTGAGGAAATTATTATCCACTAAAATTGTTAAGTAAATTTGCAAAGGAATATTCAAATCAGATAATATTCATGAAGAAAAAAAATTCATTCATGTCGTATATGTTAGAAGGAAATATTTATTTTAGTTATTTGTTGAAAGTAAAAATGGAATTGTTAAGAAAAAAACACTATTTAATAGTATTATTTTTTTAACAATTTTAAATAGATTTTTTTTAAAATGATCTATTTTAAAAACAATTCAAGTATAAGTAAGAATTATTATATAGAATTTTGAAAAGAATTGACACAAAAAAACCTTATAGACCAATATGGAAAAAAGGTCATGTTTTATTTAAAAATATTTTTCATGATCATATTAAGTACCAATTGGAGGAAAATTATAATCATACCTAAAAATTTAAGGAATAAATTTTGGAGAATAAAATATATTGCCTTCAAAGGATAATATTCAAATAATATTTCTCAATAGAAATTTAGAATAGAAAATGCCAAAATGAAATGATACTGTAATATAAATCATTAACACAAGTCTTGTCCCACTTCATTTTTCATTAATCATCCAATAAAATAAATATTTATTTAAATATATTAAAGAAATAAATTCATACATATTAAATTATATATAATTTACATATAATTTCTTCTAAGATGTTTATAAATTACACTTTTTAAAAATCAATATTTTAAATGATAAATATTCAATTATTCGTATATATTTCTAGTTAAATGGATCAAGTATTTAAAACATTATAAAGGATTCATCATATATGGAATATTAATAATTATATAATAATAATATTTCTTAAGAAAATAAAATTTTATTATTACTCAATAAAATCAAAGAAGATAAACTAATTACATCACATCATGAATACAATTGTATCCACATACGCATGAGTGAGGTTTCCACCTTTTGATGGATGAAAAGAAAAAATAAATAAATAATAAATCACCATTATAGAATAATAATTATATCATATATATCATATATATATATATATAAATTAAATTTATCTTTATTACCATCCTTGTAAAGTATACGTGAAAATCAAAACACATCGCATCATGGAGGTGGTAGTCAAGAAATTCGTATGGGACATGTTATTATTTTCTAACAGATGGAAAGATAAGATTTTATATTTATATAATAATAAGTTTTTCTTAAATGTTTTATATAAAAATTAAATATATAATAATAACCAACTATTACTTCTGGGGGTTGAAACTGAATCACATCGCTTCTCGGAGGTGGTCGTTTATACTCACAGACAAGAGATGCATTTAATTTTCCTTTTGTTGGGAAGTAGGAATAAAATTGCTCATATATAATCATAATAAAACTTAAATATATTTATGATACAGAATTAAATATTTCATAATGGGAAAACAGATTTATATGTGGTAGAAAATGAAATAAAATTTAAATTAATCGGCTAAGAGTTATACCTTTTCATTGAGTAAACATCCATTAACATAAACCATAATCCATGAAAATGATTCTATTCTACAAAACCCAGACTTATAATATGTGGGATGGGTAGGTGTTTGGAAATTATTTTCATGGGTCATGTACAAGATAACAAGTTATTGAAGGGCTTATAAGAGAGCATGGGGGTTTCAATTTATAATTGAGGGATATGACACACTTGGAATTTTTCAGAATATTAAAATATAATAATTTCATACTCAATAAAAATTCTTCCAAATGAATCATTTTAAAATATAAGTTCATATAGAGTCAAAAATTGTCTTTAGAATAGGATTTAGATAGGTTGGTCTGGAAATATTAACCTTATATCTTAGATTAATTCACATGAAACCCCATTTTAACATTAAATATGATAAGAATTTTTTTCAATATTAATTATGACTAAAACAATAATTTGTACCAGTTAAAATATATTAATTATGATAATTAATAATATTTAATCCATTTTAAAATATTAAATTCCAATAATTTTTATAATCATTATTTAATTAAGAACACAAAACGCAATGAAAAATCATTTTAGAAACATGCATTTCTATGTATAAAATTGAATTTACATAAATATTTTTACCAGTAAAAATATAAAGCGAGTGTTAAATTATCTAATTGAATATATAATCTATAAAATTAAAATTAATTTTAATTAGTAATTAGTATTTTAACTTATTAAGAAAAAAATATCGTATGTAAAAATAGTTTTCAGAAAAAATAGGTTTTTAAGCCCTGAAGTGATCTTATACCAATATGTAGAATAATGAATATTATTATGTAGTTATTTATATTATGTAAAATTTATGAATAATTATTGTTAATTAGAGATAAAATTAAAATCATATCTGGACCTTTTTAAATGAACATAAATGACATTTTTACAAAATAAATTACTTTTCCCCACTAACATATAAATTAATCATTAAAAAATCACATAAAGATAATTTTGATATAATAATTTCAAAAATTAAATACAAACCCTCAAATAAAAACTCTGAAAATTGTATAAATTAAATACAACGTACATGCAGTAAATGAATAGAAATAATTACTTTTGAAGAAAACATATTTTTAAAGTAGAAAATGACTACTAGAAATAGAGTGCTAATTTATTTTCACTTATCAAGAAAAATACATTATTTAAGAACATTATATATATTTGAAAATTTAATAATTCGTGTTTATACTTCCAAATTAATGGTGAGGTTATAATGGTATATTATATCATTGATTAATTAGACATTGGATTCGTATAGAATAAGATATCAAAGTAATTAAATTTTTATAAAGGGAAATATATTATAAAATATTAGTGTCTTAACACCCAGGATATATACATTGATAGAATATGTAAAACTTTAAATATTATTTTATTATTAGAATATTAATCTAGTAACGATAAATTGGAAATATTTATTTACTCACATTAACGATATTTTGGATTATTTCAATTAGGAAAAGTGTTTTTTTGAGATTAACATTAATTTAGTTTATCCCCAACTCATGATCAAAGAATCAAATATTCATAAGAAATATTTCAGGAGTAGTTATAACCATTTAACATACCTCTTGATTTATTTTGGTCAACTTGATTCTCTCATATGAATGGTATTTCCCAGTAATATCTTGAATATTTTTTATTTGTGTTCATAGATGACATCTTGTTTAACTGAATTACCATTGAAGATCATGTGTAGTATATGATACAAGTTTTGAAAATCCTCAAGGACAACATTCATTATAAATATTTATAAAAATTTTAATTTTTGAATTCATAAGTTATGTTTCTAGGACATGTGATCTCAGAATATGGTATCCTAGTTGATCTTGAAAAATCGATAGACATAATTTCATTGAAAAATCCATATAATGTATTTGATATTCATAACCTCTTATTCTTGGTAGGATATTATAAATGGTTCATAAAGGATATCTGCTAGATATATACCACTTTTACTACTCTCTTAGGGAAGTGGTTTATTTTCTAGTGGGATTTATTGTGTAAACCATCCTTCAATGAGTAAAATTGACATTTAACCTCAACACAAATTTTGACTCTCCTAATGTCTGTTCATGAAATCAGGGTTTATTGTGATGTTTTAGGTACTCGTTTAGATTATCCCATTATTTAGAGAGATAATTTCATGGACTATAGATAATGTCATCTTTGACCTCATGGAGGGAACTATCCCACTCCTGATTTCTATGTTTCATCCATGAAATTAAAAGTTGGAGTCACTAACATTTTAGGAAAATTTTTATCATTTACTATAACTATAAATGTTTGGGAAATATATGTTCTCAAAATTATTTTAATCTCTAGAAGATATATTGGGTAGAATACCTGCAGATTGTTGACTTTGAAATTGTCTATACTATGAAAATGGGTAGTGTTTTTACGAACACTCTATGTAATAATTTTCTTTACCATGATTAAAGGAAGAGAGTAATTAATAAAACGTTATGGGGATATTTTCTAAAATGCACATAGGAGTGAGGGATTTGAAGTATGTTCATGTTTTGGATTGTTTTTATATAAAATCAACTCCTTTTTAGATGATTATTTAGGATCATAAAAAATATGACATTTCTAGAGTATAAGGGATTCTCTATTTGGTAGGGATAAAATTAGTGGGTGATATATCTCTTTGGAATGTATCACTTATTTGAGAAAATAGTACGTTGTTCCATAGACTTTAAGGAATGACTAATTGGTAGATTTCGTCATTATTTATGGAAATCCCCCTAGAACCATTGACATTTTCTATGAAATAAGGCATTTGGTCTAGTGGCATGGTATTAAATGTTATATAAAAGAAATTATGTCTCAATGGTATACATTAATTGACATTAAGGATGGGAACTAGAATCCATGTAGTTTTCTTATGCATATTCCCATTGTAAAGTGGATGTAAAATTCCATTTCATTGTTTGTTTACCAAAAACTCCCAAGGTTAATACTGGTATTTTGATGTACATTGATCAGTAGACCAAGATAAATAATTTTATACAAATATATGAAACAAATAAAGTTGAATTTCTGGGGATGTTACGAGTGTAATAGATTATATGGATACATCAAAATCTTATTAAAACATTCCCATATATAAGTCCCAACATTACCTCATATGTTTTAAATTGACTATTATGGAAGTGGGCACTCAAGACTTCTTGAACAAGACATATAATCCTCATATGTATGGGAAGATAGAAAGTCCTAATAAAATTCTCTATGATATGATTTCTACCTATGTCATGGAATTTATTTGTTCTTGGGATAACCAGTTAGGCATAGTTGAATTTGATTATATTAATAATTACCAATAATACATCAGTATGAAACATTTCAAATTATTATATTTTAATTCATGGAACATTCTCGACTATAGCTATATGGTTGCAGAAGGTTCCTAGGTTGGTCGAAGTCTGGTTACGGAGACAATGAAAAACATCCACTCGATTTTTTAATTCTTTTTTATGGATTAATTATGGTAGAAGTATTATGTATATTAAAATAATCTTTTATTAGTGTTTTCATTTTTTACCAATTTTTCTTGATGATTTAACTTTAGTTGAGTAATTGTCTTATAAAAAAGTAATGTAATATCATTCCTAGGCATGTGATACCATTTGTGATACATAAATGACTGCAAAGTGAAATATATAACCTAGCTTCACAAACACATTTTTATTTTATCAACAACATCATCCATGTGTATCAACTCAAAAATTATCATTCTGACATGTCTCATATTATAAATTGGGAATTCCTTGACATAGAACATGATATATCTATGATTGAGAAAACACATAAAGTTTTTGATTCTCAAGAGAAGGTTATAATTAGGAATTCTATACATTTTTTTGGAATCTATGGTAGCATTGTTCCAATTATGATCATATTTTTTAGTGTGTGTCCTTGATGAGAGAGCAGGGGAATCATTCTATGAATTAGATTTTAGGGGTCATAAAGTAATATGGTGGTGAAAATTTTAATACCTCAGTGTTTATATTAGGTACATAAATCCATTTATTTTTAAAACCCTTTATTTTAATATTTTCATTGGTGATTTCAGGGCTCTTTTAAAAAAAATTTAGATTTTTATAGGATAACAAATGGTTTGATATTATTTAGGAAAAAATAGGTGGGTTTTATGAGAAAACCATTAACCTTATGTTGTAGTCCCATTATATTGAACATAGTTTGATTCATATTTAGTGTAAACTATATGGATTTATTTTCAAACATTGCAGCGTTTGATAAAGGTTTTTTTTAAAATTAGTGCATGGTTTTTCAAACCGTCTGAATTCACTAGTAGCTAGGAAAGGGGCATGTAGTTGGTTCATGGTTTAACAACCCATGTAGCTAAAGCATGTGATATGAATTTAAAAATAAAAATTTCTATCTTAATGTCAAAAACAAATCTATGTTGTATCATTATTAGCCCAGTTTAATTGGATCTCAACCAAGTGGACTTCCCTTGGATATTTTGGTTATTCTTTCCTTCGGGTGATTATTTAGTGTGTTCATCTAGTTTTCAATCTAGTTTTTCAATAGTATGTTATCCTTATTTATCTTTAATCATTTTTATTCTTGATACAGTGTTTTAAATCTAAAAAAACATTAGGTCGAGGCTGTTGATGTAAGATGTAACGTCTTTGTAGAAATTTAATTTTGTTTCTTATTTAGTAGTTGTAGAATTGGGATTTATTTTCCATGTCATGTTCGATCATTTACTGTTCATTAGGAATCATTGTGAAAAATTATTTCTCTCTTGTATGTTATTCTAGAAATGATTAATTATAGATTTTTATTTTTGAATTATTTTCATAGTGTTATTCCCTATCATTATAAACCCTCATTTATTCTTGTCTTGCAGATCCCTTGTGAGTGTTTAAATTATAGTTGATTTAAGGTAGGTTATTTCATGATTTATCATTATTCTACAGTCCTTTCTTGCATACTATTTGAATTTTAATTCTCAAATGGTTGGAAATAATAATTTAGGATTTTATTATTAATATTTATTAGAAATGGTTTTAAAATTTATGAAAATGGTTTTAATGAAATTTATGTTTTTTGTGATGTTTATGAAAATGGATTTCTCCCCTATTTTTATTAATAAAAGTTGTTTTAAATCATTTGTTGTATGTTTTCAATGATAATTTTTCCTTTAAAATATTATAATGTGGTAAAATGAAATGTGATCGATGATGAGGTTGATAGATAAACTTGAGGATTAACTCCTTCCCATAAACTTGTTCTATAATGATAATGTTTGTAGCATATTACACATGATTGGGAAAGGGACCCCTATAGGGAAAGAAATATTACCCCCTTGGACTATTTTACCATGGTAATGTGAAACAATAGTGGCATATCAATCACAATAATGGAATTATGATCCTCATTATCCTTGAACTGATGTCACATAATTTCTTGTTTTCCCAATTGATAATAATTTAAAAGTATGTTTGGGATGTTTATGGGAATTATTCCGAAATTGAGTTGTTTTTATGATTTATTAAATTTTAAAAGAGTTGATTTATCCATGTTTTGTCGAAAAATATGTTGAATTTCTGAAAGCGTGATTATTTGATACATATAAAATGGTCATGGTTCCGGTGCTCTGCTATTGTGTATAGAAACCCTAGGGTTGAATCCTCAGTGAAGATACATTTTAACAGTCGATTGTTTTTAGTTGATTGTATTCTGATTGGGGGGTTTGTTTGCAGAGCTTATGAAATAATTTTTGGATGATGTTTGATTTAAAAAATTAAAAAATATTGGGGTGAGTTCATCATTAGGCAGTGAAGCTTGTGATATCCTTGATCTTTTCTTTATATTGCATTAAATTAACACCCATATCTCAAGTTGACGTTGATTGGAATTCCTAAGAGTTAAGGATTTAATCCAACCCTTAACCTAACTTATGGTTCTAATATTAATCATAAATTGTTTATGGTAGTGTATTTATGGTACCAATAATCCATGTTAACCACTCATTTAACAAAATATGTCATTAATCCATGACATGTTATGTCCAACAAACACACAGTTAAATTAAATAATACTCATTGAGCATAAGCTCTCAATCGCTTAAAAAATCTAAATAATGACTCAACCCAATGAGATATTTACTCATCCATTAATATGGTTATTAATCTGTTTTATTATATTTATTATCATATATTATAAAAATAACGAATATAAAAAGATAAAAAAGTGTTGCGCATCGAACACACACACACAAACTGTGGTGAGATTTAAAAACAAACTTTAGATTGAATGAGAAATCACAATATAGGAACTGGATTCAACTATATTTAAACTATTTTAAGAATGCTAATATTAAACTAGATTATTCGTATGAGAATAAGAGATATTGAAGAAGAAACTATCATTAAAACAGAATCATAAAGACAAACACTTGCGAAATTACAAACGAAGAAAACAACAAAAGTAAATTAAAACAAAGAGAGGAGGAAATGTCGGTCAAGTGAAAACATGAGTATGGAAGGTCCTCCCAAGAATTTCAAAAGGATTTGGTGATGCCAATATATGCTCCAATCTTCTGAAATGCCAACCATTTTTAAAGGAGGGGTGGGGATGTATTTATATCCCAAGGTTGTGGACTGTTTGCATTCCAAAACTACCCCTCCAATTTACTTGTAGATTTAGAAATCCAAAAATCTAAATCTCAAGAAATCTCCTTTATCAAATTTGTATATAATAATGTTGGACGAATACTCTCAACATTTTGAGGCATTTGAACTTATGTAGCCAGTGTTATGGTGTTTTTCATTAACAATGTTAAACTGTCCATTTCTATCCATGCTTTTTCGATGGCTAAAATGTAAATGGATTTATGAATTGGAATATTCCTTACAAATATGAATTATTTCATAAAAAAGTCATCCACCTATATCTCCTCTTTCAAAAAGAAAAATTGATGCTTGATTTTATGACAGGATCAAGATACGTGTCATGAACACTGTACTGAATTTATTTCCCATCCATAATATTGGGCTACGTTTAAATGAATCATTTGGGCCAATTTTCTTTGTAGTTGGGCCTTGAATTTTTTAAAAAATACTCCTTACATTTTCCCCTGAACGTTTGAGGATAATGAATAAATTTCAATTTCTGTATTGATCTTAGTTGTTTAATCTTTAGGGATGATACAGTTTCCTCACAGATTTTGGGGGCCTTCTTATGTGATCCATATGACCCTTAAAATGGAATAATTGGACCAAGATTCCGTGTAATGAAATGTTTTATATTGAAAATAGAATTCTAAAAAACAATAACAATTCAATTTGGATATCTATGGTGATATTTATAAATAAAATAGTAAACTGACCCAATTGGACTACTTCTAAAAAAGCTAAAAAAATATATTTAGTATTAAATCATTAATATTTCACACAAATTATGCACATTTAATATAAAATCAGTAAAGGGAGTATATAATAAGTCATGAAAATATTAATAACATCAACTCCCCCACAATTAGTCTTGTGCTTGTCCTCATGTACAATAAATTTAAAAAAATATCAAAATCATTTTTACTCACAAAAAAATATTAAATTTTTTCCCCAAATCAAGGATTGTTTGGACAATTTCACTCATCCATGATGAATTCCACCACAAGTTATTATAGAAACAATGATCTAAAATAAATTCATTTTTTCATTCTTAAATTTACAAATGAAAAAAGGTGGCACACAAACCATACTCTTATCAAGATGATCAATTTTATTTATGGAGATTCACTCATTCACCAACAAAAAGTGAAAATCCTAGAGTTTGTAAGAGATCATAGATTCCAATCCCTATTCTAATGTGCTAAAAAACACAGTGTTCTTTTTAAAGGGTTTTCTTTGGCAATGAGACGGTAGGAAGATAATATCCAAATGAATGGAAAAGGGGGTAAATCACCAAAAAAAAAACAACGAACAGTTTTTTTGAAATGAAACATGGAAGGAAATAGAAACAAATATTTATGAGGAAATGAAAATATGAAATATGTCACGAACCAGCCCGGGTCGACCCTGAACCGGTCACCCGAGCCGGTCCGCGGCAAGTCCCGAGAGGCGTTCCCGATCCCCCTGGGATGGAAACTAGTGCTGGGCATCATGTTTTAATCTTTGTGAACGATTTGGCCCATAAAAGATACATAGAAAAACAAGAATAAATAGAACTCGAGCAGTGCAACAAGGAAAGGAACTGAACTCCTCAACATACCTCCGTGTGACCATCCAAGTCACCTCCCAACCAAAAGCTGAACTTTCTCTAACAATGAGAAACTCAACCGAGGGAAACCTGATCAACGGAAACCTACAAATGAAATGATAAATATAGGCTTGAGTACAAAAAAATACTCAGTAGGTGAGCCCAACAAAAAATCCCCAAATCACTGCCAGTAAATAATGAATCTATAAATTCCAGGTTTGAACTACAAAGTATAAAAGTAAGCTTTCATAATGTTTCACTTGAAGATCAAAACATGAGACATTACCCTTATTCTTTTTCAAAATTTGAATTCCTTTTATTGGTACCAAAATTCATTCTAAAAGAGAAAGAAGTGTTACATTTTCAAATTTTACACAAAGAGAACAACACATCTTTATTTGAAACCCATTCTCACAAATTATAACAGTATAAGTTGTAAAGAACACCTAAAAGTAAACAAGCACAGAACATCAAGTAACCATGGGTGATCCTAAAAATCCCTAGAAAACCCCTGGATGTACTCGGGTTCAGACTACCTGCCGTCATGGTATTCCATAGTCAATAACCAAATGGCCGCCCAAACAGCCAACCAGTGGCACGCCCCACAAGGCCTACCTACGAAGGGGGAACCAACCCGTCTAATCGGGGCTGCCTAGCAACCATCACTCGATATTCTAAAGGACGCCCAAGAAACCATGGTGGTTTTAGTAATACTATGTAAGTGGGAGTCCCTCGCACGCGTGACTTATCTCAGAGCACTTTCCAACCCCTTACACGGACACCGCTACACGACAACCCTCAAGGGAAGTCCCCCTATAGAGATGCCCCACAAGCATTCACACATCAAAAGTTATTTCACATTCAATAAGGTGACAACCGGGCCATCATGACATTAGAACCATTAAACATTTCACAAATGGGTTGGGTTGCCAAACGGGCACATCCACCTTTCTCAAAATCCAACACAATCATCCCTTTACATTTTAAAATTTCAAACGGACCATTACACCAAACAACCATTCAACTCACACCAAAAGCCAACTAGGCCACCACATCAATTACGTTTAGACCATTTAGTACCAAAGCATTTCCAAAAGATATGACACACACCATCATGTTGAAAACCAGAAAAAACATACTTTGAAACTCATTTATGGAGAATCGAACCACCATTGAAAAGTTCCCAAAATCCAATTTAAAGGCCAAATGGGAATTTCTTCTATCCAAGTTTTCAAGAAATAACCACTTTCAATAAACGATACACTCATCATTTCACACACACCGACCATTTCCAAACACTATTCAACAAGACTTGAACATTTCATAAATTACTCATTTAGCAACATCACAAGAAATCCTCACAATTAAATCCATGAAAATATTTTCAGTGCGATGCAAGGAGAAAATAGTTTTCAATTTCAACAAGTCATAACTCTAGTAATAGCTATCCAGTGCTACTATAAATTTATTAGAAAATAATGAAATGATAAGGAATAAATAAATTTATAAATTTTAAATAAAGTGCAATGAGAGACCTACCTCAAGACGCAACTCGGACATGACCATGTGATGCGCCTCGCACCAGCACCCAAGTGCTTGAAATTCAACGGCCACAGTATCCCGAGGTTACCAAGAAAACACATTGCAACAATGCAAAACAACTAAAATTACACAAACACAAACTTAAAACAAATCAAACAAGCAAACAATGTGAAAGAACCACTTTGAAACGTTTTCAAAACAGAACTCGCACCTTCGACACTATTTAGTACACCACTTTAAAATTTATAAAAAACCCAAAGAGAAATCCAGAGCCTTACACACCCAAAACTCATTCAAGAACACATATTTGGTCAACACACAACCCCGAAATACTAGAATAGAAGACGCAAGGCACACATTTACGAAACAAACTAAATACACATTCCGATGAAAAGATATTAAACATCACAAAAGCTGGTTTCCCATGAAACACATACTACTTCACATATACCTGACACACACACATTATCAAACAAAACCTCAATTATTTTTTTTAAAACTAAATTCGTACCAAGTTAACCAGCAACAAAACACATCAACTCAAATAACCTTGTGAAACAATTATCCAAACAATGAAGAACCGACAATTTCCACATGATATAATTAATTTAACAACAAAAACACATAACCTGCAACCTAAGAGAAGTGAAAATCAGGTAAAAAAGGTTAACATAATTTAAAGTGGCATAAGAAATGGAATCCAACTTCACAAATAAATAAGCTTTCGAAATTCAGGTGCGAACATCAAGCGCACATCGTTCGCACCCCAAATACTGTTAAAACAACACTAATAAGTAAGATTAAACCCAAAATAATGGGATCGCCCCTAAATAAGAAATCCTCAGTATCATAACAATAGAAAAAAATAGAGGGAGATAAAAAACTATCACAAGGGGGGATTCGTTGCCGGAGGGAAAGGGGGGTTGCTGGATGGGGTTGTGTCGTCAGGGAAGGGAACCGCCAGATGAGGCCGCATTAGAGAGGAGGTATGGCCGGAGTGGAGGCGGCAGAGAAGGAGGAAGGGAAAATGGGGGAGGTCGTGGCGCGATCGGGGCCTGCCGGTGAAGGGGGTGGTCAAGTGGGAGGAAGGAAGAATGGGGGAGGCTGGCGAGGTCGGAGGAGGGTGCCTGGGAGGGGCGATGTGGAAGGAGTCGGGATGGTGGAGGGATCTGGGACCGCCGAAGGGGAGAGAGGCCGAGACAGTGGATGGAATCGAGACCGCCAAGGGAGACAGGACCGCCGAGGGAGCCGCGCAGGGGCCAGCGGTGCGGGGAAGGGGATGCGGGGGCCGAGACGCCGGTGACAGGTCGCGTGGACGTCGGGACACTGACGAGGAGGAGGCTGGGAGGCCGGCGCATGCAGGAGGGCGAGGGGGGGGGGGGGTTCGGTTGCCACACATGACAATGGGTGGGGGGAAAGTTTAGGGTTTCAATTTTTTTTAACACAATAATAATAATAATAATAATAATAATATAATAATAATAATAATAATAGTTATAGAATAAGAAAATAAATAAAAAATAAAATCCTGATAATATTAATAAAACTTTATAAAGATAATAAAACTTTATAATACTAATAATAATAATATCGCAACTATAATAATAGTAATACATTAATAATCCTAATAATAAAATAATAATAATAATATTTAAAACAATTTAATACTACTAATTATATTAATTGTGAACATAAAAAAAATTTATTATTTAAACGTCGGGCAAACACACGGTCACCCGGGCCAAACGCATAGTCACCGCTAGCGATGCGGTGACCGCGCACCAGCGCGAAACCCGCAAACACAATTAAACTTAGAAAAATTAAAACTGGGACCAAGGAAAGATTAAAAACAAGGGAATATGCGGCCGCGGTGTGACAATTCTCCCCACCACAGACACTTTCTTCCCCCAGAATTTCACCAAGGAAAAAGTCGGCCAAGATTCAAGTCTATGCCCAAATGAAAATAACGGAACCGAAGATAACTGAGAATATCCGGATGAACTTACTCTACACAGGTCACACCTGACCGATTCAAGAGAAAACTGAGGTCCGAGGTTGATGGGAGACCATGAAGGGTTTCTCCCCACCACATGAGCTCAACTTGTGCTGAAAAATTAACCATCTAAATAGAAAACCCTAGGAAATGGGGGGTTGATGTGGGAACACCCAACTGATTTAAACCAACTCTTATAGAACGAGTGAAAAACAACGCCTTCATTGAAACATTGAATCCTAGACCAAAGTCAATGACCTTCATCACTGGGGGGAACCCACAAAAAAGACTTAACTAGACAATGAGTTGAAAACATTACCCATTGAAATCCACACAAATTGGACTACTTAGATCAGAATAGAATTAGTCCATGGTAACCCCATGGTAAAACAATGAAATTACAATAACGTCAAAACATTAACAGAAGAAAAACAAGTAAAAGAAGATCTTAATTGTTCCACCGCCAACACGGAACACAAAACCCGGACCAAGGATTCACACCCCTGGGGACTCCTGACTGTGCGCGAGCCTCACCCCGAGACCTGTGGCTGGGGCTCTGATGGCTAAAGCATCTCCTGCCTCACAGTCAGGTACTGACACTATCCAATCACAGCGTCCTCTTCAAGAGATTCTTCCTGGAAAACTTCTGCAAATGACCTAGACAGCCTCAACGATGACATGTCTTTGGAGGGTTGAGACAGGATGGCTTCAAATGTCTGAAACGACCACACTGATAGCATACCACTGATCGATCTGACGAACCGGGAGCTGGGAGCAAAGGAGATAACTCCTTAGGAACAGGTTTCTCTGGAATCCTTTCCTCGCCAGAAGGGGAAACCCCACGAACAACTGGGTACGTTGGATTTCCAACCACCTGCGCTCCAGACACTAACTCAGCTAAAAACGCTTCCTCCACCAGCTTCATGAAAAGATGGTGTTTAGGAGGGAGCACCTGCTCATTGATTTCTGGAAGGATACCCCCGGTAAAAAGAGAGGCCTTCATGAGCTCATGCGATGCCACCTCTGGAGAAAATTCAATCAGTTCCTTGAAATGGTCAACATATGCTTTCACCGTCTGTTGACCTTATTGAATATGCATGAGATCTCCCTTTTCCTTTTCCTTCACTTCTTTATGTATAAACCATTGAACGAAGACGACTTTAAAGACATACCACATCATCCCAACCTGCAGTAATGGTGGGGCAAACAACTCCTACTCATCCAGAGCTGGACCTTTGAACAGTCCCAAAACAGCATGTACTCTAATAGCTTCAAGAGTTCCCAATACCCCGAAGACGCGCTCGACTTCTTCAAGCCACTGCACTATATCTAACAGGCTCCAATCACCATAAAGGGAAGACAACGTCCGAGAAAGACCAAAAACCGAGCATGACTCATCAAAACTATGGGGACCTTTCTGGACAGCATTTCTGAACAACATATAAAACACCAGGCAATAAAATCAGCATCCAATCAGATCTTAATGAAAATGATAATCGCTTTCCAACAACTGGCTAGCACGCCAAAAATCCACTTTTCAAAAATCACCATTTCATTTCAAGACTACTTCCAAACACAAAACCCACTTTCCGAGACAAAATCCAATTTCCAAAATTATTTTCCTCTTTCAAAAATCATATTAGAAAGACAAGGTCAAACCATTGGTTTCAAATAAACACCCATAGTATCTCATGAATCGTTGCTTGTGTGTCCATCCATTCCACTCATGTCATCCACGAATAAGTGCCTCTCATGCACTTTTCACACAAAACCGCACATGTGCGATCATTCATAAGGAAAACCAAGGGTCTCACCCAAACCATTTCTCTACCAATTCCATCAAAACACCGGGTTTTGAAACCTGAACACATTAAATTTCAAAAAATCTCTCTACCAATTTAAACCCATTTTAAAGAAAACACTTCCATTTCAAAATTCAACTTTAATTTTCAAAAACGCGATCACACCAACCAGAACCAATCATAGTAAAACATACAAAGAATCACCATAATGAGGAACTAGCAGTTACGCTTAACCTGATGACATGGTAGTGAGCCAAGCCCCAAGTAAGCATCAACAGCTAGGAGGAACTTAAACCATGTACTCAGACCCCACATGGGTCACTAATCCATGTGAAATCGCAACGTGACACTGGCTCGTCTCCTTTTTCATTTCCCAACCCAAAACGAGGTCAAAAGACACAACTCCCGGACTACCCCTGGTAACTTGAGGATCAAAGCGAGCAAGAGTTCATGATGCTCTTCCCGCACCTACCACTTGAGTTCCGACAGTCCTAATCTCATTCTACCGATCAACCCAAATAACAAGAACCAACCTCCTCTGATACTATTTTTTCATGAACCAGCCCGGGTCGACCCTAAACCGGTCACCCGAGCCGGTCCGCGGCAAGTCCAGAGGGGCGTTCCCAATCCCCCCAGGATGGAAAATAGTGTCGGGCATCAAGTTTTAATCATTGGGAACTATTTGGACCATAAAATATACATAGGAAAACAAGAATAAACGGAACTCGAGCAGTGCAACAAGAAAAGTAATTGAACTCCTCAATATACCTCAATGTGACCATCGAAGTCACCTCCCAACCAAAAGATGAACTTGATCTAACAGTGAGAAACTCAATCGAGGGAAACCTGGTCAACTGAAACCTACAACTGAAATGATAAAGATAGACATGAGTACAAAAAAAAATACTCAGCAGGTGATCTCAACAACAAATCCCCAAAGCAGTGCCAGTAAATAAAGAATCTATAAATTCCAGGTTTGAACTACAAAGTATAAAAGTAAGCTTTCATAATGTTTCACTTGAAGATCAAAACAAGAGAAATTACTCTTATTCTTTGTCAAAAGATGAATTCATTTCATTGATACCAAAATTCATTCTAAAAGGGAAAGAAGTTTTACATTTTCAAATTTTACACAAAGGGAACAACACATCTTCATTTGAAAACCATTTTCACAAAGTATAACAGTATAATCTGTAAATAGCAACCGAAAGTAAACAAGCAAGGAACATCATGTAACCATGGGTGATCTTAAACATCCATAGAAAACCCCTAGACATATTCGGGTTCAGACTACCTGTCGGCATGGTATTCCATAGTCAATAACCAACTGGCCTCCCTAACAGCCAACCAGTGGCATGCCCCAAATGGCCTACCTAACAAGGGGGAACCAACCTGTCTAATCGGGGCTGGCTAGAAACCATCACTCGATATTCTAAAGGAAGTCAGTAACCCATGGAGGTTTTAGTAATACTCTGTAAGTTTGAGGCCCTCGCACGCGTGACTCATCTCACCGCACTTGCCAACCCCTTACACGGACACCGCTACACAACAACCCTCAAGGAAAGTCCCCCTGTAGAGATTCCCCGCAAGCATGCACATATCAAAAGTTCTTTCACATTCAATAAGGTTTCAAATGAACCTTCACAACATTAGAACCTTTAAACATTTCACAAATGGGTTGGGTTGCCAAACGGGCACATCAACCTTTCTCAAAATCCAACACAATCATCTCTTTACATTTTAAAATTTCAAATGGACCTTTACACCAAACAACCATTCAACTCATACCAAAATCCAATCGGGCCACCACATCAATTACTTTTAGATTATTTAGTACCAAATAATTTCCAAAAGATATAACAAACACCATCACGTTGAGAACCAGAAAAAACATACTTTGAAACTCATTTAAGGAAAACCGAACAACCACTGAAAAGTTCCCAAAATCCAATTTAAAGGCCAAATGGGCATTTCATCTATCCATGTTTTCAAGAAATATCCACATTCAATAAACGATACACTCGTCATTTTCCACACACCGACCATTTCCAAACACTATTCAACAAGACTTTCACATTTCATAAAGTACTCATTTAGCAACATCACAAGAAAGTCACATTTTTTAATCCATGAAAATATTTTCTGTGCGATGTAAGGAGAAAACAGTTTTAAATTTCAACAAGTCACGACTCTAGTAATAGCTATCCAGTGCTACTATAAATTTATTGAAAAATAATGGAATGATAAGGAATAAATAAATTTTTAAATTTAAAAGCAGGTGTAGTGGGAGATCTACCTCAAGACGCAACTCGGACATGATCACGCGACGCGCCTCGCACCAGCCCCCAATTACATGCAAGTCAACCACCACAGTATCGCGAGGTTACCTAGAAAATGTGGTGCAACAATTCACAACAACTAAAATTACACAAACACAAACTTAAAACAAATCAAACAAGCAAACAACGTGAAAGAACCACTTTGAAACGTTTTCAAAACACAACTCGCACCTTCGACACTATTTACTACACCACTTTAAAATTTATAAAGAACCAAAGAGAAACCCAGAGCCTTACACAACCAAAACTCATTCAAGAACACATATTTGATCAATGCACAACCCCAACTTACTAAAATAGAAGACACAAGATAGACATAGATGAAACAAATTAAATACACATTCCCATGAAAAGATATTAAACATCACAAAATCTGGTTTTCCTGTGAAACACGCGCTACTTCACATATACCTAACACACACACACAATATCAAACACAACCCCAATTATTTTTTTAAAACTAAATTAGAACCAAGTTAACCAGCCACAAAACACATCAACTCAAATAACCTGGTGAAACAATTATCCAAAAAAAGAAGAACCGACAATTTCCACATGACATAATTAATTTAACAACAAAAACACATAACCAGCAACCTAAGAGAAGTGAACATTAGGTAAACAAGGTAAACATAATTTAAAGTGGCATAAGAAATGGAATCCAACTTCATGAATAAATAATCTTTCGAAATTCAGGTGCGAACATCAAGCACACATCATCACACCCCAAAGACTGTTAAAAAAACAGTAATAAGTAAGATTTAACCCAAAACAATGGGATTGCCCCTAAACAAGAAATCCTCAGTAGAATAACAACATAAAAAAATAGAGGGAGATAAAACAACTGTCGCAAGGGGGATTCGTTGCCGGAGGGAAAGGGGGGTCGCCGGATGGGGTTGTGTCGGCTGGGAAGGGAACCAACGGACGAGGCCGCACCGGAGAGGAGGTCTGGCCAGAGTGGAGGTGGCCGAGCAGCAGGAAGGCATAACAGGGGAGGTCGGGGCATGAGAGGGGCGTTCTGGTGAAGGGGGCGGTCGTGTGGGAGGAATGGAGAATGAGGGAGGCTAGCGAGGTCTGAGGAGGGCGTCGGGGAGTGGGGGTGCGGAGGGAGCCGGGACCACCGAGGGAGCCGGGACCTCCGTGGGAGCCGCGCAGGGGTCGGTGGCACGATGAAGGGGATGCGGGGGCCGAGACGCCGATGACAGGGAGTGGGGACACCGGGACTCTGGCGAAGAGGAGGCTGGGAGGCCGGTGCACGCAGGAGGGAAGGGGGGGGGGGGGTCAGGCACCACACAAGAGAAATGAAGGGGGGGGGGGGGGGGTTCGGGCACTGCACAGGAGAAGGGGGGGGGGACATTTAGGGTTTCAATATTTTTTTATTAATACAATAATAATAATAGTAATAATATATAATAATAATAATAGTTATAGAATAAGTAAATAAACAAAAATAAAATCCTGATAATATTAATAAAAATTTATAATGATAATAAAAGTTTATAATAACAATAATAACGTCGGAACTATAATAACCGTAATACTATAACAATCCTAATAATAAAATAATAATAATAATATTTATAACAATTTAATAATACTAATTATATTAATTGTGAACATAAAAAAAATTAATATTTAAACATCAGGCGAACACACGGTCACCCGGGCCAAAGGCACCGTCACCGCTAGCAATGCGGTGACCGCGCACTGGTGCGAACCCCGCCAACACAATTAAACTAAGAAAAATTCAAACCGGGACTAAGAAAAGATTAAAAAAAGGCATCTGTAGTCGAGGTGTGACAAAATAAGACACAAAATAAGAAATAAAATTGAATTGGGTGAGAAGATAAAATACTTACAAACCACGAAACTTCTCCCAATGACATAAGTGTTTATTTTTTTTATATTTCTTTTTTGTATTTTTTCAAAATTTGAATAGAAACAGATCTCACACACATCTCCCATCCAATTATTAATCTCCTCAAGACACTGATTTTAATAGTTATAATAATATCAAAGGTTGAAAAACATTTATTTTTACCCACCCAAGACCCAACCCATTATTATTTTCCTTTGTTTTATCAATTTGATAGTTTTTTATATTTTTTTAAACACTTTTCAATATCATTTGTACAAGACAAACATATATACATTCCCAAACCCCACTAAAGGACAACCTCTCCCCTACACTTAAATTGAATCTTGCCCCCAAGAATATGATACCATGGTTAAAATCAATAAAAGGGGACCCAAAATAAAATCCACCCCGCCACAAACATAAATTTAAATGATTTATGCAATGAAAATCCTTGTTGATATTATGTGGGATAAGGTATTAGTCTTGTAATTTGGATAAAAAAAGGTTTTCATAGGCTCGAAGGGGCTTTTAGAAGGAGGATTAATCTATGGTTAATGTGAGCCTATTTGGATATTATAATTCTCATAGGGTTCGGAAAATGCCTCTATCATATTAATCCACACTAAAGTAGAAAATTAAGCTCGAAGGTCCAGAAACTCAAGACTCACAAATGTGGGTGAAAAACACACATTTTGATTATATGGCCATAGGAGGCATTGGCATGAATTTTTTTTTTTATTTCTCACGGGTGGGGAAAATTATTTTCCAAATCACAAATTGAAGACTCAAAATTTTTGGGTTTTGACCAAAGATTATTAATCCAAAATCATGATGAAAATATAATTTTTTTAATGAAAACATGTGTTTTGACTCCCCAAAATGGTTGGAACAAATGTCAAAACTGCATGGTGAGTAAGTATGACTCTTTTGGTTGTTTTTTTACATTTATTATTATTTTTGTTATTTTAGTGTTTTTTTAAGTACAAACCCACAAAAAAGTTAAAGAGAAAAATAAAGGGTTTAATGAAGAAAGTGGTAAAAAATTAAAGAGAGCGGAAGAAGAAGAAATATGTAGAGAGAGAGAAGGAAGAAGATTTAAAGGGAAATAGGTTCCCGTGGTTTGGATTTGGTGGGTCGCCGTATCCATCTAGTGGTGTGTTTACTATTGATGTTGTGGATTTTATAGAATATGATGTATTTCCATGATTGTGTGTCCTCTCATAGTGATGCTTTAACTGATGTCCATTAACTGTGAATTTCCTTTTGAGAGAGGGGTCTTGGACTTGCACTGCACCAAATGCATAAACATTAGTAATAACAAAAGGAACTTCCTAATGAGATTCAAGCTTACATGGGTGAAGTCGAAATCGAGAATTGAAGAGAATTACCTTTTCACCTTCATGAAATACAACTTGAAAGATGTTTTTTGATGGAGTTCCATGGATTTTTCATTGAAGAGATTAGAATTCTCATAATAATCATGTCGAAAATCCTCCAGTTTAGCCTATTGCAACCATCTTTCTTCACCATCTATCTCACAATGAAAGTTGTAGGTTTTTACAGAACAAGAAGACTTATGTTGGATTTCAATTGGAAATTTATATGATTTACCAAAAACTATGATAAAAGGAGACAAAACAATAGTTGTTTTATAGGAAATTTGATAAGGCCAAAGTGAATCACCAAGTATTTTGGGCCATCCTTTTCTGTTTGGTTTTACAATTCTCTCAATAAATCTTTTCGCTTCTCTATTATAAATTTCGGCCATTCCATTTGTTTAGGGGTGATATGAAGTTTATGTTTTATGTATTACACCATTCTTTTTCAAATGAGATTCCATGGTTTTATTACAAAAAACGGGTTCCTAAGTCACTTATCAAGGCATGTGGTGAGAAAAAACGGTGGAATATATGTGTCTTTATGAACTCACTAATAGTATGGGAATCATTATTTATAGTGGGGTTGTCCTCGAACCACCTAGAAAAATAATCAACTGCAAGATGAATGTTTGAGAATCCATTGAAAGGGGAGAATGATTTCATAAAATTGATGCCCCAAATATTGATGATCTCATAGAAAATTAAAAGTTTTTGGGGCATTTCATTTCTATATGAAATTGCCTCAAACTTTTGGAAAGTGTGAAATGATTGACATAACTCATGTCTGTCCTTCATGATTGAAGGCCAGAAGAATCCAGAGTCTAGGATCTTTCGGGAGGTCCTTTGTGGTCCAAAGTTTCCACCTATGGGAAGTGAGTGAAAGAATTATAAGATGGAAGAATGTTCATTTTAATCAACACATCTCCGAATTACCTTTTCAGCCCCAGTTTTCAAATGATTATTATCTTCCCAGAGATAGAATTTTGAATTACTTTTAAACTTTATTTTTTTTCATTTGAAAAATATTCAGAAAAAACACTTGAAACCATGTAATTTACAATTGTGTTACACCATGGTATTTTTGGAGAGATAAATGATAGGTGATTTGTGGGGAATTCAGGATCAATGATTTCTGAATGAGAAGAATTAGAAATTCAACTCAAGTGATCATCCACAGGGTTTTATTTTCCTAGTCTATAATTGATTTCAAGGTCAAACACTTGGAGTATTAGGATCCATCTTATTAGCCTTAGTTTGGAATCAATTTTCATTAGTAAGAAATTTATAGCAGAATGATCTATGAAGATGATGATTTTGGCACCTATGAAATTGGAGAGAAATTAATCTAAGGGAAAAAAACCTGCTAAACGTTATTTTTCAGTGATAGTGTATTGGTATTTAGTTTCATCCAACGTTTTTGAGGCATAATAGATGAATGAAGAATTTTATCTCTTCTTTAACCTAGAACTGCCCCAAAAATTCTATTAAAAGCATCACACATTAAATCAAAGTGTAAGTAGAAATATGGGGGTTGGATTATTTGGGATAATGTAATAGCAGTTTGGGGTTCAACGAAGGCTCTCTTGAAAACCTCATTGAAATGGAAAGTAACATAATTTTGGAGAAATCGAGTGAGCGGGAGGGACATCCTACTGAAGTTATGTATGAATCGATGATAGATACCCCCATGACCGATGAATGAACAGATGTCTCGAATAGAGCTGGGTTTAGGAAGTGATTAGATCACATAAATTTTGGTAGGATTAACTTCAATACCCTATTTTGAAACTATGTTCCCTAGAACAATCCCATTTATATCCGTGAAGTGAAATTTTTCAAATTTTAACACAAGGTTACACTTGACACACTTTTGGAGGACAAGAGAGAGTGAATTCAAGATTAATTCAAATGAATCACCATAAATGGTAAATTCAACCATGAATACATCCATGCAGTGTTCAATGAATTCCATAAATATACTCATCATAGACCTCTAGAATGTTTTAAGAGCATTACGGAGGCAAAAAAACATTCACCTATATGCATATGTTCCAAAGGGGCAAGTGAAAGTTGTATTTTCTTCATCATGAAGTGAAATTGAGATTTTAAAGTAGCTGGTGTATCCATAAAGAAAGAAATAGTTTGGATTTTTAGCTAATTGTTCAAGAATTAGACCATGGAATGGAATATGGTTGTGATATTATCTTGTTTCAACATTCAATTTTCAGTAATCAATGCACACATGCTATTTTTTCATCACTCGAGTTGTGAATACCTCCCCATGTTCATTCGGGACAAAATTTATCCCACTTTTCTTAGGTAAAAATTGAATTGGAATAACCAATTCACTAATATAAATTGTGTAGATAATACCATCATGAAGACACTTGGTGATATCTTCCCTAACTACCTCAGTAATGAGTGGATTGAGTCTTCTTTGTGGTTTTCCAATTGGTTTGGATGATTACTCAAGATGGATGTGTTGAATAAAAGGGCAGGGATGATTCCTATTATGTCATATAAGGTCCAACCTAAGGCCTTTTTGTTTTCCTCTAACACCTAAACAAGTTTGTACTCCTCAATTTCAGTAAGTGAAGCAGATATAATGACAGGATAAGAGTGATCCTGGAAAAGGAATGATTATTATAGGTGTTCAGGAAGAGGTTTTATATTAGAATCATATATCATTTGTGGGTTAGACAAATCAGGAATGGAGGAAGGGACTTTAGTTGGTTTTGATTCATTTTCCTTGATATTGTCCAATGTGGAGCAGTAGATATCAGTGTTGATGCAGGATTCAATAGAGTTTTCAAGTTACTCTAGATTGATGGAGTCTATGAATGAAAGGTCAACATCAACATCACCATTTATGACTTGGTTAATCATGGTGAATATTTCACAAGATCCTTTTTAATTAGAACATGATGGATTGGGGATCAATTGACTCTTATAAGTATCCTCACAAGCATGGATTGAGAATTTAGAGTGATGCTCAAATGGGTATCACATGGCTTGGAAAATGTTGAACGCGACCAGTTGGTCACCAAGTTCAAGGGATAAGATTCCTCAATAGTCATCAATTTTAGTTCTAGTAGTCATGAGGAATATTCTTCTTATAATTATGGGATATTGAGAAGAGGTTATCAAACCTTTCATGTCAAGGACATAGAAATCATTAGGGAAGCTAAGATAAATGACACGAACAATAACATCCTCAATTATTCTCTTAGGATTGGTTATGAATTGATTGACTAACTAAATGAAAACACTCGTTGGATGTAAGGGAACTAGTCCAAGGATGGAGAATATGGATTTAGGCATGACATTGATTGAGATTCCTAGGTCTATGTGTGCATCATCAAATTTGGAACTTTCAATTTGTCATGGAATAGTAAAGGTCCCTGGATCTTTGCACTTTATGGGAATAAACTACCGGGTGGAATCAATTTCAATGGTCCTATGTTGCCTCTTGTGGGTGAAAAATACCTTAAGATACATGTAATACTTAGGGATTTGATGTATGGAATCTAAGAGGGGAATATTGACTTCTACATGTCTAACCATGTCATGTATTTCAAGATCGGGTTCAC
Organism: Viscum album; assembly: GCA_963277665.1. NCBI lineage: Eukaryota > Viridiplantae > Streptophyta > Magnoliopsida > Santalales > Viscaceae > Viscum > Viscum album. Next base: position 831,411,940 of record OY728153.1, on the reverse strand, counting down.
AGGACATCCTTGGGTTTGAAACTGCCTGATAGAAATGAATTTCATTCCTATGTGGAATGGAAGGAGCCAAGGAAATGGATTCTGATTCATTTTCATGTTTCTTTTTGTTTTCATTTTCTAGGTTAACATTTAATGGGGGGTTGGACAATGTATCTTAAGGCATATAAATTTTATTTCCTGATCTAAGTGAAATTAAATGTAAATTACACTTGGGTTCGGGTAATGGTTGAGTTGGGAGTTGGGAATAATTTCATTGTTGTTACTAGCTTAGGTGGGAAGCAAGTTGACCAATTTGGGTTTCAATGTTTTTAAGTCTGGAACGAGTGAAGGAGGCAAGATCTTACACAACACTTTACCATGGTTTCATGGAAGAAAAAGCTTGTCCCGAATTGGGATTACCATGATTTTAGTTCTTGGGTAAGTGATTTTAATGCTTTGGGAATTAAAAAGTCTCACTAGGCTAGTGGAAGCCTAGAAGAGCAGGAGGAGGATTTCTCATTTTTTGTTGAGGAACAAACAGATAAAGTTGTGGGAAATTACCAACACCTTGACAATATTGGAACTAGTTTGGGTTTTGATAAGGGAACTGAGTGATGGGTTTTATATACCTTAAGACTTGGTTATAATAAGAAGTTAAGGGCTGATAGTGAGGTTGGTTAGAGGTCTTAATAAACGAATCTGATAGTTGAGGGTTGGTGATATACTGAGCATAGGCTGCATTGAGCTATATTGGTGCAAATGAATTAGATGGTTATTCTATATGTTGTGGACTGGTGTCTGTTAGACGAGGTAGTGAGTTGCAGATTCTACATTTTTGACATGTCAAGGAAACATTGATTACGAAGAAGATGAGGTTGGGGCTTTGGCTGCCACGACTAGTTTTCTCACAAGACCTGTAAGTTCACTCATCCACTTAGTCCTCTTGTTGGGCACTATAGATAGATTCTCTTAAGCATGTTTGACTTGAGCATGTGCTCGAGTATGGAATTTTTGTGTGTTTTAATCCATGTTTCTTATGAGATCTCTTGCAGTTGCATGAGTTTTACCAACAAGAGCATCACCACTTGCGACATCAATGAAAGTTCTCTCCATAGCCAATAACCACTCATAAATGTATTGGATAAAGAGTTGGTCAGGGATTTGGTTGTGTGGGATGGTTACAATAACCTTTTAGAACCTCTCTCAACACTCATTGAGTGTTTCATTTGGGAATTTACAGATACCACTTAATTCTTTTCAGATAGAATTAGTACAAGAAGAAGGAATGAATTTCTCTAAGAAGATTCGCTTCATGTCATTCCATGTAGTTATGGAACCAGGAGGAAGGTGGTAGAGCTATGACATAACAGTGTCATCTAGGGAGAAAGGGAATGATCTGAGTTTGATTTGATCCTCAGAAACCCCTTGAGGCTTTATGGTAGAGCACACCATATAGAACACTATAAGATGAAGACATGGATCCTCACCGACTAGCCCGTTGAAATGGGGGAGAAGATGAATCAAACCTGATTGGAGTTTGAAGACCACCTCTATGTTTGGATATTGAATCCCAAGAGGTTAGTAATTCATATCAGGGGAAGCCAGTTCTTTATGTTTTTGTTCCCAATAATTGACCATATATAATTTAATTATATGTACAAGGACATGTTCTTTAATGAGTTGATTATCTCTTATGTTCTTCCAAATTTGGTGAAGTGTTTGCTCAATTTTAAGGTCAAACAAATATGAGGGATTGTTTGGGAGGACATGGGGCATTTAGAGAGATATTGGAAGAAAGAATAAGATGTCTTTTTCTGTTTGTTTTTTTATGTTTATGATTTTTATGAGAAGGTGGGTTTTTTCTTGTTTTTTTTCATTTTCTATTAATTTTGTGTTTCTTTTATGCTTTTAAATAAAATGAAAATAATGACTACTTAATTACAACAACCTAGGAAATGGTTCTTTTTGAAAGTAAGGATGATTTTTCCCATTGACCGGTCAAGGTTGTGGTGCTCTGCTAATGTTTAGAGCATCATACGGGTCAAATCCTCGATGATGATGCTTTTTAATAGTCGCTTGTTTTTTGTTGATTGTATTCTGATTGGGGGGTTTGTTTGTAAAGCTTATGAAATAATTTATTGATGATGTTTGATTTAAAAAATTGACATAGACTGGGGTGAGTTCATCATTATTTTGTTAAGCTTGTAATATCCTAGTGCTTTGCTTTATATTATATTAAATCAACACACATGAAAGAATTTGACGTTGATTGAAATTCCCAAGTATTAAGGCTTTAATCGAAGCCTCAACATAACATAATGTTCTAATAATAATCATATCTAGTTTATGGTAGTATATTTATGGTTCCAATAATCCATGGAAACCACTAATTAAACAAAACAAGTCATTAATCCATGACATGCTAAGTCCAACATACACAATGTTAAATTAAAGAATACTCATCAAGAAAAAGCTATCAATTACATAACATCCCTAAATAATGAGTCACCCCAATGAGAGATTTACTCATCCATTAATATGACTAGTAATCTGTTTTATTATACTTAAGATGATTAATTATAAAAATAAGAAAAATAAAGTGATATGAAAATAGTTGCGCGTCGAACACACAGACACGAACGATGATGTTATTTAAAAATAAAGATTATATTGAATGAGAAATAACAATAAGTGAAGGGGATTAAATTGTATTTAAACAATTTTATGAACATTAATATTAAACTATAAAAGGTGGATGATAATAAGAGATATTGAAGAAGAAAATTTCATTAAAATTTAATTACAAAGACAAACACTTGTGAAATTACAAACGATAAAAACTAAAAAAGTAAATTAAAACAGAGGGGGAAAGGTATCTCAAGTGTAAAAATGAGTATGGAATGTCCTTTCAAGCCTTTTGAAATGCATTGGTCGTGACAATATATGCTCCTTTATTTTGAAATGCCAACCCTTTTGAAAGGAGAGGATAGGATGTATTTATAGCCTAAGGTGGTGGATTGTTTGCATTCCAAAACTACCCCTTTACTTGGATTGACGATTTGGACATCCATACAACGAAATTTTGAGATATCTCCTTATTTAAAGTTGTAGATGATAATGGTTTCCGACTACTCTAAAAATGTGGTGGCATTTGAACTTATGGAGACAATGTTATGGATGTTTTCATAATTAATTTTAAACTTCCCATTTTTATCCACGAGTTTTCAATGTCTAAAATGCGAATGGTATTTTGAATAGGATGATTCCTTAAAATATAAATGAATTATTCAAAAACGTCAGCTGCCTATATCTCCAATTCATAATAAAAAATAGCAGCTTTATTTGATTTCTATATCAGGATACATGTCATGAACACTGTACTAATTTTATTTCCTTTCCATAATGCTGGGATGAGATTAAATGAATGAGTTGGGAACCTTGTATTTAGATTTGGACCTTGAATGTTTCATCCAAGACTCCTTACATTGGACCCCAAAAGTTTGAGGAGAATGAATCAATTTTCACTTATGTGTTGAGCATAGTAATTCAATTTTTATGGATGGTCCAATTACTTCTCAGATTTTTTTGGCCTTCTTGTGTGATCCATATAACACTTCAAACAACATAGTTGGCCCATGATTACTCCTAATGAAATTTTTCATATTGAATGTAGAATCGTAAAAAACAATAACCATTCAACTTGGATCATTATGGTGACAGTTATAAATAAAATGGAAAACTGACTTAATTCGATTACTTCTTAAAATGCTAAAATATTATATTTTGTATTAAAATATTAAAATTTCACACAAATTATGCACATTTCATATAAAATCAGTAAAGGTAGTATATAATAGGCCATGAATGTATTAATAACATCAATTTTATATCATCAATTATTTATATTTTTTTTGAAAATATATTTTTTTTATTTTATATAGTATTCCTCTAAAATATTCAATGATATCCTACTAGGATATTTCTCCCACACCCTACATACACATTTTTGTGAATATCGATCTTATTTTATCTAGTGTTGGTAAGGGAAAAGTTTTTCAAAGTGTTATTAGGTTTTTTTCATTATCATAGATTAGAATTATAGAGGTTACAATGTGTAACATGGAGTGGATACATATAAATTTATGATAACATTGGTTATTTTACATATATTTTCACTTGTTTCTCCAAAGAATTGTATGTTTTCTCCTGCTATCTTTTTATTTGAATACTGACATTATTTTGAATCTTTATTACCCTATTTCAATTTTAATGAGGTAAAATTATTATCAAAGATAGTTATTTATTCCAAGATTCTTGTTAGTAGTCTAGGGGTATCATGAAAACTCTTCAGGCAATGTCAGGGATGGCTTTGGTTAAAAACAGTTCTGTAATCCATGCTGGTTCTTCACAATGTATCCTCAAGTAACATTGGTTTACAATATTGTCATTATTTCAAGTATCACATGTGGTGTACCTTCCAAGATCCAACACCTTATCTTAACATCTAATAAATCCATTCATAAAATCAAATAGTCTAGGAACTAAAATAGAATCATCTCATTGCGGATGTTTTTTATATGGTAGTGGTTCAAACTACCGCCATATGCTTCTGTGACGACTTCATAAAACCACAGCTAAATCAGGTTTTGGTATCCAACTTGCCACAATTTCATCAATTTAATTGTGGTTTCTAGAATGTGTCATAGTAAAAATATTTAGCGGAGTCAGGGTGGTTTTAAAAGAATTTTCCTGTGGAAAAAATTTAATGTATTTTGCTGCGGTTTTAATCACTATTAAATATTCTCCGATTTTTTTCTTTAAAACTATTGCTAAAACCATCAAACTAACACTAAATAATAACACAAATTTATTTTTTGGTTGTTTTAACCACCAACTATAAAAAAAATATCAATATATATATGCGGTTTAATCCAATACTACATATGGTCCATTTCATTAGTGGTGGTTTAAACTGCCACTAAATATTGATTTACAAATAAAAAAATGTTGCAGATTTTGCAGCCCCAGTACCAGTACCCTAAAAAAACCTATGTGTAGAGAACTTATGAAAAATAAAATCTAATCCATCTATCAACGTTCAATAGTCAGAAATATAACAATGTTTCATAAAAACCCATTTATAGAAAACATATTAAAAAATAATCTAAACCATAGAATCACAACCATATAACAATGTTTCATAGATATAAATCTAAGAATATAAAATATATATGACCTACGACTTGGTTGTAAGCCTTAAAACTACATAGCACATACTTATGATCTATATGAAAATAAAATAGCTTTCCAAACATTGACCATCTTATACCATTATGTAATGAGGATTATATTCCATACCTTTCCTAACAAGACTTTCTATTCTAATAATGGTCATCTGCCACACTAAATTTCAAAACTATATATGAATAGATTCTCTACTTCATGGGATACAAAGAGATCCCAAAATCTCATATCCTAGTCCCATCCCAAATATTTACCAATGTCAGTGCCTTAACCCTAATAATGGGGTTAAATATCTATTATACATAGGCTAACTCAATGTGATCAAGCACACATGGGAGTAGCTCCCAAATCATAAACAATCTTACCAAAAGTCACCTAATTTTCACCTCCACACTTTAAGTCTAACTCAATGTGCGTCCCCATCATCCTCTATGTATTATTCTCTCCTATAGTGATAGCTCATGGCCAAAATAGGCTCACCTTCCATACAGGGAACACAATTCAAAGGATCTATTGTGAGAAGTGATCATTAACATGTTTCGAAAGTGGTCAATGGTCAATCCAACATTTTTGGGTCCCATCCTTGAATGACACGGCTATGGGGCTTGTGTCTCCCACTTGAATAAAATGAATCAAATAAAAAACATAATTTTTAGTCCAAAATACTAATATACACATCCAATCATAATTCCAATGAAAATATTTAATATATCCATCATTCATATGGAACATAGACTACTTCATACTCCACTAAATACATACTCCACCAATTCTAGACCAACTACCTTACTAAATCATAAAGCCATACCAAATTCCAATCCCTTTATCAAACATGGGAATACATGAAAATGTTAGGTTATGAAAATGTTAGGTAACTAATATGTGCCACAATTGATATGTGAAGAAACCCTCAATTTCTATATTTGTCCAACATATCAACAAGACCACAAGTCACCATCTGATGATGAAAAATACATGTCACCCTCTCCTCCTCCATCTCTACTTCCTTCTACCGACACCTGTAAGAAAATTATATTGAGAATTAAATATTGTCTTATATTTATATTTATACATAAAAACAAATTTTTTTTAAAACTAAATGATTTCAATGTTGTGTGATTTACCTGCTCACCACCCATCATTGATGCAATATCACTATGGATAGATCGGGTCGTCTTTTGAAAGAAATCAACCAACAATTTCTTCAAAGAGGATATTCGATCCCCCTTTTCCTAAATTGTGAATTTCATAGAAAGATAATCTCTAAGATAATCTTGACTAAAACCATGAGTAGGTACAACTTAAATTCCTGATGGCCTTCTAAAGGCCTCATATTTTATGGGTCCCAAACCCATCCTGCACACTAAACCAGGTGCCCCATCCGAAGAACATTCCCAACTACTTCATCTTGGCAGACTGAGTAAGACTACGTGGTATTGGCATCTCATTATTATTTAATTGTTTACCTATAAATAAAATATTAGTTATATTATAATCAACATATATTAACATATTTAAAACTGAAAATATGTTATTATACTGAAAAATGATTTCATACCCCTACTTCATTGGCATGCTCATTAAAAAAACACCCATCATATTTTTTATAAACATCCAATCACACTTCTATTCGGGATGCTTTCTTCCCTAAACTCTGTGACTGAATTAATTAAAGATAAATCAATAATTTAATATAAAAAATAGATAATTTTTTTCTATAAATATTTAAACTAATGAAAATATTACTAGAGTTGATCAGCTTCTTGAAACACTCTTTGACCCCGTGGTGTGAGGGATGATTTACTTAGCCCAGCATGATGCATTATTCATTGAATAATATTAAAAGAAATAAAATGTAATTTAATAGTGATGTATGGAATTTCATATCTTTTTAATATACATTAATTAATGTAACATGAAATTAATATAAAAATAAATATTTCCATACCATGTGATACTCATCACAATGCCAATCAATAAAGACAATCCATTTCCCTCTAGGAATCCCATTGGATACCTTATCATACATATGGTTGGTGATCAACAAAGTATCATTAAAATTACTAAGATGAAGGCATATGCCTCAAATTTTAAAATGTAATTAGAAGGGAAACTGGCTCTACAGTGAGCTGGCCTATAAAAATGTTATTTTTTCAGTCAGATTCTATACGTATGATCATTTAAAATTGTTATCCATAGTTTCATTACTCCATATATTATGATAAAATAGTCAGTATAAAAAAAGTGAAATAAATTTATTCATATTAAAATTTTTACTTATAATAGTAGCCCTCCAATATCCCAATAAAGAACTATTAGTGGCTCCTAGCTCCCTCACTATTAAGGCTGCTAAATGGGAATGCATCGACTGAGCTGATGATGGGTTTCTCACAGAGGGTGTGGGAGATAATGCAGGGGGAAAGAATATGGTTTCTCAGATAGTGTAAGGAGGGAGACATATGGATAATAATATGTCAATGTGGTTGATGGAATAGTATAATGCTTCATATTTTTCATTCCTATCATTTAATTAAATAAAATCAACTTCAAAAAAATTATACAGAAATAGAAATTATAAACAATTAATAGTTTTATCAAACAAAATATACAGAAAATGACAAATAATCAATCCTTTCAAATATGTTTTTCTATTTCCTTCTTACTTCATTCAGTTTTATTCAATTCTCTTGAGGATTCCATCCAAATATTTTTTGTATTAATAAAATATACAGAAATGGTATGAAATGTTTTCTTTTCCTAAAATGATCCATCAAAGAAGGTTGTGTTCCAAATGTTGATATATTTTTTAGAAAGACTAAAAAAGACATGACATCCATGGTAAATGATGAAATGTATGATAGGCAGAGTATCATATAAAACTGGTCAAATCCAAAAGGAATATTCCCATGGTGTGAGAAACTTTGAAGGCCTGACAGTCATCTAGGCTATATAGTGTATACATAGTGATAGGCGGTTTTGTAGGTAACATATAAAAAGGATTGGGTTTCATAATTAGACACCAATGAATAAATTTTTTCATACACCATATTTTTATGTGTTTTAAGTAAGATGTGAAATGAAAAAATGAATTCCATATATTATGGGATGTATTGAAACCATATTTTTAACATTTCATGATCGCTAAAAAACTATATAGGATAGAACTAAGATATCTAGTGAAAATATAAATTGAGGTGTCTCTATGTCCTAATGAATGTGTTGTGTTTTAAGAAGATGAAATGAGTTTCAGTGGTTTCAAAAAACTATACATATTGATGTCCATGTAATAGAATAATATTTTTTATGAGTAAATGTTTATTAGTCCTATGGTTCATCATACCCAAGTAATAGAGTAATATTTTTTAAGATTAATTTTTTCCCCATTTTTATTCCACCATCATTAGCACATTAATTCATAGGTTTGTAAAGTCCTAATTTCAATTTTTTATGCCCTAACCCTATATTCTTTTCATTTGTGTAGATCCCCATAGGAAAACCATTCTTCTTGGTTTTAAACCCTCTAATAACATAAAATATACCCTTTAAGGGATCTACACAGGGTCTTGAATTATAAACATAAACAATTTGTAATACTATAGTTTGCGTCCTATGAAATTACACTAGGATTCATATTTAAATCATTATGATATTAGAAAATATGTAACCCTGTGGTCCAAGACTTCTAACCCTAAAATTTTTTCATCATCATAGTTCGATTGGTATAACCATAAACTAAAAAAGTAATGATGAAAATATGTATGTGAGGTTGAAAACCGATAATGTAAACCTGATCTAGAGTTGAAATCCCTCTGTGGGGTCGCTCCCATTACTTATGAATGAAGAAAGTGATAGAAGAAGGAGGTACAAATCCAATAGGGACCCACTGAGGACCCCTATAAAATCTTGGCTATTTAATTAAAAAAAAATTATAATACATAGAGAATGAAAGAATCACAAATTTATAAATAAAAAAATAAAAACCATTCCCTGTGTATATAGTAAATGGAAAATAAACTACGATAACATGGAAAAACATCCAAAACTGATATATAAGTATTATATAATAATATTATAATGTATAAATTGTATAATATTTTACATTAAGTTAATTATATTTAGAAATTTCTTGCAAAAAATAGTAACTAAACAGATATTTGAGCAATAAAAATAGTACTCAGTGTTAACTCTGATTGTTCTTCTCATAGTCTTCTTCCAAAATTACTTTTATATCCACCATTCATCATTTGGACCTTTCCTTTATATGAATAAGGATAAATAATTTTTACACAAACAATTAAAGCTCACATGAGGGGTTTGGCTATTAAATACTCAAATTATTCCCACTAATCTCTCTGAAAAAATTTTAGTGGTAAAATAATATATGAAAATGTATGTGTCGTGTAGTGTTTCATTACCTTACTAATATGTATTTATTGAAAAAACACAATTGATTTCATATAACGGGATGAAAAAAATAATTTTAAAAACTCTATAATGCGTCAACATTATTACTGGGCACCATATAACTCATACTTACATGCATCAGGTCACTCCTAGGTTAATCGTCTGGACCAAATAGAATTTTTTAAGGTACCCTTTTATAAAAGTCCATCAAGGTTGTAATATAACAAAACTAGTAAATTAATGAAACAAGAATTCTTATTTAGGAAATAATATATGTCTGGACCTAACCCAAGTTTCCCGAAGCTGGTGCATTATTTGATTATATTGGAATATAATGAAGGGATATGTTTCCTGAAATAAAAAGTAGTTTAGTAGAATTTGGAAACAAGATACATATATAATTTCAAAATTACACCATTAAAGGAAATACAACATTAATTTATTCCATTTGAAACATCCATGCCTCCTATATTTTTCCTGACAATTTCTCATAACTTACATCTTTAAATCCTAGGAAAATGAAACACAAGAAAGGGGTGAGATCAAATGCTCAGTAAGAGTAAGAAATATAGTGGTAGATAACCTAAACATAAACATTTTTTATCTGTAATAAGTGAAAACATGTTCCTTTACATATAATAATTTTGAACACATTATAAAGGAATGTGAGCTAAGTAAATAATGCCAACATAATCATTTGTATTATACTAATATTATAACCACATGAATATTCAATTACTGGATTTATTATGATGTATGTGAATATTTCAGACATTCTAAAACATATTTTCAAGGCCTCGGCCATGATTTCTAAAAATTATTAAGGCCTTGGCCAAAATCATATCACAAATTGGGGCAAGGAATCGGCCAAGTCCACATCTATTTGTATCATGAGGCCGATTGATGCATCCAGGGGATATCAAAGGTCCCAAACATCACATAATAAGTCCAATACATTCCTAATGTGAATGGGGATTAACATAAATATCATATACACACATATTGAAACTATAATAGGAAATGTAAATATCCTCCCCCGAACATTAAGCTAAAACACTCATCATTCAGAGAAAATTGTTGAATGGTATTAGGATAGCACATCCACAGTAAAACTAGTCATATACCATAAAATAAATATTGAAGATGAAATCATAAATGATTAATCCCAATAATACATAATAATCATCAAGAGTGTTGAAATAGACAAAAATTCTCTTATATCTTCTTTAATAAATTTTTGAGATAAATACTCATTTATTTTGAATAGTAGAGTTATTTTTAAAAAATCATTGAATAAAACCATAAGTTATGTAAGATAGTACCATTATAATAAAATGATTTATTTAATGAAGATAATGGTTTCCAAAAACAAATTATATAGTTCCCTTGAAAATAGGTAAGAATTTGACAAATTCCCTTGAATCGGGCTTATATTTTGGAAACAATTTGGAAAGTTCCTTTTAAATGGTGTAACTATAATTAAAATAGGAAATTATTCTGTTTGGTGAAAATATATAGAACACACAAACAATGTTTATGAGGAGTAAATAAAAACATATAATAATTTCATTTAGTTAATTAGACAATGAAAGTAACATGAATGAAAATGAATGTTCGGGAGGAAAAACCCTTACAACATTGTAATCAATTGAATAGTATGCACAAAAATTAATGATCATTAAATGATACATTTACTATCAAGAAAATAAAGATATTAATTGTATGAAACATAAATGGGAAGTATTTATATATAATTCACTAGTAATAGTAGTGATTACAGAATATCTGACTAAAATGGAAGAGAGATGAAGAAACCCTTACCTTATGTCTGAAAGGGTTCTGCTCAGGAACTTAATGTCTTGGAATATAAAACTAGAATTATTAATAACTTATTTAAGAAACTATTAAAAATTTATTTAGTTTATCATAATTCATTTTAGTTAATTTGTTCCCCTATTGATAAGTTATTATATTGAATTTCATCATTCAAGAGTGTTAATTTTCCTTATTTTCATAATTTGTTCACTTGTTCTAAAGTAATGGAGTACATGTGGAATGGATGTAAGTCTCTAGAATTGAAATTAAATAATATTTATGAATATATTTATTTTTTAATATTCATTTTTATAAATTTTATACATGGAAATAGAATTATTCGTTAGAATAAATATTTATGACATTTACTTACATTATTTGTGCTGTATTTTGATTATTTGGATCTACTATGGTCATATGATTTAATAATATGTATGTATACTGTTTCATGAATTTTAAATAGGTTATAATACATTTATTAAGATATGTTTAAACTATCAAAATGGTTTTATGACAATTAATGATGGATAATTGATGAATGAAACTTTGTCATACATAAAGGTTAAAAATTGGAACCTTATGGACGTTGATTTCATTTAGAAAATAAAAGAGAGAGAGAGAGAGAGTAAGGATATTGATGATGGTTATTACATTAACATGATATAATTATTGTATATATATGACAATTTATCTATCATGGATATTTGGATAGAGGATTTGAGGAGATGATAAAAAAAGATGATAAATTGAAATGAAACTAAATGAAAAAGAAAGGTGTTTTACCACTGGAAAAAACCTCCTTGAGAACCTCCTTAAGGGAAGGGATTTTGGTATTTTGGAAAGAAAAAAAAGCTTAGTGTATGAGGTGAGTAACTAAGGAAGGGTATTTTGACCTAAAATTTATTTAATTAAAGGCTTAGAGGATATAAGTGAAGATAATGTAAGGGGGGTTTATAGTGGAGGAGAGGTGGGTTTTCATAATTTTTAATCAATAGTTTATTAATTTCACTTAAGACCAAAAATAGTGATGATTACATAACTAATAATAGTAATAAATGAATGTGAGTTCAATCAAAGTGGGATTACATCACTTATGTTGTCATAAAAAGTGTATTTAACTGATAATCTTCATATACAGTATTTTACCATATTTCATTATTCCTCAATAATTCATGTATTTCTGAAAAATACCAAAAATTTAACCTAACCATTTATCGACGAGTAGAGACCAAAAATGAAGTCCACTTCCCAAAAATCATTTTCTAAATTTTATTAATTTGATATTTAATTAAAACCATAATTTATTCTAAAAATACAATTTTAAAACATTTATTTACTTATTCCAAAACATAGGTATTTTGTACATCCCATAGAATATTATTTATATACTATCATAAGTTAGATTACTATTAATTAGGGTATATAAATATTCATAATGGTATTTTACTATTCATAAGGGTAGGTTATTGTTCCCCAATAATTATGGTTTTCTAATAGGACCACAAATAACATTCTGGTCGCAATCGTGTACGTCATATTTTAGAAATTCACATCACAAAAGTGAAAAAATTATATTTAAAGGTAACATAGCACTAAGTGGTTCAATATGTTCTGTTTTAATGTGATTTTGACTTATTTATAAGAAATTAATTTCCATTGAAAAAAATATTTGGTCCTTACATTCTCCCCTCCTTACAAAAACTTCATCCTCATAATTCACAAAATGTTACCAGAAAATATTCGGGTATGTCTTCAGTATAAGCTTCTGAAGATACCATGTTACTTCCTCCATCTTATTATTTCACCAAATAACCTTTACTAGAAGAGTTGTTTGATTTCTCAATACTTGTTCTCTACTATCAATAATCTTTATAGGCTCTTCACAGTAAGACAGATGAGGCTCAACTTCTATTTTTCATAGGCGAGTACATTCGTTGGGTCTGGCATGTATTTCCTTAATTGGAAAACATTGTGAACCTTGGAGAGACTTGGTAAAATTTCCATACGGTATGATATGGTTCCAATTTGATCAATAATTTAAAATGGTCTGATGTACCTGGGACTTAATTTTACCCTCTTACCTAATCATATAATACCCTTCCATGGAGATACCTTTTTAAAAACGTGACATCCTTATAGAAATTCCAAATTCATACTTCTGTTATTGGCATATCTCCTTTTATTACATTGATATATTTTAATATGGTTTTAGATATTCTTCACCTTTTCCGTTGTTTCCTCAATGTGCTCTGGTTCTCTGAGTTTTCTTTCACCTACATCAACCTAGGAAGTTGGTGTAAGACATCTCATTCCATATAATGCTTCATGTGGTTCCATCAGACTAAAACTTATTTTATTATATTTTAAAATAAGTCACTTTTGGGTAAGTGAGAACCGAATAATTATTAAGAACCATAGGTTGGCAGGCTTTGGAACCACACTGAAGTCCAGACCCGTCCAAAAGAGAAACCAGAAAACAAAAACCAAAATCACTTTAAGGAAAAGTGAGAACCAGCATGAAAACAAAAACCATTGGAAGGCTGGCCAAAGAACCTTGTCTAGGACCAGATCCACCTAGAAAAACACCTCAGCACGCAGAACTGACAAGAGAGCACTCAGAAAGATAAATCATCAACATGACCACCTACACAATAGAAAGATTCATATGGTGCCATCTGAATACTTTAATTGAAGTTATTGTTATAGGAAAATTCTACGAGAGGTAAATATTGATCCCACATACCTAGAAATTCATATGAACAAGACCTTATGATGTCATCCAAATATTGAATAGTCTATTCTGATTGTCCGTCAGTTTGTGGGTGGTAGGATATGCTCAAACGAATATCAATATCTAGGGAATTCTGAATAATTTCCTAGAATTGTGATGTAAAATGGGGATAATGATTAGATAGAATTAATAAGGGTAAACCATGAACTGCTAAAACTTCATTAATATATAGACTTTCTAATCATTCAAGTGGTAAATATTCTCTTATAGCAAGAAAATATGCTAATTTTTTAAAAAGATCAATAATGACCCATATCACATCATTCATTATTGGAGTCTTTGGTATCCTCATGACAAATTACATCATAATATCATCCCATTCCCACATAAAAATAGGATGTGGTTTCATGACTCCTCTAGGTTGTAGTCATCCATCCTTCACCTATTTACAAACCAAACATCTCAACACATAATCAATAATCTCCCACTTCAGGTTTTCCTAAAAAAAACCTCCTTTAGGTCTCTATACATCTTTGTGATACCCGGGTGTATAGATAAATTTGATCTCCGAGCATCATCCAATTATTCCCTCATTATCATAGGAATAGAGGGAACACAAATCATCTTTCTTAATTTCAAATTTCCACCTTCATATACAAATTCAATCAAATTACCATCATTTACAACATTAATTTTTTTTTGAAACTCCTCATCATCATCCTATGAACATTTTATCCTTTCTCGTAATGATGGTTTGAAATAAATTTGAAAAAGTAGTGATGTTTTACCTTCCTTGAGAAATCTCATATCCAAATTTACTATATCTATGAACAAAGTATCCCTTTCAACTCTCATCTTGTTTAGAATTCATTGGTCTTTTCTAGTTAAAGTATATTCTACATTATTTTCCTTCTTAGGGTTTTAGTGTATTGTGAAATCATAATCCTTGTGTAGATCAATCCATCTCCTTTGTCTCATGTTGAGTTCTTTATATGAGAAGATATATTTCAAACTCTTGTGATCTGTATGTATCTCACATTTTTCTCTATAAAGGTAATGTCTCCAAATCATCAGAGAAAAGATTATTGATTCTAACTCCAGATCATGAGTATGATCATTTTTTCATGAATTTTTAGCTACCTAGATTCATAGGCAATCAGTATATCATTTTTAATAAGGACACAAATAATTAATTAATTTGATACATCATTAAAGTTCAAAAATCCAATATTCCCTAATGGTAGAGTCAATATTGAAGCACTCACTAATATTTTCCTCGATTCATTAAACCATTCTTCTCATTACTTTATCCATACTAACTGGATCACTTTTTGTGTAATCTTGTTCAATGGGTTTTCTAAACTGGAGAAGTTCTGAATGAAACACCAATAATAACCTGCTAAAAAAATTAAACAACCTACCTTAGTTATGTTTGTTGGAGATGGACATTCTTGCCCAACCATTTTCATCACATGATCTATAGGCATTCCATCCTTAGAGACATTGTGGCCCCGAAAAGAAAACTAATTGGAGCCAAAAATCACACTTTCTAAACTTCCAATATAATTTAACTCATCTAGGAGTCTTTATAATAGGGTACATGTGATTTTCATGGTCTTCAATGGTTTTAGAGGATACCAGGATGTCATTAATAAATAGAACTACAAATTAATCATGATATTTCTTTAAAAATATATTCATTAGATCCATGAAAAATGTTGGAGCATTAGTCAGTCTAAAAAGCATTACTATAAACTCATAATTCCTATATCTGGTTTCAAATGCTAATTTTGGAATGTCTTCCTCACAATCAACTAATGATATCCAGATCGAAGATAAATATTTGAAATATATTAGGATCCATAAAGTTGTTCAAATAAATCATTAATGACAGGTAGGAGATACTTGGTCATTATTATTATAGCATTGATCTCCCTGTAGTCAATGCATGACCTCATAGACCAATCTTTCTTCTAAACGAAAAGAATAGGGGCTCCCCATTGAGAAAAAGAAGGGAGAATAATTAATTTATTACTCAATTATTCTAGTTGTTTCGCTAGTTCCACTAACTCCAAAGTGTCCATTATATAAGGGGTCTTTGATATGGGCCTTGAACCAGAAATTAAGTTAATGGAAAAATCAATTTCCCACTCTGGAGGATGTCTAGGAAAATCCTCTGCAAAGATGTCAATATATTCTTTGAAAACAAGTACATCTTCTATTTAAACATTATATTCCTCACCCATAGTTATTGCATTCCCTTCCTCGCCAATAATTGAATTCAGTGGTGTTATTGGGGGTGGATCTAGAAGAGAATCAGATGATGATGATTCTGCACTAAAGATAAGGTATTTTACACTATTCAAAAAAATTGTAACTTCCTTATTCTTGAAATAGATCTTCGCATCATTATTTGATTTCTAATTCATACCGAGGATTATATCAATTTCCACAATTGGTATGATGATAAAAATAGAAACTAAATCACCTTTATATGTCATGAGGGGACTGATCGACACAACGTTATTACAATGACACATCCACTATAGGTTTTGACTAATAAAACCTATATTAAATGAAATTGGACGTGTCTAATTTTCTCAGAAAATTGGGAAGATATAAATGAATGCGATGATATAGAATAAAACAAAGCATTGGCTATATTTTATGAAACAATTAATGTACCAACCACCACTTCATTAGGAACTTCATCCTCCGCAGTTATGACTGTATAAGCTTTTCCCTGCTCCCTTTTCCTTTTATGTAGCATGTTTCCATAACGCTTTGGTCAATAATTTTCATAGTGTCCCATATACCGACAATTATAGAATTGAATATTAATAGCTTCTTTATTCCCCTTACAATCAGTAGAAATATTTCCTTTCTTTACACATTTGTAGCATACACTTTTTCACATTAAGTAGGAACCAAGGTGTTTCCTTCCATAATTGTCACAGGTTGTAAATTCAATTATTCCCTTAACCCCAATTTCCTTCTTTCCTTTTCTAGAGTTCTCAACAGAACTCTTCTTCTCTTTCATTCACTTAATGTCATAATACTTAGATAATTCCTTTTCCATCCTGAGAGAACATGAAACTATACCTTCACAGGATAAGAAACGTTGGGTGACTTGTGTGCATTGGAATAATGGGTTTAGGCCATCTAAGAATCGATCAAAATTTATCCTTGGATTTCATATATAGTCCATAATATGCCTTTATAACATTGTGAATCAAGCATTATAATTTGCAACATTCTCATCTTCCTTGTCCCTCAAATTAAGAAATTTCTTTTCCATATCTGCTCATTGTTCACAAGGAATGTATTTCTCTTGGAATATTTCCTTAACATACCGATATTCCATCTCTTATATATCTTCCTTCTCCATTGTTTTTTTGATTAACTACCACCAATTATCCACATCTCCTAATAGATGATAAACTCTTATATCGACCCTATATTTTTCATTACACCCCTAAGTGAGAAATATCTTCTATGTGGAACTTATCTACTATTAAACAACAAATGGGTTTGTAGTTTCATTGAATGATATAGGTTGTCATCACATAAAGAGACCTAACAATGATCCTCCACATGGATGATCCAAATGCTCTATATGGGTAAGGGTATTGTTCATAACATGAGAAAGTGGTTCCATTATAGTTATAAGCTACTCTGCACAAGTCGTAGAACAAGAGCCAACAACATTATCTTCCATTAAAGGGAAATTCCTACATGGGATATGCGTGTTCATGTAGTTTCAATTTCTTCCACTAGGCCCAATTTCTAGATAATGGAATTCACTAGATTTGGTTAGCAATCATAATGTATAATCTTAACATAACAAAATACCTAGCATAAATTGAAATCCTACGCATTGTTAATCCCATAATCACAAAAAATGGTTTCTTTGAGAGAATATTTATATTTATATCCTTCATATTGGATTTTAAAGAAAATGTGAATTAACATAATCATATCCCACGGGAGTGTCAATACCAAGAGTGTAGCAAGGCCTATTTTCATGTACCAAGATACCCCAGGTCAAGCCCAAAAAACCTTGTCAGAGTTTTCACTCTTAGGTACATATGTTCTAGAGCCACCTCTACCTATTTGTATCTTGGTTGGGATGTATTTTCTAGAAATATCCACATAACATATTCATTACAAAAATACCAAGATGTTCTTGTATTATTATCCTCAATTACTATCTTAGAGATTTGTTCCCTAAACTATGTTTTGTAAATCTAGTTTCTATGATTTCTACAAAATTTCCTTTGATACCAACTATAAGGACTCAACCCCAGTTTCCCAGATCCGGTGCCTTATTTGATTATATTGGCATATAAACAAGTCATATACATCTGAAAGGACCATGTAGTATAGTAAACTTTGGAAACAAGATACATATATAAGTTGAACATTACTCATGAATGGAAGTACAACATTTATTTATTCCATTAGAAACATCCACGCTTCATAGATTATTCCTTCAAATAACTCATAACATACTTCTTCATATCCTAGGAATATGAAACCAAAGAAAGGGGTGAGCTCAAATGCTCAGTAAGAATATGAAATATTTCGGAAGCTAACATAAACTTAAAAATTCTCCATGGAGAATAATTAAAAAAACATTCCTTTACAAATAATAAACTTGAACATGTTATGGAAGGAATATTGCTGTGTAAATAATGACAACATAATCCTGGGTATTTTACTAATCTAATAACCACATGTACTTTTGATTACTAACTTTATAATGAGGTAAGTGCATATGACTGACATTTTGAAACATATTTTCAAGGCCCTTTCCAAGACGTCTAAAAATTATTAAGTCCTTAGGGAAAACCATATCACAAGTTAGGGCAAGGCCTCGGCCAAGCCGACATCTATTTGTCTCCTGAGACATACTGATGCATCGAGGGGATATAACAAGCCACACTTATCACATAATAAGTCCAATTAATTCTTCATATGAACAGGGATAAACACAAATAACATATACATTCATATTGAAACTATCATATGAAATGTAGATATCTTTCCCCAAAAATTATGGCTTAACACTAACTATTCGTAGAAAATTGGTGAATAGTTTTAGGATAGAACAACCATAGTCAAAATAGTCATAGAATATCCAATAATATGGAAGATGAATAATAAATGATTAATCCCAATAATACATGTGAATCACCATGTATACTAAAATAGATGAAAATAGTCATATAACATCATTAAGCAATTCTTGAGATACATACTCTTTTATTTTGATAAGAAGAGTTGTTTTCAAAAAATATTTATATAAAATGAAAAGTGAAGTAAGATAGTAATTTCATAATAATATTAGTGATTTTAAAAATATTATGGTTTCCAAAAACATATTATAGTGTTCCCTTGAACATAGGTATGAATTTGAGAAATTCTCTTGAATCAGGCATGTATTTTGGAAACCATTTTAAAATATCCTTTTAAAACCTATAACTACACATAAAACAAGGAAGGATTCAGGTTGGTTAACATATATAAAACACAGAAACATAATTTATTATGAGTAGATAATAATATATAATAATTTTATTTAGATAATTATAAAATGAATGTAACCTAAATGAAAATGATGGTTCAAGAGAAAAAACCCTTACAACTTTGTAATCAATTTAATCTTATGGCCAAAAATTAATGTTCATCAAATGATACATTTAATATAATTTAAATAAAGATATTAATGATATGAAACCTAAATGGGAATTATACATAAACCATACTAATGAAATACTAGTGATTACGGAATATCTCACAAAATGGAAGTGAGATGAAGAAACCCTTACCATATATCTGAATGTGTTCCTCACTTGGACATAAGGTTATGGAATATGATATTATAAGAATTAATAACTTATATAAGAACCTATTAGAAATTTATTTTATTTATCATAATTATGTTCATTTCATTTTTCCCTTTTTGATAAGTTATTATATTGAATTTTGTCATTCTGGAGTGTTCATTTTCTATATTATCATATTCGGTTCACTTGTTCTTAAGTAATAGACTTCATGTGGAATCGATGTAAATCTCCCTAATTGAAATTACAAATTTTTGTGAACATAAAAATGTTTTAATTGTAATTTATATCATTTTGTTACACGGAAAGAGGATGAATCATTAGATAAAATATATATGTCATTCACATAGATTATTTTTGCAGTATTCTTATTATTAGGAACTAGTTTGGTCATACGATTTAATAATATGTATGTATACTGGTTTATGAATATTAATTAGTTTATAATAAATATATTAGTGTATTTTTCTACCATAATAATGGTTTCATGACCTGTAACGATGGAGAAATTGGAGAACGAAACTTCGTCGTCCATGAAGGTTATAAATTGGAACCTCAAGGACGTTGATTTTGTTTATAAAATAATAAAGAGAGAGAGAGAGAGTAAGGATATTGAATATTGTTCTTCCATTCACATTATATAATTCATGTATATTTATGATAATGGATATATCATGTTCATTATAATAGATAGGTGAGGATTGAATAACAAAAGAATATAAATTGAAATGAAACTAAATGAAAAAGAATGGTGCTTTACCTCTTGAAAAATCAACTCATTGAGAACCTTTTTAAGGGAAGGTATTTTGGTATTTTGGAAAGACCAAGAGATTCTTGGATGAGGGTAGTGAATAAGGAAGGGTATTTGGGAATAAAATTAAGGAGCTTCAACACTTGGAGGAGTGATGAGAAGAGGGAGTGAGGGGGGTTTTATAGAGGAGGAGAGGAGGGTTTTCATAATTTTTAATCACTAGTTTATTAATTTCCCTAGAGACCTTAAATAGTGATGATTCCATGACCAAGAATAGTAATAAATTCATGTTAGTTCTAACCAAGTGGTATTACATCACTTATTATGTCAGAAATAGTGAATTTAACTGAAAATTTGTATATACGGTATTTTACCATATTTCACTATTCATCAAAAATTCGAGCATTTCATAAAAATACCAAAAAATTCAACCTTACCATTTTTCGATGCATAGAATCTGAAAAAAATTCAGTTTTTAAAAAATAATTACCTAAAAATGATTAATTATATATTTAATTAAAACCATAATTTATTCTAAAAACTGTTTTAAAACATTTATTTACTTTTTCCAAAACATACGTAAATCGTACTTCCAATTGAATATTATTTATATACTGTCATAGTTAATGTTACTATTCATTCAGGTATATCACTATTCATTAGGAAATGTTACTATTCATAAGGGTAGGTTTCTATTCAACAAAATTTATGTTTTTATCATTTGACTCCAAATAACTTACTGATCACAACTATGTATGTCAGATTTTTGAAATTCACATCACATAAGTGAAAAAATAATGTTTAAAGAACACATATCACTTAGTAGATCATTATGTTGTGATTTCCTATGATAATGAAATATTTATAAAAAATTAATTTCTATTGAAAAAAATATTGGGTCGTTATAAGAGTAATGTAAATCTCATATAATACTAGGGTACCCTCCTTCCAAAAATCATGTTATAAGGGTAATATACCTTATGTTACAAACAAGTGTAACCACCATTAAAAATAATTTCATAATGTTAAATAATTAACATGGAATGATTTAGTTCAAATAGAGATAAATACAAAATCATTAAACATAGAATCATATTAGGACATATAAACATTGGATCATTTAATTGTACCATTTGTATTATATATCTGCATGTAAAACATAGAATCATATTGTAAATGAAAGCATAATAATGATGGATGGTGATGGGTTGTGAGGTGAGGGGTAGCGAGGTGAGGTGCGGCAAGGGACAGTGGGGCTAGGCACTGAGAGGGACGATGAAGAATGAAGAGGTGAGGTGTGGAGAGGCAAGGTACGAAGAGGGCCAGTGAGTGGCGACAATGGGCGGGAGGGGAAACAACAAGGCTAGTGCTTCTGGGAGTCATTGGGGTGGGGGTTGGGTGGGTCGAAGGTGTCAAGGGTTTTGGGGGTTTCAGGGAGGGGGAAAGACTGCAGTGTGCAAAATTGATTAAAATTTTTAGCGACGGTTTATAAAAAACTGATGTAAATGTATTTCAAAAACATTGTGGTGGTTTAGTAAACCACTTCTAAAAACCTGCTTCTAAACACTCATTTTTTACAGTGATCCAACTATTTATAACCAATTGGAATTATAATCATTACAAGAACCCTAATCTTCCAATATAACCCCTGAATACTAAAGGGAACCCCATACCTATACTCCATGGTTGGGTGCTAAAAACATTCATTAAAAATAATCTATGATACATTTAGATAATAAAAAGGGTAAATATTTTTTTAATTTTTCATCACTTCTGTAAGTTAAAAACTATATCTCAAAAATAATCACAAAATCCTAGAATAAAAGACTGAGTGTCATTGAGGACTAGTAACAATTGAATTTTTTTACATCACTTGTGAAAACATTCCAATAATTTATCCACACTAGGCTTCCTTCTCGACTTCTCATAAATTATAGTCATTTTCATAACTATGGTGAATGGAATCATAAGAAATAGGTGAGATCAAAAAATTTGTGTGGGAAAAACTAATCAATATTTCATCTTGTCTTAGATAATAAGAATATGAAAAAGGATGAGAATTGAGATATTTATTATTAAAAATAACATGTAAAAATATTATTTGTCCACAAATAATGATATAAGGACATTAAATATCAAATGGAAAAACATATACCTTAAAAAAATATTAAGAAATCATGATATAATAAACATTATCCATGGAGAATAACCACAGGTTTATAACATGAATATGTAAATTACCCATTAATAATAGAGTAATAATGAAATTTGGAAAAACATAAAAACAATGAACCATCATATTGATAGAATATCTATGAAACACTACCCTTTAGTTTTTGAGGATATTCAATAAGACTCAATATTTAATCTGATATCATATTCAAGAGGGTTCATAATATATTATCTAATTCTTCGGTGGGTGGAATAAGATCCCATATTTCATCATATATAAATTTTTGTGCTGTAATATATCATTCATTCAATATATCATGATAACTAATAGAAATAAAATAGGTTGCATATCATTTCCAAATGTAGTAACATTAAATGATATTAAATGTTGATTAGATTATAATAAAAATTTTATCACCAATAATTATTATATCGTCATGTAATTTAAATGTTGATTTATAATACATAACTCCATAAGAGTTAGACCTATTAATATGAAAATGGATATGAAGCCACTAAAAAATATTTATGAATTTTTTTTAACATTGTTTTATAGAGACGAAATTATGAATCACATTGAAAAATAAATCTCAATAAGGTTTCATGGAAAACAATTGAAAAATAACACATTAAAATAAATAAAAATAACAGATCCTTGAATAGTACATTATTATTTTAGATAATAAATTTGGAGTAGAAGACAAAAATAAAATCATGAATGGGAATTTTTTAAGTTTTTAAAATATAATTGTTGAAAAAAATAAAGATAGTGAAACATTACTTATTTTTAAAATAAATATTGGTAATGTTCATGATTATAAAATATAAATCAAAATTTTAATTTAAACTAATAATGGATAAAATTAACTGTAAGATTGAATATATATATGACATAAAATATCTCATTTGGAAAAAATTGGAATTATTCTTACCATTATCAACATTTATGGAGAATAATGTCAATGAATGTAATTAATTATAAAATAAGGGTTAATGTAATTTTGATATCATCGTATAACATAATGAAACCATCATTTAATATTAATAGTATAAAAGAAATCATTATGACTCATGAAACGAAGTTGAGCTAAGAAAACACCTCACATCGTTGTTATGTTTCAAATTGAAACCCCATGAAAGGTAAAAATTGAGATGAATTTTTAAATACCTTAATTTATATGAAATATTATTATAATAAAACCATTGAAAATATATACACCACAAAAAAAGAAACAATTGTTCAATACACATAATTTATCAATTAAGCAATACTTCAATAAAAACCCCTTAAATAAAACTTTGTCAAATGTTCTCTGACCTAATGTACAAAAAAATCATAATGAAATATTTTATAAAAATATTCATTCCTAAAAATAGTTATAAACATTATTTTATCATATTATATTCATATATTAGTTATTTATATTTTATTTTTATCATTCTGTGTTATTAGATATGATTTAATGTTTCATGGTGGTAGTGTCAATTATTGTTTATTAATTAAAATTTTATCATTATAAGATCATTTAATTTACCATAATATATTTTTTATTCCTATTATTAATGTTTTTATATAATTATATAATTATTTATGTCATTATTATGGGCGATGGAGTTAGTGGAGAACATGTTTCAATATATTTTTAAAAAATAAAGGGTTTAATTAATAATAATTAAAATATTTACACAATATTTCTAGAACCATAATCCAATTTTTTTCTCATTAATGTATCATAAAATTAGTATTTATTTTTTTATAGTGATTCATGAAAATGATTTATATAAATTCTTAAGTTGATTGTTTAAATTAAGAACATGTTATGATCTATGGGTGAGTATGGTTAAGAACATGATTCTTTTGTAATAATATATTTATTAACATAGAATAATTATTTTATTTTAATTTTTAATGAAGTGCATTTGAATTTTAAAATATTTTGTTAGTAAAAAAATAATAGATGAAAAACAATATGTCACTTTCATTGAGGCGGCAGTCGAAAAATTTGCACGAGTGACCCGTTCGTTTATATAATACATTAAAGGGTTCAAACAACACGATATTTTTTAAAATATTAGTAAATTTTAATGTATTGTATTTATTCCTTAAATTCCCAATTTTAAATAGCCTTGAATGGTGGTTATTAAAAATAGATCATGTCACTTATGGAGTTCATAGTCTTCAAATAACATAATCGACATTTTTTATGGTTGAGAGGAGGGTAAAAAACAAATATTTCATCAGTATAACAAAATTTCTTCTTATTATTAATTATATTGTTACCAAAATTTCAGGTATTGAATAAGTATCACTTGGTAGAATAAGAAAAAAATTAGATAGCTCGGTTGAGAGGATTACCTCTCCTGTGTAACGTTCTCCCTTGGGTAACACAATAATGCTATGTAACTTGGAATTTTTTTATAAAAACATGGCTTATAAGAATTAATTAAATAGTTAATAAGATCCCACTATAGAGTTTTCATAGAGATAATTCATTATAAATGATATAGAGATGTGGTGTATTCCATCTACCATTATAATTAAATAAAATTTTATTTTTTATAAATACACCATACTTTAAATGATGTCAAGGCACAATTTAAGATTCAGTCGCTCCAAAAGTGGTAAATAATGATTTTGAGGCCGATTTGATGTCAATGAATCTTCCCTAATTATTTTTTACAATTGTTTTAAAAATGATTCGAGGATTTTTACACTAATGGTTTTACATTTTACCATTTTGGTTTCAAACGTGGTAACTAGTTTTACATATATAAATTATATTTTATTAAAAAATATAAGGTTTCCCATCTAACAAATTTTTTATGTTATGAATCTAAATTTAAGATCCATATAATATTATTAAATTTATAAATAATAGAATATTTACTTTTAAATTAATACATTTAATATATAGATGAAATTTTTTGTAAAAAAAATCTATTTCTACCGTAAAGTCTTCCTCATCTTGTCCTTTATTAAATAATAATTTAATTAGTGTTAATATAGTTATATATAGTTTTGCAAATTTATTTAGAGTCATATATATATATATATTAATTTAAATGATTGTAAAATAATTATATAATGTTAGTATTACAATTCATTGAAAATACCTCTTTTTCCATTATCACAATAATTATCTTTAATTGTAGTTAACGTATTCATAATCATTTAAATGAAATGATACTTTTTTAAGTAATTGTATCATACTGATTAAAAATATCAATTCAACTATTCCATCTATAATTCTTAAGGGTGAGAATAATTAACATTCATATTTTCACAACTAATGTGTAAAACCCATTTTTTATAAAAATGTATCTTCATGAATTAAATTTCCTTTATTTTAATATAATTTTTTCATTATTTTCATATGGATGATATTTTTCATTAATACATTCAAATTTTATATCTATAAAATAATAGTCATAATTAATAGTTTTATTTTATTAATGTATAATGGTTTTTGTTTTATTTTAGAATTTCATATAATACCAGATACTCAACAAGACTTAAAGATAAGTATGTACTAAAATCATGGCTTTTTACCATCTAAAAACCATAAAAATAATATTTTCATTGAAATTTTATTACAAAGGAAAAAGTGAAGGTATTATTGTCTTATGAAATCCTTGGGATCACACACAGTTTCATTGATTTTTTGATTCGGCCACAGTACTGTGAATAGGTGAGTTATATATTTTTAGGTTCCTTATACAATAGTTGTGGGGATTCCACTAGTTGTTCTAGGTATGGGAGATCTTGTTCCAGTTTCCCACTATCATAGTTTAGTAAATGTACATGTTTTGGAATGTAGATCGTAAAAAATGGAACATGAAAGACATCATTTACTTGGATATTGTATCGAGAGAGTGTTAAGTGAAAAGAGATAACCATAATATGATCAAGGAATTTGAAGGGCCAGATATACCTACAACCCAGCTTCAATTTCATCCAAAATTTCATAACCTAATTCCAAGGAGATATCCAGAGGAACCCCTTATCACTAACTTTAAAACCTATATCTCATTGATAATTTTATACATAACCCTTCTGTCGACATTGTCAAAATTTCATATATTAGTTAATGGTTTCAACCTTTTCTATCATTTCTAGGATATGGCTGGATCCTATAAAATTCATCTCTTAAACTTTTTCCTAATATATTGGAGTCCTATATCTCTTCCCATAAAGAGCTTAATATTGTGTCATCATAATTCTATATTGGAAACTATTTTTATATTACAACTATTATAGGGGAATGTTTAGATACAAACATACTTGTATATTTATTAAACATGATCTTACCATATCTTCAAGAGATTCAATTATTGTTTTAGATAGACCATATTTCATAGTATGATAAGAAACCACTAATGAATTGGCAAGAATAGGGAGGTAAACCTCAACTATTGATCAAATACAATATAGAGTGATACTCTGTACAGTTCTACCACATCCCTTATATATATCATGGAGAGTTGTTCATCATAGGAATCATGTTTGATGGAAGTAAAATGTATTGAATTTTTAATGATATCCAAGAAAAAACAAAAAAAACTATAGAAATTATACACTTGTAGGAGTATTAAAATGAAAAACATGGTGATGTTTTCTAATTTACATACTAGTATGGGTAATGGTAGAATCATACCCATTAAAATTCATCATTAAAACATAACATTTTATTACACTATGCATCATGATATATATTCTTCAATTTCCCTCTTTATATTATCCAACTAGATGTTTTATTTAGATATAATTACATGATTGTGATTTCAATATGAATAGAGAAGGATAAGATATGAACATCATCAGAATATTCCCTTTCCAATTCTTGTTTCGATGGGACACATATCCACATTCCCAACCATATAAAACATTATTTATCAATGTTTAACTTTGAAATAATCATTAAAATATTCTATAGCTCACATAATACTTATAAGAACAATTGAGCTTCTCATGAATGCATTGTTGAGCAGTCATTTTGTAAGGATGGGATTTCTCACCATCCCTTATTACATCAATCTTCTCCCTTTTGAAATCATCATCATAGTCAGGGTATCATGATCATTCCCATTTATAGAATCAACCATGTTATGCTCTCTCTTGAGGAAGTAATGTATTGAGAAGTCATTATATTTAATAAATTCAAACCTTCTCCTCTGGAACATATTGAGCTCATTTTTCTGAATATAATTATATCAAGCTCTTATTCTCATTATAAATGACACACTTTTCCCATTATAGATAGTTCCCCCAAATATTTAATGGAATGATTTCTACTACCATCTCTAAATAATGGAATAGGTGATTTCACTTAGGATTCTTTAATTAGAGAGAGACATAAGATATTACATTTCTATATTTATTGAGGACCCATCTTAATCCCATTAATAAGGAATCACTATATATTATAAACTCTTAGCCACTATAGGGTAATATCAATATAGGTTTAGTGATCAAACTATTCTTTTGTTCCTTGAATCATTTTTAACAACACTCTGTTAAATTTAACTTTACACCGTTTAATTTTAACTTGTTAAATGTATTTTATAGTCCTGAAAAATTTAGAAAAATCGAACAATAATATCCAGTTAATCCAAAAAAACTATGGATACCACTTACAGTAGTCAACTTATACCATTTTTCATAATCATCTATCTTTTAAGGAGCCATAAATATTCTATCGATTGTGAATAAATGACTAAATTATGATACTTTATATATCCAAAATCCAAAATTTTTAAACATAGTATAAAATTTATCATTTATTTAGTTACATAGAATAATCCATAAACGATATTCATGAAAATTATTTATATTTGAAGATATATGAAAAACATAACTAAAAAAATAAAAAAATCATTAGGGTACTATATAAATAATATATAATTTATGTCCATGAAGAAATAGAGAGAAATCATAATTTCAAATGAATTAAATATAAACTTATTTTTTTGAAAACTCATATCGAATGTTTTCTTGGAAATATTCTCCCTTATAACCCTTAAATGATGATATCTAGATCTAAGGCCAGTCTTTAAGAAGTGTTTATATTCACTTATTTGTTCTAATTGATGATCTATATACGGTTGATGATGTGTGTTCTTGATCATGATTTTGTTTTAATCATGATATTAAATTCAATGTAAAATTTATTTGTACTTATTTTTAACATTGTGGATTGTTTCACCCTATAGCGAAGCACGAAGATGTATAAATCCATTTTTAGTTATATTAAAAATTATTCCAAAATCAGAAAATGAAATTTTATAATGTATCTAGGTGATATTCATGGATCCATGTATTACTTCAATAAAAACTAAACCTCACACTCTTGGGGTAGACTAGGAATTTCATTTAAGACTACATCTGTAAATACCATCACAATTGGAATGTCACCATTGTGTAATCACTCCCTAATAATTTAAGATATAATTACCTCATTTTTGTTTAACATTACCTCTATTATACAATTTTGTTCCAAAGGGAGTTTATGATAATCCTTATGTTGATATTTGATAATAAGATGATTCAGGATATCAAATAATACTTCATTAACATTATAATGGATAAGTGATTAATGTAGGGAAATCAATTCAATATCATAATTTTTGACAAATTCAACTGAGTGATGAATAAGTATATCCACATGAAATATCATCCCAAAAAAGTTTATTAGAGAAGTGTCGTATGACTTAAACTTGGTCATTCCACAACTTAGTGTTTTAATAGATATCTAAATATCCAATTCATGAGGTAGTGAATCAATATTTTAAAAAAAAAATGCCTGATAAAAATGAATGAGGAGAATTACAATAAAATAAGGTATTCACAACTATATAGTAGAGAATTATTTTATCTATATTCCATTAATTGGCATGATCAACCACATCAGTAGTTATATCATGCACTCTTCCCTGATCCCTCAGTTTAAGAGGTCACTAGGTCTTATTATCTTTATTATATCTAGGGTTATATAATTGATTTTCAAAATTCAAAAGTTAATTTCAATTGATTCACTACAGTGTGGGTGACACATTATTTTGGACATTCTAGTCATTTTTTCACATTAACTAGCCTCATGATTTCCTTATAGAATTCATTATATTTATTAAAAATATTCTACCAAATAAATCAATTCTTTGTTTATTGGAGGAAGTTATACATGTTCTTACTCAAACATTGTTTTACTTGTAGGTAGTTGAACAGTAACAGTACTATCCTACACCCCTGGATCGGGTTCAAATAATAGATACATCAATACATGATTTGATACTAATTGAATATTCCAAGACAGAAATATCCCATAATTAAATTCCTTAATTTAAATATTAAATCACATACATTGTCACCACCTTTTAGGTTTAAAGGTGTAAAAAATTTGGAAAACATGAAAAAAATAAATTCCATCTATTTCTCCAATATTGAACATTTTTCCAATATATATGAAAGAACATAATCTATAAAAGGTGTTTAAAATTCAACAAACATTATCTACATAAGCTATTGTTCTAGAAATATTATGTTCAATAAATTTATTTATAATAAGGATAAAATTAAAAATAAGACATGGTGCAGTCAAATACTCAGTAAGGGTAAAGATAAGTGATAACAATCAAAGATCAAAAATGAGAATAAGTGGAAAAATTAAGATGATTCGAATAAATAGTCAAAATAATGACATAATAAAATGAAACTAAAAGCATACTATTTTCTATATATAATATAGTAAATGAAAAGAAAACAAATATAACAATGAATGGTTCCTTAGAAATTAAATTCCTAAATCCAAAAATATAATTCCATTCCATAAGCCAATACATCATGATCTTATTGTTAAGGCTTTGTGTATAAGAAATATTTTTTTCTGAGCAAGTATACACCAAAACACCCAAGATAATATTTCTCATGAGACCTTTCGATGAATTGAAGTATAATTTATATTAGGACCCACCAATAACTAATTAATTATAATTCATTCATCATATAAAGGATTTAATAAACTACACAACACATAAACAACATTACTTAGTAACCATTAAACATTTTCATCAAAATAAAATGTTTACTAATTTGAAATATTTCTCCAATCAATAAATATAATTAATTTATATATAATCATACCTAAAACATTCAACATATTGATAAATAGGTATATGGTTAAGTATATAATTTACCTAATAAATAGAGGCATGATATCTAGTTCAACATCCTTGAATTAATGGAAGTAAAATTAACGTCTTTAATGAGTAATGGTGCTAAAAAAATAATTCCTATAAGGGTCGATGGAATGAAAATAAAAATTAAGTGATGTATTATATAATTGTTATAAAATTACATTAAAAAATACAATCATAGAAATAAGGTGAAAGAAAATTGAATAATTTACTCAACAAAGCATAATATATTTCAAATGGGTAGTGACTTAGATGAAAACACATTTTAGTATTTTTAGAAAAATCACTTCATAAATAAGAAATATCATTGACCACTTGAAAGAATATTGATTGATTTATTTTATTTCACAAGGAGAGTAATAATTTATTTTTTAAAAGAAAAAAAACTATATATTAATTTTCAAAGAAAATAAAAATTATTGAAAGATGTGTTTACATTGAAAACATTAAAAGGGGATTATTTTAAAATAATGAATAAAATGATCCATATGGAAAGAATTGAAAATTTATTTACAAATTTTCAATGAAATTAAAAGTAGTATAAAATTAAATTAAAAAATTATTGAGGTATTAATATGGATTTTTCATAAAGTATCCAATGAATACATATATGAAAAAAGGATGTTCCATACTAAGAAGAAATGATAAGGTCAGTTTCACTAACAAGAAACACTTTTGGTAAAATATGAGTCAATGGGAAGTGAAAAGATGATGTTACATGTTAAAAACCATGAATTTAATTTAATATGTAAAAAATAAATCCATTAGGAATTAATTATAGTAAATAAAATATATCTTTGTATATTATATGAAATATGTATGAGGAAGTAAAATTCAATACAAATAACCCATAACCCTAAATCCATAATTCCACTAAATCACACAAATATTATATATAAAAAATTAACAATATAAACTTTTATAATCTGAATTTATAATTACTTTATACATTTATATTTTAAAAATGTGCGTTACAACAGCTAATGATTGTTCACACGCTACAAAGAAAATGAAAGAGTTTTTAATAACATGGTCTTTATTCATTATTTGGGAAATATTCATCATTATCATATAATTAAATGTAATATAATTGGGGTTTTATAATTATTTATAATTATTAAATTTAATTTTATGGGATTTTTTATGATACTTTGAGATAAACTCGATGATGAACACGTTTTAATGATTTTAAAAAATCGAATGTTTATATATTGATTAAATAATTTCAACTAATTATACATTTAAAGACCCAAAAATAAAAATTATATTGATATTTATAACATACATTACCATTAATTATGTTCTCATTGTCATCCATGATATTAATTTATATCTTTGTTCAAGAAGGTGGCTTGGATGACCCAAGCATGGACATACAATAATTAATTGATGATTTTGATTATAAAATTGCTTTTATTTGGGAAAAATATTATTATTATAGAATAATAATAGTATTAGTAACCTTAGTTATGATATGGTGAATAATATTTTATGAATATTATTTAATAATTAACAAATATTACTAAATATTAGATACATTTCTTTGTCGAGGTGATAGTCACCATAATTCATGATAAACT
Source organism: Viscum album (assembly GCA_963277665.1). Taxonomy (NCBI): domain Eukaryota; kingdom Viridiplantae; phylum Streptophyta; class Magnoliopsida; order Santalales; family Viscaceae; genus Viscum; species Viscum album. The sequence goes on along the minus strand of OY728153.1, from coordinate 831,379,228 downwards.
TTTTCATTTCACAATGAATTTGTTGTAAATAAGGTGTATTATAATTTTTACCCTAATAATAATAACATTATTATATATTTCATATTAATTATTAAATATAAAAATTAATTATATCGAATAGTTTTGGTGGTGAAAAATTGATTTTGTTGCTTTGTGGAGGCGGCAGTCCACACAACATGAAAATAAAAGTTTCATTTTTCTTAATAGAAAAGGGTATTCGTTTTGAATAGTGGAAAATATAGTATAATAAAATTAAATATAAAAAATATCCATAATATTATGTTGGAATTATAAAATGTGATTTGGGATAGCTAAAATTAAAAGAGAAGAAGTTTAAAAAATGTACTCATGTAGAGGGATTTGGATTTCCCTTGGAACACTCCATTGAAATAGAGGTGTTATACCAAAATCCAATGATTATTGGATCAAATAAATGGATTCGGATTCTATGGGAAATAATAATTGTATATTTTCAAGTGTAAATTGTTTTTGGTGTGGTCTTAAAGGGGTGGTGGGAGGCCAATTTTATAAGTGGTGAGAATGTCATTTTTATAATTTTTAAAACATAATAAAATAAGGGCACATGTTTCATATATCATTGATTCTCCATGAATAGAATCTAATGTATTATAGGATTAAATAATTTCAATCACCCATCAATATTTTACTGTCACATATGTTTTGATCATAATATTAACACCATTACTATTAGAATTTTCATGTTTACTATTTTTTGTTTTAGTGTGGTATATTATTTTTACCTAAGTATTTTAATTTGGATTAATCAATATAAACTAAAATATATTATACAATTTATAACTAATCATCCGAAATATGAAATTTATATTATCAGATAAAATTTCTTCGCGTAATAAAATAATTATTTAATGTTAGTGCATGTAACTTGTCAAAACATGTATTTAGAAAAAGTATATTTTTATTATTAAAAATAATATATATAACATAAAATTATCTATGTTTTTTATTTTCAGGATACAAATTACTTTATATAAACAATAAGAGTTATTTTTATTATGAAATAATCTAAAACAAAATTTTACTGTAATTATTTTTCATTAAAATAAAAGATAAAATTTTATTTTATCAGAAAATATTAGTTACGTTCATCAAATGTTAAGTATTGATTTAATAATTCTTCAATATTAATTTTACAATTTTAGGTTTTACCACTTAAATACTAATTACATCAACTAATGGTTTTTATAAACTTTTATCTTTTTATTTTATAATGAAAACATCATAAAATTTACAGTTTTGGTAAAAACTGTATCTTTCACTATTAACCAAAAAATAAATTGTTATGAAAAAATTCAGAAAATATTCCTAATATATTTTATTATATTTAATAAAAATGAAAAAAATTTGATCTTATTAAAATTCTAAAATTTTAAAATTCATCATTAATATAAAATTATAGAATCATAATTTAAATTCACTTCATAAGGAATTTTTTATAATATTTTAACTAATTAAATTAATAATTCCTATAAATTACTAAAGAAATTATTATATTATTCATATAAAAAATATATTTTATCTATAAAATTTGTTTTTTTGAAAAGAAACATTTAAAATATAGTGGTTATAAGGGATAAATTTTTAATAAAAATAAGTCTTATTAATTTTTTAGATACACTAAATTCATTTTTCAATGCCTTAACATTAATAATGGCTTATTTTTTTATTTTTTTTATACATTTCATAATTTCGTTTAATATGTTTTCCCCCAAAAATTCTATAGCTACATTTTTGGGTTGTATACTATTGTGTGGTTTTTTTCTTCAATGTTTTGATTATCACATGCTATGAAACATAATAGATTTTAATAAAATAAGTAATTTTAAATCATTGTTCATTAAATTCTCCCTCGATTAAATAAATTAAATATTAATAATTTAAATTATCACTTATTTTTTAAATTATTAAGGTGTTTCTAAAAGACGACCGCAATACAATATATAATATCAAATAAAGAATCTAATATAATAGCTAATGTATGACTAAGAGACAAAACATTTCCCTACATCTGGATAACCGACTGATTTATTTTTACATCAAAAAAGAACTTTTCTCTTGGCCCTTATTTTCCACATATTAATCATTTTATAGTTCACTTGAGGAATTCCCATTGCTTATTATTATAACATTTTGGACACAAATAAAATTTAATGTTTTTACTACTTTATCCTCATCACCTTGAATTCCCTGAGACTGTGTCATTCTCTAATTTCATATATTTGGAAACTAAACAATTTTTTTTGTTATTCATTATTATGGACAGATGGTATGAAATAATAAAATTAGTTTGCACTGATACTCTTATCATGTTACATTTATCCGTACGAAAATCATTATATTTTCCAGGGAAACCATTATTAACTTTTTTTCATCAATATTTGGAAATTACTAATACTGAATGGATTTTATCTTGAGTGATAAAAAATTAACATTATAAAGGGATTATTATCAAATAATTTCATGAAAAATGTAATTTAAAAATGAATTTTCATGTCTTAAAGATTATTATATTATCTTTATGTTGAACCTTAATAACCTTAGGATAGATCTAGGATTTTAAGTTGGGTCCTCCCATATTATTTATCTAATTCCTTAACAGATTTAATCCTTTGTAATTTAATTTAAAAATAATGTGATTAACCAAATTATATCACACAATAGTTTCTACATTTGTTTCAAATAATAGACCCACTATTTTCACATTAGGTTAGATAATAAATTTTGGATAAACCAACTTTTTTGGTGATTACACAAAGATTCATATTTTCCATAGAAATGCCAAATTTCTAATATAAATAAAGGGATTTAATTACTTTTAGAGCACCACAATATATACTTTATTTAATTTTTTTGGATTTTATTATATACATATACTTATACCTTAGTCTCATCTTAAGTATTTCACAAATCTTTTCCTATCTATATCCCTAAAATATTCAATATTACATCAATTAGTTTAAAGTGTTAACTGTACCTTTGATAATATAATGAACCATAAAATATCAAAATCTTCTAAGATTTATAATTCTTAAATTATCCACAACCAATAAGATCATTATATCGAATTTTATCTAAATCCTAATATGATAACAATTATAGCTCCAATAGCCTACAGTTATAGAACTAGTGTGAATATAATACACATTACATATTGTATTTGATGCAAAATGTAGACTTCTATACATAACTATTAATAAATTAATAAAATAAAATAAAATATGATATTAAATACATTTTGATGAGATTTTAGATTTATACATTTATATAATTATGAAAAATGATAATTTAATAAATGTAATTTCTTTTTAAACATATGAATATTTTCCTAATATATATGAATATTCATAATGCCGAATAACTCATTCATATCCCACCAAAATTATCCCAACAATCTATTATTCTAGGAATATCTTATATAATAAATTTTTTATAACCTGGGGAAATGGAAGGATTAAAATGGGTGAGCTAAAACACCCAATAAGGGTAAAAGTATGTGATACCAATCAAATATGTTAATTGATAACAATATTAGCATAAACAATATGTAAGGAACATATATTTAAATAAAAATATTATAAAATTAAATTGAAAGCATAATATATCCATGAATTACAATAGAAATTTAAAGATCACGTCGATAATAATAACTAGTTCTTTAGTGATGAAATCATTTACATTAAAATTCGATTCTCTAAGAAAAGAAATTATTTTCCTGGGCATCATGATCTTACATTTATGTACTTAGGTTTAAGAAATATTTTATTATGGTTAGAAATACCCCAAAATACATAATATCTTTTTCCTTATGATACCTATCTATGCACCAAGTAGATATCTATACAAGTCCTCAACAATTTCGAATTAAGTATAATTAATTTATCATATAAAGGAATTAATAAATTTTATAATACATAACCAATATGATTTAATAATTAATAAACATTCATATCAAAAAAATTATTCAAATCATCAATATGTCAACATCCAATAAATTGAATATATTTTTATGTAAGAATACATTGATATAACACCATATAGAGTAATGGGTGTATGGTTAGGTCAATAATTATTCCACAATGAACCTATGGATATCATGTAAGTGAACACACATCAATAAAAATAAGTAAATATAGTGTTCACATACTATGGTAAATATAAGAAAAACAATGCCTATAACCAATGTTATTCAGTAAAAAAGGTGTTGATGAATCATATCATTGATAGAAAATAACATTACATAATCCATTAAGTGAAAAAACTTATATTCTAAAATTTAAGGAATTTCATATATCAATTATAAGATATATTAATGGGAAATGACTTAGATGAAAAATATTTGTTAGAATGTTTAGAAAAATTATCATTGAAAAAAGAAATATCCTTGGTTTTTTGATGTATTTTAAAAGAAATATATTATAAAACTGTATTATTAATAATTTAGTTTTTAGAAAATTAAAAATATATATATGAATTTTTGTAGAAACATTAAAAATAGAAGAACAATATTCTTACATAAAAAACATTAAAAAGAGATTATTTTCACCCTTCAATGGAAACAACCTATAAGGAAAATATTGATAATTTATCTAAAACTAGTAATGAAATTTAATGTAGGATAAAATATAATTGTTAAATTATTTAGAAAAATATAACAATATTTACAAAATAATCCCATCAATATGGAGATGGAAAAAGGGATTTCCTTGACTAAGAAGAATGGGAGATATCAGTTTTACTTACCAAAAGACATCAGGTATAATATGAGTAAAGGGGATATAAAATTTTTATGGGCCATATAAAACTCCATTTATCAATTTTATGTGGTAAAATACAATTGATGGTTGGTATTAAGACAACATTAAAAATACCATAATACACAATATCAAATATGTCTCAAGAAGTTAAATTTGAGAAAATGATCTCCTTACTTTAATTCTTAAATTCCATTAAATAACTAGAATCTCTAGTATGAAAAATAATATATTAATCACTATTGAAACCCTTCAAATTAACAGAAGAAAAAATCAATGTGGAAGAAAAACCTGAATATGGGTATTACCGTCCCCATTGAATCAATGGAAGAAGAGGATGGTCGAGACTCGTGGATCGCAAGATCCTCAAAGTGAATCACGATCGTGTGACTATTTCAAGGTCAAACCATGTCCCACGCATAGCATAAAACCAATGAGAAGTCCCATGGACCCCCCTTTGATTAACCTTCCTACTCTTACGAAGGCTATCCAAATAACCTAGGTCCCCATTGAAAACCAAATGAGCACCCCCAGGCCGCATTGGTTATCATAAGGAAGTTAATGAAAAACAATTGAAAATCCTTTAAATATAAAGAGGGATGATATAAAAAGTTAGAGAAACCCAATGATCATAAATTTCGTGTTCTATACCACCGATGGGAAGGATAAATTTTCATGATAGTATCCTAGTAAAGTCTAGATACCCAAAAACATTGTACGATAAACATTGGAGACAAATGGGATGAGATGAGAGGTCTTCACGATCATTGAAGGACATGATAAATAACCTTGATGATCCATAGGACTCCGAGATTCCCCAAGAAAAATGTACAAATCACCTTGTGAAAACCATCGGCTAGTCAGCCTCACCACACAGAAGTGCTCTGGTATATCCAGGAAACATTGCGACACTCTAAGTACAAATAGAGGGATTTCTGCATAGCATGCTTGCCCACTCTCCATATGAACCACATTGGTCTTGTGAGGCATCATCAAAAAATAGAGTAAAAATCCTACACATTACACATAAAACTCACATAAACCCCGACGATTGTAAAATAAAACCAAGGTGGTGAAATGGGGGAGACAAGATGTATTCATAGTCGTTGAAGGATATGAGACATTCCCCCGATGATTTGCAAGACACCGCGAGTCCCCAACAACATGTCCAACTCTCCTTGTGAAAGATCTTCAACTTGTAAGCATAACCAGAAGAAAGTCCTCAGGTATTTACAAGAAACTCTATAATGATTAGTGGATGAACAAATAGATTTTTCCAATGAAATTTCCACAAACCCCCATGACCCATATTGGTTATGCGGCGTATTACCAAAAATAGAGTAATTGACCTTGATATTACTCATGCAATCTTGAATGAGTCGAAAACATTATAAAAAAAATAAAGTAAAAAAAGATGGACGAGGAATATGGTATTATCGATTGTAACAGCCTTGTGATGTGCTAAGGATGTTCGCAGCGTGGTCTAGTGAGACCCCCTAACAAATTATCTATGTCCCGCAGAAGTCTCTATATAAGGCACCGAGAATCTCATGAACACCTTTCTACAAGAACATGGATCTTTCGAAGGACCATAGACATGTCAACAAGAAAATAAGGAGGTCCTTCAACACGTCTGTGTGATGAAATGAGACCCCACTAATTGTCCATAATCAAACGAGTCCCCATTAATTACTATTTACAACTATTTATTACTTATAGTTACTAATTATTATAATTTATAACTACTTATTGCTATTTATTACTAATTATTAATAATTATTTCAATTTATCACTATTTATTTCTATATATTACTAATTGTTATTATTTATTACTATTTATTACCATTTATTACTAATTATCACTATTTATTAGTTATTATCACTTATTATTACTATTTATTAATAATTATTAATAATTATTACTATTTATTACTATTTATTAATAATTTTTACTATTTATTAATACTTATTACTAATTATTACAAATTATTACAAATTATTACTCTTTATTACTCTTTATTACTATTTATTACTAATTACTGATAAATATTACTATTGATTACTAATTATGATTCATTATTACTATTCACTCCTAATTATTACTAATTATTACAATTTTTTATTAGTAATTATTACTAAGTATTTCTAATTACTACTATTTGTTACTAAATATTACTATTTATTTGTATTTACTACTATTTATTACTATTTATCACTAATAATTACTAATTATTACTAATTATAGCTAAGTATTACTAATTATTACTAATTTTTACTAATTATTATAATTATTACTATTAATTTCAAATTATAAATATTTATTACAATTTATTACTATTTAGATTTATTTATTATTATTTTTTACTTTTTATTAATATTAATTACTAATTATTACTAATTATTATTAATTATTACTAATTCATACTATTTATTATTAATTATTACTATTTAATAATAATAATTATTTATTATTATTTATTACTTATTATTACTATTTAATACTATTTATTTCTAAATATTTCTATTTATTACTATTAATTACCAATCATTACTAATTATTACTCATTATTACTATTTATTACTAATATATAATATTTATTAATAATTATTACTGATTATTACTAATTATTAATAATTATTAATAATTATTACAAATTATTACTATTTATTACTATTTATTACTATTTTAAATATTTATATTATTTACTACTAATTATTAGTAATAATTTCTAATTATTACAAATTTTTATTATTTATAATACTATTTATTACTATTTATTAGTATTTATTAATAATTACTACTGATTGTTATTAATTATTACTAATTATAGATAATTATTACTAATTATTGTTAATTATTTCTATTTATTATTATCTATTACTATTTATTACAAATTATTACTAATTATTACTATTTATTACCATTTATTACGATTATTACTATTTATTACAAATTAATACTATTTATTACTATCTAGTGCTATTTATTACAAATTATTACTACATATTACTATTAATAACTAATTATTAATATTTATTAATAATTGTTAATATTTATTTCTAATTATTAATACTTATTAATATTTATTACTATTTGTTACTATTTATTACTATTTATTACTAATAATTTCTAATCATAACTAATTATTAATATTTATAATTAATTATTACTATTTATTAAAAATTATTAGTAATTATTACTATATATTACAAATTATTAATAATAATTAGTTTTTATTAATAATTACACAAATTGTAAATAATTATTACAAATTATAAATAATTATTTCTAATTATTAAAATCTATTACTAATTATTAATAATTATTAACAATTATTAACAATTATTACTATTTATTAATAGTTATTATTAATTATTAATATTTATTACTATAAATTAATAATTTTTACTAATTTTTACTAATTATTCTCATTCATTACAATTTATTATTAATTATAAGCTATAATTACTACTTGTTACCAATTATTACAAATTATTACTATTTATTACTATTTATTACTATTAATTACAAATTAGTACTTTCTTATTACTAATTATTACTATTTATTACTATTCATTACTAATAATTACTATTTGCTACAATTTACAACTATTTATTAACAATTACTACTATTTGTTACTATTTATTACTATTTATTACTAATTATTACTAATTATTAATATTTTTTATTAATTATTTCAATTTATTCGTATTTATTTAAAAAAATATTACCAATAAAATATAAAATATAATAAATAAAAAAATTGAATAAATACCTTTAAACTCAATAATTTGTTGGATGTGAACCTTGAAAATTGCTTCACTAAGAAATAAAAAACATTGAAAAATTATAGATAAAATTTTGAGAGGAGATGATGAGAGGGGAGTAGAGTGAAGAGTTAAATGAAAAAAATCAGAGGGGGTATATATAGGTTTGCTCATTTACGATGGGACTCACTGCAAATGATACCCCTGTATTAATTGTGGTGGTGATTAGAAGAAACTATTTCCAATGTGACCCTTCACAAATAGTATCATGCCGATATACAACTTATGGCGGGTGTTGTCACGAACCAAACATGGATTCCATCTAACCCAACACCAGACCTGGTATGTGGCATGGCTCGAAGGGTGTTCCCGATCACCATGGGCTAGCAACTAGTATGGGGAATCCAATGAAATCCATGCACGAGTGATTTTGGCATATAGAATAACTAGAATCAAATAAATGAACTAAACAAACTGTGCATGCCTCAATAACCAACTATGGAATCTCAAATAAATAAACTCTTTCAATTACAAGATACAAATGGAAAACAAGAAAAAAAAACAAAGGCCAAACCACTACAAATACGATCTCCATGTGACCTCAATTTCACCACCATCCACCAACCGACCCACTCCTACAACGGGCACTGAACCAAGAACATGAACTTGCAAAAAAACAAGGGTCTACCGATTCCAAAAGGTACAAGTAGGGTGTGAGCTAAAAAAATCAGTAGGAAACCATCAAAGAATCCATATGTTTCCTTTCCTCGAAACACACTATAAACACCATTTTCAAAAATAGATATGTAAATAGGTTTTCAACATTTTAAAAATACAACCACAACATTCCCTTCCCCCAAAAAACACACACCAAATTCCCATTTTCAAAATAGGTTCACCATTTTAGAAACGAAATACCAAAACTGAAATACCAAATGGTGTTACCAAGAAAGGATGAAAGTAAATTGATAAAAAATACAAGAAACTAAGTTTAATGGAAAGTAAACATGAAAATAATGATAGTAACTATGGGCTTTCCTAAACATCCAAAAAGGGTTCCCTTGATGTACTAATTTCTGAACCACCCGTCGTCATATGGTGAAACTCCCTAGTTAATAACTAACTGGCTGCTCTAAACTAACCAATCATGTGTAACTTCTAACATGTCATCTCAGCTAATCATGGGGGTACCAGTCTATCTAATCGGGGGTGATAAGAAACCATCACTTGACCCTCAAAATGATACCCAAAAACCCATGGTAGATGCATATTGTGCAAGTAGGAGGCCCTCTCATGCCTCACTCACCTTACATGCCGTCACCAGACTTGCCTACCCCAAACATGGACACCACCCATACAATAATCCATATAGGGAAATCCATATATAGCGGTTACCCTCATAGAATTATCCTTTTATATGTGCCAACTTGACCGTCACTTCACTCAAGATTTCAAAACCATTTTAGAAAACATTTTAAAGATACCAATCAACATCACATCATACATGTCGTAAAACGAAACTCCTAATGCATATTTAGTTCCAAACATTACTTATATTTCTGAAACCAAAATACATTTACAAATCCACATCCAAATTATTTTCCAAGGTCAACACAAAACACCACTCCTAAATGTATAATGCAAAACATGCCTTTACCATTCTTCTTCAAACCCATTACTCATCCCATTTAAAAACCATCTTCAACCCATTACCATTCATTTTCAAACACACAATACACAAAAAGGGTACAAATATGCTTTAACTCCATTTAGAATCCAATCATTTTTAAGGAGCAATATGGGCCATATCATCCAAAAAAATCTTCAAATGACTTTCATTTCGTTTGGAAATATATGATGCATTGGTAAAACGATAAAAGTATAAATAAGGGAAGAAAGAGGAAGGGAGGATAAATGTTTTGGAATCCACATTTTTATGTTAGGCCAGCCAATTACAATTTTCCTTCCCAAGGACATATTCACCCCTATCCCACATGGATGTGACAATATGTAATGTCACACCATAAGTATCAATGTCATTGCTCCAAAACTAATTTTAAAGTAACAGTACATGTTTTCCAATGAACACAATATGCCATAAATAAACGTGAAACCAAAAAATTGCCAACTCCCTCACATGATGCAACACTCACAAGCCAAAAAGTTTATAATAATGTAAATAAAACTAAACACTTCAACAAACATCCAATTTCAATTTAATAGAACACATGGCATTTCAAAATACTCTTGAAGCGCAAATATACATAGACAAATATGAAGAATCACTTCAAATGTTATTTTTTAAAATAATATAGCATCATGAAAACACAAAAATGAATTAACCTTGTGCATCAAAATCATTAGAATCATGTTTAAAAATTAATTTAAACCACCCAAGCATCAATGGATTCCGTCAGAAAGGAAAATCATAGCGAAACCTACCACAATAGATTGAATATGTGAAGAAACCTTTGAAGATGATAGATCATAGCCCTATGGAAAATCTGTACACTGTATATCCAATTAAAAAAACATAAAACATTAACCCTAGAATCTAGTGTTTGACCAAACAAGATCCCACCAAATCAGAACCATGAAATATTGAGGGAAGGGATGAGGGAAGAGAAAAATGGACATAAACCCTAAAAACCTACTTTAGAACATTGTAGATGTAATGATGGAGGAGGAGGAACCTAGGGAAGAGGGATTTTGAAACCCTCTTGTGCACTAAAAATGACCCAAGGAGAGGATTCCCAAATAAGGGGATAAAAGGTAAGGAGATAGAAAATTGAATTTTTATGCTTTAAAGATCTAGGTCGGTCACAATGTTTACTAAACTATACACCAACCATGTGGTAGAAACTACCCAAGTAGGAACTGACAGCATGACCATCGCGCAAGGTTTGGCCTTCAGTGTGCAAACTATATGATAGATTTTTCTTAGGAGATGACCAACTTCATGATTAGACCACATAGTTTGACCGACTATGATCAAAGAGTGTGGAAGCTTTTGTCCAATAGTGGGACCTGCTGCACGGGTACTTGGGCAGGGCTACACAGTTTACACATATCGTGTGATGCCCATAAACCTGTCCAAAATTCTCCTAGACATACCAAATTTGATATTTTTTTCCAGGGATCAACCTGAAACTCAACAAAAATGATACATTATCAAGAAAAGAATAAACTAAAGAGGTTTCTGAGGTCAGGGTGGGACAATTCCCCCAACCAGATACACATTATCCCCCAAAAACGTTACCAATTTGAAAGATATCCAAAGCACGAATCCATGTCCTATCAAAACAGGGAGAAACCATAAAACATGGGGTAACTATTCACTCCACAAGTCACACATTACCAATCAAGAAGAAACTACAACATAAGAGTGAGGGGATAACATGAGGGGCTTTTTCCACCCTACAAAATCAACTAGAATAGTAACATAAAAATCCAAACAGTATAACCATGAATTAAACTAGAAAAAAACTATAAGGAAAACTGTCCATCCAGGACGCTGAGAAAAAAATCAGCCTTTATACACCAACTAGACAAAATTCTCAACACAAATAGGAACTAGGGAAAACCCAACAATAAAACATCCAACCTTTTTAGCACGAGAGAAACAACACCCCCACTAGAACTGGAAATTTCACATGCATGACAAGGGTCCCTGGCATAAGGGAAACACATAGAAGGAAACCAAACCAAATAGATAACTAGAACACCACCCATCACTTTCAAAAAACACCAGAATATCTGAACGAGAATTGCTAAATTCGAAACAAACACATACAATATATTGGAACACTCAAAGAAGATCAACAAAATTTAAGATATCAATTTAGAGGAACACCACCATTTAGTTCATGAAAGAACATGTTCATCACACATTTAGAAGGAAATATGAAATTACTACAGTGGGAAAACATGAAAAAGAAAACATTAAATGCCTCCATCTAAACACAAAAAACAAAAACCAGGTCAAGGATTCACAAATCCATGAAAACTTCTGACTGTGCATGTGCTTCACTCTGAGGCCCGTGATTGGAGCCCTGATGTCTAAAGAATCATCTTAATCATAGTCAGGTACTAGAATACTTTGATAAAAACGTCTTATTTGGGAGGAATTTCTTAAAAAACATCTCCATATGATCCAATCATCCATAGTGATGGAAGGTATTAAGAGGGATGTGATAGGATGACATTAAATGCATGAATCGGTCACACTGGAGGCACACAAGAGAAAAGTCTGATGAATTAGAAGCCAAATCCAATGAAGGAGACTCCTTATAGATAGGTTCCCCCGGCATGAGATCCTCACCAAATAGGGTACCATTACTAACAACAAGTGACACTATATTTCCAACTACCTATACTCCGGAAACCAAATCAATTAGAAACACTTCTCCATCCAATTTCTCAAGATTAAGATTCTTGGATGAGAGGAATCACTCTTTGATCTCTAAATAACCCCTCAACGAAAATAAAATCCTTCAATAGATCCTATGGTTTCACCTATATAGAAAAGTAAACCCACTCCTTGACATGGTCAATATAGTCCTTCACCATTCGCTGGAATTGCTGAATACTCATGAGATATTCCCTTTAATTTTTCTTTACCTCCTCAGGTATAAACCATCGGATGAAGATATTCATAAACACATACCACCACATCCCAACTTGTATCTATCATGAGAACAGAATCTCTCATTTATCCAAAGATATACCTTCAATGAAACCCAGAACAAAATAAACTCTAATGGGATTGTGAGTTTTCATCGATCTAAAGACGCGTTCAACTTCCACAATACACTCAACTGCCTCTGACGTACTGCGATAACCTCTAAGGATAAGTCAAATTCATGAAGAACAAAAAACTGGAAATGAATCATTATATATTTTGGGTCCTTTTCTAGGAATCATATTCTAAATGATAGTAATAACTCCTATTCAAATCCATCATCAATCCATGGCACAATAAAAACAACATTTCATGCCGTATCAAATTCTTAAACCCAAGAACATACAAAAGAATCAAAAAATAATATTTTCATGAATCTAATTTCATTTTCCATTTTGAAAACCACATCATTTCAAAGCTAATTTCCAAACAAAAAATCCACTTCTCACAAAAAAAATCCACATTATAAAAAAATTCCAATTTCTAGAATCATATTCACCATTCAAAATCACTTTGGAAAAGAATAATTCCAAGAATTGGATATGAAATACACACAAATGACATCCCATGATCCATCATACATGTTTTTATACATTCTGATCCACACATTACAACATTCCCATACCACAGATACCCTTACATGATAAAATGTTCATAAGAAACACCAAGTGTTACAATTACCATTTCATTATGAAACCCCAATAATCAAACTATTTTTCAAATATAAACACATTTTTCATAAAATACATTAAACTATTCTCAAAACTGTGTGAAGGATATAATTTTATATTTTCATAAACCGGTTTTGTTTTAAATGCATACTCTCACAAACAAAAACCAAAACTAATCATGACTCAATCCAAATCACTGGAAGGGGGAACTAGTATACATGCCTAACAAGGTGACATGGTGGTGAGCGATGCCCCATGTAGAAAATAACAACTAAGTGGACCTTGAACTATGAACCTGGACTTCACATGGGTTATTACTCTTTGTGAGGTCACAACATGACACCTGATCACCTCCATTTCCATTACACAATCCAAAAAAATAAGACAAGTTCAAGATTCAATTCCCATACTACCCCTAGATACTCAGGTCTTGTCTTGAGTTGTGGTGATCAGGCGCCAACCTATAACCTACTTCATGAGCCCCGAAAATCATATTCTCAAATCAACCTAACACACCAAATAAAAAATTACCTGCCTCTGATATCATTTTTTCGAAAACTAGGCTAGGATTCCATTGGACCCGACACCAGAACTGGTCCATCACATAGCCCAAAGGGCATTCCTACTCTCGATGGATTGGAAACTAATTATAACCACCAAATGAAATACAAGTGGGAACTATTTCCACCCAAATAATTACAACAATTAAATAAATTAAAAAAATAATCGAAGTATGTATCAATAACCAACAACTGAATCTCAAATTATAAATAAACTAATTCAGTTACAAGATACAACTGGACAATCAAAAAAACAAAACAATTAACAATCTTCTACCAAAAAAATATCCATATGACCTTAATATCACCAACATCCACCAGCAAACTTTCTCCAATAATGTGAACACAAACAAATAACATAATCCCGAAAAACAAAATGGTTCTACCGATACTGAAAGGTATAAGTAGGGTGTGACAAAAAAACTCAGTAGGAAAACACCAAAGAATCCATATGTTTCCTTTCCCCAGAAAAATCCATAAAAAATGTTTGAAATAATAATATGTAAATAGGTTTTAATATTTTTAAAAATACTTCTTCAACATTCTAGTTTTCCAAACAACACATTCCATATTCCAATTTTCAAAAAAAAACTCATAATTTGTGAAATCAAATCCCAAAACTGAGATCTAATTAGTTGTTACTGAGAAGGTATGAAATGAAATAGATAAATTGTATAATAAACCATGTGCAATGGAATGTAAAAAAATAAAATATATATAGTAACCATGGGATTTCATAAACTTCTATTGAGTCATCCCTGGATGTACTCGGTTTGGAACAACCATCTAGTGAAGCTCCCTTGTCAATAACCAACCGGCTACCCTAAACTGACCAATCCAGTGGAACAACCCACCAAGAAACATAGCTAAGCTAAGGGGTACCAACCTATATAATCAAGGATGATCAGGAAATATAACTCATCCCTCTAAAAGACACTAGGTAACCCAATGTCGATGTATAATTTGTAAACATGATTCCCTCACACATGTGACTCAACTTACCTGTTATCGGCACACTTTCCTAACTAAAACAGAGACACCACCTATATGATAACTCATATTGGAATATCCCTCTATAGGGGTACTCATCATAAAATGATCCTTTCCCAAGTGCTAACTATTCCATCACATCACATAATATTTCAAAACCAATTCACATTTTTTTAAATATTTCAATTAGATTAACATCATATAAGTCATAAAACAAAACTCCCAATGCATCTTTAGTTACAAAAAAAGCCTTATATTCATCAAACCAAATTAAATTTACAATGCCTATTCAACAATATTTTCCAAATTTAACACAAAACACCACTCTTACAAGAACAATTCAAAATGGGCCTTTACCTTTCAAGATCAAACCCATTACTATTACCATTTAAAACCCATGATGAAAAAAATAATAGACATAATGGTTCCAAATACTATTTTAAACCATTTAGAAACAAATCATTTCACATGGTTCCATATGGGCCATAATGTCCAATAATATCTTTAAAAAACATTCATGTCCTTTTGAAATCATGGAAACATTGGTAAAACATTAAGAGTTTGAAGAAGGAAAGGTGGAAGGGAGGGTAAGTGTTTTGAAATCTCGGTGTTTACATTAGGATAAGAAACTATCATTTGTGTTCCCCTCGATGAGTGCACCCCATGAACACAGGGATGTTATCACATATAGTGTAAGACAAAAAGTATCCATATCCTTATTCCAAAACAAATTTCAATGAAACACTACATGTTTTCCAATTAATAAAATAGGACAAAATTGAACTCTTTGACTTAAAATTACCAATTCACAAAAAAAATTCCACACTCATTAGACAATAACGTTTTTTAATGTAAATAATTATAAAAACATAACAAAACACCCAATTTAATTTTAAAATAACACATGTAATTTCCAAAATCACAATATTCCCACATATACTTAGGCATGTTTGAAGAATCACTTCGAAATCCATTTTGTGAACATATTATACAATATTGAAAACAATATAATGAATTAAACTTGTTCATTACAAGCATGTGAATTATGTTTAAAAATTAATTGAAACAAAAAAAATCATCAATGGACTGCATAGGAATGGAAAATCATGGATACACTTACCTCAATGGAGTGTGGATGCGATGAATCTTTTGAAAAATAGAGATCTACTCCCCACAGACCATCCCCACAACATATATCCAAATAAAAAATCCTATTACATTATCCATAACCTCTAGGGTTTATTGAAACAAGATCCCTCCAAAGGAAAACCCATCAATCAATAGGGGAAGGAATATGGAAGATAAAAATGGACAAAACCCATAAAAAACATTCCTTGGAATATTGAAGATGGAACCATGAGGAGGAGGATCCAATGGAAAAGTGGTTTGGCCACCCGCTTTTGTGCCAAAAATTACCCAAGGGGAGTAGTCCTAAATTTGGAATAAAATTAGTGTGGAGAGATAAAAAAATTATTAAGTCTTAAAAATTTTGGCCGATCGCGTGGTTTGGACACACGATTTACTAAACCATCCCCCAATAGTGTGGTAGATAATTCCCAAGAAGGAACTGACTGCATGACCAACCAACATGGTTTGGTCTACTATGCACAAACCATAAAGTAGCTTCTGCCTAGAGAGGACAGACCACATGAACAGACCATACAGTTTGACTGACCATGCTCAAACTGTGTGGTAGCTTCATTCCAACACCATGACATGCAACATGGGTACTTAGGATGGGCTGCATGGTTTCCACTAACCGCACGCAACCCATGCACATGTTCAAAATTTACCTGGACATCCAAAATTTGATATTTTTATTCCGAGATCAACCTGAACCACAACAAAAAAGATACAATATTAATAAAATCATAAAATAATGGAGTATCTGAAGTAGGGGTGTGATAGGTGTATACCCCCATCTCAAATAAGGAAGAATCCTGAATACTGTTTGTGATGGATGAAGACACCCATCACAGCTAGTGTTCTCATGTTTTGGATCACATTACACATTAAATAATATTCTACTGGGGAATCATTCCACATCTCAAATACCTATTTACAATGAACATTTTTCAAAGGGAATATGGACTCATCACAAATGGCGAGTTGCAAAAAACCATTTTTTCCGTAGTGTAGGATTATTCTTTATGTTAATTGGGTCTCAAATAAGGTGAAGAAGTGGTTGATTTTTTATAGTTGTAAATTTATAGCCGAGGATGGAGGTAGAAGAGTATGTAATTGTGTATTAGGTTTTATGAATATAAAGAATCTATTTATTATTCATATTCATATGTTTAGTTTGAGGGAATCAGATTAGATATGAGTGTTCAGGGGAAAATTAATAAGAACTAGAATTTATATATATATATGCTAAGTGGCACGCATATTTCATGTGTAATTTATTATAGGAGAGTTTATTGTTTAAGGTTCATGTGTATCCATATTTCGGTTGAGAGATATCCATTGGAATTTATTTCTATCAATGTTTAGTGGAGGAAGGTGGCTGTAGATCCATGTTATGGGATGCTTGTTTAAGGATAGTCATATGCATTATAAAGATCCCTTAATGTGTGTAATGCCAAAGATTCTTAGTTCATATCCCTCATACCGTGAAAACACTCTCTAATGTAATATTTTTAGAGTGGTTGTGATTAAAAACCAATAATCCAATTATATTGATAATAATATTTTAATAGAGACTCTATGAATTGGAAATCACATGAATGACAAGGAGTTAGCTTTCCACAAGGGGACGTACCTTGTGAAAACACCTCTCATGATTTACATTCTTGTACTAAATTTTAAATTGGATTATTCTTGATAAATCATTAAAATATCTATCCATATTAAATGGGAAATATGGTCTAATTTCAAAAGCGATTGAATGGTTAAAATAAGAAATTTGAATTTTTAATAAATTATACCACACATGATTCACCCCCAGGTGTGTCTTCATAGTCAATTAAAACTAATAATAGGTAAGAGATAAATGTTCACATGGAAGGTATCCAGTGTTCTATTTTAACCGATATCAGATCAAATTATATATATGATTAGATATGAAAATTTAGCAGAGTTATTTTACTTAATATATTGGAATTAGTGATTTAACATGTTTAAACATGTCTATCTGATAAAAAATTTGTGCCAAGTCCAATTGTAAGTGAAATATAGGTTTTGGCCAACATTATTAAAAATTGTAAAATGAATGAAGATAATATGAATAGGAAGAATACAAGTCGGGAAGGTGAAAAACCACTAGTTGAAGGTGTTCATATTTGTAAATAACATGATAAATATCTAGATCACCAATCCTCTAGTGAAGAAAATTCATCTAGTTACAATTGATGTATTAAATCTTCCATATACCTCTAACATGAGGATAATGATGATTGGAATAATGGAATAATTTATGTAGTGACATAAAAGTTCATATTTATAATGTGACTACTTTATGATAATCCATAACTAGATATAGATATTAATGTAATAGAAAAACCATTAGCAAAGTAGATGAATTCCTAAAATACTCTCACAAAGCTTGTGAATGAAAAATAAGAAATTGTAAATTTTTTAAAGGA
Source organism: Viscum album (assembly GCA_963277665.1). Taxonomy (NCBI): domain Eukaryota; kingdom Viridiplantae; phylum Streptophyta; class Magnoliopsida; order Santalales; family Viscaceae; genus Viscum; species Viscum album. Next base: position 831,360,183 of record OY728153.1, on the reverse strand, counting down.
AATACATTTATTGAATTATGAATGCATTCTATGAGATTAATGTGGTATGGAGTTGTTTATGAATGTTTTTATATAACTGTTCCATGCATTAGAGAAGCATCATATTGTATCCTTGAATGCCTAGTTTAAAAGGCTTGAAATTAAATAAAAAAGTGTAAAAGAGACAGATAATTCACTAGTGGAGTATATGAAAAATATAGATTTTTAAATTATGAATATAAAAAAGGATGGAAAAATATTTTTAGATTATTTTAGAATGATATGTTTTCTCTTTCCATGAAATGACTTGAGGATGGAGTGATAATAAAAATTCCATAAAAAGAAAGACAAGAAAAATTTACAATCATTTGAGAAAATAAAAATTACCACACGAACCAAATATGAGTGACTTGATTAGAAAGGAACCAATTCTAGTGTTAGATACATTTTTGGATCACCTATAGAATAATCCCTATCTATATCATTAAAAAGGCATCCAATAAAAAAAATTTACACTGATTCTATTTTTAGGGTAGTGTAGGTAAAAATAAAAAATATATATAAATAATCAAGGAGAAAAATCATTTAAAACTAACCAATAAATCAGGGGACCATATATGTAATCAGAAGAATAATTTCCCCATAAATAGAGCCCAATTGTTTGTTAAAAAATTGAACGAATGTTTCTTAAAAATCAGGACAGATTGTGTGTACTAGAAAGAAAAGAAGATTAATTGGTAGATGTTAGTTATATAATATATTTAGACATAATGAAGTTGATTACTATCATAACATATCAGTTTATATATGTTTATGAATGTATGATAAAAATGGATGGAAAGATTAATTTCAAGGGAAACCAACTAAATGAAAATAAACCTTGTATAAAATGAATAATATATTTATAGTGAACCAATTTGTTATCTTTTAAAATTTATATAAATTATAAAAAATTTGTGATCACTACTATGTAAAATCCTAGTAAAACCATTCTATGTATCAATCATATACTAAAGTGAAGAGATAAACACCATGGTTTGAGAATTAGTTAAATTAAAGAGATAGGTATGCATTGTTAGATAACTCAATGAGAATGGTTATTGTACCATCCCCTCCAAATATGCTAAGAAGGAATGGAGACTAGGATGTCAAAAATACTGGGAATAAGTTATTTTATTATGTTAAGAGATTATGCATCATGTATTAATGAAAAAGTTAAATGGATATCATGAAATAAATAATACATATAAAAACAAAAAGGTATACAATTCATGTTAGAGATATGTAGATTGATATGATTATGGAAACTAATTGTGGAGAGGTTGAGAGGCTTCCTAAAAAGATAATTCCAAAAGTTGAGAAATATGTGTGTGGATGGTGATAGAATAATAGGCATTTTAGTTTCCAAAATATTACATTACTACCTCAACAATAATTTTCTATAAAATCTAAACGTAAAATGAAACTGAGATTAATTTCAAAAACCATTATAGAAAAGGATAAATACAAAATAAAGAATATAAAAGAGAATTATCCAAGATATATTTTATTAATAAGTCTAAAATATATTATAATAGATAGAAATATAAAATCAATATGAAAAAAATTATGTTACGACATTTCCCCAAGTATATAATCCCATTTAATCAAAGGGGGAAATTTGAAAAAAGAATAATTCAACGAAGAGATGTTCAGATTAAAAATGTCATTGAAAGTACTACCATGAAGGTTTATAGACAATTTAAACCTCATGTAAGAGAAATTTTGCTTTGAATTCCTATCCAACCATATTTTTCAATATGGGGAGCTAAGGTAAACTCACCTTATTCCCATTTGAAAAAAGATATGACTAAATACTAGTAATTGAGGGTGATGAAGGTTTAAAAGAATCCCTTGATGGGAGATAACAAAATAAGTATTGCTACTATTGACTAATCATTTTCAAATTATTCTAGAAATTTTTATATACCCATCAAAAATTAAAGGAAGATATATTACATTCATTGACCCATAAATATTTTAACTATACTTATTATTTTAATAATTGGTGCTTGGTAATAAAAACAAATAGAGAGGAAAAAATATAAAAATGAATGGTTTTAATATTGGTGTTTACGTGAATTTGGATTGATGAATAATTATACAAAAACTATTTGGGAAATCCCTTGAGAAAGAAAATTATGTTTTTGTGACATATTAAATTATGTAAATTGAAAACATTGTTGTCTCGTCTTATCAATCTTTTTTTTCAGTAATGGGTTTTCCCATGTTGACATAGAATTGGATTCATTATGGAATTTTATAAGAAAAATAGGGCATCACACTCATCTCATTGAAAAAAATGATCTTTTGAATTATGGATATAAAAATATATATATTTAATTTTAATTTATTACATTTATAAGAGAGTTTTAAATGAGAATAAGAATAAACATCCAAACGTCAAAGTCTCTATAGGAAGATATTAATATTCCACCATTTCTATTTATTTTTAATAAGGGGATTTAAAAGACATTGGATATGGACTAAATTTTGGTATTGGAAAAAAAATGGAGAGAATTATGTGACCTTTTCAATATGGATTTATTTTTTATAAATTTGAAATTTAATACATGATATGTTCCTTTGGTGATGTAGTGTGTATCCACCCACACTAGGATAAAAATAATCTTCTATTGTATTTTCAAGGAAAAAAATAAGAACAAAGGCCCAATAGAAATCTAGTTCAACAGAGTCCTAGGGACAACACTTTTAAGAATTGTTTGTGATATAAGGTATAAATATGAAATATCATATATTAGAATAATAAGAAAATCCATAAAAATATTAAAAATCACTGATAATTTGTTAATAGCTAAACATAACCATGATTTATGTCTTTTAAATCGATATTTAAAAAGATTAAAATATTTGTAAATATTTAGGAGAAGATAGTCTAAAATATAGACTTACCTTATATATAGAAACATGTATTATGGATATCATGTATAGTGTTTGTACACTCATAGATGAAATTTGGGGGACGATTGTGATGCTCAGATGAGCCCTAAATATATTAAAAGAATTTTAAATTTCTATACTGTATTCAAATAAAATAGAATACATTAGAATCAATAATATGTTTTATTCTAGAAAAAGTAGGTTTTGAATACCATAAAATACAGGTATTACCTTCATAATAAGTGTTCATGTTTTATTTTTATATGTTATTAAGGGTTAAAATATGTGTGATGATTTATATGTGTAACACCATGAGATTTCTTGAATTTTATTTGAATTAATTTAACTTTTTTAGATATTTTTATTTTTATTAATCACTGAAGAGAGTTTATTTTATATTAAATTATTATATTTGTCTTGAATTATATACAACACCATGTTAATCATTCACAGCAAGTGATATAAACAATAACTTTCCCTACACATAAAACTAAGGATATCTTTCATTATAAGCAATAATGGCTTCCCTTAATGGATTAAGTAACATGCAAGACCAAGGTTTACCAATCAATAATTTATTATTAACGTATGATTATTCAATATAATAAGATATGAACCAGTTGTAAAAATAGGGTTTATGAATACAACTAACTAATTTATGAAAAATATATGTTCTGTACAATATAATATGAATTCAAAGGATTCCAAAAAATTATAAATGAATTTGAAAAATGATTGAATGTAAGAATAAATATTATTATTTAAATGGATATAAATATGATTTACCCTAATAAATTAAAATAAATACAATTCATTAGGGATATTAATGTAATATGTATTTATTATGTTCAATCAATTATTTTAGAAATTAATAAAATAGATTTTATAGTCGTAATATAGGAACCAACGTATTTTTTTGCTAAAAAACATAAATTTTTATAAATGTAGTTTTAGCACTTTTTAATAGAGAACACATTTATAATAAAAAGTTTGAAACTTTTATTGGATTAATATTTCAAAAAAAAATTCAACATTGAATGATAAACATATAAATTTGGTTAGGATAATTTTTTTGTATATTTTCTATATGGTTTCATTTTTTACTAAATAGTTAAAAATAATTAATTTTAAATCATATATACTTTTTCAAATAATTTTTTTATAAGGTTAAATTATATATTAAATTTGTTTCAATGTTTAATTATATAATATTTTAATCAATTAATACAATTTAGGTCATTGAGATCAATTTTAAATTAAAATTGGATATAAAAACATAGAAAACTTTTGAATGTTTTTATATTAAAAACCCTCAATGTAAACCTGACTTTGGGAATGATATAAAAAAAATTTCTACCACTTATGTGATTATAATTTAGAAAAATGTATTACATAGTTGTAATGATAATTATTTATAATGTCTTATAAGTTCAATTTATTTTTTGACTGAAAATATTACTGAAAGTGATTATAATTAATTATATCGATTAAGTTTAAATTAAGCTTAATAAGTGTGTAAACCATATCCTTAAGGCCCCAAATGACCTATAAAACATTAAAAAATCCATTGGATGGACATATTTCTACACTATGCTCTCTTTTATTATCATTGTATAGTTATTGGATCCAGTTGAAATATGAAAAACGTTGGTGAAATTCTCTCTTGAAATATTTACATGAATGATAGTTATACTTCCATATAAAAGGTGTCCTCTACCCCCACTTAGTCACACCTCTCATGCCCCTTGGATCGAAAATGATTTAATCAAATAAGATACAGTAATTCCAAACATCCTCTTATAATCCTCTCCTTTGGTATAAATAATTTCAAGGAATCTTTCTGGTAGATACCAAAATGAATTACCCAATTAAGAGGTAAAATATTCTACCTAGATCCTTTCATTAAATATCTTTATCCACCCCTTCACTTTATTTATTCCAAACATACATAATAAAAATAATATCCTAAATATACTAGTATTTTTTTTATTTTATTTTTTAACCTATTCTTACACTAACCTTCATTCAATGCATAACGAACATACTATTTACGTGTTAGGAGATCTACCACCTCACGAAACGATGATGGTACATTTTCCTTTATAACCTATAATTGTTGTAATTATGGTGCAATTGATGAACCCAAAATGAAGTTTCAAAACTGGAAAGCCTTTAGATGGGACTCCCTTGGGTACTCATTTGTTTCTCAAAACTCAAGTGATAGCGGGGCTGAGTCACAATGGGTTCTCATACCCAACAGTATTTGCATTCAATCGATGGCCAAGATGCACCAAGTTTTTTCAGTGGATTTTGGATTTCAGGGAGCTATCATCACTGTTTCATTTTTTATGCCTCAAACTTCTATATTAAATGAAGCGGTATCTGGAAGGATCTTGAGTCTATTTCTGACCGGTTGGCTAAGATATGGGTGGTCTTAGGTGACTTCAACACTGTTCTCAAGAATGATGAAAAGACTGTGTCTCACTTCAACAAAATGGCTGCAAATGATTTTTTAGTGTGTATTGACAAATGAAATCTGTCTGAAGGCCCAATTGTTGTAGCAGATTGCACATGGTGTATGTACAATTTGAATGGGATCCAAGCGAGTAAATTGCATAGGTTCTTTATTCAAATCAGTGGCAGGAATGTTTCTATCACCACTTCTGGTCTCACCTTGCTTAAATGTAACTCTGATCATAATCCAGACCTTGTGGATCTTTTTGTTGGTAGGACGTGGTCATCTACTCTTCCTTTCAGGTTCAACAATGCATGGCTTGTAGTGCCTGGATGCAGGGAGCTTATCCTTAAGGCTTGGGAGACTGAAGCAATTGGCATCCCTCTTACAATAATGACCAGCAAGATGAAAAATACCAATAAAATGCTCAAAGACTGGAGAAAATCATCTTTCTCTTACCTGGAGCATGAAATCCAGGATGCTGAACAATGGCTTCTACTTTTACAGAATACATGTCAAAATCAGTACATCCCCTAAAGGGATGAAATACAGGACCTTTCTCATCATAATGATCTTCTTCGGCTGCAGGAACACATCATGAGGATCCAATACAATGCCAAATGGATACATGAAGGAGATAGGAACTCATGATTTTTTAACTGCTTACATAGAGAAAAGAAGTCCAAGAGAGGGGTCCCTACGATTGAAGTAAATTGGTCTTTTTATACATCAGAGCTGGAAATTTACAATGTTGTAGTGAAATAAATTGAAGAGACATACTCAGAGAAAGGATTTGATGGTTCTTATCTCTTGACGGACAATATTCAACCAACAGTCAGTACACATCAGAACATGCTGCTTGTGAAAACCCCAATAGAGAGGGAAATAAAATATTCTCTTTTCTCATTAAACAATGATAGTGTGGCTGGATTGGATGGGTTTACCAATAAATTATTCATGTTTTACTAGTATATTGTGATACATGAGGTTATTAATGTTTTGTGGGAGTTTTTCATCCATGCATCCATGACTTATAGTGCCCATGCTTGCTTTATTTCTCTGCTTCCAAAGAACAAAAATTCCTTCGACATAAAAGAATTTAGGCTAGTTTCTATTGAAAACACCATCCCCAAAGGTATCATCAAGATCATTTCCTTAAGTCTAGGATATATTATTAACACAAATATTACATCAAATATGTTTGGATTTGTCCCCAAAAGACGTATTACGAATTTCCATCTCACTTCCTCAGAATGTTTCAATTCCATGAGAGAAAATATGAGGAATGGAAGCTTCACCCTCAAGCTGGACATTTCTAAGGCCTTTGACACGTTGAAATGGAGCTTTATTTTTACGGTTATCAGAAAACATAGATTTTTTGAATTCTTCATCAGAGATATCAAAAAAACTCTCTATAATGCGAGACATTCTATTAATATCAATGGATCACCCAGGTGTTATTTCCAATGCTCTAGGGGAGTCAGATAGGGGGACCCCTTATCTGGACTCCTCTTCGCTCTGGCTGAATATTATTTGAGTGTTTGATTGAATGATATGGTGTAGGATGGTATTTATAATAGAATCAAGGTTGTAACGGATCTCTTCACCCCCTCACACCTCCAATATACTGATGATATTCTTCTTTTTGGACAGGCCACTAAAGGTACAATATCTTGCATTCAGAAAATATTTTCTCATTATGTGGAAGTTTCTAGGCAGGTGGTAAGCTAGAATAAATCCTTTGTTGTATTTGGGAATGGAATGATTATCTCCATGCAGAACAGAATTTCTAAACAGCTTTTATTTAGGAGAAGTTAACTTCCTTTTATGTACCTTAGAGTACCACTTTTTGGGGGAAGTTTGAAAAGATGCTATCTTGAATCCATATACTCCAGAATAATTAACCAACGGTCTACCTGGAAAGGGAAATCGATCTCTCAAGCAGGAAAAATTTGTATTGTGAACTTGGTTATCACTTCAATGTTTGTCTATGCATTCATGGTTTATCGGTGGCCTGGTGCCATTATCAAGGAACTTCAAAGTTTAATCAGGAACATCATATGGACCAGGAGAAAACATGAAATGAAATACATCATTATTGCCTAGAAATATTGCATCAAACCCATTAAAATGGAGGGAATGGGTGTTAAGGACATGAAAGGCCTCAACGATGCTCTCAAAAGTAAATTCACTTGGAAATTTGTGACTTATAAAGATAATTACATGGATTTTCCTCCATAGAGATTCATATCAAAGCTTTATAAAAGGTACTCAGAATATGTGTCCCCCACCATATGGCATGCCATCAAACATTCTTATATTTCAATAATGTACTGCTTCTCTTGGATGCTTTCCAGTGCATCCAACATTATTTTCTGGAAAACGAAGTAGATGGACAGGCCCATCATAGAATGCATGGAGATCCCTCCGCAGTTGAAGGATATATCAATCAAAGACATGCACTGAGATAAGGATCTTTAGAATTCTCTCCCAGATCATACTAATATGGATATGCTTCATTATAACTTCATGGATGTTGAAACTTTGATCTGGACACCCACCACCTGTGGTAGGTTCACTTCAAGGGAGTATTATAGACACTTATGTGGAAACAATGCGACTTCTCCCATGTGGTTGCAGAAATTTAAAAAACCATTCATTCTCACTTCTAGTTACTTGATACTATGGCAGATTTGGATAGGTATGATACCTTTCCATCATCTTCTGTAGTGAACGGGAATACATTTAGCCTCCTACTGTTATTTCTGCACCCAGGATGAAGAACCAATTCCCCATATTTTCTTTGCCAGAAATTTCTCTTGCGGATTTTGGGAACATTTTCAATAGGTCTGGGAATCCATTATCATTGAACAGTCTTGATGATTTCATGAACTCAGCCACTACATCTAGTCAAAGTGATCAGGTTTTTTCACTTCTTCTCACTGCTTTTGCATCGGCCTTTTCTCAGATTTGGAGGGCGCAAAATCATGTCATTTTTTGAAAACTATCGGCCCCCTTTGAAGGCTGGTCTGACTGTAGTTTACAGTGAAGTGCAAGCTACATCCAAGATACAAACAGGTACAATGAATAATAATATTTCTGATCTCATAATGCTGAAAAAACTTGGGGTGTCTGGCAGGGTCAAGAAACCATTGATGTTGAAATCGATTAGATGGATTCCTCCCACTTCATCACGGTAGAATGTGAATGTTGATGGTGTGAAATCTGGTACACTAGGACCTTCTGGGTGTGGTGGGGTGTTCTGTAACCATCGGGGCTTTGTTAAGGGATTCTTCTATCATTTTATCGGAATTGGTTCTATGCTTGATGCTGAATTATGGGCTATGATTAATGTTGTCAACTATGTTGTCCACCGTGGTTGGAGACACATATGGGTAGAATCTGACTCAAGTAAAATGGTGCAAATTCTGCGGGCAAGGTCCAGGGATATTCCTTAGAGGATTGTACCATCGTGGATTGCATTCCTGCATCTCCTTGAGCATCTTCATCTAGAAGTCAGTCATGTTTATAGAGAAGAAATCTGAGTTGCTGATGCTCTATCCAAGAGGGTGGTCATGGAGGACTCCTCACAATTTTTCTTTGTCATCTCGAAATTTTTCTCACATCTTGTTGACATGGACGTGCATGGTATGGACTATTATCGCCATGGTAAACCCCCTCGCACTACCACGTTTTCAGTTTTTTAATTTTTTTGTATGGTGTGGGCTTTGTCTGTATACTAGACCTTCTTTTTATTTGGCCTAATTATGATAATTTCAGTTGAGGAAATGTGGACTACCGCCCCCTCAAAGAAATTTTATTCTTCACACACTAAATGGACTGTATTATGGATTGGATTAGCAAACCTATATGATTTATAGAAAATTATAATTCTACATTTAAGGAGATTATATACAAATATTCATTTATTTCATTTTCATCATTTCATTCAATATGACAATAGAAATGGAAACCACATTCATGCATACGTACGACTTAACATCTCCAATAACGTTGTATTCTATTTCATACTTATATAATATATAGTTTATTATAATAAAAATTTAATGAATATAAATTATATTTATTTCATTTTTTATATTCTATAATCATGATATAAGAAAAAGGACTACGTATATGAAAAATTAATACACATGCGAAGAATGAAGCAGATATTACCTAAAGTGAATCATTAACATATGATTGATGACAAGAGGGTAATATAAGGTCATAATAAACCCATATATGGTATTACATATAAGATTAAGGTTCTTTGAAATAATTGTAGTAAATTTATTTTTATTATAGATGTTGTTTGAATGATTACTATGGGAGTCAAGACACAAGGTAAGGAGATTTCATCTCACTTTTTATTTTTGTGAGATACATGCTTTATTCAAAACCTAATAAATTTGTGTGGTGTGTATAATTTCCATGGATGTATTAAATTATTATTATAATTAAATTTATGGGTATTTACATATCCATTTTATTACCATTATTTCATGGCGTTTAAAAATCAAAATTTACCTATTCAATAAAATAGTTTTGTCACAATATGCCTTCTTTAAGACTCATGTTTTGTTATGCATCTAAATTCATTTTTGAGGTGTATATACTTCCATTTTCTATTTACATCATGAATATCATTATTTTAATCATATTATAAGATAAATTTAATTTCATATTCTAACATGGAGAGTATTATCCCTACTTATAAAGTGATAAGAGTTTATTGAAACAATATCATTGGTTTTTTAGACTGTTTATGATTATGATTCAATTAATGAAATATTTGAATCCATATCTCAAGAACATTAATGAATTTTATTCACCTCTAGTTATTCATTATATATTCATGTGTTGGTACTATTTTTCTACACTTTTGTGCATAATATAGTATAGAATGTTATTTTTAATAAAGCATGAATTTACTGCCTCTTCGGTTAGAAATCTATCTTCCTTAAAACCTTTATTTTCTAAAAAGTGGGTTTGATGAATATTTTACCATTCTACTATAATATTTAAAGTAAATTTTACCATTTTTTATTTTAATAATCTCTTCAATGAAATAATATTTTTTCTTTTCTAACAAGTATATTTTTTATGCTTTTTTTAATGAAAAAAGAATGTTCTTTTTACCTCATATGACATGTACAGATTTACGCTCTCTCATCTCATTAAAATTTCCATTTCATTTTTTAAAAAATTATTTTTAAGAAAATGATTTTAAAAGTATTTTTTCGGGAAAATTGTTTTCCAAATGTTTTCAATATTACATTACATATTTTATAGAAATTTTCTTTTTCAAAAGGATATCAATCCTTATTTAAATGACTTCAAATTACATTAAATGAAATGGGTTTTAAAATAATTTCAAACATCTCATATATGATTTCATGTTAAATGGGTTTTATAAAATTTTAAAGATTTATTTATAAGTTTTCTAATTATTTTCAAAGAAAAAGGTTTTTAAAATGTTTTGAAGTATATTATATATGTCTTCAAGGAAAATGGTTTTCAAATTGAATTCATATATTCTTTATATTTTTTCATGATATTTTATAATTAAATTATTTTCATAGGGTTTTATGTATTAAAAATAATTTTTTCAAATAAGATAGGATACATCCCACAAGAAACGTTTTTTGAATGGTATTCCAAAATTATATTCCATAGAATGGGACATCTATTAATGTTACTAATTCCCTTCTAGGAAGTAAACTAATGGTTCCATTAATATTCTTTCTATGAATAGGTTATTATTAATGTAAAGTACTATATGAAACTCATTTCTCTTATAAGGGTTATATGCTTATAAAATCCATTTCTCTTTCACGTGTTTTTTATGAAACGATAATGAAACCTACCTCTTTTTTCACATGTTATGACATGTTTAAATATTTAGGATAAAAATTTCATTTCATGGGTTAAGATGTGATTATTTATGATTTTGTGGAACATGTGTGTACAATTTCACTATGAGATGTGTGGGACCTACATCTCCAACCAATTCATTAGGTAATGATTCATATCTCACGAGATGGACATGGCTTGAATGAGAAATGAACTCAGTTAATTATTATAGGCCTAGAACAAGAAATGAACCAAGATCAGTAATATAGGGATGGAACGGGTAGTGAAATCAGTTCAATACAATAGTATTAAAATGAGAAGTGAACTCGGTTGAGTAATAGATGGCTGGAATGGGATATAAACCCTACGCAGAAAAGCCTTTCATCTATCAAGACGGCCTTGGAAGTAATGCCTCGATTACTTTTTAAATCATATTATATGCTTCTGTATTTTCCACAAATTCATGTTTTATTCCTACTTTATAATTTCATGTCTTATTTTCTTTTTCTTTTTTATGATTAATGACTTATAAATCATCAAGCTTTCAGAATTGATTCATGTTTATAATCTATTATAATCAATGTATGATCTTATAATGTTTTGATCATGTTCTCATACCCCTATTCTCATTCTTTTCTTATATGTATTCCTTATTTACCCTTACTGGGCATCTAAGATCACATGTTTTATGTTTCCTTCCTTATTTTACGAAGATATGCGTTAATAATGATGTGTGTAAAAAGGTTTCTAGTAATGAAGAACCTAGTGGGAGATAATGTAGATAACTTATGTAATAGTGTTTATGTTTATATGTTTCCAAAGGCATTAGACTAATACGGTATTTGGGCGTCAATTTGTATAATGTTTTATGTATTCCACAAAAGTTATGTAATGTCTATGTATGAAAAGTAATTTTCATTATATTTTGTATCATTGGAAATGTTTATTTAACAATTTTAATCTAGGATGATATAACTTTAGTGATATCCCTTGGTATATTTATAAGGATATTTCTAGAGATGTCTCTAAGGATAAGTATAAGGATGAGTAAAAATTTAGGAAATTGTCTTATAATTTTGGTAAATGATAAAGTGAGTGGTTTCCTATAAATACATCGATGTCTAGATAATACTAGTTGATTCGACTCTGAAGCATATGTACCTAGGGGTAAAAAATCCAAAAAGATGTTCAGAGCTTGACCCAAGGTAATCCAGTAAATGACAGAAGGCCTTATTGTAAACATTGTTTGACAGTCATGGGGGATATTCTTTGGTAATTCACAAACTATTATTCAACCATAATGAAATATTTAAATATATGTTGACCATGAATAACCATTGATTAACCTATGTTTCCATATATTAATAAAGGAATCATGATTTAGACATCCTATAAGTAATTATTTTCTTTCTATGTGGTTTTCTTCTATGATATGTAAACTCACAGTATGCGTCTAGTTATAGTCAATGGGAGTAATTGTAAAGAAATGGATTATCATTGAATGTGGTGTATCAAATGAGAAGTTAAGTGGGATGATTGTTGGAGTGAAATATGTTGTGATCAATCCTAATCAATTTTCACAGAACATGATTAAAATCATTAACCCAAAACAACTAGCAGACTCTCCAAGGAAGAGAAAGGAGTCCACTAAGAGTTTATTTAATAGATACTAGGGAGGAAAGAAGGATTTTTTTCCTTTGTTCTATGAATTTGGAAAGAATCGCCTAATTGAATATCTTAGACAAACAAGATTTTGTTTCTACTCGGGGAAATAAGGACACATATCGAGTTATTGTAAGGGAAAAATGGGGAGCTCGTTTAAAGAAATAAATGAGAGTCTTGGCCTCCATAAGTCTCCATTGATGGTTAATTGTTTTAATTGTGGATTAAATTGTCATTATGCAACTCAATGTACAGAGAGGAATGCTCGTGAAGATAATCAGCAAGGTGGTGCATGTAATGGTTACATTGTGGATGATGATGAGACTACCAATGAAATGTGAATAGGAAATGTTATTATGTAATATGATTAGGAAACATTGATAATGGCATTAGGATGAAGTTAAATAATAAAATCATTTATGTATTTGGATTCAAGAATGATTTTATATTAATGGTAAAATATATAAGGATTATATAGTGTATGTTTTTCACTATGGATTTACAAGGACACATTGAATGGTTTTAATGGACTAGAAATGTGATATAAAAGAAAGGTGGTGTCCATAGAAATGAAATGATTAAGGGATACATAAACCTTAATATGTTACTTATGTAATGATAATTTTTTTTGGAAAAAGATATATTGGATAGGAATAAGTAAATTTGAAGGTATTAATTACCATGAAACTAATTAAATACCCATTGACATGTAGTTCGTGCAATCATGGATGTTATTTACAACATATTATATTTAGGGAATATATCTATAAATACATGGAATATAAAAGCTTGCATGTTATCTAAAAGGATTTATGGTAATTCAGGTTATTACCATCTTCCAAGAAAAATAACCCCGAGGGTATTCTCTTGTTTGGAATCTGACAACCAAGAGATACATTGGGATATGTGGGGGATCAATGTTAAGCTTATTTTGTGTATTTCAATCTAATGTTTTGTATTTTCATATTTTATAAGGGTCATAAGGTTAACCATTCCTGAAAATTTTACGTCAAACTTTATAGGATGTATTTATGCCCTGAGTTAGTATTGAAAACCATTGTTAAAAATCTATTTAGTGATTAATCTTATTTCCATGATGTCCAACATTTTTATTTAGCAAAATATATTAATATGGTTTTAGAAAAGGACCTCATGTATGTAAGGTGACAAATAATCAAGTGATGTAATGTAACTGATCTTGCACCGATGACCAAAGGATGTCAATCGTTGCACACCAACTTCTGACCTACACGATGTCCTAGTTAATGTATAATTATTTTTGATGATTACATATTTATGATGAAATAAAAAAATTACTCATTATGTTTAGAGATTGATGATTTAACCATATTTATTTTTAATAATATTTATAGATAAATAGTTATACATTTCATTCTTGTATGGGCCTTAATATCTTCTAAAATTTTGTTTTTGTGATTTTGGAATCATGTTTAATTTCTGGAAATCCATTTCATGATGTAATGGATGAATTGGAAATATATAAATGAACAACCAATGATTAAGTATTTTTTATATTAATATATCAAGTAAGTATAATTCCTTATATTATTGGACTATGAAAGAATTAAACAAAGATAAGATGATGAAAAAAAAATTCTCTCCTAATATATAAATTATTTTGGAACCTATGGCCCTATAAATCATCATTCATTTATAGCATTGAGGCCCTTAACTATTATTTTATCATTCACTTGTTTTTTATTAATTTCATCAATCACTCCCTATAAATATTTACACATTTTATTCATGTCCAATCTTTACTACAAATGTAACGACCTAGGTATTTATAGAATAATACCTTTTCATATCTACTAATATTTAGGAATAATATATTAATTTTATTTTAAATAGGACACTTTGTCCGATAGATTACTCTACATGCAACAACAAGTTTCTTTTAAATCTTACGTTGCACACAACCTACAACAATACATAAAAAATAATATAATATTATTATTATTTTAAATGATAGTTAATTCCTAGTCATTGTATTGGAAGGAATGGAAATAACTAACAAAAAATATGATTATTAAATGTTTGTACACATATCCAGTCTATTTTATTGGCTTAAAATAAGAATGAATATGATTTTAAGCCTGAAAAACTCTAATTCTTTTAAAATGTTGTTTTACCACCTTTTGATAGAGAACCCTTTTTAAATATAGTTTTAGTCTCTTTTATTTGTTATTTTTGAGAAAATAATATTATTCTTCAGAAGTGAGAAATTAAAATTTACATTGGATGAATTTTTTTAATTTTTCAGGTAACGATCTTTTTTAATGAATAGTGGAAAATACTGAATTTTAATTCAAAACTACCTTTTAATCTAATTTATTTATATATTTAGATTGTAATTTTAATTTGATTTAAAGTGTAATTGTATTATAGTTTTATCATTTAATCCAATTTTGTTCATTAGAAGTAATTTCTCTTCGAAATTGGACATAAACACATGTCCATATTTTGATAGTTTTTTATATCTTAAAAACACGCCTTTTGGATTTACAAATGGGAATAAATTTTAATTTAACTTCTGAAAATTCTATGTTTTTAATTTTAAAAAAAGGATAACATATTTTGACTAAGGAGGTGGAAATTTTAAAATAACTAACTTTTATTTTTAGACATTATGAATAGTAACTTCAGTAAATATTTTATTTACCACGGTTAAAGGGTAAATATGGTAAATAAGGGTGAAAAATAATATTATTATAATATTAAATTACCCTTAAACAAGTCATAACCCTATTGGATGAGATATTCCTAACCATGGGAATCCTTGGGATGATTTTCGGACCCCATGGATTAACTTTTCTGTGAAAATGAAATTTAATTATTTTTAATTTAATGTTACGGAAAATATAATATAAACATGTAACTTTTAGTAAAACAAATTGTAAATAGGGATATATAAGTGATGTCTCCGACTATAAATATTTATAAGAAAGAAAAAATTATTTCCTACATCATGGTATTTTATTTATAATTTTAGGATAATAAATAAATAAATTTAATTATGAAACAATTGTGATGTAGTGATTGCATCATTAATAATGGATTCAAATAAATGATATTATAAATGTTAAACTAAATGAAATATTGTTATTTAGATGTCATACATGAATTTTTTGGATTATATATACAAGTAATATTTGTATTAATGTATTTTTTAAAAGTAATCAAGTTATTATGGATTTTTAAAAATATCATTATATGACTATTTTCAAAATTGATATAATTCGTATTTTAAAATATTAAATATTTCATTAAATATTATAAAATTTTAAATAATCTAATATTTGTCGAAATAGTTATCATGAGTGTAACTTTATTTTATTGACTATTTAATTTGATATTTTTCATGTTTTGGTAAATGTATTGATTCTTAAATTGTTAAATTCTTGATAAAATGGTAAGAGTAAGAAGGGTTAAATAAAAAAGATACGGATTAAAAATTATCCAAAACCTATCTAATTATTATTAGATGATTTTATTTTGACTTATATTCATCTTATATTCTAATTTAAAGAGTTTTTGATCATTTGGAACTGAAAGTCATTTTATAATCAAATAATTCCTTCAAACATTCCTAAAAACCCATCACCCCTCTTATAAATGGCCTGCACCTCTTACCCATTACTCACACCTCTCAACCCTTTTGGCTCATCCTATGTATGAAAAAATAAGATCTTGAAATCCCTCTATTCCTCTTAGAAGCCTCACCTTCAGTATAAGGAAATTATAGACGACCTTTCTACTTAAATAAAAAAGAGATACCTGATTTAAGGTAATTTATTCTCTCAAGCTTCTTCCATTTATTTTCCTTCTCCAACCCCCAAAAATATTTTTATTCCATTATTTCATAAAAAATAGTATGTTCAAAATATAAATATTATTTTATGAGAAGTATTATATCTACACTTCTACACACCCACCATCTAATTGGAATAAACAGACTATTTTTTTGGACAATGAACTAATACCTCACGAAACGATAACTATTCAGTTATCTCCTACCGCCTCTCATGGGGGAATTTTTTATGGAACTATATTTTTATATGGTATATAATATATTTATATTATCTTTATTAATATTAATTTTCCAATTACATCATATATTTATGCTTTCCATAACACGTAAATATGATAATTTCATTTGAGGAAGTGCGGACTACCGCCCCCTCATGGTGATATGACTAGTTCATGAAATACATGGAATGTATAAAGGATGTAATTAATGAACTTATGTAACAATAATTTTAATATACCTATGTATATTTTAGTTTTCATTCCATTAAAACTGAAAATGAAATGAAAGTAGTGTTCATGTGTACGTACGGTTTACCATCTCTATGAACATTGCATTATATTTTCTTATATCCAAATGTTATAGAATATTCTAAATACATATATACTAGATCTAAATAAATATATACTGGATATATATGATATTTAAATCATTAATACAATTATCTAGATAATGGATTTTTGACAGCATGGACAATTTTTAATTATAACAATTTCATTTATGACTCAAGTACCGAACATCGACAAAAGATCGATATGAACATGGAAAATTATATGATTTTTATAGAAAGGTAATAAGTGATATAAAATTAATATTAAAATTGAAAAAGGTTTTGAAACAAGTATAATTAACTTATGTTTATAAATCATGGAAATAAATAATGAATAAGACAAGACAAACACTAGGTTATATCTTCTACTTTCTTTTTATGTCGTGCTATAATTATGTGAGAAATAAATTTTGATGTCATATATTATATTTATACTGTATTTATGTTTATTTAAAGGTCATACACCTAATCAATATATTTTATTTCTAAAATGATCTTTGTAAGGGAACTTTTCACCCTCCTTTTTTAGTTAAAGACGTATTTTATGTTATGCCTTTTAATTTATAGTTTCATATGATGGGATATGTTCTTCTATATCATTATTTATGTACATTTTATGTCCAAGTGATGAGAGACCATTTTCTCCTCCCTCAACTAATTTTCTTAATTTTAAAGTGATGTCGTTAGGGTTCCAAATTTTCCTAAGGGAACTTCTTAACCCAATTTCCATTTTTTTGGTTAATCTTTTACTTTTAATTATGTTGTACTATGATTATGTGAGAAAAAAATATGATGTACTATCTTGTATTTTAAATTACTTATGTATAACTATAGTGAATAAACAAAATAGATCCTTTTTATTTAAAAAATTATCTTTGTAAGGGACTTCATCTTAATCTCCTTTCATTAAGGCATATTTTGATTTATACATGACTTGATTTTATACAGTGTATAAACCCATTTGACTTTTAATTTCATTCAATAAAATTATTTTTTTACGTAATATTTTACTAAATGATAAAAGCAATGTTTCTTTTTAACCTACAAGGTGACTACCAAATTTCCTCTACCACATGTATTATTTGATATTTGTCTTCCTCAACAAGCCGAAGTTTTTTTAAAAGGGAAATAAATACCATATATCATTTTTATGTTCTTTGGTATTGAAAATTATTTTTATAATGGATTGATTAGGTCAATATCTAGAACAGATATCTTGTGATTACAATGTGGAAATTCTTTCTTTCCATTATATGTTATGATTTTGTTACGGTTCTTGGGAATTGTGTACATATACAAGTGGTTTCATGAAAAACCTAGGGTGGGTAATCCCGAGATAGCTCTACAATGCATTCGGTTACGTGACAGAGGTAAATGATAATTTTTACCCTAAGAGATATATGGAATATAATGTGATGGGTATTCCAAATGTAACTCCTTTTGTAGATGTGAAAGCTACAATCAAAGTATGATATGGATGCAAGAAGTTACCTTTATGATTTATTATTTCTATGAGTTATTCATAAATCTCATTATATCATGTGGTATGATAAAGAAATTGTGTTTTATGATTGAAAAATATCATTTTATTGATTGTGTGTATTGATGGACTAATGTCTTCTTTCATTATTTTATAACCCTTACTGAACTTTCTATGCTCATCCCATGTTTTAGAAATGTTTTCATTAGTTATAAGTAAGGGTTAGAGAATTGAAGAATTCATGAAGATTTATATCAGGAAAAGAATTAATTTTTTATTTAATGAGTTTTATTATTGTGATTGAAATTAGATAGAGTAGAAGTGTCTACTTTGTAATCTTTTTAGATGTAATGTAATATTGACTCCCTAATTCTCTAAAACTCTAAACCTGAAAATATCATCAATGTGAATTCGTAAATTAACTCAAGATTTTGTAATTTTTAATGCTGGTGCCTTATAGCGGGTAGAAGAGGTCGGTTTAGATATCTTTTGGGAATATGAGTTTTTGATAGACACATGGTTAGTCTCTACGTATTCTTTTAAAGTGAAATCCTTTTTTTGTAACTTTTCTAGTTCACAGAAAGTCTCTTAAAATTGGGAGGAGGATCTCAAATAAAATTTCTATCTATTCCTAATGACATTCTTGCGAAAATTATTGCAAATCTGTGTCCAATCGATTATGAAACATTTTATAACATACAACTCACTTGCCAGAAATTGTGTGAGATACCAAAATCATCCTCTATACCTAGATATCGTCGTGTATCATGGGTTGTATTTAATTAAATCATTTTTTCTCAATATTCTCATATTTTCCAGAATGTTAAATATTATCAAGTAATTTTCAAATATTTTACCTTATCATAAGATTTTGAAGCATATTATGATTTTTAAAAAGGTACGGAAGAAGGATACCCTTGCACAACTGATTTATATTTTCCTTTTAATTATAGTCTTTTAACACATACTCATGGTATTTTAAATAGGCCATAGATTGAATGTTCAAACTCAAACTCGGTACGACTACTTTATAAAAATGATGTTTTATCAAATGTTTATAAATTATATATCATACATGATTATTTTCCAAAACTATTTTTCTTTGAACACCCATATGACCCATGTTTTAAGAAGTGTATTTGGATAAAGGAAGTATATGATTTTGAAGGATCTCTAAATCATTATTGTAATGAATAGACTATCTATCTATGTGAACAAGATGATGGTGAAACCATGCGGACACCATTATCAAGGTATGATGTTTTTTGTTTAAGAATAATCTTATTTTATAGAGGTAAATACAATCAATATATAAAAGAATTATTGAATTATGATATTGAGGTCATTATGAGTTGGGATGAAAATGAGAGGTATATGACAAACATTGAGTTTAAATCAGGTTAGGGTTATTTCTATGTTTTATAAAAGGGAAAACATACGAAATGGGTGAAAAAGCATCATGTTAAGCAATGCTGGAAGAATAAAACCCACAACTGAAGGGAAATAAGGATGCATTGCCTACCACTAGCCTACGTGAAGCTTCTGGTTATTATTAATTATCCTTTTTAGTTAAATAATTTTATTGATTCAGAATATGTTCATTTTTGGATCTTATGTTTTATCAAATGGATATCCTTATTATAAGAAAATGATTTTTTGATTTAGTGATAAAGGTAATTTTGAACAGTTTTTTCCCTTTTGGGAACAATATATGCCTAAGGAAAATTAAATACGATGGGATTTAATTTTAGGAGTAATGGTAGAATTTTATTTTGGAAGAATCTATGTTTTTATTATGGAAATATAGGGATTGAGGTTAATAATGGAAAGGATTAACCTTTCTTGGAGATAATGTGATTAGGTTAATTACTTCTCAATATGATATTTTAAGAGAAGCCGATGTTATTTGGAGATAATTGTTAAGATTTTTTGTGGAACACTAAGGGATCCAATACTTCTATATTTTAGGATCCAAAATTAGATTGGATTATTTTGAGTAATTTTAAGGAAAATTGTGTATTAAATTTTCTATGATGAGATTTTTGTTTCATTTGTTCAATTTTGAAGATTAACAGTAGATTTAATTTTTTATAAAATGTTATCCTTTTTAGGGATTATCTGATCATGTACTAACATTTTTGGTTTTGGTTAATTTATGACGACATGAAAAATATATAGGTCATTTATTGTGGATCATGTTATTTTATAGAATTTGATTCTATCACTTCAGGTTTGGCCAAGTCATCTTGAATACTCATCATTTGGAGAAACGATGAGTTTTTGGTTGAAACTTATTAAAGGATGAAAATCTACTTCAAAAGTAAGTATATTTCTTAATGTTCTTAGTAAATCTTATAAATAAATTCACCAATTTTTTGAACAGGAAATTATATCAAAAAAACATTATTCATTTTCTTTTCCTACTGGGGAATCAATGACTGTTTAACCTATCAAAATTTATGGTTTTCTAGTGGTGAAATTTATCCTGATCATATTTTTTATAACTCTACATCAGTACATGACTCTTAGTTTTCCCTCTATATCAATGTTTTCATGGAATACTAGTATGTGTTATCTCAGGTGACCTTTGTACTTCAATTAATTTTTTTAAAAGTGATATTTTTATTGACTCTTTTTCCAATGAGGGACATTCAATGAATTTTTCAAGCCCAATGTTAATATTACATGACACAATTTACAAAATGGGGGAAGGATGTAACGACCCAAGTATTTATAGAATAATACATATTCATATCTATTAATATTAATGAATAATAAATTAATTCTATATTAAATAGAACACTTTGGCTGATAGTGTAGTCAACAGGCAACAACATGTTTCTTTGAAATCCTACATTTCACACAACATTGAGTTATACCAAAGAAAAAATATAATATTATTATTATTTTAAATGATAAATAATTCCAAGACATTTTATTGGTGCGAATGAACAAAACCAACTAAAATATGATTAATAAATTTTTCTACACATATAAAATAAATTTTATAGGAGTAAAATAAGAACGATTATGATTTAAAAAAAACTCTAATATTTTTTTAATGGTCATTTTACCGCCTTTTGATGGAAAACCCTTTTTAAATCGTTCTGTCATCTCTTTATGGGAAGTGACTGGGCACAGCAAATCTAGCATTTTTCTGGGATCCCTTCTAGCGAATATCATGACAATGCTAAGCTCGATAAAACACTCTCCAATTGGCTCATGGGTTTGGGTGTGCAAGGTTTAGAGAGGCTTGGACGTGTGCTGATTATTCTGGCAGGGTGTTGGACCATATGGAGGGCAAGGAATGACTCCCGACACTACAACTTTCTAGGCATGCTCACCAATATTGTTTTCAAGGTGAGGAACACCCTTCTAGACTTGGTTAGCCTATGTAATGGTTTCACAGATGCACCTTCAATCAGGAGGTTTAGGATGTTTTCGGTTATTTCTAACCAGGTGAGAATATAGGGGTAGGAGCATTGGGTGCCCTAGGTTCCTCCAAGCGAAGGTTTGAAACTCATCATGGATGGATCTCTTCTTAAGGGAATGATGCGAGGAGGAGGGGTTTTTCGAGACCGGAGGGGTTCCATCATTGCTGCATTCTCGACCTGCTTTGGCGAGGGTGACGTTCTTTAGAAGGAAACAATGGCTATGGTCACCGGGCTTGAATTATGTGAACAAAGGCGCATTGTCCTGGAAGAGGTGGATACATACTCCCTTTCCCATTATAATGTTCTTTTATGGAAGGTAAAGGGCTCATGGTATATCACTTATTGCATTAGAAAATGCAACCTTCTCTTGGGCATAAGGACGGGCATTTCTCACATGTAGATGGAGGGGAACATGGTGGTGTACTTTTTGGCCTCTAAGGCTCCTTCAGATCAAGGAACTACCTACTTTGTGAGCCTGGGTTACTTTATCCTTGAGGGGGTCCATTTTGTTGTTAATGATACTCTCAGCCTCCATTACTTTCGGCCCCCATGACTCTTCTTTTGTCTGGCCTTTCGGTCTCTTGATATTCAATAAAAATGTTTATTTTTAGTTCAATTGGTTTTAATGTTTAATTGGAAGATATTTTTATTATTTAATTTAATTTTAGTCATTTTAAGTAATTTCAATTTAAAATTGGACATAAAGACATGTCAATCTTTTGGTAGTTTTTACTTCTTAAAAACATGCATTTTGCTTTTGAAAGTGGGAATTAATTTTATTTTAATTTCTGCAACATGTGTTTTTAATTTTGAAAAAATAATTTCATATTTAGAATTAGGAAGACCAAATATTGTAAATAGGTAACTTTTATTTTTAAATATTATGAATAGTAACTTCAGTAAGTATTTTATTTACCACGGGTAAAAGGTAAATCTGGTAAATAAGAGTAAAAATAATATTATAATATTATAAACTTACCTTTACACTTTTCCTAACCCTATTTTATGAGATATTTCTGACCATTCGCATCCCTGGGTCTATGTCAGGACCCAATGGAGCCACTTTTGTGTGAAAATGACATTAAATTACATTTAAAATAATGTTATGAAAAATATAACCTAAACATGTATCTTTTGGTAAACAAATTTTTATATGGGTTTATATAAGTGATATCTTCTACTATATGTAGTTATTATAAATATAAAAATATTTACTACATCATGGTATTTTATTTGTAATTTGAAGACTGTAAAAAAATAAATTTAATTTTGACACAATGGTGATGCAATGATTGCTTCATTAATAAAGGATTAAACTAAATGATATTATAAATGATAAAATAAATTTAATTTTGTTATTTTGATGTCATTCAGGAATTTTTTAAATTATATTTATATGTTATATTTTTAATAATGATGTTTTTTTGAAATATTCATGTTTCTATGGATTTT
Organism: Viscum album; assembly: GCA_963277665.1. Taxonomy (NCBI): domain Eukaryota; kingdom Viridiplantae; phylum Streptophyta; class Magnoliopsida; order Santalales; family Viscaceae; genus Viscum; species Viscum album. The sequence goes on along the minus strand of OY728153.1, from coordinate 831,336,546 downwards.
TAAAAAAGTCATGAAATCAATAGTTTCCAAATTCTCATAATTTATATTTTAAAATATAAAATATATTATTAATTTTAATAAAATTTAAAAAAATCTAATATACATCAAAATAGTTATTATAAGCCTAAAATTTTATTATTTACTCTTTAATTAGATATTATTTAGGTTTTGGTAACTATTTTGATTCTCAAAGCGTTAAATAATTCATAAAACAATATGAGTAAAAAAGGGTTACAGAAAAACAATAACGATTAAAATATATAAAAAACCAATCCAATTATTATTGGATTATTTTAGTTTGACTTATATTTATCTTCGCTTTAAATTTAATGAGTTGTGGACATTTTGAAACTGAATATCATTTTATAATAAAATAATACATTCAAACAGTTCTAAAGTGACCCGCCTCCCTCTTATAAAAGGCCACCACCTCTACCCACTAATCTCACCTCTTATGCTGCTTGTATCATCCATACCCTTCCCAAATAAGATCCCAACATCCATATCTTTCACCTATAAGCCTTAACCTGGGAAGGAGGTAATTAAATATGGCTTTTAGCTTAAATCAAATGGAGTTAGCCAATTGTAGGTAATTTCTTCTCTCAACATTCATCAATTTATTTTAGTTCTCCCACCCACTAACACATTTTTATTCCTTTATTTTAATAAAAAACCGATATATTAAATATAATAGGATGTTTTTTATGGGATTTATTCAAACTGCACTTCCTCACACCTCCATCTAATGGATACAAACATATTGTTTCAATGGATGACGAACTACTACCTCACGAAATGATAATTGTTCAATTATCTCATGCCGCATATCATGGTGTCCATTATGTGGGAACTATATTTATATATCATATATAATATATTTATATTGTCTATGTTTTCAGTATTATTCATTTAATGAAACCTTTATGCTTTCTTTAACAGGTAAATACAATAATTTTGTTTGAGGAAGTGTCGAATACCTCCCCCTCAAAGTTATATGACTCGATAAGGATATAAATGAAATATATAAAAGATATAATTATTGGAATTATGTAACAATAATTATAATATATCTTTTTATATTTTTTTATTTCGTTAAAAATGAAAAAGAAATGAAGTAGAGTTCATGCGTACGTACAGCTTACCTTCTCTAGGAACGATACATTTCATTCTCTTATATAAACTGTTATGGACTATTCCAAATACATATATATTGGATATAAATACATATATACTAGATATATATGATATTTAAATAATTAATACAATCCTTGGGATAATTGACTTATGACGACATGAACTATTTGTAATTATAACAACTTTATGTATGACCCAAGTACTGAACATCGACAGAAGACCGATATGAACATGAATAATTATATGATTGTTATAGTAAAGTAACAATTGATATAAAAGGAATAATAGAATTTAAAAATGTTCTGAAGCATGTATAATTATGTAAAGTTTATTATTCATATAGATAAAGAAAGTACAATACAAGTCAGACACCATGTAGCGGAACTTCTTAACCGAATCCCCTTTCTTTGGGTTGATCTTCTTCTTCTTGACAATGTCGTGCTATTATTATTTGAGAAATAAGTTTTGATGTCTTATCTAGTATTTATATTTTATTTATGTGTATTTATAGACAATAAACCCAATCAACATATTTTATTTACCAAATTATATATATAAGTTAACCATTCACCCTCCTCTTTTAGTCAGACTTCTTTTAAGTTATGTCTTTTAATTTAGATTTTCCTATGATGGGATATATTCTTCTATGTCTTTATTTGTGTGAATTTTATGTCCAATTATTGAGTTACCATTTTATCTCCCATCAAATCTTTTTATGAAATTTAATGTATCATCATTAGGGTGTTGAATTTTCTTAAAGAAACATCTTAACCCAATTTCCATTATTTGGGATAATCTTCTACTTTTATTTATGGCGTTCTATGGTTATGTAAGAAATAAATCTTTATGTCTTATATTTTATTATTACATTACTTATGTGTACCTATATTGAATATACATAATCGATCTATTTTATTTACCAAATGATCTTTGAAAGGGACTTCATCTTAACCTCCATTCGTTGAGGATATTTTGATTTATACACCACTTGATTTTGTACAGTGTATATAATCTTTTGACTTTTAATTTCATTTAAATAGTTTATTTTTTCTATATAGTGTTTTATTAAATGACAAAAGAAATGTTTAATTTTTATGTAGGTGGGGAAAACAACTTTTCTACCGCCTTGAGTTTTATTTGATATTTGGATTCCATAATAAGCCGTGATTTTTATAAAAGGAAAATAAATACCATATACACATTTTATGTATTTTGGTATTGAAAATGGGTTTGAAAATGAATTTATTATGTCAATATCTTGAATTAATATCTTGTTATTGTAATGTGGATATTCTTTCTTTCCTTTATGTGTTATGATTATGTTATGGTTCTTGGGAACTGTTTATGTATATAGGTGGTTTCGTAAAAAACATATGGCAGGTGAACCCGAGATAGATTTCAATGCATTGGACAACGTGATAGAGGTAAATGACAATGTTTATACAAAGATCATTAATTAATATACTATGATGTGAATTCCGAAAGAGATTCCTTATGTAGTTGTGAAAGCTACAATGTAAGTATTATATGGATGCCACAAGTTACCTTTAGGATTTATGATTTCTATGTGTTATTCCTAAATATTATGATATCATGAGGTATTCTAAAGAGATTGTGTTTTATTATTGAAAAGTATAATTTCATTGATTGTTTGAATTGATGAACTAATGTTTTGTTTCCTTATTTTAAAACCCTTATTGAGATTTTTATGTTCATCCCATGTTTTTGAAATATTTTCATAGGTTATAAGTAATGGTAAGAGAAATGAGGAATTCATAATGATTTATACCAAGAAAATAATACTTGTTTTATTTAAGGAGTTTTATTATTGTGAAAGAAATTGGATATAGTAGAAGTGTCTACATTGTAATCTTTTGATATGTAATGTAATATTTATGACCTTATTCTCTAAAACTCTAAAACTGAAAAGACCCTCAATGTGAATTCTTGATTTAACTGGAGATATGATAATATTTAAGGCTAGGGACTTATAGTTGGTATCAGAGGTCAGTTTAGATAACTTTAGGGAATATGAGTTTTTTTAGACACATGGTTAGTCTCTATGTATAATTTTCATGTTAAATCCTTATTTTGTAACTTTTTCAGATCACGGAAATTATTTTAAAAATGAAAGGAGGTGGATCTCAAATGAAATTCCTATCTATTCCTGATGTCTTTCATGTAATAATTATTGCAAATCCATCTCCAATTGATTCTGAAACATTTTCTAAACTACAACTCACCTGCAAGTAATTGTTTGAGATATCAAACCCATCCGCTATACCAAGATACCATAATGGATCATGGGTTTTATTTAATTAAATCCTTCTTTCTCAATATTCTCATATTTTAATGAATGTTAAATAATATCATTCCATTTTTAAATATTTTACCTTAACATAATATTTTGAATCATATTATGATTTTAAAAATGGTTCTGAAGAAGGAGACCCATGAACAACCTATTTATATTTTCCTTTTAATTATAGTCATTTAGCATATACTTATGGTATTTTAAAAGAACCATTGATTAAATGTTTCAACTAAAACTCGGTACGACTCTTTTATAAAAAGAATATTTGATAAAATATTTCGAAATTAGATTTCATACGTTATTAATTTCTAAAACTATTTTTCTATGAACTCCCACATGACCCAAGTTAAACGATGTGTATTTTGATAATGGAAGAAAATGATTTTGAAGGATCATTAAATTGTTATTGCAATGCATAGACCATCTATCTACGTGAACAAAATGATGATGAAACTAGATGGACACCATGATCAATGTATGATGTTCATTCTTTTGGAATAATGTTATTTTATGGAGGTAAACACAATTTAATATATATGTGACTTTATGAATTAAGATATTGAGGCCATTGTGAGTTGGGATGAAAATGAGAGGTATAAGACAAGAATTGATTTTAAATCATGTTAGGGTTATTTTTGTGTTTTATAAAAAGGTAAAACATGAAAAAAGGGCGACAACCCATCACGTCCAGCAAGGCCACCGGAATCGAACCCCCAACCAAAGGGCGAAAAGGGCGCATTGCCTACCACTAGCCTACGTGAAGCTGTAGGTTATTATTAATTATTATTTTTAGTCAAATGATTTTATTTATCAAGAATATGTTGATTTTTGGATCTAATGTTTTATCAAATTTTTATCCTTATTATAAGAAAATGATTTTTTGTTCAAGTGATAGAGGTTATTTTGGAAGATGTTTACTCTTTTGAGAACACTATATGCCAATGGAAAATAGAATACTATGGTATTTTATTTGAGGAGTAATGGTATAATTTTAATTCATATGAATCTATGTTTTTATTGTGGAAATATAGAGATTCAGGTTATTAATGGAAATCATTAACCTATCTTGGAGAACATGTTTTAGGTTCATTACTTTTCAGTATGATACTTTAAGAGTAGCTGATGTTATTTGGAGATAAATGTTATGTTTTTTTGGGAACACTACGTGAACAAATCATTCAAAATTTTGGGTTTCTAACTTAGTTTTAATTATTTTGAATAATTTTAAGGACAATTTTGTATTGAATGGTCATTGTTGATATTTATGTTTTTTTGTTCAATTATGGAATTTAAGAGTACTATTTCCTTTTTATAAAAGATTGTACTTTTAGGTATTATATGATCTGAACTAAACTTTCCAGTTTGGGTTAACATCTAAAGACATTAAAAATATATTGTTCTTATTTTTTGGATAATTTTATTCCCCAGAATTTGATTCTAGCGCATTAGGTGTGACCAATTCATCTTGAATACTCATCGTTTAGAGGAAAGAAGAGTTTTTGGTATAAACATATTAAAAGATGAAAATCTACTTGAAACGTAAGTATATTTCCTTATGTTCTTAGTAAATCTCATAAATAAATTTAATGAATTTATGAAAAGGAACCTAGAAAAAAACATTTTCCATTTACTTTTCCTACTAGAGAATCAAAGACTATTTAACCTTTCACAATTTATGGTTTTCTGGTGGTCAACTTTCTCATGATCATATTTTCTATCACTCTACATCAGTAAATGACACATAGTTTCCCCTATATATCAATTATTTCATGGAAAAATAGTTTAAAGACCTGTAAATTTCAAAAGAATTTTTTTAAATTTTTTTGGTATTTTATGAGTATGCAGTTTCTGACGGCACCTGATTCCGAGGCCCGGTGTGCCCGAAATCATTTTCTGAAGTTTTTTTTAGGTAAGTTCAGTGAACGAACGAGCAATTTTTTCTAACTTTTGAACCGGTGCTCTGAATCGAAATACGAAGGCACCGATGAAACCACAATACCGGTAATTTCTTAGGAACACCTTTTCTGGAGTTGCGTTACCTCAGTTGAGGTTATTTAAAAAATGGGTTAACTAAGGATGAAATAAAAATTTGTGCTACAATTTTTAGTTGCTAATCTAAGTAGTTTTAACATATTCATGGAAGATAAGGTGGGACCCACTACATTCTAACTCCATTTGGTAGGATAATAGTTAGGTGGGGCCAACACGAACCCCACCCCTTCAAATCCCTTAAATCCTCCCTCGTGCATTTAATTGTGTAACACACCCGCACCCCCTTTTAAATGACATGTCAACTCTCGATATTAATTGGACAGTTAAAGGCTCTTAAAATAATTAAATTAATTGAATCTGATCTTTTGAATTTCAAATTAATTTTGGCGTGTGTGAATGTGAATAAAACTAGACAATGTCTTATTTTGTTTGGGGTTGTTTTGTTGTTTGAGAACGAGGAGGAGAGAACTCTTGCACTCTGAAGAACATATTATTCCTCGTCGAATAACACGAAGAACGCCGAGTCTACGACGAAGAACTCCGTCACCGCAAGGGGAGATCGTCGTACTGTCTTCTTACCTCTCCACAGCCTGTGAGAGTTGCCTTCTTTGAAGAACGACGACGCACCACGTCCTTCATCAGGAGAACGCTGATGATGCTTATGGAGCTTCGATCCGCGACGCCGTCTTCCGCGACGTCCTTTCCCCACGACGATCCTCGTTCGACGACTTCATCAAGGTAGGGGTTTGAGTTAAATTTAGTGGATTAAATTTTTTCTCGCTTTGAAGAAGATAATTTATTTTGGGCCGCCTGTTATCATTATAACAGGAGGAGGTCGGACCGCATGAACATGGCCGACCCTCCTCCCCCTTTTTTGTTAAACTTGTTGCGGCTCGAACGAAGGTGGTGCGGTGCAACGACACCGTGTGGAATCAAGGAGGAACACGACAAAGAAGCATGGCACCGTCGCGCTGCGCTGTTGAGGCCGAAAGAAGTCGCGGCTGTAGTCGGGCCGCGGCAAAGGGGCACGGCGCCATCGCGCCGCGCCGGAGAACCGCGAAGAGGCCGCGGCAGGAGCAGCGCCATGACTGAGGGGCACGGCCTGGTCGCACCGCGCCTGTCGGACAAGGCCATGGCACAAAGCCGCAGCAGTGCAAGGAGGGGCAGCCAGAACCACTGGCCTCCAACACTTTGGAGGGACGGGACCGCGAGGTCTCGCGGTGGAAACATCGACCGGCCAGTCGGGCCGGCCGTTTTGGAAGGACCGGGGGTCGTAACCTCCAACTGGCCAAGAAGCGCCCCCCCCCACACCCCCCTCATGGGGGCCATTCTTAAATAAAGGGGGGCAGCGCGCCCCCCATTTTGTGCATCCTCTTGGCCAGCGCCGAGCCGCCACGCTTGCCCAGCGCCGAGATGCCCCGCTCGGCTAGCGCCGAGCCGCCCCGCTCAGCCAGCGTCGGGCCGCCCGGGCCGGACCGGCCGCATCGGGCCAGGTCGCGCCTACTGGGTTGGGCCACTGACACCGGGCCGGGCCATGCCCTAATGGGCCGGACCCGGACCCGGGTCGGGTCGACCTAGTTCGGGCCGACCTAGGGGGTCTTGGGCCAGGTCGGTCTGGGCCCAAAACCCCCTACAACCGGTCAGGTTCGTTTAAATTCCTGTAACTTGGGCTACGGAACTCCGATTGACGCACCGTCAATTGAGATGCGATCCTGGGATCGAGACGCCCATTTCTATATATTTCAATCAAGTTTTAGGAGAACTTTGGGTATGACTGGGTTGGTTCGAACACAAAACCAATCAGGCCCTCAGAGTGGAAATGCTTATAACTTGAGCTCCGGACGTCCGATTGACGTGTCGTCGAATTTTTTAATTACTCTTAGTGAGTAGGAATTTTTGGCTTACTCCACTCGAGGTTTGGATACAGTTGGAGTGCGGTCAGGTTGGTTTTGACTTAAAAACCAACTGGTCCCCTGGAACGAAAAAGCCAATAACTCTCAGACCGGACAACCGATTAATGTGTCGTTGAATTTGTTGGATTACTCTTAGTGAGAAGTAATTTTTGGATTAATCCACTCGAGGTTTGGATATAGTTGGAGTGCGGTCGGGTTGGTTTTGACTTAAAAACCAACCGGTCACCTGGAACGAAAAAGCCAATAAGTCTCAGACCGGACGTCCGATTGACGTGTCGTCTGTCATGTTGAGTTCCTTTTGTCAAGACGAAACTTTGGGATACATAAACTCCGGACTACGTGTCATTTGATGTATTGAACCCACTTGGCTTGTGGAGCGGACCCTCCCGGAATCGAGATTGCTTTGTGATGGAACCCTAGAGCTGGCTGCGACTGCGACGACGATGACGACTACACTGAAATCCTCCGTGGGTTCGGCAGTGACGACGACTGCACTAAAATCCTCAGTGGGTTCGGAAGTGATGACGACCGTACCGAAATCCTCCAGGGGTTCGACGGTGATGACTACTGTTCTTGTATCCTACGTGGGTCCGACAGTACTACTGTTTTTGTTTCCTATGTGGGTCCGGTAGTTTTTGACTCTGTTCTTGTATCCTACTTGGGTCTAGAAGAGTAGCTGGTCTTGTATCATACATGGGTCCGATAGCTTAGCTGGTCTAGTATCCTACGTGGGTCCTAGCTTAGATGAATCAGTGGCTACATCTGATCATCTCTATCACTTTACGAAGAATTATACCTGTGTGATATAAGTCTTGACTTTCAATCATTATCTTCGATATGATTGACTTGATTTCCTATGTAGATTGGGTTGTGCTTTCTTGTGTGGATTGGGTTGTACTATCCTGTGTGGACATGATTGAACTTGGGCTCAGATGTTGGAGCCGAACTGGAATTGATGACTTAGGTATATGTATGAGAATATACCTAAGAAGTGTTGGATGTTACTTAGTGACTGTATCTTTCCTTTGTGGATTATCCTTTGTGGATTCTAGGAGTCCTTCGGGGGTTTCGGGGTCCCTACTGAGTAGCGTATACTCACCCCTGCATGGGTTATGCCCGCACTACGTTATGTTGGATGCAGACGACGGACATCGCTAATCATGGTTGAGGATTATGGAGAAAGTCAGTACCTGGAGGTGGACCACTAGGCGGGATGTACACAGAGCGGACGGCTGGACCCGAGGAGCTGAGGAAGGTATCTGTAGCCACCCTTCAAGAGGGACTTCCAGTGGACAGCTTGACATTGCTGCTTTACTTTTAGTTGCTGTACTTTCCTTCTAGTTGTACTTTAATTTCAGTTTGGGTTTGTATTCTGGCCCATTTAATTTCCGCACTTACTATTGTACCCAGTTTACTTAGTGTTTACTTCTGCTGGATCACTCTGTGGTCTTTGTTTACTTTATAAGGAAATGCCTTACCTTTTTTTTGGGATTTACGCCTTTGGTGCTAGTCACCAGCCCCTGGCCTATGGAAGGTGGGCTTGGGGTAGTCACGACACGGGTCCCAAGGACAGGTCGTGACAAATGGTATGTGCTATATCAAGTGACCTTTGTACTTCTATTTATTTCTTTTACTGTGATATTTTATTGAATATTTTTCTGATGTGGGATTGTCAATGATGTTTAAATGCCAAATGTTAATAATGAAGGATGCAATTTACAAAAGGGGGAAGGATGTAAAGACCTAGGTATTTATTGAATAATACATTTTCATATCTATTAATATTTATGAATAATATGTTAATTTTATTTTCAGGAAGATACTTTTTCTGATAGTGTACTCAACAGGCACCAACAAGTTTCTTTGAAATCTTATGTTCCACTCAACTTTGAGTTATACCAAAAAATAATATTATAATATTATTATTTTATATGACAGTTAATGCCTTGCCATTTTATTAGTGTTAATAAACATAACAAACTACAATCTATTTTATACATGTCTTCACACTTATCCAATAAATTATATACGCTTAAAATAAGAATGAATACGATTTTAAATAAAACTCTAATATTTTTAAAAGGTCATTTTACCTCCTTTTGATGTTGAAAAATTTTTAAATCCAATTTTTGTCACTTTTATATGTTATATTTGACTAAATAATATTCTTCTTTAGAAGTGGTACATAGAAATTTAGATTGGATGAGATTTTAGAATTTTTCAGATAAAGTTCTTTTTTAATGAATAGGGAAAATACAGAATTTTAATTCAAAACCGCCTTTGAATATAATTTATTTAAATAGATATATTGTAATAATAATTAGTTTTAAAGTTTTATTGGATTATATTTTTACCATTTGATCAAATTTTTGTCATTTTTAGTAATTTCACTTTGAAATTGGACATAAAGACATGTTAATCTTTTAGGTCTTTTTATTTCTTAAAAACATGCCTTTGGATTTTGACAATTGAAATTAATTTTAATTTAATTTCTGCAACTTATGTATTTTTAATTTTGAAAAAATGGATTATATATTTGGAATCAGGGGGCCAAAAAAATTTAAATAGTTAACTTTTATTTTTAGACATTATGAATAATAACTTCATTAAATATTTTATTTACCTTGGTTAAAGGGTAAATATGGTAAATAAGGGTAAAAAACTAAAATTATAATAATATTAAATTACCCTTGCACATTTCCTAACACTATTGGATGAGATATGTACCATAATGGCCATCCTTGGGTCGATTTTGGGACCCATTATAGCCACTTGTGTGTGAAAATGACATTTAATTACTTTTAATATAATGTTAAGAAAGCTATAATCTAAACATGTATCTTTTAGTAAACAAATTTTTATATGGGGATGTACAAGTGATCTTTTCTACTATATATATTTATTAAAAAACTAAAAATATTACTACATGATTTGGTTTAGTTTATAATTTTAATAAAATAAATAAATAAATTTAATTTTGACACAATGGTGACGTAACAATTTATCCATTAATAATGGATTCAAATAAATGATATTATAAATGTTAAAATAAATTTAATTTTGTTATTTTTTTGTCATCCATGAATTTTTTCAATAATAGTTAAATGTTATCTTTTTATTAATGTTTTTTTTGAAATAATCAAGTTTTTATGAATTTTTAAAAAATTCATGATATGAATAGTTTCAAAATTAAAATAATTTATATTTTAAAATATAATATATATTATTAAATTTTAAAAAATTACAAAAAAAAATTTATGATTCGTCCAAATAGTTATCATAAATCTATAATTTTATTATTGAATCCTTAATTTGTTATTTTTTAGGTTTTGGTAACTATTTTGATTCTCAAAGTGTTAAAAGCTTGTTAAAACAGTAAGAGTAAAAAAGGGTTAAATAAAAATGATAAGGATTAAAAAATATCAAAAACCTGTCTAACTAATATTGGATGATTTTGGTTCAAATTATATTCATCTTATCTTTTAATTTAATGAGTTGTGGATATTTTGAAACTAAATTGCATTTTATAATAAAATAATACATTCATAATTTTAAAAAGAAACCCTCCTCCCTCTTATAAAAGGCCACCAACTCTAACCCATTACTCATTCCTATAAAGGCTCTTGTATTGTCCATAATCTTCCAAAATAAGATCCCAATATCCCAATCTTCTTCTTAATAGCCTTACCATGGGATGAAGGAAATTCAAAAAGGCCTTTTAGCATAAATCAAAAGGACTTACCCAATTTAAGGTAATGTCTTCTCTCAAGCTTAATCCATTTATTTTCCTTCTCCAACCCCCTGAAACCCTATTATTTCATTATTTTAATACAACACCAGTATCTTAAATATACTTGCATTTGTTTAATGGATATATTCGAAATAAAATTCCAAAAACCTCAATCTAAGGGATACAAACATACTATTTCTGTGGACGACGAACTACAACCTCATGAAATGATAATTATCCAATTATCTCCTACCACCTCTCATGGTGGACATTATGATGAAATTATATTTATATATGTTATATAATATATCAATATTGTCTATTTTCATATGTATTTTTCATTTACATCAAAACATTATGCTTTCTTTAATGGGTTAATAAAATAATTTCGTTTGAGGAAGTGTGGACTACAACCCCCTCAATGTGATATGACTCGATCAGGCTATATATTTATCATTTAAATGATGGAATTAATGGAATTATGAAACTACAATTATAATATACCATTTTATATTTTAGTTTAATTTCATTAAAAACGAAAAATAAATGAAATTAGTGTTCATGCATACATACAGCTTACCATCTCTATGAATGGTTAATTTCATTTTCATATATCAAATGTCATGGAATATTATAAATAAATATATACTAGATATAAATACATATATCATGGATACATAAGATATTTAATTAATGAATACAATTCTAGGGATAATGGACTTTTGACGACATGGACAATTTGTAATTATAACCGGTTCATTTATGACTCACGTACTGAACTTCGACAAAAGACCGATATGAACATTAATAATTTTATGATTGTTATAGAAAGGTAATAAGTGATATAAACGGAATAATAAACTTCAAAAAGGTTCTAAATCATGTATAATTAACTTGTGTTTATTATTCATGGAGATAAATAATGAATAAGTCAAGTGAGACACAAGGTAAGTGAACTTCTTAGCCCAATCTCCATTCTTTGGGTTGATCTTCAACTGATTGATTATGTCATTAAACGATTAAGTGAGAAAGAAATTTTGATGTCCTATCTATTATGTATAGTTCATTTTTATGTATTTATAGTTTATATACCTAATGAACATACTTTATTTAAAAAATGATATTTGTAAGTTAACCTTTCACCCTTCTCTTTTAGTCAAAGTCTTATTTTACATTATGTCTTTTAACTTCCATTTTCTTATGATGGGATATGTTCTCCTATATCCTTATTTGTGTATATTTTATGTCTATGTGATGAGAGACCCTTTTCTCTCCCATCAAATCATTTTTTAATGTTAACATAACATTTTTAGGCTGCTGAATTTTAATAAGGGAACTTCATAACCCAATTTCCATTATTTGGGTTAATCTTCTACTTTTAGTTATGTCATGCTGTGATTATATAATAAATAAATTTGTATCTCCTTTATTGTATTTTTTCATTACTTATGTGTACCTATATTAAATAAACATAATCTATTTATTTTATTAACGAAATGATCTTTGAAAGGGACTTCATCTCAATATCCTTTCATTGAGGCATATTTAGATTTATATATGACTTGATTTTTTATGGAGTATAAAATAATTTTACTTTTAATTTTATTCAAACATATTGTTTTTTCTATTTAGATTTTTATTAAATGACAAAAGGAATGTTTATTATTAACATATATTAGGAAAACAACTTTTCCCTCGCCATGAGTATTATTTGATATTTGGCTTTCTTAACAATCCGTAGTTCTTTTAAAAGGAAAATAAAATCCTTATAACCTTTTTATATATTGAGGAATTAAAAATTTGATTGATAATGGATTTATTATGTCAATATCTTGAACTGATATCTTGTGATTGTATGTGGTATTGTTTTCTCTCCTTTATGTGTTGTGATTATGTTATGGTTCTTGGGCACTGTTTATGTATACGGCTGGTTCCATGATAAACCTAGGGAGTGTGAGCCCAAGATACCTCTCCAATGAATTTTGTAACTTGGAAGAGGTAAACGATAATATTTCTCCTAATATATTTATCGAATATATTGTGACAGGTATTCCAAATGTAAGTTAATATATAGTTGTGAAAGCTACAATGTATGTATGATATGGATTCCACAAGTTACCTTTGTGATTTATGATTTATATGTGTTATTTATAAATCATATTATTTTGTGAGGTTTTTTAAAGTGATTATGTTTTATGATTGAAAAGTATGATTTCATTTATTGTATGTATTGATGGACTAATATTTTCTTTCCTTATTTTATAACCCTTACTGAGCTTTTTCTGATCATCTCATGTTTTTGAAATGTTTTTCATAGGGTATAAGTAAGGATAAGATAAAGGAATAATTCAAAAAGATTTATATATAGAAAATAATTCTTGTTCTATTAATGATTTTTATTATAGTGAATGACATTAGATAGAGTAGAAGTGTCAGTTTGTAATATTTTGAGAAGTAATGTAACATCTAAAGCCTAATTCTCTAAAACTCTAAACATGAAAAGATCAAAAATGTGAATTATTGAATTAGATCAAGATTATTTAATGTTTTTGGTAGGTCCTTATACCAAACCTATGTTCTCTTATGTGGAAACCTAGTTATATGTTACATTTGGGAACTGTTATAGTTCCAAACTATCCTTTTTAAGGGATATTTATGTATTAATTTTTATGATGGGGTTTTCTATGAATGAAACATTCATGTATAAACCCGTTTATTACGTAGAAAAATTTCTTAGGAGGAATTAATTTTAAGTGGTCTAGAATGTAACAACCTGAGATTTTGTGAATTGTTTTTTTCGAATTAATTCAACAATTCTGAAATTAATCATTTTATAGAACACTGATGATAACTTATTTTATTTTAAATAACTTTTATTTACTATCATTATATGAAACCCCAAGTTAATAATGAAAAACAGACACCATAAACTTTAGCTTTCCCTACACAAAAAATCTAGGATAACTTTCATTACATATAAATATGACTTTTCTAGATGGATTTTGTAAAAAGAATTTTTTTATATATTTCCAAAAAGCTATATTACCCTAATAAATTAATTTGAATATAATTATTGAGTTTTATTAATATAACATATATTTTTTTTATTAAATCAAATATTTTTTATAGACATTAAATATATTTGATTAACATAAGATATGAAAAGACATAATTTTATGCTTTAAAACTTTTATATTTATAAATTTAGATTGATAAACAATATAATGGAGAACTGATATTAAATCCAAAATTTTGATCTTATATAGACATAATATTTCAAAAAAACTTCATACATTAAATAGAAACATAAAAATTAGGTTAGGATAATTTTGTGGTATTTTTCTGTCATGGTTCATCTCTTAATGAATAGTTAAAAATACTAAATTTTAATTCAAAACTATATTTTCATATAATTTATTTATACGGTAAAATTATATATTAATTTGGTTTAAACGTTTAATAAGATAATAATTTCATAAATTAATAAAATTTAGGTTATTCAGATCAATTTCACATTGAAATTGGATATAAACACTTAGCAAGCTTTTGAATATTTTTAATTTAAAACCTAGCCAAGTCGACCCAACTACAAGATTAATTTTAAATTAAATTATTAAAATTAAGTGATTATAATTTTAAAAAATGGTTTTGATATTTTTAATAAGAATAATATATAATTTATTTTAAGGTTAAATTATTTTTTTACAAAAAATATTAGTAAAACTGATTAAAGTTACTTACATCAATTAAGGTTAAATTTATCTTAATAAGGGATCAGACTATAACCTTAAGGACCAAAATGACCTATAAACCTATCCAAAATCCATTTTTTATACATATTTGGACCCTATACTCCATTTTATGGCCATTTTATCATTAGTGGATTCACTTGTAATAGGAACAACATAAGTGGAATTCAATTTTTAAAAATTTACAGGAGTGGCACTCCTTCTTCACTATAAATGGCCTAATATCCTCCCACTTACTCACACCTATAAAGAAACATTTAATAAAAAAACTCCAATAAAATAAGCTCCCAAAATCACACCCTTCACCTTGAATCCTATCTTTTAGAAGAAGTCAATAAAAGGATGCCTTTTGGAACAACCCCAAATGAGTTACCTGAGTAAGAGGCAACATCTTCTCTCAAACACCTTTCATTTAATTTCATTCCCCACCTCCTCCACTATATTTATTCGATAAAACCATAAAAACAATTTTATATTCAATATAATAGAAATTTTTTATGCTATGGTTTGGACTCACACTTACACACAACTCCATTTAAATGGTAACGAACATTTTGTTTACGTCTATAGAGAATTACTGTCTCACTAAACGAAAATTGTTAATTTTTTACTTTACTACATCTCATGGTGGAAATTTTTATGGAAAATACCGTTATATATAGAATATAATATATTTATTATATTTCAATTTTCTTTATTTCTTAAAAAAACATAACTTTTTTACATTCTATTTTGTGTAAAGATATCAATTTTATATGAGGAATTGTGGACTACGGCCCTCTCAAAGCAATGTGATTCATTCACACACAACATCAAATGTATTAAGGATGGGTTTGGAGAAATTATATGATATATATAACATTATAATGAATATTTGAGGATATTATATACATATATTTATATATTTAAATTTATTTCATTCTCTTAATATGATAATAATAATGGAATTAATGGTCATGCGTACGTACGACTTATCGTAGCCATGAAAGGTATTTTTCATTTCGTACATATATATTATATAAAATATTATAATAAAAATATAATGAATATAAATGACTTTTAAATATTGGTTTAAATTCTGGAATCATGTTATAATTATAAGCACTGACGATATAACAAATTAAAAAACATGCGAAGAACAAAACAGATATTACCCAAAGTAAAACCTTAATAACGGATTGTTAACAAGTGGGTAATATATGGTCATAATAAATCCATATATGGTATTAGATATAACATTGTGGTTTTATAAATTATTTATAATA
This sequence comes from Viscum album, assembly GCA_963277665.1. NCBI lineage: Eukaryota > Viridiplantae > Streptophyta > Magnoliopsida > Santalales > Viscaceae > Viscum > Viscum album. The sequence goes on along the minus strand of OY728153.1, from coordinate 831,320,449 downwards.
AATTTATATTTATTATTCAGGTGGTTTTAACGAATACTGCGAGGGTCAAGACCAAAGGTAAGGGGATTTCTTCTCACTTTTTATATTCATGTGATACATACATTATTCACCACACAACCATTTTCTGTGATTTTTATACTTCTCATGGATGTGTTAAAATATTATTATAATTAAAATTATGCATATTAACATATCCATTTTTGGGTATTTTGTTCATTGGGTTTAATATTCAAAAGATACATAGTCGGTAAAATAGTTTTTTCTCAATTTTTTTTCATTGAGACTCAGGTTTTTTTATGAAACTAAATTATTTTTCATGGTGAATATATTTCCATTTTACATGTAATATAATGAATATTCTTATTGTGAGGATATTTGATGCTTCATGTAATTTTATATTCTTACATGGATAGTTTGATCCCAAGATACCAAGTGATAATATTTTATTAAAACAATCTCATCGTTTTTTGAGATTGTTTATGATTAGGTTTCAATTAATGAAATCTAATAATACATATCTCAAAAGAATTCTTCAATTTTATTATTCTTTTTTTGTTCCTAAAATATTCATGTATTGGAACCATTCAACAACCCTTTGTTACATATGATAGTAAAAAAAGTGTTTTTGAGAAAGCCCGAATTTACCCTCACTTTAGTTAGAAATATATGTTCCTTCAAAACCATGTTTTCTAAATAGGGGATTCCAGGAATATTATATCATTATCATATAATATTTAAATGATATTGTTACCGATTTTTATTTTCCCAGTATTTTCAAAGGAATAATCTTGTCTCATTCCAAATAAAGAAAATTTTAACCTTTTTACTATAAAAAAAATGTTCATTTTAACACATACTACATGTACGTATTTATGCACCATCATTTCATAGAATATTCCATTTCATTTTTAAATGGATAATTATTAAGAAAAGTTTTTAAAAGTAATTTTCCAAGAATACTGTTGTCAAAATTCTTTCATGTTTCCTTTATATGTTTTCAAGTTAAATTATATTCAAAATGATTTCATGCCATATTTATATGTTTTCAATGTATTTTAAATTAAATGGTTCTAAAAAATCATGATTATTTCATATTCATTCATGTAAAAAAAAATTCAGATCATTTTCAGTCTTTATTTAAATGTTTTGAAATTATTTTTTTAGATATTTTTTTAAAATTCTTTGATGTTTATATTATATTTTTTCAAGTTAAAGGAATTCAAAATGATATCATGTCTTTTTTTATGTTTTCACATAATTTTATAATAAAATTATTTTTAAATGATTTTATGTATTAAAAAATATTTTTCAAATAAGAAATGATATTTTCCTCAACCAAACTTTTTAATAGATATTTAAAAATTATTTTCCATATAATATGAAATTTTTTGATGTCACTAATGCCCTTTGAGTAAATTATATAATGGTTCCTTTCATACTATTTCTTTAAATAGGTTATTCTTAATGACAAGGAATTTATGAAACTTTTTTTTCTTTCACAGTTTATATGTTTATGAAATCCATTTCTCTTTCATAGGTTATGTTTTTCGTTAAATTATTATGAAACATATATATTTTTCCATAGGTTTTGTTTTTTTACATGATTATGATACCCATATCATTTTATGTATTGTAATATGATTGGTTATGATTTAGTGGTACACGTTTGTATGATTTCAATATGTCATTGATGTGACCTATATCTCCCTCCAATGTGTTGGGTAAATATTTATATCTCAGGAGATAAATATGGATGGAATAAGAAATTATCTTGGATTAGTATTAAAAGGTTTTAATGAAAAATGAACTTCGTACTGTAATATAATTTTTGAACGGTGATTGAAATCAGTTCAATAATACATGACTGGAAGGAGGAGTGAACTCATTTCAGTAATACTGGATTAGATCTGGGTGTAAACCTGGTTCACTAAATGAATTTCTCCATCAATATGGCCTTGGGAGAAATTCCTTGACTACTATAGAAATGAAATTATATTCTTCTGTTTTTATTAAAAATCCATGTTTTATTCTGATGTTATGCATTCATTGAATATGTTCATTATTTAATTCAGATTAATGATTTATCTATTTCCAAGATTTTTTCTAGGATTCTTTTTTATGGTCTTTGATATATAGGCTACGATATTATAATATTTTTATCATGTTCACATACCCCTATTCACATGTTTTTGCTTACGTGACTCCCTTATTTAACTGTACTAAGCATATAATCTCACCCCTTTTTATTTTACCTACCCTAGGTTATAAAGAAATTTATTAAGTATTTTGTGCTGAAGAAGGGTTATTGTCATGATGAACCTAGTGGGAGATAATGTTACTCACTATTTTACCAGTGTTTATGTTTCCATGTTTCCAAAGGCATTAGACTAATATAGTCTTTGGGAATATATTTGTATAATGTATTAAATATTAATAAAAAATTATGTAATGTATATGTATGAAAATAGAGGGTCTCTATAGTTTTTATTATATAAAAGGTTTAGTTATCATTTAGAATCTACGATGACAAAACATTAGTGATATACCTAGGTATATTTCAAAAGATATGTCTAGGGATGTCTCTAAGGATGAGTATAAGGATGAGTTAATGTTAATAAAGATGTCCTATAATTTTGGTAAAGGATATAGTGAGTAGTTTAATTTTAATAAATTTATTTTTGGATACTACAAGTGGATGTGGCTCTGAAAATTATGTACCTAGGGGTAAAAAATCTAAAAACTTGTTGTGGGCCTGAATCGGGGTAATCTAGTACACGATAATTGGCCTTGATGCATACCTGGTTTGACACTCCTGGGGGACATTCTTTGGGAATTAGAAAACACTCCATGAATAATTAGGATGTATTTAAATATATTTTGGATGTGAATAACCTATGATGAACCTATGTTGTCATAGATTAAGGAAGATGCCATTATTAATACATCATATACGATATTATTTTCATTATTATGTGGTTTTATGCTATTATAAATAATTCTAACACTATGACTATAGTTTTAGTCAATGGAAGAAACTATAAAGAACTGTATTGACATTGAATGTGATGTATGTATTTGGGATGATATGTCAAGTGGGATGATCATTATAGAAAATTATGTTGTGAACATGCTTAATTAGTGTTCATAAAACATGATTAAAAATGTATAACTCAATCAACTCTCAGACTCCCCAAGGAAGATAAAGAAGGATTCCACTGAGAGTTTAGGTAATAGAGACCATAAAGGAGTAGAGATTCAGTTTCATTTTTGTCAATAATTTGGGAATAATAACCTAGGAGAATTTTTTAGAAGAACAAAAATTTGTTTTGAATGTGGAAAAGGACACAAACCATGTGACTGTAAGGAAAAAATGAAGAGTTATGTTAACAAAATGGATGAGAATATTTTCCTTCCTAGGTCTTCATTGAAGGTTAAGGGTTTTTTTGTGTAATAAATTGTCATTATTCAATGCAATTTCCTGATAGAGAAGTTCCTTAAGTGAATCCGCAAGGTGGGGTGAGTAATGGTCACATTACAGATGATGATAAAGATACATGTAAAATGTGAAAGGAAAAAAGGTAGTGTGTAATAGGATGAGGTATCCTTGCTAATAGAATAAGGATTAAATGGAATAATTAAAGCTTTATTTATTTTTGTTGAATAATTATTTTATATGAAAGGTGAAATATATAATTATTTTCCAATTTATATTTTTCTCTTCAGATTTAAAAGAACTTGTTGAATTGTTCTGATGGAATAGAAAAGTGATATAATGAAAAAATAATTACCTATGAGAAAAATGATTAAGGGAAAGATATACCTTCTAATGTTCTCTATGTTATGATAATGTTGTTAGGATAATGATATGTGGGACACAAATAAGTAAATTGGAAGGTATTGATTACCTTGGAAATAATTAAGGACCTATTGAAAAGTACTTCATTATATCATGGATGAAGTTTAAAACTTCATGGATTTATAGAATATATCCTATAATCTATCGAATAAATAATAAATCATGATTCAAAAAATGATTTATGGTAATTCATGTTTTACCATGTTCCTAAAGTATTTACCAAAAGGGTATTCAAATGAATGAAATGTGACAACCAAATGCTACTTTCAGATATATGGGGGATAAAATTTAACTGAATTCATGAATTAATTTCTAATGTTTTGTATTTTCATCTTTCATAAGGATTATAAGGCTAACTATTCATGAAAACATTAACTTAATCTTTGGATGAAGTATTTACACATTGATTTGGTATTAAAAATAATTTTTAAATGGCTATTTACTGATTAAAATTATTTTAAGGATGTACCACATATTTATTTATTAAATTATAATTGTATGTTTTTAGAAAAAGACATCATGTATATCGGGTGAGAACCAATATTGTACAGTAAGTCCACAAGTCATAAACCCATAAACGATGTATGATAAGGGTTTCATGCTTACCACTGGCCTATGTGACGTCTTGGTTAATTTATAAATAGTTTTGATGGGTAATTATTAATGATGAAATATTAGTGTTACTTTTTATGTATAAAAATTATTGTATTAACAATATTTATTTTCACTAATTTTTATATATAAATAGTTATACTCTTAATTCCTTTATGGGCCTTAATATCTTCTAAGAATGTATTTTAGTACTTCGGGCATTAATGTTTATTTTTGGACAGCCATTTTTTGATGTAATGGACAAATTAGAAGTAGTTTAAAGCACAACCAAAGAATGAAATTTTATATATAGAAATATATCAAGTATGAATATTTCTTTATATTCTTGGTCAGTAAAATAATTAATCAAATATTGGGTAATGATAATTTTTTGTCCTAATACCTTAATTTTTGTTGAAATGATGATCTAGTAAATCCTCACAGATTTATGACTTTGATTCCCTTAACTTTTCTTGGACCATTCACTTGTTTTTTATTTATGATCTCAATCACTCCCTTTAAATCTTTATTATTTTTTCCATATACAATATTGACCCCAAACTTATGTTCTATTATGTGGAAACCATGATATATGTTACATTGGGTAACCATTATGGTCACAACATTACCTTTTCAATAGTTTTTTTTATTAATTTTTATGATGTTTGTTTCTATGAAAGAAACTTTCAAGTATTAATACTTTGATTACCCAGACAAATTTCTAGTGACAAATTCATTTTAAGTGGATATAATTTAATAACCTGAGATTTTGTGAATTATATTTTGTTTAATTAATTTAACCTTGTTTTATAATTTTCATATTACACAACACTTAAGATAGCTTATATTAAAAAGAAGACCTAATTTTTTCTTGTCTTATACATAACAACATGTTAATCATGTAAACTAAAAAACATAAACATCATCATTTCCTAAATAGAACACCGAGGATATCTTGTGTTACATGCAACAATGAATTTCCTCAATGGTGTGCGTAACACGCAAGATCGAGGTTTAATAAACAATAATATATTACTAAAATGTTATTATTTAATATAATAAGAAGTAAAATATGTGTTATATTAGTGTTTATGAATATTATAAACTAATTTTTGAAAATATATGGTTTACACAATATTATATTAATTCATATGTTACCAATTAATTATAAATGAATATGAAATCCAATTGATTTTGAAAGGAAAAATTATTATTTATATGGGAAAAAGATGTTTTTCACTATCAAATTATGTTAAATACAATTTGGGAGTGATATTAATGAAATATATTTTCATTATATACAATACAATATTTTTTATATTTAGTTAATAGATTTTAAAGATATAAGATATGAACCAAATTTTATGATTAAAAACATATAATTTTATAGATGTGGTTTACCAAAATTTAATGGAGAACCCATTTTAAATACAAAATTTTGTAATTTTATAGACATAACATATAAAAATATACTTCATATATTAATAAAAATATTAAAATTATGTTAGGTTAATTTTTGTGTATTTTTTGTAATGTTTAATTTTTGAATGAGTAGTTAAAAAAATTGAATATTAATTCAAAACTACCTTTTCATCTAATTTATTTATATTATTAAATTATATCCTAAATTGGTTACAAATTTTTATTAGATTGTATTTTAATCATTTAATACAATTTATGTAATTGATATCAATTTCACATTGAAATAGGACATAAAAAAACTTAGCAAACATTTTAATGTTTTCACTTTTAAAACACAGATTGTCGACCCGACCATGGGATTAATTATAAATTAATTTTTCCACATATGTGGTTATAATTTTTAAATTTTTATTCAATTTTTTTATTAAGAAAAATGTATATTTTATTATAAGGTCAACATAGTTTTTTAACCAAAAATATTATTGAAAGTGATTAAAATTTATTAAATCAATTTTGTTTATATTATTATTAATAAGGGTCTAAACCATAACCGTAAGGCCCAAAATGTCCTATAAACAATTAAAAATCACTATTATATGAATATTTATACCATATACTACGTTTTAATTACATTGGATCATTATTAGATCCACATGCAACAAGAAAAACGTGGGTGGAATTCTCTCTTCAAATATTTACAAGAGTGCCACTCCTCCTTCCTAATAAAGGCCTCATCTCCTATCACTTTCTCACACCTCTCATTCACCTTAGCTCACCCAAAATATGCTCACATAATCTCCCAAAATCCATAACTCCCCCTATAATCCATACATTGGGTATAAATAAATCCATGGAATCCTTTTTCCACAAACCAAAAGGATTTACCCAATAAAGAGGTAATGTCTTCTCTAAAGCTCCTTTCTTTTATTTTATTTGTCCTCCCCCTCAACAATATTTATTCAATAATTATATAAAACCACCATTATAATAAATATACTAGGATTTTGTTATGATAAGTTTTATACCGACACCTATACACACCTCCATCTAATGGGTAACGAGCATACTATTTTCGTGTATGGTGAACTAACACCCCACTAAATGATGATTGTTCATTTTTATATTCCACCTATGATGGAGAAAATTATGATTGAAACCCCATTAATATATTTCATATATTATATTTATTATGTATTTAAAAATTTTCAGTCCTTTTACAACCCAAATATTTTTACATTCCACTCGATGTAAAAACGATAATTTCGTTTGAGGAAGTGTGGACTACTACCCCTCAATGTGATTTCATTCATTCAAACAGTACATATAATGTATTAAGGATTAGTTTAGTTAAAATATGTGATATATTTGACATTATAATTCTAAATTAATGATATTATATACATATATAAACATATTTTGTTTTCTTTGTTTCTTTCAATACGATAATAAAAACAGAAACAATGTTCATGTGTATGTAGGACTTACTGTCTCTATGATTGGTGCATTCCATTTATTACATATATATTTTATATATTATAATAATAATAATATAATGAATATAAATTATATTTATATAATTTTTTACATTCTTGAATCATGATACAAATATACGAAATTAAGGTATAAAATATTATGTCACATGTGAAGAACGACACAGATATTTCACAAAGTGAAACCTTATCATATGATTGTTAACATGAGAGTAATATAAGGTAATTATAAAAAACATATGATATTAGTTATTATATTTTGGTTCTATAAATTATTTTTAATAAATTTTTATTTATTATGCAGGTTTTTTGAAAAAGTATAACGGGAGTCCAGATTCTAGGTACTGGGATTTCATCTTACATTTCATTTCTGTGAGATACATTCTTTATTCACCACCCATTCATTTTGTGTGGTGGGTCTACATCCCAAATATGTTTTAAATTATTATTATACCTCGAATTTTTATTATTACCATATCCATTTTTTGATATTTATTTCATGGTGTTTGATATTCAGAAGATACATAATCATAAAAATAGTTATGTCTTAAATTGCCTTCTTAGAGACTCATGTTTTGTTATGAACCTAAATTCTTTTTTGAGGTGTATATACTTATATTTTACATCTTTTATCATGAATATACTTAATTTAATGATATTTTAAGCTCCATGTAATTTAATTTTCTTATATGGACAATATGATCCCATGTTACCCAGTAATAAGAGTTTATTGAAACAATCTTATCACTATTCGAGATTATCCTTGAATATGCATCAATTAATGAAATATAATGATCCATATATAATAAATATTCAGTAATTTCCTTAACAAACTATTATTAATGTTATATTAATTTATTTTTATCATATTTATACTCTTTCATATATAATATAGTGAAGAAGTTGTTTTAAAGGAAGACCGACTTTACCCTCTGAACGATCAGAACCCTTTGTTCCGTTAAAAATAAGATTTCTAAAAATGGGTTTACAAGAATATTACACCATTTTACTATAATATTTAGAATAAATTTTAACCATTTCAATTTAACCAATATCTTCACATGAATCTTCTTGTTAGTTTATAAACAATTCATTTTCATAACCATTTTACCGTTCAAAAGGAATGTTATTTAAACCTTATAGGGCATGTACGGATTTAGTCTTAGTAATTTTATTGAAGATTACTTTTCATTTTTAAATGGATATTTTTTAAGGAAATGTTTTAAAATTAATTTTAATTTTAAATTGTTTTTAAAGTGTTTTCATGTTTCTTTTATACATTTTGAGGGATTTTTTTTCCAAATGACATCAAACCTTATTTATTAATTTTCAATTTATTTTTAAAGAATAGTATTTCAAAAAATTCTCAATATTATTTCATATGTTTAAAAGTAAAAAATGTTTTAATTTTTTTTCTATATTTCATTATATGTTTTCAAATTATTTTCAAAGATAATTTTTTTTTGAAATAGTTTTGAAGATAATTTTATATCTTTCTCATGATTTTTTTTTCAATTTGATTTCATGTCTTATTCATGAAATCCATTTCTCTTTCATGTGTTATTTTTTAATGAAATTATTATGAAACCTGTATCTTTTTTCATAGGCTATAACATTTTTACATGTTTGTGATACCCATCTCATTTCATGGGTTATGATATTGTTGTATTTGATTTTTTGGAACATGTATGTATGATTTAACAATGAGATGGATGGGACCTATATCTCTATCCAATGAATGGGGTAAATATTTATATATCATGATAAAGTCACGAAGAGAATAATAAATGAGATTGGTTCATTATTATAGGTTCAGAACTAGATATGATGGTGGATCAATAATACAGAGCTAAAATGATAAGTTAAATCAGTTCAGTAATATAGGGCTGGAACTATGAGTGAAATCAGTTCAGTAATAGAGGGTTCGAATGGGGTGTGAACCCAGTTCATTAAGGGACCTTTCCATAAATATGTCCATGGCAGTAATGCCTTTTCTGTTGTGGAAATCATGTTATATGTTTATGTGTTTGCCACAATTCCATGTTTTATTCCTACATTATTCATTCTTGGCTTATGTTCATTGTTTTCTAAGATTAATTACTTATGAACTGATAAAATTTATTCCAATATTCAGGATCGTTATCTTGAATACATAGGGTATGATCTTCTAATTATTTGATCATGTTTTCATACCACTATGTTCATGTTTATGCTTACTTGAATCCCTTATTTATAATTACTGAGCATCTGGGCATACCCCTTTGGATGTTTGATACCATAGGTTATAAACATATATATTAAGTATGATATGTCTAAGAAGGGTTCTAGTTGTGAAGAACCAAGTGGGAGATAATGTATCCAACTTATGTACTAGTGTTTAGGTTTCTCAGTTTCCAAAGGCACAAGACTAATATGAACATTGGGAGTCTCTTTGTATAATGTTATAAGTATTCCACATAAATTATCTGATGCCTATGTATGAAAATATAGGGTCTCTATAAAATTCATTGGAATTTGGAAATTGAATATCATCATATCTGTTTTCAAGTTGTATCGTATGTATGAAATAAGAGAGAGTATGTGTTAAAGAGACCAACATAGGTGTAATTTCACTATGTTTACCTATAATGGTAATAATATAGGAGTTCCACGGATCTAATTTTTTTTTGAAAAATATGTATATTATATTCTGTTCAACATCTATAAAAATTTGAATTATTTGTAGACTGAAAACAATCTTCTATATTTTAATTTTATGAAGAACAAGATAAATTGGGATGATAGATGTAACAATAAAAAATGATCTTAATATCCCAAAAACCCGGAATAATGTGTCTATAAGGATATATAATAATAAGATATCTTGATCTTCATACATGGAAAGGGAATATCAAATATTTAAAAACATGATAATGAGCTACAATATATAAGTATTTTGTGTCTTATGTTAGGATGATTTAGAAAATTTAATGGCTATGTAAGGTTAATTTAGACCTATATAAATTTAGTCATAGATTTTTAAAATTTTAAATTTTCATGAATTTGAGAACCACTTCATGTTCTTATTTATTATGAAAATGGAATTTTATGGGAATCTTAAGAATATTCCAGATGATAATGCATTAATGTTTGAGTTGATATGTAACGACCCAAAGTTTCATTAATGGAAATCCCTCTTGATCTAATTAGATGTATCTTAATGTAAAATGTTTATATAAAATGTCAACTTCTTTGGTTTTATGTTATGAATTGTGACTGTTGCTTTTATAGCCATTGAACAATGATCACATGATTAGTATAAATATAAGGCTTTAACAAACCCAATTTACTCAGTCAAAGGAAGCGATGGCCTCATCCAGTAAAATTGATCCATACGAAGCCCATTTGTCAGAGCTCATAAAAGAGGTAGCGTCTTTGGGATTCGCTCTTGACAAAGCCCAAGATGAGCTTCATCATGTCATGCTCGAACATGATCGTCTACGGGAAAAGTGGAAGTTGATATAAATTATCACTCGAGTGATGTTATCTAAGCCACCCAAAGAGTCTGTCACCATCGCATACCTTACCCTTAGGTCTTATGCAGCTGTTTTAAGGGGTTATGTAACAAATCTCTAGTACAATTTTATTATACATTATTTTCTTGTATATAATAATGAATATAATTTCTTGTCATTATTGATACATTGTAAATAGTTTTTAAAGTGAAAATAGTGTTTTTAGTTATTATTTAATTAAGAATTATATTTTATTAAATTAAGGGATTTTTTAATTGAATAATATTTTAATAAAATATTATTATTATTTTTATTAAATTAATTATATTATATATAAATGATCATATAATTTTATGAATGCAATTGTAATTTTTATTAAGGTTTGAAATCCATTTTTCTCAAAACCCGTGAATTTTGATAAAGGTTGGTTTTTATTTTAAAAGTGAAAATTAACATATTTATAAAATTATTTAGATAAAATAAATGTTATTTCTGGAATCAGGTTGTCTAAATTATCCAATGGTGAATTTTTCATAATTTTATGAGATAATCAATTTTTTGGGTAAAAATTAAATATTGTATAAATATATAATGTGTTTTATGACATCATAATGACCCAATAGTGATATAATAAAATAATATAAGCTTTTTTAGTCCAATATATGTTTTAAAATTTTAATAATGTGATTTTGGGTTTGTTTGTCTTACTTTTCAAAGCATTAATGGACCCTTCACGACTTATTAAACACCGTGTCTTTTTAAATTATTTTCCATGGGAGTGTGACTCAGCTCCACATAAGCAACCCTATTATTTTAAGAAGATAGGACTTTGGCCTTATAAAATATTTTTTTCCTCTTCCCTTTTCCAAAAACATTGGGCAATAACCATGATATGTTTTTTGGTTTGGAATAATTTAATATAAGGTGTCCCAAACCTAAATATTAAAGAATTCCCTCACCTTTCTTATATAAACCCACCCAAGCTCCCAATTCCTCCTCACTCAATGCATTTTTATTTCATCCAACCTCTACCCTACTCTCTCTAGAATCCTCCCAAGGTGACCCAAGCTCCCATGAAACCTCTCTCAAGCCTCTCTCAAGCCTTTGGAAGCACACTTCCAAGTAAGGGTTTTTTCTTCCTTTCTCATTTTTTTCCAATTTTCATTAAGTTGTTTTCCCTTTTAATTATAATTATGAATATTGCTGTATAGTTTATCACCTCCCTCATACTGCCCTATTTATGTTTGAATGATGGGATACCCCTTTATCTCTCATTAAATGCCTCCCATGTACACCCGTTATTATGCTGAAATTCCGAAAGGAACTTCTCTCTCCTCATTTACATTCAGGCAATAATTTTGTATCATGAATCTAAATTCTATTACAATTGTTAGGACATGTATATCTATGTCCTCCTTACTATATATTACATGTAAATATGATGAGTAACCCCTTTATTTCTCATCAACCATTTTTATGAATTCTTATGTCACGCTTTTACACTGCTGAAATCGCACCGATTCTCTAAGCCAATGTCATTGTGTAGTGAATACCATGCCCATTTCTCTATCAAGGGTATTCACCTTTATGCACATTTACTTATTGATTATAAATTTTCTTGTATGAATTCCACAATCCTTTATCGTGGAATAATTGATTATGTTTTATGAATCCATGTTTTATGATCCATGTGGCACACTTATGCGTGAAATGAAATGTCTAAGAAGGGTGCGCCCTTATAGTGCTCCAATGAATTGGGTAAAGTATATTATCATGATTCATCATGTGAAATGAGTGTTGACTCATGATAATTCTAGTGAAATGAGGGTTTACTCCTGCTTCATGTGCAGTGAGGATTTACTCATGCTCCATGTGTAATGAGCATTGGCTCATGCGAATTCCATGTTAAGTGGAGTTGCCACATTTCCATGTTATGATTATCAAGCTTTATCATGCCTTTATGTTCATGTTTCTCTTGTTCTCTATTTATATGACTATTGTCTAACTTTTATTTTAGTCCTCATGTATTCCATGTTTATTCCCTTACTGGGATTTATAGCTCACCCTTTTTCTTATGCATGTCCTTAGGTAATCCAATGTAATGCTAAGTACGAAAGAATTTAGTGGTCATGTAAAGGAAGTTTTAAATAAAGATGTTGTATTTCATGTTATAAGTTGTTATGTAATGATCCTAAGCCCCAAAGTCCCTTGACATCTCGATCATCCTTATTATATCAAGTGAATAGTTTATGTAATAAATCATGTTTAAGTTTGTAATAAAAGCAGGGTTGTCATAGTTGGTATCAGAGGGAGGTTTAGTTATTTTTGGGATTAGGATTAGAAAACCCTAGTAATTCCTTAGTGAGAAGACTAAGTATAATAAAAACGTCCCTATCTTTTGGTAAGTACAGAGTAAGTGGTTTATCAAACAAATACATCCATGTCTGGATACAAGCAGGTAGAGGTCGCTCTGGCATAGATGTATCCTAGGGGTGAAACCCGAAAACATTGCTTTGAGCTAGACTCGAACGGAAACTAGTGCATGACAACAGGCCTTATTGCACTAATGGTTACAATACTCCCGGGGGATATGTTTTGATAAATTCACAAGCTTAGTATGAACCCTTATTAAGGGAATTAAAAAAATGCCCCTAAAAATATATGTTAGAAAGTAGATCATGAAAATACTAGGTTGGAGCCTATATAATCACGAGTTAAGGAAATAAAAGTTTATTTTTATGTCATAAACTTTTGTCTTTGGATTACCATTTATGTTTTATCCCCTAAATTTCGTTTTATTCTTTTCAATGGCTGATAATAGGAGGACTCGGGCTAACAACCGGTGTGAAGATCAGTGTGATGACTTTACAAATGAGATGCCCAATCCAATGGGAGTGGGAAATCATGAACTTTGTGTTGCTTCTCTCTCATCTAACTCAAGATTTGAATAGAAACATGGTTCAAGAGGAATGTCAAAACCCCCCTAAGAAGAAACAAGTTTCTATCAAGAGCTTAATGAGACAAAGGCCTCCTACTTTTAATGGATCATCTGATCCCACGATCGCTGAAAAATGTATCAAATCCATTGAAAAGATCTTCTCCATCCTTCAATGTTCTGAACAAGAGAAGGATCTCCTGGCGGCTTATTTTATGGAGGGTAAAGATGATCAATGTTGGATGTTGATAAAAAATACGAAGCCTGAGGAGGAGATCGAGGCGTTGGAATGGAAGGATTTCCGGAAGATGTTTTTCGATAAATATTTTCCGTGCACCCTCCAGCTTAAGATGGAAAGGGGATTCCTTTCTCCCAAGAAAAAAAGAAGAATCTATTGGAACGTACGAGGAAAACTTCACAAGGCTTGCATGATATGCTTCCGGCTTTATCGTTACCACCGAATGCAAGGTTGACCACTTCTTTGGTGGGATGATGCCTAGCCTACGAAAAGCCTTAGCGATCCATGACCTCGACAGCTATGAGAAAATTGTCCGATGATCCATCAAGGTCGAAATGGAGATCGGGGAATCATAGGGGTATCATGGAGACAAGAAGCGTAAGGTGGAATTCAATGCTAGCGGTCTGATGGATAAATCCAATGGTGCTAAGAATACACAGCACCACACATGACAAAAGTGCGGAAAGAAGCACCGTGGAAATTTCCTCAAGGAGATGAGGAAATGATTTAGGTGTGGAAGAGAAGGGCACCTAGATATTAACTGTTGGCTAGAAATACCTGTTTCTATGATAGAGGAGAGGAACGCTTTGTTCGAACCTCAACGCTTTGTTCATTTCTATAAATGCAAAGTACCAGGGCATCTTTCAAATCAGTGCCCTAATACAAAGGTTTCCGAAGGCAACCAACAACCTCCAATGCAGCAAGTAAGATATTTTTCCGTCACTTCTTCTGATGTGAACCCCGAAAATGATGTGGTGACAGGTACGCTAGATATAAATTCAATAATAGTGAACGTACATTTTGATTCAAGTTCTATGTATTCTTTTATATCTCAAAAGTTTTGTAGAACAATCCCAGCACCACCACAAACCATGGAAGTGAAGATTTCAGTGATTACGAAAAATAGGGCAATCATTGCATCCCATGAATATAAGTCCTCCGCTATTGTAATCCATGGATTGAATTTCCTGACAAACCTTGTCATACTCCCTCAAGAAAAATTTTATGAAATTCTTTGCATGGATTGGCTTTCATTATATGGAGCCATCATAAATTGTTGGGAGAGAGAAATAACACTCCATATGGAGAATTGACCCCCGATTCTTTACAAGTGTAAGGAGGAAGATGAATCTCCTTTAGCTCCTTCATCTCAAGCCTGGATATTACTGCCCTATGAGCATGAGTGTCTGGCTCATATGATTGAGTCCAAGGAAGAAAACATCCTGGAAGAAATGCCTATTGTGAGGGAATTTGCTGAAGTGTTTCCCGAGGAACTGCATGGTCTTCCTCTTAGAAGAGATGTTGAATTCTCAATTGAACTTATACCAGGGGCGCTACCAATATCCAAGACTCCATATAGAATGGCTATCATGGAACTTGAAGAGATGAAGAAACAACTAAATGAGAATATGGATAAAGGGTTTATATGCCAAAGTGCTTCACCATGGGGTGCACTAGTCCTCTTCATCAAGAAGAAGGATGGGTCAATTCAGCTTTGCATCAATTATTGTGAACTTAGTAAAATCACGATAAAGAACAAGTATCATATTTCTCAGATCGATGACTTGTTTGATCAGCTGCATGGAGAACAATACATCTCCAAGGTAGATTTTCAGTTGGGATATTATTAAGTAAGGGTGAAAAGGAAGATGTCCCCCAAACTGCTTTTCATACAAGATACAGGCACTATGAATTCATATTAATTCCTTTATGACTCACCAATGATCTAGAAATCATCATGGACTTGATAAATAGATTCTTTAGATATTACGTAGAAAATTTTTTGGTATTATTTATAGATGATATTCTAATATACTAAAAAACCAAGGAGGATCATGAAGAGCATTTAAGAACTGTACTGGAGACTTTCAGCAAGGAGAAGCTCTATGAAAAGTACAACAAGTGTGAGTTCTGGTTGAAGGAAGTCTCATTCTTGGGTCATATCATCACAAATAAGGGGATATCTGTGGATACCTCCAAAATCTATGCAATCAAGGGATGGTCGAGGCCAACATCGGTAACGGATATCCGTAGCTTCTTGGGGTTAGCTAGATATTATCGACGATTTGTGAGAAATTTATCACGATTGCCCAAACCTATTACTAAGCTAACTATAAAGGGAGTAAAGATTGTTTGGAGTGATGAATGCGAAGAAATCTTCAAGGAGTTGAAAAGGAGGCATATCACTGCACTCGTTCTCACTTTACACACAAGTGGAAAACAAATTTGTGGTATTCAGTGATGCTTTGAAGAAGGGATTAACTTGTGTGCTGATGCAGAATGATAAAGTGATATCCTATGCCTCCAGGTAGTTGAAAATCCATGAGAGAAACTATCCAACGCATGATCTGGAGTTGGCAGCGGTGATATTTGCCTTGAAGAACTGGTGTCATTATCTCTATGGGGAGAAATGTGAGATATATACTAGCCACAAGAGTCTTAAATATATATTCTCATAGAAATAATTAATATTCTCTAGAGAAGATGGATAGAGATCATCAAGGATTATGATTATTCAATACATTACCTCCCTGGGAAAGCGAACAAGGTGGCAGATGCCCTATGTAGAAAGGACCCAACGATTCTATCAATGATGAGAATTGTGAAGGATCCAATCTTCTTAAACTTGAGGAAGATGTACATGGGAATCATAATGAAGGGAACATAATCAATCCTTTCACAAATTATTGCTCAAACATCTCTTTTGGAAAGGTTAAAGGATTATCAAAAGGATTATGTGGTAATTCTGGAAAAATCGAAAGCTATCGAAAAAGGAAATCCTCAAAATTTAATGTTAATGAAGAAGGAATTGTGCGATTTTGGAAAAGGCTATGTATTCCATCATATCTAGCGATGAAGAAGGATCTTTTGGATGATGCAAATAGTTCGAATTTCTCTACTCACCCGGGGAGCACAAAGATGTATTGAGATCTCCGAAAAAACTTTTGGTGGGATAATATTATAAAGGAGATCGCTGAATATACATCAAAGTGCCTAGTGTTTCAGCAAGTGAAGGTAGAGAGGCATAAGTCTAAGGGGATGATGCAACCATTTCCCATACGAGAATGGAAATGGGAGAACATCACCATGGACTTTGTCACTGGACTTCTGAGAACATCCAAAGTCAACAATGCAACTTGGGTTGTGGTGGATCATCTTAAAAAGACATCACACTTCATTGCTATTAGTGAGGATTTATCATTGGATCAACTAGCACAAATATATATCAGGGAAGTAGTAATGCTGCATGGAGTACCAATATCTATAGTGTCTGACCGAGATCCTAGATTCACCTCTAAGTTTTGGAAAGTCTTCAACATGCTCTGGATACTGAACTGGACTTCAGTACGGCCTATCATCCTCAAACTGATGACCAATCCAAGAGGACTATCAAAACACTTGAGGACATGTGGAGAGCATGCTCAATTAACATTAAAGGAGGATGGGATCAACATCTTCCTCTGGTTGAGTTATCTTAGAATAATTGTTTCCACTCGAGCATCCAAACGGCACTATATGAAGCCCTGTATGGGAAAAGGTGTAGAACACCGACATGTTGGGATGAGGTCGGTGAACGTAACCTTCTTGGACCTGAAATGGTTGAGGAAATGGTGGGAAGGTGAAAACCATTCAGCAGCATATCAAGGCAGCCTAGAGTCGACAGAAGTGTTTTGTAGATAATTGTCGATGAGACCTTGAGTTTAAAGTTAGAGACATGGTTTTTTTACACATATCTCCATGGAATAATTTCATGAGGTTTGGAAATAATGTGAAGTTAAGTCCAACATATATGGGCCCCTTCGAGATTCTTGATCGTGTCAGGGCTGTGGCCTATCGACTAGTAGTTCCACCTACCATGGCCAAAGTACATGATGTCTTTCATGTATCCCTCTTAAGTAAGTACATACTAGACCCTTTACATATACTCTCTTATGAGGTGGTACAGTTGGAGGATGATCTTTCGTATGAGGAGAAACCAGTGAATATCTTAGATCATAGAGAAAACGTTCTACAAAATAAGAAAATTCCCCTCATCAAGGTGTTGTGGAAAAACTACAAGTTTGAAGAAGAAACCTGGGAATCTGAGGAAATGATGAAGTTGAGTTACCCACATCTGTTTTAGTGTGGGAAAAGAAAATTTTGAGTCTGAATTTTCTTAAGGGGGGAATATTATAACGACCCAAAGTTTCATTAATGGAAATCCCTCTTGATCTAATTAAATGTCTCTTTATGTAAAATGTTTATATAAAATGTAAACTTCTTTGGTTTTATGTTATGAATTGTGACTGTTGTTTTTATAGTCGTTGAACAGTGATCACACGATTATTATAAATATAGGGCTTTAACAAACCAAATTTACTCAGACAAAGGAAGTGATGGCCTCATCCAGTAGAATTGCTCCATACGAAGCCCATTTGTCGGATCTCGGAAAAGAGGTGGCATCTTTGGGCTTCTCTTTTGGCCAAGCCCAAGATGAGCTTCATCATGTCAAGCTCGAACGTGACCATCTACGGGAAAAATGGAAGTTGATAGAAATTACCACTTGAGCGATGTTATCCGAGCCACCCCAATAGTCTGTCACCATCGCACACCTTACCCTTAGGTCTTATGCGGCAGTTTTGAGAGGTTATGTAACAAATTGCTAGTACTATGTTCATGTACTTAATATTTTTGTATATAATAATGAATATACATTCATGTCATTATTGATACATTGTAAATAGTTTTTAAAGTGCAAATATTATTTTTAGTTATTATTTAATTAAGAATTATATTTTATTAAATTATAGTATTTTTGAATTAAATAATATTTTAATAAAATATTATTATTATTATTATTATTAAATTAATTTTATATGATATAAATGATAATATAATTTTATGAATGCAATTGTAATTTTTATTAAGGTTTGAAAGCCATTTTTGTCAAAACCCGTGAATTTTCGATAAATGTCGGTTTTTATTTTAAAAGTGAAAATTAACATATTTAGAAAACTATTTAGTTAAAATGAATGTTATTTCTGAAATCAGGATGTCGAAACTATCCAACGGTGAATTTTTCATAATTTTCTGAGGCAGCCAATTTTTTGGGTAAAAATTAAATACTGTTTAAATATATAATATGTTTTATAACATCATAATGACCCAATAGTGATGTAATAAAATACTGTAAGCTTCTGTTCAGCTAATATATGTTTTAACATTATAATAAAATGTGATTTTGGGTTTGTTTGACTTACTTTTCAATCCATTAGTGGACCCTTCAAGACTTATTAAACTCCTTGTCTTTTTAAATTGTTTTCCATGGGATTGTGACTCACCTCCAAATAAAAAACCCTATTATTTTAAGAATTTAGGCCTTTGTCCATATAAAATATTTTTTTTTCTCTTCCCTTTTCCAAAAACCATGGGAAAAACCATGGTATGGTTTGTGCTTTGGATTAATTTAATATAAGGGGTCCCAAACCTAAATAATAAAGAATTCTCTCACCTTTCTTATATAAACCCAACCAAGATCCCACTTCCTCCTCACTCAAAGCCTTTTGAGTTCGTCCAACCTCTTCCCTACTCTATATAGAATCATCCCAAGGTGCCCCAAGCTCCCAATAAGCCTCTCTCAAGCCCCCCTTAGGCCTTTGGAGACACACTTCCAAGTAAGGGTTTTTTCTTCCTTTCTCATTTTGTCCAATTTTATTTAAGTTGTTTTTTCCATTTAATTTCAATTATGAATGTTGGGGTATGGTTTCAAACCTCCCTCATACTGACCTATTTATGTTTTAATGATTAGATACTCCTTTATCTCTCATTAAATTCCTCCCATGTACACCCGTTACTATGCTGAAATTCCGAAAGGAACTTCTCTCTCCTCATTTACATTCAAGCAATACTTCTGTATCATGAATCAAAATTCCATTCAAATTTTTGGGACATATATCTATATGACCTAATTACTTTCCATTACATTTAAATATGACGAGGAACTGCTTTCTCTCTCATCAACCATTTTTATGAATTCTTATGTCACGCCGTTACGCTGTCGAAATCGCACCGATTTTCTAAGCCAATGCCATTGTGTAGTGAATAACATGCCCATTTCTCCATCAAGGGTATTCACCATTATTCACATTTACTTGTTGATTATAAAGTTTCATCTATTATTTCCACATTCCTTTATCATGTAATAAACGATTATGTTTTATGAATCCATTTTTTATGATCCATGTGGCACACTTTTGCATTAAATGAAATGTTTACGAAGGGTGCACCCTTATAGCGCTCCAATGCATTGGGTAAAGTATATTATAATGATATGTCATGTGAAATGAGTGTTGACTCATGATAATTCAAGTACCACGAGGGTTTAATCATGCTTCATGTGTAATGAGGTTTTACTCATGCTCCATGTGCAATGAGCCTTGGCTCATGCTAATTCCATGTTAAGTGTTGTTGCCACATTTCCATGTTATGATTATCAAGCTTTATCATGCCTTTATGTTCATGTTTATCTTGTGATCTATTAATATACCTATTGTATAACATGTATTGCACTCCTCATGTATTCCATGTTTATTCCCTTACTGGGCTTTATAGCTCACCCCTTTTATTATGCATGTCCTCAGGTTATCCCATGCAATGCTAAGTACGAGGTAATGTAGTGGTCATGTAAAGGAAGATTTCAATAAAGATTTTGTATTTCATGTTTTAAGTTGTTATGTAATGATCCTAATCCCCAAAGACACTAGCCCTCTCGATCATCCTTGTTGTATCAAGTGAATAGTTATGTAATAAATCATGTTTAAGTTTGTAATAAAACCAGGGTTGTCATATGATATTTATGTCCTGGATTATTGATGATGAGTTATATTTCAGATAATGGGAAAAGGTAAAGATATGAGATTTTATTTTTTGGTAAATATTAAATATTTAATTTATAGAGTTTCTCTTGTTCAATCTCTCATGAAAAATTGCAATGGTTTTTTTCCATAATCGATCTTATATAGGTTATTCATACTTCTATTAAAATTGAAGTGCAAGACATTGTAGAATAATATTTATGATGATGAATTATTGGATAATGAAGAATAATTAAAACACAATATTAGAAAACAAGCTATACATTTATTAAGGGTATTATTACAATATCACATTAGAATGAAATAGTTTCATGAAATATCATGGGAACCCAAAATGTGTATTATATGATAGCACCATTTTCACTAGAAGATGAATTATTTCCTATGTATAGTATTTATTAAAATTGAATATAATATAAATACATTTAATATTTTTTCTCATGAATGTTATTTTATGAGTAGATCAATGGGAAGAAAATAGAAATGTAAGAAGATGGAGTTACTACTGTTGTCTATAAAAAAGTAGGGAAGCATATAGAAATAAAATATTTCATGGAAAAATTAAAAGGGAAGTATCTATAAGATATATCTAGGTATAAGAGTATAAAAATATTTTAATGAAGCTATAAATAATTTTTTCTTTAGAAAATAGTAGAATTGGATGATCTATTACTGATGGATTATTACACTCAAGGATGGAGAAATAAGTAGAATGTGTTCTGGTAAATGAGGTAGTGTTCACATGGTGAATCTATTTTTTTTAATATTATAATTCTATGTATGAGATAGTAATTTTAGCTTATAGTGTTCATTTATATATTAATAATAATAGGAATCTATACAAATATAGAAGCTTAGTTTCATGTTTTTTTTCTTGAATACATTACTATAATTTAAGCCACACAATATTGAGGAATACGTTAGTGATTGGGTGAAGAAAAATCCCTTTATAATAGTATTTCTCTACGTCAAGAGTTTACAGGATTATAAATATCCAGCTGGTGAAATAATAGTATAAAGATATTGGGATGCAATATAATATTCAATTTACATGTGTAATATTTTAGAGGCTCGATTCAAATTCATAAAATATTCAATAGAGTCCCCTATATAATATGGTGAGATTTTATTAGGATAAAAAATTCCCACAACATCACCTATATTGATAATAAGATTTTAATGGAGATTCCATTCCTTAAACACCCTAATCATGATAAGGTGTGTGTTTCCATAGAGCATCCAAACCATATACGTGTAATTTTTTAACTTCATATACTATATTTCAAAAATGTGTATGCTAGGTTAAATGTTAAATAATGAAACTATATTAACTAGTAGCCAATTTTCAAGTCTACAAGGGGTTTAATTCATTAAATAAGAAATTATAATTGGTAAAAAAAATTACACCCCAATGGATTCACCCACATCTCAAGTGTCTCTGCATGGTCTACTCAGACTAACCATTTTACACACTCTATTTTGGGTATTTATATTATAAGAAAATATTCCACCTTAACATAAATTCCAATATTTATTATTTTGAAAATTAAATATTTATTTCCTTCTAAACTTATTCCTATTGTATTTAGTTCTATTAAAAAAAATTTATTCATTTCATAAATAATGATACATTAAACCAATAAAAAAACGTATTACAGTATATTCATAAAAAAAAATTATTAACCTTTTTACCACATATTTATTTTACTTTGACATTAATTACTCTAAAATTACCATTATTGGTATTTTTTTTAGTAAAATAATGTTCTAAAATTATTTTATCTTCTTTTATGTGTGATTTTGAAAGTGACTCAAATATTTGATTTTATAAAAATGTTAACAAAATTTTAAGGAAACAATATTCATGGTTTCAATCCGACTTTCCATTAATTCATAGGAAGATCCATCATTTATGACTATTTCATGTCATTCATGTATCACCTTGTAAATTCTTTTATGAATTTTTTCTTTTGGGTAATTTAATTTCTTTTATCATGCTATCAAAATTTTGATTACTTTTTATATGATAAATCAAGAAAATTTTAATGAAACCCTTCAATTCCCATATGATAATGAAGTTATGTTTTATGTTTGATATCATGAGATAAACAAATGAATAGATATATTATTCTATTATTAGTGAAGCCTAAATTATATAACTCTATTTTAGAATAGGTTATGATTTATATCACATGAGATCACAGTGTTTTGTGAGGATGTGTTGATTTTAGATTTACTAAATATATTATGCATCGAAATGAAGAATTTATTTTTGTTCAAAACGTTATGAATGTACATTTTGTGATTATATTAATCATTTATAATATCATGGACTTGGTTAAGAGACTAACCCCGAGTTATGATTCTTTATGCTCATGATTTTTCCACATTCATTATTTATATCTCCATGTATTTAGAATATTGTGTTATAATTTCATAATCATATTCCACATATTATGTTATGCTCTCTTGGTTATCTATTTATGATTCAATATTTTGATTTCATAATCTATGACTATGTTTTAATGCCTGTATAAAACTTTATATGGTTCAATTATCTTATTTAATTAATTAATCAATTTTCCCATTTTATGTTTTCAATATGTTTATGAAATAATGACACATTATTCCAAACATGTTGATATGTTTTTCCATTAATGATCATTTTATTTCACCCTTTTCTTATGTTTCCTATTTTCCCATATAATGAAGAAGGATATTATATAAGATATATAACGGAATAATATGAAAGGAAAATTTATGGGTGACATTTATTTTATTGTGTGGAATAAGATATTTATTAGTGACATCTTATGAAACTAACAAATTTAGTTATCAGTGTATATTTTAACATTGATATATAATGAATAATCATGTAAAATTGTGTATGGTTAGGAAATATCAATTGTCATCAGTGTGAGTTTTAGTTTTTTAGATATTAGGATAAATAATATAAGAGGATAAAACTTTCACCATCATATGTTAAAATGAATGTGTTATAGGTTCAACTGATGATTTTATAAGATCAGACATTAGAGGATTCATTTTTAATTTTTGTAAAATTTCAAATAAAAAATTTTTATATGATATTTTTTATTAGTCATAGTAACAAAGATAGTTTTATAACACTATTAAAACATGAAACATGAAATTAAGGTGGATTCTGGAGTGGTAATTATTGAGAAAATTTTATTTGATTGAAATTATATTCATTTGTCAGTATCTTTTCAAGTTTCTAAGACAATTATATTAACTCCTAAAAAATTATATTTTGAGTTGTTTATAATAATAAAATGTGTTGAGATTATTTCATTCTAATAATATAACCCTTATTTGATTATGGTTTATAAGGAGATAATTTTTATTAATCTAGTTACCCTAATTTTGTTGTAATTTGATGGGATGTTGGGAATTAATTATTTCTCTCAAAAAAATACCTCATATAAGTTTCTAGGATTAGAAAATAATATTTTCTATCTCAAATAATTATATGATATTATATCCAATAAAGGATGATATGATTTATAAATTATGTCTAACTTCTTAATAAGAGTATTAAACCCCAAGGAAGATATATACTTGTTACACATGTTTGGGAAGAAACTCAAAATTTAATATATTCCAATTGTATATAAATATATTTATATATCTCTTAAAAAAATTTCATTCCATCCCTTATATCATGTTTTTTATTTTTTATATGAACTCAATTATGGTTCCACTCCTATATCAAAGAGTAGTTAAAAATGACCCTAGTGAACCCAATTAATTGAAGAAGATATTATAGACGATTTTAGAACAGAATTTTATACCCACAATTGCATCACCAAGGGATGAAACATTCATATTTGTTAACAACAAGATATTATCAATATTTATTTACCTTGTTTTTCATTAGTTGAATAAGATCATGCCTAAGAACAAGTATTATCAACCCCATATCAATGACATGACTGATCGACAACAATGGGATAAATACTTCTTAATGGTGGATATTTAATCTACATATATTCATATAAGGATAAAAATAAATGATACTCCAAAAACATGTTTTGGTACATGATATAAACATAATTATTTCATAGTGATTCCTTTCGAGTTTACAAATTCCCATACTATTTTTATAGATAAGTTCAATAAAGTGTTTAGAGATTACCTCAGAAATTTTTTATAGTCTTAATTAATTTTAGTAATATATTTTTACATGATCAAAGAAATATTTGATGATTATTTTAGAATGTTTCTGAAAAAATATGATAGGATAAATTTCATGCTAAATTATACATGTTTGAATTTTTCCAACAAAATGTATCACTCATGTGTCATATAATCACCATAGAGTGTATATCCGGGGATTATTCAATGTAATATTTTATTAGTTAATGTACAAGACAACAAAATATAATAAGGATATATTGTTTCTATAAAAGGGATGGGTAAAATCAATTATTCATGATAAATTTATTAAAATTTTCAACTATACCAATTAGTTCAACTTTAAGGAGAGTAAGAATTTATTGGATAGAGTAGTGTGATGAAAACATAAATGATCACAATAATTGGTCATCTTCTACACATTTACTCACACTACCTTATAGGGGAGAAGAGATTTAGATATATATTGATGATCAGAAAACATTATTATGTTGTGCTCTAAAGAAAAATTTCAAGGTGCAATTTTATGTCTTAAAAAATTTAATGTATATGATAAAAATAAATTAATGGTTATTCTGAAGTTAATACTGATTATATTTGGTTAAATGATTTTTAGGAATTATGATTAACCCATGAAGTTTTTCATCTATTATAATAAAAATTTCTTCGGGTATATATTCCAATATAGGGTGAAAAACATGCCCAAATGTGATGGTTAAAATTGATTAATAATAATGATTACTCAGTACATTACTTTATATGGATGGTTAATAATGTGGTAGATTCAATGGGTATAACTGATCATAAATCCATATCTATTATAGGGATTGAGATAGACCAAATATTAAAACTTATTCAAATGATGGAAATGTAAATAGAAAGGGAATGAATGATATCATACCATTCCCAAATAATTTCTTAACCATCAATGTATGTGATGAATAAATAGTTATAGAAGGATAATGTATCGTTATTGAATATGTTTAAAAATAATCAAATGTATAACCATATAAATAGTTTAATAATAATATTTTTAATAAGAGTGTAAATGCAATAAATTATAGATTCACTGAAATATATTTTGGATGATGCACCGAGCTCATCATTCTCTATTCACTAAGGAAGAATAAATATGTATAGATATTTATAGGACTGCATCTAGTTGAAAAAACACGAAGAATGATATTTTAGATTATATATCTTAAATATTATTGATCTATTGAGTTAGGTTTTACCATATAATGTCTATGGTGATGATGAAACCATTACCCATACCCATATATAAATAGGAGAACATCACCATGGATTTTATTATAGGTATTCCTAATAACTCTTAAAGAAAAAAACACATTGTTTTGTTATTTACTGATCTCAAAATTCATCTCTCCTTTTTACTATTTGATAATATTTACTACCCAATAAAATTAATATGGTATATAAAAAATAATTCGTAAGGCTATATGGATTACCACTTTTAATTGTGTCGGATTAATATCAAATGTTCAAAAAAAATTTAAGAAGTATTTCTCATAGTTTGAATACATAACGTGAATTTATCACTTATTATCGTATATAAACTAATGTTAAATTAAAACTAAAAATTAAATGTTTAAAATATATTCTAAAATCATTCAAATTGGAATTTAATGAATTCTCAGATAAACATCCTTCTATATATGAATGATTTTATAACACATGTGTCCACTCAATAATTAAAATTTCTATATATAACGATACCCGTGGAAAGAGATATAGAACTCCAACATACTGGGTCGGAGTTTAAGAGAAAATGATATTTGGGATAAATATTTCATTTGAAATGCATAATAAAATTCAAAACATTTAGTGAAATATTAAAGTTACTAAAACATTACAATATATCTATTCTTATATTCATTAATGAAATCTTGAGTTTTTAGTCAGGTATAAAGAATTTATTTTAGTGTCATAATGGTAGCCGATTATTATTTTGGTAATAATAGAATTTAGAGAGTTATTTTACTTTTTTTTGTTTCTATATTATCCTTTAGCCAACATTCCATAGGTATGTAGTTTCTAATCTTGTATTAATGATGCTACAATTCAATCTAAACTCATTGGATGAGAGGTTGACTCATCTAACAATGGATCATATTATATACACTAGGAAAATCATATATATTCAACATATATTTATAAAATTTTTCCTAGGAATAATATTGGTTATCTTTATGAGAATGGGATTGAGTGAAATCATGAATTTATGATATCATAACATGAGTTCAGTGTTGTCTATATTTCCCTTGATAAATTATTAATTACTAATTTTAAATATATAAATATTTTAACACAAAGGTTTATTTCCATCCAAGGAGGTAGTTAATGTTATTTATTTTTTATAAGGCCTGTGATAGGAAATTACTATTCATCCCTAAAAGGAAATCAATACCCATTTAGTTTAGTGTCATATAATGATAAATTTAAAATATTTTAAGGTCATATGACCACAACCATAGTGGATCATCTTAAGGTTGTACAACAATGAATGATGAAGTGGCATTTTTATTTTGTATATCGCATATCAAAATGGTAACTGTTAATTTAATTCAACCATGACTGTTAGTTATTTAAATTTAAAGGTATTCAAAAAAAAGACTAGGTTCAAGAAAATATTATATCTTTAAAAATGGACTATAGTGAAAAATTAGACATTACATGTTGCATACAACTAAATACAAGTTCTAATAAATGGTAATTATGGGACTTACACATGGGAGAACTTTTCATTCCTACCTTGTTTTTTAGAAACCATAGTAGATATAGTATAATTGGGGATTACAATAGTTAGGTAGCACATATATTTTACATCGCACGTTTATTAGAATAAGAGATGATTGAAAAGGCAGATTGAGTGCTTGTTTCATGTGGTGGTCATATATAATATCCATTATGGGTAAAATGGGTGGGTTGATCCAAGAACATTTTTTATCATCTCCCAATAAACGGATCCCTAGATTCCAATAGAATACATGAATGTGTGTACTCTAAGGATCCAACTAGTTAGCACATAAAATATTGGTGAGATATTTCATAGGATGATATATTATTATTTCTAGTGGAATATATGATCAAAGGGGTCCCATATAATAGTAAAATAAATATTATAAAATTTAAATAGCATAAAATTGGTGGGGACCATATTTGGATATTATTTTATATGATTTATCCTTGGTGAAATTTTTTTATAATATCTTATCACTTGTGAAGCTAAATAGATTATGTATGACCTAGGTAGGAGACCAAAAAAAGTAGGGGATGAACTAGGATACTGGGGGTAAAATAAAATCCTAATGGGGTCTTTTGGGTAACCTTGGAAAATTGGAAGCCCACTATAGGAAATTCATCATGCTTGTAAAAATGTGGTAGTTGTGATGACTCTGACCCTCACAGTCCATCCCTTTTCCAATTTCAGGATCCTGAGGGTGGAGTCTCGGTGGTTAGATGTCATTTCAGTGTGAGACTGATCGGTGTGTGACCGATTGGCGCGACCGATCTGCACGACCAATCAGTGTGACCCAGCCTCGTCATGTTTCTCTTCTACAGTTTTTCCCGTAACGCCTCTTTTAAGACTGTTTGCCCTTTTAAAAGTGGTTCAAGGTCGTTTTTAATCCCTTAATCAATGATTAAATTCTTAAGGGTGGGGCGACCCTCAACTGACCCAGTTGTGTGTCTGTGTATCATGCCCCTCCATTTATATAAAATCCTTTGAAATAACAGTTGTTACCAACTTTTTCCAATGGAAATATTTAAATAACAATAAATCTTGTCATGTGTAGCCACCTAATCGTGTGTGGAACCACGATATGAATTTAAATTAGTTCAAATCCGCATATCCCATAATAATGAGATCAAATCTATATATCACATGGGAATTTATTCTTCCTTCTTCTTCCTCTTGGTTGGATTCCTTTTCTTCTTAGTCCGTTTGGAGCTCCCCTTCCCAAGGCAAGTGGTGCGCCTGTTCTAAAACCTTTCTACTCACCCTTGGAGTCCCCGACGTTCTTTCCCTACAAGTCGTGCATCCCCTGTTCTTGGCGCATGGAGAAAACCTTTGATCCTTGATCAACCAAGTAGGGTTTTTCCTTCGTCTCTCTTTACTGTGCACCATGAGGGGTGGGTAGGATTTTGTTTTTGTGGGGATTGGTGAAACTAAATTTAACAAAGATAATGAACGGACCATAAAGAATGAATGGGGTGTGATCGATGTTCTTTTATACTCTTTTATTTTGATATGTGTTGTGAACTGTATGGGCTTGTGCTCACTAAAAATCATGGTCGTTGGTGGTCTTTCCATGCGTCCTAATAAAACCTTGTATTTTTTGATTACTAAATAACCGCAACATGGAAATTGTTTAGTCACTTAATACCCAATTGGTTCAAATGGATGTTTAGTAAAACCAGAATCCCTATGTGACCACCCCGGTTGAGAAATAGAAAGAAGTACCTAATGAATGATGTGCTTGAACTTGGATGTTTCCCACTCTATTTAGTAGTAGGTGTGTTGTTATGCTTGGTGATTATGGGAATATTTCGACGGGTATGGGATCCTCTGTTGTGGCACGTTTGTTGGTTGTGAATCTGAAGCTGTGTGGTTGCTCTGCTGTGACACGAACTCTGTTGGGATCCTCTATTGTTGAGAAATTATTGGTTCCTAGTTTTGGGGACATGGGGTTGTGTCTCAGGGTTTTCTTTGTTTCTAGTACTTCTAGGGATCTCACTTATCTCTTTTGTGAGGCTTTCTTTGGTTCCAGTACTTTGAGGGATCTCACTAATCCCCTTTTGTTGTTGAAACTTTACAAGAGGAACGGGTGTGAATTCTTAAGTTGATATTGGTCGTTTCTCTTTTCCTCTGGCATTTTGTTATGCCTGCTAGTTTCCCAGTAGTGTAGAATTCATTTAAATGGGTTTTCTTGAACATGAAAATAATAATGTTTTAAATTGGGAATTGGTTTTGGGAATGAGTCGTGACTTGGATGTGAGTCTTGTGTTTCTTATGAATGAATAGTCACGAGGCTGTTTGTGTTTAGGTTGGTCTTCGGAAACCCTTGGCTATAATGAGTGCTTGTTAACTATAAATATATCTATAGCTTTTATGTTTCTTATTCGCACCCCACCCAAGTTGAGAGCTTTAGTGCCGAACACTCCCATTTCATGGGGGAGGGTGTTTTTTCTTCTAACACTCCTAAGAGTGGCTGGTTATTAGCTCATTTTTTTCTCCCTTTCCTGAATATCCCAAGACTCCTCGGGTAGGTTGTGATGGACTGAAGTCCATTATTAGCCCAAGAATCATCGGGCAGGGTAGTTGTGGTGGTTGGCACAGGTGTTTGTGGGCAGGTTGTTTCCCAAGTGTCTTTGGGATGAGGCCCAGGTGTCTTCGGGCGTGACAGAAGATTTCTTGACAAGGTTTCTTCGGGAAGGGCAGTAGTTGTTCTGACCAAGGAGTTTGCAGGTGTGGTTATGCGTGGCGGTTTTGGCCCAGGTGTCTG
Organism: Viscum album; assembly: GCA_963277665.1. Classification (NCBI taxonomy): domain Eukaryota; kingdom Viridiplantae; phylum Streptophyta; class Magnoliopsida; order Santalales; family Viscaceae; genus Viscum; species Viscum album. The sequence goes on along the minus strand of OY728153.1, from coordinate 831,289,889 downwards.
CAGGTGGGATGTGTGGTTGTGGCCCAGGTGTGTGCGGGCGGGGTGTGGCAGTGGGACTGCGGTGAGAATGGCGGGATTAGTATGATGCGTAGTATGTCTTCAATAACCAGTGAGAAAGTGGCGCGGAGTACCCAAATATAAATGTGCTATTACTATACATTACTTGACTTGCATCATTTGGGGAGTGTGCCTTGGTGAGGCTTAGGGGGATAGTTTACCTTGCTAGATGTTTTGGCTATCTCTTTTCTCACAGGGCATTAGAATGCCTCTCCACTTGTGCACGGGAGCTTTTGGTTTTCCCTACTGAGTATACTTGTATGCTCACCCTATGTTTATAAAATTGATTTTGGGTTTCTAGGATGACTTCAGGGATCGTGTGGGACCATACTAGCTCAGACCTTGGGTCAGTTTCTATTGTCATCTTTCTTTTTCTTAGTACGTTACCTTTGGAGTTTTTTGGCTTGTATCATTTACCGTTGAACATGCATATGGGAATGGATTACTTTTGGATTTACATTTACTATCAGCTCTTGTATTGTTGGGGTTTCTATCTTATCTCTCGATCCTATAAAAATAAAAAGGGTAATTCCTTCCATTTTTTTGTGATATTCTATACCCTTGGTGGTGGTCGCCACTCTGGGGCCTATTGAAGGTGGGTTTCAGGGGTCATTATCTCTCCATCATCATAGAGAAGGAAGGGCCTGGAAATCTGTTGTCCCTTACCTCCTTTTGGTGAAGGTGATTCATGACGGGGGTAGTTGTGGTGGTTAGCCCAAGTGTTTGCTGGCAGGTTGTTTCCCAAGTGTCTTTGGGATGAGGCCCATGTGTCTTCGGGTGTGACAGTAGCTTTCTGGCCAAGGTGTCTTTGGGTGTGGCAATAGTTGTTCTGACCCAAGTGTTTGGGGGTGTGGTTATGTGTGGCGGTTGTGGCCCATGTGTCTTCGGGCAGGATATGTGGTTGTGGCCCAGGTGTCTGCGGGTGGGGTGTGGCAGTGGGACTACGATGAGAATAGCGGGATTGGTATGATGCGCATGATGTCTTCAATAACCAGTGGGAATGTGGCACGGGGTACCCTAATATCGATGTGCTATTACTATACATTACTTGACTTTCATTATTTGGGGAGTGTGCCTTGGTGAGGCTTGGGTGGATAGTTTACCTTGCTAGATGTTTTGGTTATCTCTTTTCTCATAGGGCATTAGAATGCCTCTCCACTTGTGCACGAGAGATTTTGGTTTTCCCTTCCGAGTGTACTTGTATTCTCACCCTATGTATATTAGACTACTTTTAGGTTTCCAGGAGGACTTCGGGGATCATGCAGGACCATACTAGCTCAGACCTTGGGGCAGTTGTTGTTGTCATTTTCCTTTTTATAGGTACTTTACCTTTGGAGTTTTTGTGGCTTGTATCATTTACTGTTGAACATGAATATGGGAATGGGTTACTTTTGGATTTACCTTTACTTTCATCTTTGGTATTTTTGGGGTTGATATCTTATCTCTCAATCCTATAAAAATAAAAAGGGTAATGCCTTCCATTTTTTGTATTTGAGATTCTATACCCTTGGTGCTTGTCACCCCTCAAGGACCTATTGAAGGCGGGTTTCGGGGGTCATTATCTATCCTTCAACTTAAAGAAGGAAGGGCCTGGAAATCTGCAATCCCTTCTCTCATTTTGGTGAAGGCGGGTCATAATAAAATGGTATCAATGGAGTATGAGAGATAGGATGGAGTCTCGAGTTAGGAACAATGATGATTGCATGGGGTGGTAGGGAAATAGTGTTTGGTGACCTTGGTGCATGAATTAGGCCAGGGAAGACCGGCTAGGACATGGGATTTTATGCCCCCCCCACCCCCACCCCCGCAATCCGATGCAAGGACTCTGGACCTACCGAATGACCAAGTTAGGCTACACTGATTTCAGGGTAGAGACACTAAGAAAGGTACATGCATCATAATGACTTGTGTTCGTATGTTTCATGGGTGTCTTGGGGATTCAAAATAAATATATAAGTCTATGAAAATTTAAGAACAATATTCTACACAACTCGAGCTTAGGCATTCCTTGTTTACCTTGCAGCTATGGAACCTGGGAGGCGACCACGAGTAGTGCGGGTGATTGAGGCCAAGGAGATTGACTTGGCCGATCAGTAGATGACTGACTGAGAAGAGGAGGATGATCAGTGGAAGAAGTTGCTTCGAGCCTTTCAGCGATAGACCCTTGGGAAGTACGAGGGAATCATCTCAGACGTGGAGACGAAGAGCTGGCTAGAGTATCTGGTGATAACCTTTAGCTTGATCTGGGATTCAATAGAGTAATGGGTTCTTCTGGATATAAGCCAGATGCGTGGAGCAGTGCGTCAGTGGTGGACGCTTTATCTTGGGCAGAAGAGGGAGACCGAGGTGACATGGGCAGACTTCGAGAAGGAGTTCAGGGTAGAATTCCTCTCTTCCACGATGAAGGCTGAGAAGAGGCAGAAGCTACACTCCCTCCAATAGTGGAGTACATCAGTGAGAGAGTTGGGGATCAAGTTCAAGGATCTCCTTCACTTCTCTCCATACCTCTTTCCGGATGAGGAGTCTCGAGCGAGATGTTTAGAGGAGGCACTTCGACCTACTATTCAGTATGATGTTACTCCCTTCACCCTACTGACATACATAGAGGTGCAGAAGAAGGCTGAAGTGGTGGAGAGGATGCACACGTAGGGAGGTGTGTCATGAGAGGGGATCCAGTTGGGCTCGTCAAAGGGGAAGGCTGTCAGTAGTAGGCCTCCAGCATTTGGACCCTCTAGGTTTCGACCAGCAGGGAGTAGGCCTCACCAGTTCCAGTCCTGACCTTCCGGCTCTCACCCATTTCTTTTGGGCCCAGGGAAAAGATTATTCATCTGTGAAATCCATGGGCACCTTCAGAATTAGTGCCCGGACAGAGTACAGTACAGTGGAGGTGGGCAGGTCCAGCACCGACCTCAGTAGCAGCAGTTCCCAGGTACTCCCTTTCAGCAGCAGCAGCAGGGGCAGCGGGATCCCGCTCTGCTGAGGGCAGATGTTGCAGGAGGAGGCCGACCTCAGGGCGCTCCTTAGGTACCTCAAACCGGGCGTGGTCAGGGAGGTGGCCGATAGCTAAGAGGCAGAGGAGCTGTGCGTGGGCAGTTGCACACAGCGGAGGCAGTAGTTCCAGCAGGTCCATATCTCGTTCGAGGTACGATCAGCTTGTTTAGTACCCTTGCAGATGCCCTGTTCAATATAGGATCTTCGCACTCCTTTTTTACACCTTGTTTGGACCATACTCTGGGTTTAGATACTGAGAGACTTCCAGTGCCCCTGGTGCTGAGCACACCAGTCGGAGGTCAGACCGACTTGTTGTATGTTTGTCGAGGATGCAGACTGATGATAGGGCCACATCAGTCAGTCAAAGATCTACTACTATTGCAGATACTGCCATACGATGTCCTCCTAGGCATTGACGGGTTGTTCTCTATATGTGCCTTTATTTACTACTTCTGAGGAAGGGTTGTGTTTTCAGACTTGGGCAGCCGACGGGTGACTTTAATCGGCGAGCAGAGTTTCCAACGAAGCAGCAAGCGAGGGGAACCCCTCCTCTCCTTATTAGATAAGCTATCAATGTAGTCGGTGGATGTAGAGATGGTGGAAGTTCCAAGGGTCGTCAGTGAGTTTATGGATGTCTTCTCTGAGGAGGTGACGACTCTACACCCCTCGACGTGACATCGATTTTTGGATAGACTTGAAACCTGGTGCTCATCTGATTTCGATGGCTCCCTACTAGATGGAACCTTCGGAGCTATGGGAGTTGCGGATTCAGATTGAAGATCTGATGAAGAAGGGTATTGTTCGACCAAGTGCATCACTGTGAGGTGATCCAGTCTTGTTCATCAGGAAGGTGGATGGTGGTTTCAGGTTGTTCATAGACTACAGGAGACTGAATCAGGTAACGGTCAAGAATCGCTACCCTCTTCCAAGGATAGACGATCTCTTTGACTAGTTGAAGGGGGAAGGATGGTTCTCTATTATAGATCTGTGATCTAGATATCACTAGTTTAGAGTAAAGGAGGTAGACATCTCGAAGACGGCCTTCAAGTGCAGATATGGGCACATTGAGTTTGTATTCATGTCGTTTGGTGACACGAATGCTCCAAATGTTTTCATGGGGCTCATGAACTCCGTCTTCCAGGAGTACCTTGATCGGTTCGTAGTCGTATTTATTGATGACATCTTGATCTACTCAAGATCAGAGGAGGATCACACTGAGCACTTGAGAATGGTTTTAGAGGTCCTCTGACGGCACCAAATCTATGGGAAGTTGATCAAGTGAAAGTTCTAGATGCGATAAGTGCACTTCCTTGGGCATGTGGTGTCTGAGCAGGGGATAGATGTAGACCCATCGAAGTTCGAGGAGGTTGTTTCTTAGGCAACACCCATGAACGTGGCAGAGTTTCATAGTTTCCTCGGCCTAGCAGGTTACTACCGGATATTCATTCACAACTTCACCCAATTTGCAGCACCTTTGATAGCTTTGATAATGAATAATCAAGATCTCATATTGGATGAGCAGTGCGAGGAATACTTCAGCTATCTGAAGGAGAAGTTGGTTAGTGCCCCAGTGTTGATGTTTCTAGAAGAAGGGGCAATGTATGAGGTGTTCTGTGATGCTTCAGGGCAAGGCCTCAGATGTGTTTTGACGCAGCGACAAGGTGTGATCTCTTATGGTTCTAGAAAATTACGCCCTCATGAGCGTAATTATGCCACCCATGATATGGAGATCTCATCAGTTGTATTTTAACTAATGTTGTGGTGACATTACCTCATTGGGGGCGCTTTGTGGTCTTCATGGATCACAAAAGCTTGAAGTATATCTTCTCCCAGTGGGACATGAACTTACGACAGTGGAGGTGGATGGAGTTCCTTCAGGACTACGACTTCAAGATTTCATACTCCTTAGGAAAGGGGAACGTGGTGGCTAATGCCTTGAGCAGGTAGTCGTAGAAGGATGCGGTTTGAGAGTCGGCAGATGCTTGGAAGGCAATGGAGGAGTTGGTTGCCCTGCACCTAGGTGCAAGGATGGAAGGTGGAAGAGGTTTCCTGTATCAGATGGTAGTGTAGTCTTCTGTACTATGGAAGGTGGAGGAGTCTTAGTGGGGAGACTCAGAAAGTGAATTGATGCGTGACCAGGATAACCAAGGTGATGCTCCGGAAGGGTGGATAGAGGATGGCTAGAATCTGGTTCTTTTCTGAGGAAATATGTTTGTTGCAGGGGTGATACACAAGAGAGTTATTGGTGGGTTCCACAAATCACCCCTAGGAGTTCACCCAGGAGTTTCCAAGATGTACCAGGGCCTAAGGAGATAGTTTTGGTGGCCCGGGGTAAAATGGGTAGTAGTAGAGTTCGTAGCAAAGTGCCTAGTGTGTCAGAAGGTGACAGCTGAACATCGTGTTCCAAGTGGCTTGTTACAACCATTAGACGTTCCCGAGTGGAAGTGGGATGTCATATCGATGGAATTCTTCATGGGGACACCCAAGGTGGAAGGAGGCTACGACGCTATCTGGGTAGTGGTGGAACGATTGATGAAATCGGCCCACTTTCTGGTGATCAAGGAGTCGGGCGTAGTGGATTCCTTAGCACAAAGGTATGTGGATGAGGTGGTGAGGTTACATAGATTTCCGATGTCCATAGTCTCGGATAGGGATGCACAGTTTACCTCATGAGTCTAGAGGGGATTGCAACATGCTTTTGGCACCCAACTACAACTTAGCCCTGCCTTCTGCCCCCAAACAGACGGACATACAGAGCGCACCATCTAGATGTTGGAAGACATGTTACGGGCATGTATTCTTGATTTTGGGGGATAGTAGGTGTGACACTTTCCTCTGGTGGAGTTTTCCTATAATAATATCTATCAATCTACCATTGGTATGGCTCCGTTCGAAGCCTTGTACGAGAGGCCATGTCACTCACCTGTGTGCTGGACAGATGTCGGAGAGGCAGGTGTCCTTGGCCCAGAGGCGGTGTAGAGCATGATGGAGAAGGTGCAGCTTATATGAGAGAGGATGGAGGCGGTTTAGGACTGGCAGATGTCGTATACCGACGATAGGAGGAGAACCTTGGTGTTTGAGGTTGGGGACCACATGTTCTTGAAGGTCTCCCCTCAGCATGGGCAGCGGAGGCTCGACAGGGGAAGTAAGCTTTCTATAAGGATCATCGGACCCTTTGAGGTGTTGGAGCGGTTCGGCGAGGTGGCTTACCAGCTTGGGTTGCCACCACGGCTACAAAGGGTGCACAATGTCATCCATGTGTCCCAGCTTCTTCAGTATATGCACGACGACTCACACGTCCTTGACTGGGGAGAGCTAGATATCGAAGACGATGCAATGTTTTTCGAGCAACCAGTGATGATCGAGGATCGTGAGGAGAAGGTGCACCGTGGACGAACCATTCCTCTGGTTCGTGTGTTGTGGAGGCATGTTGGGCATGAGAAAAGTACCTGGGAATGTGAGACGCAGATGTGCGCCCAGTACCCAAAGCTGTTTTGAGTAGTTCTGTTTGTGGTACATTTTTTCTGATGGAACACTTTACCTTGTTAACTATGGAATGTATGGTTTTACTTATTACCTAGATGCATGGAAAAATCCTGACTGTGGGGAGGGGATAACCCGATCCACAATCAAGACACATTAAGGTGGATGCGATTAAACCAGTGTGGGTGAGTCAGTGCTGCCCAAAGTGGATAGTATCTTGACATGGATGATAAAGCTCCCTAACCCAGATGACTGGAAAAAATGAACCTTAAATGTTGCATGGTTGCTTAAGGAGGTAAGGTGTTCCCATGTGTCAGAGAGGTTCACTCCTTAGAGGTATCTTTCGGGGTGGTTTTTTAGACCCCCTCCTTTCATCAGGTCTGGTTTTAAATTCTCGAGGGCTCGAATGCTTTTAGAGGTATCTGATGTGATGACCCAGACCCTCACATTCCATCCCTTTTCCAATTTCCAGATCCTAAGGGTGGAGTCTCGGTGGTTGGACATCATTTCAGTGTGTGACCTATCGGGGCGACCGATCGGCGCGACCGATCGGCACGACCGATCAGTTTCACCCAGCCTTGTCGGGTTTCTCTTCTACAGTTTTTCCCGTAACGCCTATTTTATGCCTTTTTTACCTTTTGGAAGTGGTTCAAGTCCATTTTTAATCCCTTAATCAATGTTTAAATTTCTAAGGGAGGGGTGACCCTCAACGGACCCCGTTGTGTGTCTGTGTATCGTGCCCCTCTGTTAATATAAAATCCTTTGAAATCACATCTGTTACCACCTTTTTCTGATGTGAATCTTTAAATAACAATTAATCCTGTCGTTTGTAACCACCCAACCACGTGGGGAATCACGATCTGAATTTAATGCCGTTGAAATCCCTATATCCCATTACAACGAGATTTTATCTATATATTTCATGGGAATTTTGTCTTCCTTCTTCTTCCTCTTGGCTAGATTCCTTTTCTTCTTAGTGCGTTTGGAGTTCCATTTCCAGAGGCATGTGGTGCGCCTGTTCCAGAACCTTTCCGATCACCCTTGGAGTCCTCGACATTGTTTCCCTACAAGTCGTGCATCCCATGTTCTTGGCTTGTGGAGAAAAACTCCGATCATTGATCAACCTAGAACGGTTTTTCCTTCGTCTCTCTTTACTATGCATCATGCGGGGTAGGTATGCTTTTGTTTATGTGGGGATTGATGAAACCAAATTTAACAAAGATAATGAACGGACCTTAAAGAATGAAGGGGGTGTGATCGATCTTTTGTGGTACTATTTTATGTTGATATGTGTTTTGAACTGTATAGGCTTGTGCTCACTGAAAATCATGGTCATTGGTGGTCTTTCCTTGCATCCTAATAAACCCTTGACTTTTGTGATAACTAAATAACTGTAACATGGAAATTGGTTATTCACCTAAAACTGAGTTGGTTTAAAAGGATGTTCAGTAAAACAAGAATCCATGTGTGACCACCCCAGTTAACAAACAGAAAGAAGAACCTAATGAATGATGTGCTTGAGAATGGAAGTTTCCCAATATTTTTGGTAGTGATTGTGTTATTCTACATGGTGCTTATGGGAAGATGTGGATGGGGATGGGTGTAGAGACCCGTATCTTGACGTATATTGACATTACATTACTTTTGCGGAATACTTAGTACATTACAAAAACACACACACAAGGACCGTAATAGTTTAGTGTCTTTGGAAACTCAGACTATAATCTTCTAATCGTGGTGAAAGATCTTCAATATCTCCCATAAAGATCTTCTTCTTTTTTTTTATTTACCTAAAACCTTTCTTTATATCCTGGGGAAAAGAAAACATAAAAGGGTGAGCTCAAATGCTCAGTAAGGGTAAACAAAAGAAATATCAATCACCTCATATTCATAAGAACATAACATTTTGGAAATCATAACCTGCAAAAGAGGGCATAATTTCATAACATGGGATAAATCATGGTAGTGAAATGTAATCACAATAATCATAACTTAAAACATGAAACTTTGTGGCATTCACACATAATCATAGAGAATCATTTCTTGTTAGTCAAGACTCATTGCCAAGACTATCTTAGTGGACAAAGTCCCTTTCTCAATCGAGTAACCCTCGTTTCAGTCCTGTTTCACTGAACCGGTATAACCTACCATTCCAGCCATGTCTATCTCATGAGATATAAAATCTTTACCCAATGCATTGGAGGGAGATATAGGTCCCACCCATCTCATAATGATACCATTCTTATGTGTGCCACAAAATCATAAATCATACATCATTGCATAACCCATCTAATAAAAATGGGATTCTTAAACAACATGACATCATCAAACCATTCATATAAGATAAAGGAATTCATAAACATAATTCCATCACAACATAGTCAAATAAATGGAAAAATATGGATAGAAACAGAACCCTTTATTATCTTAGATGGAAAATATTTTTGATAAAACACTTGAATTGAATTCTTGAGGAAAATATCCTTTCTTCTTCAAAATCAATTTCCTTTCACAAAACATCATGCAATTTTAAAAGAAAGAGATTTTATTTAAAATAGTCATGAAATCTTTTAGAGGAAGCTTCATGAAAATAAGGCTTTATAAAACAGTAGAAATCCGTTCGTGCCGTATAAGTTAAAAAAAACATTCTTCGTACTTTTGTCGGAAAAGTCAAAAAGTACCTCGTACGAAAAACGAGAAAAGATTCCTTTCATACGTATTACTAAAAACTCACCGAAGGGTAAAAATGGATTTAAACAATTTTAGGTGGATGGAAATAATATTACATATTGTGTAAACATGGATGTGGATGATAAAATACACCCCAGTAAATACTTACGAATAAACAATCTCGGATAAAAATGAGATTGTGATATTTCCCTTTCCTTAGGTCCGACTTTCTTTATAAGTGTACGAACCTCCTATATAATGATTTAAATCATGTTACTGACTTATTACAGAATCATATTAATTGTTATGATATCATATATGGTTCACTTATGATATTATATTACCCGTTCTTTTGTAAATTCCATGTTAAAGAAACGTTTTGGGTAAAATCATTTCATTTATCGTAGGTGTTTTGACTTGTTGTTCTTGACATCATTATTACTTATATCATGATTTACTCACTTCCAGAATATAAAATATGATTTATATATCATATATATTCAGTATATATATATATATAATAGGTAGATAAATAAAATGAAAAACACCGTTCATGGAGACGGTAGTCCGTACGTACGCATGAACGCTGTTTTCCTTTCCTTATTGTCTTGAAATGGAAGTAAGTAGATGACATACATATGTATATATATACATAAATCCAGTATCTTTATAATGTCATATATTTCATTATTATTTCTTATATATACATTATAATCATTCTTAAATGGTTAATATGGAGAATGAATTTCATCGCGTCGTGGAGACGGTAGTCCGTACGTACGCACGAGCGATGATATCATTTCTATAAATATTGAATTGAATTGGAGTGGATTATACAATATATCAGAATCAATATGATGTTTTAATAACTATGTATAGTTATTCTTTACACCATTATACCCATCCATGTAAGGTGGTGGTGGAAAATAGATTACACCACGGCGTGGAGACGGTATTCCGTACGTACGCACGCGCGGTGATTTCTTTTTCCATAGGATGTATAGATGGAGAAATAGGGTTGTTTCATACTTATAATAACATACCAGTATATTAGTGATACTTATGTTATTACTTCATAATGAAACAACCTAAGAAGAAGAAGTGGAAGAAGAAATAAAGATGAAAGAATTGGTAACGATAATTACCTCTTCTTTAAAGTGCCTCTTTGAGACCTCCTCTTAGGGCACTATAATTGGTCTTTGAGGAAGACCAGAACCTCTAGGATGTTTCTAGGGAAGTGGAGAAGAGATTTTGGCAGGGGTTGGCCGAGCTTGTGTGCTCAAATTGGTGTGAGGAGGAGGGGGAGGAGGTTTCCTTTTATAAGGGAGGAGAGGGGCAACTTAGGAATATCTCAAAATAGTATTTTATATTAAAGTCAAAATCGGTTTATAATGGTTCCAAAGGGTCTTATTTCGAAGCTAAAGTGGGGATGGGTCGAAATCCTATCAACCAATAGGATTTAGACAAGTTTAGGGTATTATTTTAACCTTATCAATTTGATTTAACTCTAAGTTAAATAATTTAACTTTTACCGTGTCTTTTTGTTTTCTTTCACTATACGGTTAATACACTTACTATAAAATGCCAAAAGAACCCCAAATTGTTTATTATTAATATATATATCCTTATCTAAGTCATTTGGCCGAACCTTAGATTTTTAGGAATAAAATAACAATTAATAATATAATATTTGATTTAAAAACTATTTTGTGTCAATTTTGACACTATTTGATATATGATTTTTGTGAAAGTCATAACAGAATTATATGTTCGAACCAAGTTGCTTAAATCAACACTAATATATCATAGTAACCTAAAAAATTAGTGGAATTCATAAATAGTTTCAAATTATATTTATTTTGGTGTTTATAACATCAATTATGTCAATATTTCATTAATAAGATAATTACTGCATCATCATTGTGTCATAAATAAATTAAATTATTTGATGTCTAAAAATTACAAATAAAATACCATCATCTCGTAAATATTTTTAGCTTTCTAATTAATATTTACAATCGAATTTATCTTATGTATAACCCCATAGTAAAAATTATTTACTTATTAAACTTTGATTTTAACTATTTTAACCCTTCTTTAAATAAATTAATAATAAATGTCCTAATCTAATCCAAGTGGGCCTAAATGGTCATATTTTATTCCTAAGTTTGTTTTTGGTCGAAATAAACTTGTCCAATAGGATTAGGAAATGTGTTAGGGTAATATTAATATCATATTTACCCTTAGTTACCCTATTTACTATTAACCATGGTAAAAAAAAGTAAAAAGTTACTATTCACCAAAAATTATTTTCATCTCATTGAACCACATTTTACTTACTGACATCAACCGTGTCTCTTGGATTTTTGAAATTCCATTCACAAAAGCGGTAAAATTAAGTTTTATGAAAAATTCAGTTTTTAACTACCACTTAGTAGTTTCACTATTCATCAAAAATTGATGTTTTTCAGAACAGTGCCAAAATTTCATCCCAAGCTATATTTCATATTCCGAATTCACAAATGAAGTCTATTTTACCAAATTCATTACATAAAAGTTGCATTAATTAATTTTATAATTAAATCCCGCTGTTAAAACAAATAGCGTGTTTTTAAGAAACAATATCTATCAAAAGATTGACACTTAATTATGTCTTGTTTAAATGTGAAATTACATCCAATGACCAACATTGTATTAAATTGTAAAAATATATTCTAAATATACTTTAAAACCACTCAAATTAATGATTTATCACTATTAATTATTTCTATTAAAAAAGTTGTTTTTAATTATAATTTAGTAATTTTCACTATTCATCAGAATATGAAAGTTATCCGAAAAGTACCAAAATTTCACCTTAGGCTAAATTCGATACTTCGAATCCAAAAATGAAGTCCATTTTGGGAGCTAAAATTTCTAAAATTTAAAAAGTGGTTATTACTATTCATAATGGCTAGTTTTAATAATATTTTAATAGCATATCATTGTTTCGTGAAACTCAGTATTACGTACTACACACGCTATCGAGGAAGGTTGTGATTGCGTGTAATGAAAGGCAAGTCAAGGATGTGTGTTGTGCAAGATTCGTTTGGTGTAGCGTACAACACAAGACATTAAAAATAATATTTTTTCATAAAATCTCGGGGTGTTACATTCTACCCCCCTTAAAATGAATTTCGCCCTCGAAATTCGTCGGGGTTATAAATGGTTTACTATTCAAAAGTTTCTTTAATAGAAACCCACATTGTAAAAAGGAATACCAAAACTTGGCTTTAAAAAACTAAAGTATGAAATGTAACGATTACCCAAATAAACTAATCACTGGGTTTCCACATAGGTGAAAATATGGATATGAAAGAGAAATCTAACCATCATGTTCTGATGGAGAGTGGTAGAGAACATGGCTATGGAAAAGCCAGTAATCACAAATCCATAGATTTGTGATGATATAAGGTACCATCTGATTCATCATGTATAAGATCACTAGGACAACATTTTTGGTTTTCAAGATCATTTCCCTAAAGTTGAAAATTTGAATTAGAATAAATACTTACTTTATTTTGGTACAATCTCACTGTTGTTTGTGCCTTGAACAATTTCCACTTCATCTCTTAAATAAATTAAGTTGAATTTGTTATTCGTGAAGTGTTAGCAGATCATGTGATAGAATGACTGTTCATTCCATCTGTCTCAAACAAAAGGTTAGCAAAAGTTATTAAATATACATAAGTCATTCTATAGTGAGATTAATCATATATGGTTCCTAAAATGGACTTATACTTCATATATCATACTGCTTAATATAATAAAACTAGTTTCTACTAAACAGGGACTTCCTGTAGGCCAGTGGTAGGCGATAAAGGCCAGTCGCACTTCGGTTGTGGGTTCGATTCCCACAGCCTTGTCCGAAGCGATGGGCTATCGCCCGTCCTGCAGGTTGTCCTTTTTCCAAAACTATATAACATCCCATCAATAATATTGAAAAACAAACAATACTAACTTATGTCCAACATAATCCATTCCAATCTCTTAGGCTTATCCATAATACTGCAGTCGACTCTCATAATATAGTGAAAATGATTACCAGAGATTTAACACCATCGTTGATCCCCATATATCATAAGATATATCTTGTTAGTCACATTCCAAACATTCAAAGGCCTTAATCTTGTACTCTCTTGAATACCCATTGAACCTTAGTGAAAACATGAATGCAGTTAAAAGTTAACACTTTTCACATACCGAAATCCTCAAAATTCTATATACTCAAACCATGATATCACTTAGTCCTTATATCAATCATGATCTCATGAATAATATCAAACATTTAATTTTCTCCTTATCCCTTCATTATGCGCATAACATCTACATTCCAAAAATATCTGAATAACCTTTCATGGATACTGGTAACATTAATCATACACTTTCAAAACACAAGGAAAGACAACAGTGTAACAATTCATAGATGTCTCTTTATTCCAAAATTACACATGATAAACATGTAATCATTCCACTACATTCTCAAACCATTGACCGAGCTTCAAAAATTCTTTCATCTCACATATCATTTGTAGTCTCTTCATCATCATCCACATAAATACTACCCATATGACCATACTGATTCTCTTCATGATTCTTTCCCTTAGGGCATTTGTTTGCATAATGCCCATACATTCCACATTTAAAACACTTAACCATTTTTGATGTCGTAGCAATACCATTATCCTCATCCATGGTGTTAACCGACCCTTTTCCTTTGCACTTACTTGCTTTGTGTCCTTCTTTTCCACACCCAAAGCATCTTCCAGTTCCCTTGAAACATTCTCCTTGATGCCTCTTCCGACATGATTTACATAGGGGAAATTGAACTTTCTTTCCTCTATGATCATCATGGAACTCCATCTTTCTCTTATTAGTCGAGTCAGGAAACTTACCAAATTTTACTTTATTGATCATGTTGTGAGATTTCTTATTCGGCATAATAATGATATTTGGACATCCAAATCCCATTTCATTTGGTTTCTCATGAAGAATATCATTCCATTGTCCATCATATCCTCCATTATTGTGAATCATCTTGTTTCCAGCCATTTTCTAAAACCCAAACAGAATAGTGTTAGATGCAAAAATCATAATAAAGGGGGAGTGACTTAAATATCTATCATCTTTGGTTTAATCTAATATCGTTACCATAGTTCTAGGACTATATCCTATACGTATACTTATCCTTAGGGCATCCCTAGACATACCTTAGAAATATCTCTAGGGATCTCACTAACGTTTTCGCATCCTAGTTTCCAAAGGTTGACTAAACCTTTCCTCTGATACCAACTGTAGAGACCCGTATCTTGACGTATATTGGCATTACATTAATTTTGCGGAATACTTAGTACATTACAAAAACACACACACAAGGACCGTAATAGTTTAGTGTCTTTGGAAACTCGGACTATAATCTTCTAATCGTGGTGAAAGATCTTCAACATCTCCCATAAAGATCTTATTTTTTTTATTTACCTAAAACCTTTCTTTATATCCTGGGGAAAAGAAAACATAAAAGGGTGAGCTCAAATGCTCAGTAAGGGTAAACAAAAGAAATATCAATCACATCATATTCATAAGAACATAACATTTTGGAAATCATAACCTGCAAAAGAGAGCATAATTTCATAACATGGGATAAATCATGGTAGTGAAATGTAATCACAATAATCATAACTTAAAACATGAAACTTTTTGGCATTCACACATAATCATAGAGAATCATTTCTTGTTAGTCAAGACTCATTGCCAAGACTATCTTAGTGGACAAAGTCCCTTTCTCAATCGAGTAACCCTCGTTTCAGTCCTGTTTCACTGAACCGGTATAACCTACCATTCCAGCCATGTCTATCTCATGAGATATAAAATCTTTACCCAATGCATTGGAGGGAGATATAGGTCCCACCCATCTCATAATGATACCATTCTTATGTGTGCCACAAAATCATAAATCATACATCATTGCATAACCCATTTAATAAAAATGGGATTCTTAAACAACATGACATCATAAAACCATTCATATAAGATAAATAAATTCATAAACATAATTCCATCACAACATAGTCAAATCAATGGAAAAATATGGATAGAAACAGAACCCTTTATTATCTTAGATGGAAAATAATTTTGATAAAACACTTGAATTGAATTCTTGAGGAAAATATCCTTTCTTCTTCAAAATAAATTTCTTTTCACAAAACATCATGCAATTTTAAAAGAAAGAGATTTTATTTAAAATAGTCATGAAATCTTTTAGAGGAATCTTCATGAAAATAAGGCTTTATAAAACAGTAGAAATCCGTTCGTGCCGTATAAGTTAAAAAAACATTCTTCGTACTTTTGTCGGAAAAGTCAAAAAGTACCTCGTACGAAAAACGACAAAAGATTCCTTTCATACGTATTACTAAAAACTCACCGAAGGGTAAAAATGGATTTAAAATATTTTAGGTGGATGGAAATAATATTACATATTGAGTAAACATGGATGTGGATGATAAAATACACCCCAGTAAATACTTACGAATAAACAATCTCGGATAAAAATGAGATTGTGATATTTCCCTTACCTTAGGTCCGACTTGCTTTGTAAGTGTCCGAACCTCCTGTATAATGATTTAAATAATGTCATTGACTTATTACAGAATCATATTAATTGTTATGATATCATATATGGTTCACTTATGACATTATATTACCCGTTCTTTTGTAAATTCCATGTTAAAGAAGCGTTTTGGGTAAAATCGTTTCATTTATCGTAGGTGTTTTGACTTGTTGTTATTGACATAATTATTACTTATATCATGATTTACTCACTTCCAGAATATAAAATATGATTTATATATCATATATATTCAGTATATATATATATATAATAGGTAGATAAATAAAATGAAAAACACCGTTCATGGAGACGGTAGTCCGTACGTACGCATGAACGCTGTTTTCCTTTCCTTATTATCTTCAAATGGAAGTAAGTAGATGACATACATATGTATATATATACATAAATCCAGTAGCTTTATAATGTCATATATTTCATTATTATTTCTTATATATACATTATAATCATTCTTAAATGGTTAATATGGAGAATGAATTTCATCGCGTCGTGGAGACGGTAGTCCGTACGTACGCACGAGCGATGATATCATTTCTATAAATATTGAATTGAATTGGAGTGGATTATACAATATATCAGAATCAATATGATGTTTTAATAACTATGTATAGTTATTCTTTACACCATTATACCCATCCATGTAAGGTGGTGGTGGAAAATAGATTACACCACGGCGTGGAGACGGTATTCCGTACGTACGCACGCGCGGTGATTTCTTTTTCCATAGGATGGATAGATGGTGAAATAGGGTTGTTTAATACTTATAATAACATATCAGTATATGAGTGATACTGATGTTATTACTTCATAATGAAACAACCTAAGAAGAAGAAGTGGAAGAAGAAATAAAGATGAAAGAATTTGTAACGGTAATTACCTCTTCTTTGATGTGCCTCTTTGAGACCTCCTCTTAGGGCACTATAATTGGTCTTTGAGGAAGACCATAACCTCTAGGATGTTTCTAGGGAAGTGGAGAAGAGATTTTGGCCGGGGTTGGCCGAGCTTGAGTGCTCAAATTGGTGTGAGGAGGAGGGGGAGGAGGTGTCCTCTTATAAGGGAGGAGAGGGGCACCTTAGGAATATCTCAAAATATTATTTTATATTAAAGTCAAAATCGGTTTATAATGGTTCCAAAGGGTCTTATTTCGAAGCTAAAGTGGGGATGGGTCGAAATCCTATCAACCAACAGGATTTAGACAAGTTTAGGGAATTATTTTAACCTTATCAATTTGATTTGACTCTAAGTTAAATAATTTAACTTTTACCGTGTCTTTTTGTTTTCTTTCACTATATGGTTAATACACTTACTATAAAATGCCAAACGAACCCCAAATTGTTTATTATTAATATATATATCCTTATATAAGTCATTTGGCCGAACCTTAGATTTTTATGAATAAAATAACAATTAATAATATAATATTTGATTTAGCAACTATTTTGTGTCAATTTTGACACTATTTGATATATGATTTTTTTGAAAGTCATAACAGAATTATATGTTCGAACCAAGTTGATTAAATCAACACTAATATATCATAGTAACCTAGAAAATTAGTGGAATTCATAAAAAGTTTCAAATTATATTTATTTTTGTGTTTATAACATCAATTATGTCAATATTTCATTAATAAGATAATTACTGCATCATCATTGTGTCATAAATAAATTAAATTATTTGATGTCTAAAAATTACAAATAAAATACCATCATGTAGTAAATCTTTTTATCTTTCTAATTAATATTTACAATCGAATTTATCTTATGTATAACACCATATTAAAAATGATTTACTTATTAAACTTTGATTTTAACTATTTTAACCCTTCTTTAAATAAATTAATAATAAATGTCCTAATCTAATCCAAGTGGGCCTAAATGGTCATATTTTATTCCTAAGTTTGTTTTTGGTCGAAATACACTTGTCCAATAGGATTAGGACATGTGTTAGGGTAATATTAATATCATATTTACCCTTAGTTACCCTATTTACTATTAACCGTGGTAAAAAAAAAATAAAAAGTTACTATTCACCAAAAATTATTTTCATCTCATTGAACCACATTTTACTTACTGACATCAACCGTGTCTCTCGGATTTTTGAAATTCCATTCACAGAAGCGGTAAAATTATGTTTTATGAAAAATTCAGTTTTTTAACTACCACTTAGTAGTTTCACTATTCATCAAAAATTGATGTTTTTCAGAACAGTGCCAAAATTTCATCCCAAGCTATATTTCATATTCCGAATTCAAAAATGAAGTCTATTTTACCAAATTCATTACATAAAAGTTGCATTAATTAATTTTATAATTAAATCCCGTTGTTAAAACAAATAGCGCGTTTTTAAGAAACAATATCTATCAAAAGATTGACACTTGATTATGTCTGGTTTAAATGTGAAATTACATCCAATGACCAACATTGTATTAAATTGTAAAAATATATTCTAAATATACTTTAAAACCACTCAAATTAATGATTTATCACTATTAATTATTTCGATTAAAAAAGTTGTTTTTAATTATAATTTAGTAATTTTCACTATTCATCAGAATATGAAAGTTATCCGAAAAGTTCCAAAATTTCACCTTAGGCTAAATTCGATACTCCGAATCCAAAAATGAAGTCCACTTTGAGAGCTAAAATTTCTAAAATTTAAAAAGTGGTTATTACTATTCATAACGGCTAGTTTTAATAATATTTTAATAGCATATCATTGTTTCGTGAAACTCAGTATTACGTACTACACACGCTATCGAGGAAGGTTGCGATTGCGTGTAATGCAAGGCAAGTCAAGGATGTGTGTTGTGCAAGCTTCTTTTGGTGTAGCGTACAACAAAAGACATTAAAAATAATATTTTTTCATAAAATCTCGGGGTGTTACAATGGGATCCTCTTTTGTGGCACGGTTGTTGGTTGTGAATCTGAATCTGTGTGGTTGCTCTGCTGTGACACGAGCTCGGGTGGGATCCTCTATTTTTGAGAAATCGTTGGTTCCTTGTTTTGGGGGCATAGGGCTGTGTCTCGGGGTTTTCTTTCTTTCCAGTACTTCGAGGGATCTCACTTATCCCTTTTTTGAGGTTTTTATCAGTTCCAGTACTTTGAGGGATCTCACTAATACGCTTTTTTTGTTGTAACATTACAATAGAACCGGGTGTGAATGCTTATGTTGATGTTGGATGTTTCTCTTTTCCTTTGGCTTGTGGTTACACCTACTAGTTTCCTAGCAGTGTATAATTCATTTAAATGGGTTTTCTTGAACATGAAAACTAGAATGGTTTAAATAGGGAATTGGTTTTGTGAATGAGTCATGAATTGGACGTGAGTGTGGTGTTTCTTACAAATGAGCAGCCACAAGGCTGTTTGTGTTTAGGTTGGTCTTTGGAAACCCTAGGCTGGGATGAGTGCTTGTTACCTATACATATATCTGTAGCTTTTATGTTTCTTATTCACTCCCCACCCAAGTTTAACACTTTAGTGCAGAACACCACCATTTTATGGGGGAGGGTGTTTTTTCCAACACTCATATGAGTGGATGGTTATTAGCTCCTATTATGATCCCTTTCCCAAATATCCCAGGACTCCTCGGGCAGGCTGTGATGGCCTGAAGTCCATTATTAGCCCAAGAATCGTTTGACATGATAGTTGTGCTGGTTGGCCCAGGTGTTTGCAGGCAGGTTGTTTCCCAAGTGTCTTTGGGATGAGGCCCAGGTGTCTTAGGGCGTGATAGTAGTTTTATGAACCAGGTGTCTTCGGGCATGGCAGTAGTTGTTCTGACCTAGGTGTTTGTGGGTGTGGTTATGCGTGGCGGTTATGGGCCAGGTGTCTGTGGGAGGGTTGTGTGGTTGTGGCCAGGGTGTGTGCAGGTGGGGTGAGGCAGTGGGACTATAGTGAGAATGGCGAGATTGGTATGATATGTAGGATGTCTTCAATAACCAGTGGAAAAGTGGCATGGGGTACCCAAATATCGTTGTTCTATTACTATATATTACTTGACTTGTGTTATTTGGGGAGTGTACCTTGGTGAGTCTTGGGTGGATAGTTTACCTTGCTAGATGTTTTGGTAATCTCTTTTCTCACAGGGCATTAGAATGTCTCTCAACTTGTGCACGAGAGGTTTTGGTTTTCCCTACTGAGTATACTTGTATGCTCACCCTACGTATATAAAACTGCTTTCAGGTTTACAGGAGGACATCAGGGATTCTGTGGGACCGTACTAGCTCGGACCTTGGGGTTGTTGCTGTTGTCGTTTTCCTTTTTCTTGGTAGATTACCTTTGGAGTTTTTTTGGCTTGTATCATTTACTTTTGAACACGCATATGGGAATGGGTTACTATTGGCTTTACCTTTACTTTAAACTTTGGTATTGTTGGAGTTGCTATCTTATCTCTCGATCCTATAAAAATAAAAAGGGTAATGCCTTCAATTTTTTGTGTGAGATTCTATACTCTTGGTGCTGGTCACCACTTCGGGTCCAATTGAAGGTGTGTTTTGGGGGTCATTATCTCTCCATAAACTTAAAGAAGGATGGTCCTGACAATCTGTTGTCTCTTCCCTCCTTTTGGTGAAGGCGGTTCATGACAACAGCCTATTAGAAATATTCATGATATGTTTGTGATGTTCTAACTTTATAGGTTCTCATTGTAAGTCATGGGTCAATTGGTGTCTTGGAGTGTGTTTCCAGATAGTCCTACGTGCGATGAAACCTCAATGGGATACTAAATAAGGATTGGGTTGAGTCAAATCCCAAAAAAAACTCTCAATATACCCTAGGAAAATTTAAACACTGGTAATAACAACTCATTAGGGTTCTTTCTTCCTATACTTATTAAGAAATATACTTCATGTACTTTTTCAAATGAAGATTTTTCAAAACTATTAGATGATAGAATTACCTTTTATTGTGAACTTTTTCTATAGCGTTCAAAATATAAATTATCATGATGGGGAGTTTACATGTTTGGGCATAAGAGATTGGTCAAGTGGTGGTTATGTTTCATGAGTTATATTTGTGCCAGTTAGGGGTACGTAAGTATCAAACATTAGAGGACTAGGGGTCTTTATAAAACAATATCATTCGGTTTATATTACATTTTTTTTAATTTATATTATTATGGGAATCATGATTGAAATACATAAAAAATATTTAGTCGAGATGTGCATGGAGTAAAAGAAATAATGTCTGTGTGAGATTCACAATAGATATGTGTGTGGGGTGTAATGGTGTATAATACAGGTAATAAGAAAAATCTAGGAGGTTAGGGTATAGTTGAATAGGGTTTAGGGATATAACACCTTACCATTATAAATTTTTAGACTCCATTAAATATCTATCCTTGGGAGAATTTTGAGCACCAAAAAATACCACCTAGAATTAAATCTAATTTAGAAGATGAGGATAAAATTTGGATTTTTATAATACATTGGTAAAAAAGTGTCTTATAGGAAGGAACACCACAAAGTTTATTGGGATGGCTATGCATGTTAATCAAAATGACTGGGTGTGTGTGATCACCGAGAAGGTTGTGTGAAACCAATTATAGGGGAATTAGTGTCGATGCTAGATTGTTATAGGAATAGACACCTATATAATTTTATGGGACCCCGTAATTAAATTTTAAACTTATATCCAAGTAAATTGCATTAAATTATATATTTATTTTCTCAAAAAAGTCCAGATAGTTCTCACCCTACTCATTGTAGGTTTTGGAATTGCTGAATCATGTCAACTGTTGAGCGCCAGACATGTGAGGTACTTTGAAATTCTTATTTGAGAATAATTTGATAAATGTGTCTATTATTTGAATTATATTTATTGAAAAAAATACATTTAGTTATGTAATTGTCATATAAATCTCAAATAAAATGATTGAGCATTGAGTTCACTTCATGTCGGGGGTATGAGTGAAAATTTTACCATAATGAAATTGTTTACAATTTTAATAATATTCTATCCATTATTTCACTTCTTAAATATAGTTATTATTTATTATAACTCACCAAAATCATCTTTGGATTTATAAATAGTAAAATAGACATCTCTATAGAAATAATTCCTAAGGTTGAAGCTACTACTCTAATTAACTAGCAAATTAATAGTGACAAAGTTGGATAAATTAAATGGTGTCGACCATATAATTCTTCTATTGAAGAGATCATGCCAACAAGCGACCAACAGTTCCCTGTTTTTGACACAATCCCATCATATGTTCTTGTAAATAAAACCTATTTCTACATTCCATGACCTGATGAAAACGTTACAGAGGCATGTTTTACTAAATACAGAGATGTTTTAATAGTTATCACTTTTTTGAAAGGATATAATATAAACAATTATTTTCTAGGATAAGTATATCTGTTATAGAATTCAATGGTTGATCTATAAAATTATCTATCTGAAATAGAACAATAGATTCATTGATATGAAATTATATTACACCAACTAGATATCGAACAAATCCTTCCCTATAATATGGAATGAGACAATCATCCTAAAAGAAGATTCAAGATAGAATATATGTGGGATCTTTTGGTCTTCCATGTATGTCATAAATTTTATGAACATTTTGAAATTATAGATATTTATGAGGTCATTTATGTTAAAAAAAACATATGTGTATAATATTAATAGTGTAATAAAAAAATACAATGTCACTTGAGAGATCACACAAACAAATCCCACCTAATCTACAAATATGTACGGAACAAAATATTGGATATCTCTAAAACCCAATTTACATTTATCTTTGGATCCGTAAGAAATTAATATATCCCCCAAAAGTATCTTGAAGAAATTATATGTGAGAACCACCAATGGTTCACAAATTTAATATGGATATTGAATTGGAAATGTGGAAAGATCCCTTCCCCATAATATAGATTATCTTTGAGACTTGAATGAAGATATTATTAATAATTGATGATGATAGAATTATCTCCAAACATTTAACAATGTACCCTTCCCCAAAAAATAGGGGAATGTTGAGATCTTATTGTGCTGAGTTAGAATGAGGAAAACATAATAGATGGCGATATGATGTATACCCAGATATATAACATCAAATCCACCTCATCACATAGGCTCAGTTCTTATACGACTACTATATTAGATTCTCATACCGAGATGAGGACAAATAATATTGTATTTGTACAATGGTTAGCTAAAGAGAATCATGTTGGATCAATGACACAAATACAATCCATGATACATGGATTCCAACGACATATTTATAGTAGGACATAAGAATTTCTTATCTTGAAGATGTTTTATGTATTTTTGTCACCGATAGTGGAACATTTCAATGGATATAATATATCTATAGTATTCTAGTTTCCAAGGATCATATTCATAACATTTATCATGGATATTTTTTTGTATTAATTATTTTTCAATTAAGATTAAAATGGTGGTCAAACTATTGAACATATATATATAGAGTTAAACATTATTTTATGACATGGGGTCTCTACCTTGAACTTCATTGATAATGGTCATGATAATTATTCATTGTGACTGTAAAATGTGGCACTAAAAGGAAGTATTTGGTAAGCCCATATTTAATAGGACATAATTTGTGAACCATATATACCATATCAGTTTATGTTCCAATTTTAGAATATATAGTGAAAGTGATGGAACTACATGAAAAAAGGCCACAGATGCACCCTTTGGTGGAATGGATACTATCGGTGATGATGATCCAAAAGGGATCACAATATCATATTAGGATTTAATAATTAAAAATTGCCATTGGCTTTGTGTTTAGGTGTGGTCATTCATATTTTTACTTGAATCTTAGTGAGAAATCTACACAAAATATTTATCGTAATAGTGAATCTTTGTCTCATAAAAAGGGAATAATGGGTACTAATAAGATCTAGAATATTGTTGCTTCCAAATAGACATCTTATAATCTAGATAATTTATTCTTATATGCATTATAGAAGAACACAATTAGAGTAGCAAAACACTAGGATCCAAAGTTGAGATGGTATAACCAATATTATCAGAGTATTGTTTTGATTGAGTGAGAGAGGATATGAAAGTAATCAAAGGGAAAGGATTATAATACCTTTACTAGGACTGAAATTAAATATGTAATGTCCTTTTGGAATATAGTAACATTAAGGATTTCATATTCTAGAAAAGTCTTCTAATGATATAAAATTATAAATAAAGACTAAAAATACTTCATGATAATGTGTATATTCCTTTTATTGATTATCTATTGAAACCCAAAAATCATTTATTAAAGAAATAATTACTGATGAATTCATAAACATAAGAGAGTTTCATATTATTGTCTATGAAATAGAAAATATTTTCCGTATTAATAATGAAATCCAAGCAATTTTAAATTGTGGCATGGTAAAAGGAGACACAAATAAATTGACAGATATGAAGTTGTATGAAAATGATAATATGCCAAATTTAAGATAGAATCCTCTTAAAATTAATTTCCATATAACATTTTCTATAAAAATATTTTTATACCGTTTTTATTAGAATGGAAGAAATCCATGGGGGAATTGATAGTATTAACTCACTATGTTGTGGGAGGTAGTCTAATAGATAGTGTGAAATTAATAGTAACTCTAATAGAATATCTATCACTAGGAATGCATGTGATATAGAATGTTAATCATTTTGAGCCATTATATATCATCTCAGTTCATCTAAAATTTTATGTAGAGGAGTGAAAAAATAACTACTCACCCTTCAAAAATTGTTGTTGAAGTGAAAATTTAATTTTCCAACACATGATAATATGTGAAAAGGGTTACTCATAAGTTGAAATCCTTGTAACTTATTTTGGAATTGGAATTATAAATTATGATATTATAGACTCATTTCTCTATGAATATGATATATGAACCATCTCTAGAGAAAGAAGAATGGATAATTGAGACATTCATATTGGATAATATTGTTTTCTCTAGTAAACTGAATCCCAATTCAAAACTAGGAAACTTATTTCATTTATTTTTATTTCATTGACATCATAACATCTTTTTATTTTAGTTCCTTATATATCATGTGTAGAGGACGATTAATAGGAATATTCTCTTGATGTGATATCCATATATATAGCGATAATGGAGTCCCAAAGTTTTATAATGGAAACTTCAGTATCCCAAACTAAATATTTCATCAATGCCGATGAGGTCACAATATTTTAGTTTGACAGTTGGGTTTTTTAAGAGGGAGGATCCAATAACTATAGTAGAAACAATGAGATATATAATAGGATATCTAATCATGATGGATTTGGTTTCAAATCTAAAAATTTGGAATCTAAATGTGTTTAGGAGAAACTGAAGGATAATAGAAGTTGTGAGAAAATCCATAGAGGTAATTGTTGAAGGACACTCATAACTCTAATAGAGTTAGAGTAATTTAATGAAGAGTTGGTGGAGTATATGTCCAGTCTCCAATGTTTTTTTATTCTATTATGTTTCATATTGATTAAAAACATGATATTATAAGAAAAATGCTATTAAAAATTATATAAATCAATATTTTAATGGGAAGTAGTATCTATTTCCCCCTTAAGAGTTTAATACTCAATAACTCCTTATGAAAGGTCATAAAAAACCATCCCAAATTTCTAGGAGTGTTGTTTGGTGATCATAACAAGGTCCAAACTATGGAGGATTTATAAAACAATCATGATTTTGATATGAAAATGAAGAGATAAATCATATATTTATTTTAATTACTAGTGAACTAATGGTACATGGATAGCGGGGGAATGAATTACCATTATAATTATTAGTGGAGCATTGATAATAGGAGAGGTTTCCACCTCTAATAACATAGGTATGTAATAATGTTTCTTGTAACTCCCAAGACTCGATTATTTTAGGTTAACATTATATAAAATAAAAATATAATATAATTCACATGTTAATATTTCATGGGAAAAAATATAATATTATAAGACAAATATCAATATTTATCTTAATTGTTTAAAATAATCATATAATATTTTTTACATTTTCCTTTAGAAAATATATTTTATGAATAATTGAAAATGTTGTATTTATATATTATTTATTTTATTTATAATAACACTGAATAATATATATAAATTATAATTAATCAACTATAAACATTATATATAGAAATATTAGATCATTTGGATTTAAAAATGGTAATTTTTTAGAAAATCAATTTCTAGCGAACTATTTTTGTTTCAAAAGGAATAATATGTATCTGTTTTAACTAATTATAATAATATTTAATAATGATTTATTTAAAATAAAATTATATTTTATATCCATGTGATGATTATTTTTACTCAAATAATTTACATAAGATCATTTTTTTCTTGAAAAATTCATTTCCCAAAAAAAAAATTTTTGACACGAATTATGGGTTTGTTTTTAACCTATATTCTTCCTTTTATGATAATTTAATTTAATAAAATTTATTTACATAATTTTTTTCATAATTATTAAAATTATTTAATAAGGGAAATATAATTTTTCTTTAAATTATTAGTAAAAATAGTAAAAATTAAATAAATTAACATGGATAAGGTTAAAATAAGGTTTTGCGTGTTATATGTGGTTGTGTTAAATTTATGTTTCCAAAAACATAGAATCTTTATTTGAAAATTATATTTTTATTTTTATAATCATTAGGTATAAATTATATAATGAGTATCATTTTCTTTTCTACTAAAGGATTAATTATCTAGTTTAAAAAAATAGTTACCATGTCGAAAACTAAAATGGTAAAAGTAATTAAAAAATGAGGATAATGGAATTAAATGATTAAAATAGTTTAGGTTTATTTTTTGGTGTGTTGGATTTAACATACTCCATTATTTATCGATTTTTGAGGCCCTTGGGGTGATATTTACATAACATTATTGAATTTTTTTGGGTATTTATAAAAATTACACTACTCCTTAATTATAAAAGGGAACTCAATCCACACACTTATTCAGAAATATCGGGCCATTTTGATTAAAAACACCTATAAAATATCTCAAAAATATCATTATCCATATTTTAATAGTTTTATTATTTTAAAATGTCCATCCTTATGGCCTATTAGAATACATCCTAAGGATGTATCTTTGAAATAAGGTAATAGTCTTAATGAAGATATTTCTTTTTATTTATCCATTAAAAACATTAAATTATTTATTTTAATGTACAATATATAAAAACACTATTATCTCCCAAATACTTAGATTTTTATTTGTTTATGTAATAATTTTTATTCACCGCCCTCTATATCAAATAAGAAACAAATCCATCGCTGGTGTGCATGGTGGATTACAACCTTGCGTACTGAAAAACTTTTTCTTCCGTCACCGAATAATATTGATAGAAATAACATAAAACATAATTAATATATTTGTTACATATGAGATGATATTAGTAATGGAAATTTAATATACCATATATTTTATAATCCTTCAACCAATTAATGGAATGTTATCTTATCTCATGAAAACGAATAACCTACCATCTCTATGAAGTGATGAAACTTATATGGATTGTAAACTTTATAATAATGGTTCTAAAAATGTATTTAAGGAGAAAATAAAATATTTATAAAAATAGACTCATTTTTTAGATTCTGGAAATATGTCATATACACATAAAATGGAAATTTCATGGGACTGAATTTCATCCAACCAAGCCTATTGAGTATTTAAATTTAATGGCCTTCAATCAAGGACTCGTTTCATGCCAATTGTAAGTCCTGATCAATACACAATAATGAATTGTTCGAAATTATGTGTTGTGGAAAACAAAAAAAAGTAATAATTAATGGCTAGTGCGGTACTTACCCATGGGATACATTTTCTATTCAATTATGATTTTTTGGAAACCATATTAGATAGGTTATAGTTAGGGAGTACACCTATTAAGAGGGAAATATATTTTCCATGCCACATTTATTATACTATGAGGAAAAATGAAAAGGATGATTGAGCACTTGTTATATGTGTTTTTCATATATAAAATACAGTTTTGGTAAGACAATTGGATTAATCCAGGAATGGTTCTAATTATCCTCCAATAAAAGGATCTATAGGTAAAAATTATATACATGATTTACTATACTTTAAGGATCCAAACAATCAGGGCATAAAACATGGGGTAGATCTTCATAAGTTGATGGATTATTATTTCCAATGGTATATATGATCAAAGAGGTTACAAAAAATTGGTAATAATTAATATGAAATGTAAATAGAATAGAATTTCTAGGGACCATATTAAGATACAATTGTAATTGAATTGACCAGTGTTAAAATGTGTTAAAATGTGTTTTCAAACATGAAGGTGAATTGACTAAGTTTAACCAAGGTAGAATAATAAACTAAGGCACCCAAGTAGGTTTTTGGTGTTAAATATAAACCAAATTCATTATTATGAGTATCCTGGGGAAATTGGAACACTAATAGGGGGCATATCCATGCTTGAAAAAACATGGAAACCTAGTATAAATATTCCTAATATATTTTTTAAGTGGTACCTTTGTAGATACTCATTAGGAGTCATAGATTAATTGGGGTGTTATAATTTATTTCAAGAGAGGTCATATTTTGATAGAACCATTCTGAGACACTTGAAGAGGATTGGGGTGAATTGGCACCCTAATACTACTAAAAATACGCCATTTTAAAAGTTTAAAAATGGTAAGAACACTTCATGAGGGCCTTTCCCCATAGACTTATTGAGATATATTCTCCATGAAATTTCGTATGGTTTTATGTGTCAAAACTATTATAAGATATAGTTTCCATTATTTATGATCATTTTACAAAGCTATTG
The DNA here is from genome assembly GCA_963277665.1 of Viscum album. Classification (NCBI taxonomy): domain Eukaryota; kingdom Viridiplantae; phylum Streptophyta; class Magnoliopsida; order Santalales; family Viscaceae; genus Viscum; species Viscum album. Next base: position 831,261,222 of record OY728153.1, on the reverse strand, counting down.
AAATAAAAAATATCCTCAAGAAAACTTTCAAAGGTTTGGGCATATGAAATCATAAAAATGGTGCTTATGTGCCCTGAGTTCTCTGTGTGTCACTCAGTGTAACTCCCCGACCCCAGAAGCCCAGACTTGGTGAATCATTTCATTACATTGGAATGCTTACAAGAAATTTGTATCTCTAAAGACCAAGTATTTATGTATTTTTGGAAAATCATATATATACATAGGTTCAAAATTACAACATGAAATGAAATATAACATATATGATTTATAGGGAACATCCACAACACTAAGATTATCTTTTAGGTCAATCCTAATAAATTTTTTAAGATATCATAAACATAAACATTAGGCAAGGTGAATTTCAAAAACACATGCCTTTAAATATAAACATGAAAACGTTACGGTAGGAATAAAAGATGAATAAATAACGAGATGATAAATCATAATCATGGGTATTATACTAGTAAAATAACCACATGAACATTCAATTATTAGTTTCATAATGAGGTGTGTGAATATGTCAGACATCACACCCATACTATCAAGGCCTCATGCTGAGACCATAAACATCCATTTTTTCAATGCCTCATGCTAATACCATAGTTTGTCTCATGAGACTGAACGATCAATCGAGGAGCTATATCAGGCCCCACCCATAACATAATAATCCCAATGCATTACTCGTATAAATGGGGATAACAATTAAATGCATATATATTCATATTTAATCTAACATATGAAATGTTAAAAACTTTTCCCAATCATTATGAATAAAAACTAACCATTTAGAGTAATATGTTGAATGATATCAAGATAGAATATCTAAATATAAACTAATCAGAAATCCTTAAACAACATATTTTGTAGATGATATCATAAGAGATAAATCTATATGATATAAAATATTAATCAATGGATGTTGATATAAATTAAGATACATTTAAATGTGACCATTGATATTTTTATGATGAAATAATACTTTAACATTCAAAATTGTCCCACAGTAACTTGGAACATTAAAATAAAAAACAATTAGAGTATGAAAAGAATAAGGAAAATATATTTATGATATACTAAAGGGTAATTTATACAAAAAAATAAGTAAATAAGTGGTGAACAAGGCATATATCTACCAAAAGATAAATTTATATGAGAAAAATCTTTTTTTTCCAATGAATGAAGAGTTATTTTGGGAAATCATTATATTTTTCATGAACTAATATTTTAAAGTGGTATATCATAGAAAATAAAATTAAATTCATTGAAATTATATTTTAGGCTTGAATGACATCTTATTGAGGTTAAATCATTTAAATAATATTTATTGAAGCTTAATATATATAACATTTTAGTTTGGTTAAAGGAAAATATTACAGGATTTAAAAGCGCCAAGGCATGTTAGCTTTCACAAAACAACGAATGAACCAAAAAATATTTTTCCTGATAAAATTATCATTTTTACTAAGATGAATTTTTATTAAAATATATTTTATAGTGAAGTTAAATATATGTAAGAATCCTAGATGTTCTTTGAATCGGGCTTGCATTTCAGAACAATTTTTTGAAAGATTCTTTTAAAACATCTAACTACCAATAAAATAATACAGGATTATAGATGGTAAAAATATACAGAACATTAAAACAAAAATTATGAAAAAATAAATAGGAATGAATATTAATTTCATTAAGGTGATTAGATAGTAAGAGCAACCCAAATGGAAATGGATATTCCAATAGTAGACCCTTACAAACATTTTAGCATGGTAAAAAGTGTTCTTGAGAGGGATTAATGAGAGGTAAATGGGTATACCATAATTTATATATAATAAGGGATGTATGGGGGAGGTGATAAATCAATCCCCATAAATATTAATTAAAAATAAAAGGACACAACATAGGGGGGTTCATGAATAAACGAGAGAAAATATCTCTTACCTTAAATTTGAGGGTGTTCTTTACTTGATCTTAATGACCTAAATAACCAAATTGGGATCACTAATTAAAAATTTAAGAAGACCTTATTAATTTATTTTGTTTATTATGACATTATTAAGTTTATTCATGCCCATTTATATGGGTTAAGGGATTCAATTTCATTATTCATGAGTGCTCATTTTAATAATATTCATGATCTCCTCAGTTATAAAAGTGTATGGTAGTTCATGAAACATGGGTGTTGAATTACATAATTGATTTTAAAAGTTATTAATTAATATTAATAATATTACATGGTTATAAAATTCATTTTGTTATTTGGAGAATATGTGAGTGAATATATAAAAAATCATTGATAAACGCTTGGATTAAGTTGGTGATTTTTCTCACAATTACCATGTTTTGTATTATTATTTTACATCATGATTAAATATGGATTACATAACATTAAATAATGTAAAATAAATATACAAATGTATTCTCAACTATATATATTTTTTCATGACCATAGTGGAACAAGGTAAATCAAATTGAAAGAATCTTCATCCTTGAATGCGATAAATCAACACATCTCGGAAGATGTATCATTTTTAGGATAAATGAGGGGTAAAGTAGAGATGAAGATGAATTATACCATTAGAATAACAAAATTATTGTACATGTATTGTTCAGGAGTTTTCATACCATTATGATAAGGAGAGGTTAGAAAAAAATAGAACAAAGGAACGTGAAAATGAAAGAAAAGAAAATAGGAATTTTTCCACTTAAATTAACCTTTTATGAGAGCCTCCTAAGGGAAGAGGATTTGGTATTTTTATGACACCAAGTGCTGGAGGCCATATGGGAGGAGATTGGAAGAATATTTTGATATATTTTTTAGAAGTTTCAATACTTGATTTGAGTTAAGAGAAGACGTTGGAAGAGGTGGTACTTATAGTGGAGGGGAGGAGGGTTTTCTTAATATTTTAGTCATTATTTTATTATTATTCCATAATACAAGAAATAGTGATTATTCTATGACAATAATTAGTACTATTTGAATGTGATTTATAACCATTGGTTCTTACATCAGTATAATATCATCAATAAATCGATAAATCAATTATTTATCATTTAATGAAAATTATCATATTGTATTATTCACCCCAAATTCATGTATTTCAGAAAAATTACAAAAATTAACCCTAACCATTTTTCGATGTGTTGAATAATTAAATGAAGAAATTTTTTTAAAAAAAAATTCTAAATATTATTAAATTAATTTTTAAGAAAAATCATATTCCTTTAAAAAACTTTTAAAACAATTATTTACATATTCTAAAACATAGAAACATCATACCTTCACATAAATCACATATATATAATATCACATGTCAGGTTAATATTAATAAGGGTATATCACTATTCATAAGGTTAACATTACTATTAATAAGGGTGTGTTACTATTAACCAAAAATTAATTCAGTCATATCAGACTCCAAATAACATACTGATTCCAACTGTGCACGTCAGATTTTCGAAATTCAAATCATGGGGGTGGTAAAATTATGTTTATAGGATAGGTTATAAAAAAGTGATATTTTTTAGAGACTCACGATTTCATTAATTCAATATTAGATTTATTTTGAAAATCTAGGGGTGTTACATTATCCCCCCCACCCCTTAAAAGAAATTCATCCTCGAAATTTGATATTTCACATTTAAAGTTATTGTTTGTGACATGGAAATGTCATTGTGAAACAAATCATATCAGAAATATAGTTAATAGAATATCCTCTTTAAAAGGTTATGTTAAAATAGGTTGTCACTAATAATAATAACAATAACTACGACAAATAAATAAATATATAAATTATCCTTTTGAATGGAGTGAAATTGATTGGAATAAAAAATCTGTTCATGGAAGAAAAAACAATCTATGATTTTACAGTGATGGAGAATAGGTTTAGTTTGAATATGATTACCACAAAACCATAAACTATAGTTAGGAAAAATTTCATTAAGGTTATCAATGATTATGGTAACAGAACAAAATTTAAGACTCTTTTCGTCATGTTGAGGGTTTATTCCACTCTATAATTGTATAAATATATATTAAAATTTCTTAAACATGGCATTATGTTATTATTATTCCACTAACTACCTACACCTCATATCGTAGAATAATTTGTATCATATTGCGACATTAACTCAAAAACCTCATACAATAACCAATATAACCCATTTCATAAATGGTTTAACTTTCCAAAAGTTCATGATAAAATACATTATAATCATGCCCATATTTATCCTTTATAGATCAATGTACACGGGGTCTTTGGAAATGTTCATTTTTTTACAACACCATGATTTATACTACTCAATTCATCTACTGCATTATTTTCCTTTCATCATCATGAACCAACATTAAATTTTCACATTCCAAATAGTTGAATATATTAATTATGTGTCCTCTTGAAATATGATAATAACAAAACTTACCAGAAAACTTTATTGGAAACATGAATTTATCATTACACATTCTATTTGATATATTCCTTATATCCAGAAATATTGTAAACTCCATCAATGACGACATAAACACCTTATTGAAATGTAAATAATCATTTTTTAGATAATCAGTACTAATCCAAACCAATCATTTTTTCAACATTATATTAATCATAAGGAATATATTTAGGGTTTTCTTTCTCTCAACCATATACATTCTGATGATATTGACATTATAGTGAGTAACTTATCCTTGGTACAAATCACCATACAAACACAAATACTTGATGAAATAATTATGTGGTGAAATCATTATATATTCCATATATCTTATAACTAGTACATTACTAATAAATTATTCAAATAAAATGATTATCGAATAGGAATATCAATCCTTCCACTTCATATACAGTAGTTTCATGACTTGATAATTATTTAGAAACATCATTTGGGGCATATTTCTTTGATTCCAGGGATATTGATTCTCATAGTGTCACATCTCCTTGAAATCAAATAATCGCACATCAGAAACCTTTTTCTTACTCATGAAATAAAGAAATTCGTGTCCTTTTTCTCCACACTTATAACAAACTCTCATTCCCTTCAATCGTTTACCAGGTCGATTCCTTCCACAGTTATCACATAAGGGAAAAACCCTTCCTTCCCTTATTCCCATTATCCTTGTTTTTATTTTCCATCTTCTTCTTCTCTAACTTCTCTTCAAATCCATATGACTCAGATAATTCTTTATATACCTTGTTAACACATGATATTATCTCCTCGTATGATGAGGATACTTTTGAAACTCCCTTCCGTCATAATTATAGCTTAAGACTATAAGATATATGATCTTTCTTTATCATTGTATCATGATAATTGGTGATGTTATCATTCCTTATACTTGGAACCATTTATTATAAATCCCATAAACTAAATTAGGTCATAAAATTATGAATTCTATATAACCCTAAACATGGTATAGTATATAATATTAATTTATCTATCACAAATCCTAGAAAAATATACTTTGGATACTATAAGGGAATAAATCCTTCCTAATGGTGTGTAACAAAAATGTGAGTTATCCTAAGAATATCACCCAGTAGTGTCAGACCAGGTGAAAATTAAGGCCCATTTTTATATACCAAGATACCCTAGGTCAAGCCTGAAACTCCTTTTCAGAGTAATTACTCCTAGGTATATCTGTTCCAGAACCACGACTACTTATAGTATCAAGACAAGGATATATTTTCTAGAAAGATTCACATAATCTATTACTTACCAATGTTATAGTGTGTTCATGTATACTTATCCTCAAATACTATATTAGGGGGTTGTTCTCAAATATATGTTTTCTAAATATAGTTTTCAAATTTTCTACTAAACTTACTCCGATAAAAACTATAAATCCCTGACCCTAGAAGCATAGAGCTCGTGCATTATTTCATTACATTGGTATGCATACAAGAAAGTCGTTTCCTAAAGGACTGAGTAGTATAATAGTTTTGGAAAACTATATATATACATAAGTTCAACATTACAACATGAAATGAAATAAAACATATATGTTTTATTGGGAACAACCACAAATCTATGTTTATCCATGCAGGTAAATCATAATAATGATCTTCATGTCTTGAAAAAAATAAAACATAAGAAATGTGTGAGATCAGATTCTCAATAATGGTATGTAACACAATAGAATATATCATAAACATAAACATTAGGCATTCTGAATAACTAAAACACATGCCTTTAAAATTAATCATGATCACATTATGGTATGAATAAGAGATGAATAAATAATCTCATAATAAAGAATAATCATGTTTATTTTACTAGTAAATTAATCACATGAACAATCAATAACTAGTTTAATAATGAGTAATGTGCATATTCTGGACATCATAATTGTACTGTCAATACCTCATGTCGAGACAATAAATATCCATTTTGACAATGCCTCATGCGAAGAACTTAGTTTGTCTCTTGAGACCTACCGATGCATCGAGGGAATATATCATGCCCCACCCAGCAAATAATAAGTCCAATAAATTCCTCTTATGAATGGGGTTAAACATAAAAAACAAATACATTCATATAGAAACAAACTTATGAAATTAAATAACTTTACCCAGTCATTACTAATAAACATTAAATATTCCGAGTAATATGGTGAATGTTATCAAGATAGAACATCCACATTTAAACTAACAAGAAAACCTTAAAAAATATTCTATAGATGATAACATAGGATATAGATCATTATGAAATTATATTTTCAGCTTTAATAGAGTCTTATTGAGGTTAAATAATTAAAAAAGTTTGTTTAATGAAGCTTTATAAATAAAACATTTTAGTGCGGTTTGGAGAAACTATTTAAGGATTTTAATGTCCAAGGGCATGTCTTCTTTCATAAAACTAGGATTGAAACAAAATAGATTATTAATGTTAAGATAATTTATTTTATTAAGATAAAAATGTTTTAAAATAGATTATAGGTTGAACTTCAAAATAGGAAAGAATTTGAGAAGTTCCTTGAATCAGGCTTGCATTTCTGATTTTTTTGAAAGGTTCTATTAAAACATGTAACAACCCAAAAAATATGTAAGGATTTTAATAGGTAAAAATAGGTAGAACATTAAAAATAATTTATGAGGATTAACTAAGAATAAAAAATAATTTCATTGATTTGACTACAAATTTAAAGCGGCCTGTCAGGAAATGGCCATTCGGGTAGAAAACCCTTACGATTATTTCGGCATGAAAACGAGTGTTCCCCTAAGAAATTAATAAGAGAAAAAATTGTATCCCATCATTTATATATCATAATTGAATTACTGGAGAGGTTATAAAACAAAACTCTTCATTATGAATTAAAAATAAAAGGACAAAAAATAGGGGGTTCTTGAATAAAAGTGAGAAAGAAAATCCATTACCTTAAATCTGAGGGCGTTATTCATTGTTATTAAGGACCTGAATAACCAAACTAGGTAAATTAATTAATAGTTATAGAAACATTTATACATTTATTTCGTTTATTGGGACATTATGATTTTTATTCGTGGCATTTTATATGGGTTAATGTATTTATTTTCATTGTTCATGAGTGATCATTTTCATTATATTCATTATCGACTCACTTATTAAATATTATGGTAGTTCATGTAAGATGGGAGTTGAAGTACATAATTATTTTATATTTTATTAGTTAAAATTAAGTATATTAAATGGTTATAAAATTCATTTCGTTATTTTTAGTGATAGTGAATCATTATACAAAACATTAATGACAAACACTTGGATTAATTTGGAAGATTTACTCACAATTACCTTGTTTTGTATTATTATTTTACATCATCAGTGAATATGGATTCTATAACATTACATAAGATAAAATTAATATATAATAGTATGGTTAAACCAAAATATTGGTTTCATGACCAATGTTAAATATGTTAAATCAAATTAAAAGCATCATCATCCTTGAATGTAATAAATCAACACAACTTGGATGATGTTTCATTTTTAGCATAAATGAGGGTGAAATGAGAGATGAAGATGAATTATCCAATTAGCATAAAAATCCAGAAAATTTATGGTAATATATGTTTCATATAATTTGTATTATGAGAGTTTAGTAAAGAAAAGAGAGCAAATGAACATGAAAATGAATGAAAATAAAAGAGGAATTTTACCCCTTGAATCAACCTTCTTTGAGAGCCTCTTAAGGGAATAGGATTGAGTCCTCTTATGAGAATAAGGGATTATAGTCGTGGGGGAGGATCTTGGGAGGATATTTGGGAATACGTTGGAGGAGTCACGGGGATTGATAGGAGTGAAGAGAAGAGGGTGGAAGAGGTGGTATTTATAGTGGAGGGGAGGAGGGTTTTCATAATATTTTAATCAGTAGTTTATTACACTTCTTTAAGAAAAGAAATAATGATTATTAGATGACCAAAATGGTACTATATACATGTGAGTAATATCCATTAGATATTAAAAAAGCATAACATAATAAACGTCTTAATAAATTAATTATTTACCATTTATTGTAAATTATCATATTTGACTATTAAACTAAAATTCAAGTATTTCAGAAAAATCTCAAAAAATAACCCTAATTTTTTTTGACATGTAGAATATAAAAATGAATTCCATTTTCCAATATTTTTTTATAAATATAATTAATTTATTATTTAATTTAAATCATAATATTATTTAAATATAGATTTTTTAAAAAATATATTTACATATTCAAACATAGGTACAACATAATTTCACTTAAATCCTATATATATACAATAATAGGTGAGGCTAATATTCATAAGGTATGTCAATGTTCATAAGGGTAAAATTACTATTAATAACGGTATGTTATTATTCACTAAAAATTATGTTGTTCATATAAAACTCTAAATAACTTACAGATTACCAACGTGTGTGTCAGAATTTATAAATTCAAATCCTGGTGGTTATAAAATTATGTTTACTAGATAGGTTATAACATATGGTGTTTTGTAGGGACTTAGTGTTTCAGGAATTCAATATTAATTTTTTTTTCAAAATCATGGGGTGTTACACTTAAGGGTTCCTTGGAAATAGAAATTGGATTCCTAGGGGTCCATATATTGAAATATATTTGGATTCATATACCATTAAATACAGTATACCAGTAGGGGAAACATGTTCGAGATGCACACAAAATTTGTAGTTGATATGTTCATGAAGTGAAAGAAATAGAAGTGTTTCTGAGATACACAATAAAGAAGTGTATGGGTCCTAAAGGTTCATAAGATAAGAAGAAAACATAATATAAGAGGTTAGAGCATATTTGAGGATGTGGAAGATAAAATTCCTTATCATTTATAATTTTTTAGACTACATATAATCAATATCTTAGGGAAAATTTTGAGCTCCAAAAAATTCCTCCCTAAATTAAATTGGATTGGATTAATGAGGATAAAATTATGAGTTTTATAAGACATTGGTACAAAATTGCCTTATAGAATGGAACACGTTAATGTAAATAAGATTGCATGTGCTTATTAATCGCAAATACTGGGTGTGGGTGTCGGCCAAGAAGGTTGGGTGAGCGCAATCAATTGGGAATTAATGTCAATTGTATATTTATAGAGGTGTCGAACACTGTATAAATACGAGGGAAAATTTATTTAATTTACACATTCTCACATGATAAAGACCTAAAAATTGAATCTCTCTCTTATTACATAAGTGAAATTAGTGCGCATAATACTTCTAGTAGGTTTTTGTATTTCTGAATCATGTTGTGTTTAGTGCACCATTCATGAGATGTACATAAGAAAGGTCATCTGAGCATACTATGATATATGTGAAGATTCATGGAATCGTAATGATTGTCCAAAAAACATTGAGTGTTTTTCAGGGGCTTGAAAGATCATATGCAATGAGTAAGCATTGAATGGCCTTTGTGCAGGTGAAGTGATTGAAAATTTTTCATTAATGAATTTTTGCACAATCTATATCACGTTTAATCAATTTTTATACTTACTCGCATTTTTTTATTTATAAAAAATTTAAAAAATCATTATTGGATTTTCATATAGAAAAATAGATGAATATATGGACATCATTCATATATAAAACAAACTAATTACATTGAATAGACTATTTATAGCATCAAATATTGATAAATTCAATGGTGTTGAACAAAACATTCAGTTATTGACAATATAATTCCAACACCCCACTTTTGGATCCAAGTGTCCGATATCAAACTATTATATGTTCAAGTACATTAGACCAATTCCAACATCCCACTACCTGATGATAACATTTTAGATACCTATTTTACGAAATACATTGATGCGGGAAGAGTTAGTTTTTTAAAAGGAATAATATATACAAAATTGTACTTATGGTCCATTTTATCTATTTTTTAATTCAACGGTTGGCCTATAAAATAATATATATTAAATAAAACTATAGGTTCATTGATATTACTTTATATTTCACTCATTATCTATCTAATTACTCCAAGTTCAAAAATAAGTTCTATAACACGTATCCTTGAACATGATTAAAGATATATTGCCTGTGGTAATTTTGGGTCTACTAATAATGTCTTGAATTATAATAACAACTTACAGTGATAGTAATTTATGTGTTTTTTTATGTTTTCAAAAACATATGTGTACAAAAGCTATAGTTTAATCCCCAGGATCCTATATCACTTGTGTCCTCAAAAAACACATCCCACCTAATTTAGGGATATTTAGGGATGAAAACTTTTTATTTATATAATTTAAAATTTATAATTATCCTCATAGACTTGTACGATGAATTTTCCCCAAAATTATATTGATGAAATGCCAAGTGAGATCCACCATTGACTCCCACATTGTATAATTAGATTGAAGTGGAAATGCGGAAATAATCATTCCCTCACATATATATTGTATTTTGACTTTAATGAATATATTACTCCTAATTCAATATGATATACTAATATATAATCATCTACCAAGGTACCATTTGACACAAAATAGGGGAACTCTCTGAAATTATGTTCTGATGTTAGAGTAAGGAAAATATAATTGATAGGGATGTGACATCTACAACAATATAGAACTTAAAGTCCTCTTCATCACATTCGATGAATTCAGGATGAGTGAGTACATGTATACCATATGATATTATCATATATATATGAGGCTATGTACCTTTTCCATAGTATAAAGGTTATCTGAGGGGAAGCATGTAGGCTAAGCAACCGTTATATTATCCAAGACCCACCAGTAATTACTATATATCTATTATAGGAAATAACTATTTTGTATATCAAGGATGTTTTCTATATTTTTTTCATAGATATTGGCACAATTTAATTGATAAATGAAATACGTAGTGGGTCAGAAATTTGAGGTTCATATTTAGGACTTCCATCGAGGCTATTCATTGTACTTACTCATTGTTAATGAAGGGTAAAATGGTCATCAAACTCTTCAACCCACACACACACACACACATATATATATATATAAAGGTGAATATTATTTTATAACACGTGGTCTCTACCATGAAAATAATTTATGATGGTAATGATAATTATTGTGTGTGATTGTACATGAAGGACATTAATGATATTGCCTTTGTTAGACTATATTTTACATAATAATATTTGTGAAGCATACATACCATATCAGGTTGTGTTCCAATTCCAAAATATATTAGGATAATTTATGGGACATCCTATAAACATATGGTCATAAAAACACCATAAGATGGCCTAGGAACTATGGGTGATGAATATCCAAAATGGATCTGAGGATGAGATTAGGATATGATCATTTGGTATTTTTAGTGGTTTTGTGGTTTGGTATGCTCAATCATATATTCCCTAATATCCTTGTTTTAATGTTATAAAAAATATTCATAAGAACAAGTAATTACTCTCTCTTTAATATGGAAATAGGGGAATTAGGAAGAACTTGAATAATGGTTCCTCGATATTGATGTCTTAACATTTATAGAACGTATTCCAATAAGTTTCATAGAATCTAAAATCAGAGTGCCAATAAACCATGATACAATGTTGGGATTATATAATTTACATTATCCGAAAATTGATTGATTGAGTGAGGGTAGATAAGGAAGTAATCATAGTGAAATGATTCTTATAACTTTTCAAGATCTCCAAGGTAAATTTTAGGCGTCCATTATGAATATGTTAATATTTTGGCATGTATATTCTAGGTAAGTTTTTCGATAATATAAAATAATATAGGACTATGAAAAAACTTTCTTGATGGTTGGTATATTCCTTTTATTCGTAATCTAAGGAAACTCGACAATCATTTCATTAAGGAATAACGAAATTCTGATTACAAATACAAGATAACATTACATTTTTTCCAAAAATAGATAATATATTCCCTATCAATAAACTAGTCCATGTGATATTACGAAGTGGTACGGTCAACAGAGATAGACTGACCGACTGATATATAGTAGAATGAAAATTTAAATACCATAAATATGCGATAATTTCTTATTAACAAAATTATAATTATTATATTTTTAACACTATTGGATGATTTGAAAAATGTTCTTCTTAGCATAGATGATATCATAGGGGAGTTTATATCATTCACTCATTATGATCTGGGGGGCACTCTAATAGGTAGTGCAATTCAAATTCTGCTTATAATATAATAGGAGTCACTATGAATCCAAGTGATGTTTGATGTTTAAGGGTCTAACCAAATATATATCATATCGGTTCGTCGAAAACATTAACTAGAGGAGAGAGAAAATAACCCCTCATCCTTGATCAAATATTGTTGAAGTCCCAATATATTTGGTATACACATCCTAGTGTGTGAAAAGTGTTAGTATTAAAACAAAATCCTTAAATATTATTTAAGTTACAACATTAAAACCTATGATCGATGGGTGTCATTTCTATATGAAGGTGATATATAGAATGTCTCAAGAAAAAGGAAAATAGATAATTAATCTATTACTATTGGATAATAAGTTGTTCCTTATTAAGCTAACTCCCAAATCCCATCTGGGTCCCTTATTTCATTTCATGTCAGAGAATTGAAATCATAACATCCTTTTATTATAGTTCCTTACATATCAAGTGTAGAGGAAGTTAAATTGTACGATCACCTTGATTTTATGACCGTATATAAATATAGAATGGAGAACCCAAATTCTATTATGGAAATTCCAGTATCACAAACTGAACCATTAATCACTCCCAATGATGTAATAATATCTGGGGTCGACACATGGTTTTTTATAGGGATGATCTAATAACTAAAGGACAAACCCTAAGAGAATGAATATGTCACATGTTAGTGATCTATTAGGTTTTAATCAATAAATGGGACCTCTAAACATTTCTTATACAAACAAAAAAATATTATAAGGTTTTTTAAAATTAGTAGAGTTAATTGTTGATGGACACTCTATACTCTCAGAGAGTTAGAATTATGTAATGATAAATTAAGTGAGAATAGGTATTGTCACCTAATGTTTTTTATTTTATTATATTGGATTTATATTTAAAATAATATATTATACATATAAATTCTTATAAAATTTATTTAAATCAATCCTTGAATGTGATGTGGTGTCTCTTAATCCCTTAACTACTGAACATTCAATCATTCATGACATGTGGTCATAAAAAACACTATTATAATCCTAGGACTTGTGAAGGGTGGTGTTGATAATGTATTAACTATGTCAACATTCTAAAAAATTAAATATTTTGAAATGAAAATGATCATATCCATAAAATACCCTATTTGAATTATTAATAAACTTGTTGATCGGGGATTGGGAGAGATGTAGTTACCATTATACTTATTAGTAGAGTATTGGAAGTAGGAGAGGTTTCCACCTCTAATCACATTGTAAAGTATCAATACTTCTTGTAACACCCAAGATTAAATTATTTTAAGTGAGAATCAAATATAATAATACTATAATAACATTAAAATTTTAATATTTCATTTTAAATAATTCAAATTCATATAGGAAAAATATTTATTTTGAACATACTTGTTCAAAATTAACCTAGAATAATTTTTTGAAAATTTCCAAAAGAAATACACTTTTATGAAAAATAAAATATGTAGTATTTAAATATTATTTATTTTACTTAAAATTATCTAGAATAAATATTATATTTAACCATTAATAGACTATTTATTTTATATAAATTAATAAAATATATTTTTTTTGAAAAAAATTATTTTTTAGAATTTTTTTTCCAAGATCTGTTTTTTTAAAAGATCACAATGTCTATCCTTTTTATTTTAATAAAACCATCCTTATGATGAATGATTTATATAAAATTTATATATTATATTTATACCTATATAAATATTTATCCATATAATTATTATTACTAGTAATATAATTATTATCATAACATCTTATACTTGATAAATGCATTGGTGAATCATTGCATTTTGAGACAAATTATGGGTTTGTTTCTAAAAAATATTACACATGTTATGATAATTTAATATAATTAAATAGTTACCATATATTTAATTATAATTAAGAATATTCAAAAATAATTCCAATATAATTTTTCTCCAAAATTATTAGTAAAAAGAGGAATAAAATAATTAAAGAGGTAATGTTTAAAACGAGGTATTGTGAATTACTTGTACTTGGATTAAAATTAATTTTCCACAAAATGGAATTATTATTTGTTAAATTTATCCTCATATTTTTACTAATTTGGTCCAAATTATCTATAATATTTATTTTTTATTTTAGTCTTAAAAGGGTGAGAGTTATGTCCCATTAATGAATATGTTTTCATATATACAAAAAATGATACTACTACAAAATTATGAAAGGGCTCTCACTCCCCTCATGTCCTCACAATTATCATTCCATTTTGAATAATAATAACTTAAATAATGTCTTCTTAACAATTCTATCTACATCTTAGTGGTTCTTTTCTTGCGACATTTCCAACAATCGGGTCCTTAAGATGAGATCCAAATGAGGTTTTTCTAAAAGAAGGTAATCATATTAATGAAGAAATTATTTATTATTTGTTCTTTTTAAAAAATAAATTATGTCCAAAAAATACCAATTTAATAACACTAGAATCTCTCATATACAGAGTTGTTATTATGTAGATGGCATAATATTTATCCACCTCCCACATCATCATATGGGAAACAAATCCATCACTCGTCTCTATGGAGTACTGACTCCTTGCAAACCGATATAATTGTCTTTCATCACCCACTCATATGAATAGAAATAATGATAGAAATAATTAATACATCTAATATATGTAACATGATTTTAATTTTGGAAAATTAATATATAATAAATTTCTATAACCTTACACCCTTAATGGAGTTATATAATCATGCATGCATTCGTACAACCTATGATCTCCATGAAGTGATGTTATTTATTTTCCATATCAAAAATTAAATAATGGTTCTAAAAATGTATGTTATGTGTAAATATTATTTTTTAAACATATTATAAACAATACTGAAATGATGTAACAATATCCTATACACAATAATTTTAATTTTAATGGGGGTCAATGTCATTCATCCAAGATGATAAAGTATTTAAATTTGAAGATCTTAGAACTAGGATTTTTTTAAAAAAAAATTATGTATTGGAGAATATACTACGATGAATAATTCAAAATTTAATTTTCAATCAAACTAAACACATGTTATAATAAATGGTTAGTATGGGTATGACATATGGGAGGCCTTTTCTTATCTATCATGTTTTTTAGAAACCATACTTGATATGGAATAGTTAAGGATTACAACAATTAGGTAGGACATAGATTTTCAATAGAATGTTGACTAGACAATGAGGTTGAATGAAAATACTGATATAGTGATTTTTATATCTTGTATACTTATATAAAATCTATATTGGTTAATTCATGTGGGTTTAGATAGGAAAGGTTTGGATCATCACTAAATAAAAGGACACCTGGTTAACAATAGAATACATGATTCTGTGTACTCTAGTGATCCAACTAGTTATGGAATGATTAATCAGGGAGATATTTTATTTGATTACATATTTGTATTTATAAAGGAATATATTATAAAAGCGGTTTCACATAATAGTGAATAAATAATATGAAATGTAAATAGAATAACATTAGTGGAGGCCATAATAGTATATTATTTTATAGTCTTTTCACTAGTAAATTGTGTTAGAGTGGGTTTTAAACCAAGAAGTTAAATACAATATTTTTGACCTATGTATTAGAAAAAAGTAACTAAGGGGGATGTGTAGGTTTCTATGGGAAAAATAGCACCCTAATGGGGTCTTTTGGGTAACCTAGGAAACTTGGTAGGCTATTAAGAGGATTCTTTTTTCTTGAAGAAATATGAAATCCTAGTATAAATATTCCAGATATATTGGTGAACTATCACCCTTGTTTGTACTCCTAGGGAGTCATCAGTGGACTGGTGTTAGATACTTTTCTTCAAGAAAGTTCTAGCGACGATGACTCCCTTTTGGGATAGTTAATGAGTATTGGGATTAACTGGAACCCTAGTAAAACTCAAAAGGAACCTTGGAGGAAGTTGAATAATTGTAAGAAAAATACATGAGAGAATTTCTATTTTTAATTATTGGGTCATAATATTCATGTAATTTTGAAAATAATTTATTTTTTAAAACTATTTGATGATATAATTTCCCTTGGTTCACATAATTTTCCAAAGGGTTCTAAATAAAGATTAACCTGATAAATAAATTAAGAAGTTTGAGAATAATAGAAAATTTAAAAGTAATTTATGTTCCATGATTTTTTCATGTGTCACATATGGGTACCAAATAATAAAAAATTTGATGTTTAGGGGTCCCTAAATAATTTTTTTGGGTTATATAGGACATTTAAAAAAAATTATTTTCAGGAAAACAAGATTGAAACACACACATAATGGTTAGTGGATATTTGAATGGAGTGAAAGTAATAAGTGTGTGTGTGTGATATATAAATCAAAGTTGTGGATGGGGTGTTAAGGTGTATTATATAGGCATTATGAATACCCAAAGAGGATAAAGCACCATTTAGGAGGGTGTAGGGAATAATTCATTACACTTTATGAATTTTTACACCCCTTCAAATAAATATCCCTTTGAAAATTATGAGAGACATAAAATACCCACGGGAATTAAATCTTATTAGGATGATGATGATAAAATTATGAATTTTATAAGATATTGGTGAAAAGGAGTATTATATAATGGCACAAACCGATGTATCCAATAATGAGTGTGCATGTTAATCACAATTAATGGTCTTGTGTACTGGTTGAGAAGTCTAGGTGATCAAAATTTTAGGTTAATTAGTGTCGATGATAAATTTATAATGTTGCGGTATCCTCATTTATGTATGTAGGACCCCGTAATTTAATGTGAACCTAATTACTTATGAAATTATTGTAAATAGAATCTCTCTATTCCCACTCTAGTAACCATAGTGCACAACCTAGTCATAATATATTTTGGAATTGTGGAATCATATGAAATATAGTGCATAAGGAATGGAAAATAATTGGGAAGTCTCTATAAGGAAGACTATGATAAATGTGATAATTTTTGTAATTGAAATGATGGGCCCTGAAACATTGAGTGGTGGACTTTGGCTTGAAAGACTAAATTCAAAAACTTAGTGTGTAATTCACTTTCTGTGGGTGGTATGAGTAACAATTTTACTTTTATGAATTTTTTCACAAGTTTGATCATATTTATTAATTCATTAACTTTTATATATTTCAATTCTTTATACCAAATCAAATTACTCATTATTAGATTTACATATAGGAAAATGAATGAATCTATTAACAACATTCCTAATGATAAATATACCACATGCATCAAATATCTTATTTATAGTGTTGAAGTTGGATACATCCAATGGTGTTGAAGATATCATTCAGCTATATAATAGATGAATCCAACACACCACCAAGAGTTCCCAGTGTCAGAAATCATCTTATTATATGTTCAAGTACATTAGATGGATGTCATTGTCCCATGACCTAATGTAAACCTTTCAAATACATACTAAACGAAAAACATTGGTGTTGTAAGAGTTAATATTTTGTGAAAAGTAAAATATATAAACAATTTTACATATAGGATATAATATCTCTTATCTAATTCAAAGTCTACTCAATAAAATCATCTCTATGAAATAAAACTATGGTTTTATTAATATAACATTATATTTAATAAATTATCTATCAAATACTCAATGTATAGAATAGGGATGATGAATTGAATCCTAGAAGCATATTTATGGTTGACTATATTTCATAATTCTTTGTCCACTAAGAATGTATTGAATCTGAAGAAAATATATAAATGATAGAATTTTATTAGGTTGTTTTGGTTTTAAAAACAATTGTGTACAAGGGTTATAGTGTAAACTCCAGTATCTTAGGTCACTTGAGTCCTCAAAAAACACAATAAACCTAATTCATAGAGATTTATGGATAAACCAATGATATATCTATAAAATATAATTTCAATCAATCCTTAGAGCCATGCATGGTGAATTTATCCTCCTAGATGTATCTTGAATAAGTGTCATGTGAGAACCACCATTGGATTACACATTTTATAAGGATATGGAAGTGGAAATGAGGAAGGATCATTACCCTATGATATATATTATCCTTTATACTTGAAATAATATGTTTATAATATTTCATGATAATATAATAACCACAAAATATCTAAAAAGATACCCTTCCACAAAAAAAGAGGTGGACACTGAGAACTTATTGGACTATGTTATATTGAGTAGAATATAATAGAACTAGATATGATCTCTAAATTAATATAGAATCTCATATCCACCTCATAAAATATCATGCAATGTGACTCAATGAGTACATGCATACTATATGAGATTCTCTTATATAGATAAGGATGAATAGATTTGTAATAATAGAAAGGACGGTTGAAGGGGAACCTATAGGCTTAGAAGCACCAATAATATCCAATATCCATGAGTTCCTCATACATATTTATAATATAAAATTACTATTTCATATTTCTAGGGTTTTTTATGTATCATGGTTATAAATAGTGGGACAATTAAATAGAAGAGACAAATATATAGTCTTTCCAAATTCTAGTGATAATATTTTGGACATTCATTTCGGATATTCATAGTATTCATTCATAGTTAATGAGGGGTAAAATGGTCATGAAACTCTTGAACATATAAATAGGTGAACATTTTTTTATAAAATGTGGAATACACCTTTAAAATCATCGATAATGATCATAAACATTATGGAGTGTGATCTTACATGATGTCCATAAGAGATAGTGTCTTACTATCCAATATATAACACGACTTAATTTGTAAACCATACAGTCCATATCAATTTCTGTTCCAATTATATCATATGTAAAAAAGGTAAATAATTTTCTAAAAACATAAGACTGAAGAAACACCCTATGGTGGCTTGAAAATTATTGGTTTTGATGATCCACAAGGGATGTGAGGTTGGTATTATGCTATAATCATTAGACATTGTCATTGGTTTTGTGTTTGGGTATGAAAAATAAAGGATATCTTCATATTCCAGTGTGACAATTCCATTGAAAATTCATATGAATAATGAATCTTTTTAAATTGAAAAGGAAAAGAGGGGAATTAGAAATACATTGAATAAAGATGATTCTAAAGAGACATCTTATCATCAAGAGGATTTATTCCAATGATATTCCTAGAATCTCAGGATCAGAGTGTAAAAAACACCATGAACCAATGTTTATATGTTTTAACTGAAATTATCAAATAAATTTAATCTTTGAGGGAGAGAGGACAAAAAATTAATTACTGTGAAAGGAACATAATACCTTTATTATGACTATAAGGTAATTTTTTATTGTAAAATCCCTAGATTTTATGACAATTATTCTTTTTAATTTCTTTGATGTCTTTTGTTGTACGCTTCACCAAGATTAGCTTGCACTATACGCCACACTGTATTAGCTTGCAGTATACGCAACACTATTCTTGTCTTGTGATGCACACTATTTCAAGATCTTTCGAATAAAATTCATTTCAAACAACACAAAGTCTATATTTTGATCAATGTATAACTGAACTATATTTTGCGTATGTTTTACGCAACACCAAAAGAAGATTTTCCTACACGCAACCCTGACTTGTCTTATATTACACGCAAGAGCGACCTTCCTTAATAGTGTGTGTTGTATGCAATACCGAGTTTCACTAAACAACGATATACTGTTATAATATTATTGTGAACTCGAAATTATGAATAGTATAAACTACATTTTTAATTTTATTACACAATAATTCATGCTACACATTTTCTAAAACATGGTATGAGAACAAAATAAATATTTCGGGTAGAATAAGTATTTTTCAAAAAATACAGTTTTGCCACCTTTTGAAGGCGCTTCCATTTTAAATCCAATTTTTAACATGTTTATAAGTTATATTTTACAAAATAAAATAATTATTTTGAATCAAGATATAAATATTTACTTTCAAAAAAGTTTTGTTATTTTTATGATTGCGTTCATATTTTGTTGAATAGTAAAAACACGCTAAATTTTATTTAAAACCATTTTTTTCATTATGATAATTTATTTGGTTAAATTATAATATCGAATGGTTTTAATTTATAAATATAATATATTTTTACCATTTAATATAATTTATGTCATTATCATTAATTTTACATTGAATTCATAGGTAAAAACAATTCATCTTTTGCAATGTTTTAAATAAAAACTCGTTTTTTCGACAATGGGATTAATTTTAAATTAATTACTGCATCTTATTTGTCTTAAATTTGGAAAAATGGATTCCATATTTGGAATAATTAGGTCCAAATTATGTTAATAGGATACTTTTTTGGAATTATGAATAGTAACTACGGTATATTTTATTTACCACAGTTAAAGGTAAATTAGGTGATTGATGGTGAAAATAATATTATAAAATTATCCCAACTCTTGTCTTAATATAATTGGATGATTATATTTCATCCTAGAATATAATTAGGTCGAAATGATATTTATTATAACCAACGTTTATGTGATTAAGACCTTTAATTTATTTTATTTAAATGAAAGTGAAATATGTCTCACTCAAACATTAATAATTAAATTATTTTAAATATAAGGATATATAGAATATAAATTTGGTTATAAATACTTGTTTGAAAGATAAAATGTTTTTATTTACTATGGTAATTTATTTGTAATTTTTAAAAAATATATAATAACCTTAATAGCTTATACAATAATGATGCAACAATTATTTATTTAGTGAAAAATCAATAACAGGGTTTTTATTAAACTAATAATACACATTAAAGGCCTGAAAACCTTAACGAAACTTTTTTGTCGTGCGCATGTAATGCATAATCATCCAATGGTATAATAATTGACCATTTGGATCCTTATAAATGCGATTATTACACTTATATTATTTTATTTTAAATGATGTCAAAGTTATCACCTTCATAATTTAATAAATATAACAATTTAAATGTTGTGATTTTTAGATGAAAAATTAAATTACAATTATTCTTATGGAACATATTATATTTATATGGATCATAGTATTTTATTTATAATTTTAATTCAAGAAATAATTATGTTAAATAATTATACAAAAATATTGTAGTAATTATTCTATTAAGGGAAATATCAAATAAATGGTATTTAAAATAGAAAATTAAGTGTTATATGAACAAATTAATGTTCTAAAAAACTTTTATAGATGAATATAAAATTTTATGAGTATATTAAATATTTTGGTTCGAATATATCCTCTGTGTGGATTTAATTTAAATTCAAATAAATGAATAGTGTCAAAATTGACACTATTGGTATTTTATAAATAAAACATATTGTAAAATTGTTCAAAAATCACAAAAATATTTAAAAATTATAAATTTAAATTTATATGATCTAAAATGTCATAAATTATCCAATTATGGAAATTTCACAACCCATAAGTAATTATTTATAAGAATTTAAAACATAGAATATTATTACCTGAAATAAAATTAAATAGATTAAATAAGGATAAATCAAGTTGATAAGGTTTAAAATAAATTACCAACTTGTCTAAATCATTTTGTTTAATTATATTAAAACCATATATCATCTAATATTCTGATTTGAGTCATTTTTGGAGGTTTTATGTAGGTTTTGAGTTTATAATAAATTAATAATTTAGAGGTTTCCAAAAGTCCCCCTCTCCTCTCTTATAAAAGGGCACCTCCTCCCTATCCTCATCACACCACATTGAGCCTTCAAGATCGTCCAAACATAGACCATTTATATTATACACTTCCCTAGAAACATACTAGAGGTCCTGTTATTTTTCAAAGACATTCTTTAGTGCCCTAAGAGGAGGTTTAGAAGAGGCGCGTCGAAGAAGAGGTAATATCCTTTACCGATTCGTTCAAATTCATTTCTTCTTCTACTTAATATTCTTTTGTTGTTTCATAATAAAGTTATAACATAAGTATAAATAATATACTGATATGTTATTATAAATATTAACCAACCATATTTCACCTTATATCCATCCTATGGAAAACAAAATCATTGTGTGTACGTACGGAATTATGTCTCCACGACATAGTGTACTATGTTTTTTCCACCACCACCGTAATTGGATGGGTATATGGTGTAAAGAATAACTATATATGGTTATTATAACATAATAATAAATCTTAAATATTATATCATCTACTCTAATTCCATTAAATAATTATGAGAATGATATCAATGCTCGTGCGTGCGTACGAATTACCGTCTCCACAACGCGATGAGATTCATTCTCCATGATTAACCATTAAAATATGATTATAAATTATATATAATAACTAATCATGAAATATACAACATAATAATTATACTGGGTTTATGTACATATATGTTTAATTTACTTAATTCCATTCAATTCAATAAGGAAACGAAAACAGCGTTCATGTGTACGTACGACCTACCATCTCCATGAATGGTGTATTTCATTTCATTTATCGATCTATCATATATATTTATATGATGAATATATATTCTATATAAATCATTTTTTACATTATTAAATTAATTAAATGAGGATATAAGTAATAAAATCCAGAACAACAAGTCGAAACACGTATGATAAATGAAACGATTTTACCCAAAATGCTGCTATAAAATGGAATTAACAAAAGAATGGGTAATATAATGTCCTATGTGAATCATATATGATATCATAAATATTATTATGGTTCTTTTACAAGTTAATAACATGTTTAAACCCAATATACAGGAGTTTCATACACATACAATTGAAATTGGACCTAAGGTAAGGGATAATTTTGCAATCTCTTTTTTAACCAAGATTGCTTATACGTAAGTATTTACTGGGGTTATATTTTTCATCCATGCCCATAAATATGTTTTTAATAAAGTGTTTAATATTTTTAAATGTTTTTCTAAAGTCATGTTTACCCCTATTTTACTTTTACATTGTGTTATGGAAGGATTCTTTCTTTTTTTACCACACGAATAACTTTTTGACTTTTTTGGAAAAAGTACGAGGAGAATGTTTTTTTAACTTATACGGAATGAACGGATTTTTTCAATTTCATAACGCCTTTTCTTAATGAAGATTAATATACATGATTTCATTATTATTTTCAATAAAATCCTTTTTTTTTTGAAATTTCGTTGCATTTTTTGAAAAGAAAATGATTTTTAAGAAGAAACGATATTTTCCTCAAGAAATCAGTTCACGTGTTTTATCAAAACTATTTTCCTTCAAAGATGAAATTATTTATCATGTTTATGTTTCAAGTATAATGTATCTATTATTTATATGTTTTGATTTTCATTATGATGAAATGATGTCCATTTGTTTTATATGGATTATTTTACGATGGGATGATGTTTATAAAACCCATTTTATTATTTGGGTTATGATAAATGATTTATGATTGTTTTGTGGAAAACGTAAGAATGATTTCAATATGAGATGGGTGGGAACTATATCTCCCTCCAATTAATTGGATATGGATTTATATATCATGATATTGACATGGATGGAACGGAAAGTGAATCCGGCTCAGTAATACAGGGCTGGAAAGGCAAGTAAACCCGGTTCAGTAATGGACTTTGTCTAGTATGATGGTCTTGACAACAATACCTTGGCTACTATGGAAATCATAACATGTGCATAATGGTTTCCACAATTACATGTTTTATTCCCATACTGTTTTATCAGGGTTAATGTTCCTTTATGATCTATGCCTTATGCACTACCACGATTTATGTCATTACTCATGATTTTGATGTTTTATGTTCATGTTCTTACATTCAAATGTTTAGGGATTATTTTTTGTTCTAAATTTTTACCTCTACTGAGTATTTGAGCTCTCCATTTTTATTTTTTCTTTTCCCTAGGATATAAAGATGTTTTTTAGGTAAGAAAACCAAAGGGGAAGATCTTTATGGGATATGTTGAAGATCTTTCACCATGATTAGAATATTATGTTCCAAGATTCCAAAGACACTATTCTAATACGGTATTTGGGTGAATATTTTTGTTGTGTGTTAAGTATTCCGCAAAAGCAATGTAATGTCTATGTACGTCAAGATTTGGTCGTTATAGTTGGTATCAGAGTGAAGGTTTAGTCAACCTATGGAAACTGGGATGCGAAAACTTTAGTAAGATCCCTAGAGATATTTCTAAGTTATGTCTATGGATGTCCCTAAGGTTAAGTATAAGTATAGATTATAGTCCTAGAATTACAGTAATGATCTTAGAATTAAACCTAATATTTTATATATTGAAGGTAATCCCCCTTTATTATGTTGTTTTCCTAGAATGATTTTTTCCTCTCACACTATTTTATTTGGGTTTTAGACGATGGCTAGAACTCGAGGGAACCGTTTTGATCAATGTAAGGGACAATGAAATGATTGTCCTTATGAAAAAACCAATGAAATGGGAGATGGAGTGAAAAATATTTTTTTTATACTTACACAATCTATGAATCATTATAGGGTTCCAAATGAGCAGAGAAAGGAACAATATTCTATTGAGTCCTTCAAGAGGCAACATTAACCTTCTTTCAATGGGTCTTCTGATCCACTTGTTGCTAAACAATGGATCAGTACCATTGAAAAGATCTTTTCCATACTTCGCTGTTCAGAGCTTGAAAAATTCATTTTGGCTGTTTATTGGTTATAAAGTGAAGCAGACCAGGGTAGACTCTAATTAATAATACAAGGCCCCAAATTGAAATTGAATCCATGGAATGGGATGAGTTCAAGAACTTGTTTTTCAATAAATAATTACATCGTATTCTTCGAAAAAAGATGGAAAAGGAATTCCTTGAGATTAATCAATAGGATGAATAATCTGTTTGTATATACGAAGCAAATTTTACAAGGCTTGCAAGGTATGCATCTGGCTTTATCATCCAACCTGAAAGTAAAGTTGATTGATTCATCAGTTCCTTAAAACCAGGTTTTTAAAGGGCACAAGATATAAGAGACTTCAATAGCTATGAAGAAATTGTGCATTGTGCTACAAAGGTAGAACTAGAAGTTGGTGTTACATATCCATCTCATGGTTTTGACAAGAAATTAAAGATGGAGTTCAAGGAAAAATCTCAGAACAATGGTGAAAAGAATATTAATGTTTTTCTATGCTCAAAGTGTGGAAAGAAGCATGCTGGAGATTGTCTAAAAGGTACTAGAAAATGTTTCAATTGTGCAAAAAAGAAGTCATTTATCGGCTGAGTGCCGAAGTAATGGGAAAAATGTTTCTAATGATGTGAATAGAGAAAAGACTACAGAGAATGCTCCACCAACACTTCAATGCTTCAAGTGCAAGGAAATGGGGCATTATGTTAATCAAGTCCCTAATCCAAGGGTTAATGATTATCGATGTGAGCAACCTATTAAGGTAAAGGAAAATGGTAAGTGACTTGTAACTATTTGTGATATTGAGTATGAAAATGATGTTGTGGAATAATTAAGTGTTTAGGTAATGGGACTTCAAAATAGTATCATGGAATCTCATTTATGGTATAATGGAATATTGGAATATCTATGTATTGGTTAATTATGGTTTTCAATAATTATATTATACAATTAACCTTGAAAAGTGATTAAAAGGTTTTTGGAAAGTAGATGATATTCCTATAATGAAGGGATAAGTAGAAAATAATATGTTTGGTAGTATTAATGAGATCATGATTTATATAAGGAAAAAGTGATATCATGGTTTGAGTATAATGAATTTTTGGGATTTTGGTATGTGGAAAGTGTTAACTTTTGACAGAATTCATGTTTTCACTATGGTTTTATGGTAATTCATGTTTTAATAGAACTCATCATTAAGGTATACACATGTTTAAAATGTGACTAATAAGATATATCTTATGATATACGGAGGATAAATGATGGTATTCACATGCTTGGTTGATGAAATTTCTAGTAATTGTTTTCTTTATACTATGAGCTTGGATAAAAGTATTTTGGATAAGCCTAAATATTTGAAATGGATTATGTTGGACATAAGATAATATTGTTTACGGATAGAACCTTTTTTTGATATTATTTCTGGAATGTTATAATAGTGTAGTTTTAGAAAAAGGATAACCTACAGGACGGGCGACAACCCGTCGCGTCAGACAAGGTTGTAGGAATCAAACCCACAACCAAAATGAGACATGACTTTATCACCTCCAACTGGCCTATAAGAAGTCCCTGGTTAGTAGAAACAAGTTTTTTTATTAAGCGGTATGATAGATGATGTATAAGTCAATTTTTGGAACCATATACGATTAATCTCACCAAAATATGGACTTATATATATATATTTTGTTAACCTTATGATTGAGACAGATGTAATGACCTATAATTCTATCACATGATTTGCTAACACTTCAAAGAAGTCAAATTTAACTTCATTTCTTTAAGAGATGAAGTGGAAATTGATCAAACCAAAAACAAACAGTGAGATTGTTCCAAAATCAAGTAAGTATTTATTTAAAAAATTCTTCAAAATTTGGGAAATGATCTTGAAAACCAAAAATTTTGTTCTAGTACCCTCATATCTAATGAATCATAGGGTACATTATATCATCACAAATGTTTGGCTTTGTGGTTGTTGGATTTTTCATAGCCATTTTCTCTACCACTCTCCATCTGAACATGATGGTTAGATATCTCTTCCATATCCATATTTTAACCTATATTCTCTTTTGTGTAAACCCAGTGATGAGTTACTTTGGGTATCCATTATGTTTCTAACGTTATTTTTTAAAATAATTTTTTAGTATTCCTTTTTACAATGTGGGTTTCTATGAAAGAAACTTTTAAGTAGAAAACCATTTATAACCCCGACGAATTTCGAAGGAGAAATTCATTTTAAGGGGGGTAAAATGTAACACCTAGAGATTTTATTACAATTATTCTTTATAATTTCTTTGATGTCTTTTTTTTACGCTTCACCATGATTATCTTACGATATACGCAACATGGTATTAGCTTGTAGTATACGCAACATTATTCTGGTATTGGGACGCACACAATTTCAAGTTCTTTTGAATAAAATTCATTTTACACAACACCAAATATAGATTTTGATCAATGTATAACTGAACTATATTTTGATTATGTTATACCCAACACCAAAGGAATCTTTCCCTATAAGCAACCCTGACTTGGCTTGCATTACACGCAAGAGCGACCTTTCTCAATAATGTGTGGTGTACGCAATACCGAGTTTCACTAAACAATGATTTATTGTTATAATATTATTATTAAGTAGCCATTATGAAGAGTATTAGATACATTTTTAATTTTATTACATAATAATTTATCTTACACATATTCTTGAACATGTTATGAGAACAAAATAAATATTCTCAGCAAAATAAGTATTTTTAAAAAATGCAGTTTTACCGCCTTTTGAAGGCGCACCGATTTTAAATATAATTTCAAACAAGTTTATATGTTAAATTATAGAAAATAAATGTCTTATTTTGAATCAAGATATAATAATTCTACGTTGGATAATGTTTTTTTATTTTTCTAATAAAGTTCATATTTTGATGAATAGTAAAAACATGCTAAATTTTATTTATAAACAACCTTTTTCATTAAGATAATTTATATGGTTAAATTATAATATTGAATTATTTTAAAGTATAAATTGAATATATTTTTACCATTTAATATAATTTATTTCATTATCATTAATGTTACATTGAATTCGTAGTTAAAAACATTTCAGTCTTTTGCAATGTTTTAAATAAAAAGCCATTTTTTCGACAACGGGATTAATTTTGAATTAATTACTGAATATTCAGTGTCTTGAATTTGGAAAAATGGATTCCATATTTGGAATCAGTAGGTCCAAATTATGTTAATAGGATACTATTTATTTTAGGGCATTATGAAAAGTAACTACGTTAAATTTTATTTACCACAGTTGATGGCAAATTAGGTAATAAAGGGTAAAAATAATTTTATAAAATTATCCAAACACTTATCTTAATATAATTGGACGATTATATTACATCATAAAATATACTTGGGTCGAAATTATATTTATTATAACTCACTTGTATGTGATTAAGATCATTAATGTATTTTATTCAAATTAAAGTGAAATATGTCTCACTCAAACTTTAATAATTAAATTATTTTTAATATAAGGTTATAGAAAATATAAATTCAGTTATAAGTACTAATTTTAAAGCTAAAATGCTTTTATTTATCATGGTAATTTATTTTTAATTTTTAAGAAATATATAATTATCTTAATAGCTTATATATTAATGATGGAGAAATTATTTATTTAGTGAAAAATCAATAATGTAGTTTTTATTAAATTAATAATACCTATTAAAGGCCCAAAAACCTGACCAAAACATATTGGTCGGGTACATGTAATCCATAATCATCCAATGGTTCAATATTTGACCATTTTGAGCCTTATAAATGCGATTATGACACTTATATTCTTTTATTTTAAATGATGTCAAAGATGTCACCTTCATAATTTAATAAATATAACAATTTTAATGTTGTGATTTTTAGATGATAAATTCGAGTAAATGTCTTCTTATAGAGGATAGTAGATTTATCTATATAATGGTATTTTATATTTAATTTTTATGCAATAAATAATTATATTAAATAATTATACGAAAAGGTTGTAGTAATTATTTTATTAAGGGAAATATCAAATAAATAGTATTAAAAATATTAAAATAAATTTTATATGAACAAATTAATGTTATCCAAAAAATTTATAGATTAAAATGACATTTTAGGATTACATTAAATATTTTTTATCAAATATATCCCCTGTGTAAATTTTATTTAAATTCAAATAAATAAATAGTATCAAAATTGACACTATTGTAATTTTATAAAAATAACATATTATAAATTTGTTTAAAAATCACAAAAATATTTAAAATTTATTAATTGAAATTTATATGGTCTAAAATTTCATAAATTAAAAAATTATAGACAGTTTACAACACATAAGTAATTATTTATAAGAATTTAAAATTTAGAATATTATTACCACAAATAAAATTTAATAAATTAAATAAGGATAAATCAATTTAATAAGGTGTAAAATAAATTATCAACATGTATAAATCTTATTTGTTGATGAGATTACAACCCTATCTCATATAATAATTGGATTTGAGTCATTTTTTGTGGTTTTTTAGTGGGGTTTGAGTTTGTTATAAATTAATATTTTTGAGGTTTCCAAAAGTGACCTTCTCCTCTCTTATAAAAGGAAACATCCTCCCTCTCCTCCTCACACTACATTGAGATTTCAATATCGGACAACCCCTAACCATTTATCTTATCCACTTCCCTAGAAATATACTAGAGTTTCTGGTCTTATTCAAAGACCAACATTAGTGCCCTAAGTGGAGGTTTAGAATAGGCGCGTTGAAGAAGAGGTAATAACCTTTACCGATTCTTTCAAATTCATTTATACTTCTAGTTATTTATATTTTGTTGACTCATAATAAAGTAATAACATCAGTATCACTCATATACTGATATTTTATTATAAATATTAACCAACCCTATTTAACCTTCCATCAATCCTATGGAAAACGAAATCACCGCGCGTGAGTATGTACGGAATACTGTCTCCACACCATGGTGTAATATGTTTTTCCACCACCACCATAATTGGATGGGTATAATGGTGTAAATAATAACTATATATGGTTATAATAAAATTATACTAATTATGAAATATTATATCATCTACTCTAATTCTATTCAATAATTATGGGAATGATATCATCGCTCGTGTGTATGTACGGATTACCGTCTCCACGACGTGATGAGATTCATTCTCCATGATTAACCATTCAAGTATGATTATAAACTATATATAAGAAATAATAATGAAAGATATGAAATAATAATTATACTATATTTATGTACATATATGTTTCATTCAATTAATTCAATTCAATTCAATAAAGAAACAAGAACAGCGTTCACACGTACGTGCGGCCAACCATCTCCATGAATAGTGTATTTCATTTCAATTATCAATCTATCATATATATTTATATGATGAATATATATTATATATAGATCATTTTTTACATTCTGAAAATATTTAAATCAGGATATAAGTAATAAAATCAAGAACAACAAGTCGAAATGCGTACGATAAATGAAACGATTTTACCCAAAACGCTGCTTTAACATGTAATTGACAAAAGAACAGGTAATATAAAGTCATAAGTGAATCATATTTGATATCATAATTATTATAATGGTTTTGTTACAAGTTAATAATTTGTTTAAACCCACTATAGAGGAGTTTTGGACACGTATAGAAGAAATTGGACCTAAGGTAAGGGATAATTTTGCAATCTCATTTTTATCTGAGATTGCTTATACGTAAGTATTTACTGGGGTTATATTTTTCATCCATGTCTAGAAAAATGTTTTTCATAAAGTTTTTAATATTATTAAATGTATTTTTAAAGTCATTCATACCCCTCTTTTACTTTTACATTGTGTTATGGAAGGATTCTTTCTTTTGTTTACCATATGAGGAACTTTTTAACTTTTCCAGAAAAAGTACGAGGAGAATGTTTTTTTAACTTATACAGTATGAATGGATTTTTATAGTTTCATAACGCATTTTCTTCATTAATCTTACTCTACTATATTTCATGATTATTTTCAATTAAATCATTTTCCTTTAAAATTGCTTTACATTTTAAAAAAATGATTTTTAAGAACAAACGCTATTTTCCTCAAGAATTAATTTCATTTGTTTTATCAAAACTATTTTCCATCTAAGATGATATTATTTAGCATGTTTATGTTTCAAGTATAATGTCTCTATTATTTACATGGTTTTATTTTTATTATTATGAAATGATATCCATTTGTTTTATATGGATTATGTCACGATGGGATGATGTTTATGAAGCCCATTTTATTCTTTTGGGTTATGATGAATTTTTTATGATTGTTTTGTGGCACAAGTAAGAATTATTTCAATATGAGATGGGTGGGACCTATATCTAACTCAAATTCATTGGGTAAAGATTTATATCTCATGAGATAGACATGGCTGGAACACTATGTGAATCTGGTTCAGTAATACAGGGCTCGAACGGCATGTAAACCCATTTCAATAATGAACTTTATCCACTATGATGATCTTGGAAACAATGCCTTGGCTAATATGGAAATAAAAACATGTGCTTAATGGTTTCCATAATTACATGTTTTATTCCCAGGATTTTTTATCATGATTAATGTTCCATTATGATCTATGACAAATGCACTGCCATGATTTATGTTATTACTCATGATTTTGATTTTTGTGTTCATGTTCTTACGTTCAAATGTTTAGGGATTGTTTTATGTTCTCCATGTTTACCCTTACGGATAATTTGAACTCACCCTTGTTATGTTTTCATTTCCACATAATATAAAGAAACGTTTTAGGTTTGAAAACCAATGGGGAAGATCTTTGTGGGAGATGTTGAAGATCATTCACCTTGATTAGAAGATTATGTTCCGAGTTTCGAAAGGCAATAAACTAATACGGTCTTTGGGTTTCTGTTTTTGTTATGTAATAAGTATTCCTCAAAAGTAATGTAATGTCTATTTACATCAAGCTTGGGCCATTATATTTATGTCCCTTCATATAAGCTAATTTTAAGACCTATATTTTTTGGGGAAATTATCTATTATTAGAAAATTTAATGGACTATTTTTAAATCCTTTATAATGGTGTGTATATTCTTCTTATTGGTTAAATAAGGGAAAACAATAACAAATTAATCCTGGAATAACTAAGTGATGATTACATATGCATGAGATAGTTACAAATATCTATCCATGACATAGACAATATAATACCTATAAATAAAAAATTACATGTGATGTTAGAGTGATGTATGATAAAAAGAGACACAAGATGATTGCCTGATCGGAAGAGTTGTGAAAATGTAAATACCAAAAATTGAGAAAATGTACTATTGAAAATAATTCTCTAGTTATATTTTAAAAAAAATCAGATGATTTCACTACAGTTCCTATAATTTGGGATGAAATATATACGGGGCATTGATAACATTCACTCAATATGTAGTGGGTGGAACTTTAATAAGTAGTGTGATAGGGATAGAAACTATGATAAAATATTATCCACTATGAATCAAATTTATGTATAATTATTATGTGTGTGACCTATTAAATATCATCTTTGTTCCTCCAAAATATTAACTACTGGATAGAAAAAATAACCCCTCATCCATGATCAAATGATGTAGAAGTAAAAATATATTTGGCACACACATATTTATGTGTGAGATGGGTTTTCCATACAACCCAATAATTTCATATAATTTAGATTTTGATAATACAACCTACGATGATAGGTAATAACTTCAATAATAATTTCATATATGAAATGGATCTAGAAAAAAATATAATTGAGCCAGCCATATCAGATAAAAAAAATTTCTTTTCTAAAATGAACCCAAATTCCATGATCCCTTATTGATTTTTTTGTCGGAGAAATGACATCATAAAATGCATTGATTATAGGTACTTATATACTATTTATAGAGGAAGGTGAAGGGGAAGTTTTTCTTTTGTGAAATTCTTATATAGAGCAAGCTTTGAGTGCTCAAATTCCATAATAGAAATTTCTGTATATCAAACTGAACAATTCATAACAGCCAACGAAGTCCTAATATCTTGGGCTGACAATTGTGTTGTTGACTAGAAGGATTCATTAACTGAAAAAGAAATATTGATAGAAATAATTTTTCCTCTCTTCACGATGTATTTGGATTCTAATCCAATGATAGGGCCTCTAAATGATTCTAGGAGAAACATAAAGATAGTATAATGTTCGATAAAGTCCATATAGAAAATCGTTGAATTACACTCTTCACTCCTATATACTTAGTAGAATATAATGATGGGTTATAAGGGTATAAATCCAATCAATAAATGTTTTTTTTATTTTATCATATTGGATAATGATATAAAACATGAGTTTATAAAGATATATCTACAAAAATTTTATATAAATATATCTTTTAATGGAGTGTGTTATCCTTTACTCCCTTAAGAGATGAACTTTTAATTTCTCGTGAAATATTTCCATAAATAACCCTCCCAAATTTATAGGAGTTGTGAAGGGTGATGTTGATAAGGTTTTAATCAGGTAGGATGTCTCCAAAACTCTTGATTGTAAGATAAGAATGGAAATATCAATCCGAAAAACTATTGGAATTACTAATGTATATTGTAGAAGGTATGGTAAGGGAACATATTCTTATTGTACTAATTTGTGTAGCGTTGACACTAGGAGAGGCTTCATCCTCCAATAACATAGTCATGTATAAATATTTCAGATAAAATACATGCCTCGATTATAGTAATTAAACATTATATATAATGAAAAAATAATATAATTTATATTTTAATATTTCGTAGAGAAAAAATATAATTTTATAGGAAAAATATTGATTTGGATATTACTTGTTCTAAATAATCTATGAATGAAATTTTGAATCTTCCCCTTAGAAATTAGTTTTTAGAAATAATACAAAATGTTTCATTTAAACATTCTTTCTTTTTTTATAATTATGTCAAATAATATATATAATTAATAATTTATTGACTATAAATTTTATTGAAACAAATTTGTGGTCATTTAGATGTAAAAATGGTCATTTTTAGATAAATGATTTTTAGAGAATTATTTCTTTTAATGGAATAATTTATATCCATTAAAATAAATTAAATTAATATTTAATTATAAATGATTTAAAATAAATTTATTGCTTATATATCAAACTATATGAACACAAATCCATGTAATGATTTTTAATAGTGATATAATTAATATAATAAAATCTTATGCTAAAAAATACATTTCTAAAAGAACCATTTTTTTAAATAATTATAGGTTTTTAAAATTATATTCATTCAATGGGTTTCAATTTAAATGTTACCAATTAGGTAAGTATAAATTTCTAAATATACATTTCTTTTGGGATTAAATTACATTCATTTAATAAATATGATAATTCTTCTTTCATAATCTCCAATAATTTCCATATCCTCTATATTTTTTTGTATCTTCAATATTTTCTACTAACTTTTACCATAATTGGTACTTGAGTCTGGAAAAAAAAATTTAAAATAATAAAAAATTATTTTTATGGTAATATGATAACCTACCTAAAATATTTGGATCCATTAACATAAAAGCAAAGTCATGCACGTAAAAGTATGAAAGATGACATAATGCATTTTTCCCTTCCAAAATGATAAAACAAATCTATAGTAAAATGATTATACCAAGGATGATTTCTACCATCCACACCATTGTTCGTAGTACCATCAGTAATTTCATTTTCCTACCTATGAACATTGTTAACAATAAAATAAATGGATTAAATATAATACAAACAATGAATCCATTTTTTAGCGAGCATCAAAAGAAGATGATTAGATCATTTTCTGACATCTTGATCAATGATAGAAAAATCGCACTCTAGACAGTGTTTGTTCTAACCATTCTTCATGGTGTGATATATCGCAAAAATAACACCAATCATCTCATCCTATAAAGAAAAATAAATTCCATAAGATCCATGAATACAACTGATGACAACTCCTTGACTATCTTTAAAATAGGTTCATTGCCTGAACGACCAATAATTCCACTCGAGGATCCAATAGGGTTGACATTTATCTACACATTAAAATTTGATTTTCAGACGACCTATATTGTGAGAAAATCATTGAAACAGTTACCATATATACCAATTTTTCTGTGCATAAATAGGTTATTAATGGAAGAATTGTGAGGGATATCAATCAATCACGTAGCTACTAATATCTATGATAGTGAAACATGAGTTCTACAAATAGCACCATCATGATTTCTCTTATTTTTTTACAACCATAAGAAGGTAACCAACTCTTCAGGTGTAGTTTGAAAGAGAATCAAGATCTATGGAGAGAGTTAAACATATATCCAACACCTAATTAAATCACCAATGACACAGTAGTAAGGTAACAAAATTTAAACAATATAACCTACTACATTCTATATAGCCGATAAAATACTGGAACATAGAAAAATATGGTCTAGGTCCTCCCTATAATGATGATAGAGAAAAAAACTGGGAAAATATATATCCCACATACCTTAATGAAATCTTTAGTTGATAACCATCTATGAGCTAGCCACTATACAATATTTAATCTAGAGGATATACTAAAATTCATGCTTAGAAATCCAATCCACAACATTCCCACAAGAGATCCAATGACATAAAAATAAAAAAGCATTCATGTCAAAACACTATTAACTACCTACTCCTAGGTCCAGAAATCATCAGATGTGGAAAAGAACCATCCCCGAAAAACATCTTTGATAGAGACTAGTAGAACATTCATATCAATGAGTCGATCCATCATTGATAAATGAAATTATATATCAATATCATCATGGATAATACAATCAATAAAGGATACACCACTCTGATTTGTGGTACAAAAATTTGGGGATGAGTTTCTAGAGACATACTATCTTGAGTGGAGATCAATTAAAGAGAAAATTTATTTCAAGTATGGCTAGAAAAAATAATTAAGATCGTTTAAATTTTCAGATTTATTCTTTCTCTGGAACCTGAAAAATATAAAAACAAGGGGTTCTGAGATACTATTGACTATATTATAAGGCAAAGAGGATGGTAAAGTCTTATTAAAAACACTTACATTTTAACCCATAAGACCACATGCCTTATGAGGCATGCAAGAAGTAGACCAACGCACAATGGCTAACCTCTTTTCCAAAATTCACCCAATCCAAATTAAATTTTTTATATTCGTATTAATGATTTTCATAAGAGAGAGAAGATATTCATGAAAAATTAAATAATAGGAAACTTTAGATTTGATAACAAATTTATCATGGAAAACATAACCTAATATGGAATGTAATTTTCTATTCCTAGAGGAAATTTACCTCTTAATTTGAATGATGATGCCTGAAAAATAACATGCTTTTTTATGTCCATTGATCATAGTAACTCCAACATAAATAAATTTACATTTCCTTCTATGATACCCAAATCCCTAAGGATAGATACTTTCTTGGTAGAAAAAATGTTCCTTCTAAAATAAACATAATACTTTATCCAACTTACTTGTAGTCATATAACCTCCTTATAGTGGTATAGAGATTTCATAATATTACTAATATTCCTTTTATATTCTTGGGTGAAAAGGATAATATCATCAGCATAATGAAATTCAGTGGGAGCAGCAATCCCTCTACTAGTAGAGGCACATTTTAACTTCCCGTTGCCATCCATGATGTATAAAAACCTACCGATATAATATTCAGAAATAGAAAAAATAATAGTCAATAGAGGGCCATCTTTCTTGAAACCTTTAGAACAAGTAATTTACCCCTTATAGGATCTGTTGACAAGCACATATATATAAGGGAAAAAAATATTTTAATCCATTTGATTAAAAAATCATCAAAACCAAAACTCTCAAGAATATTACAAATAATGTTCTAATCCATCATATTATGATATTTTTTGATATCAATCTAAAAAGTAATATTTCCTCCCCTAACATATGTTTTGAGAAGATTAACACACACTAATGTAGTGATGATTAAATCTTGAATGTTCCTTCCTTTAAGGAAAGCAATTTTATTAAAGGAAACAATTTTACTTGAAATGGGATCCAACCTATTTTCAATAATATTACTGCTGATTTTGTAAATTGTATTAACAAAAAAATATGTATGAAAATATATATCTCAGTAGAATTATTATCCTTTGGAATTAGATTAGAGATCTAAGAATTTAATCCCTGAGGAAGATAGACTCACTTAAAAATGAATTAAATGTCTACAAACATAGTCTGGAATAACATCCAAATATGTTTCATAAAAACTTTTCTAAAACTATCTAGAAAAATAGATCAATAAATATTAAGACTAAAGATAGGTTCCCTGATCTCGTGGTCCAAGGAAACTAAGGATTTTCAAAAGATATATTTTTGATCAACCAATATCAGGATAATACTATAAATAGGTTTAAAAATAGTAGAAAACCAATTAAAATGATTATAAAATAAGATATAACATAATATGTAAAAGACTTCATGTTATTGAAAACCTGATCCCCATTTTCATGAAATGATAATGGTTGGGAGATATTTTTATCCCTTCGAAAGGAATAAAATACATAGTGTTTATATCCTTATATTTAAGTTAGTTTTTCCTCAAATAATCCATTTTCATTGCATCCTTCATGTTTAGCAGATTTTTTAACCTTTATGTAATCTATATTTCTATTGAAATTTCATTTGATAAAATTATAACAGTGAATTTTTCTTCAATGTTCTAAAGGTAAGCCTCATGTGTGGATATTTCCTTATCAATAATACTGAATCTATCCTTACTCCACCTCTTAAAGATCCCTCCAGAAACTTAAATTTATGGTTGCAAGCAAAAGAATCATTCTTAACATCAATAGATTCCCAAACATCATGAAGAAGCATCCCATAATCAATATGAGTCACCCAATCCTTATTAAATCTTATAGTAATGGGATATTTAAAATCATTTTGGATAAGATCAATGAAAACTAGGAGATGATAAGAATTTATTTCGGGCAGTGTCTTACAGTACATATAACCCCAAGAATATAATCTAGATTCTATAGAAACTTCTCTATAAGAATTGATTTCAATCATACCAATGAGATTCCTCCTATACTAAGTATATTATGAACCTACTAGGTTGACATCAAACAAATCACAATACAAAATACAAGCATTGAACACCCTGGAATAGATACCATTGGTGACTGCACCCATTTTTTCATCAAGAATTATGACTGAGTTAAAGTCACTATGAATCAACCAAGTTTCAACAATTATGTCACTCATGGAATATATATCCAAAAAGAGAGACCTATGGTCATAATAACTATTGTGTACATAGTTGAAATAAAATAAATTTAACTCCCATAACATCATAAGAACAAGTGACATGTTGATAAATTGGTCCAACTATAGAAGGAGAATCCAAGTAAGAGTTCCATATAAACCATAAATTTTAAATCTATAAAATGGTGTTTTTAGTTCCTAGAAATAAAAAATTGTTTCTTTCCCAACTATCCAATCAAGTAGTAAAAACTCTCTTGGGTTTAGTAATACCAATAAGGAAAGACCAATGCTTATGAACAAATAACCTAAGTGTACTTGTAGGGATATTATTAGATATCCCTTTATAATTCCAAAAATAACATCCTCATTTGGATTTTGGTTTGGGGTTTGGTCATCCCTTATTCTCCTCCCCA
Source organism: Viscum album (assembly GCA_963277665.1). Taxonomy (NCBI): domain Eukaryota; kingdom Viridiplantae; phylum Streptophyta; class Magnoliopsida; order Santalales; family Viscaceae; genus Viscum; species Viscum album. The sequence continues at coordinate 831,222,325 of OY728153.1, read as the reverse complement.
ACACTTTTTATAGACTTTAGAAGGCCAACCTACAATATTTTTGGGTGAAATCGAATCCTAATGTAAAATGATAACAACACTGATAGTAGAATCCATTTTTCAAGATTTTTGTTATGTTCATCATGATCTTCATACTTATACAAAATACTAGGGGTATCATCTCATAGACATCCTCAAGTGTTTGTATAATCATAAATTGATACTTTTTGTTACTGAGACATGAAAGTTGGTTAAAGGGCCTTAGAAACTATTGAATCATTTTTAGAGATCGCAACATGCAAGGAATTTCCAATACCATAGTCCCACATTCTCAACAGTTCAGAAGTGTCGAAGCCCAATATATTCACATGATTTATTTTCTCAGAATTATTCTAAATAAAAATAGAATCACAAGGACCATGAAAATATGGGGGAATAACATTAATGAATGTTGAGTTGACAACTGATGTAGTATCCTCCATTGATTTTGCAAGGTCCAGAGCCTTTTTAATAGAAACAACCAAAATACTAATTTCATTTTCAAAATCAACATCGAGAACCTACTCCTACCAATAAAACTACTTTCTATAAGCCTTATAATTAATTTCCTGTAAAATTTCAAAAGGCAAGGTATGATCACTCCAAACATCATTTTCATTTGAAACTACAATAGTTATCCTTATAGGTGAACTTGGAGTAGAAGGATGATCCTCCTCCTCTCCAATATCATCCAAAGACATATCATGTTTGGTCATAGGTAAAGAAACTGCAACATTTATTTTCTCCATCATAGTCTTAGGAGAAACCCTTTTCTCTAGGAATACACACTTGTGTTAGCGATTTATATTAACTTCATTCCAATCCTTAGATATAGGATCCTCTCTAACCTTCCTTTGAATAACTCTGAATTTTTTAATATAGTTCCCTATAATTTTTCATAAATCATTATAAGGAGGAATGCAGTCATATGAAATATTTACCTCAATTTTGATGACATTATCAAAAAGATTTAAGGAATATATATATTTATAAAGAATATTTATATCCACTAATATTATGGCATAAAAAACAAACTCCCATTTGATTGTATGCAGATCAATTTTGATGGGAGTACCAATACATGAAGAAACATCATTGAGTATTATTAGATTCCAATAAATTAAATTTAGACCATGAAATCATATACAGATTTGGGTATGGTATTGTTTTTGGATGAAAGGAATAAAGTGATGACCCCACTCAGATATCCTGAAAATACCAAGCTTAATTTGAAGATTTCCTATATTATGATCCTTATGTAAATCCTTAGAATTCTCAATGACGACATGAATGTATCCTCTTCTAATTTGGATGAGTTTCTATGAATGATTATTAGAAGAGAAAAACCAATTTTATTTCTCTTAAATCCAATAAATTATCTTTAAATCTCATATATTTATATTCCAAGACCATGTTAATAAGAATTTTTTTATAAATGTCCTTTTAATTATCCAAATGATATATATTGAATATTTTATGTTTTAATTATCATTAAAAAATTGTTTTAAAGGATTATTTTTAATATTTTTTAAATGATGTGTTTTTATAAGATTTTGAAAGGAATTATTTTAATGTATATGGTGATAATAGACTTCCCCACTATAGTTACCATTTTATGAAATGTAGTATCTTTTACACATTTTTAGTGGTATTTAGATGAAAAATACAAAATGAATGTTTTTTTTAATATTTTACAACCATTTAATATATTTATCCAAATTATGTGATTTTATTGTAAAAATCTATAATCCTAATGAACCGATATTCACCTCTCATCTTATCATTAACTTTGTGATAGTTAAATTTTTCTTGAGATAATCACCTTATGTAAATCATCGTTCATTGGAAATTACATTTATCTCAAAAATAAATTTTCCATTAATCATGGATATGATTATTTCCTAAACCATATACCATTTTTACATAGAGTGTTTACTTTTAAATTTAATTTTTCAATGGGGGAAACATTGATAAATCTGTATCCTTTACTCTATTTAGATATTTAGGGATAATAAATATTTTTCAAGAATTAATACAATAATTTTGTATATAAGGAATGCTTTAGGAATGCATGAGATTTTTGGATCCTAGAATTATATTGCCCCATGATGAATCAATAATTCACATTATAATAATTAGTTGGCCAAAATAAATTTTTTTACCAATGGTTTTTTACCATCTTGTGAAGGATTGTGATTTTATAGATATCATAATGTCTAATATCAGGGAATATAATATTAATAATTTCCTTAATTGATAAATATGTTAATACTATCCATGAAGTTACATAATTTATATTATCCAAATATTAATTTTGGGCTCATGTAATGGAGTAATTGATCGATTTTTTCAATTATTTACCTTGACATATTGATTATTCCTTATCTAATCATTATTTTCACATTATTTATTCTATCAAATGTGTGTTCAATTATTTACCTTATCATATTTATTATTAGTTATTGATTCATGATATCATTAACTTTACATTACCCAAACTTATTATTTCATATCACCCATATTTTATACATTCCCCAAGATATGATGACAAATTCTATGAATGAGTTGATGGATGATAAAGTTTTCCCACTACTTTGTTTTTTATTTTACCCCATATTAAAAATGGGTATCAGTTATGTATCAGGACTTTTATGAATACTGAACTAATCAGTAATTTGGGATTTTACCCCCTGTATCATTTATTACGTAATAAATTATACATCCTCTTCATGTTAATAGATTTTTTTTTGTTATAGTTGGTATCATAGAATGTTTTTTTTAAATATGTGGGAACTATATTATGAAAGAAATTGATTAGGGAATATATCCCAATAATTATTTAGGAAGAGTATAGAAGAACCTCATAATGATTTTTTAAGGATGAGAGGATGTGTTTTTTCCTAGAAATATATCCCTTTCTATATACTATTGGTGGATGCAGTTCGAGAAAACTTGTAGAAAGAGTAACAAATCTGAAATGACTGCATTGTGATTTGACTATATTGTTTCATGGTGTATGACATCAGGCCTTACTGTACACCTAGTTTGACACTCTTAGGGGATATGATTTTGATAATTCATATATTATTTACAAACTATTATAATGGATTTTAATATTTTTTTATTTACTAATATACCAAATGAATCCAAATTTATGATAAAAGGATAACAATATATGAATTTTTGTTTCATATTATGTGTTTCACCAAATTTAGTTTTATATGTTATGATATAAAATTATAAGTTTCATGAGATAATCTAATATATCACATTAATTAGATATATGGAATAGAATAACTCCAAGTGTCAATACTCATAGCTAATATAAATATTTTCATGTTGAGAAGTACAATAATTCATGTATAGAATCTGAGTTGATCGTGGATATATTATGGAATCTTAGTTGAGTTATGATGAATAAAATTTATAAAATAAGTATTCCCAATGTTCCACAACATTATTCTCTAAATATGGACGGCTTCATGATATAGAATCCCCCATAATTTAGCAGGACTATTAATCCTGGGGTTCATAAGAATTGTTTTATTCCCCTTAAAAAGATATTTATGGCCTTGGGAATAAATTGATAGGAAAAGGATATAATTTTAGTGTAATCTATAAAAAATGATACAAATAAATTTTGTTTTGTAATCATGAATAGTTGGATGGAAGAATAAATAGAATAGATTTATTGTAGATCTTTCAATGAGAAATTATTTGAAAATTATTTACTCTATGAGGAAAAAACCGAAATGAATAGAAGGTCCCTTATTGAAAAATGAATAAGAATGTATTGTGGAGTATGAGGCCACCATTACATTACCCTCAAAGTATGGTATGGATTACTTACAAAATTTGGAATGAATGATTGGCCACTTATTTGAGGGGAATAATCCATGACTATGAAGGGAACTGGTTTCTCAAATAATTTAATAATATAATAAAATAATTTTATATACAATCAAGATATATAATGAATTATCTAGATCCTTGATATTTTATGTGAATCAAGAAAATAATTGGTTATATAAATACTGTGAAAAATGGAATATGTTAAAGAAGAATATGAAAATGAGGAAATTTATATGATGTGAAAGTTATGGAAAGACACATCCATGAAAAATTCTAAAGGGAATGGGAGTGTGTTACAAGTACATCAACAAGGGTTGTAACACCTTGAGATTTTGTGAATTTTTTTAAATTAATTTATTCTTTTACATATCTTTGATTTTACACAATAGTGAAAATAGTTTATTTTATATTAAAGAATTATTAATGGTTTGTGTGTGCAAAAAATTATAGAATGTTTATATTGCTCTACATTAAACACTGAGGATAGATTTTGTTACAAAAAAGGACTTTCCTCAATGTCTGGCATAACATGCATTATCTAGGATTAATAAACAGTAATATATAATTAAAATATGTTTATTTAATAAATAAGATACAACCTATATGATAAATTATGGGTTATGAATAGTATTAAAAAACTTACGAAAGAAATATTGTTTAATAAAATATTATATTTATTGAAACGTTACAAATTGTTTTGAAATGATGATATAAGAAACAGTTGAGTATAAAGGATATATTTTTATTATTATTCTCCCAAAGGCGTTTTTCCTTATTAAATTAAATTATTTAAAATTTTTAAGTGATATTATTGTATGATATATGTTATATATTAAATTAAATATTTTTTATATTCATCCAATATATTTTATAGACATTTTATAAGAACAAAACCAAAGTGTATGCTTAAAAATATATATTTTTTAAAAGGTAGTTTTACCACTTTTAATGGAGAACTCATTTTAAGGACAATATTAGGATATTTTATAGATTTAATATGTCAAAATAAAAATTATATTACTAAGAAAAACACAAAAATTTTAATAGGATAAATATTTGGTATTTTATGTAAGGTTTCATTTTTTTAATGAATAGTTAAAAATAATGGATTTTAATTTAAAAAAAATCAACTTATTTATTAATATGGATAACTTATATTTTAAATTGTTTTAAAAGTTTTACTGAAATATGTTTCTATCAATAAATAAAATTCATGAAATTGGAAAAAATTCCATTATAAATATGACTAGGATAACAAATAAATTTTTTTAACGTTTTTACTTTAAAAATATACATCGTTGTCCTGTCTGCATGATTTAATTTAATTTAATTTATCCCGCATATGTGTCTTGAATTTTTAAAATTTGGTTGCATATTTGGAATAAACAAAATTTATAATCTCTAATAATGTCAACATATTTTTTGACAGAAAATATTAGTGAATATAATTAAAATCAATTACCACGATTAAGGTTAAATTAAGCTTAATAAAGGATTAAACCATAACCTTAAGGCCTAAAATGACCAATACACTTGTAAAAAATCCATTTTATGAACATATTTCTACCCTATAATCTCTTTTATATAATTTTTTCCATTATGTGATCAACTATAAATAATAAAACATGGGTGGAGTTTCATTTTTCCAAAATATTACACGAGCCCCACTCCTCCTCCAATTTAAAATGCCTCCACTACTCCCACTTTCTCACACATCTAATGGAACATTGGATCCAAGAAAATATGTCCATATAGATAACCAAAATCTCTAACCTCCTCTTTGATTCCTCCCATGGGAATAAATATTTCCAAGGAATCCCTTTGGTTCCATCCAAAAAGAGTTACCTAATTATGAGGTAACACCCTCCCTCAAAGTCCTCTCTTTTTTTATCCACTCTCTATAATATTCACATTCCATTATATTATAAAAAATTTATCATAAATATACTATTATTTTTTATTCTATTTTTTATATCCACTCTTATACACAATTCCATCTAATGGGTAAAGAACATACCATTTATGTGTATGATGAACTACCCCTCACTAAATGACGATTGTTCAATTTTCCATTACCACCTCTAATTATGTTAATTATGAAATAAAATATGTTTATATATGTTATATATTATACATTTTATTTCTTTAATCATCTTTAATAAATTTAAAACACATATCTTTATGCTTTCCATTTTGTGTTAATACGATTATTTAATTTGAGGATGTGTGGACTACCAGCCCCTCAAAGTGATCTGATTCATTCATACACAACATTAAATGTAATAAGGATTAATTTTGTGAATATATAAGATATATATAAATAATAAATAAAAATTAGTAATTATATATGAAAACATATATACATATATTTATTTTACTTTCATTCATTCAACCAGACCATTAAAAGGAAATAATATTCATGCATACGTACGACTTACTATCTTCATGAATGATATATAATTGTATATACTTCAATATTATATGGATTGTTATAATAAAAATATATTGAATATAAATTAAATTTAAATCATGTTTTACATTCTGTAAACCATGATATAAATATAAATACCAATGATATAACAAATGAAGACCCATGCAAAAAAACAGATATTACCTGAAGTGAAACCTTAACAGATAATTTATAACAATAAGAAAATATAAAGACACAATAAAATCATATAATTTATTATAATTAAGAATATGGTTCTTTGATATATTAATAATAAATTTATATTTATTATACTATAGGTTTTAATGAGTATGATAAGTGTCAAGACATTAGGTAAGGGAATTTCATCTCACTTATATTTTATTAATATAAATACCTTATTGACCACCCACTTATTTTGTGTGGTGTGTGTACTGAAATAGAATGTATTATATGTATCTTATAATTATTGTTTCCCTTTATATATCCATTTGTAAACTTTCTTTCATGGGGTTTATGTTTCAAAATTTTCAAAATTGGTAAAATAGTTTTGTCTCAATTTTACATCTTGAGAATAATGATTCGTTATACACCTAAATTATTTTTATAGGTGTATATAATTCCATTTGACAAATTATATCACAAATATACTTATTATAATTATATCATAATCTGTATATAATTTCATTTTTTATATGGAGAGTATGACCCCAATTTTCCAAGAGATAGGAGTTTATTAAAACAATATCATCATTTTTCAAGATTGATTATAGTTATGGTTCCATTGATGAAATAATATGATCAAGAGTTCATGAATCCTCATGAATTTTCTAATCCGGTGGTTAATATGTAAATATTCATGTATTAATACCAGTTCTTCTCTCTTGGGTACTTAAGACAATTAATAAATGTTTTTTAAGAAAATATGACATTACATCTCTCTTCTTTTAGAAATTTATGTTCCATAAAAACCATGTTTTATATAAACATTAAAAAGAATATTAAAATATTATCTTATGATATTGAAAATGTGTATTAACCCTTACTTTTCCTTCTTAAGAATAGGGGTTTAAAAAAAGGGATTTACTTGTCATTTTCCCATTAAGGAACTTTTCTAGACTTTTTTCCGTGTAAATGGAATATTATTTTTACCTCATAAGAAATACATATATGTAACCACAATAATTTATTTGAAGCTTCCATTACCTGATTAGAAGGTTATTTTTTAAAAAAATGTTTTATAATTTTTTTGAATTTTTTTTTAAAATTTTTTTTTCTAGCTTCTTTTATATTTTTACAAGGAAAAAACAGGCTATAAAAGGGTTTCAAGATCCTCTATAGGTTTGTAGATGAAAAAGGTTTTCAAAATGATTTTAATACAACCTTATAATATTTAATTTCTATTTAAAAAAAATAGTTCTTAAGGGGTTTTATGTTTTGATAATCATTTTTCAAAGAATAAGTATATTTTCCTTAATAAATGTTTTAAAATATTTTTTTAAAATTACTTACCATATATGATAAAATCTATTTTTGTAACTCGTGAATTTATTGAAAAATTATTCAATGTTTCCATTAATATTATTTCTCTGAATTGTTTAGCATTTAATGCATGATGATTATGATATATATTTTTCTTTAATGGGTATTATGTTTATGAAACCCGCTTCTTTTTATAGTTTATGATTTGATAAAATCATTATGAAACCTATATCATTCACACATGTTAGTATATGATTACATATTTATGACAACCTATTAATTTCATGGGATATGATATGATTGGTTATGATTTTTTGGCACATGCATGTATGATTTCATTATGAGATGGGTGGGACCTATATCTCCCACCAATGCATTTGGTGATGATTTATCTATCATGATATAGACTAAGATAGCCTTGTGAGTAAACCATGACTACTAAGATGGTCATGATAGTGAACCATGACTACCGTGATGGTCTGAGGAGTGAACCCATGCTAATTAGATGGCCATGGAAATGGACCACGACAACCAAGATGGTTTGGGTAGTGAGACAATAGTACTAATATGGTCTAGGAAGTGATACCCTGAAAATATGAAAAATAATATTATATTCGTATGTGTACGCCCCAAATCCATGTTTTATACCTATGTTATTATTTCTTGGTTTATGCCATTTATTTCTTTATGATTTATGTCTTATGAATAGACAATATCTATACCATGATTCATTTTTATAATCTTTTATATTCAGGGTAAGATCTTATATTTTAAATATCATGTTCTCATACCACTATGGTCATGTTTATACTTACATGAGTCCCTTATTTACACAGAAAGAGCATCAGAGCTCACCACTTTTTATTTTTCCATCCCAAGGTTATAAAGATATATATTATGTTTGGGGTGTATAAGAAGGGTTCTAGTCATGAAGAACCGAGTGGGAGATTAAGTAGATCACTTATGTACCACTTTTTATGTTTCCAATATTCCAAAGGAACTAAAATAATATGGTATTTGTGCGTCTATTTGTATAATGTTTTATGTATTCTGTAAAAATTATTAAACATTAATTTATGTGGGAACATGTTAATTATAGTTTATTATCATAATGAAGGTTTATTTAACCATAGGAAAAAATAATGGGAATTTTTTTTGAGATCCATATGTATATTTATAAGGATATTTGTAGGGATGTCTCTAAGGATATGTATAAAGATGAGTTAACATTTAGGAAAATGTGTTGGAATTTTGGTAAAGGATATAGTAAGTGGTTTCCAAGTAATAAATCCTTATCTGGATACTAATGTTTACTTGGATGAAGAACATATGTTTATAAGAGTAGAAACTATGACAATTTGTTCCTATCTAATCTCGGGGTAATCTGTATATGACAACAGGCCTTGCTGCACACCTGGTTTTACCCTCCAAATGGATATTCTTTATAAATTAAAAAACTCTTCACAAAACTATTATGATGGATTTATATATAATAGGACTATGAATAACATAGGATAAGACTATGATGTATTCGATTAAAATATAGGTGTCATGATTTATATATATTATAAGTAATGTTTCAATATTATGTGGTTTTGTTCTAGGACATGTGTTTTGAAACTCGTTATTTCTGGTTCTAGTAAATCAAGGGAATTAGAAATAACTGGATTAACATTGAATATAATGGACAATATACTATTGAGAATTCAAATGGGATGACCACTAGAGTGAAGGATGTTGTGGTCATGCCATGATCAGTTCTCAAGGAACATGATCAACAATGTGTACCTTAACCAAATCGCGGACCCATCAAAGAAGATAATGAAGGATTTCACTAATAGATCATGTGATAGAGACTATGTAGGAAGGAACATTTAGTTTCATTTGTGTCAATAATGTATAAATAATCACCTATGTGAATTCCCTAAAGGAACAATAAGTTGGTCTGACTGTGGAAAAGAAGGACACAAATCCACAAACTTATAAGAAAAATGAAGGGTTCGGATAATGAGATCGATGGTAGTACTGGACAACCTAAGAAATCATAAAATAAAAAATTATTTAAGTGTGAAATGAATAGTAATTATGAATTTTTTTTACTAAGGGAAAAGGTCCTAAATAGAATGAACTTTGTGGTTTGAGTAATGGTTATATTATTGATGATGATGAGACAATATTAGAAATGTAAAAGGAACATGTATTAAATAAAATTATGAGGTAACCATCTTATATCTTATAGATAAAGTGAAATAATTAATGTTATTATATATTTGGATTCAAAAATTATGTTATATTAATGCTAAAATATACATGGTCTATTTTTCACTAATGATTTAAGTGTTTATGTTCAATGTTTCCAATGGAATGGAAATGTGATTTAATGATAATGTGATATTTTTACTATGTGAAGATAACACTTAATATTTTCACTATGTTAAGATAATGTCTTTTGGATAATGATATTTTGGATAGGAATAAGTAAATTGGATATTACTTATTTCCTTCGAACTAACTTATGTCTTTATAAAAAGTGGTTTTTGTTGTCAAGTTTATAATTTTTTTGATATAAGGAATATATCCAATATACATTTAAATAAGGATAAAATCATGTTTATTATAGGTATTTATGGTAATTCAGGTTATTAACAAGTTTCAAGAGAATATAGGTTGGAGGTTATCACATGCTTGAAATGTGACAACCCAGAGACACTTTTTGATACATGGGGGGTGAATGTTAAACTAATTCTATAACCATCTTTCAAATGTTTTGGATCTTTGATTTTTGGAAGGGTATAAGGTTAAACATTTATGGAATGATTAAGTTAAAATTTGGATTAATTTTGTTGAAATAAATTATTTTCTCACAACATGATTATTTATGAATATTGTCTAACCTACTAAAAAACTTAATGTTTATTATTTTCACTCAAAGACTTGATAGAATTTCATGGATCTCATTATCTGTTAGTGATTTGGGGGTAAAAAATCAACCCTTATTTTTATAGAACAAGGTGATGCAGATTAGGGAATGAAAAAGGGTGAGGTAGTCCTAAAATCGAAAAATTATATCACTTAATTAAAATTCATTAAATTTCGGAAAAAGGATCTTAAAAAAATAAAGTTGTCCTAGTACATCTGTTTCCAATTAATTTGATGGTCCCTTAGTTCATCACAGATTTATGGCTTTGAGACTAATAACATTATCCCTCCCTTTTTCACTATCACATTCCATTAGAACATGATTGATAGATTTCTCTTCCATGTCAATGTTTTCACTTTCCATCAATATTATCCCAAGGGGAAACTGTGTTATATCTTACTTTGGGAAACCATTATTTTTCCAAATTTACTTTCTAAAAGAAAGTTTTTGTATTAATTTTTATAATGTGGGTTTAAAATAAAGGAAAATTCAAGTAATAAATCATTAATACCTGTAACGACCCAAAGTTTCATTAAGGTAAATTCCTCTTGATCTAATTAAATGTCTCTTTAAGTTAAAGTTTTATATAAAATGTCAACTTCTTTGGTTTTATGTTAATAATTGTGATCGTTTATTTTATAGTCGTTGAATAGTGATCACGTGATTAGTATAAATATAGGGCATTAACAAACCCAATTTACTCAGACAAAGGAGGTGATGGCCTCAACTAGTATAATTGTTCCATACGATGCCCATTTGTCGGAGCTCGGAAAAGAGGTTGCATCTTTGGGAATTGTTTTTTACCAAGCCCAAGCTGAGCTTCATCATGTCAAGCTCGAACGGGACCGTCTATGGGAAAAGTGGATGTTGATAGAGATTACCACTCGAGCGATGTTATCCGAGCCACCCCAAGAGTCTGTCATTATCACACACCTTACCCTAAAGGTCTCATGCGGCTGTTTTAAGGGGTTATGTAACAAATCTCTAGTACTATGTTCATGTACATTATTTTTGTATATAATAATGAATATACTTTCAAGTCATTATTGATACATTGTAAATAGTTTTTAAAATACAAATAGTTTTTTTAGTTATTATTTAATTAAGAATTATATATTATCAAATTAAGAGATTTTTTAGTTAAATAATATTTTAATAAAATAATAATAATATTATTATTATTAAATTAATTTTTATTAAATATAAATGATCTCATTAATTTATGAATGCAATTGTAATTTTTATTAAGGTTTGAAAGCCATTTTTTTCAAAACCCGTGAATTTTCAATAAATATTGGTTTTTATTTTAAAAGTGAAAATTAACATATTTAGAAAATTATTTAGATAAAATAAATGTTATTTCGGGAATCAGGACGTCGAAATTATCCAACGGTGAATTTTGCATAATTTTCTGAGACAGTCAAATTTTTGGGTAAAAATTAAATACCGTTTACATATATAATGTGTTTTATAACATCATAACGTCCCAGTAGTGATGTAATAAAATACTCTAAACTTTATTTTCGCCCAATATATGTTTTACCATTAAAATAATGTGATTTTTGGATTGTTTGACTTATTTTACAAAGCATTAATGGACCCCTCATGACTTATTAAACATCATGTCTTTTTAAATTATTTTCCTTGGGAGTGTGACTCACCTCCACATAAGCAACCCCATTATTTTAAGAAATTCGGACTTTGTACTTATAAAATATTTTTTTCCTCTCCCATTTTCCAAAAAACATGGGCAAAAACCATGAGCTAATTTGTGGTTTGGATTATTTTAATGTAAGGGGTCCCAAACCTAAATAATAAAGCATTCACTCACCTTTCCTATATAAACCCACCCAAGCTCCCACTTCCTCCTAAATCAATGCCTTTGGAGTTCATCCAACCTCTTCCTTAATCTCTGTAGAATCCTCCCAAGGTGCCCCATGCTCCCAAGAATCCTCTCTCAAGCCTCTCTCAAGCCTTTGGAATCACACTTCCATGTATGGGTTTTTCTTCCTTTCACTTTTTTTTCCAATTTTTTTAATATTGTTATGCCCTTTTAATTTCAATTATAAATGCTTCGTTATGGTTTAAAACCTCCCCCATACTTCCCTATTATTTTTTTAATGATGATATACCCCTTTCTCTCTCATTAAATGCCTCCCATGTACATCTATTACTATGCCGAAATTCCGAAAGGAACTTCTATCTCCTTATTTACATTCAAGCAATAATTTTGTATCATGAATCTACATTCCATTACAATTTATGGGACATGTATGACCCCCCTTAAATTCCATTTCATGTAGATATGATGAGACACCCCTTTCTCTCTAATCAACCATTTTTATTAATTCTTATATCACGTCGTTACGCTGCCGAAATTGCACCGATTTTCTAAGCAAATGACATTATGTAGTGAATACCATTCCCATTTCTCCATCAAGGGTATTCACCTTTATGAAAATTTACTTATTGATTATAAATATTCATTATACATTCCATTTTAATGTAATAAATGATTATGTTTTATGAATCCCTGTTTTATGATCCATGTGGCACACTTATGCATGAAATGAAATGTTTAAGAAGGGTGTGCCCTTATAGCACTCCAATGCATTGGGTAATGTATAGTATAATGATATGTCATGTGCAATGAGTGTTGACTCATGCTAATTCAAGTGAAACGAGGGTTTACTCGTTCTTCATGTGCAATGAGGATTTACTCATGCTCCATGTGCAATGATCCTTGGCTCATGCTAATTCCATGTTAAGTGTTGTTGCCACATTTACATGTTAAGATTATCATGCTTTATCACACCTTTGTGTCAATGTTTCTCTTGTTCTCTATTTATATGCCCATTTTCTAACATATATTGTACTCCTCATGTATTCCATGTTTATTCCCTTACTGGTCTTGATAGCTCACCCCTTTTTTATGCATGTCCTCAGGTTATCCCATGCAATGCTAAGTACGAGGGAATATAGTGGTCATGTAAACGAAGTTTTCAATAAAGATGTTGTATATCATGTTTTAAGTTGTTATGTAATGATCCTAAGCCCCAAATACACTAGACCTATCGATCAACTATGTTTTATCAAGTGAATTTTTTATGAAATAAATCATTTTTATGTTAGTAATAAAAGTATAGATGTCATAGTTGGTATCAGAGGATAGGTTTAGTTATTTTTGGGATTAGGATTAGAAAACCCTAGTAAATCCTTAGAGACAAGACTAAGTATAATAAAAACATCCCTATGTTTTGGTAAGTACTAAGTAAGTGGTTTATCAAAAAAAAATACATCCCTGTCTGGATACGAGCAGGTAGAGGGGGCTCTGGCACATATGTATCCTAGGGGTAAAACCCGAAAACACCGCTTTGAGTTAGACTTGAACGGGAACTGGTGCATGACAACGGGCCTTGCTGCACTCTTGGTTACGACACTCTCAGGGGATATGTTTTGATAAATTTACAATCTTAGTATGAACCCTTATTAAGGGAATAAAAAAATGCCCCTAAGAATATATGTTAGAAAGTAGATCATGAAAAGCCTAGATTAAATCCCATAGACTCATGAGTTAAGGAAATAAATGTTTATTTATAAGACATCACCTTTTGTCTTTGGATTACCCTTTATGTGTTACCCCCTAACTTTCCTTTTATTCCATCCAATGTCTGGTAATAGGAGGAATCAGGCTAACAACCGATGTGAAGATCAGTGTGATGACTGTACTAATGAGATGCCCAATCCAATGGGAGCGGGAATCGTGAACTTTGTCAAGCTTCTATCTCAGCTAACTCAATATTTTAAAAGAAACACGGGTCAAGAGGAACGTCCAAACCCCCCTAAGAAGGAAAAAGTCGCTATCGAGAGCTTCATGAGACAAAGGCCTCCAACTTTTAGTGGATCATCCGATCCCACGATCACTGAACAATAGATCAACTCCATTGAAAAGATCTTCTCCATCCTTCAATGTTCTGAACAAGAAAAGGTTCTCCTGGTGGATTATTGTATGGAGGTTGAAGCTGATCGAAGGTGGACGTTGATCAAAAATGCGAAGCCTGAGGAGGAGATCGAGGTGTTTGAATTGAAGGATTTCCAAAAGATGTTTTTTGATAAATATTTTCTGCGCACCCTCCAGCTTAAGATGGAAAGCGAATTCCTTTCCCTCGAGAAAAAAGAAGAAGAATTTTTTGTAGCGTATGAGAAAAACGTCACAAGGCTTGCACGATACGCTTCTGGCTTTGTCGTTACCCCTGAATTCAAGGTTGGCCGCTTCTTTGGTGGGCTGAAGCCTAGCCTGTGGAATTCATTAGTGATCTGTGACTTCCACATCTATGAGGAAATTTTATGATGTGCCCTCAAGGTCGAAATGGAGATCGGGGAATCATAGGGGTATCATGGGGATAATAAGCGTAAGTCGGACTTCAATGCTGGTGGTCTGATGGATAAATACAACGGTGCTAAGAAGATCCAGCACCCCACATTCCAAAAGTGAGAAAAGAAGCACCCTGGAAATAGCCTCTAGGGGATGAGGAAATGCTTTAGGTGTGGAAGAGAAGGGAACCCAGCTATTAACTGTTGACAAGAAAGAACCATGACTGCGACAAAGGAGAGAAACACTCCATTCGAACCTCAACGCATTGTTCATTGCTAAAACTGCAATGAACCATGGCATCTTGCAAATCAGTGCCCTAATCCAATGATTTTCGGAGGCAACCAACAATCTACCAGGAATCAAGGAAGATATTTTTACATCACTTCTACCGAAGTGAACCACGACAATGATGTTGTGACAGGTATGCTGTTTATTCATTCAAGGATAGTGAAAATGCTTTTTGATTTAGGTTCTATGCATTCTTTTATATCTAAAAAGTTTAGTAGAACAATCCCAGCACCACCACAAATCATGGAAGTGAAGATGTCGGTGAGTAAAATAAATGAGGCAATCATTGCATACCATGAAAATAACTCCTCCCCTATCATAATCCGTGGATTTAATTTCCTAGAGAACCTCATCATACTCCCCATAGTGGAATTTGTTGCAATTCATGGCATGGACTGGATTTCCTTCTATAAATCCATCATAAATTGTCAGGAGAGGGAAATCACACTCCATATAGAGAATAGTCCCCTGATTCTTTACAAGTATAAGGAGGAATATGAATATCCTTTAGCTCCATCATCTCAAGAATGGATATTACTGCCCTATGAGCATGCGTAACTGGCTCAGATGATTGAGTCCACGGAAGAAACAATCCTTGAAGAAATACCTATTGTGAGGGAATTCGCTGAAGTGTTTCACGGGGAACTGCTTGGTCTTCCTCCTAGGAGAGATGTTGAATTCTCAATTGAACTTATACCAGGGGCGCCACCAATATCCAAGACTCCATAGAGAATGGCTGTCATGGATCTTGAAGAGCTGAAGAAACAACTACAATAGAATCTGGATAAAGGGTTTATACACCCAAGTGCTTCACCATGGGGTGCACCAGTCCTCTTCGCCAAGATGAATGATGGGTCAATGCGGCTTTGCATCGATTATCGTGAACTTAAACATATCACGATAAAGAACAAGTATCCTCTACCATGGATCGATGACTTGTTCGATCAGCTGCGTGGAGCACAATAATTCTCCAAGGTAGATTTGCAGTTGGGATATTATCAAGTAATGTTGGAGAAGGAAGATGTCCCCATGACTGCTTTTCGTACAAGATACAGGCACTATGAATTCATAGTAATGCCTTTTGGACTCACCAATGCTCCAGAAATCTTCATGTACTTGATTAATAGAGTCTTTAGAGATTACCTAGACAAATTTCCAGTAGTCTTTATAGATGATATTCTAATATACTCCAAAACCAAGGAGGATCATGATGAGCATTTAAGAACTGTACTAGAGACTTTGCGCAAGGAGAAGATCTATGCCAAGTAAAGCAAGTGTGAGTTCTGGTTTAATGAACTCTCATTCTTGGGCCATATCATCACAAGCAATGGGATGTCTGGGGATCCCTCCAAAATAGATGCAATTGAGGGATGGCTGAGGCCAACATCGGTAATGGATATTCATAGCTTCTTGGGGTTATCTGGATATTATCGACGATTTGTGAGAAATTTCACAGGATTGTCCAACCCTCTTACCAAGCTAACTCAAAAGGGAGTAAAATTTTCTTGGAGTGATGAATACGAAGATATCTTAAAGGAGTTTAAAAGGAGGCTTATCACTATGCCCGTGCTCACTTTACCCAAAAGTGGGGAACTTTTTGTGGTATTCAGTGACGCTTCAAAGAATGGCTTAGGCTATGTACTTACAAAGAATGATAATTTGATATCCTATGCCTCAATGCAGTTGAAAATATGTGAGTGAAACTATCCAATGCATGATCTGAATTTGGCGGCTGTGATCTTTGCCTTGAAAATCTGGTGACATTATCTCTATAGGGATAAATGTGAGATATATACTGACCACAAGAGTCTTAAATATATATTCAAACAGAAAGAGCTTAATATGCACCAGAGAATATGAATTGATCTCATCAAGGATTATGACTGTTCAATACATTACCACCTTGGAAAAGCGAACAAGGTGGCAGATGCCCTAAGTAGAAAGGACCCATCAATTCTATCAATGTTGAGAATTGAGAAGGATCCAATATTCTTGCACTTGATGAATATGGACATGGGAATCATAAAGAAGGGAACATCATAAATCCTTTCACAAATTATTGATTAACCGTCTCTTTTGGAAAGGATAAAGGATGCTCAAAAGGATGATGTGGGAATTCAAGAAAAATTAGAAGCTATCGAAAAAGGGAAATCCTTGGAGTTTAATGTTAATGAAGAAGGAATTGTGCGATTTGGGAAAAGACTATGTGTTCCATAAAGTCCGGAGCTGAAAAAGGATCTTTTGGATGATGCACAAAGTTCAAATTTCTCTATTCACCCAGGGAGCACAAAGATGTATCGAGATCTCCGAGAAAACTTTTTGTGGGATAATATGAAGAAGGAGATCGCTGAATATACATCAAAGTTCCTGGTGTGCCAGAAAGTGAAGGTAGAGAGACAGAAGTCTAAGGGGATGATGAAACCATTGCCCATACCAGAATGGAAATGAGAGAACATCACCATGGAATTTGTCACCAGATTTCTAAGGACATCCGAAGGAAATAATGCAATCTGGGTTGTTGTGGATCGTCTTACAAAGAATGCACATTTCATTACTATTCGGGAGGATTTCTCATTGGATCAACTGGCACAGATCTATATTAGGGAAGTGGTAAAGCTTCATGGAGTACCACTATCTATTGTGTCTGACCAAGATCCAATATTCACCTCTATGTTTTGGAAGAGTCTTCAACATGCTCCAAATACTGAACTGAACTTTAGTACGGCCTATCATCCTCAAACTGATGGCCAATCCGAGCAGACTATCCAAACACATGAAGACATGTTGGGAGTGTGCTCAATGGACTTTAAAGGAGGATGGGATCAACATCTTCCTCTGGTTGAGTTCCCTTATAAAAATAGTTTCCACTCGAGTATCCAAATGGCACCATACAAAGCCCTATATGGGAAAAGGTGCAGAACACCAGTATGTTGGGATGAGGTCAGAGAACGTAAGCTGCACGGACCAGAAATGGTCAAGGAAATGGTGGAGAAGGTGAAAACCATTCAGCAGCATATCAAGGCATCCTTGAGTCGATTGAAGAGTTACACAAATAATTGTCGACGAGACCTTGAGTTTAAAGTTGGAAACATGGTTTTTCTATGCATATCTCCTTGGAATAAGGTCATGAGGTTTGAAAAGAAATGGAATTTAAGTCCAAGGTACATCGGGCCCTTCAAGATTCTTGATCGTGTCGGGGTTGTGGCCTATCGACTAGCACTGCCACCTACCATGGCTAAAGTACATGATGTCTTTCATGTATCCCTCTTAATGAAGTACATACCGGACCCTTCAGGTGTACTCTCTTCTGAGGTTGTATAGTTGGAAAATGATATTTATTTTGAGGAGAAACCAGTGAAGATCTTAGATCGTAGATAAATGTTCTTCGAAATAAGACAATGCCCCTCATCAAGGTGTTGTGGCAAAACCACATGTTTGAAGAAATGACTTGAGAATCAGAGGAAATGATGAAGCTGAGTTTCCCAAATCTGTTTTAGTGTGGGAAAAGGATATTTCGAGGGTGAAATTTCTTAAGGGGGGAATATTGTAATGACCCAAAGTTTCATTAAAGGAAATTCCTCTTGATATAATTAAATGTATCTTTATGTAAAATGTTTATATAAAATGTCAACTTCTTTGGTTTTATGTTAAGAATTGTGAACATTTCTTTTATAGTTTTTAAACAGTGATCACAAGATTAGTATAAATATAGGGCTTTAACAAACCCAATTTACTCAGACAAAGGAAGCGATGGCCTCACCCAGTAGAATTTCTCCATACGAATCCCATTTGTTGGAGCTCGGAAAATAGGTGGAATCTTTGGGCTTTGCTCTTGACCATTCCCAAACTAAGCTTCGACATGTCAATCTCGAACGGGACCGTCTACGGGAAAAGTATAATTGGATAGAGATTACCACTCGAGCAATGTTATCTGAGCCACCCCAATAGTCTGTCACCATCGCACACCTTACCCTTAGGTCTTATGCGGCTATTTTAAGGGGTTATGTAAAAAATTACTAGTACTATGTTCATATACATTATTTTTGTATATAATAATGAATATACATTCTTGTCATTATTGATACTTTGTAAATAGTTTTTAAAGTACAAATAGTGTTTTTAGTTATTATTTAATTAAGAATTATATTTTTCAAAATTAATGGATTTTTGAATTAAATAATATTTTAATAAAATATCATTATTATTATTAAATTAATTTTTATTAAATGTAAGGATCTTATAACTTTATGAATGCAATTGTAATTTTTATTAAGGTTTGGAAGTCATTTTTATCAAAACCCATGAATTTTCAATAAATTTTAGTTTTTATTTTAAAAGTGAAAATTAACATATTAGAAAATTAATTAGATAAAATAAATTTTATTTCTGGAATCAGGATGTCGAAATTTTCCAATGTGTAATTTTTCATAATTTTCTGAGACAGTGAAATGTTTGGGTAAAAATTAAATACCGTTTAAATATATAATGTGTTTTATGACATCATATTGACCCAATAGTGTTGTAATAAAATACTATAAGATTTATGTTCGGCCAATATATGTTTTACCATTAAAATAATGTGATTTTGGATATGTTTGACTTATTTTAAAAAGCATTAATAGACTCCTCAAGACTTATTAAACATCTTGTCTTTTTAAATTATTTTCCATGGGAGTGTGACTCACCACCACATAAGAAACCCCATTATTTTAAGAAGTTCGGACTTTGTCCTTATAAAATATTGTTTTCCTCTCCCCTTTTCCAAAAACCATGAGCTGATTTGTGGTTTGGATTAGTTTAATGTAAGGGGTCCCAAACCGAAATAATAAAGCATTCACTCACCTTTCCTATATAAACTCACCCAAGCTCCCACATTTTTCCTCCCTCAAAGCCTTTGGAGTTCGTCCAACCTCTTCCCTACTCTCTCTATAATCCTACCAAGGTTACCCAAGCTCCCATGAAGCCTCCCTCAAGCCTCTCCCAAGCCTTTGGAAGCACACTTCCAAGTAGGGGTTTTTCTTCCTTTCAATTTTTTTTCCAATTTTCATAATATGTTTATGCCATTTTAATTTCAATTATAAATGTTAGGGTATGGTTTATAACCTCCTCCATACTTCCCTCTTATTTTTTGAATAATGAGAGACCCCATTCTCTCTCATTAAATGTCTCCCATGTAAACCTGTTACTATGCTGAAATTTCTAAAGGATCTTCTCTCTCCTCATTTACATTCAAGCAATACTTTTGTATCATGAATCTAAATTAAATTACAGTTTTTGGGACACATATGACCCCACTTACTTTACATTTCATGTAGATATGATGAGACACCCCTTTCTCACTGATCAACCATTTTTATGAATTCTTATATCACACCGTTATGCTGCCCAAATTGCACCGATTTTCTAAGCCATTGTCATTGTGTAGTGAATACCATGCCCATTTCTCCATCAAGGGTATTCAACTTCATGCACATATAGTTATTGATTATAAAGTTTCATTTCACATTCCTTTCTCATGGAATAAATTATTATGTTTTATGAATCCATGTTTTATGATCCATGTGGCACACTTATGCATGAGTTGAAATGTTTAAGAAGGGTGCGCCCTTATAGCACTCCAATGCATTTGGTAAAGTATAGTATCATGATACGTCATGTGAAATGAGTGTTGACTCATGCTAATTAAATCTCAATGAGGGTTTACTCGTGCTTCATGTGCAATGGGGATTTACTCATGCTCTATGTGCAATGAGCCTTGGCTCATGCTAATTCCATGTTAAGTGTTGTTGCCACATTTCCATGTTATGATTATCATGCTTTATCATGACTTTATGATCATGTTTCTATTGTGCTCTATTTATATGACTATTTTATAACATGTATTGTGATCCTCTTATATTCCATTTTTATTCCTTTACTAGGATTTATAGCTCACCCCTTTTTTATGCATGTCCTCAGGTTATCCCATGCAATGTTAAGTACGAGAGAATGTAATGGTCATGTAAAGGAAGTTTTCAATAAAGATGTTGTATTTAATGTTTTAAGTTGTTATGTAATGATCCTAAGACCCAAAGACACTAGACCTCATGATCATCCATGTTGTATCAGGTGAATTGTTTATGAAATAAATCATGTTTATGTTTGTAATAAAAGCAGGGTTGTCATAATACACCAGATGAATTTGAGGTCGAAAATCATTTTAACAGGGGTATAATATAACACCCTATGATTTAGTGAATTATTGTTTTCTAATTTATTTATTCAATTTGATTTTTTTCAATTCACATGACACTGAAAATAGTTTATTTTATATTAAAGGACTATATTTGTCTTTTGTAAACAATAATCAATATAAATTTTAGATTTCTATAAACAAATCATTTTTGTTATATAGATTTACACACAACAATGACGTTCCTTGATGGCTTGTGTAACATGCATGACTGAGGATTAGCGGTCAATAATGTATTATTAAAATATGATTATCTAATATAATAAGTTATAACGTAGATGATACATTAGAAAGTATGAATAGTATTAGATATATTAAGAAAAAGATAAGGTTTAGAAATATGTAAAATTAATTTATTGGTTACTAAATATTTATAAATTGAAATATAAGAAACAATTGAATATAAACGATTTATTTTTATGCTTATGTCCTTAAAGGTGTTCTGTATAAATAAATTAAAATAATTACAATTATTAAGTGATATTATTGTAAAATATATTTTATCTATTCAACAAAATATTTTTTATATTCATCAAATATATTTTATAAATATATGATAAGGAAAAAAATCCAATTTTATGCTTAAAAACCAATATTTTTATAAGATATTTTTACCAACTTTTAATGGAGAACCCATTTTGAGTATAGTTTTGTAACTTTTTTAGATTAAATATTTCAAAATAAATTCATATTTGTATGTGAAACCAAAAAATTAATTTAGGATAATGTTTCTGTATTTTTTTGTAAGGTTTCCTTAATGAATAGTTAAAAATATTGGATTTTAATTCATAACTACTTTTTTCATGTAATTTATTTATAATGATAAATTATAAATTAAATTAGTTTAAAATTGAAATTTGTTATTATTATTATTAATGATTTTAATTTAGGTCCATATAATCAATTTATGTTTTTAAATTGACTTTAAAATCATAGGGAACCTTTGAATTTGTTTACTTTAAGAACCAGCATTGTCATCCCGCCTACAAGATTATATTTAAATTAATTTCGGAAATTTTTGTGTTTGGAAGTTGTAAAAATGGATTCAATATTATTAATAATTATTATTTATAATTTTTAACAGGTTCAACATATTTTTTGTCCAAAATAATTACTGAAGGTAATTAAAATTAATTACCAAAATTAAGGTTAAATTAAACTTAATGAGTGATTAAACCATTATCTTAATGTGTATATTGACCTTTAAAATTGTATGATATCCATTTTATGCCAATATATTTACTCTATATTCCCATTTATCAACATGGGACCTCTATTGGATCCAATTGTAGTAAAAAAAACTAGGGTGATTTTCCCTTATCCAAAATATTACATGGGAGCCACTCCTCCTCCATTATAAAAGGCCTCATCTACTATCACTTCCTCACACCACTCAAGAAACATTGGCTCAAAGAAAATATTCCAAATAATCTCCCTAAAATCCCTCACCTCATATTTTATGCCTCTCTTGATATGATTTCATTCCAAGGAATCCCATTGGTGAAAACCAAAAAGAGTTACCCAATTAAAAAAACAACACCCTCCATCAAACTACATTATTTTATTTTCTTTCTACAGTCCCTAAAATATTTTTATTTCATGATTTTATAGTAACACCAGTATCATAAATATACTATTATGTTTTTATTCAAATGTTTATTCTTACGCTTACACACACATTCATATAATGGTTAACTAACATAACGTTTACATGTACGATGAAATACCACCTCACTAAATGATCATTGTTCATTTTTATTTGACCACCTCTCATTGTAAAAATTATTATGTAAACCATATTAATATATGTTATATATCAAATGTATTATGTCTTTATTCTTATTTAGTTCTTCTATAATACATATGTTTTATGACTTTCCATATTGTATTAAAATTATTATTATTTTTGAAGAAGTGTAGACTACCGCCCCCTCAAAGTGATGTGATTCGCTCAAACAATACATGGAATGTAATAGGGATTAATTTAGTGAATATATTTTATATAATAATGAAAATTTATTAATGTTATATATATAAATATGTTTGTGTGTGTCTTAATTATTTTCTTTGTTTCTACATGAAAATTAAACAAAAATAGCGTGTATTTGTACATACGGATTACCGTCTCCATAAATGATGTAGTATGTTTCAAAGTTACATATTATATGGATTATTATAATAAAAAAATAATAAATTTGAATTATATTTAAATCATGGTTTATATTATGGGAATCATGATATAAGTATAAGGACCAATGATATATCCAATTAATTCACATGTGAAAAACAAAGCGGATAATACCCAAAGTGAATCCTTACCATTTTATTATTAACAAGAGGTTAATATAAAGCCATAATCACCCCATATATGATATTATATGTAATAATATAATTATATGATAGATTTTATATTAATTTAAATTTATTAAAAAATGAGGTTTTAATGAGTAACGTGGGAGTCAAGGCATAGGTTAAGGGAATTTCATCTCACTTCTATTTCAAAGAGATATATAACTTATTCACCACTCACTTATTTTTTGTGTTGTATGTAATAACCTAAATGTATTATATGTCCCTTATAATTATTTTTATGGGTACGTACGTATCAACTTTATGAACTTTATTTCACAGGGTTTAATATTCAAAAGCTACTGAATTGGTATGATAGTTCTGTCTCAATTTTCCTTCTTGAGAATCATGTTTTTTTAGGCACCAAAATTATTTTTCAAAGTGTATATAATTCCATTTTACATGTTATATCATGAATATACTTATTTTAATTATATTATAAGATACATATAATTTTATTTTCTTACATGGAGTGTATGATCCCATGATCCCAAGAAATAAGAGTTTAATAAAACAATTTCATCTTTTTTGAGATTCTTTATTTTTATAATTCCTTTAATGAAATATTATAATACATATTTAAATAAACTCTTGGGTTTTATACTTATATAGTTAGTCTTTTTTTCTTTATTTATTAGTACCATTTTTTTACTTTTTGTTACTTAACACAATTATAAAAATGTTTTTATGAAAATATGACCTTACCTCTATCTTCGGTAGGAAATCTAAGCTACTCAAAATGTTCACAATGGAAAATATATTTAATTTTTTTTCAATATTACATTATAATTTTTTGAGTATATTTTTAAATAAAATAGATTTCAAAATGTTTTATTTTTTAAAATTAATTTTTGAAATAAAAATGATATTTTCCTTCAGAAATGTTTCAAATGATATTAATAATAATTTCTCGTCGAAGATAACATCCATTTGTCTTACTCAGGAATTTATAGGGAAATGATACAACTTTTCAATTCATATTACTTATATAAATAGGTTACCTTTTATGGGATAACTATTAAAAAATATGTTTCTCTTTCACATGTTATATTCTTATGAAACCAGCTACATTCATTGGTTATATTGTGATAAAATAATTGTGAAACCTATCTCTTTTCCATAGGTTAAATATGATTACATGTTAATAAAATCCATTTCATCTCAAGGGTTATGACATGATGGTTTATGATTTTTTGGAACAAGTATGTACGAATTCTTAATGAGATGGGTGGGACCCATATATCTATCACGGCATTGGGTAATGATTTTAATCTCATAAAATAGGCTAATATGGTCTTGGGAGTGAACCTTGACTACTAATATGTTCATGAGAGTGAAGAATGACTTCAAATATAGTAATAATAGTTAAATCATGCTACTAAGATAGCCATGGGAGTGAACCATGACTAACATGATGGTATGGGGAGTGAACCCATACTTATATGATGTCTTGGGAAAAGATACCCAGACTGTTACAATAATCAAAATATATTCTTATCTGTCTTCCACAATTTCATGTTTTATTACAATGGAATGATTTCATGACTTATGTCCTTTATTTCCTTATGATTCATGTCTTATGAAATCCCTATATTTATGTAATTATTACTATTTATGATCATTGATATATAGTGTATAATCATCTACTTTCATGATCATATTAGCATATATATATGCCCATTTTTAGGCTTACATGTATCCCCTGTTTACCCTTATTGATCATCTGAGGTCACCCCTTTTTATGTTTCCTTCCCTAGGTTATGAATATTTTTATTATGTTTATTCTTTATACGAAGGGGAATAGTAAAGAAGATTATAGTGAAAGATATTGTGGAAACACTTATATTCTATTTTTCATGTTTCTGATATTCAAAAGGCACTCATTTTATATGGTATGTTGGTGTCTATTTTTTATTGTTTTAAGAATCATACAAATATTATGAAAAATTAATGTATGTTAAGACTGTGCAATTATAAGGGTCATCTAAAATATAAATATTAGGGAATGAAAGAGACCATTGTTATTCAGTTCTTCATCTATAAATAAATTGGTCATTATTTAAACCAATTACTCAAGTATTAATGGAATATACCTCAATTAAGGCCAAGAAGAGAAGTATAATCTTATATGATGACTACAATTTTCATGGAAGTTACAAATGATATTATAATAGGGGCATCAATCATAGCTTTAGATTTAGATAATTAATAATTTGATTGTATATATTGACACTCTATTAAATCTGCCATGTTTTCTAAGAAAATTATATACCAACATAAAACTTTATGAAGGGATTTTTCTATCCAATCCTATTTTGGAAGCCTCACTGCAATAAGGATTTGTTAGGTAGTCCAAAATATGACAATCAAAAATGCTCTATTTTTAGACTTTGTTATTATATCTGTATTTAACTTTGATATAATACTTGGTATGAATTGGATTTCAATATATGATACAAATTTTTTTGTAAGGAGAAGGAAATTTGGCTACATGTGGAAGATGTAGAATTGATTATATTTAGTTAAAATACTTCATAATTATTGTAATGAATAGATCCACCCTCAATAGTTCTTTCGAACAAGATTCTTGGGTAAAAAGGGAAAACACAATCCATCTATAGAGAAGATAATATTAAAATGGCGGATTTATAGGAATAAATTATTTTATTTCCAAAAGAATTATTTGGATATCTATCAAAACATAAAGATGTGTTTTCCATTCACTTAATCAATTATGAAAGACCAATATCAAATAACACTTAAATAATTTCACCTATGGATTTAGTTTAGTTTTAAAAAAATTATATTAGTTATGAGAAAAGGTATTTAATCAATGTAGTGATTCACCATGGGTGGCCCATGTTTTATTCATTAACAAGAATGATGTATCAATGAGGTTGTTCATTCTGTATCGGTAAATTAATTCTATTACGATAATGAAAATGTATTCTTGACCTAACAATGATGACTTGTTCCATTAACGTCATTGAGATCCATAATTATTGAAGATTAATTTTGATTATGGGTACTATTAACATTGAGTAAATAATGATTATATTATGTATAAAACATTTTGAAAAATATTTGGACATTGTGATTTTACAGTAATGATAATTGGATTTACTAATTCACCCTTAGTTTTTATGGAAATAATGAAAATCATATTCATATTATATCATTCTGATTTTGTTTTGGAATTCGTTGTTGATATATTGTTATATTTTGAGAGAAATTAGGACCATGGAAATATCATACATGTCAAACAAGATAATCTTAAAAGAAACGATTTATATGGATAATTTATAATGTTTGAATTCTGTCTTGAGGTAGATTCTTTTCCAGGACATATTGTCTCCAAGGATGGAATCTTAGTTGATCTTGGGAAGTAAATTCATTCAAAGAATGACATTCACCAATGAACATATCCAATTTATGATTCTTGATTGGTTTGTAAGGGTACTATAAATGATTCATTAATATTTTTTTAATTCTCTAACTTATTACACAAGTTTACACATAAAGGGGTTATGTTCATGTGGATAAATCAAAGTGAGGATTGATTTGAAAAATTAAAGAATATATTTTTAAATTATCATATTTTGACTCTACCATCATGAAATTATTAGTTTGTGATATATATTGATGTTTCCAATTGTATACTCAGTTGTGTATTTATGATAAAAGATAATGTTATTGCATATGTTTCAAAGTAGTTAATTAATCATGAATAGAACTATGCAACACTTGATTTTGAGATGACAATTTTAATATTTTTTTAACAGTATGGAGACATTATATCTATCATGATATATGTGAGAGATATTAAATAAGATCCAAAATAAGATAAAAAATGGATCTATCCATGTGTAAAATATTATTTTTCAATCTACTAGTAAATTTACATTTCTTAATACACTAAAACATAGGGAAAAAAATAAGGTAGTGGTTACATTGAGAAGGAAATATCATGGTGTTCTAAACAACAATAGTATTGAGTGGAATCAAATGATCTTGTATTTGGTAAAGATAAAAGTTGGATTTATTAAGAAATGGGAGACATCACTCCATATTTAGATAATTCAAAACCCTTTTTATTGAAAATGATAAAAAGTTTTCAATAATAAGAAGGGAATTTTTGGAAGAAAATTAATGTTGTAAATGATGTTATTTTGGTAGAGTTTCTTTGTTTAGATGGAGTTTTGAAATTTAGAAAGTGACTAAGTGTTCCATATATAACATATATAAAAATGGGATAATTGAATTATGTTTGGAGCCTAAAATTTTCTACAAACCTTGGAATAACCCATTTGTATTAGGATTTGGGGGAAACTTTTTAGTGGGATATGATTAAGTTGGAAACTTTTGATTATGAGTCTAGATGTTTGGGTTGTCTATAAGTAAATGCTGAGAGATAAAAACAAAAAGGATTTATGAAACCTATTCTCATTAATATGTGAAAATGGTATAATATTAAAACGTACATTTTCACAAGACTACCAAAGACTCCAAGAAGGAATGGTGCCACATGGGTTGTTGTCAATCGCCTTACTAAATATGTACATTTCCTCGCTATTATAGAACATTTACCTCCTTATTTCCTCATAAGGCTCGATATTAATTTCTTTTAAAATCCATGATGAAACACTATAAACCCCCATAATTTATGATATGTATATTTTTAAATAAATTTAATTTCTTCAATAGCTTAAGTTTCATGAAAAACCAAGCTTAAATTAATTGTAATATATTATTAAATATTATAATCCTAACATTTGTCGTTAAGTTGGATGTTGTGAATAAAATTAAATGAAATATAAAATTATGTTTTAAATTTTTTTAAATAATTATTTCACTAATTAATTATAAATGAAGGTAAACATATTTTAAAATAATAGGAAATGTATTTCTAAAAAAACTATTTAAATTTGTAGATGTGTCTTTTATACAAATAAAAAAATAACTCATTTTTTATTATTTTAATGAAATTCATATACATAATATTTTCAATATTATGTTTTATATTCATATTATGTGTTTTCTAGACTTAATATAAGAACAAATTCAATTTTATGTATAAAATAATTATTTTCTTAAAAGGAACTTTGTCTTCTTTAGATGGTGCACTTGTTTCAATTCTAGTATTGAAAGATTTATAAATTATATTTGAAAAAATAAAAATATTATTTAAAATAGTAATATAAAAATTTACACTGGTTTGTGTTTTTTATTTTTCTGATAAGTTTTATATTTTGATGAATATTAAAAAAATATTTCATTTTAATTGAAAACTATTTTTCATCAAACTTATTTATTGTGTTAAATTTAATATTTGAATTTTTTTAATGTATTCTAAGATAATATTTTATTAGATAATATACTTAAATTAATTTCAATAAATATCACATTGAATTAGGATATTAAATCCTTTCAATCGTTTGAACATTTTCACATCAAAAACACTTTTTCGTGTTTTGTCAATAAGATTAATATAAAATTAATTACTAAAAATTATGTGTTTTTAATTTTTAAAAATTTATTCCATATTTGGAATATGTGGTTTCAAATTTTTTAAATAGGTTCCATTTTATGTTTGGACATTATGAACAATATCTTTAGTAATTTTTATTAACACGGTTGAAGGTAAATTGAGTATTAAATACTAAAAATAATAATACAATTATTTTAAAATTACCCTAACACTTGTCATAAATTTATATAATGAGTTATTATAGGCCAAAATAATACTTGAGATGGTTTTATGGCCTATTGTGGGCAACTAGATGACTTTAGGTTTTTTTAGTATTTTATTCAAAGGAAACCCAATATGTTATGTTATGGTTTTAAATAAATATTACATTTTTATATGTGGTTATTAAAAAGATATATTTGAATATAAATATTAAATTGAAAAATAAAATATATATCATCATATTGAAAATTTATTTTTTATTTTGAAGCAAAATAAATATTTACCGTAAAGGATTACTCAGTGAAGATGTAGTAATTATTTATTTAATGGAAATATCAAATAACTAATATAAAAAATATTAAAATAAACATAATTTTTCGGTATTAATGTCCTAATGAAATTAATGGATGAATTTTAAATATTATTTTTGGATTTAAGAGAGTCTTATAAGTATATCATGTTGTAATGATATTTTTAAACAATAAAGTAATGAATAATGTCAAAATTGACATTAATGACATTTTAAAATAAATGATATTTTATTATGAGTTATAAAATTCAAAAAAATATAAAATTAATCCAAATGATTTTTATAACACTGAAAATGTATAAAATGTCTTATTTATGTGGAATTTGGAAATTTATAGTATATATAATTACTCTTAATGAGTAAAAATCCAAGTTTTCATGGTAATAGTTAAATGGTTTAAATAAGGATTGATGAAAAATGATAAGGGTAAGGATACGACATAAATTTTTCTAAAAATTATTGGTTAAGATAATTTAAAACCATACTCATATTATATTAGAAATATCTCACTTTGGGGAAATTTATAATGGAATATAAATTTATTTTAATTTAATTATTTGAGAGTTTCCAAAAGATCCACTTAACTCAATTATAAAAGGGAACCTCCTCACACAGTTCCTTGACACATTTTTTACTTCATTTTCATCCATACCCTGACAAAATTATCACACAAATTCCCTACCCTCATCATATTATCCTTTTTTTGAGAATAAATCCATCCATGGAGGAGTTTTCGTAAAAACTAAAAGGAGTTACCCGAAAATGAGGTTACATTCTTCAATGATCACATTCATTTTATTTTTTTTCAAACCATTCAATTATTCTTATTCCATGATTATAAAATATCCTAAAAATAGTAAATATCCTGAGATAATGTTATTATAGGATTTTTACCTACACTATTATACGCATCCATCAAATGGGACGCACAATCATCCTTCATATGTATGATAGACTATCGCCATGTGAACTGATGTCTATCGTTCATCTATTTACCACCTTTAAACGATAGAAAAATGGTTGATTTTTAGTTTATTATTTATATATTATATTTAAAATTTCATTATTATTTTTTAATTATTATATCTCTTATACCTTACACATGTACATTATTGTGGAAATATGATAACATTAGTTCTGGATGTGTGGATTACCACCTCCTCAAAGTGATGTGAGTCGTTCACGCTCTACATGGACTGTATTAAGGGATGGTTTTAATATTTTTTTTTATTTTTATCACATATTAATGATAATTGTTTTTACAATATACCTAAATATCATTTAATTTTGATTTTTTTAATATGATTAATAAATGTAAGTAGCATCCATGCATACGTATGAACTATCACATCCATGAGCAGTGCATTTCATTTCCCATCTCTACATTTTATGGATTATTTTAAATGAATATATAATGGATATATATTATATTTAAATCATGGATTCAATTATGTATATGGTTGATAATTATCTAATTTTTAATAATAAAAAGTAAAAATTCAAAACATACTCGAAAAACTAGGAATTTAACACCTGAAGTAGTGAAAATAATGAACAATTATTAATAAACGAGTGATAGTATATTTTAAGAAGATAATATAAGATAATTAAAATATAATAATGGTTCTTTAATTATTTAATAACATTATTAAAACTATTATAGATGAGTCTAAAGGGAGTTCACTCAAAAGGAAACACATGGTAAGGGATTTCGTCTCAAATTCATTTCATTGAGGAATATTTTAATGTTATACACCATGTTTCTTATAAATGGTTCACATACATACCTTTTAAAGGTTATATAATGAATATAATTATTCTAATGATATTCAATGCTCAATTAAATATTTTTAATTCTTGGTTATTATGACTCAAATGATTTAAAGTGATATGGGACAGTTTGGAAGGCATAAGTATTATCTTCAAGAAGAATGTTTTCATGATATTTCATTGGTATTTACATTAATTAATGTCAACAAACCTTATTTTTACTTATCCTAAATTGATTAATTATTGAAAAATATATATATTTTATTCAATATGTATAATTAAATTAAAGTACATTGTTTATCAATTAAATCAATTGTCCAATATATGGGGAGTGCTTTGGACATGCAGATAGGGGTGGGGCCCGGTTATAAATATCCCCTTGATGAATTGGTAGTCTCATGGGATGAATATGTTATCAAAATAAAGTATTCCAAACTATCGTGAGAATATATATTGAAGTTATAGTGGTTTATATGCAAGGTAAACGATATCCAATATTAAAAAAAATCATTCATTCAAAATTCATTTCATTTATTATCATGAGGATTTTCACAACGAAAAAATGTATGGATGTATTTCATTTTTATAATATTGATTAAATGGATTGTGTTTTAGTTATTTAACATTATATATTTTTTATTAATTATCTACTTTTTTAATGGCATTTTTATTAGTTTATTACCTTTCTATATTGATTTATTCCCATTCATTCATTAATTCATCCATTATACTTACCCTTACTGTGTATTTGATATCAGCCCTATTATGTTTCCTTTTTCCATGGTTATAAAGAGGAAACCTTAGAATGAGTTTCATGTATGATGTGATTTTACTTATGTTATTTTTTATTGTCTTTTCCAAATGGACTATAGATATAATATTTGTAATCTAGTTGTCCCAAATAGCTAAACTGTTCGGTACATTAGGATTTTATTAATTATAATCATTCCAATATAATAAAATAATATACATGCTCTTGGCTTCTGGGGATGGGGCATTATACATGGTATCAAATAAAGTATAGAACTAACATTGGATACTAGATTTAAGAAATCATGGATTATAAAATAGAACCCTTTGACTTAATTTTATTATAATTCTATGTATAAGATATAATCCTATTGATTTGGTAATGGAAATGGATAAACTAGGGTAAACATAAGGATTAATAGATTGAGAAAGTATGATTATTTATAAATCATATAAATGATAATTTATATCTATATCACTATTAATAGTGTTTCATAAATTGTGATTTGGTTTTTGGTCAATGGTTAGAATAAGAAAGATTATACTGGTAATGCTTTTACCACAAATGATATAAAGAAGACAAATGAAAAATGAAAATTAGGAGGTATTAAGGACTAAAATGATGAAGCGTAATTAATGGTTTAAGAATGTGGTAAAATTATTAATGTTACATTGAATTTTAATTCATGATTCATTTCCTCAATGGTGATATGATTATTAGAATGTAGAGATATATAAGTATTGTGTTGTGGAAATTCTTCTGTAAGGATTTGAAAAAATGTATGTTTTAATTAAGGTTTTATGGTGATTAAGGTATTGAAATATTTGGTATGTGGAATCAATAGATACATTACATTATTTGTAAAATCTATTGTTAAAATAGATTATGAAAATTTGGAGACCTTTTTGAACTATGAATTTGGATAGATGTATTTTGGATGTGTCTTAAGGTTGGAATGAATTATGTTTAACATTGTATACCATTGTCTATTTTTAATGTATGATTCATCATCATGAAAAAAATTTACAAACCATTTGGTTTTACTAAAAATATAATGGTTCAAGGAATGAGTTGTGGATCTTATGATTCATAAAAGTTCATCAAGTGTGAAAATTTTATCTTGAATATTCATTTCTAGGCCTAAAAGAGGAATTAAAAATAGATCAATAAAAAAAACGGATGATATTATGCATAAGACATGGAAATTAATCCAGTAAGTTTAATTTTTCAATTTATTATATTAATATTAGGAGAATCCATCAACTCTAGGAAAATTATTTTGAAACAAAACATTTTCTGTTTACTATTTTTCAAATAAATCAACGGTCTTTCAACCAATCAAAAGTTTATAATTTTTTTATAGTTTAAATTCTAATGATTGTATCTCTATCACTATATATCATAATATGATATTTAGATTTCACTTAAATTTCATTTTTTCCACATTCTACTAATGTTTTTTTATCCAATATCCTAATTTTGTTGTAACCTTTGTATTTCATATCCCCTTTTATTCAGAAGATGCATTATTAACCCTATTTCCAAAGTGGGTTCCCCACAAAGGAACCTTGAAGTATCGACCATTTTTTTAAGTGAAATTAAAAATTTAGAGGATGAAATTTAATAAACAATGGTAGAATTTAACACCCAAATATTTTAATATATGTATCTATTTAAATAAATTTAATTTCATCGATAGCTTGGGATTCACACAACCCACGGTTCAACGAATCCTGACATACTATTAAATATTATTATTTTCACACTAGAAATTACATTGGATGTAGTGAATAAGATTAAAGAAATATGGAAATATGTTTTAAAAATGTATATATAATTCTTTGACCGATTATTTATACTAAATGTAAATCCCTATTAAAATAAAAGTGAATGAATTTCTGAAAAAAAAAATTACAAATGCACAATTTTATTTATTAACAACAAATAAATAAATCACTCATGTTATATTATATTATTGAAATATATTTATATATATT
The DNA here is from genome assembly GCA_963277665.1 of Viscum album. Lineage (NCBI taxonomy): Eukaryota > Viridiplantae > Streptophyta > Magnoliopsida > Santalales > Viscaceae > Viscum > Viscum album. Next base: position 831,187,864 of record OY728153.1, on the reverse strand, counting down.
TTTTAATATATTTTTTAAATTCCATGTTAGGTTTTTTCTAGAATTTATAAATGAATAAATACATTTTTTTACATAGAAGATGTATTTTTCTAAAAATGATCATTTGCAACATTTTGATGGCACTTTTGTTTTATATATAGTTTATAACAAATTTTTAAATTAAATTTGAAAAAATAAACATCATATTTAATATTGTTATATCAAAATTTACATTGGTGGATTTTTTGGTGTTTTTCTTAAATGTATCATGTTTTATGAATACTAAAAAAACTATATTTAATTTGAAAACTATTTTTTCATCAAAATTATTTATACTGATAAACTATATACTAGAATTATTTTATGTTATAATTAGACCAATTTAGTTATTTAATCTAAATTAATTTTATTGAATCAATTTAACATTGAATTTGGATAAAAAATCATTTGAATCATTAGAATGTTTTTCATTTTTAAGAAATTGTTTTCCCATTCTCTGAACATGATTAATTTTAAATAAAATACATAAAATTAAGTATTTTTAATTCTTATAAATTTAGTCTATATTAGAAATAGTGGTTAAAATTTATTTAAATATGTTCCTTTAATTTTTTGACATTATGAATAGTAATTTTAATAATTTGAATTTACGCATTTGAAGGTACATCGAGTAATTAAGGTAAAAATAATATTATAAATATTATAAAAATCCCCTAAAACATATCCTAATTTAATTGGATGAGTTATTATCTACCCAAGTCATCCTTGTCTATATTTTATGGCCTCTTAGATCTACTTGGATTATATTAATCCTTTTTTAGTATTTTACTCAATGAAAAAGTCCAATATGTCATGCTCTTGTTTTTAATAAATATTATATTTTTATATGTGGGGTTTGAAAATATATATTAGAATATAAATATTTAATTGATATAAACTCTTTTTATCTTTATCATAGAAATTTATTTTTAATTTTTAGGAAATGAATAATTACATTAAATTTGTACGCAATGATTATGAAATAATTTTTTACTTAATTAAAATATAAAATATATGATAATAACAAAATTAAAATAAATATAATTTGAGAGAATTAATTTCATACACAAATATTATGAAATTATTTAAAATTTTAGTTGTTACTTAAGAGTCGGTTTGAAGATAACATGTTGTGATGATATGTTTTAAAAGGAAAGGAATAAATAATGTAAACTTTGACATTAATATTTTCTTAACATAAATTATATTTTATTAAGTGATATAAAATTTATAAATAACTAAAATTCATCCAAATTATTGGTATAAGTATCAAAATGTAATAAATGACCCATTTATGGATTGTTTTGTCATTTTTTATAACTATATTAACCCTCAAAGGGTAGAAATCGTAGTTGTCACGATAAGTGTAAAGACCTGGAATTTCCGTGGAACATTTTTTCTTAAATACATGGAAATTTGATGAGTCTGTAGTTTCTGACGGCGCTTGATTCCGAGGCCCAGTGTGTCCGGAATCAATTTCTAATGTTTTGTTCAGGAACGTTCAGTAAACGTACGTTCGTGTTTTCATAAATTTTGATCTAGTGCTCGGAATTTAAATCCAAAGGCACCGTTGAAATCGCAGCGTCAGTGATTACATAGGGAGACCTTAACCACAGTTGCATTCTGACGAGATTGGAAGATAGTTTTGGGGGGTTATTAATTAAATTGAATAAAATAATGTATTAAATTTATTTTATTTGCGTCGTTAAGACCTCCAAGGGGAGGTTGGAGGTGGGGGCCACCACACCCAAACCTCCCATGGGAGGTTATGGTGGTGGGGCCTATTGGAGTATAACCTCTCTTGGGAGGATATTATTAGGCGGGGCCCACACGAGCTAAAAACCCTCTAAACCCCCCATACATTCCTTGAGTTAATGAAGCCAACCCTCTCTTCATTAATTTGTAACTCTCCACCTTCACCATTAATTTTGTGACAACTCTTCTAATTAATTTGGGAGCCTCTCCACCGTCCCCCAATTAATTTAATGTTCCAATCCATTTAATTAATTAGCTCTTTTTTTAATCCATTTGAATTTTTACCAACCATTAATATAATAGTGAGTAAATTATTTTTGGATGGAATCTTTATTTTTGGTGGAGCCTTAGGTGAATTAGGAGAACTTCACCCTCTCCAAAGAAGAACGTCAAGAATACCATCTTCTTCCTTCATAAACCAGTGCAAGAAAGGGAAGAGACACCCACGAAAAATGATCAAGACATCTTCTTCCTTCTTCATCTGTGTCAAAGGAGAAGACATCGCCCGCGAAGAACGTCGCCAACGATGATGTCCGCCCTACTATGAATCTGTCAACGATCACTGAATGACATACGATGTAGGGGGGATTTGAGATAGTTTTAAATATGAGTATAAACCTCCATTCTTCGTCATTTTTTGAGAAATTGTTTGCCAAATTCTACCACCATGATGAGGAGGGCTTGGACCACATGAACACGGTCAGACCCTCCCCTTTTATTACTCTTGTCTGATGATGATATAGGAGGTACACGCAGTGACAGCGACGAAGACGGAAAATAAAGGTTGCGCAGCCCAGCTCCGTCGGCGCCCCGCCAGCACCATGACGTGCTGCTCGCGCCCCTGGCAGCATACCCGGCCCCTGCCGGCGGCCATCCTTGGCTCCCTGCTCGGTGCCCCCACGGCCCACTGCCATAGTCTGCCCGGCGCACCGGTTCACTGCCCGCGCCCCGGCGCGCTGCCCTGGCATGCTGCCCGGCACCCTACCCAGTGCCCCCGCAGGCTATCCAGTGTCCAGCAAGCCTGCCCACGCCCCGTGAGGCCTGCCGCTGGCCTCCCGGTGGCCTACCTCTTGATCCTCACCCCTCGCAGTGCTGGACAAACCACCCTCGTAGTCTGTTGGGCTGGGTCCAGCGGACCAGGAATAACATAGCGGGCTGAACCGCCCTTGTAGTCCGCTAGGCCGACCCTAGCGAACCGGGCGTAACTTATCAGGCTGACTTTCCCAATGGGCTGGGTCAGACCCATCGGGTCTGTTCAATTTGTCCCATACCGGGTTGGCTCAGACTGGTTTGGGCCAAGTTGATCCGACTGGGGCGGACCGGACCTGGGCCCACTACCGACCCTTTGCTTACTTTGGTCATATCTTTGGCATCGGACATCTATTTGACGAACCGTCAGCAGTGCTGGTAATCTGAATGAGAGTCAGTTCCATTGAGAATACCCCACTAGCATTTGGGGTATAATTGAGATACGATCAGGATGGTTCATACACAAAACCAACTGGGCCCCCAGGACTAAATGGATAATAACTCACATACCTCGAATATGATTGACGCGCCGCCTATTGTGTTGAGACCCCTATGATGTGGATGACGATTGAGATACTTCTTTGTGGCATTTCCTGATATTTGGAGTTTTTTCCAGTACATCGTGGAGTGGATCCTTCCAGTGATGAGCATACATAGTGCACAGACCTAGTATTTTACAGACCTAACGACTGCTTGATAGATTTGACTCGAAGTGATTCAATTAGCCCAGTGGGGGGAGCCTGGTACTTGGCATAAGACCCATGGCGGAGGAGCGCCTGGTATTTGGCGGTAGACCTGTAGCGGAGTAGCGCCTGGTATTTGGCGGCAGACCCGCGGTACTTGACAAGAGGAGTACCTCATCAGTCCAAGGTTAGTGAGAAGCGCCTTAGTGTCGTGACAGGCTCACCGTTCTCAACAGAGAAGGAGTTCTCCAGCAGTCGTGGTTTCGATAAGGAAAATATGGGTTTGTGCTGAGTCAAGGACTATTGTGTTTCCTAATTATTGAGATGGGTTACCAGATAACTTAGGTATATTTATGGGCATATACATAAGTAAGGGTTATCCGTTGTTACCTTTACTTTGTGGTTTATCCTTTTTTGGTATTGTGAGACATTGAGGGTCTCGGTGTCCCTACTGAGTATCGCTATACTCACCCCTACACGGGCTATGATCACACCTCATTGTGTTAGATATAGACGATGGATAGTGCTGATAGAGGCCGATAGCGCCAGGACTGGATGGTACCCAGAGGTGGACCTTTCGACGAGTCGGTACACATATGAGTCTGATGGACGTGGAGTGCTAAGGTGGCCATCTGTACCTACCCTTCAAGTAGGAACCCCAGAGGATGATCCAGGATCTTCTCTTCACTTTTCAGCCATTTCCCCCTTTTTAAGTTGTATTTGCTTTTAGTTGTACTTGTACTATACTATTAGACTTGTATTTCTGGACCCTTTTACTTTCCTGCACCTCTTTTATATTCAGTATTGCTTAGTGTTTTACTTCCAGTTGTGTACTCTGATTGTGTGAGTTTACTTTTTATAAAGGCAATGTCATCCCAACTTAGGGATTTACGCCATTGGTGCTAGTTTCCATCCCCTGGCCTACGGAAGGCGGGCTTAGGAAAGTCATGGAACGGGTCCCGAGGACGGGTCGTGAATAATTGGTATCAGAGGAGTCAGTTCTACTAAAGAACATAGGACTCTGATATTTCTGTTATATGAAGCAATTGTGCTAAGGGTACCTAGTGTGGTTTTCAGTTTAGGGAGTCCAGTGTTGGTGCGGCGGCCGACGTATCCGTACACCAGGACCCTGACTACTAATTTCCGACTGAGTGCACGAAAACACTAATTTCATGTGTGTTTAAAAAGTTTTTCTTTAAGTCATCTCAACTAGTTCAGCTCATAAGGTACAATCGTTTAACCGTGTCGCATATGTTTCTTTCAGGATGCCTCCACACAGACGACCAGTTAGAGCCCCATGATTTGTACGCACTGACAGCCCATCGAGCGAGGAAGCCTTAGTGCAGGGCCTATTTCTAGTTGAGGCACCAGTAGAGGAACCAGTAGTACCACCACCCGTTGGGCCACCAATGCCACCATCCCCAGCAGCAGACGATGCACGCCGCTTGAGTGCGCTGCACGAGTTCGAGCACCAGAGGCCACCCAGGTTTTGGGGAGAGACGGACCCACAGGCGACTGAAGATTGGCTGGAGGCTGTGGTGAGAATTTTCAGGCTAGTAGGGACACCAACAGACTACATGGCGATCCTTTGTGCCAGCCTCCTTCAGGCAGCAACAGGCAGATGGTGGAGCCTGATGCTCCAGGTCCACGACTAGGCGACACTTCTATGGGCATACATCGGAAGCCTGTTTCGGGTGGAGTTTATCCCATCCACCCTTCGTGCCGTGCGGATATAGGAGCTACTACATCTACAGAAGGGTATCATGATAGTAGAACAGTACTCAACGAGGTTCACCGACCTCTCGCGATATTCCATGGATATGGTATGGGGCCCATTCTTCAAGGCTCGGACCTTTGAGCAGGGGCTCATGCGATAGATCAGAGCCTCGATGATCTCCCTCAGCATTCCAACACAAGAGGGAGTGTTGGAGCAAGCCCTCCTATTGGAGAGTTTCCTTGTTGAGCAGTCACCAGTAGTGAGAACCAATACTAATAGACTTGCAGTGGAGTATTCTGCAGTTGGAAGTAGACAGATGATGCAGAGGTCCAAGAGGACCAGACCTATAGGTGGATGACCGCACGACTCAGGATCTATTGTGCGGGGTACCCAGAGTGAAGATAGAGAGAGTCATGCTAGAAGAGGGCAGTGTCACTCATGAGGTTGGCTTGGTCACATGGATCATGATTGTTCGACCCGCTGTTCTGATGATCAACAGACAGTTGAGGGACCTCCCAGGCAGAGGCATAGGTTCGATCAATGTGGTCTGCAAGGCGCAGGCTGACATGGCAGAGGAGTTGTTCGAGCAGCTGGCAGCGATTGACGTTACGAGGTACTACCTCCACCACCACCCGAAGGAACACCCCGACCACAGGGAGCTGGCGGACATGGGAGAGCTCTGATTCAGGAAGCTGAAGCATATGACCATGGTGCTCTGGGGATGATTCGAGGTATGATATGTGTCTAATCCACCATATCTGCAGTTTTTATAGACATAGGTGACAGTCACTCTTTCATTAATACATCCCTCATTCGGAGCTCGGAGAATCTGATGGAGACGTTGGCTCGATCCTTATGGATAGAGACTCCTATGGGAGTAGACTCAAGGATTACGCACTGGTGTCGGCAATGTGAGCTTACTCTAGGAGGAGAGAGCTTTGGCTGGGATCTCCTCGTATCTACATTGAGGCCTTACGACGTCGTCTTGGGTATGGACTGGTCATCTATAGTCTATTATCAGATCGATTTTATTAGGAGCGATGTGCAGTGTGTTCACATGGATGGGACCGAGTTCACCTTCACTGGCATGGAGGGAACCTTTGCAGCACATGGTGGACTTTCTCGGAGGAGGGTTCTTCTAATCACTCACCAGTTGTCTTGCCTTACACTCGGAGCAGTAGATGTGGAGAGTCAGACGTATCCTATAGTGGTGGACCGGTACGTGGATGTTTCCCGCTGATATCCTTTGTGGATAAAGATAGAGTAGTCTCTCTACAGTATCATAGAGTCACTTCTCCAATTCTTCAGTGAGTCAGGGAGGCGCAACATGGGGATGCTGACTACGAGACGCGATGTGCTCAAATATCCACAGGGCAGGCACCTGATGGATTTTCCGAATGTGAGGAGCATGTCATCCTCTTCAGAGGACGTATCTTGGTACCGGTTTCACTTCAGGAGGAGGTGTTGAGGGAGTTCCACACATCCCCTCTATCGGTACATCCAGGAGCAGAGAAGATGTATCAGGACCTCTGAAAACGTTATTGGTGGCCAGGTATGACGAAGGCAGTAGCATAGTTTTTCTCACGGTGCCTCACTTTTCAGCAAGTGAAGGCAGAGAACCAAGTACAAGCAGGTTTGGTTCTCCCTTTAAAGGTCCCATAGTGGAAGTGGGATGGGACATCCATGGACTTTGTGATGAGTCTTCCATGTACATCCAAGAGTCACGACTCGATATGGGTGATCGTTGACCGACTCACCATGTTGGCCCACTTCCTACAGATTAGAGAGCAGACATCATTTGAGAGCTTGGGACGCCTCTATGTTCAAGAGATAGTGCGTTTAAATGGAGTACCTTTCTCCACTGTCTCTAACCAAGAGGCATGGTTTACTTCCTAGCTATAGAAGGGGTTGTAGGAGGATTTCATGATGCAACTATCTCTAAGAAGATCCTTCCATCCTTTGACAGATGGTCAGAGCGAGAGGACCATTTAGACCCTCGAGGACATGCTCTGTGTATGTGTCCTCGACTTCTGTCGTTGCTGGGAGGATCACTTCCCTTTGGTGGATTTTTCCTACAATAATAGATATTACTCCACCATAGGTATGGCACCTTTTGAGGCATTGTATGGTCGGCCTTGTAGATCACCACTATGCTAGACAGACCGAGGGGAGTCAGCACTAGTGGGACCAGAGATGGTACAGGCTACCACGGAGAAGGTGCAGATCATTCAAGAGAGGATGAAGACTGCAAAGAGCAAACATAATTCATATGCTTACTGGAGATGGAGACCTCTAGAGTTCGATGATGGTGAACACATCTTTCTATGGGTCTCACCTCGATGAGGTTTGTGGATATTGGGTCGAGGCAGAAAGTTATCTTCGTGGTTCATAGGACCTTTACAGGTCCTCATCAGAGTAGGCAAGGTGTCTTACCGCTTAGCTCTTCCACATTAGTTTCATAGGGTGCACGAAATCTTCCAGGTATCTCAGCTATGGAGATACGTGCATGACCCATCCCACATCATCGATCACGGGGAGCTAGACATCGATGACGGGGAGACTTTCATGGAGGTTCCAGTGGATATTGGTGATCGACAGCAGTTGGTCCTACACGAATGGTCGATACCTCTGCTGTGCATTTTTTGGTAGCACGGGGAACTTCAGGAGAGCACATGGGAGGAGGAGGCTCAGATGTATTCTTAGCACACCCATTTGTTCCATTAGTTCAAGTTTTAGCTTATAGGGACGTAATGTCCTGAGGTGAGGAGAATGTAAAGACTCGAAATTTCCATGGAAATATTTTTCATAACAACATGGGAATTTCATTAGTCAGCAGTTTCTGATGGCGCTTGATTCTGAGTCCTAGTGTGTCCGGTATCAATTTCTAAAGTTTTTCTGGGTACGTTCTGTAAACATACATTCGAGTTTTTATAACTTTTGAACTGATGCTCAGAATTGAAATCTGAGGCCACCGTTGAATTTGCAGTGTCAGTGATTTCTTAGTGATACCTTCACCGTATTTGCATTCTGACGGGATTAGAAGCTAGCTTTTAGGGGTTTTTAATTAAATAGAATAAAATAAAGTCTTAATTTTATTTTATTTGGGTGGTTAGAACCTCCAAGGAGAGGTTGGAGGTGGGGTCCACCACACCCGGACCTCCCATGGGAGGTTATGGTGGTGGGGCCCACCCGAGTATAACCACCCTTCGGAGGATATTATTAGACGGGTCCCACATGAGCTAAAAACCCCCTAAACCCCCCCAAACATCCCTTGAGTTAATGAAGCCAACCCTCTCCTCATTAATTTGTAACTCTCCACCTTCCCCATTAATTTTGTGAAAACTCTTCCAATTAATTGGGGGGCCTCTCCACCTTTCCCCAATTAATTTAATGTGCCAATCCATTTAATTAATTAACTCATTCTTTAATCCATTTTAATTCTTTCCAACCATTAAAATAATAGTGATTCTATTATTTTTGGTTGGGAAAATTCTTTTGGGTAATGCCTTGGGATAATTAGGAGAACATCACCCTCTCTAGCAAAGAACATGAAGAACGCGATGAACGCCATTGTCTTCCTTCTTCAACCGGGGCATGAAAGGGAAGTTATGACCATGAAGAACGCCCACAACGTATTCTTCCTTCCTTATCTGCGTCAAAGGAGAAGATGCCGCCTGTGAAGAATGTCTCCAACGACAATGTCTGCCCTACTGCGAATCCATCAATGAACTCCGAACGACAAACAAGGTACGAGGTATTTGACTTATTTTTATATGTGAGTATAAACCTCTGTTCTTCATCGTTTGTTCAGCACTTTGTGGCCAAATGCTATCTCCATGATGAGGATGGAAAAAACCGCATGAACACGGTCCGACACTCCCCTTTTCTTGTTCTTTTTTATGACGATGGAGGTGGTACACGCGGCGACAACGATGGAGTCGGTAAACAAAGGTCACGATACCCACTCCCTCTATGTGCCTCTCGCGCTGCCCAGCTCCGCCGGCGCCCCGGCGTGCTACCCGCGCCCCCGGAGGCCTGCCCGGCCCCTGCACGTAGCCCGCCCGGTTCCCCCGCGCCCTACCGGCGGCCTCCCCGGTGCCCCCGTGACCTGCTGGTGGCCTACCCGGCCACTACAGGCTGCCATCCTGGGCGCCCTGCCCGGCACCGCCACGGCCCCCTGCCGCGGTTTGCCCAGCTCCTCGGCGCACTGTCCGTGCCCCAGCGCGCTACCCCGACGCGCTACCCGGCGCCATGCCCACTGCACTCGTGGCCCGCCCGATGTCCAGCCAGCTTGCCCGTGCCCCTGCGGCCTGTCAGTAGACTCCCAGTGGCCGACCTCCCGAGCTTTGCCCCTCGCAGCACTCGCCGAACCACCCTCATAGTCCGTTGGTCCGGGCCCAACAGATCGCGCCTAACCTAGCAGGCTGACCCAACCAACGGGGTGGGTCAGAACTATCGGGTCTGTTCGAGTTGACCCAGACCAGGTTGGCTCAGTCTGGGTCAGGCCTAGTCGGTCCGACTTAGTCAGACCGGACCCGAGCCCACTACTGACCCTTTGCTAACTTTGGTCATTTCTTTGGCACCGGATGTCTGTTTGATGAACCGCCAGCGGCGCTGGTAATCTCAATGAGAGATGATCCCTTTGAGAATACCCCACTAGAGTTTGGGGTATAGTTGAGATACGATCAGGTTGGTTCGTACACAAAACCAACCGGACCCCCAGGACTAAAAGGCTAATAACTCATAGACCGGGCGTCTGATTGATGCACCGCCTATTGCGTTGAGACCCCTATGACGTCCCGGACCTTTGACATACTTCTTAGTGGCACTTCATGATAGTTGGAGTTTTTCCCAGTAGCTCATGGAGAGAATCCTTCCAGTGACGAGCAGCTAGAGTGCGGAGACCTAGTAGCTGACGGACCTGGCGACTGCTTGACTGATTTGACATGGAGTGATTCGACTAGCCCTATGGGGAGCTCCTGGTACTTGGCGGTAGACCCATGGTGGAAGAGCGCCTGGTATTTGGAAGCAGACCCGCGATACTCGACTGGAAGAGTACCTTTGTAGGATATTAGAGGGAGCACCTGGTATTTGGCGGCAGACCCATAGTGAAGGAGCACCTAGTATTTGGCGACAGACCCATGGTACTCAACAGGAGGAGTACCTCAGCAGTCCAAGTTTAGTGAGAAGCACCATAGTGTCGCGATAGGCCCACTGTTCTTGACAGAGGAGGAGTTTTCCAAAATACATGGTTTCGATAATAAAAATCCTAGTTTGAGCTGAGTCAATGACTTTTTTGTTTCCTCGTGATTGAGATGGGTTTCTAGATAACATAGGTATATGTATCGGCATATACCTAAGTAACGGTTATCTGTTGTTTACTTTAATTTTTGGTTTATCATTTTTAGATATTGTGAGACCATGAGGGTCTCGGGGTCCCTACTGAGTATTGTTATACTCAGCCCTGCATGGGCTATGCTCGCACCTCGCTATGTTGGATGTAGATGACAGACAGTGTTGATGGAGGCCAAGAGCGCTAGGACTAGACGGTACCCGAAGGTGGACCATTTGATGAGTCAGTACACACAGGAGTCTGAAGGCCGTGGAGTGCTGAGGTGGCCATCTGTACCTACCCTTCAGGTAGGAACCCAGGAGGATGATCTAGGAGCTTCTATTTACTTTTCAGTTATTTTCCCTTTTTCAGTTGTACTTGCTTTCAGTTGTACTTGTACTATACTGTTGGTCTTTAATTTCCGGCCCCTTTTACTTTCCAGCACCTCTTCTGTATTCAGTGTTGCTTAGTCATTTGCTTCTAGTTGTGTACTCTGATTGTGTGTGTTTACTTTTTATAAGGGCAATGCCTTCCCATCTTAGGGATTTACTCCATTGGTGCTAGTCTCCAGCCCCTAGCCTATGGAAGGCGGTCTTGGGGTAGTCACGACATGGGTCCTGAGGACGGGTCGTGACAATAAGAGTTAAATAGTTTAACTAAGGGTTGAATCCAAATGATAAGGGTATTAAGATGATTTAAAATTGTCAAAAAAATATTTTTTGAGAGTATTTAGAACCATCATCAAATTATCTTTGAATTAAATCACTTTGGATCAACTTTGAATTGAAAATTATTTATATTAATTTAACATTTTGAGAGTTTCGAAAAGATCCCCTTACCTGAATTATACATGGGCAGCTCCTCGAACACTTCCTTACACCACATTGAGCACTATATCTCTTTAAAAAACTACCCAAATGGGCTCCCAAAATCAATCTCGTAATCCTGGAAGTATCCCATGGGGAATAAATCCATGTAATGATTTATTTTGGTTTAAAAGAAATGGAGTTACCCAAAAAAGAGGTAATATTCTTCAATGATCACATTCGTTTTATTTCTTTATAAAACAATTAAATTATTCTAATTATTTGATCATATAATAAACTAATTATATTAAATATACTAATATTTTATTATGCTATGATTTATACCTATAATTTCACACACATCCATAAAATGGTATACACAATCATCATTCTTGTGTATGGAAGACTATGGCCTCGCTAACCAATGTTGTTCATTCTTTCATTTACCAACATTCAAAGATAGAATAATAATGTTTTTATACATTATATATTATATATATGATATTTTTAAATTCTTTATGGTTTTATAATTCATTTATAACTCATTACTTCATGTTTTCAATTTTTTGAGAATATGATAACATCGTTTGTGTACGTGTGGACTATTGCATCCTAAAAGCGACTAGATTCGTTCATGCTATACATGGAAAGAGTTAACAGATAGTTTCTATAAACAATTTATCAATATATGAAATAAATATTATAGTTGAATTATAATATACATATATATGATTTACATTTCCTTCATTTAACAAGATAATGAAATGTAAGTAGCGTTCATGTATACATATGCCCTACCGTCTCTATGGAAGATGCAATTCATTTCCAATATCCAATTTTCATATATTACTATAAATGAATATGTACTTAATATATATGATACTTAAATCATTTATTACATTATTTATCTATTGAAATAATGATCTAATTAATAATAACAACAAATAACAACTCCAAACATACTCGAAAATCGAGGCAATTAACACCCGAAATAGTGAAAATAATCACCGATTGTTAACAAACAATTAATACCATATTATAAGAAGTTAATAGATGATATTATAAGTATAAATATTTTTATGTAATAATTTAATAACATTCATAAAGACATTATACCTTTGGATAGAGGATGTTACCTCAAATCAAAATTCAAGATAAGGTATTTCATCTCAATTTCATTTCATCGAGGCATATTTTAATGTAATAGACAAATTTTTTATATGGTGTATATACTACCGTTTGACATGGTATATCAAGATTATATTTTTTCATATGATATCTTAAGTTCCATTTATTATTAATCCATCATGTATATTGTGATTCAAATATTTAATTTCGGTCTCGGACACTTTGGAATGTTTAAAGATTATTTTCCTAAACAATGTTTAATGAGATTTCAATGGAATTTCCATTCAAAAATTTCAACAACACTTATTGTTACATAACCACAATTGAAGAATTATTGATAAATATTTATTATTTATTCAATATGGATAGTTTATGATAAAGGACATTATTTATTAATTAAATTTATTAATTAATATATGAGAAATGATTTGGATTAGATTAAATGGGTAAGGCCTTGTTATAGATAACTCATCGATGCATCAGTAGTCTCATGGGATGAATTAGTTGAAAAATAATATTAGTTTAAACTATCGTGAGAATATATATTGATGGTATAGTGTTTCATATTCAAGATACATGATGTCTAATATTAAAGAATCATCTTCATTCATAATTCAATTCAGGTATTATCCAGAGGATTTTTTTTACTAAGTCAAAATCTAGGGATGCATTTCATTTTATATCTTCTGATTAAATGGAATGTGGTTCAATTATTTACATTTCCATTTTTTGATACCTTGTAAATTTATTTTAAAGGCCAGTTTTATCAGTTATTTACCATCACATGTAGATTTATTCTCATTAATTCATTATTGCTTCCATTGTACTTATGGTTAATATTCATTTGAGCTCACCCTTATTAAATTATTATTCCCCAGGTTATAAAGTTGAATATTTTGAATGAGTTTCAAGGATTGGGAGATTTTAATATTGTTATGATTTATTTTCTTTTCCCAAAGTACTATGGATATTATGTATGTAATCTTATTTTCAAAAACTGCTAATTAATTTTTTTCCTTAGGGATTTGATTCCTTGTAATCATGCCCATGTAATTAAATAATACAATGGCTATGTGATTTGCGGGTTAGAGAGTTAAATCCTATTTCAATTTTGTGTGATCATGATACATTTTTTGTAATTAAATTATAAAATACTTATCATACACTCTGAAAAAAAAGGCATTTAGCGGCGGTTATCAAAAACCGCCGCTAAATCGTGCGTCGAGAAACTATTCGCGGCAGTTTTTTTTTTGTTATTTTTTTTGTTATTTTTTTGTTATTTTTTTATTTTTAATTTTATATATATATATATATATATTTATTTATTTATTTATTTTATTTATTTATTTTATCTATTTATATATTGTATTTATTTATTGTATTTATTTATTTTATATATTTATTTTATATATTTATCTATTTATTTATTTTATTTATTTTATTTATTTTATTTTATTTATTTATTTATTTATTTATTTTTCGTATTTATTTATTTTATTTCGTATTTATTTTATTTCGTATTTATTTTATTTATTTATTTTATTTATTTAATTTCATATTTATTTTTTATTTTTTTTTAGTTTGTATTTTTTTGTATTTATTTTATTTCGTATTTATTTTATTTATTTATTTTATTTCGTATTTATTTATTTATTTTATTTATTTATTTATTTATTTCGTATTATTTTATTTACTTTATTTATCCATGCATGCACATCCCATGCACATGCACATGCATGCCCATGCATGCCCATGCAATATAAAGAAATTCTACGTTTGGTAAGATTTGAACCCCAAACCTCTTGCATATTTTTCAAAGACTCTACCACTCCAGCAAGCTCGCCATCTGGTTAATAAATAGAATTTAATATACGTATATATATTAATTGAAAAAACAAATAATACATAAACAATAGATATAAACTCAATAATAATAAATAATAAATAATAAATAACAAATAATAAATAATAAATAATAAATAATAAATAAGGAATAATAAATAATAAATAATAAATAATAAATAATAAATAATAAATAAATATAAATAAATAATTATAAATAAATAATAAATAATAAATAATAAATAATAAATAAATATAAATAATAAATAATAAATAATACATATTAAATATTAAATAAAGATAAATAATAAATAATAAATAATAAATAATAAATAAAGATAAAGAATAAATAATAAATAATAAATAATAAATAAATGTAAATAATAAATAAATATAAATAATAAATAAATTTCAATAATAAATAAATATAGATAATAAATAAATATAGATAATAAATAAATATAAATAATAAATAAATATAAATAATAAGTAATAAATAATAAATAATAAATAAAGATAAATAATAAATAATAAATAATAAATAATAAATAGTAAATAACGATAAATAATAAATAATAAATAATAAATAATAAATAATAAATAATAAATAATAAATAATAAATAATAAATAATAAATAATAAATAATAAATAATAAATAATAAATAAATATATATAATAAATAAATATAAATAATAAATATAAATAATAAATAATAAATATAAATAATAAATAATAAATAATAAATAATAAATAAAGATAAATAATAAATAATAAATAATAAATGATAAATAAAGATAAATAATAAATAATAAATAATAAATAATAAATAATAAATAATAAATAATAAATAATAAATAATAAATAATAAATAATAAATAATAAATAAAGATAAATAATAAATAATAAATAAAGATAAATAATAAATAATAAATAAAGATAAATAATAAATAATAAATAATAAATAATAAATAATAAATAATAAATAATAAATAATAAACAATAAATAATCAATAATCAATAATCAATAATCAATAATCAATAATCAATAATAAATAATAAATATTAAATATTAAATATTAAATAATAAATAAATAAATAATGAATAATAAATAATAAATAATAAATAATAAATAATAAATAATAAATAATAAATAATAAATAATAAATAATAAATAATAAATAATAAATAATAAATAATAAATAATAAATAAAGATAAATAATAAATAATCAATAATCAATAATCAATAATCAATAATCAATAATCAATAATCAATAATGAATAATAAATAATAAATAATAAATAATAAATATTAAATATTAAATATTAAATATTAAATATTAAATATTAAATATTAAATATTAAATAAATAAATAATAAATAATAAATAATAAATAATAAATAATAAATAAATATAAATAACAAATAATAAATAAATATAAAGAATAAATAATAAATAAATATAAATATTAAATATTAAATAATAAATAAATATAAATGATAAATAAATATAAATAATAAATAATAAATAAGAAATAAGAAATAATAAATATTAAATAATAAATAATTATAAATAATATATAATAAATAATAAATAATAAATAATAAATAATAACTAATAAATAAATATAAATAATAAATAATAAATAATAAATAATAAATAAACATAAATAATTAATAAATATAAAGAATTAATAATAAATAATAAATAATAAATTACCAGTTACAAATAATAGATAATAAATAAAGTAAAGTATATTATAAATAATAAATAATAAATAATAAAGGAAACACATGAAAAAGTATGAAAAGACGTGATAAGGGATGAAAAATCATGAAAATGCATGAAAAAGTATGGAGAAACATATGAAGAATGAGGCATTAGAAAGAATGAGAACGCATGAAAACTCGTGACAACTCTGGAAAACTCCTTAATAATTCAACATAATCATCATAATAACCCACAAAAAACCATTGATAAAGATAACAAGTCACAGAAACCCAAATAAACAGTAATAAATGGAGCTACTGTTAAAACCCGTCAAAATAGTCAAAAAGAGACAAAAACATTGGACTCACATTAACGAAGATAACTTATGATTCGAGAGTCCGTTTTAGATCTGCGACCTGTCAAATCAAGGATCCTGAAATGATCTTCAACCTGAAATGTGAAAGAGTCTGAATGGACAGGCGTATTGGAAGTTACGACCATTTAAAAAAAGCTGACGGGGAACGGGTGCTAGAAACGAGGCATTGAAAAACATAACAAACCTGATACCCACTAAAAAAGCCATAACATATGATCTAGGAGTGCATTTGGGCGCCGCGACCAGTCAAACTGATGCTTATGGAACGTTCTATGATCTGGAAGGTGGAGGAGGCCGAACTGACACGTGGATCGAAAGTTAGGTCCGTTTGAAGACAAGTTCGACGGGACACCGGTGACGGAAACGGGGTTTTAGAGGCCTTTAGAGGGGTTTTTGGGGTTGAAAAACACGGCAGAAGCTAACTTCAGTTGATTTAGTGCGTATCTCTCCTCTCTGGCTTTGATTTGATATGTGGTAGAGCCCAAACGGACACCCGTAGCGAACGTTATGGCCGTTTAAAGTTGGGGAACTTTTTTCAACATTTTTATAACTCTAATATCTTCCGCACCTTAGACTGTCTCACGGTTTTGATTATATGTGCCTCTAGATCACTTCATGATCTTCTATTTTACTAGTCGTGGTGCTTCAACGGATGCTCGGATCAAAAGTTATGGTCATTTTAGTGATTTTGGGGTTTCTCGGGTTTTTTTATTTTTTCATTTCATTTCGCGGCGGTTTTACTGAAACCGCCGCTATTTCGCGGCGGTTTTTAAAAAAACCGCCTCTAATCATCGAATATAATTAAATAAATAAATAAATAAAAATCAATTTTTTTGCCGTTTAGCGGCGGTTTTTTCACGGAGATTTTAAAAACCGCCGCGAAATTTCGGCCCGAAACGCATTTCACGGCGGTTTTCAAAACCACCGCGAAAAAAACGCCGCTAAATGGTGGTTTTCTCGTAGTGATGATGATCGTGATACTCCACTTTATTTAAAAAACTCTAACAATCCTCAAATTTATTGACAGTCCAAAAAGACTATTAAAATGTTGAAATGAAAGTTATGGTCATGATCACATGAATTTAAACATTTTGGTGGTCAATATTTTCCTTTTATAGAGTTTTCCTATAAGAATAGTTTTTCTATGTATTAAAACAGCACTGTATAAATCATTATATGGATAGATATGTCATACTCCATCTTGTTGGGGTAAAATTATTGAAATTAAACATTGAAATTTGAAATTTTTCAAATTATAGAACAAGGTGAAGATTATTCAGGCTCATATTAAAGTGTCTCAAGGAAAGAAAAAGAGTTCATCTAACAACAATAGGAACTATTTTTAATTTCAAGTGGGAGATCTTGTTATCCTTAAATTACCACCTTGGAAAGGTGTCATATGGTTTGGTAAGAAGGGAAAACGGAGCCCCATGTACAATAGTCCCTTGGAAATTATAAAAATAGTTAGAGATGTTTCTTATCTGTTGGATGTTCCATAGATTCTCTCAAAAGAACAAAATTTGTTCCATATATTATTGTTACGGATGTTCATGCCAGACATAGTGCATGTGATCACCTTTGAAAAATATATTTCTAACCTGGTATATCTTACCATGAAGAGCCTATCAATATTTATGAAACTAGAGAAAATGTGTTGAGTAATTGGTTGACTCTAATGGTAAAGGTACTTGGGAGAATAATAAAATATAGGAAGAAATGTTGGAACTATAGGTTGTTATGAATAATAACTACCCACATTTGTTTATATGGAATCATCTTAGAAAAACAGCCTTTCAGGAAATGCATTCTTCAAGCATTAGATAGTCTTAAATTTACTATATGACTAATAATAATCATTAGATGGATATATATTCTTATAGTTAGACATATAATCTATATATATTATTTAAATAATTTATCAGTAAGTATTATTTAAATTAATTAAAATGGATAGACATTATGACTTTAAATAAAAAAAGTTTTCAGAAATATATATGTGTTTACCACAAAATGATATAATATTTATTTATATAAAATATTTAGTTTATAATTTTTTAAGTATACATATTATTACACATTATTTTAAATAAAGGAATACATTGTTAAATATTAAAATTTCTATTGTTCATAAAATCTTATTTTTATGGGAAGCATTGAAAAATTGGTTATATTATTATTTTTACCATGTAATATCATAATAAATATTCATCCAGTAAAATTAAAAAATTTCTTCTATGAAAGTTTTAAATGTTCCTTTTATCATGGTTTTATTAAAATATATTGTTCACATACTATAATTGAGGCTCTCATGTAACATTCTTCCCTCTGAAAAAAATTCCATTCTAAAATACTTATACAATACAAATTAACAGGATTAACTATATAGAACCATAATGATTACTATTAGGTATTATGGTCATCATTATTTTTTCCTTAATGATTAGTAAGAAAATAAAAAATTAATTAATGTAGTTATGGTAAAAACATGGTTTTTGGCATTACAAGTTCTTTTATTAAAATTAATTTTCTAAAAACATAAAATTTTTATTTGATAAATTGGATTAAAAATTTAGAATGATTAGGTAAAGATTATTTAATAATAGTAACATTATTTTTGCTTAAATGATTAATTACCTAGGTTAAAAAACATGTTACCCTAGTGAGAATTGAAAAGGTAAAACTGTGTAAACATAAATGATAAGGGACTGACATGTTTAAAAAATATTTATTTTTTTATGTGGTGGTGGTGTAGACCGACCATGCCCCATTATTCATCAATTTAACGGGCACTTGGTGTGAGTGTTACTTCCCATTATTCAATAGTTTGGGTTATTTACAATAATAACACTCCTCAATTATAAAATGAAACTCCATACCTCATTTCTTCACACATATTAAACGATTTTTATAAACTAAACTAATAAGAAATATCTTCCAGGAATAATTATCCACATTCTATAGGTTATGTTATTTATAATATACCAGAAAATATTCTTTAAGAAGATATCCAAAGGAGGTTTCTCTAAAACAAAGTAATAATTACAATGAAGATTTATTTTATTGTTTCTTTTATAAACTCTAATAATGTCTAAATATTTTCAATATATAAAACCAATACCTCCTATAGATTGATATGGTATTATGTTTTTTTGTAAAAAAAAATTCCACCACCCTCTATATCACATGAGAAAACAATCCAACACTCATGTGTACGGTGGACTACCACATCATAAACTGATGTTATTTGTTTACATTCATTGACTATCTTGTACAATCATAATTGTAGGAATATTGAATTAACATGACACATATGAGAAGATATTAATCCCATAATAATAATATACCATATATCTTTTAACTATTTTAACATTTAATATAATGATAACATCACTTGTGTGTACATACAACCTACCATCTCTACAATGCGATATAATTCATTTTCCATGTCCAAAATTCAAGAATTATTCTAAAAATTTATATAATAAGTAATTATGATATTTATAAAAATAATATTTATCTATATATGTTGGAATTATATCTTATACATAATATGTTGAACTTCTGTGACAACCCACGCATGAGAACACATTTCAATTAACACATGGGAACATAATGATAATAAAATATTATTAATGAATGAACGGTAAGATTTTATAAGAGAACCATATATGATATTATAAATATTGATTCTATTATGTTATAAATTAATAATAAGAATAATACAATTTTATTAGAGGTTAAATATTGTTCAAATAATATAATGTATGATTTATGGGATTTAGTCTCAATTTCCATTTTTTGAGACATAATTGTTCGTATACCCATATTAATTTTTATGTTTTGTTTACCAATTTTTTTTTATTTATCATGATTAATTTTATTTTCCTGATTTTTATTTTTTTAATTCATGTATATTATTTCAAGGGCTTACAATTTTAATGTTACCAAATAGGTAAGAATCAATTTTACAATCGCCCTTTCTATTGGGATTTATTTTATATTCATTGAATAAATATTATCATTTATCATTCATAAAATGGAATAAAATTATTATCCTATAGATATATAATGAGTTTAAATATTTTATTCAAACATTTCCTCCCATTGGCACTTGAATCATTAAAATAAATTTTAAAGTAAATACTAATTTTATTTCTCTTTAAAATAGATATATTTCTATTCCATGTCCATAATATTAAAAATTATTTTACAAATGTAATTTAAATTATTCAAATGATTTATTAATTAAGTTTTTAATTTTCTTAGAATTTAAAAAATGTCTTCTTGGGATATTTACAATATTATTTTCATGTGACTTATTTCAACGAAATTTTAGATGGATTTTTTAACATATCTTGTGACAAGGTACTTCCCTACCACCGTAATTTTATTATGAAATATAGTTTCTGATGCGCATTTTCAATATTTTGTAAATGAAAAATATTTCCAGAAAAATTATTTTAATATTTCACTTCCTTTACCTTTATTCATCTAAGGGACATGATTCAATTTGAATAAACCTATATTCCCGTTGTATAGATAGACACCTATAATATCATGATTAGTTTTTTGATTATTTATTTTATACTAAGATAATAAATTTCTCATAATGTTTTTTCATAGGGAATTATGTTTCTATTAAATATCCATAATAATTTTATCATGGATATTATTATTTCCTAAAAGATATACCTTTTTATATAAGGTGTTTACTTTAATGTTTTTTGATTTATTTGGGAAATAATGATAAATTAGTAACCATTACGAAATATGTATATTTATTAATCAAATTAATTGTTTATGAATTAAATCGGTAATTAAATTATTTAAGAATACATTGGAAATGCATGTAGATAGTGGGAATTGAAATTATATACCCCAAAATGAATCGGTAGGTCTCGTGAGACAATTTAGTATTCCAAAATAAATAGGTTTTTAACAATACTTTTAAACGACCATATAAAATGACTTAAATGTTTTTATATCTTCATATATTTGATCATGATGCTCAATTTTAATAATCTCCTTCATTGAGTATTAATTAATTATTATAAATGATATTATTATGTTAATATTATCCATAGATACATTTTCAAAAAATGTTATTCTCTAAATGGATTTTGTTTCCAGTTCTGTACTTTTTCATATTGATTAATAAATATCTAATCATTATAATAATGTTTTTGAGTAAAGGGAATGCATATTTAGTTAATTATATTATCATATTGATTATTCCTTTTTTCTCCCAAATAGATTCAACAATTTGTAACCCTCACTAAGCTATTAAAAACACCCTTATATTATTTCTGTTCCCAATGATATTAATAGGAATTCTTTTAACGTGTTCATGGTGGGTGAGTGATTTTTTATTTATTTTCATTTTATTTTATCCAAAATGTAAAATGGGTATCAGGTTTGTATATGGAACTCTTATACTATTAAACTGAACAACCCTTTAGGATATTTTCCCTTATATCTATGAACATTTAATAAAGTAGTGACTGGATCTCGGTTAGTGGAGTAGAGTTTGTTGCATTTTTTTAACATTATCTTCAATATTTTCTGACTGATATACTCTTTTCCTACAACATTAATTCCATATTAAATGACAGTGAAATAAATAAGTGAATCCACTACCCATGTATCCCAATTATGAGAGGCTTAAATATCATTGAATTTATCAACATTGTATTTAGGATGAGGGATAATGTGAAATATTATTGTTTTTCTCCTTAGTGGAATCCAAACAAGTCATAATGTCCCTCAATATTACATGGTACATGCGACAACTAGTTTCGTAAGATACCAAGAATTGATTTTTGAAACCCCATAGGAAGACTATGTCTTATGATATATACACTCTCACATGTGTTTATCACCAAGGGTGTATCACCTTGAAAATTAATTTTAAACTAATATTATGCTCAATATATTTTTTAATACACAACAATGAGTTTCAAGATAAATTTTTTATAGTATAAAAATATTTTTATGAGACCTTGATAATGCAGCTGTTAAATTAGATGTAAGAATAAGAATAAAAAAAATTACGAACTATATTTATAAATCTTTTATATAATTCAAATTTATTTATTAATTTATATTAAAAAATGAACAATTTTCAGAAATTTCATTTCAGGCTTCCAAAATATTATTTCATAAAAATTGGATTTCATTATATTTTTTGTGTATGAAATGTAATTAATTTAAATTATTTTTGATAATTTATTTTTAATAAATTAATATCCCCTTTCAAATTACCATGGTTCTGATATATTCAAGTAAATAATTTATATATTTCTAAAAATAATTATATTCATGTGAATATTAAAAAAAATTGTTTTTTAACAGGCATTTCTTTTAATTAAATAAAGTAATTTAAAATCCCTGTTATGATTTTAACATTATCTTAAAGTAAAATAAAACCCATTTAGTTTTCAAGTTTCTAATTAATTACATAGGAATCAATATTGTAGTTAATTTTTCTATAAGTTCATTTTTTGGGCTAAAATGTGCATTTTTCAAAAAATAAGTTTACATTATGTTTTACACATTTAAAGTAAAATTTATTTTTTCCACTTATAGAATTATAATTTTGGAAAATGGATTCCATATATTCAATCATTTGGTATATTTTGGTAAATATTTATTTTTACTTTTTTTCTTTATGAATAGAAACAATAGTAAATATCAATCACCTTTATAAGGGTAAACAAGATAAAACAAGATTAAAATAATTTTATAAGGGTTTAAAATCTCATAAATACATAAAATTATCAAATTTAATAAGTGGTACTAGAGTAATTATATATTTTATTTAAAAATATGGAAATATCACACAAATTTCTTTTGATAATATAATTTATATTACTAAAAAATAGAGAAATAGAAAATGTCACTCCCTAGATATTAATTTGAGTTATAATTTTTTCAAAAGAGAACAATATGTAATGAATGAAAAAAAATATTATTGTGGAAAAGAAATTTACATTGGTCATTTATTTTAATTCATTATGATGGTATAATTATCTTAACGTTCATCACATCACAAACATTGTAAATGAGAAAAATATTGAAAAAAATATAGTGAATGATTTGAAAATATTAAAAGTAATATTTTTTGTTTAATTATGTTTTTTCTTATATTTTATGGTTAATATTAATGTATAAATTTTTTTAAATGTATTTATATTTGAAATTTATTGTTGTCTTACTGATGTTAAATTCAAATTAAATGAATATTCCAAAAATGACTTCAATTATATTTTCTTTGAAATCAAATTTTGTTAATTGGTTCAAAAATAATAAAAACAAATACTAAAATAGAAGAATAGGGATGGTAAACGGTAAAAACATTCATCCATTGACTATCTATGAGACACATATCAACATATAAGTAAACCGATTACCCTTGAATGATAAAAATAGGTGTTACTGTAGTTATAGTTAAAAATGGATAATGGTAGGGTTAAAAATAAATACAAGGATTAAAGAGACACCGTAACATGTTTAAAATTAATTAGATGGAGAAATTTAAACTATTGACTCTTCATTTTCTAATTAATATCCATTAGAAATCATTTTAGGTTACAATTAAATTAATTATATTTTAATATTTGTTGTAATCAATTTGTATCCTCTCCACACATATTAGATAGTACCTCCTCTCCTACATTATTCACAGAGTTTGAACCTTATAGAATGGAAAATACATAATATAATGGAGGATTTTCAAAAAGAGGTAATCCTTTTACCAAACTATTTTCATGTTTATTTCTTCTCTTAGTTCTTTAATATATTCCGTTTCAATCCTGACATAAATAATATTGTATAATAAATATATTTAGATGTTATAACTATTGGGGAAAAACATTTTACACCTTCATTCTATGAAATGTGAATCGAGGGTATTTCTCCTACGTATATCTAGAATATCACCTCTAAGAAGTGATGTGATTCATTTTTCATTAGCATCTCAAAATGATATTTATATTGAAAGATTTACTAAAAATATACAGTATTTATTATTTAATAATTATTATATTATGATATAATATAATTCATTTTCTTTTAATTTTTCTGATTAGAAAAATGGATATATTGTTTATGCATACAAATGGGCCACCATCTCAATAAGCTATATATTTCATTTCCGATATTATCTTTCTATGGAATTACCTAAAATTACATATCATAAAAATATATATTACATATTATACATATAATCTTATAAAAATGTAATATTATATTTTTACCTTAGCATATTCTTACTCATTCGATATTTATAACACACACTTATTTATGTTAGTTTTACGTACTACATGAGTGGTGTTATAATGCCTATGACATGAATGAATATAGAATGTTTCATTGACGGTCTTTTATGTAATAACACAATATATTTTAAATGACTAAAATTATATATTTGATGGAACCATGATAAATGTTTGAGGACCATATCATTCTAAATGAAACTTAAAATAATTGAAATATTTAAAACCCATATAGGAGGATTTTAATAAAGGATTATAAATAACTGGTTTTTGAAATTATATTAGTGGATAATATATGAGTTTATTAGTATTTATATAGTTTTTTATTGAATTATAATAATTATAAATTTATTATATAGGATTTGATAGTGATTACGAATAAAGTCAAACATATTATAAGATTTTATAATCTCACTTTTGTTTCTATGAGTTATATTCTATATTTTCCACTTTTTTATTTTATGTGGTATATATACTACCCCTTTTATATGTTATAAAATTAATATATTTATATATATTCTATTTAAATTTACATTTTAATTTATTCTTCTATGGTGTTATGAAAGAAAAGTTACAAAAGAGGTAATTGGTTTAAGCTACAATCTACATTTGTATAGGGATTGTTTATGGTTAGTTTTAAGTTAATGAGATTATATATTCTATATCTAAAATTATTATTTTTTTGGGTAGATGATTTAATATCTAAATTGTGTGTATATAATAAGGAACATATCTATATTTCTATTGTATAATGGTAAATATTGTTATTGAATATTTGACATGAAGGGGAGGAAGTAATTGTTTAATATATCAATTTTGGTTTTGTGACACATAAAAATATATTCAGTAATTGTTTAATATTTCAATTCGAGTAGGGTGATATAAAAAAACATTTGTACGGATATGAAATTTAGAGAAAATTTGGAAGCATGAAACAGGAAAATAATGAAGACCATATTTCCCTATATTTATCAAATATTTGGGCATAAAATATCTGATGATATAATGTTTCATATAAACCCATAAGGGACTCATGATAACCTGATTATTTAATAATAAGTTGAAAACATTAACCCCTATAATTCTAGTTACATTGGATAATATAATGAAGGAGATCAATGTATCAATAGAGGAGTTACACAGTATGTGTATGAATTAAGGAATCTCATGATGTGGTTATAGTAAACATGTAAGGGGTGTTACACTATAAATAAAATATAAATTGTTTGATAATTATATTATGAGGCACGAATGGGTTTTTTGGTAGTGATGAAGGAGATATGTGATTTTGAATAGGTTTTGTAGTTATGTGATTCAATAGAATCACACATCCCAAGATCAATTATCATTAGTTGTAGATCAGGATTCTAAGGTTTAGGGATTTCATGAATTTTGATCGTTTAAAGGTGGGCTTATTAAGTGATATGCTTCAATTTTGTTGAATTTTTTTGAAATTAATTATATTTTTATGTTAGTGGAATGAATATTTGAGTTCATTTTTTAAATATTATGTTGGAGGAAAACCTCTATTAATATGTCAATGGTAAATTAATTAAATGGTATTTATCATTCTTAATTGATGTTATCCAAAATCTACAGTTTGGTTATAAGTAAGGCTGAATGGGGTGGTCTAGGATTCATGAATGAAGTCATAGTTTTATAGAGAGTAAGGTGGATCGAAAATCAATTGCATCTATATGGCTTTAGATCAAGATTTAGTATCTTAGAGACATAAAATTTGATCCATCCAACTGATGATACACAACAATTATTAGAATGAGGAGTTCTATGAAAAACTGTTACATGAAAATAGTCCAACAAGGGATTCAAGTGGCCATGGGTACCATGATATTGGTTTTGTGACAAGGGGTATGTGCTAGTAGTGTTATGTAGTGATTGTTTCTTTCAGATTTGTCTCTCTAATTCTCCTCTTTTTATTTCCAATTCTATTTATAAGAAATGTATGTTTAATAAATCATCTTGAAAATATTCATTAAAGATATATAAGGATCGTTAAAATAATAATTTGAGTGTCACATCTAGTAATCAAATTAATTTAATATATGATATAATTTTAGTAAAAAATTAAACACATAAAGATAAGAAGTTTTATTATGTTAGTGATATAAAAAACAAGTATATAACTCCCTCATTGAGGAGTTAATTATATATTACATTGATGAAGTAGAAAGGGTAGTAAGATATAAAATAGATCATTTAATTAAGAGTCACATTGCACATAGATTCTAGTTTGGAATTCAGATAGACCATCATGTTCCTTATCTATTGAATAAACCTAAACATATGTAAACTATGGAAGATACTTCACAGATGTAGTGTGTAGAAGTGAAAAGGAGGTATTGTGACTTGGTTGGGTTGTGAAAGAACCCCAAACAATATAAAAGGAGGGCACAGATAATTTAAGAACCATGGATAAAACATTTCATCCATTGAACTACTGAATTACAATATATTTTGGGACATTGACACATCATTGTTGTGTACTCCTTATACACATCCCTTTAGAAGATCTAGGTATACTCATTGTGTAATGTTCCAACCTTATTTTCCCACACCCCCCCCCCCCACACACACACTTATATATTGGATATATTTTTCACTGAATAATTATAGTTTGAAAATATTTGAAACCATAATGGGAAGAAGTTCTTAAAATATTTATAAATGATATAAAATATTTAATTCATCCATCACTCAGATTCACCCCATCTCAGAGTATCATTAGTGGAAATAGGTTACATTAGTGGGTAAAGATATTATATTTTTGGTCAATCCCATAATACATGTTTGATCTGTTATGATCATGGATATTATGAAAGGGCCTCCATTTTTTAGAGGAATTAACATTCTGATTGGTAAAAAGAATTTTTTATCTTCACATAGGCTTGTGCTGAAGATGTTATGAAATAAATTTTAATAGATAATAAATTGTGATGTAATAGTAAATATTTTAAAAATATATATAATGAAATGATTTAGAATAGATCATTACCATATAATTTTTACAAGAAACCCATTAATTTTGATATTACTTTTGAAATGTGAAAGATCCTAGAAACTATTTTTGAATTAAAATTTGATTTAAAGGAGGTTATTATGACTAAATTAAAATAAAGATTCAAAACATGAAAATGTCATAATATAATGAACAGTATTGGTGAAGAGTACATTATAATAGTTAAAAATGAATAGAAAAGGATAATATGTTTCCCCAATTATCATGTATTTATGATGTGGTAAGTAATTATAATTCGGTCAATTTTTATGATTCTAACAATGTTATGGATATTTTTTATAATTTATGGAAATTCAAATTTCTTCGAAGAGGTGAATGTTATAGAAATTATATAGAATAAATAATATTATGGTGTTATTGACCATATGAAAATTCATGAAGCTTCTCTGCAAAAATAAAATATTCATTGCTAAAAAATTAGAAATATTTTAAGTCTGTTGAAGGAATATTCATAATATATAGATGAATCAAAAGTATATACTAATCGATAAGAGAATGTGTTAAAAGATCATCCACTATTCAGGTGAACTAAAAATAAAAATTATAGATCAAATAGAAAAGTAATGAGTAATACATGGTGAATGAAAATTTGAATATTTAGATTGAAAATTAGATCAAAAAATTGGGAAACAAAAGGATGAAGCTACTATATTTCAATTAAGGAATGTTATTTATTCAATCAACGATTACTCGGATATAAATAAAATAATTGGAGGCATTATTTGTAATGATGAACCTTTAGAATTTGATGAAAACTATTAGAAAAGAGATGAATACATGATATGTGGTCATTAATTCATAGTGTTTTATAATATCCAAAAGTGATCCAATACTTACAATTGAAGGTGAATAAATGGGATGGAATATATGAAGTGTACTGTGAAATAATTAATGACTTTTTATAGAAAATAAGGGGTTTGTAAGAGGATAGGAAGACCCAAATTTTTACATAATTATTCTTGGATAAAAATTGAACGAATGAAGTGATTTTATTGAAGAACGATCACTTGTAAATGGAAAAAAATAGCCACAGGGAATGACTTGAATGAATTTATTATCCCTCCAAAGAAACAATATAAAGAATATATACAATACTAATTGGAAGTATGTTAATCTCTTAAATAAATGGTTAACCAATTAAAATAGAAATATTGGATGATTATGGAAGTTGATAAAAATATTAGTTCTACAAAGGGTAATTTAAAGGTGATGATTCCAACCAATCCAGTCTAAACATAGGAGAGGAAAATATTTTAAAACATTAAATATGAAATTAAAATAATATCTCTAATATCATGTGTAGAAAAAAATACCTCCTAGGAATATAAATATATTGTGCCACTTTTGTGTATGATTGGAGAAAAATATGAGTATGTGTCTAAAATCCCAAGAGATCAATGTTATAAGAAGAACATCCACTACACCAACATCTCAATAGTGAAATGATGGAATGAAGTATTTTTTAATGTGAGTGGATGTATTTGTGTTATACATTATTACATGAAGAAGAAATATATCTTGAAAGAAGAAAAATAATCCATAAGTATGTCCTCAACTACCGTTTCATTTAATGAAATAGATTATTGGATAAAAAGGCCAAAAAAATAGAGAAAAGTTTTACTGTTTCAGAAGAAAAACATAGACCATAATAAAAGGTTCATCAAGAAACACATTTTCAAAACATCAATAACACTTTTTAAAACAACCTAAATAAATATGTAAGATAAAGATAAAATTTCCATGAATTCCATGTAAAGTGAATGTGAACTCAAAGAAATTTTCAACATAGGTGTAAAGGGGTAGGTGAAATTTATGGATGAAAAATTGAAAAATGATAAATAATTATTTGGTGGTTACAAATTACATTTCATAAGGTATGAATTTAAGTAATGGGAAGGATAATATCAGTAGAGGATAAATCATGAAATTAATATAGGTGGTTCATCAATAACAAAAACTTGTTCATGAGGGTTTAATCCAATATCTATGAAATAGAAAAAGAATCATGTGGAATGTATAAAAAATAATTTTTAGAATTTATGGAATTAATTATAAATTTTACTCCCATATAAATTAGAATTTTCTAAAAAGATATGAGTACAGAAAGAAATGAATTTTCCATGCTTTTAATTGATAAGAAGACTGATATAATTATAAAAAAATTGAAATTATAATACAAATAAAAGTTTTGGAAGCAGTATCCTAAAAATAATAACCATAATGGTGGCTTAGAGAAGAGGAAAAAATGGTTGTTCAATCTAGACCAACAAAAATCCTCTTCTCGATGATTTTGGAGGTACCCCAATCCCTATTAAATTATATTTTGTTAATATAAGTTTGAATTTTTACAATAGTAGTAGGGAGATATAATCTTTTGTGTGTGTTTGTGAAAAAGGGGAATATGAGATTAAGTTGAATGGAGATACATGTGACAAGAAGAATCAAAATTCATGAGATTATCATATGGTTTCAAATTAAATAAGTGGTGATAAAAAACTACTATAATAATAGATATATATTCTAAAATATATGAAGAAAATAATTAAGAGAATAATCTAAATTTGAATAGGTGTCAAATCTAAATTTGAATAATACTGTTGTTCTTATTCACATTTAATAATAAAAAATTTGTGGCATGCCTCATTTAAAGTGGTATTAGATCACAAAGGAATGACATGTTATAGGAGAATAAAAAAAATTCAGGCATTTCATGATCATATATATTTTATCAATTTGGTATTGTATGAATATTTTTAGGATACTTATAAGATACTGTAAAATAAATAACATTCCAGACAAGTGGTTTCTTAGTTATAAATATTAATTTAATATTTGGAATTAGTTTAATAATTGAAAAAAATAACTTATCTCATTATAATTGTAGAGATATCTCAGGAGAGTTGGTGATAAGAACACTAAAATTCTTAGGCATATCTAATGATGGAGTGATATCAATAAATAAAGTTTATAAATACCATGTGTACCATGATGTTATATTTAGGAATATTTTTTTTATTGATTAAAATTTATTATGTCTCATAAACATGTTCTTAATTATGTATTTATAGACTTTTTGGTGTCAGTGTGATTGAGATCACATTGAAATTGAAAAAATAGAGAATGTTATGATTCATGAATATATGGAAGAAAGTGACATGGAAAATGTTGGATTTTTTTGATTTTATTCTGGGTTTTTATAATATTTTCCGAATCAAATTAATTATAGGGGTTTTCAATCACTCATTTTCAATGGGTAGTTTCACACTCCAAAATTTTTTTAGTAGTATTAATTTATAAAAAAAATTGATCTGAATAGGTGGTAAGTATATAATTTTATTATTATTATATGATTTGTGGAAAAAATGTGGATATTGGAGCCTAATGTTTTAGAGGTTTGTTTACAAATTGTTGTAATTTTATGTGTGAAGAAGAAGTTCATGATAAATGAGGAGAAACGTATTTATATATTTATATTTTAGGAGTTGGAGTAGAATTTAGTCTCCCTAGATGTTTTACTCAATATCTTTGAATATATTATGCATGGAGATTATTTTCATATAGTAGAGTAATGTAATTGATGAATTATCTCTAATGCCTTCTTATGATACTGGAGGATTTAAAATAAATGGAATATCTTATGAGACCCTAAGTGTGAGATAGGTGGTTATAATGAAATTTGTATTTTCATGTTAATGGGTGAGGGATATTATGATTAATTAATCCATGTCCATGAAAAATTTGAGATATTTTGCATATCTGGAAGAAAATGAATTTATGATATTATTGAAAATAATATCTAAATGGATATAATGTTTGAACCGATTCTAACGATTGTAGGATTTGTTATTTGTGACTATTATATTTTCAATCTCTATATCCCATTTAATACTTGTTAATGTGGATCACATGGGATCACATTTGGTGAAATGAAAATATATTTTTGATATCCTTATAAATCGTGGACTTTTTCCATGCCTTTTGAGCTGATTGTATATCCTACTAGAATGGATAAATTTAGGTGTAGAAGTAAACATTACTATGATAAAATTAAAATATTTTAAATAGTCACCTTTATAGAGAAGAATAAATTGATGAATATACAGTGTTCGGAATAATGAATGATATAAAATATTTTTATGGTAGTGAGATTTGTTGAAAATTTTGATGAGAAAATCATGAAGACGGAGACGGATTTATTTCATATTGTTTATCATATTTTTTGGATCAAAATATTTGTTAAAAATATATTTCATGTAAATAGTTATGTTTCACATAATTTCATGAGGGATTGAGATTCATATGTACATAATAACCCCGATGGGTTAAGAAATGATGGATTATTTGATAAAGTAAAACATTTTTCTAATAAAGGAGTTCCACACTTTTCATTTGATTGAAAGAATCATGTGATGTGGTTACTTAAAATAAATAATGAGTGTTACACAATATATGATAGGGGATCATTGTGACCATTTGATTTTGGGAAACGAATGAGTATCATATAAGTTATGAAGGAGTTGCATGATTAGGTTTAGAAAATAGAGTTTTTTGATTCATGTGTATCCCTTTTCATCTGAATGAAGATTATAAATGGGGACACATTATTGTTAGTTTTAGGGATTAAATAACAGCTGAGATCCTAAGAAATTGATTAAAGGATCTCCTATCATGTAAATGACTACTGTTTCGTGGAATAGTTATAATATTTTGTAGAATTATAAGTTAGTTGATGAATGGATGAAAATAGTTTTTATAGATTAAGTCAGTAGAAACCCACTATAAGTTGGAATCTATTTAGTAAATTTACTAGGATTGATTTTTCGTAATACATTTGACATAAATTTGGAGTTTGGGGAAAAGGTTGGAGAAATGAGCCTTGGTGGGATTTATGAATGGAGTCTTGAATGTGGAGCATGTATTCATGTTCATGAATTGGTACCATGAATTTTTTTTTGTGAAACCACAAAATGCTAGAGTACAACATTGTATTAGATAGCGTGTATGACACACGTCACCATGTGCACATGGGAATATAATAGCCTGACACTCGACTATATATTTAATATTTTAGAGATATTCAATACATGATATTTCTTGTAATTGATGAAAAACATAGTAATTTTGTGTTACATGAAATAGTGACCTTCTTTGATATATTTCGTTACACACAAGAGCAACCATCCTTAATAGATATCATTACACGCCCGACTGAGTTTCACCAAGTAATACTGTATTATTAAAATATTATTATTTAATATAATATGACATAATTTAGAAGTTACGTTAGCTGTTATGAATAATATTAACAATATTATGAAAATTTACTGTTTATATAATTATAAAATGAATAAATGGGTTACCAATTAATTAGAAATGAAAATAACAATCAATTGGATATAAAGATATATATTATTATTTCTATGAATCACAATGTGTTTAGTATTAATAATAATAATTAATTAAAATTATTTAATTCTTTTAATGAAATTTATATGATTTATATTCAATAAAATATTTTTTATTCAACCATTATGTTGGTTATGAATAAGATAAGAACTAACTCTGTTTGACACTTAAAAACCTATATTGTTTTTAAGCCAATTTTAACCCTTTTTATTGGAGAGACCATTTTAAATATGAATTTTGATGCATTAATTGATATAATATTTCAAAATAATTTTCTTCTTTGAAATAAAATCATATTAATTAGTGTATGGTGTATTTTTGATATTTTTCTAAAAAATTTAAATTTAATATGAATAGTTAAAAATATTGAATTTATTTCAAAACCACTTCTTGATATAATTTATTTATAAGCATAAATTATAATTTTAATTGGTTTTAAAGATTATTTTGGTAATATTTTTATAAATTAATACAATTTATTTTCTTGGAGTCAATTTCACTTTTAATTTGACTATAAAAACATTTTAAACTTTTAGGTTTTTTTACATTAAAACCCTCCATTGTCGTACTGTCTGTGGGGTGAATTTTAAATTAATTTATGCCACTAGTATCATTTTAATTTAAAACAATGGATTCAATATTTTGAATAAGAAAAAATTATAATTTATAATAACAAAAAAAATTGTTTTTTACATAAACTTTTAGTGAAAGAAATTTAAATTAATTACAATTATTAAGGTAACATTATGATTAATAAAGAGATAAACTCTTAACATAGGGGCCCAAATAAACTAGAATGTTTTCCAACACCTATATTCAAGAAATAATTCAACAATTAACATTAAATTATTTAATTTTCTTGTTCTGATATGTCTTCTTTAGGTAAGAACATCTGTACACATAACTTGTTTTAATAAATTCCATGTGAGTACTTTAACTTCCCTTGAAATGGCCACCACCTCTACCCATCCCTAAAACATCTGAAAACACTTTGGATAATACAATATATACTAATATATATTTCCAAAATCCCTCTTATATACCTTGAAGCCTCAATTTAGTCATAAAACCTACCAAATAAGCCTTTGCGTACAAACCAAAAGTAGTTTCCTAATTAAGAGGTAACATCTTCACTCAAGATTTTTAATTTTATTTCCATTCTACTACCAATAATATATTTATATTCAAATATTATGTAAAAAAGTTTTTTAAATATACTAGGATGTTTTTATGTATAGGTGTAGACTAAAACATACACACACTTTCATTAAATGGGTAATGAACATACTATTTCTATGTACAGTGAACTACTGCCTCACAAAATGATGATTGTTTATTTTTCCCAGACCACCTCTCATGGTGGTCATTATAATGGAAAATATGTATATATATGATATATATGATATATATGATATTTATTATTTCTTTATATTTATTTAATTCTTTTATAACACATAATTTTAATACATTCCATTTTGTATTAATATGATAACTTTGTTTGAGGAAGTGTCGACTACCGCCCCATCAAAGAGGTGTGATTCGTTTACACTAAATATGGAATGCATAAAAGAGAATTTTAATTAGAAAATGTGACATAAAAAACAACTAAATTATATTAATTAAAAAATTGCATTTCATGAAATATACTATATATATATATATCGTTTTATTTATTACCCTCTCACAAACTTAAAAAGTGATAACATCTTTCGTGGATGTGTGGAAAACTGCATCCTCAAAATAATGTGATTAATTTTACATATAAATAATTAAATATATAATTATAAAATATTAAATAACATATTATTTCGGATTTAATGATCAATCTTGAATAATATAGTGTAATTTAACTTCTTTCCATAACGATCATTGAAAAATGAGAACATTACTCATGCATACGTACAGTATACCGTCTCCATGATCAATATGTTGATTCTTTTTTCATAACCATATTTAATAATTGATTTTAAAATTATAATTAATGTATTAATATGATAATTATTTTCTGATTATTATTCTGGATATGTTATATGATGACATATTTGATAATAGTTGACATACCAAAGTCGTTTTTGACACATAAGCTAAATTTTGTGAAAACACCAAATGTAAACATAGTTGTTTAAGTAGTTTTATAAAAAAATTGTAAAAAGTGAAACAAATTTAATGATAAATATGAAAATTTTATCATTAAAGTGTAAAATTAAAATAATTTTATTATAGACGATGTTAAGGTATGGGATTCTTGCCTCACTTTTCTTTCTGTGGGGAATACACCATTTAAAATGCTTAAATATTTTTTGTGGTATACCTACTATCTATTTTGATATATTATATCATAATTTACTAATATTTCATGATATTAAACATTGAAATTTACCATTAGTCCTACATGGATCCAATGATTCAAAATCTACTGAAGTAGTAAGGGAATTTTCTCTCAATTAACATCCCATTTTGACTTATTTATTATTAAGATCTAATTTAATTTATTTGGTGTATATACATATTTTCTCAAGTAATATAAGGAATAAAATTATTTTAATGGTATTATATATTTCATTTAATGATATTACTTATGTGTTTTATGATTTAAACGTACCAAAGTGGTATGTGACAATTTGGAATGTTTAAAGATTACTCTCTCCAAGAATATTATTATTGATTATTTTACAATTACAATTCCTTCTGAATTTTTTTAAAATAAAAATTAACTTGAATATCCATATTATCATAAAATGTATATTAGTATTTCCTAAATCATATATCAATTTGCATACAGTTTTCACCATGACTATTATTTGGTTAGCTGGGAATTATTGATAAAACCATATTCTTTATTCAATACAGTTATTTGATAATATGTATTTTCTATGTTTATTATTGGATATGAGTAATTATTCATATTGGTATTGATAGGTTAAGCCTTAACTTTGGATATCTCCTCGATGCATCGATAGGTTATCCTGAGACAAATTAGTTTCACATATCATTATAGTTTAAAACATCTTGGGAAAGGTCTTGATGGTATAGGTTTTCATGTGCCTTAGACATTACGTCCAATAAGAATTTATTTCCCTCATTTAGTATTAGTTAATATTTATTCATTATATTTTTCTTCTACAAATATATGGATACATTTCATTTTCATTTATTTAGAAGGCATGTGTTTCAGTTTCTTATCTTTCCATATTTATTTTTCCTTATCAAGATTTTTAATGGCATGTGTTTTTAGTTATTACCTTGCCATTTTGGTTATGCACTTCATTCTATATTTATGGATTATATTATAGGTGAGTTTAGTTATTCACCATGTTATAATTATTATTCTTATTGATTCCGGTGTATGTTTACCTAGCTGAGCATTTGAGATTACTTTATAATGTTTCTTTCCCAAAGAATCCAAGAAGAACAATATGATATATGTGAAGGGATTTACTAGTTGGAATAATATTTTCCATGAAGTATTTTATTTAGATATAATAGAAACAATTATGTTGTAAAAAAATTATTCATTTGTAATACAAGGAACATTTATGTATCTGTTTTACCAAGACAGCTAAACTCTCATTCCTTCAATATTTGATTCCTTGTAATCATGCCAATGTAATTATAATCAGACATCGGCTATGGGTTATATGGGTTCATCTCATTATAGTTGGAATTAGGGGAAGATTAGTAGTAACCTTGGGAACTATATTTAGGAAAAAAGGTTATAGAACATAAACCTAAGGTATAATTTGAGGATAAGTATTTATTAACATCCTAAAATTTTGGTATGGTAATGATTATGTGGGTCTTTCTAGTAATACATACCTATCGGGATACTACAAGTGGGTGTGGTTCTAGTATTTTGTACATAGGAGTAATGACCCCAACAAGGTGTCTTGAGCCTGACTTAGGGTAACTAGGTACACAGAAATGGGCCTTACGACACACCTAGTTCGATACTTTCATGGTATATGCTTAGGATAATTAACATTTCCTTTAAAACCCACTATGAAGTATTTTGAGAATGAATAACCAAGGTTAGACATATGTTATTTTATATTGAAGATAAGGTTTAATGGTTTATAAAACATAGAAATGATATTACAAATAAAAATTAGACCATGGAAGGATGTATGTTAAAATAAAATGGATTAAGTGGTTATGTATTGAGGTTTTATTAATAACCATAGCTAAAATGATATTTAGTTATTAACCATATTTCAAAGATATCCATCATAAATATATTGGATATTATATTAATATGGTTTTTGAAAAATATAATCTATATGTTTTGTAAAAACTAACAAAATCTTTAAATGTTGAGGGTCTTGAACCAATGACTGAAGGATAATAAGGGTTTAATGCCAAACACTAATCTACATAATGTCATAGTTAAATTTTCATTGTTTTTAGTCAAAACATTTGATGAATTAATGTCAATGATGAAATAGTGGTGTCCCTTTTAACTATTAGATATTAGTTAATTAACCATATTGGTTTTGGAATTTATTTAGAGAAAAATATTTATAATTTTCACTCCTTTTATAGTATTTATAATCCATTATAAGTTTCATTATGTTCTTTTCGAAAACAATTCATTATTTGTAATTAATTATTAGGATTCAAGGGGTGAATTAGAATTTGATCGAAGCAGAAAAAAAATCTATTATTGTTCATATGAAATAGAAACCTATCAAGTATGAATATTTACTTATATTATTAAGTAGTAAATAATTTCCCAACAATCCGAAAATGACATAAAAATAAAATGTTACCCTAATACCTTAATTTTTGTTGAACTGATGGTCTTCTAAACCATCGTAGATTTTTGGATTTGAGTCCCTAAACATTCTATTGATCATTCACTTGTTTGTTATTGATTAAATCATTAAATCCCTATAAATATTAACTATTTTACTCTATGTGTGTATCCCTACATTCCACTAATGTTCTCCTACTTAGATACATAGTTACATGGTAGTCCATGTAACCTTTGTACTTCACATTTTAAATTTTATAGATGATAAATTTTGAACCCTTGTCATGATGTGAGATTTAAAACATTGGAAATATAAAAAAACTATCATCATGAATGAATTTAAATAGTGAGTATGAAATTTCAATATTTTGGGAGAATGTGATGCCCCAAAATGCTAGAGTACAACTTTGTATTATATAGCATGCATTACATGCATCACCATTCACCTAAGGGAATAAAATATCATGAGACTCTATTATATATTTAATATTATATATATATTAAATACATGTTATAGTTTGTGATGCAAGTAACACTTAGTTATATTGTATTACATGCATGAGTGGCCTTATTATATAGCATGTGTTGGGCAAAAATACCTCAAGGTAACATTACAACATTTTTGGGTTGATTGTGTTTGTTGAAAAAGCAGTTTTCCATGGAGAATTGTGAAGTTCTAGAGAAGTTGTTGGCAATCCATGTTGAAAGTGAATGATGACAAAGGAATAGACGATCTAGAGGCGGTAAAAAAGAGCAGTACAAGGTGGTGCATCGTAAAAAGTGGATATCCTTGAAGATCATATTTAAATATGGAAAAGTCATGAGTTTCACGAAGATATGCTTTATGGATTGAATTTCACGAAGGCAAGAAGAATTTTGATGGTGTTCTTCACGATTATGTTAAGCTTCGCGAACGACAGAGGTTGAAGCGCATCGCGGCGGTGAAGGGCCTTGCAAGGGATCTCCATGGGGAAGGCGTGAAGGGATTGACAGTGATTCTCTGTGATTATTTCACGCTCCGTGATTGGAAAACCCCTGTGGTGCTTCACGAGATTGAGAGAATTTCAGCAGAAACTTCGGAGTTTCGCAATTTTATATTACATGGCATTTACATACGTGGAAAGTTTGTGGGTCGGTGGAATCGCTGATAAAAAAGCCTCGACCCCTTCAAGAGAAGTAGATAGAAAGAGAGAGCGTTAAAAAAAATCCTTTTCTCTCGGTTCGCAAAGGTGGTTCGTGAAGGCAGTGTGCTTCATGAAAGAAGAGCTTCGTGGCAGCTAATCTAGCTCCGTGAAAGTTCCGAGCTCCTCGTTGGCTCAGTGAGCTTCACGAGGGAAGTCGCTCTGTGATGACTTGAGCTTTGCGAGAGTGCTTCACGAGGGTGCTTTGCGAAAAGTCAGGAGCTTTGTAAAGTCTTGTTTGAGCATTGCTAAATTGGGAGCCTCGCGAAGTAGGGTTCTTTGCAAAGGTTATTCCAAAAGTAGTTGCCTAGTGTTCAGAGGAAAAGTTTTATTCATCAGTGGATGAAATATAGACTTCAACAGAGCATCTATCAATAGTTTAGGATGCGTTAATTCATGCAAATGAAGAGACCTACAGGTCTATAAACTGTGAGGGGATCCCTTCCATGTGTAGTGAGAAATGGAAGAGGAAGAAGGTAATCTTTTCTACTGGAAGTGATCCAGTGAAAGAGAAAGAAGATGTGACCCTTGGGAAAGCACTGAGATGACTCTAAACTTGTTAAAGGAAGTGATTTTGGGAATAAAAGTGATCTATCCCAAACCATGTAAACAGTAGTGGGCTTTTAGTGGATTTGGTAAATCAGCACATCAACAGTGTATGCTCCTTGGACGTAGCCCAGTGAGGGTAATCCAAGTAAAAATCGTTGTGTCTTATGCATGCTTTATTTTTTATTTATACTTTGTTGTAGGAAAGAGAGAGAATAGAGTCTTTCTTAACAGTGGGAAATGATCAATAGGGGAAGTTGTTTTAATCTGTCATACCCTGATTCGCCCCCCCTCTCAGGGTATCTAACCTACTAGACCTAACAGTATGTGTTACATGGAAGGCAGAGTTTCACTAAGTAAAAATGTGTTATTAGAATAATATTATTTAATATAATATGATATAACATAGTTTTTATGTTAGAAGTTTTTAAAAGTACTATATAACTTATTAAATTTTTTTATTTATATATATATATAATGAATTAATGGGATTCCAGTTAATTAAAAATGAAAATGAGAACAAAATGGATATAATAAAAAATATTATTATTTCTATGCTTTTATAGGAATTTTGTCTGAATAAACATAATTAAATAGGATTATATAATTATTTTAATAAAATATATATGTTATATATTCTATAAAAAAATTTATATTCATCTTTTATATTTGATATGCATAAGATAAGAATAAACCTTGTTTTACACATAAAAACATATATTTTTATCAAGGAAATTTTAATGAATTTTAATAGAGAATATATTTTAAATATTAATTATGACACTTAAATTGATTTAATAAGTCAAAAAAATTAATATTTGAACAAAAAATATAATAATTTCATTAGGGTGTTTTTTTGATTTTTTCTGAGACATTTCTATTTTTAATGAACATTTAAAAATATTGAATTTTAGTTCAAAACTACGTTTTAATATAATTTATTTATATGGTAAAAATATAATTTTAAATATTTTTCAGGATTAATTAAATAATATATTTATTAATTAAAACAATTTATTTAATTGGAGTCAATTTCACTATGAAATTAATTATATTAACGTAGTAGTCTTTCAGATGTCTTTACTTTAAAAACCTACATTGGTGTCCCGCTTGCAGAATGAGTTTTAGATTAATTTCTATCACTTCTATGATTTTAATTTGTGAAAATTTACCTCATATTTTGAATCATCATAATTTGTAAAATATAATAATAATAAAAAATTTGACCAAAAATATTAGGCAAAGTAATTAAAAGTAATTATAATTGTGATGGTGGACTTAATGTTAATAAAGAGATAAACATTTAACATAGTGGCCCAAATGACCAAGCCACATTTCTAAAACATACTTTTTGGTCATAAATCAGAAATGAACCATCAATTCTAGAAGTTTTTTTGTATTTTTATGACTTTTTAGGTGAGAACATGTGTTCACCAAACTAATTTCCCAAAACTCCAAGTGAGTCTTTTTCCATATTTATAAAATGAATGCACTTGAACCCATTCCCCACACCTCTTATCCAACTTATGTTAGTACAATGTCAGACCATGTAGCTTCCCAAAATATTTCCCCTCGACCTTTAATCCTTGATTTTGGAATAAATCCTTACAGGGAATCATTTTGGTATAATAAAAAAGTAGTTACCCGAATAAGAGTTAATGTCTTCTCTCATGATTTTTAATTTTATTTCCATTACCCAACCTATCATCTCTTCTTATTACATTATTATGTAAAAAAATAACATCTACTAAATATATTAGTATGTTTTTATGTAAAGGTGTATACCTACACTTACATACACATTCATTTAATGGGTAACAAACGTGTTTTTTATGTGTATAGGGAACTACTACCTCACGAAATGATGCTTGTTCATTTTTACCTTACCACCTTTCATGGTGGCCAATATGATAGAAAAATATCTATATATATTATAAATAATATATTTATTATGAATTTATAATTATTTAATTCTTTTATAACTCATATATTTAATTCATTCCATTTTTCATTAAGATGATAACATCGTTTGAGAAAGTGTTGATTGCCGCCCCTCAAAGTGATGTGGTTTGTTAACACTAAACATGGAATTTAAAAAATATGATTTAAATTAAAAAAAGGTGAAATAAAAATCCTCTATTTTATATTATTTAGAAAATTATACAACATATATAAATATATCATTTTCTTTATTACCCTTTCACACACTTAAGAAGTGATAACATTGTCTGTGGATGTGTGGACTAAAGCATCCTCAAAATGATGCATTTACTTTTACATAAAAATAACTAAATAAAAATATGTATGATTAAATAATATATTATTTAGTACATAATTATCATTCTGGAATGATTTGGTGTAAATTACCATCTTCCCATAATGATAATTGAAAAATGACAATGTTACTCAAGCCTACAAGGGACTTACCCTCTCCATGATCATAATGTTTATTCATTTTAAATAACCATAATTAAGGATTGATTTTAAAATTATAATTAATGTATAAATATGATAATTATTTCATGTTTATTATTCTGGATATGTTATATAATGACCCCTTTTACCACTATTGACCTACCAAAGTTGTTTTTGACGCATAAACTTAATTTGGTCAAAACACCCCACGTAAATATAATTGTTTAAATAGTTTTATAAAACTTACTGAAAATAAAATAAAATTAATTATAAACATGAAAAAATTTCTCATGAAATTATAAAATTAAAATAATTTTATTATACATGATGTTGAAGTATGTTCACCTGAAAGGAAACTCAAGGTAAGGGATTATTTTCGAACTTTTATTTCCATGAGCCTTGCAACATTTGCACAACTTAGTTATTTTGTGTGGTATACATACTACCAATTTGGATATATGATATCTTGATTTATATTTATTTAATGATATTAAGTGTTTCAATTTATTATCAATCCTTCATGGATTCCATGATTTTAAATCTACTCAAGTACTAAGGGAACTTCTTCTCAATTTACATTCCATTGAGACTTATTTGTTATTATGAACCAATTAACATTAATTTGGAGTATATACTACATTTTTCATGTCTGTTTCCCTTTGTAATTGGGGATGACCTCATTGATTTAAGGTTCAAACATTCCAAGTAGTTTCTAATGGGTTTGTTTGTAGAACCGGAAACATCCAATGATTCCATATCCATTTGAACCTACTTTCCAAAGGTAGGCACTCATTAGTTGTGGACTGATAAGGCTTAGGAATTTTCATTGGTCGAGAGGATGGGAGGTCGGACTCATCACACCTTTTTTAGGGGAATTATTGTCTACTACGGGACTCTCTTTATAGATTTAATTTATGTTCATGAATCCTTATTACATTACCAAGTATAAAATGAGCTTTCCTTTAGATATGACAATCAATAATTGATATATAGGAAATTTAGAGAATCATTTATATGTATTTGAGGTTCTTCATCGATAGAGAATCATCTGAATTTGTTAGAGATTCTTAGTCAATGGTATCCTTTGATACATAAAAGTCTATTGGTCATTACGATGACCATACTGGTTTTAAATCCACTCAGTGGGGCACTTGAAGTTTATTGTCATTCAGAAGGACATTTATTATTCCAGAGTTGGGATCGTACCCACCGATGGGATACCTACGTATCCTTTGTTTTGGAAAAGGAATCATAACCCATGTAGTTCGAGTAAGGGAATATGATGTTTATGATTGATGGCTAAAAGAAATATGTCATAATTAATTTTACACTCTAAGCTCACATGAGTCATGATTAGTGTGAGAAAGAAGATGTATTGGTAAAACCAGAACATCGTGCCATGAAATATGCAAAAAATGATTTGGGGATTATGTATGTATGCCTACCAAAATAGATGAAGATTAGGATTTTACTTCAGGGAAGAAATCCAGAAACAGGGTCCATAAAGGTATATGTACTCTATGGAGATTTGGATACTCTAATTTCGGGCTTTCTCCGGAAAAGGAGGCCCAAATTAGGAGGGGACTTATTATTGGGTTTTACTACTGAGAAGGAGATCCAGATCAAAATTAAATTTGGACTGGTTAAGAGAAAATTAAGGGACTTGGGGATTACTCCTAAGGAGGA
Organism: Viscum album; assembly: GCA_963277665.1. Classification (NCBI taxonomy): domain Eukaryota; kingdom Viridiplantae; phylum Streptophyta; class Magnoliopsida; order Santalales; family Viscaceae; genus Viscum; species Viscum album. The sequence goes on along the minus strand of OY728153.1, from coordinate 831,144,173 downwards.
TGCCAATATTTGAGACTGGGGATTACTCCTAAAAAGGAGGCCCAAGTATGGGAATTTTAATATTGGGGCTTACTCCCGAAAAGGATGCCCAGTTTAGGGCACTTGGGGCTTACTCCTAAGGAGGATGCCCAGAATTGTGAAATAAGACTGGGGCTTATTCCTGAAAAGGAGGCCCAGGCTAAGGGGTTTTCTCATCTTTAAAGGATGTGGTTGAATGAATGAAATCTCAATATTTAGTGACCAAAAGATGTGTAAATCACTAGGTTTTGAGAAATGTTCCACAGAGTTCGTTTCAAATAAGGAATCCAAATCAATAAATCATGCCATAAATGGATTTGAAGAGTGTCTTGAAGACTGAATATTGAATAAGAGAGGTGGAACGTTATAAGAGCGGTTAACTGGGAAAGAAAGGCACCCAAAAAGGCAGGGGCACGCAATTCCTTGCAGGCGCGCAAGTACTGTGTGGGCGCGCATGTCCTGGTCGCGCTGGTATACCTGCGTGACACATGGGTACTTGGGCGTTTGTAAACCATCATGGTAATACTTGGTCGATCCTTTACCAATGCCTTTGGAATTATCCTGTGGTAATTCCAGAAGAGATGTGCGCATGTTTTGGTGAGGAAGTAGGGCAGCGCGCAAGTATGTTCATTTCTTTTAAGGTTAAAACACATTAGGCACACAAGTGTTAGTGAATTATAATACTTAGACCTTACTCCTCTTGTTTAGACCTTCCATTATAGGTAAATAATTACCTTATAAGTGTTTAGAAGACCTGAAGAAGAGACTTGGGCGTTCAGATCTCTAAATATGAATTCTGGAAGAAATCCTCCCCAAAATGGGGGGCCCACAGGGTCTATTTATAGGCTGGAGAAGACCCCGGGCGGTTATCCTTTAGGGTGCACAAGTAACTTGCATGACCATTAGGTGGCGCGCATGTATACTTGCGCGACAGTGATGAAACTTGCGCGACCCCTGTGCTTTTGAAGCTTTGTTCCCGCCTTTGTCGATTTTTGATGTTTTCTTTAAAGGATGAGTCAATTTGCACTAAGTCATTTCCCTTTCAATTCTTTTAGACAATGTGATCAAAAGGAGCGTCAACAAATGTCCCCCCTTAGAGTTGGATCCGAAATAAATGAGGATCTGACTCTGAGGAAAAGAAGAAAACTCAAGGAAAGGCGGTGCGCAAGTGTTCAGTGCACAACACTTGGCACACAGGTTCGAGTCAAGCAGGGCTGGAGCATGCTGAATGGAGTGCACTAGGTGGGCCACCTGGCCTATAAATACGCAGTCATTTTCCGCGCATAGCATCTGATTCAGGATTTTCGAGCTCTCGCCGCACAGGTCCCCTTCTCCGCGCAAGTTTCTCATTTTCCCCTATTTCTTCATTTTTGCGTTGATGTCAAGGTAATAGGACTTATGCGGTGATACTTGTGCGCCAAAACCATGCGTGGCACATTAGCACTTGTGCGATACATCAATACTTGCACGATACACCCATACTTGCGTGCCATGTTTTAGACTTACGCACCTTAATTCCTTTTCCATTTTTTTGAAATTCCTTCAAAAAATTTATGAAAAATTTCAACTTACATAAAAGTTAATTTATTCAACTTTTGTGCAGAATCAATGGCTCTTAGAACCAGAATAGTTGATGAACTGGCTAGCAAGCGGATTGATGATATGATGAACATCATTGGACACAATTACTATACCATCAAAAGTAGCACTCTTTCGGATTTGTCTAATTATCTGACGAAATATTATCGCGACTTCCCCCAAAGCATTTATTTTCCTTTGTATGGCTACGGTCATCTGCGAGAAGTTACTATTCTAGAAGCAAATAACTATCTCCCATTTTCATGGTTTCAGAATTATACCTACTTTTCTTCAGCAAATATATCTTGTGGAAGAGTATTTCTTAGTGCTGAAATAGTGGAGAAGACCTACATGATGCATCATAGCCCTTGTACGCCAGATCTGAAACCTCATACGCCTGAGCAGCGACCACATTGTTATCCTTCAATCTTTCGAAATGCTCAGATGGATCAATCAAAAGGCTGTAAGAAAAGTTGGGACATCCGTCCTGGGGGAGGTGTAAAACCATCATGGATGTGGGCATACTGAGTGCGACAAACTTGTGCAGAGTTTGTCGAGGATCTGAAAGGAGTGGCGATATATGAAGCTGTTTGGGTTGGGAAAACATATGTTTACAGACATGATAACTTCATGCCGGAGATACTCATCCACTGTAGCCCAGAAACTAATTCTTTCCAACTGACTCATGGAGATGTAGGTATCAGTCTGTGGGATGTATACAAGATCTCAGGGGCTCCAATTTTGGGCGATATATATGATTAATTCATTCCTCCCAAGGTGACTTGGAATGATTCAGAGAAGACTCCTGCTTTAGCTTGGGAATTATTTAAGATCTTCCACATTTTCAAGAGTTCAGAGACTTTGTTAACTCATTCTATAAAAGATATTCATCTGGAGGAGTGGATGAATATATTTCTTATTGAGAAGAAAGAGAAGGAGCCAAAGGAGAAGGAGCCGAAGGAGAAAGGATCCAAGAAAAATAAATCCAAGGATAAGAGGCCCAAACGTCCTTCCACCTGCCCAAAACCTAAGAATAGGGGTGCTCCTAGAACATTCTGGCCAACTCTAGAAGTAGGAGAGTTTGAGAAATGGGGATATGAGGTGAATAAAAGGATCCCGAAGAAGAATCGTCTGGCGGGCTTCATGGATTTGTGGCTCAGAGTTTATCTCTTGCTGGTCTGGGATTCAAAGGGTGGCGTCAGGCTAGGGACCTTCGTTATTGCAGAAAAGTTGGATGATGGAAAAATGGTTGGGTTGGCTACCCCCATTTTAACAAATATTCACAGAATTTTACCTCATGTAATTATGGGTAAATATCCTTTAAGAATAGTGGGACCATTCCAAGTTTTATGGGGATTGATCGCCATTCACTTCAGGACATACAATGTACAAAATAGATTACAAATTCCTGGATGTTCTTTCAGACTGTTAGTGCAAGAATTCTCTGGAGTTTCTCCATTAGATGTTAATGCCTATGACATTAAAGTGAGGTTGAGCATGTTTAAGGAATTCAACTTCTTTCCCTATGGAAATCCTCCAACCGGGTGGTTTGTTGACGATGTAACAACCCATTTGGATTCGAGGGCATACATGCTAGCTTGTAGAGATGGTGTGCTAGTTTCCCGGATTGAAGGAGAAATTATATGCGAGGCCTATACTCCATATAGATTTTCACGTCAATTCAAGTGTCTGCAACAGATTGTTGTATCTCATCCAGTACATGTTAGAGCAACATCTGATGGTTTCTCGGCAATTGTGGCTGCTGACGTCAAGGAAGAAGACTGGGGTGGTATTTGATCTACTAGTCAAAAAAGCGGCACATAACATGACTACATATTATGCAGAGAACTGGATAGCATCATACCCAAAAGGGTTACTGAATCACCTAGTTTATCAGGTGGGGAAACGGAAGAGGACTGTAGAGAAAGAAACCCTTCCTCGTGAAGGTGATTATTCCCCACCTGAAGATGATTCTCCAGATTCCTCTTCTAGGACTGATTCACTGAATTCCCATGATGGGGATGATGAGTCACAAAAAGTGGCAAAGTAGCCCCATGATCGATATAATCATTCGGTTAGAATCAAGATACATACTCCATCAACTCCTGCTGAGTTACTTCATTGTGGTAATTTAATCACTGCTACTTTATAAAGCAATAGGTCTTATTTTCTTATTCCCTATCTACATTTGCAGGAGATGGGAATAAATTGATGTCAAATATTATAGGACCTTCCTCGCAGCCTTCATATCTAAGACCAGAGGTTGTCCAGTTATTGAAGATTTTATACTGTGGTACTAAGACCACATGGATGGATTTTTTTGAGGGCCTACAACTTTCTGGAATAGGTAATCTTCTGGATTCTATAGATATCCAATATGAGGATAACCCCAATGAAGTTCGGGCTTACATCAGAGAGCTGAAAATGCTCATATATGCACTGATGAGTCTGTTCCTATCACCAGGCGAGTGAAGGAATTGATTGATCGTGGTGCTGCTGAGGGGATTGATGAAGAGTGGCATGATTACTTGGCTCCTGAAGATGTAAGTTTTCTTTCCTTATTTTCATGGAATCTACATTCTAGTCGAAGCTTTGTTACTTAAGAAAGTTATTTTCTTCATCTTATACTTTGAAAAGAAAGGAAATGAGGTTCCTTCGCCACAGTATAGCCCTGGTGGTGCTGCCATTGGGAATGATGCTGATTCTCCTCGCGAACCGGGCGAGATATCTCTAGGCCAGCATGCCATGAATGAGGAGCTGGTGACGAATTTTCATTCTCCAATCCATGTTCCAATAAGGGAGACTGCCGATAGACCCAAAAAACCAAAGAAGCAAAGGCAATGAAGGAGGAAGTCCATATCTAAACGCTTCATTAGCAGCGGTAAGTCCTTTGGATAATTGTGAGTCTATACACATGAAAAGGTTGTTAATATTCCTGGGGATTGCAGGGGATTCTTCAATTTCCCCCCTGAGGGAAAATACTGATCCTCTTTCAAGGACCACAGAGGGTGCTGTGGAACAATCGCAAATTCAAGTCGACTTGGATGCTCCTAGAGAAGAGCCAGTATCTGTTCTCAGTATCCCTCCTGCTGTTGTTCCAAGAAGAGAATAACCTGTTTCTGGTAAGTTAACAATGCTTCATAAAAAAATGTTGAACAAAACACCCACTGACTTCCATTCTATGACACTTCAGGTTCAACTCCTACATTAGAGCTTCTGGCGGCTGTTGCAACTGATGTCGTGATTTTATCCGAAGATGCTATCCAGGGTCAGGGGCCGCAAGACGTAAGTCGCCAAGAAGACACATCAAACGCTCTTACTGGTGAGAATAACCAGGATTACGAAATATCATTGGATGAAATGATGAATCGTGGCATGTCTTTCAAAGAATTTTATTATCATGCTAAGTTAACATGTGACTTAGAAGACCTTGGGCGTGAGTGTTATCCTTATCCCAGTAAATTTTATTATAATTTACACTTCAAATAATGACTAAAAATAATATGCAGTTCCATCCATAGAAGCTGTTGAACTACCAATTCCTGAAGAGGGTGTGAAAATTGATGTCAACCGTACTATTGCAGAAACATTACCTCAAGTAGATCTAAACCCAGTAAACCCTCTTGAGACCCATCACGAAGATTCTGTTGAGACTGGGAAATATGGGGAGGAGTCTTCTCAGGTTGCTGATCTACCATTGGGTAAGGGATAACAATATTTGTGATTGTACTTAACTTGAAAGAAAATTGATTGTTTTTTATCTTTTGAAACTAACCAAAGCTTTCAATTAATTATGAAGGTCCATCAACTGCAGTGGCTAGATCTGGAGGTGAGGCCCCAGCCTCTGCCCCAACGGGAATTGAAAGCGAAGAAGCACAGGTTAAGGGGGAAGGAGCAGAACAGGGAACTGCCTGAAGTGCATCAATCCCAGATTCCATGCCCCCATGTGATGATGATGTTGAATCCTACCCAGAGGTGCTTAAGGCTCTCATCTTCTCACGATGCAAGGCATGGAACAAAATATGGAAAATCATATCTGAGGTGCCTTTAGAAGATCTATCATTGAAGATCCCTCTATTTTTGTCCCAGTTTATCATGCTACGACTTGGCGGTTTTGGATACCATGAAATCCATACTGTGGTGAAACAACTCATCTTCAGGAGGGAGAAGCAGCAAAGTGTCATGAAGATCTTACTAGGGTGAAATTATCAGTCAACATCGGAGAATTTGAGGCTGTGGTATCCCGAGATGAGGCTGACTATGCTGCCAAGATGAAGGAGCTGAAGCATAAGATCAATGAAAAAGTCATCCTGAAGATGAACCTTCAGCAACAGTTAGATGATGTTACTGGGGAACTTGACCAACTTAATAATTCACTGGAGGGAGTTCAAACGAATGGTATGGAGACCATTGCAGATGCCAATAATGCACTCCATCAGGCTGAAAAGAGTGAAGTTGGTCAAGTGCATGAGCTTCAAGTAGCTGCTGATGAAGCTCGAGATGCGGTTCATCAATTGAATACTTATGTTAACAATCTTTTGTAATTTCGTGGAAAAGAGAAGAGACCCCATTCTGTGGATGTCCTTCTAATTCGTGTGCATCAAATGGAAATAATTCTTTCATCTTCAATCACTTGTGCACGTATTTTCCTGCTACCTATTTTAAATTTTACCAAAGCCAATGGGCCTAGAAAGCATAGTTTTATTTTTACTAGGATTAGTGTAAATAACCCTACAAAAATTGAATATTTTAATTGCTCATTATTACCTAAATCATAAAAAATGTATGTTTAGTGAGTTGGAACTTGACTTTTATTCAAGGTACCTTTGTCTTTTGTGGGCAGTTTAAAGTTATGCACATCAGACACAAAGAGGATAATGTTTAAGGTCGAAATAGCTTTGACTGAATGAATTAGAATTGACTCAATTTTTTGAAAATTTATCTGAAAACATATTACCATACTCAAGTACGAGGGAAAATATGTAAACTATAACTTAAGAAAATTTGGATCTAAGGAATGATATGAAAAAGAGCTAAAAGGAATTAGAAGAAGTAGTTTCCAAGAAAGAAGATACCATTATTTAACAAACCTGTTAGGGGGTTGAATTATGCAGGGCCGCCTAAGGGAATTGGCTGCATAGTCAAATAAATAGCGTCTTTTGGCTGGAAAGTCTATTATGTTGAATGTTTATGCAAGGCCGCCTAAGGGCACGTGCTGCATATTCAGGCAAAATAACTCTCAGAAATTTACTTTCCTAGTGCTAAAAAGCCAGTGAAAGTTTCTGGAGATTCAAATTTTCCAAAGTATAGAGTTTTCTGTATGGAAAGAGGTACTTGAATATGGAGAAGATATTTCCAATCAAGATTATCGAAGAACTGGATGGATATCACTCCTACGAAGGTCTGACCCAAACGTAGGGAAGGATAATATAAACCATAGAATTGAATCCTTCCAGATCATGAAAAAGGATATGAGACCAATATGTTAAGGATCGATGCTTTTGCGGATCCCAACATACTGTCATTTAAGACAAACAAGGACAAAAGAGGCTTTCTTCCCAAGAATGAAGTTACCAGTATCCGACCAAACCGTTAGGGGGTTGAATAATGCAGGGTTGCCTAAGGTAATTGGTTGTATAGTCAAATAATATTATCTTTTTTCTGAAAAATCTGTTATGGAGACTGTTTATGCAAGGACACCTAAGGGCACATTCTGCATATTTAGGAAAATTAACTCTCAGATGTTTGACATTTTTTTGACTAAAAGTCAAGAAAAGGTTTATAAAGATCTGAAAATATTTAAGGTTAGGATTATGACACATAAATATGGGTATTTTCCAATGTATACAGAGATACATAGATCAATGTTAACCACAATCATGTTGTGGCTGGGTCCTGAATGGAAATGTTGGACTTCACTACGTATCCCATAAAGATGGGAATCAAGCCATACGTAATTCTTGAACTACAATTTAACACCGTGTTAGACAAAAGGATTAGATATCTTAGTTTAGTGTCATAGAGCTTGGACCATTATAAGAAATACACAGTGTGTGTTTTCATGTGGACTTTCCAGCCAGGGGACTGAAAGTGGAATTTGGGGTTAGGCCCAAAAGACTTGAGGATGGATTCGAGGGACACTCGAACGTTCCTACATATCCCATAAGGATGGGAATCAAGCCCACGTAGATCTAGAAATACCCTTTGAAAAAATTTGGTTCGTACATGTGAAGGGTGAAAGGGGACTTTTAGTGGAATGATGATTTAACCCAAGATAAAAGGTTCAGGTATTTCCATGTATGCACGTATTCTTTGAAATGAAACATGATTGAAAATCAATGTAAATAATGATTCACTCTCAGGTGAGGGTATCAAATAATATTGTAGTTTATTGTCATACTGGACAAAAGTTTTGTATAGTTTAATGTCGTATAGCAAGGACAAAAGTGAACCAATGTAAAGGTATTGATTCTAGAGGTGGTTTCACGAATCAACATCATATGAGATGGAGGTGAACCGATGTGAATAGATTGGTTTTGGGCTTGATCCTTGGGAGGTTGCCTATGTACCCAACCTAGAAGGAAAGGATCAAAGTCTGCGTAGTTCAATTTAAAGAATGAATTAATGATCAAGTTGTTCTTGGGGACAATGACCTAATAAAAATAAAAAAAAAGGTGTTGGGACTTACACATGGTTTGTAGCCTAGAGATAGTGTTATGGTTGAAGTTTTCTCTAAGCTCATGTGATTCATACTCGGTGTGAGAAACAAGAGGTAGTAACAACCCTAACGATTCACAGTTTAATGTCATGTAGGACATATAAAGGGACTATGCAGTTTAATGTCTTGCAGTTAGGACTATTGGTGTTGCATAGTTTAATGCCATGTACTAGGGACAAAGTACAGTTTAACGTCATGTTGGACGAAAAAGGGACGATAGAGTTTAATGTCATGTTAGATTAAAGTGCCAATAGTTTAAGGTTGTATGCATGGATCGTTGGTTATGCAGTTTAACGTCTTGCCGGACATAAGAGACTTCTGTACAGTTTAGCATCATGTAGTTAGGACGTCACAGTTTAACGTCATGTGGGACGAAAGGATATAAATAGTTTAAGGTCATATGTTTGGACTGTGGATGGTGCATTTTAACGTCTTTCTAGTCATAAGGGACTTACAAATAGTTTACGGTCATATAATGGACCGTGGTGCAGTTTAAGGTCATACATGACCGATTCTCAGGTGCTGAATTTTGTGTTCATACAAAATATTTCTTAAAAAATCTTGCATTGGTTGGAGTAGTGATGAGTTCTCCATCCATTGATATTAATGAATAAGCTTTATTGGAGTAGACCTTATGTATTGAGTAAGGTCCTTCCCATTTTGTCTCAAGCTTGGGAGGTTTCTTTCCTGGTATCATTGGAGTTCTGAGAACTAATACCAATTCTCCCTGAGTGAATTAAGGAAGATGAACTTTTTTGTTGAAAGCTCATGATATTCGATTCTGATAGACTTCCAAGTGGTTCAAAGTGCACAATATTTTCTCATGTAACTGTTCCAATTCATTCAATCGCTTTTAAGATTTTTTATCTGTAGATTACTGATCACAAATGGGTAATCTGAGTGAGGGTAGTTGAACTTCAATAGGCAATACTGCTTCCGTTCCATATACCCGTGAATATGGAGTCGACCGCGTTGCAGTGCGGGTGGTAGTCCGATAAGCCCATAAAGCATGAAAGAGTTTATCGGGCCATGAATTCTTATCTTTATCCACAATCTTTTACAGTATATTTGACAGAGTCTTATTGAAGGCTTCTATCTAGCCATTGGTTGCTGCATGATACCGAGATGAATGATTGGATTTAATGTTTTATTCTTAATACAATTTCTTCACCTCGGATGAACATAAGTTAGTGCCATTGTCCATCAATATGGTATGAGGGACACCAAATCTGGTAATGATGTTAGACTTGATGAAGCTGAAAATGCATTTAGAACTGACTTCCTTGAGAGGTATTGCCTCTGCCCACTTGGAAAAGAAATCAATAGCAATAAGAATATACTTAAACTTCTTGGTCATAGGTAAAGGGTAAGGCCCCACCACATCCATTCCCCATGTGGAAAATGGCCACGAGTATTTAGCTGTATGAAGCAAATCTGGAGGTTAATGAATGAAGTTGTCATGTACTTGACATGAATGAAACATCATTGTGAAATTAACACAATCTTTTATCATTGAAGGCCAAAAGTATCCAAGCCTTCGAATCTGATCAGATAGTCTATGTCCAGACTGGTGGGCACCACAGATTCCTGCATGCACTTATTTCATGACCTTCATTGTCTCTTAACCGTCAATGCATCTGAAGATAACTCCATCAAAACCACGTTTGTAGAGAATTTTCTCTTAGTGATCTGGGCTATCATAAAGAGTAAAATTGACCACACGTCGCCAGATTTGTTCTTTCTTGGCTCTATCAGGTGAAAGTGTTCCATTTTGAAGGTATTCTCTGATAGGTGACATCCATCCTGTAGTATGACCATACGGTTCAGGAATGGGACTAATTTCATCAATTTCCTCTGTTTTGATTCAAAAATAAGGTGAAATTTCACGATGGTGGGAAATACTTATGGTTGTCTCGTCCCGATTTGGATCTTCCAGAGCTATGGCTATATTAGCCAGTGCATCAACTTGAGCATTTTGTGATCGCAGGACATAAGAAAATTTCGGTTCTGAAGGGAATTCCTCCATTAACTCTCTGAAGTAATCATACAAAGGGATTAGTTCTTCTTTTTTGATGGCATAATCCCCATTGACTTGTTTGATTACCAGGTCTGAATCACCTTTCACCTTTAAATGATTCACTTGTTCTTGAAGGACCAATTCCAAGCCAGCGATGAGAGCTTGGTATTCTTCATCATTATTGGTACCACCTTCCCATAATAAGAAGGAATAAGGTAACACTACCTTTTCTGGAGAAATGAGAACAATTCCCAAGCCAACTTTGTTGAATTTAGGATTTTCCATTTTCCTCCTACTTGGACTTCTGCAAGCACCATCATAGTACATTTCCCATGTCTGAGAACTATCTTGAATAGAGAATACTTCCTCATTAGGGAGTTCAATATCTGGTGATGTGTCTTCCACTGAAGGGTGTTCAGCCATGAAATCATCCAAATCTTGGCCCTTTATTGCCTTTTGAGACACATATTGAATGTCGAATTGCTGCAAAATAACTTCCCACCTTGCCAGACGTCATGTAAGCGTTGGACGACTAAGGATGAATTTGAGCAAGTTATTCCAAGATACCAATTGGACCTCGTGATATGGAAGGTCGTTTCTCAACTTCTGAACTGCAAATATTAATGCCAGGAATCACTTCTCAATACTTGAATACCGGTTTTCTGCTTCAAGCATAGTCTGACTGAGGTAGGAGAGGCTGTTTCTATTCCCAGCATCATTCTTCTGAGCAAGAAAGGCACCCAATGAACATTCTAAGGTTTTCACGTAAATTATAAGTGGACTTCCTTCAACAGGTGGCATAATTATCGGTGGAATCAAGAGATACTTCTTGATAATATCGAATTATTCTTTATATTCTTCAGTCCACTGGTAAGTGACTCCCTTCTTCATCAATTTGGTGAAGGGAAAATTTTTTCCTGCTAAATTGGCGATGAAACGCCGAATATAGGCTAAGTGTCCTTGAAGTCCTCTTAATTCTTTCAAATTTCGAGGAGTTGAAATACTGAGGATTGACAATGTCTTCTCAGGATCTACTTCAATACCACGATGGCATATAACAAAGCTGAGAAATTTTCCTAAGGTTACCCCAAATACACATTTTAAGGGGTTCATCTTAAAAACAATTTCGAAGCTTGTTGAATATGACTTCCAAATCAGCCATGTGACTAGAACGTTGTTTGGATTTGACCACCAAATTGTCCACATATCATTCAACAAACTTCCTTAAAATGGTTTTGAAGATACGATGCATGGCACGCTGATATTTTGCACCTGCATTAATTAAGCCAAAGGGTATTACCCGGTAGTAAAATACTTCATGAGGGGCTCTAAAGGCTGTGGATTCCTCGTCTTCTGGGGCCATTAGGATTTGATTATATCCAGAATATCCATCCATGAAGGAAAGTGCTTCATAGCCAGCTGTCGCATCAATTAAAAGTTCTGTAATCGGAACAGGGAAATCATCCTTATGACAATGCCGATTAAGATCTCTGAAATCGATGAAAACTCTAATTTGTACGTTCTTCTTCTTCATAGGGACAATATTAGCCAACCACTTGGGATATTGAACTTCTCTAACGAAGTTATCTTTTATCATCTTATCCACTTCACCTTCATTTTTGGAAGCATAAGTTGGGTGTGTTCTTCTCACGGATTGCTTAAATCCTCGATGTTCTTCTGGTAAACCCAAATGATGAGTATCCACATCAGGATCAAGCCTGGTAATTTCTGTATAGTTCCAAGAAAATATATATCTATATTTATTTAGAAAGGAAATATACATCTCTTGTTCTTCCAGAGTCATGGCCGCACTGATTAAAGTGGGGAGTGGATCTTCTTTTGTACCCAGATTTATTTCTCGGAGTTCATCCACGGTGTTAGAGATACCCTCTTCAAATGCTAGAAGAGCAACTCTAAGATCTTCCTTTTCTTCTTAATCATGTGTTATTTGATCCGTTTCTACTTGCATAGCAGATGATAAAGCAAAATTTCCATGATCAGAAGAGATGTTAAAATTTGAACATCTTGATGAAGAGGCTTCCATTTCTGACCCAATTGATGATGAGGAGTCTTCCTTGAGAAATAAATAGGAGATGTTGGATTGAGAATATACATCATTTTTCACCGCCGATGTTTCTATAACTTCTTCTGTCGTGGTTGGCGAGGTATATACTTTCTGTATTTCTGCAGATGAAATGAATACATCTCCATTTGAGCTTTCATCATTTCCTGGTGGGTTACCAGTTTCTCCCATGTTGTCTGGATCGATTTCCGTAATTGACATTATGGATATTTCCATAAGATTATTTTGATTTGGGTCTACCCTGTCAATTTTACTAATATGAAACATATAATCTGTACTCACATGCGCAAATTGAATTAATGGAATCTTTTCCAAACCATATGGAGCATTAACTTTGGTAATCTCCCTGGTTGTGGATTTATCCGTTCCCTTCATGTGATAGAATCCTACCTCAATGTATTGAGACTCACTTATCTTGAACGGGGCCTTATCACTATAAAATGTCCCAACGTGACCATAAAAACAATATTTGAGACATTGATGGTATGATGAAGGGATAGCCGAATGTTGATGTAACCAGGGTCCTCCAAGCAAGATGTTGAAAGCTGAGTCTTGATCAACAACTATGAAACCTGAATTGGATACAAGATCTCCAAACTGAGTTCTAAGTGTAACTTCGCCCAGTGGTTCTTGTTCATTTTTATCATATCCTTATACCATCATGGTAGAAGGAGATAAATCAGATTCTGTGAGGCCCAATCAACAATGTGTACGAATGGTCATGAGGTTGACTCCTGAACCATTATCAATGAAAGATCTTCGGTGTCTACGCCATTGACCTTGCTAGATAAGTATAAAGGTCTATTATGTCCATGAAAGACATCATCTTCATCTTTATCAGTGAAAGATATCATGGCATGGAATTCCGTAGGATTATTCTCTACGTGATAGACGTCAGCTGCAACAATTTCAGTTTCATACTCCTGAGGACTTGACAAAGCCTCGATGAGTGCCTCCCGATGATCCTTTGACAGATTCAAAGAATCCAGAATTGATAACTTGGTCGGTACATGGGTCAGGTGTTTCAATACATCATTCTTTTGATCCAGAGGTCTACGTTTCGCAATAGGAACATGTGGTTTAGCTGGTGCCTTGGAATCAGATGCTTTGGAAGTTGATGCATCTTGTATCAGGATAAGAGTTGGCAATATTTTTGATTTTGGAGGATTAGACCAATTATATCCATTTACTTTCTAAGAGGAAGATGATGGAACCTTCAACCTGTCTTCCAGAATAACTATGCCAGGACTGAATTTACTACTGGTGGGTGAACTTGCTTGTTCTTGTTGAGCTCGCTGAAGGGCTCTGCCACGTGTTTCTGTTGCGTACATAGTTCTAGCAGGAGTAGAATTAGAATAGTGGCTTCTGAAAGATCCACATCTTCCCCTGTATCCTGAGCCTCTGAAACTTCCTCTGATTTATCTATTTGATATAGGGAATTTGAGCTCATTATAATCGTAACTACAACTGGTATACGGATCTGTTAATTGAATCATATTAATAGAACCGAAAATCAATTCTTCATTTGATGAAGACTCTGCCTGACTAGCCAATTTAGGTTATGTCATTTGATAGGGCAGTGCCCATTGCTTCGAAGTAGATGGCATGAAATCTGCTAGTGTCAAAGACAACTTAGGCATTGACACGTACTCATCTTCTTCTGATTCTTTCTCTTTCTTTGAGTCATGTCATTTCTTCGAGGATTTTTCCTCTGATGAAGAGGGTTTTGCTGTGGAATTCATGGTATAAGGCACAATTGTTTTCTTCAATTGCGTTCGAAAAATATCATGTGATCGGTTGATCGTCTTTATGACCATCCACTTATCATATTTTTGTGCATTTTTGTTCTTAACTTCTTTCCACTCACCTTCATCCTCTGGAACTGTAGCAGTTACACATGCTACCTGACCTCAAGAACCTTTTAGTTTGACTTGTCCCAAGTCAACAATCTTTTTCAAGAGGTCTTTGAAGACAAAACACTCCTGGATGGGATGTCCCAGCATCTGATGAAATGGGAAATAATTGGGACGGTCTTCATCTCCTTCCTTATTTGGCCTTTTGGGCCTTGGAAATTGAACCAAATTATTTTCCAGAGCCGAAATGAAGTAACCATGAACATGTTCATTTCATAAAGAGTATGTTTTTCTTTTCAGATCCTAAAATTGTTTTCATCTTTGATCTCTTTGATCGTCTTGACGAAATGGCCTTTTTTTGGTGCTCCAGAGGTGGAGCCCTTCGAGAAGATGAAGGTTTTGAAGTAGAAGCAGGTATAGGTGCTTGTTTAAGAATAACTGTAGCAGTCTCTACTTTACCCATTCTCCTTCCTGGAGCTAATGGAATTACATGAGATTTTTCCTTAGTCTGTATAAGATAATCTTCAATTTGTTGAGAGATTAAAGTAAGGTCTCGAAACCCTCCTTTGTATTTCACATGGATCAACGGCATGCGTAATTCATCATGCAGATTTTCCACACAGATTGGCAACAATTCCTCTTGAGGGAGTGCTATGCTCAGGGAATATGTTAACCACTTACAGTGAGAAATGAAATCAGACACTCTTTCATTCTCCCTTTTCTTACAGTTTGTAAGATCAAAAAATGCTGTCTTTGGAAAAGTTGAGATGAATTGAAGAAGAAATCGTTGACTGAGATCTTCCCATCCGGTAATTGACTGGGATTTCAAGCTTGTATACCAGACAATAGATGGTCCTTGCAAGGTTTACATGAAGCATCTGAGTTTCAACTCTTCTTGTAGCTCCAGAGTTCCCATCATAGGATCGAAACAAGACACGTAAGGCATCAAATGTTGTTCAGGATTGCCTGATCCATTGAAAATAGGGAATATAGGGTTCCCAAAATTTTATGGGGGAGAGATTGAATCTACCAATTCAGGGTAAGCTTTATTTTCTGGTTGAACCTGCGCACAATTTCCTTCTATATCTTCCAACCGAGCTGTTAATGACTCAATAGTAGTTATTAACTTTTGAGAAACATCTGGTTGATCTTGAATCTGAACAGGTGCACTGACTGGAGCTTGGAAAGGTATGGCAGCTGGTACTACAACTGATGGCAGCACTGCCAATTGTTATTGCACTTAACCCATAGGATTAGACCTGTGAGGGTGTACTGATAAAGGAGGATATTCTTGATCCATCTCATTAGCTACAACAAAATCCCTTGGTTGACTGACTACAACATGCTTAGTAGGAAGACTATCCTAAAGTAGTTCTATGTTCATCCTCCTCAATTCCTTAATTTCTTCTTCCTGTTGTGCAAATCATTTCTCTAGTGAGAGTGATTGGCCTTCTCCAGAGGGAGGATATGTAACCTGATTCATCCCCTTTACCTTGTTTGATCCCTTTCAGAGAGGGGGAAGTGGTTTATTTGAAGGAACACCCAGATTTTGGGTAAACCTTTGATTTCGTGTACGCACACCTTCTTCATTTGTGTCTGTGCGTACAACTTCCTAAACAGGAACCTCTCTATCTGATCCCTCTGAGTGAGCCTCATCTGGTGGATCAGCAACAACGGAATTTATGACATTGATTGATGCATAACGCATTGCATCCCTTCTATCAGCATTTTGGTGATATTGTCTCCTTCCATGTCTTTGATGAGACATTGCCTTTTGTTCATTCGGTCCCTCAGGAACTTCGTGACGAACCGTGATTTGGAGAGAATCTCTTTATAATTTGGCTCTTCACTCCTCTTGTGGCTTCTTCCCCAATATAGAAAAGACCGAATTTCTCAGATGAGGGGGTTGATGATTTGAAAACGTCCCTAGTCCGGTGGACTAGGGCTGTTCCTACTGTCTTTGCTCAACTCCTCGAATCCTATTTGTTGATTCTGAGGGTTGGTTTAAAGATTCCCCAGTCTGGCGAGCTGGGGTGGCTCTTGACATGCTATGTCTAATACTTTCTTAAAAGCTCTCCTGATCATGTGAACCTTGGTTTGGAAATTAGCTGGATGCATCAATCAAAATCCACTTTTATCACCCGGTTCAAAAGGACATTGGATGATTTCTGACACTTCTATCACTTGGTGATGTGCTTTCTCCAAATGAGAGTCATGTTCAATATTCTCATTTGCTTGATGCAGGAGTAATTCAAAAACTTGTTCTCTGTATTCTTGACTTTGAGAGGAACTAGTTGAAGCATGTTCTTGGGCAAGCTTTTGATTACAAACAAAGCCAGGTATCCGTGGCCGGCGATGGGAAATAACATTGCATGAGACAATTTTTGGCGGTCTTTGCTGACTGGAGAGCACCGTGAAATGAAGTGCTCCATGAAAACCCCATACTATGACATGAATACCAGATGGGGCATTGGCAATTAACTAGCACAACTTTCTTAGTGCGCCAAGGCATTAACGTTGAAGGGATATCTGCTACTTTTCAGCCTTCGGATATCGAGAGACTGATAGAGATGACAAGTCAATTTGGCGTTGTAACCCTTCTATTATCTTAACATGATTTTCATATTCATCATAAGATAATACTTTCTTAGTCAACTGACAAAGAGAATTCCATATGTTGAGACGAATATCATGAATTCCATATTCCATCAACATTTCTGGAATGTCATACTGAGAGCCAGCCAGAGGCCAAAACATGACTGGCACTTCACCTTTCACCAGTTTTTTTCTCATGTTCATCATTTCCTCTTTATCATTTGATGAAGATTCTTTTACCTATTTTGACAAGAGCTAGTGCTTCCCTATTGCTTTATTGGATTCAACAGGATAGGTAGAGAAATCATTGATTAAAATAGAAGATGAATGAGTTAGGTGTGGTTCGAAAAATGACCTACACCCTGGGATATCTTCTGATTGAGATATCATTTCACCTGCCAGCGACAAAACATCAGACATGACTGGTTTCACATTTGCAACTGCCTTAAGATAAGAGGGATTTCTTGACACTACATTGTCCACTAGAGCATGTTCCGGGCAATGTGCATCACTACTGTGGAGAGGACTTTCACAGCAAAATTCATCATCATGGGGAGGACCACCATGGTGGGTCACAGCAAAAGATGAGATATCTTACTCCTTGGTTTTCTGGCCACGCATAGGGTTCCTATGGCTCGCATATGAAGATGAAACTTCAGGATCAACCGAATTGTCATGAAGAAAGCCTTCATGAGGAAGTGTATGTTGAAGACCTTCAGAATTAATGTTCCAACTATTGGGAAATGAGGGAGTAGAATGTTGAATTCCAAAAGATAACTATCTGAGGGCTTCAAGAACTCCAGCATTGAGAAAGACCTTGTTACAGATTGGCTCTTGATATCTTGATCTCTTGATTGTGCTCGGTGGGTCTTTTTCTTATACGCCTTCTTAATCTCCTTGGAAACCACTTGTTGATGAATGTGGATGCTCCGAGCAGGTGTATGTGCCTGATCAGGAGAGATGGATAGGTTAGGCTGACGATCTCCACTCAAATCAGGTGTATGTTCTTGACTTGGTTGTATGTATGATTTGGGGGAGTATGCCCCACAACCCTCTTGGACTGGAACAGATGTGTGTTTCTGTTTCTGAGTGAACTATTGATGTGTCACTCCACTGGTAGGGATAGATTTATGTGTCTTTCCTTAGGATACCGCTGAAGCTATTATAATATCCTGACAGGCATCCAGGATATGAGCAGGAATTTTCTTCTTCTCTTTCACCATTGATAGAATATTCTTGGTGACTTCAGCTACTCGAACAGGGATATACTTTCATTCTATGCTTGAAGTAGGTGTATGTGCCTGACCTGTCCTCCTTTTCCTGTCAGTGAATCCTGACAGTACTCAAGTGTAGGGGCAGAGAGTTGAGTCTGCCTCTTGTTTTTCTCCGGAGCTTTCCGACTGACTTCTCCGAATTCTACCAAGCGAGACTTTTGGTAGGCTTGATCAATACTAGCAGGTGTATGTGCCTGCTAATTGCACTTCGCCGAACGTGTTTGAAGATATTCGTCATATGTCTTCAAATGAGCCTGCTGACTAGCTAGTGATGTATAACAGGTGTATGTTCCTGCATATAGTACTCCACCGGAATTGCCTGGTGGGATTGGGGTGATGCTGCCAGACGAGTCTGCTCGACAAGTAGAATTAAAACAGGCAGGTGTGTGTGCCTGCTCATTGCTTGCCATCAAGTTAGGTTGGTGGACTTCTCCGGAGATGGTAGAAATGAGAACCTGATCACTGTTAACCGGACTTCGCCTCTGGAGATTCGTCTTGCCTGCTCGGGTTCGAGGAACCAGAGTTGAACGCCTGGAGTTGGTACCCTCATCATGTTGAGGGCGCACTTCCGCATGGTTCTGGTCGCGATTTTTGGTGGGGGTCCTTGGGAAGGGCCCCTATCTTCTTGAATTAAGTCCCTGAGGGACCTTCTCATTCACCTCCCCAGAATAAGGGAGCGAATGGTGCTTGTGTCTCATGGATAACGACCCAAAACGGTTGGAGATGGTGGTTAGCACCGCCTACTTCTTGATCACTGGTCGTCGCTGTCCGGACGACCAGGGTGAGTTATTCATTTGGAGGGCTTGTCGGGTAGCCTCCAAAGTTGGAATGGTACTGTGTTGACTATACTCCTTAACCAGCACATTTGATACCCAGCGTTGAAGACGCTGAGAAGGTGATATCGTCCTCAGAGCGGACGATGATCCAGCAGGAGTAGCAACAGTGGCATTCACAGCAGCGGTATTCACAGGTATGAACTTGAGAGCATCCATTTCATAGAATGCATAAAATCTTTGAAAAGAGTGCCTATTTGATATAACAGACGTAATCAAGAAAAATTCAGCCACTACATCTTTCGGATGAGCACATATGTCAATGATTGTTTTTGTCGGCCCTCTCATTGAGTTTTAAATAGGGGCCTAACAAATAAGCAAAAAATTGTTTTAACTTGGTTAATGATTCACGTCAGGTTCACCATTTTTTGTTTCCCTCTAGAATTGGGGATGACCTCATTGATTTAAGGTTCAAACATTCCAAGCGGTTTCTAACGGGTTTGTTCGTAGAACCAGAAACATCCAATGATTCCATATCCATTTGAATCTACTTACCAAAGGTAGGTGCTCATTAGTTTTGGACTGATGAGGCTTAGGAATTTGCATTGGTCGATAGGATGGGAGGTCGGACTCATCACACCTTTTTTAGGGTAATTATTGTCTACTCTGGGACTCTCTTTACAGATTTAAGTTATGTTCATGAATCCTTATTACATTACCAAGTATAAAATGAGATTTCCTTTAGATATGACATTCAAATAATTGATATGTCAGAAATTTAGAGAATCTTTTATATGTATTCGAGGTTCTTCATCGATGGAGAATCATCTTTATTTGTTAGAGATTATTATTCAATGGTATCGTTTCATACATAAAAGTATCTTGGTCATTAGGATGACCATACTGGTTTTAAATCCTCTCAGTGGGGCACTTGAAGTTTATTGTCATTCAGAAGGACATTTATTATTTCAGAGTTCGGATCATACCCGCAGATGGGCTACCAACATATCCTTTGTTTTGGAAAAGGAATTAGAACCCACGTAGTTCGAGTAAGGGAAAATGATGTTTATGATTGATGGCTCAATAAAATATGTCACAATTACTTTTACACTCTAAGCTCGCGTGAGTCATGCTCGGTGTGAGAAACAAGAGGTATTAGTAAAACTAGACAGTTGTGGCATGAAAGATGAAAAAAATGATGTGGGGATTATGTATGTAGGACTGCCCAAAAAGATGAAGATTTGGATTTTACTTCAGGGAAGAAATCCATTAACAGTGTCCATAAAGGTATATGTACTTTATGGAGATTTTGATACTCTAATTTGGGGCTTACTCCTGAAAAAGAGGCCCAAATTAGGAGGGGACTTATGATTGGGTTTTACTCCTGAGAAGGAGATCCAGATCAAAAGTAAATTAGGACTGGTTAAGAGAAAATTAAGGGACTTGGGGATTACTCCTAAGTAGGATTACCATATTTGAGACAAGGGATTAATTTTAAAAAGGAGTCCCATGTTTGGGAATTTTAAGATTGGGGCTTACTCTTGAAAAGGATGCCCAGATTAGGGGACTTGGGGCTTAGTACTAAGGAGGATGCCCAGAATTGAGAAATAAGACTGGGGATTATTCTTGAAAAGGATTCCCAAGATAAGGGGTTCTCTCATCTTTAAAGGATGACGTTGAATGAATGAAATCTCAATATTTAGTGACAAAAAGATGTGTAAATCACTAGGTTTTGAGAAATGTTCCACGGATTTCCTTTCAGATAAGAAAGACAAATCAAGAAATCATGCCATAAATGGCTTTGAAGAGTGTATTGAAGACTGAATCTGGAATAAGAGAGGTGTAATGGCATAAGAGGGGTTAAATGGGAAAGAAAGGCAACCAAAAAGGCAGTGGCGTGCAAGCCCTGGCAGGCGCGCAAGTCCCGGCAGGCGCGCATGTACTACATGGGCATGCATGTCCTGGTCGCATTGGTATACCTGTGCGACACATGGTTACTTGTGCATTTGTAAACCTTCATGGTAATACTTGGGAGATCCTTGACCAATGCCTTTATAATTATCCTGAGGTACTTCCAGAAGAGATGTGCACAAGTTTTGGTGAGGAAGTAGGGAGGCGCACAAGTATGTTCATTTCCCTTAAGGGTAAAACACCTTAGGCACGCAAGTGTTAGTGAATTATAACACTTAGACCTTAATCCTCTTGTTTAGACCTTCCATTCTAGGTAAATAATTACCTTAGAAGTGTTCGGAAGACCTGAAGTAGAGACTTGGGCGTTCAGAGCTCTAAATCTGAATTCTGGAAAAAAATCCTCCCCAAATGGGGGGCCCACAGAATCTATTTATATGCTGGAGAAGACCCTGGGCGGTTATCCTTTAGGGCGCACAAGTCACTTGCACGACCATTAGGTGGCACGCATGTTTACTTGCACGACAGGGATGAAACCTGCGCGACCCTTGTGCTTTTGAAGCTTTGTTCCCGCCATTGTCGATTTTTGAAGCTTTCTTCAAAGGATGAATCAATTTGTGCTAAGTCATTTCCCTTTCTATTATTTTAGAAAATGTGACGAAAATGAGCGTCTACAGTGTCATATCATTGATCCCTTTTTTCTCATGAAGTTATATGATTCATTTAATGTTATTACATAATGGGGACTGTGATTTAAATGTTTCAAAGTGGTATGGGACACTTTGGAATGTTTAAATATTATTCTCTAAAGACTATTCTTAACAATTATCTTTACAATGTCACATACATTTGTAAAAAAGTTTCATTGTAAATTCACTTGAATATACATATCCTCATACAATGGATATTATTATTTCTTAATCCATATATAATTTTACATATAGTGTTCACTTTGATATTTATCTAATTAAATGATGAATTATTTATAAAACCGTATTATTTATTCAATACCAATATTAGATAAAGAATATTGTTTATTTTTATTGTTAGATATATAGAATGCATTAAAATGGTATTGACTAATAGATATCAAAAATCATATATCTCCTTGATGTATCGATAAGTTCTCATGAGACAAATTAGTTTATCCAATAAGAATAGTCAAACTGTCTTGTGAAAGGTCTTGATGGTATAGGTTTTCATATTCCTCAGACATGATTTCCATTAAGAAAGAATTGACCTCATTTAATTTCAATTATTTTCACCAAGGATATATTTAATCAATATATATGGATACATGTCTTTTTTATTTATTTATATTTTATGTTTTTTAGTTTCTTAGCTTGCTATATTTATTTTTCCTTATCTAGTTAATTAAATGTAATGTGTTTTCAGTTATTATATAGACATATTGTTTATTCACTTCCTTCTAATTGTATATTTTATATGGAATATGAGTTCAGTTATTCACCATGTCATAATTATTATTCTCATTAATTTATTATTTCTTTGTATGCATTATTCTCTTACTGAACATTTGGTCTCACCCTTATTATAATTCATTTTCATGGAATCCAAGAAGTGTACTAGGAATGATATATAGGGATTTACTAGTTCGTATAAAGTTATCCACAAAGTTGATTATTTATAAAAGAAAATTCTATTGTAAAAATTATATTCATTTGAAATATAAGACTCGTTTTTGTATATGGTTTTCCAAGTCTACAAAACTCTAGTTCATTTGTGATTGGATTCCTTATAATCATGCGAATGTAATTAGTATTAGATTTTTTCTTTGGTCTATCTAGGGTCGGGTCACTACATAGTTCATGCTCATGAGTTATGTTCAAATGGCTAAGAAATAATTTCATTAGGACTATAGATATAACGTTATGATCTGAAGGAGTATTTAAATGAACATGTTTTATTCACCATTATTATTGTAGAGGTGCTTCACACTCTATGGCCTCATGATCCAGGATTTGTTAATAGTGTTATTCACTTAATGTGTTACACGCTGATGAATAATTTTATGATTTTTATTTCAAATTATCAGGTTCTGGTTTCTAAAGCTATTATGAAGGTCAAGTTATGAATTTTATCATCTTCACTATATCCATTCTGGGGGGGCGGGGGTATGGTGGAGTGTAGAAAGGAAAAGGATGTGAACCCTAAATTGGATGATTCTGAGCTGAAATTTGAGGATCCAGGAAGAAATTCAATTTGTGGATCAGTGGATGATGATTACTTTAGTCATAAGGACCTATTTAGCCTCTTTAAAAAGAAGCCTTATGGTGATCATCGGGGTGATGGACTTAAGAAAAGCATCATTGATGCTACTAAAACTTTGGGTAATTATTCCTTCATTGATTATGAATATTTTTCTGCTGGAATAATTATTCTAAAGGGATGGATTGCACATGTTTCAATGAATGAATGTGCTATTGAAGAAAGAATAAATTTGTGAAGGTTTTCAATCACCACATGGGTCGTAAATCTGAAGGGGGTGAAGCCATGGAAGTTTCACGAGCTCACTGCTAGGATTGATAAGATATTTGGTGTTGTTGAGTGGAATATGATAGTGATGGGTCATAGGTTTTACCACATTAGTTTTTCATCGGATGAGATAAAGCACCATGCCTGTAGTTTTGAATCGGTCCCTCATAAACTTTTCTTCCTTCAGATTCATGAATGGGATCAGAATTTCAATCCCAGTTATGTCAAGAACTCTAATGCACAAATATGGATGAGGGTTTGTAATCTTAATTGTCTATATTGGGATCCTAAAATTATCTGGGATATCACATCGTTGGTTGGGAATCATATTATGCTTGATTAGCAAACTGAAAACCCCACGTTTGGTCACTATGTTAGATTTCATATAGTGGTTGATATGTCTTCTAATTTAGTGGAGGAAGTTATGTCAACCAAGAAAGAAACACCCTCACCCTTGTAATTCTTTTTGAATGATATCCCAAATTCTTCTTGAATTTTCACTTCTTTGGTCACATTGTCTCATAATGAAACATGAATAAATTTTCCAACATCTGCATGGTCCGAGGGCATGATGAAGTGAATTAAAGAAGATGTAGGGGAAATAAATAAGCCTCTGCAACTGATCCCTGGCATTCTCACTCTAATTAATCTCCTCTTGTGACTCCCACCAATAAGGTAGGGTGTAATGGTGGGGGCTATCTGATTGTTGAAGCGGCTGCTCAATATTTTAAGGAGGTTGCTGTAAATTGTGATGCTCACTTTGAGGAGTCTATCATACTGGCTCCTGCCATGGAGATCAGTAAGAAGTTTCATGACCAGGATCTAGATCTCGGTCATCGTTCTGATTTGGTCACAGGTCCTGATTTGGATTTTGTTTCTCCTGATGAAGTCCCTGGGAAATATTTTTGTTTAGAAACCATTCATGACTTGGTCACAAGCTTTGCTAATGTTGCAATACATGTTGAAGACCAATTCATATCTCCTTCGCCCTCATTTCCAGCTTCTGATAAAAGTATCCCTACAGATCCAGATGTAGGTCATGGAAGAAAACCTATTGCGGAACCTAGTCATGGTGAACATATATGTGCAACCCCTACTAATCCTGTCTAGTTCTTGCAGGTTCATGTGGCTATGGTTGCAAAAAGGGTTATACCTTTTTGTCTACTGTCTGTCCAAATTGACTCTGGAAATAGGTTTTCTTTCCTCAATATTGATGATTCTAATGGAGAGGATAATGACCTAGCTTTGGATGAACATGTGCAAGTACTTCCATTGGCACTGGTATTGTTTCTTCTGATAATAAATTTTCACTAACAAATGATGGGCCTAGTACTAGGGTCAGATCAATAAAATGAAAATATTTTTTTGGAATTGTCAAGGGATTGGGAACCCTCCCATGGTCAGGTCCTGCAGTCATTTTATCATGACCAACATGCCCTTATTGGATGGTATTTATGAACCAAGGATGAAGTTTGAGAATTGGGGGTCTTTCAAATGGTCTTCTCTGGGTTACTCATTTTTTTTTCAAATAATCTCTTCGATACAAACTCTGAATATTTGTGGGTACTCAAGAATGATAGTGTTCTAATTAGTTATTTTTTGACTGATTTTCAATCTGTTAATCTTACATGTTGTTTTGGTAATCCCACCCTTTCCATGAAACATATGTATGATTTCAATATCTACACAATAAGACGAGAACAATGGAGAAACATAGTTGATATTTCTGAGAATATTTCCAATATTTGGGTTCTATTTGGTAAATTCAATACATTCCTAAGACCCGAACAAAGAAATGATGATAACTTTTTTCATGCTTCAGCTTTTGAGCTTTCATCTTCTATTGATAAGTGTGGTCTTATAGAGGTACCTATTTTTAGAGAATAATTTACGTGGATTTGATAGACTATTAAGAGGAGACATGAAAGTAAATTAGACAGAAGCTTTGTTCAATGGAATGATATGTATGAGCCGATTTGTTTTTTCTTGGATAACTCCTCCATGAATAAATTCTAACCACAATCCCATTATTGTAGATGTTTTTTTCGAACATTGAGTTCAATACCTCTTCCATTCAAGTTCAATAATGCTTGGGTGGTTATTCTAGGCTGTGGAGAAACTATCTTGGATGCCTTGGAAAATCAATACTTGGGTAGAATTTCTCACATTCTATGCTGTGAATTAATGTTAGACAAGGAATGTCTAAGAAAATGCAGCAAATACACCTTTGAATCCATTGATAATGGAATTAGGGAGGCTGAAACGTTTCTATAAAACTGACAGCAAACTAACCTACCTCCGGACATGGAAACTCAAAATGAGATTCAGGCTACAAGAAATATGGACAAGCTTTTGGATATGAAAGAAAAATTGGAACTGAATCAATTTTATATTAGATTCTTGAAGGATGGAGATAGAAACTCAAATATGTTTCACTGCATGAATAGGGAGAAAAAGGCTATGATAATTCTTTAAGAAATTAATATAGAGGGTAATCTATTTTCCTATGAGAATAATATTGAAAATGCTCCCATAATTTAATTTTAGAATATTTACTCAGATCATGGTGAGGATAACTCTTAGAAAATAATTCAATGTTTTGAATCTTCTATTCAGGATTGTCAAAAAAAGGAAGCTTGTTCATATCCGCAAGTCAAAAGAGATACATGACCCCCTCTTCTATTTGAATATTGATAGTGTGGTAGACCCCAATGGATTTACAAATAAATTCTGCATGTTATACTAGTATATTGTCCATCTTGAGGTAACAAATGTTGTGAATGGTTTTTTAGATCAGCTTATATGACCTTTGGATTGAATTCTAACTTCAATTCATTAATCACTAAGAATGATAATTACCTTGAAATTAAGGATTTCAAGCCTTCTACTATTGGTAAAACTATACCAAAACTGATTAGCAAGATCAAAACCAATCATCTGGGTGGTATTCCAAAGGGACATATCTCTAGTAATCAATATGGCTTTTTTCTGGACCGATTATTCAGAACTATCTCTATACTGCTTCTAAGTGTGTTAATTCCATGAGAAGAAATGTAGAGGATGGTAGCATGGAATTGAATATTTATATCTATAATTATTTTTACACCATGAGATGGAGGTTTATTTTCACCATTGTCAAAATGCATGGGTTCTCACAGAAGTTCATTACCCTCATTGGCACCATTCTCAGAAGTACCAAACTCTCCATTCTGGTTAATGGCTCTCTTAGGGGCTTCTTTCAATGCTCAATACGGGCCAGGCATGAAACCCCTCTCTCTATAATGCTTTTTATTATTTCGAAGGATTACATAAGCTGGTGACATACTGATCTTGAATATTTTGGATTGTATCAGAATATGAAAATAGGGCGAGAACTATGTGCCCCCTCACAACTTATTTACGTGGATGATATTCTACTCTTAGGGAGAGTGGATAAAGAAATCATCTCTTATATCAAGCGAATATTTTAAAACTACAATGAGTTTTCAGGTTAGGTCATTAATTGGGGGAAATCATCTATTATGTTTGGTTGAGGAATTATTACAATAAGGAAAAATAGAGTTTCCTTGTATCTTTGTGTTAAGACAGGATTACATTCATTCTTTTACCTTGGAGTACAACATTTTGGGGGCAGAGTTAAAATGTTTCATTTGGAAAAAATTTCTCAAAGAATCACAAAATATTGTGCAAACTAGAAGGGGAAAACATGTCTCAAGCAGGGAGGATATGTCTTTTTAATGTAGTGATCACATTGTTGTTTGTTTATTACATTTTTATAAATGGACTGGAACCCTTATTAAGGAGCTATGTGGGAAAATACGAAATTTAATTTAGACTGGATCGATTCATGAGAAGAAGATGGTCACTGCTATGTGAAAATACTGCGTCAAAACAATCCACATGGGTGGACTGGGTGTCAAAGATATATGACTATTCAATTACACCTTAATCAACAAGTTCACTTGTAATTTAATGTGAGAATCTGATGACTCCATGGAATTCCATAGAACCAGGTTTGTTGGAATGCTCTATAATTGGTATTCTAACTCTCTTTTCTCATATGTTTGGCCTACCATAAAGCATACACATACAAATCGTATGGCGTGATCAAAATAGATTGTGTGCATGTATTCCCCTATGAACTTCTGGACTACTCCTTTGGTGTATTTTCCCATTTGTGATGATACTGTAATCCCTCCACTCCTAAGGGAGACATCCATTGCAGATTTTCATGGTAATTCACTAATTCACAGCATGCTTCCAGATCATGTTGGCATGGAAATAAAAAGGTACAACTATAATGATTGTGACACACTGGTCTAGATGCAAAATTTAAATGGAATGATCACCACAAGGGACTGTTACATGTAACTTTGTGGTGTTTCCTTGGATCCTCCATCATGGGTTACAACATTTTATAATCCCTTTATCCCTCGGCCTCCTCAATGCTCATATAGAAAAACTGGAAAAAGTGGCTCCCCTTATAGGCCATGTTGTAGCGATCTGGAGTGAACTTGTCTACAGTCTACATGTTCTACATAGAGGAAGATGAAACTATTTATCATGTATTTGTGTCCTACAAACTTATTTCCAGGACATGGACTTATGTACAGGGGATTGTTCGCTGCTACCTCTCCTCTAAATCTGTTAAAGGGCTGCTGCAATCCACCTACAAGACAAAATAAAGTGAGTTGGTCCATGATCATCTCTTAATAGCCATGACCAGTTTTCTATCCTTCGTATGGAATGTATGAGATGCTTTGATTTTTAAGAGCACTTCTCTATCATTTCATGTAGGTGTAAAGGCTATACATTGTGAAATCCTTACTTCTTCCAACATTCAAACTTGATCCATGATGAATGATGTCTTTGGTCTTGAATTGTCTAGGATCCTTAGTGTTAATGGCAGGGTGAAGAAACCATTGATGATGAAACATGTTCAATGGATTCCACCCATCTCTCGATGGTTGAAGGTAAATGTTGATGAGGAAACTTATGTCACACCAGGTCCTTCCAGGTATGGTGGATTCTTCCACCTCACAGGGGGTTTATTAAAGGATTTTTCTTCCAATTCATTGGAAAAGGGTGTGCAATTTATGTTGAGATTTGGGATATGATAAAGGAAATCGAGAATGCTATCAACTATGGCTGGCATGACTTACGGATTGAGTTAGACACGTCTGTTAGAGTTCAAATCCTTTGGGATTGGTAAAGGAATGTTCCATGGAAGATGTTACAAGTTTGGGTTGAGTGCCTCCGGCTTGCAGACTCCCTATCACTTCATGTTCTACATGTTTATCATGATGCCAATCATGATGAGGATGCTCTCTCCATGAGGAATATTTCAAAGGTTAGTTCTAGTTGGTCTTTTGTTTTACCAATGTTTTGTAATAGCTTTGTTCAGGATGATTATTATGGTAAGGTTTATACTCATCATTATGGAATGCCTCTCTGATACCACACTGTGTAGTTTATGTTTTTTAATTTATTTTCTTTGGAGCAGTATTTCATGCCTCTTTATCTTCTTGGTATATCCATTCTAGAGTGCAATTTAGTGTTAAAATAATAATTTATGTGTTGCATATGGTTGTTAAAGAGGTAGAAAGTAACCAGATAGTTTCAATGTTGAATTATAATAATCCTAAAAAATGATTCTATTTTAGTGTTAAGTAATACAAGAACATTAATCTCTTATTGATGACTTAATATCATCAAAATTTGAGTAATCAGATTAATACAGGAAGAATAAAATCCTTGAAACAAATTAGGAGTCACATTGGAAGAAGTGTCTCATGGTGAAGAGAGACATGTCATCATGCTTAAAATCTATTGAGGATACTTATAAGTCTATAAAAAATAGAGGAACATTCATGGAAGTAGAGTGTAATTTTTAAGGAGAGGTAGTGCATCATGGGTGAGGAGTCAACAAACCCTAAACGTTGTCAAGAAAGTGTACCTTGCATGGAGTGAAAATGGTCGAAACATTTTATCTATAAAACTACTATTGTGTAATGTATTTTATGAAAATCCACACATCATCGGTACATCATTGGTGTATTCCCCATAAATCTAGAAAATTATAGGGAACCAAGTAATATATTTTTTTATGTTCCTAGATTACATTCCTTTAAATCTTTTTTTGAGTAATTGTTCTATCAAGAATTACAGAATAAACATAGTTCCCACCAAATAGAGAATATGATCCTAAAAGAAAGATAAAATTGGTAAATGTAAAGTTATTTTACATGAAAACCCTAATTCACCTTCACTATCAGTGTTCCTCTAGTTGAAAAAATACATGACATCTGAAAAATTTAATTGGGTGTGTTAAAAATATACATCAACCCGATGCCTCTATTATTCAAAAATATATATCCAAAAGGGTATTGATTTTTTCTCCTTATTTTTATGATTTGAATCATGTAAGTATCCTTATATCTCTTAATTTGATAATTTATACTGAATAAAAAGGGATACATGACTTAAAGGTAAATTTAATTATTTGTGATAAAGGGATAAAAGAATAGTTTTACATTTTGAACAAAAAAAGGTGAGGTTAAACCCCATATATCATCAAATTTCATTGGTTTGATGGTATGATATCTCAAAAGAAATATAATTTTTGATGAATGAACATAAAAACACATATATTTTAGGGTTTAATGAGAATTTCCATAATGATTTTATAAACCTCAAAAACATTTGAATTGTTCGAAGGAGGGTCATGTTTCATTATGACCACATGGTCGAGTTTTGATATAAAGGATTACACATTTTAGTCATAAAATAACGAATACATGTGTAACATTAATGTTAGTATTGTGCATGTCATCACTAAAGCACTACATTTTTTGAGTACCAAATATAAATATAAAATGTCAACATCAATATCATATTATGGAGTTATTGAGGATATATGAGGTATTTATCTTATAAATTTTTATTTAATACTCTTTAATTTTATCTGATTTGAATGTTACAGTGTTTTGAAACATGATGCTTATATGTTTACAATTTTTATAAACCATTTAGTTGTAAAAAGTAACCATTTATCATTGAGAGATATGAAAAACAAATATTTTTTTTGAACCCTTAAATGATCAATGGTAGTTCATTTTTAAGGAAAAAATAATTTGGGTGATGATAATGTTGAAGATGCTATGCATTTTTTTGATATTTCTACATCTATTACATTAATATTTCAAGATAAAAAAGAACACAATATAGACATAGTCTTTGAAATATTAAATGACTATATATAAGGGATATGAAAAAACACAAGATTACTTTCCTAATGATTTTGGAAAATAACTATTGTCTACTTTTTTTGAAACTAATACATGAGATTACTCTATCATATATATTAAAATATATAAATATTGTTCATTGTTTATTATTTATGAATTAATTGATAAATTCGGAAGATTTAGTTAAACATATTTTATTGATAAAAAGGGATATTCAGGTATTTACGAAACATAGAAGTGTAAAAATTCTTTTTTAACTAGGACATTTAAATCTTTAGATGTCGATCATTTCTTCCACTTCTAAATTATTTTTTTCATCAATTTTACTAACACATTTTTCACTTGAAGAAGACTGATATCTGTTAGTTTTTTATGAATCTTAAACATATAATGACACTATTTATATAAAATGGATACTTAAATTCATAAATTGTGATTATTTTTGTATATTATGTTCAATATTCATCAATTACAGTTACACATCTTTTTGTAAGATAATCCTAATATAATTATATTTTTGTTAATATTCCTTTATATTTATCATTTCTAGATATTAAATTTTATTTATCTATATTAGTTTACATAGTAGATATAATTTTTATTCTATTATTAAAAATTACTTATTTACATATAAAATCATTAAATTATAATAAAATATAGGTATATAGAATTTCATTGAATTTTAATATTTAAATGATAAGAATGAATGTAGATGAATATTTATTATGAATGTGCAAGTTTTTCACATTAATACATATCAAATAATTAATTAATTTATTGAAAAATATTTTTTTTGTGAAAATTATATGTATCACTACTAGTGGTCCTCATAATGTAGAGTCGTATTATTCTCCAAAAAATAATATATATAGATTTTGTAGATGTGAGATTATTAATATCACATATTATTCACTTTCATAGGGGGAGAATATGTTAGGAATTGAATTTATTGATTATCATAATCTAATAAGTGAAATGGAAAAGTAATTTAAGTGTTATTTGGACATGAAAATATGTCATTGATTTTTTTATAACATGATTTTGAGGATAATGGATGAGAGTGTGAAAGACTATCAATGTCAATTCATAAAGATATAATCTATCATTTATTTTTGGTCCAATTGTTCAAATAATACAGAAATAACTAAAAATATTTAATTTATTTAATTATATATGAAAGTTGACCTTTATGAAATGAAATAAACTAAAAATAGGTGGATATCATTTTCATCATTTTGTGATTTAGATATTAAAAAGAAAATTTAATTCAAAATACTCTTTCTGAAAACAATATAATGGAAAAAAAAAGTTTTAAAACCAAAAAATATTAAATAAAATTCCATTTTGATTGTATAAGTTCTTTATTAAGTAATTTAGTTAATGATATAACATTTAAAATATTTTTATTATGTTGTAATATTATAAAATATGAACACATTTTGTCTATTGGTCATAAAAAACATTATACAACATAAAGAGTTTTAATATATCTTTTTTATAGTGATTGTAAAGATTAGAATATATTAAGGTTTATAATAAAATATAATTTGAACATAATTAAGAAGAAATAGTCGTGAAAATTAGGATTTTACCCTATAAAGACGATTTTTAAGATCTACCAATGGATATGAAATCATTAGGCTTTTCCATTAACTAATCACAGTCCACAATTCAAAAATTGGTACTGTACAGAAATAAATTATGGGATAAGTTTATGCTTATAGAGATAACCACACAAGACATGCTCACCGAGGAACCTAAATAAAATAATACCACTACAAACCATAACCTTAGGGTGTACCCTGGTGTAATAAAAGGTTACCTATCTACATAATTGTAGTATGCAACTATAAATATATTTTCTTTAATAATTATTATACTAATCCCTTTAATTATTAATAAATACCTAACTATATACAAGATTATATAACAATATTGATAAAATTTTAATTTTGATATGAAGAAATAAAAATTTTATTTTTGGTAAATATATATTAAAAATGGTATTTTTGATAAATTGAATAGATTTGAAATAATTTTTTTAAATAGTATTATTAAATAATATTTTTTCAAACATAAATGGTAGTATAATTTAATGAACCCCATTTTAATTTATATAAAGGATAGAAATTTTGTTTCCTAAAACTATTAATGTTCAATAAATATGGATTTTTTATTAAAATAATAAATTAAAAAATTTAAATAAATATTAACCTAAAAAAATATCATTTTTTAAACTATCATGTCAATTTTATTCATTGGATAATTTTTCATAATTTTCTCAGATAATTGAATTTTTTTGATAAAAATTCAAAATGGCATAAATATATGACATGTATTATGACATCATAATTGAAAAAAATTGATGTAGTAAATTAGACAGATGCTTTGTTCAAGTGAATGATATGTATCCGGTGATTGTTGTTTCTTGGATAACTCCTATATGATTAAATTTGAATCACAATCCCATTATTAT
The DNA here is from genome assembly GCA_963277665.1 of Viscum album. Taxonomy (NCBI): domain Eukaryota; kingdom Viridiplantae; phylum Streptophyta; class Magnoliopsida; order Santalales; family Viscaceae; genus Viscum; species Viscum album. The sequence continues at coordinate 831,111,137 of OY728153.1, read as the reverse complement.
AGATTTTTTTTTCAACATTGAGTTTAGTACCTCTTCCCTTCAAGTTTAATAATGCTTGGGTGGTTATTCTAGGCTGCAGAGAAACTGTCTTGGATGCCTTAGAAAATAAATAATTGGTAGACTTTCTCACATTCTATGTTGTGAATTAATGTTATACAAGGAAAGGATGAGGAAATGCATCAAATACACATTTTAATCCATTGATAATGGCATTAGGGAGGCTAAAAATTTTATATAAAACTATCAACAAACTAACCTTCCTCAGGGCTTGGCAACTCAGAATGAGATTTAGGCTACAAAAAATCTTGACAAGCATTTGGAACTGAAAGAAAAATTGGCACAAAATCAGTTTAGTATTAGATGCTTAAAGGATGGAGATAGAAACTCAAATCTGTTTCACTACTTGAATAGTGAGATAAAGGCTATTATAATTCTTTAGGCCATTAATATTGAGGGTAATCTCATTTCCTATGAGAATGATATTGAAAATGCTCACATAATTTAATTGCAGAAGATATACTTAGATCATGGTGAGGATAACTCTTAGGAAATAATTCAATGTTTTGAACCGCCCATTGGGGATTGTCAAAATTTGGAAGCTTGTTGATATCCCCAAGGAAAAATAGATACATGACTCCATCTTCTATTTGAATATTGATAGTGTGGGAGACCCCGATGGATTTACGAATAAATTCTTCATGTTATACTAGGATATTGTCCATCTTGAGGTAACATATGTTGTGAATGATTTTTTAGATAATCTTATATGACCTTTGGAATGAATTATAACTTCATTGATTTAATCACCACGAAATATAATTACCTTGACATTAAGGATTTAAATCCTTCTACGATTGGTAAAACTATAACAAAAGTGATTAGAAAGATCAAAACCCATCATCTGGGTGGCATTCCAAAGTGACATATCTCTAGTAATCAATATGGCTTTTTTAGGATGAAACATTCAGAACTATCTCTATACTGCTTCTAAGTGTGTCAATTCCATGAGAAAAAATGTAAAGGATGGTAACATGGAATTGAAGATTTAAATCTATAATTCTGTTTACACCGTGAGATGGAGCATTATTTTCACCATTCTCAAAATGTCTGGGTTCTCACAGAAGTTCATTGACCTCATTGGCTCCATTCTCACAAGTTCCAGACTCTCCATTCTAGTCAATGGCACTCATAGGGGCTTCTTTCAATGCTCAATAGGGGTCAGGTATGACAACCCTCTCCCTGGTATGATTTTTAATATTTCAAAAGATTACTTATGCTGGTGCCTTACTGATCTTAATAATTTTGGATCATATCAGAAGATGAAAATAGGGTGAGAACTATGTGCTCCCTCACAACTTCTATATGTGGAGGATATTATGCTCTTCAGGAGAGTGGATAAAGCAATCATCTCTCGTATCAAGGGAATATTTTCACACTATGAGGAGTTTGCATGTTAGGTCATTAATTGGGGGAAACCATCTGTTTTGTTTGGTAGATGAATTATTACATCAAGGAAAAATAGAGTTTCCTTATATCTTGGTGTTAAGACATGAGTAATTACATTCATTTACCTTGGTGTACAACGTTTCCAGGGAAGAGTTAAAATGTGTCACTTGGAAAAAATTTCTCGAAGAATCAAAAAATAGTATGAAAACTGGAAGGGGAAATACATTTCTCAGACAGGGAGGATGTGTTTGTTTAATATCAAGATCACAATGTTGTTTGATTATTCCTTTTTTATAAATGGCTCGGAACCCTTATTAATGAGCTATGTGTAAAAATCAGAAATTACATTTTCACTGGATCGATTAACGAGAGGAATATGATCACTGCTATGTGAAAATACTACATCAAACCAATCCACATGGGTGGACTTGGTGTCAAAGATATACGACTATTCAATGACACTATAATCAACAAGTTCACTTGTAATTTAATATAAGTATCTGACGAATCCTAGAAATTCCTTTGAACCAGGTTTGTTGGAATGACCTATAATGGGTATTCTAACTCTATTTGCTCATTTATTTGGCCTACCTTAAAGAATGCATATAAAAATCGTATGGCGTGATCGAAATAGATTGTGTGCAATCATTCCCCTCTGAACTTCTGGACTACTCCTTGGTTGTCTTGGCCCATCTGTGATGATACTGTAATCCCTACACTCCTAAGGGAGACATCCATTGCATATTTTCATAGTAATTCACTAATTCACAGCATGCTTCCAGATCATGTTGGCATGGAAATAAAAATGTACTTCTATAATGATTGTGACACACTGGTCTAGCTGTAAAATTTAAATGGAATGATCACAACAAGGGACTATAATAGGAATCTTTTTGGTATTTCCTTGGATCCTCCATCATGGGTTATAACATTTTATAATCCCTTTATCCCCCAGCCTCCTCAATGATCATCTAGAAAAACCATAAAAAGTGGCTCCCCTTATAGGCCATGTTGTAGCGATCAGGAGTGAACCTGGATACAGTCTACATGTTCTACCTACATGAAGAAGAAACTATTTATCATGTATTTGTGTCCTAAAAACTTATTTCCAGGATATGGACTTATGTGTAGAGGATTTGTCGTTTCTACCTCTCCTCTAAATCCGTTAAAGGGATGATGCAATCCTCTGGAAAGACCAAATAAAGTGAGCAGGTCCATGATCTTCTCTTAGTTTCCATGACCAATTTTCTATCTTTTGTATGGAAGGAATGAAATGCCTTGATTTTTAACAGCAGTTCTCCCTCATTTCATGCAGGTGTAAAGGCTATACATTTTGAAATCTTAACTGCTTCCAACATTCAAACATGATACCTGAGGAATGATTCCTTTGGTCCTGTATTGTTGAGGTTCCCTGGTGTTAATGGTAGGGTGAAGAAACCATTGATGATGAAACATGTTCGATGGATTCCACCCATCTCTCGACTGTTGATGGTTAATGATGATGGTGAAACTTATGACACTCCAGGTCCTTCTAGGTATGGTGGAGTCTTCCACACTCATAAGGGGTTTATTAAAGGATGTTTCTTCCAATTCATTGGAAAACGGTGTTCAATTTATGTTGAGATTTTTCTATGATAAAGGTAATCGGGAATGTTGTCCACTATGGCTGGCACGACTTATGTCTTGAGTCAAACACATCTGTTATAGTTCAAATCCTTTGGGATCGGTCAAGGAATGTTCCATGGAAGATGTTACATGTTTATGTTGAGTGCCTCCGGATTGTAGACTCCCTATCACTTGATGTTATACATGTTTATCATGATTCCAATCAAGTTGATGATGCTCCATCCAAGAGGAAGATTGTAATGGTTAGTTCTTGTTGGTCTTCTGTTTTACATAAGTTTTGTAATAGCTTTGTTCAGGATGATTATTATGGTATGGTTTATACTCATCATTATCAAACGCCTCTTTAATACCACACTGTGTAGTCTATGTTTTTTAATTTATTTTCTTTGTAGCAGTATTTCATGCCGCCTTATCTTCTTGGTATATCCATTCTAGAGTACAATTTAGTGTTAAAATAATAATTTATGGGTCACATATGGTTTTTAAATAGGTGGAAAGTAACAAGATATTTTCAATGTGGAATTATCATAATCCTAAAAAAAATTATTCTATTTTAGTGTTAAGTAATACAAGTACATTAATCTTTTTTTGATGACTAAATATCATCAAAATTTGAGTAATTAGATTAATACAGGAAGAAAAAAATCCTAGAAAAAAATTAAAAGTCCCATATTAAGAAGAGTCTCATGCTGAAGAGAGACATATCATCATGCTTAAAATCTATTGAGGATACTTATAAGTCTATAAACAATGGAGGAACCTTCATGTAAGTAGAGTGTAATTTTTAAGGAGAGGTAGTGCACCATGGGTGAGGAGTGAACAAAGCCTAAACACTGTCAAAGAAGTTCCCCTTGCATGGAGTGACTATGGTCAAAACATTTTATCTATAAAACTAGTGTTGTGTAATGTGTTTTCAGAACATCCACACATAATTAGTACATCATAGGTGTATTCCCCCTAAATATTGAATGTTATAGGGAACCAACTAATATTTTTTTATGTTCTTAGTTTACTTTCCTTTAAAACTTTTTTGATTTATTTTTCTATCAATAACTATATAATGAACATAGTTCCCACCAAATAGAGAATAAGATCCTAAAAGTAAGATAAAATGGGTAAATGTAAAGTTATTTTACAACACAAGCCTAATTCACCTTCACTATCAGCGTTCCTCTCGTTGCAAAAATACATGATATTTGAAAAATTTAATGGGGTGTGTTAAAAATATACATCAATTTGATGCCTCTATTATTCAAAAATATATATCCAAAAGGGTAATGATTTTTTTCTCATTATTTTTATGACTTGAATCATGTCAGTATCCATATATCTCTTAGTTTGATAATTTATACTGAATAAAAAGGGATACATGACTTAAAGGTAAAGTTAATTATTTGTGATAAAGGGATAAAAGAATAGTTATACATTTTGAACAAAAAAGGTGAGGTTAAACCCCATATATCATCAAATTTCATTGGTTTGATGCTATGATATCTCAAAAGAAATAGAATTTTTGATGAATGAACATAAAAACACATAAATTTTACGGTTTAATGAGAATTTCCATTATGATTTTATAAACCTCAGAAACATTGTAATTATTAGAATGGAGATCATGTTTTATTATGATCACATGGTCGAGTTTTGATATTAAGTATTACACATTTTAGTTAAAAAATAACGAGTACATGTTTAATATTAATGTTAGTATTGTGAATGTCATCACTAAAGCACTGCATTTTTTAGTGCCAAATATAAATATCAAATTTCAACAATAATATCATATTATGGAGTTATTGAGGATATATGAGGTATTTATCTTATAAATTTTCATTTAACACTCTTTAATTGTATTTGAGCTAAATGTTATAGTCTTTTGAAACATGACGCTTATATATTTATAATATTTTTAAAAAATTTAGTTGTAAATAGTAACCATTTATCATTGAGAGATATGAAGAACATATATTTTTTGTAGACCCCTTAAATGATCAATGATTGTTCATTTTTTAAGGAAAAAATAATTTGGGTGATGATAATGTTCAAGATACAGCACATTTTGGTGAGATTTGTACATCTATTACATTAATATTTCATGATAACAAAGAACATAGTATAGACATAGTCTTTGAAATATTAAATGACTATATATAAGGGATAGGGAAAACACATCATTACTTTCTTAATTATTTTGGTAAATAACTATTATCTACTTTTTTTTAAACTAATACATGTGATTACTCTATCATAGATATTAAAATATATAAATATTGTTCATTTTTTTCATTTAGGATTTAATGGAAAAATTCACAAGATTTAGTTAAACATATTTTATTAATAAAAAGGGATATTATATTATTTAGGAAACACACAATTGTAGAAATTCTTTTTTAACTTGGATATTTAAATCTATAGATGTCGATCATTTATACCATTTCTGAATTATTTTTTTCATCAATTTTACTGACACATTTTTCACATAAATATGACTGATATAAGTTATTGTTTTATGAATTGTACACATATAATGACACTATTTATTTAAAATGGATACTTAAATTCATAAATGGTGATTATTTTTTATATTTTGTTCAATATTCATCAATTCTAGTTACACATCTTTCGGTAAGATAATCCTAAAGTAATTATATTTTTGTTACTATTCCTATATATTTATCATTTCTAGATAATAAATTTTATTTATCTATATTAGTTTAAATAGTATATATAATTTTCATTCTATTATTAAAAATTACTTATTTACATATAAATTCATTAAATACTAATAAAAAATAGGTATATTGATTTTCATTGAATTAAAATATTTAAATGATAAGCATGAATGTATATGAATATTTATTATATAGCGAACCATGAATTTTACATAAAACATTTCATGATTTTAAGCATAATTAATCTTCAGAGTACAAGCCAAGGATTGTTAAGTCTAGTGTCTTGGAAGACTATGTACATATAACCTAAAACATGGGACTAAATAAACTTCTTTATTTAATATCCATAAAGAGCTTCTAACTTCCTTTGAGCTCTTACATCTTCATAGTGTACCCTGGGGAACACATGAAAAAAGGGATGAGCTAAAAATTCCCAATAAGGAAATGAACATAAGGATACATATCAAGCACATGAGTCAAGAGTCATGACATAATGATATCCAAAGCCTGAAACTTATGAAATCATTTAATATAAGCATGGGATTAAATAAACATGGAATCATATAAATGTGGCAGAATCATAAATCATATCATTATTACGGGACAAGGCGAACCGCCAATCCTGTTTCCCATTTCAGTACGGGTCAAGGCTAACCGCCAATCCCGTTTCACATCGCATCTCATGAGGCTTATCCTTACCCAATGCATTAGAGTGCTATCTATGTGCACCCATCTCAACATATTCATGAATATTCTTTCCACAAAAATAATCTTTCCACATAAATAATCATATATAATCAACCATACATAAACATAAGGTTACCCATGGAATGAATTGGGTACCATAATCATGACATAAAACATATCCAATGGGCATATCACGAAAGTTTCCATGAAAGGAAAGGATTAGAACATACATGGAAATTCATAGCGTAAAATAGTCATATAACATGGTAAGTGGTGTCAAATATAAGTGAAAACATATAAAAAATGTATTTATAAACATTATCATTAAAACATTTTGGTGTGGTTTTAAAGAAAACACTCTACATCTTTTCAGATAGAAAAGAGGAAATTCTTTTATATAAAACTAGAATTGAACCAAGAAGGTTTTTATAATAAAAATACTAATTTTATAAATAAAATGGTGTTTTAAAACATAAGATAGAGTGAACTTTAAATTTGGGTAAAAATTTGGGAAGTCCCCTTAAAACAGGTTGGCTTATCGGAAAGTTTTAAGGAGGGAATCTTTCAAAATGATGTATATCCTCGAAATAATGTGATGAAAGGATATTGATATAAGAATCTTGTACAACTAACCAGAAGTCATAAGACTCACATAGATAGATAAGATAAAATCATTTTGAAAGAAAAATAAGGCAACCAGAAAGAACAAAGAAGGTTCGAGTATAATTCCTTACAATTTTATCGGCATGGTGTTGGGTGTGACCAAGAGGGATTGATGAGAGAGAAATGGGGTATCTCATCACTTATAAATCCAGAAGGAAGTATGGGGGAGGTTTTTAAATATACCCCATAATTTTCTAGTACATATATAAAGGCATAGTATATGGGACAATCTTGATTAAGAGAGAAAAGGAGAGGATCCCTTACCTCAAATCCGGTGGTGTTCTCCACTTGTTATTAATGACCTCTTGAGACTTCCTCCTTTGAGAACATCTTAAGGGGAGTGTTTTTGGTATTTTGAGGATGCTGAGAGATTTTTTACGTGGTGGAGGAGCTTGGGGAGATATATGGGCAGAATTTATAGAATGCTTGGAGCTTGAGAGGAGTCGAGAGAATAGGGAGTGAAGGGGGGTTTTTATAGTGGAGGAGAGGAGGGATTTCATGATATTATAATCATTAATTTATTATTTCTTCACAATAAAAAGAATAGTAAGTAATCCATGACCAATTATAGTAAATGGGTCATGTGAATTAGAAACATGGGTGGTGACATCATCTATGATGTTAGGAATTGTTTATTTAGCTTATAATGTATATATACGGTAAATTACCATATTTTACTATTCATCAAAAATTCAAGCATTTCAGAAAAATACCAAAAATTCACCCTAACAATTTTTTGATATGTAGAATCAAAAAAGGAAGTCCATTTTTCAAAACTAATTTTCAAAATATGATTTTTTTTAATATTTAACTAAAATCATAATTTATTATCAAAAAACAGATTTAAAAGGATGCATAATTCATTCTAAAATCTAGGTATATTGTACTTCAAACTTGAATATTATTTTTATACTATCATAGGTGAGGTTACTATTCATTAGGCTATATAAATATTCATAAGGGTATGTTACTATTCATTAGGGTAGGTCACAATTCACCAAAAAAATTGTGTTTTCCTTATCAGACTCAGAAAAACATCTTGAACACAACCGTGTATGTCAGATTTTCAAACTTCCAAACACAGAAGTGAAAAACTTATGTTTAAAGTTCACTTATCACTTAGTAGTTCATTATTATGTGATTTCATGTCATATTTATAAGAAGGTAATTTCCATTAAAAACATTGGGTTGTTACATTCTTCCCCCCTTAAGAAATTTCGCCCTCGAAATTTCATTTTACATTCTAGGCCAAAAAAAGATGTGGGTACTTTTCCTTCATTGATTCCTCCAATTTCGATGTTTCTTTCTCAATATTATGGTGCCTCCACAACACTTTGACAAGCTAGGTTGTCTTGTTGTGTAGAACCTTATCTCTCCGATCCAGATACTTTAATGGCTGCTCCTCATAGGAGAGATCATCTTCCAGTTGCACCCCCCTGAGTTTAGTACATGTGAGGGATCAGGTGTGTACTTCCTCAAAAGTGATACGTGAAAAACATCATGAACTCGAGCCATATTTGGTGGATGTTCAAGCCGATAGGCCACGACTCTTATGCGGTCAAGGATCTCAAAGGGGACAATATACCTTGGGCTTAGCTTCCCTTTCTTCCCGAATCGCATGAATCTCTTCCATGGATATATTCGAAGGAAGACTTTATCTCAAAAGTCAAACTCCATGTCCCTCCGACGGTTGTCAGCATATCTCTTTTGCCGACTTTGAGTAGATTTGATGTGTTTCTAGATGACTTGAACCTTCTCTGTCAACTCTTGAATAGGATCAGGTCCAAGTTGCATTCTTTGTCCAACGTCATCCCTAAAGGTTGGAGTTCTACATCGCTTTCCATAAAGAGCTTCATATGGAGCAATCTGAATACTCGAGTGGAAGATTTTGTTGAACAAGAACTCAACCAATGTGAGATTATAATCCCAACCACCTTTGAATTCAAGATAGTAGGCTCTTAGCATATCTTCAAGCGTCTAAATAGTCCTTTCAAATTGGCCATCAGTTTGGGGGTGATAGGACGTACTGAAATTTAATTCAGTACTCAAAGCATGTTGAAGACTCCTCTAGAATTTAGATGTGAACCTTAGATCGCGGTCAGAGACAATTGAGAGTGTAACACCATGCAGTCTCACCACTTCCTTAACATATTACTTTGAAAGTTGTTCAAGCGAGAGATCTTACCGAATAGAAATGAAATGAGATGTCTTGGTGAGTCGGTCAACCACAACCCATATCGCAATATTTTTCTTTGACGTCTTCGGGAGACCCGTGACAAAGTCTATAGTAACATTTTCCCATTTCCACATGGGTATAGTCAATGGCTGCATCATAACATTTGACCTTTTTCACTCTTCTTTAACTAGATTACATACCAAGAACCTTGATATATATTCCTCAATCTCCTTCATGTAACACCCCAAGATTTCATAGTGTGTTATTTCTTCAAAATAATTCAATAACTTGCACTACACGCAACACCGAGTTCAATTGCACCATGACATACCAAAAAAAATCCATTAAAAGAGGTCATGAATATCATTAACTACATTTTTAACTTTATATAATCCTTATAATTTTAGAATCCATATTATGAGTTTCTTAGTCATAATGCAAGAACAGATTCATTTTCAGTATTGCACTTTTATCAACTTTTGATAGTGAAACCTTTTTAAATACAATATTTTAAGATTTTTGACTAAATGGAGACATCAAAAAATTTAGAATGAAACATCCCAAGCTTCCACGGTATGCTTTCCTTTGAATAAAACAGTAGCGTGTGTTGTACGCAACGTCGAGTTTTAACACACACCACAACCGATCAAACTAGCCGTTATGAATAGTAATACCTAAATTTTGAAATTATATATATTTTATATTTTTAAATGGACTTCATTTTTGGATTCGGAATATCGAATTTAGCCTAAGGTGAAATTTTGGTACTTTTCGGATAACTTTCATATTTTGATGAATAGTGAAAATTACTAAATTTTAATTAAAAACAACTTTTTTAATCAAAATAATTAATAGTGATAAATTATGAATTTGAGTGGTTTTAAAGTATATTTAGAATATATTTTTACAATTTAATATAATGTTGGTCATTAGACATAATTTTACAATTAAACCGAACATAAACAAGTGTCAATCTTTTGATTGTTATTATCTCTTAAAAACACGCTTTTTGTTTTGACAGCGGGAATTAATTTTAAATTAATTTCTGCCACTTCTGTGTTTTGAATTTAGAAAAATGGATTCCATATTTGGAATCAGGATGTTCAAATTGTGTAAATGGGTAACTTTTATTTTTAGACATTTTGAATAATTACTGCGGTAAATATTTTATTTTCCATGGTTAAGGGTAAATCCGGTAAATAAGGGTTTAAAAAAATAATATTATAATAATACTAAATTACCCTAAAACGTGTCTTAACCCTATTGGTTTATACATGGTCGACCATGGGCATCTTTGTGTCAATTTGAGGACCCCATGGATCCACTTGTAAGTGATAATGACACTTTATTTTAATTAAGTCAAAATGAATACAAAAATGACACAAGCATATATCTTTTAGCAAAACAATTGTTACATAGGGTTATATAAGTTAGATTTTAGATTATAAATATTCATTATAAAGCTAAAAAGATTTCCTACATAATGATATTTTATTTAGACGTTAAATAATTTATTTTATTTATGACACAATGATGATGCAGTAATTACTATAATAGTGAAAAATGAAAATAATTGATATTATAAATACCCAAAAAAATATAATATGAAACTTTTAATGAATTAAACTAATTTTATAGGATAATATGATATATTAGGATTGATTTAATTGACTTTGTTTGAAGTAATCAATCTGTTATGAGTTTCACAAAAATCAACTATTGAATAGTGTCAAAATTGACATAAAAGAGTTCTTAAAACAAATATTATATTATTAATTGATATTAAATTCCTAAAAATCTACGGTTCGGCCAAGAGACTTATATCATGATAGTTTCATCATTAATGGACCACTTGGGGGTCGCTTGGATGTATATAGTATGTTTATTAACCATATTATATAAAAATACAAAGAGACATTGTAAAAGTGAAACTAATTAACTTAGAGTTAATACTTAAAGATAAGGTTAATATAAGTACCCAAACATGTCTAAATTCTATTGGTTGAGTGGTTTTCGACCTATCCCCACCTTAACCTTTGAATAATCAACTTTGGAGCCTTTAGAAACCGAATATGAATTTATTATAAATTAATATTTCTAGCTTTTCCAAAGGTGCCCCTCACCCCTCTTATAAAAGGGCACTCCTCCTTCTCATTTCTTCACACCTTAAAAGCCTTTTGGTTACCCCAAACTCTGCCCAAATACTCTCCCAACATCCCTCACTACAACCTAGAGGCCTTAGTTTGATCAGAAAGCCAACCTAAGGATCCCTTTTGATCAAATCAAAAGGAAGAACCCGAAGAAGAGGTAATGATTTCACCACCCTTTTCCAAGTTCCTTTCTTCTTCCACTTCCTCTTTCTTTGTTCTTACCATTCTAAAATAATAACTCCAGTATCTTACATATACTGTGATGTTATTATAAATATGGTACAACCATATTCAGTATTCTATCCACCCTTTGAATAACATGTCACCATATGTGCGTACGTACGACTTACCGTCTCCACATCGTGGTGTAATTGTTATTCAATATATTATTATTTGGATGGGTATAATAATGATGTGTAACTCATTTAAATAATAAATATAACATGTTAATGATTCTGTATACCATCCATTTATATATTATTTTAATATCAAAAGAATGATATTGTCGCTCGTGCGTACGTACGGACTACCGTCTCCACGAACGCGATGAGATTCATTCTCCATTGTATCCATTCAAGTATAATTATCATTTGATGATTTAAAAATGATGTTTAAGGACTTGATATCATTCTGGATATGAATAATATACAACCTATCCTTTACAAACATGTCTTACATAACAAAACATATAAAAGAAAACAAGTAAGTTAACACCCGAAACGGCGATAATTCTAAGATATTATTAACAAATCACTGTTAAAAGATCATATATGATATCATATTAATGTATATGATTCTTGTATAATTTAATAACAATTATTTCACCATTATACAGGAGGTTAACCTACCCCAACAAAGGAAAAGTACAAGGTAAGGGTTATTTCACAATCTCTTCATTATCCGAGGTTGTTTATATGTAATAATCTACTGGGATCTCTTTATCATCCACATCCATGTTTCTTAAAAATGTATTTCAAAACATTTTTACTATTTACTAGAATATGAGTTAAATTCATTTATACCCTTTTTGACTTTTAAAGTGGTTTATAAAGGAATCTTTTCGTCTTTTTCAAAACAAGGTCCTTTTTAACCTTTTCGACAGAATTAAGGTAAGAATGTTTTTTTTAACTTATACGGCGAGTGCGGTTATTTTCCGCCATTATAAAATCTTCAAATCTTTCCTTACAAGATTAAAAGAATATTTTCAAATAAAATGTTTTATTTTATATGGCTCTTAAATGATTTCAAAAATAGAAAGAGATATTTCTTTAAAAAGAATTTTGATTTCATCTATGTCAACATCCTTTGATGGATTTTAAGATTATTTGAAGTTGATTTATTATGATACAAAACTTCTATATTGTATTGAAGGTTTTGTGATATGTTTTACTGTGGATGTGCTATTTTTATACAATTCATAGTTTATGGTGAAAGTATTGACATTTCGTATGCTAGTTTTAATACGAATGTTTATGTTATGTTTAAACCTTTTCATATGGGAATGCATTGGACTTAATATGTGACGGGTGGAGCCCGCTATAGCTCCTCGATGCATCGGTAGGTCTCATGAGACAAACTAGTGTCTTGGAACAAGGCCTTGACAAAATCTTATTTGTAGTTTTGGCACGAGGCCTTGGCTATGTGGTTATGATAGTCTGGCATTATGCATTCCATCATTATGAAAGTGGTTATTGATTTTGCATGTGATTATTCGATTAGTAGAATAACCATGTGAATAAGTAAATGGCATTATATCATTTTATTTATGCCATACTATGTTAAAGGTTCAAGTTTAAAAGGCCTTTGTTTTAGTTATACATTGCCTTAAATGTTTATTCTTATTTATGAAAGTTTCCGCTATATTGTTATCCTTACTGGGCATTTGAGCTCACCCCTTTTCTATGTTTTATTTTTTCCAGGATGTGAAGAAGTAAGTTATGAATGACCTGCAGGGATTTTATGAGGGGTTAATAGTGTGGATTGTGGAAACATTATGTTGTTGTAGTAGTTTTTCATTTTATGATGTAATGTAAAACTTATGAATATATCTAGTGTTTCCAAGGCTACTAAACCAATCGGTCTTTCGAGATTTGATCTTTCTTGTGATCATGCCAATGTTATGTAATAATGCACCGACTCTGGGTAACTGGGGTCGGGGCGTTACAGTTGGTATCAGAGGAAGTTTAGTACAAACCTTGGAAGCTAGATTTCGATAAACTCTGATTTGAGCACGTAGACCTAAGATGAACTTTGAGGATTAGTGTAGAAGAACTTCCTAGAATTTTGGTATTGTAGAGATTTTGTGAGTTTTCCGAGCAATACATCCCTGTCTGGATACGAGCAGGTAGAGGCGGCTCTGGCACAGATGTACCTAGGGGTAAAACCCGAAAACACCGCTTTGAGCTAGACTCGAACGGGAACTGCTGCACGACAACGGGCCTTGCTGCACTCTTGGTTACGACACTCCCGGGGGATATGCTTAGGATAATTCTCATTTTCTTTACAAACCATTATGAAGGGTTTATGAGTATATACTTCCTCAAAGAAAACATTTTTATGATTATGGATTATATCCATAAATAGTTCAATTTATGTTAAGTGTTTTGTAAGTATGGGATTATGTATTTTGACTCATAAACTAATCTAGTTTATGCCATTATTTAGAAATGGCACCCAGTAGAAGGAATGATAACTCCAGAAATGCACATGATTCAAAGAGAAGGAAGGATCATATCTCTCATGGTATTAAGCTAGAATTTATAAGAGAAATAGTCTCCCATGTATTATCATCATATGAAGAAATAATATCATGTGTTGATAAGATAAGTAAAGAGTTTACTGAGTCCTATGGCTTTGAAGGGAAGCAAGAGAAGAAAAGGATGGAAGAGAGAAAGATGGATAAAGGGAAGAGGGAAAAGAAGAATTTTCCCATATGTGGTAACTATGGAAAGAAACACCCTGGAACTTGCCTGAAATGAATGGGAGTTTGTTATAAGTGTGGAGGAAAAGGGCACAAAGTACGTGACTGCAAGGGTAAGAAAATGGTTTGAAATGTACAATGCTTCATTTGCAAGGAGTTTGGACACTACGCGAACCTATGTCCCAGTCATCAGACTATGCCGCAAATGATGTTATTGGATAATAATCATGTTATGATACTACCACAGATGAAGAGGAATGATTAGAGTTCTTATGTTGATTATGTCAATTGAGTGTTGTATCAACAATGTACTTGTTACAATAATCATGGAGTATATAAGGATTGTACTGCAGTACTATTTCATTAAGGACTTGAGATGGTGTGGAACAAAGAAAAGTGACTCAGTAGCAGGTTAAATGTTTGGAAAATATATGGTTGAGAGAAAGATAAACCATAATATGGTTCAGATACCGAGGTGGTGATTTTAGAATAATACATGATTGATTTGGATAAATTATATTGGATATTATTGACTACCTTGAAGCTGATTAATGATTTGTATATTCCATTATTTTTGGGGTTTAAAACATTTTTGGATTAATGAAGTATATCCATCATTCTATATGGAATAAGGGAACATGAATGTAATCAATAAGGAATATGGCAATACATGATGAAGGTATTCATATGCTATTACGGGGTAAAAAGGATCTATATTATGTTTACCTTCCTTATAAATGTTGGACTGTGAGTTTGGACAGAAGTATTTTGGATAGTTCTAGTTTGGATTATTTTGGATTTCCATAAAAGGACAACCCGGAGGTCGGGCGGCAACCCGTCGCGTCCGGCAAGGCTGCGAGACTTGAACCCGCAACCGAATAGCGACAAGGGTGTATCACCTACCACTGGCCCACGAGATGTCCTGGATTAAATAATGTAGTTTTTATTAAAAGATCTTTTATATGAATTATAAATTCGTTTATTTTGGAACCCTATACGAATAGTGTAAATAGAATTTTTTTTACATTCTATTATCTTTTAGAGTGAAAGATGAGTATGTGGTAGAAATTTATTAATGGATAAAACTATAATTATAAAGTAAGTATATCTCCATATGATCTTAGCCAATCTCATAAAAAATTCCTCAATATTAAGAAAAGCAAATTAGAACAAAAATGTTTTCCTAGATGGTACCTTAAATCATCACTAATTTATGGCTTTGGGATTGTTGGCCTTTTCATAGCCATGTTCTCTACCACTCTCCATCAGGTAATTGATGGTTAGATTTTTCTTCCATATCCATATTTTATTACATGGAACCCTAGTATGCGTTATTTTCGGTAATCTTCATACTTTCGACTCTTTATTTTAAATAGAGGCCTCGTTAATTCATTTTTCGATGTGGGATTTCAACTAAGATATTTTGAAACATCAAAAATGTGTTATCCCAATACCCTATATTTTGTTGAACCGATGGTACTTCAAATCATCATAGATTGATGAGTTTAAGGACCTCAATTATACACTTGTTTGTGATTGATGACCTCAATCACTACCTATAAATATTTACGTTTTTCCTCCGATTATATGTCTCTAATTGCCACCAATGTTCTCCTAATCAAGATCATAATTTGGTGGTGACCCTTTCATTTCTCTTTTCCTCATATTAAGACTAAATTTTAGTAACCCAATTTCCGATGTGGGTTTTCCCACAAATATATTATCTATTTTCAACCTTTTATTTTCGAAGAACAATTTCAAATTGCGAGGACGCAATTTATTGAAGGAGGGGAGAATGTAACACCCCAAGATTTCATAGTGTGTTATTTCTTCAAAATAATTCAATAACTTGCACTACACGCAACACCGAGTTCAATTGAACCATGACTTACAAAAAAAAGCCATTAAAAGAGGTCATGAATAGCATTAACTACATTTTTAACTTTATATAATCCTTATAATTTTAGAATCCATATTATGAGTTTCTTAGTCATAATGCAAGAACAGATTCATTTTCAGTATTCCACTTTTATCAACTTTTGATAGTGAAACCTTTTTAAATACAATATTTTAAGCTTTTTGACTAAATGGAGACATCAAAAAATTTAGAATGAAACATCCCAAGCTTCCACGGTACGCTTTTCTTTGAATAAAACAGTAGCGTGTGTTGTACGCAACGTCGAGTTTTAACACACACCACAACCGATCAAACTAGCCGTTATGAATAGTAATACCTAAATTTTGAAATTATATATATTTTATATTTTGAAATGGACTTCATTTTTGGATTCGGAATATCGAATTTAGCCTAAGGTGAAATTTTGGTACTTTTCGGATAACTTTCATATTTTGATGAATAGTGAAAATTACTAAATTTTAATTAAAAACAACTTTTTTAATCAAAATAATTAATAGTGATAAATTATGAATTTGAGTGGTTTAAAAGTATATTTAGAATATATTTTTACAATTTAATATAATGTTGGTCATTTGACATAATTTTACAATTAAACCGAACATAAACAAGTGTCAATCTTTTGATAGTTATTATCTCTTAAAAACACGCTTTTTGTTTTGACAGCGGGAATTAATTTTAAATTAATTTCTGCCACTTTTGTGTTTTGAATTTAGAAAAATGGATTCCATATTTGGAATCAGGATGTTCAAATTGTTTAAATAGGTAACTTTTATTTTTAGACATTTTGAATAATTACTGCGGTAAATATTTTATTTACCATGGTTAAGGGTAAATCCGGTAAATAATGGTTAAAAAAAATAATATTATAATAATACTAAATTACCCTAAAACGTGTCTTAACCCTATTGGTTGATACATGGTCGACCATGGGCATCTTTGTGTCAATTTGGGGACCCCATTGATCCACTTGTAAGTGATAATGACACTTTATTTTAATTAAGTCAAAATGAATACAAAAATGACACAAGCATATATCTTTTAGCAAAACAATTGTTACATAGGGTTATATAAGTTGGATTTTAGATTATAAATATTCATTAGAAAGCTAAAAAGCTTTCCTACATAATGATATTTTATTTAGACATTAAATAATTTATTTTATTTATGACACAATGATGATGCAGTAATTACTATAATAGTGAAAAATTAAAATAATTGATATTATAAATACCCAAAAAAAATATAATATGAAACTTTTAATGAATTAAACTAATTTTATAGTATAATATGATATATTAGGATTGATTTAATTGACTTTGTTCGAAGTAATCAATCTTTTATGAGTTTCACAAAAATCAACTATTGAATAGTGTCAAAATTGACATAAAAGAGTTCTTAAAACAAATATTATATTATTAATTGATATTAAATTCCTAAAAATCTAAGGTTCGGCCAAGAGACTTATATAATGATAGTTTCATCATTAAAGACCACTTGGGGGTCGCTTGGATGTATATAGTAAGTTTATTAACCATATTATATAAAAATACAAAGAGACATTGTAAAAGTGAAACTAATTAACTTAGAGTTAATACTTAAAGATAAGGTTAATATAAGTACCCAAACCTGTCTAAATTCTATTGGTTGAGTGGTTTTCGACCTATCCCCACCTTAACCTTTGAATAATCAACTTTGGAGCCTTTAGAAACCGAATATGAATTTATTATAAATTAATATTTCTAGCTTTTCCAAAGGTGCCCCTCACCCCTCTTATAAAAGGGCACTCCTCCTTCTCATTTCTTCACACCTTCAAAGCCTTTTGGTTCGGCCAAACTCTGCCCAAATACTCTCCCAACATCCCTCACTACAACCTAGAGGCCTTAGTTTGATCAGAAAGCCAACCTAAGGATCCCTTTTGATCAAATCAAAAGGAAGAACCCGAAGAAGAGGTAATGATTTCACCACCCTTTTCCAAGTTCCTTTCTTCTTCCACTTCCTCTTTCTTTGTTCTTACCATTCTAAAATAATAACTCCAGTATCTTACATATACTGTGATGTTATTATAAATATGGTACAACCATATTCAGTATTCTATCCACCCTTTGAATAACATGTCACCATACGTGCGTACGTACGGCTTACCGTCTCCACGTCGTGGTGTAATTGTTATTCAATATATTATTATTTGGATGGGTATAATAATGATGTGTAACTCATGTAAATAATAAATATAACATGTTAATGATTCTGTATTCCATCCATTTATATATTATTTTAATATCAAAAGAATGATATTGTCGCTCGTGCGTACGTACGGACTACCGTCTCCACGAACGCGATGAGATTCATTCTCCATCGTATCCATTCAAGTATAATTATCATTTGATGATTTAAAAATGATGTTTAAGGACTTTATATCATTCTGGATATGAATTATATACAACCTATCCTTTACAAACATGTCTTACGTAACAAAACATATAAAATAAAACAAGTAAGTTAACACCCAAAACGACGATAATTCTAAGATATTATTAACAAATCAATGTTAAAAGATCATATATGATATCATATTAATGTATATGATTCTTTTATAATTTAATAACAATTATTTCACCATTATACAGGAGGTTAACCTACCCCAACAAAGTAAAAGTACAAGGTAAGTGTTATTTCACAATCTCTTCATTATCCGAGGTTGTTTATACGTAATAATCTACTGGGATCTCTTTATCATCCACATCCATGTTTCTTAAAAATGTATTTCAAAACATTTTTACTATTTACTAGAATATGAGTTAAATTCATTTATACCCTTTGTGACTTTTATAAGTGGTTTATAAAGGAATCTTTCTGTCGTTTTCAAAACAAGGTCCTTTCTAACCTTTTCGACAGAATTAAGGTAAGAATATTTTTTTAACTTATACGGCGAGTGTGGTTATTTTCCACCATTATAAAATCTTCAAATCTTTCCTTACAAGATTATAAGAATATTTTCGAAGAAAATGTTTTATTTTATATGGCTCTTAAATGATTTCAAAAATAGAAAGAGATATTTCTTTAAAAAGAATTTTGATTTCATCTATGTCAACATCCTTTGATGGATTTTAAGATTATTTGAAGTTGATTTATTATGATACAAAACTTCTATATTGTATTGAAGGTTTTGTGATATGTTTGACTGTGGATGTGCTATTTTTATACCATTCATAGTTTATGGTGAAAGTATTGACATTTCGTATGCTAGTTTTAATACGAATGTTTATGTTATGTTTAAACCTTTTCATATGGGAATGCATTGGACTTAATATGTGACAGGTGGAGCCCGCTATAGCTCCTCGATGCATCGGTAGGTCTCATTAGACAAACTAGTGTCTTGGCACAAGGCCTTGACAAAATCTTATTTGTAGTCTTGGCACGAGGCCTTGGCTATGTGGTTATGATAGTCTGGCATTATGCATTCCATCATTATGAAAGTGGTTATTTATTTTGCATTTGATTATTCGATTAGTAGAATAACCATGTGAATAAGTAAATGGCATTATATCATTTTATTTATGCCATACTATGTTAAATGTTCAAGTTTAAAAGGCTTTTGTTTTATTTATACATTGCCTTAAATGTTTATTCTTATTTATGAAAGTTTCGGCTATATTGTTATCCTTACTGGGCATTTGAGATCACCCCTTTTCTATGTTTTATTTTTCCCAGGATGTGAAGAAGTAAGTTATGAATGACCTGCAGGGATTTTATGAGGGGTTAATAGTGTGGATTGTGGAAACATTATGTTGTTGTAGTTGTTCATCATTTTATGATGTAATGTAAAACTTATGAATATATCTAGTGTTTCCAAGGCTACTAAACCAATCGGTCTTTCGAGATTTGATCTTTCTTGTGATCATGCCAATGTTATGTAATAATGCACCGACTCTGGGTAAATGGGGTCGGGGCGTTACACTTCATTATGTTATCCCACAAGAAGTGTTCTCGGAGATCATAGTACATTTTGGTTCTCCCAGGATGGATAGAGAAGGTCGAGCTATGTGCATCATTCAATAGCTCCTTCTTTATCTCTAGATCAGATGGTACACATAATCATGTGCCAAATATTAAAACTCCTTCCTCATCAATTTTTAAATCGGAGGATTTCCCATTTTTAACAGCTTCCACCCCTTTCTGAATTTCCACATCCTTTCTTTAATCAACATTTATTTTCTCCATGAGGGATGGTTGATCAGTCATTTGAGAAAGGATTGATGATGTTCCTCCCTTAATGATTCCCATGTCCATACTTTTCAAATTTTAAAAAGATCATATCCTTTTCAATTCTCATCATTGATAAAGGTGCATTATCCTTTCTACATAGAGCATCTACTACCTTTTTTGCCTTACCGGGATGGTAGTGGATTGAGCAGTCTAAATCCATGATGAGATCTATCAATCATTGTTGGAGCATATTAAGCTCATTTTGTGTGAATATATATTTGAGACTCTTGTAGTCAGTATATATCTCACATTTTTTCCCATAGAGATAATGCTACCAGATTTTCAATGCAAAGATCACACCCTCCAACTCTAGATCATGTGTGGTATAGTTTTGCTCATGAATTTTCAGCTTCCTTAAGGCATAGCCTATCACATTATCATTTTGCATTAGCAAATAGCCTAAGCCATTCTTAAAAGCATCACTATACACCACAAAATAGTTCTCCACTTGAAGGGAGTGTGAGTGCCGACGCAGTGATAAGCCTCTTTTTCAAGTCCTTGAAATTGTCTTCACATTCCTATGTCCAGACAAACATTATTCCATTCTGTGTCATCTTGGTTATTGGGTTTGAAAGTCATGAAAATTTCTTTACGAATCGTCGATAATACCCAGCTAGACCTAAAAAGCTGCGGATCTCTGTTACAGAAGTTGGCATCGGCCACTCTTCAATTGCCTTCGTCTTGGAAGGGTCCATAGATATCCCTTTCCTGTTGAAAACATGCCCCAAGAATGATACATCTTCCATCCATAACTCACATTTACTGTACTTTTCATAAAAATTCTCCCTACGCAAAGTATTTAACACAGTTTCCAAATTCTCCCCATGTTCCTCCTTGCTCTTGGAGTATATTAGAATATCATCAATAAAGACCACCACAAATTTGTCGAGGGAATCTCTAAAGACACTATTCATTAAATCCATAAAAATTACTGGATCATTAATGAGTCCAAAGGGAATCACTATGAACTCATAGTTTCCATACCTCGTTCAAAATAAAGTCTTGGGAATATCTTCCTTCCTCACATTTAGTTGGTAATATCCCAACCGAAGATCCACCCTAGAGAAATAACTAGCCCCACAAAGCTGATCGAAAAAGTTATCTATCAGTGGAAGGAGATACTTGTTCTTTATAGTGATTTTATTGAGCTCTTGATAATCAATGCAGAGGCACATTGATCTATCCATCTTCTTGATGAAGAGGACTGGAGCACCCCATGGTGAAGCACTCGGACGTATAAAACCCTTCTACATATTCTCATGTAACTAGTTCTTCATCTCTTCCAGCTCTAAGATGGCCATTTTTTAAGGTGTCTTTGAGATTGGCAGAGATCCCGGGATAGGTTCAATTGAGAACTCAACCTGTAACACCCCGAGATTTTATGAAAAATATTATTTTAATTTCATTAATGTCTTATGTTGTATTCTACACCAAGATTACCTTGCGCTATACGCAACACCGTATTAGCTTGCAGTATACGCAACACTATTCTTGGACCGTGTTACACACAATTTTGATAATAGTTATTCTACGCAACATTGAGTATATATATATATATATTAAATGTATACATGAAATATGGCTGGATTCTGTTATACGAAACAATGAAGGATTCTTTCACAACACGCAACCCTGACTTGGCTTGCATTACACGCAATCGCAACCTTCCTCGATAGCGTGTGTAGTACGTAATACTGAGTTTCACGAAACAATGATATGCTATTAAAATATTTTAAAACTAGCCGTTATGAATAGTAATAACCACTTTTTAAATTTTAGAAATTTTAGCTCTCAAAATGGACTTCATTTTTGGATTCGGAGTATCGAATTTAGCCTAAGGTGAAATTTTGGTACTTTTCGGATAACTTTCATATTCTGATGAATAGTGAAAATTACTAAATTATAATTAAAAACAACTTTTTTAATCGAAATAATTAATAGTGATAAATCATTAATTTGAGTGGTTTTAAAGTATATTTAGAATATATTTTAACAATTTAATACAATGTTGGTCATTGGATGTAATTTCACATTTAAACCAGACATAATCAAGTGTCAATCTTTTGATAGATTTTGTTTCTTAAAAACACGCTATTTGTTTTAACAGTGGGATTTAATTATAAAATTAATTAATGCAACTTTTATGTTATTAATTTGGTAAAATAGACTTCATTTTTGAATTCGGAATATGAAATATAGCTTAGGATGAAATTTTGGCATTGTTCTGAAAAACATCAATTTTTGATGAATAGTGAAACTACTAAGTGGTAGTTAAAAAATTGAATTTTTCATAAAACTTAATTTTACCGCTTCTGTGAATGGAATTTCAAAAATCCAAGAGACACGGTTGATGTCAGTAAGTAAAATGTGGTTCAATGAGATGAAAATAATTTTTGGTGAATAGTAACTTTTTACTTTTATTTACCACGGTTAAAAGTAAATAGGGTAATTAAGGGTAAGAATGATATTAATATTACCCTAACACATGTCCTAATTCTATTGGACAAGTGTATCTCGACCAAAAACAACCTTAAGTGTAAAATATTATCATTTAGGCCCACTTGGATTAGATTAGGACATTTATTATTATTTAATTCAAAGAAGAGTTAAAAGAGTTAAAATCAAAGTTTATTTACTAAAACATTTTTAATATAGGGTTATACATAAGATAAATTCGATTGTAAATATTAATTAGAAAGCTAAAAAGATTTCCCACATAATGGTATTTTATTTGTAATTTTTAGACATCAAATAAGTTAATTTATTTATGACACAAATATGATGCAGTAATTATCTTATTAATGAAATATTGACATAATTGATGTTGTAAACACCAAACGAAATATAATTTGAGACTTTTTATGAATTCCACTAATTTTATAGGTTACTATGATATATTAGTGTTGATTCAATCAACTTGGTTCGAACATATAATTCTGTTATGACTTTCACAAAAATCATATATCAAATAGTGTCAAAATAGACACAAAATAGTTTTTAAATCAAATATTATATTATTAATTGTTATTTTATTCCTAAAAATCTAAGGTTCGGCCAAATGACTTAGATAAGGATATATATATTAATAATAAACAATTTGGGGTTCTTTTGGCATGTTATAGTAAGTGTATTAACCATATAGTGAAAGAAAACAAAAAGACATGGTAAAAGTTAAATTATTTAACTTATAGTTAAATCTAATTGATAAGGTTAAAATAATACCCTAAACTTGTCTAAATCCTATTGGTTGATAGTATTTCGACCCATCCCCACTTTAGCTTCGAAATAAGACCCTTTGGAACCATTATAAACCGATTTTGACTTTAATATAAAATAATATTTTGAGATATTCCTAAGGTGCCCCTCTCCTCCCTTATAAAAGGACACCTCCTCCCCCTCCTCCTCACACCAATTTGAGCACTCAAGCTCGGCCAACCTCTGCCAAAATCTCTTCTTCACTTCCCTAGAAACATACTAGAGGTTCTGGTCTTCATCAAAGACCAATTTTAGTTCCCTAAGAGGAGGTCTCCAAAAGGCGCTTCAAAGAAGAGGTAATTACCGTTACCAATTCATTCATCTTTATTTCTTCTTCCACTTATTCTTCTTAGGTTGTTTAATTATGAAGTAATAACATCAGTATCACTCATATACTGATATGTTATTATAAGTATGAAACAACCCTATTTCACCATCTATCCATCCTACGGAAAAAGAAATCACCGCGTGTGCGTACGTACGGAATACCGTCTCCACGCCGTGGTGTAATCTATTTTCCACCACCACCTTACAAGGATGGGTATAATGGTGTAAATAATAACTATACATAGTTATTACAACATCATATTGATTCTGATATATTGTATAATCCACTCAAATTCAATTCAATATTTATGGAAATGATATCATCGCTCGTGCGTACGTACGGACTACCGTCTCCACGACGCGATGAGATTCATTCTCCATGTTAACCATTAAAGAATGATTATAAAGTATATATAAGAAATAATAATGAAATATATGACATTATAAAGCTACTGGATTTATGTATATATGTGTATTTCATCTACTTACTTCCATTCAAGACAATAAGGAAAGGAAAACAGCGTTCATGCGTACGTACGGACTACCGTCTCCATGAACGGTGTTTTTCATTTCATTTATCTATCTATTATATATATATATATACTGAATATATATGATATATAAATCATATTTTATATTCTTGAAGTAATTAAATAATGATATAAGTAATAATAATGTCAAGAACAACAAGTTAGAACACCTACGATAAATAAAACGATTTTACCCAAAACGCTTCTTTAACATTGAATTTACAAAAGAACGGGTAATATAATGTCATAAGTGAACCATATATGATATCATAACAATGAATATGATTATGTAATAAGTAAATGACATTATTTAAATCATTATACAGGAGGTTCGGACACTTACGAAGCAAATCGGACCTAAGGTAAGGGAAATATCACAATCTCATTTTTATCCGAGATTGTTTATTCGTAAGTATTTACTGGGGTGTATTTTATCATCCACATCCATGTTTCATCAATATGTAATATTATTTCCATCCACCTAAAATTGTTTAAATCCATTTTTACCCTTCGGTGAGTTTTTAGTAATATGTACGAAAGGAATCTTTTGTCGTTTTTCGTACGAGGTACTTTTTGACTTTTCCGACAAAAGTACGAGAAGAATGTTTTTTTAACATAAACGGCACGAACGGATTTTTACGGTTTTATAAAGCCTTATTTTCATGAAGCTTCCTCGAAAATATTTCATGGCTATTTTCAATAAAATCTTTTTCTTTTAAAATTGCATGATGTTTTGTGAAAAGAAATTGATTTTGAAGAAGAAATGATATTTTCCTCAAGAATGGAGTTCAAGTGTTTTATCAAAATTATTTTCCATCTAAGATAATAAAAGGGTTCTGTTTTTATCCCTATTGTTACATGGATTTGATTACGTTGTGATGGAAATATTTTTATGAACTCCTTTATCTTATATGAATTGTTTTATGATGTCATGTTGTTTAAGAATCCCATTTTTATTACATGGGTTACGCTATGATGTATGGTTTATGATTATGTGGCACACATAAGAAAGGATTCATTATAAGATGGGTGGGACCTATATCTCCCTCCAATGCATTGGGTAAAGATTTTATATCTCATGATATAGACATGGCTGGAATGGTAGGTTATACCGGTTCAGTGAAACAGGACTGAAACGAGGGTTACTCGATTCAGAAAGGGACTTTGTCCACTAAGATAGTCTTGGCAATGAGTCATGACTAACAAGAAATGATTTTCCATGATTATGTGTGCATGCCACAAAGTTTCAAGTTTCATGTTATGATTATGGGGATCTCATTTTCACTTCTATGATTTATTCCATGTTAAGATTTTATGATCTCTTCTACAGGTTATGATTTTCAAAAAAGATATGATATGATTTTTATTTCCTTTATTTGCCCTTGCTGAGCATTTGAGCTCACCCTTTTATGTTTTCTTTTCCCCAGGATATAAAGAAAGGTTTTAGGTAAAAAAAAGAAGATATTTATGGGAGATGTTGAGGATCTTTCACCACGAATAGAAGATTATATTCCGAGTTTCCAAAGACACTAAACTATTACGATCCTTGTGTGTGTGTTTTTGTTATGTACTAAGTATTCCGCAAATGTAATGTAATGTCCATGTACGTCAAGATACGGGTCTCTACAGTTGGTATCAGAGGAAAGGTTTAGTCAACCTTTGGAAAATAGGATGCGAAAACATTAGAGAGATCCCTAGAGATATTTCTAAGGTATATCTAGGGATGTCCCTAAGGATAAGTATACGTAAAGGTTATAGTACTAGAATTATGCTAACGATCATAGAATTAATCCTAAGATGTTAGATATCAACGGTACTCCCCCTTTTACTATGTTGTTTTCCCTAGCATGATTTTTGCCTCTCACAAGATTCTTTTTGTGTTTTAGTTAATGGAGGGAACCAGAAGGAATTCGATTAACATTGAATCCAATGGACAAATTGGTGACTATGGGCAAAAAAAATTGTTTAATTCCTAGAGAGAAAGATCTTGTGATTATGCCAAATCAGTCATCGCGATATATGATTAACAAGTTGAAATTTAGTGGTATGCCTAATTCATCAAAGAAGTGGAAGATAAACTATTATGCATGTTCGCATGTTGAGGAGCATAAAGAAAGGAAGATTGAGATTTCTAAAGATGGGAAGAAGAACCTTGAGGAATACCTCAAATGGAGGGACCGATGTTATCTATGTGGAGAAAAGGGTCATAGAGTGACAGACTGTTATGGAGTTCAATGTCTTATTTTTGGAGAACATGGGCATTACCCAACTCAATTCCCTGACCTAAAAAGTTACTTCTAAATCAAGGAAGGACTTCTTCCAGGACAATCATTGAAGTGGATGGACTGAAGTGTTTTTGTATTGGTATTCAGGGATAATGTTGTTGAGGTACTTTTATGGTGTATTGAAATATTTATGTGTTGGTCTAATGTGGTATTCAAAGTTATTGAGATATTTTTTGGAAATAAGATGATATGCGCATAATGAAGACGAGAAAATGAAATGTTTAATAGTATTCATGAGCTCATGATTGATATAAGGACTAAGTGATATCATGGTGTTAGTATATAGAATTTCTAGGATTTTGGTATGTGGAAAGAGTTAACTTTTAATAGAATTCTTGTTTTCAATAAGGTTCAATGGGTATTCAAGAGAGTACAAGATTAAGGCCTTTGAATGTTTGGAATGTGACCAACAAGATATATCTTATGATATATGGGGATCAACGATGGTATTAAATCTCTGGTAATCGTTTTCACTATGTTATGAGAATGGACTGCAGTATTATGGATAAGCCTAAAGATTGGAATGGATTATGTTGGACATAAGTTAGTATTGTTTAAGGATAGAAGTTTTTTTGATATTATTGATGGGATGTTATAGTAATATAGTTTTAGAAAAAGGACAACCTACAGGATGGGCGACAGCCCATCGCTTCGGACAAGGCTGTGGGAAGTGAACCCACAACTGAAGTGCGACTGGCCTTTATCGCCTACCACTGGCCTACAGGAAGTCCCTGTTTAGTAGAAACTAGTTTTATTATATTAAGCAGTATGATATATGAAGTATAAGTCCATTTTAGGAACCATATATGATTAATCTCACTATAGAATGACTTATGTATATTTAATAACTTTTGCTAACCTTTTGTTTGAGACAGATGGAATGAACAGTCATTCTATCACATGATCTTCTAACACTTCACGAATAACAAATTCAACTTCATTTATTTAAGAGATGAAGTGGAAATTGTTCAAGGCACGAACAACAGTGAGATTGTACCAAAATAAAGTATGTATTTATTCTAATTCAAATTTTCAACTTTAGGGAAATGATCTTGAAAACCAAAAATGTTGTCCTAGTGATCTTATACCTGATGAATCAGATGGTACCTTATATCATCAGAAATCTATGGATTTGTGATTACTGGCTTTTCCATAGCCATGTTCTCTACCACTCTCCATCAGAACATGATGGTTAGATTTCTCTTTCATATCCATATTTTCACCTATGTGGAAACCCAGTGATTAGTTTATTTGGGTAATCGTTACATTTCATACTTTAGTTTTTTAAAGCCAAGTTTTGGTATTCCTTTTTACGATGTGGGTTTCTATTAAAGAAACTTTTGAATAGTAAACCATTTATAACCCCGACGAATTTCGAGGGAGAAATTCATTTTAAGGGGGGTAGAATGTAACGCCCCGAGATTTTATGAAAAATATTATTTTAATTTCATTAATGTCTTATGTTGTATTCTACACCAAGATTACCTTTCTCTATACGCAACACCGTATTAGCTTGCAGTATACGCAACACTATTCTTGGACCGTGTTACACACAATTTTGATAATAGTTATTCTACGCAACATTGAGTATATATATATATATATATATATTAAATGTATAAATGAAATATGGCTGGACTCTGTTATACGAAACAATGAAGGATTCTTTCACAACACGCAACCCTGACTTGGCTTGCATTACACGCAATCGCAACCTTCCTCGATAGCGTGTGTAGTACGTAATACTGAGTTTCACGAAACAATGATATGCTATTAAAATATTATTAAAACTAGCCGTTATGAATAGTAATAACCACTTTTTAAATTTTAGAAATTTTAGCTCTCAAAATGGACTTCATTTTTGGATTCGGAGTATCGAATTTAGCCTAAGGTGAAATTTTGGTACTTTTCGGATAACTTTCATATTCTGATGAATAGTGAAAATTACTAAATTATAATTAAAAACAACTTTTTTAATCGAAATAATTAATAGTGATAAATCATTAATTTGAGTGGTTTTAAAGTATATTTAGAATATATTTTTACAATTTAATACAATGTTGGTCATTGGATGTAATTTCACATTTAAACCAGACATAATCAAGTGTCAATCTTTTGATAGATTTTGTTTCTTAAAAACACGCTATTTGTTTTAATAGTGGGATTTAATTATAAAATTAATTAATGCAACTTTTATGTTATGAATTTGGTAAAATAGACTTCATTTTTGAATTCGGAATATGAAATATAGCTTAGGATGAAATTTTGGCATTGTTCTGAAAAACATCAATTTTTGATGAATAGTGAAACTACTAAGTGGTAGTTAAAAAATTGAATTTTTCATAAAACTTAATTTTACCGCTTCTGTGAATGGAATTTCAAAAATCCGAGAGACACGGTTGATGTCAGTAAGTAAAATGTGGTTCAATGAGATGAAAATAATTTTTGGTGAATAGTAACTTTTTACTTTTATTTACCACGGTTAAAAGTAAATAGGGTAATTAAGGGTAAGAATGATATTAATATTACCCTAACACATGCCCTAATTCTATTGGACAATTGTATCTCGACCAAAAACAACCTTAAGTGTAAAATATTATCATTTAGGCCCACTTGGATTAGATTAGAACATTAATTATTATTTAATTCAAAGAAGAGTTAAAAGAGTTAAAATCAAAGTTTATTTACTAAAACATTTTTAATATAGGGTTATACATAAGATAAATTCGATTGTAAATATTCATTAGAAAGCTAAAAAGCTTTCCCACATAATGGTAGTTTATTTGTAATTTTTAGACATCAAATAAGTTAATTTATTTATGACACAAAGATGATGCAGTAATTATCTTATTAATGAAATATTGACATAATTGATGTTGTAAACACCAAACTAAATATAATATGAGACTTTTTATGAATTCCACTAATTTTCTAGGTTACTATGATATATTAGTGATTATTTAATCAACTTTTTTTGAACATATAATTCTGTTATGACTTTCACAAAAATCATATATCAAATAGTGTTAAAATTGACACAAAATAGTTTTGAAATCAAATATTATATTATTAATTGTTATGTTATTCGTAAAAATCTAAGGTTTGGCCAAATGACTTATATAAGGATATATATATTAATAATAAACAATTTGGGGTTAGTTTGGCATGTTCTAGTAAGTGTATTAACCATATAGTGAAAGAAAACAAAAAGACATGGTAAAAGTTAAATTATTTAACTTAGAGTTAAATCTAATTGATAAGGTTAAAATAATACCCTAAACTTGTCTAAATACTATTGGTTGATAGGATTTCGACCCATACCCACTTTAGATTCGAAATAAGACCCTTTGTAACCATTATAAACCGATTTTGACTTTAATATAAAATAATATTTTGAGATATTCCTAAGGTGCCCCTCTCCTCCCTTATAAAAGGACACCTCCTCCCCCTCCTCCTCACACCAATTTGAGCACTAATGCTCGGCCAACCTCTGCCAAAATCTCTTCTTCACTTCCCTAGAAACATCCTAGAGGTTCTGGTCTTCCTCAAAGACCAATTTTAGTTCCCTAAGAGGAGGTCTCCAAAAGGCGCTTCAAAGAAGAGGTAATTACCGTTACCAATTCTTTCATCTTTATTTCTTCTTCCACTTCTTCTTCTTAGGTTGTTTCATTATGAAGTAATAACATCATTATCACTCATATACTGATATGTTATTATAAGTATGAAACAACCCTATTTCACCATCTATCCATCCTACGGAAAAAGAAATCACCGCACGTGCGTACGTACGGAATACCGTCTCCACGCCGTGGTGTAATCTATTTTCCACCACCACCTTACAAGGATGGGTATAATGGTGTAAAGAATAACTATAAATAGTTATTACAACATCATATTGATTCTGATATATTGTATAATCCACTCCACTCCAATTCAATATTTATGGAAATGATATCATCGCTCGTGCGTAAGTACGGACTACCGTCTCCACGACGCGATGAGATTCATTCTCCATGTTAACCATTAAAGAATGATTATAAAGTATATATAAGATATAATAATGAAATATATGACATTATAAAGCTACTGGATTTATGTATATATATGTATGTCATCTACTTACTTTCATTCAAGACAATAAGGAAAGGAAAACAGCGTTCATGCGTACGTACGGACTACCGTCTCCATGAACGGTGTTTTTCATTTCATTTATCTATCTATTATATATATATATATATACTGAATATATATGATATATAAATCATATTTTATATTCTGGAAGTAAGTAAATCAGGATATAAGTAATAATAATGTCAAGAACAACAAGTCAGAACACCTACGATAAATAAAACGATTTTACCCAAAACGCTTCTTTAACATGGAATTTACAAAAGAACGGGTAATATAATGTCATAAGTGAACCATATATGATATAATAACAATGAATATGATTCTGTAATAAGTAAATGACATTATTTAAATCATTATACAGGAGGTTCGGACACTTACGAAGCAAATCAGACCTAAGGTAAGGGAAATATCACAATCTCATTTTTATCCGAGATTGTTTATTCGTAAGTATTTACTGGGGTGTATTTTATCATCCACATCCATGTTTCATCAATATGTAATATTATTTCCATCCACCTACAATTTTATAAATCCATTTTTACCCTTCGGTGAGTTTTTAGTAATATGTACGAAAGGAATCTTTTGTCGTTTTTCGTACGAGGTACTTTTTGACTTTTCCGACAAAAGTACGAGAAGAATGTTTTTTTTAACTTAAACGGCACGAACGGATTTTTACGGTTTTATAAAGCCTTATTTTCATGAAGCTTCCTCCAAAATATTTCATGGCTATTTTCAATAAAATCTCTTTCTTTTAAAATTGCATGATGTTTTGTGAAAAGAAATTGATTTTGAAGAAGAAAGGATATTTTCCTCAAGAATGGAGTTCAAGTGTTTTATCAAAATTATTTTCCATCTAAGATAATAAAAGGGTTCTGTTTTTATCCCTATTGTTACATGGATTTGATTATGTTGTGATGGAAATATTTTTATGAACTCCTTTATCTTATATGAATTGTTTTATGATGTCATGTTGTTTAAGAATCCCATTTTTATTACATGGGTTACGCTATGATGTATGGTTTATGATTATGTGGCACAAATAAGAAAGGATTCATTATAAGATGGGTGGGACCTATATCTCCCTCAAATGCATTGTGTAAAGATTTTATATCTCATGAGATAGACATGGCTGGAATGGTAGGTTATACCGGTTCAGTGAAACAGGACTGAAACGAGGGTTACTCGATTCAGAAAGGGACTTTGTCCACTAAGATAGTCTTGGCAATGAGTCATGACTAACAAGAAATGATTTTCCATGATTATGTGTGCATGCCACAAAGTTTCAAGTATCATGTTATGATTATGGGGATCTCATTTTCACTTCTATGATTTATTCCATGTTAAGATTTTATGATCTCTTCTGCAGGTTATGATTTTCAAAAAAGATATGATATGATTTTTATTTCCTTTATTTGCCCTTGCTGAGCATTTGAGCTCACCCTTTTATGTTTTCTTTTCCCCAGGATATAAAGAAAGGTTTTAGGTTAAAAAAAAGAAGATCTTTATGGGAGATGTTGAAGATCTTTCACCACGATTAGAAGATTATATTCCGAGTTTCCAAAGACACTAAACTATAACGATCCTTGTGTGTGTGTTTTTGTTATGTACTAAGTATTCCGCAAATTTAATGTAATGTCCATGTACGTCAAGATACGGGTCTCTCCACAACCTCTCAGTCCCGGGGAACACCAGGAAACTCTTCGGGGAATACATCAGTGTAATCCCTCATGATGGGCATGTCTTCAAGTATAATTCTCTCCTTTGTATAAATAATTTGAGCTAGGTATGCATGATAATAAGGAAGCAATATCGAATCTTGAGATGAATATTCTAATGGAGTCTCATCTCCCTCTTTAAACGTGTAAAGATTTGGAGGATGCTTCGGGATGTGAAGAGTAATCTCCCTTTCCCGGCAGTTGATTTTGGCCTTGTACAAAGATATCCAATCCATTCCCAAGATAGCGTCAAACTCCACTAAAGTAAGTATGAAAAGATTTGCTGGGAGGTTCTGTCCACAAACATTAACCAGGGAGGATTTATAAACCATGGATACAATAATTACCCCATTTTCTTTTCACACAGATAACTTTTAATCCAAATGTTGACGTGGTGTTTGAATAGTTCTACTACACTTGCAAGATATGAAAGAATGCGTAGAAACAGAATCAAATAGTATGTTCATTATTTTTGAATGAATAACAAGTGTACCTATCACCACATCGTTTTCCGGCTCCACCTCAGTAGGAGTGATAGAATAATCCCTTCCTTGTTGTCTTGGAGGTTGTTGTTGATTTCCTCTGACAACCCTCGGCTTAGGGCAGTTGTTCTCATAATGCCCAAGCTCCTTGCAGTTAAAACAATGCACTGCAGGCTGACTGTGGACCTGAACCTTTCATTCCTCATCCTCATTAGTGGGATTTTTCATATCCCTTCTGCAGTTCTTGGCCAGATGACCAAAATTTCCACATTTGAAGCAATTCCTAGTTCCCTTGAGATAGTCACCAAGATGCTTCTTCCCACAATTCTTTCAAAGGGGAAAGTGAGGCTTATTTCCATCATGGGATTTGTTTGATGAACCAACCATGTTGTTCTCCATTTTACGCTTCTTGTAAATAGGCCCATGAGACCACTGAGAGTCTCCAATCACTATTTTCAACCTTGAAGGCACAATGTAAAATCTCCTCATAGCTATTGAAGTCTCGAATCCCCAACACTTTTCATAGACTCGACTTTAGTCTGGAAAAGAAGCGATCCACCTTGCTTTCGGTGTTCATGACAAAGCTAGAGGCATACCTTGAAAGACTTGTAAAGTTATCTTCATACGACCCAATGGACTCATCTTCCTTCTGCTTGAGTCCAAGGAACTCTCTTTCCATCTTGATACGGAGGGATCAAGTAAAATATTTGTTAAAAAACATCCTCTTGAATTCCTCCCAATCTATGGAATCAATTTCTTCTTGGGAATTTGTATTATTGATCTGTGTCCACCACTGATTAGCTTCCCTATCAAAATGATATACTAACAGTATAACTTTCTCTTCTTCCGAGCACTGGAGGACAGATAAAATATTTTCAATGGATTTAATCCATTGTTCTGCAAGGAGGAGATCAGAAGACCCACTGAACATGGAAGGCATTTTCTGTATGAAGGATTCTACGGAAACTTTCTCTTTCCATGGTGGAGGGGGATGTTCAACTTGATTCAAGTTATTTTTCATAACTCGAGCCAGCTGAGCAAGTACTGCCATAATAGTTTGAGCACCCGCTTCCATCATATCAGGCATGTCATTAGTGAAATCATCACATTGCCAATCACATTGGTTGTTGGAATGTGTTTTTATATTTCCAGCCATTAACTAAGAAAAATAGTGTATAATTAGAGGTCTTGAATACTTATCTATTGAGAATAAAAAGGAAACATTGAACATTAATGGATAAAATTATAAAGAAGAAGTACATCCTAACTTGTGATTCCATCGGTTTATATCTAGGTTACCCTCGATCTATTTCTTAACTTATATTCTTATGGGCTTTTTTGTCCCTTAATAATGGTTTATACTAATCTCATGAATCTACCAAAGCATATCCCCCGGGAGTTTCGTAACCAAGAGTGCAGCAAGGCCTGTTATCGTGCACCATTTCCCGTTCGATTCAAGCTCAAAGCGGTGCTTTCAGGTTTTACCACTAGATACATCTGTGCCAGAGCCACCTCTACCTACTCGTATCCAGATAGGGATGTATTTTCTTGATATACCACTTTCTATATAATCACCAAAATTTAGGACTATTTTCTTTTACTTAGTCTCATCCTTAAGGTTCTCACTAAGTTTCTCTATTCCCAATCCTAAAAAATAACTAAACCATCCTCTGATGCCAACTATAGCTACCCAATCCTTTTACATAAAACATTTCATGATTTTAATCATAATTAATCTTCATAGTACAAGCCAAGGATCGTTAAGTCTAGTGTCTTGGAAGACTAGGTACATATAACATAAAACATTGGACTAAAAAAATTCATTACTTAATCTCCATAAAGATATTCTAACTTCCTTTTAGATCTTACATCTTCCTAGGGTACCCTGGGGAACACATGAACAATGGGATGAGATAAAAATGCCCGGTAAGGAAATGAACATAAGGATACATATCAAGCATATGAGTTAAGAGGTATGACATAATGATATCCAAAGTATGAAACTTATGAAATCATTTAACATAAGCATGGGATAATATAAACATGGAATCATATAAATGTTTCATAATCATAAATAATATCTTTAGTACGTGTCAAGGTGAACCACCAATCCTATTTCCCATTTCAGTATGGGTCAAGGCTAACACCAATCCGGTTTCACATCGCATCTCATGAGAATTATCCTTACCCAATGCATTGGAGCACTATTTGGGTGCAACCATATCAACATATTCATGAATATTCTTTCCACATAAATAATCTTTCCACATAAATAATCATACATATTCAACCATACATAAACATAAGGTTACCCATGGAAATAATCGGGTACCATAATCATGACATAAAACATATCGAATGGGTGTATCACGAAAGTGTCCATGAAAGGAAGGGATTATAACATACATGGACATTCATAGGGTAAAATAGAAATATAACATTGTAAGTGGTGTCAAATATAAGTTACAATAAATAAAAAATGTATTTTACAGACATTATCATTAAAACAATTTTGTGTGGTTTTAAGGAAAACACTCTAGAGCTTTTCAAATAAAAAAGAGGACATTCTTTTATATAAAACCAGAATTGAACCAAGAAGGTTTTCATAATATAAATAATGATTTTATAAAAAAAATTTGTTTTAAAAAATAGGATGGAGTTCACTTGAAATTTGTTTAAAAATTTGGGAAGTCCCCTTAAAACATGTTGGCTTATCGGAAAGTTCTAAGGAGGGAATCTTTCAAAATCATGTATATCCCCGAAAGAATGTGATGAAAGGGTCTTGATATACGAATCTTGTGCAAAAAACCAGAATTCATAAGACTAACATAGATAGATAAGAAAACATCATTTTGAAAGAAATATAAGGAAACCTGAAAGAATAAAGAAGGTTCGGGAAGAATTCATTACGATTTTATCAGCATGGTGTCGGGTGTGACCAAGATGGATTAATGAGAGAGAAATGGGGTTTCTAATCACTTATAAATCCAGAAGGAAGTATGGGGGATGTTCTAAAACATATCTCATAATTTTATAGTACACATATAAAGGAATATTATAGAGTAAAATCTTCATTAAGATAGAAAAGAAGAGGATCCATTACCTCAAATCTGGTGGTGTTCTCTACTTGTTATTAATGACCTCTTGAGACTTCCTCCTTTGAGAACCTCTTAAGGGGGGAGGTTTTGGTATTTTGGGGAGGATGAGAGCTTTTGGATGTGGGGGAAGACCTTGGGGAGATATTTGGTCAGAAGTTAGAGAAGTCTTGGAGCTTGAGAGGAGTCAAGAGAATAGGGAGTTAAGGGAGTTTTTATAGTGGAGGAGAAGAGGGGTTTCATGATATTATAATCATTAATTTATTATTTCATCACAGGACAAAGAATAGTAAGTATTCCATGACCAAGAATAGTAAATGGGTCATGTAAATTCTAACCATGGGTGGTGACATCAGCCATGATTCTAGTAATAGTTTATTTATCTTATAATGTATATATACGGTAAATTATCGTATTTTACTATTCATAAAAAATTCATGTATTTGAAAAAAATCCGAAAAATTCACCCTAACAATTTTTCGACGTGTATAATCCAAAAATGAAGTCCATTTTTCAAAAATAATTTTCTAAATGTTATTATTTTAATATTTAATTAAAATCAAAATTTATTATCCAAAACCAGATTTAAAAACATGCATTAACTCATTCTAAAACATAGGTATATTTTACTTCCAACTTGAATATTTTTTTATACTATCATAGGTGAGGTTAATATTCATTAGGGTATAT
This sequence comes from Viscum album, assembly GCA_963277665.1. NCBI lineage: Eukaryota > Viridiplantae > Streptophyta > Magnoliopsida > Santalales > Viscaceae > Viscum > Viscum album. The sequence goes on along the minus strand of OY728153.1, from coordinate 831,074,103 downwards.
CACTATTAATAAGGGTATGTTACTATTCATTAGGGTAGGTTACTATTCACCAAAAAAATTATATTTTTCTCATCGGACTCGAAAAAACATCTTGAACACAACTGTGTATGTCAGATTTTCAAAATTCCAAACACAGAAGTGACAAACTTATGTTTAAAGGTCACTTATCACTTAGTAGTTCATTAATATGTTATTTCATTGTATATTTATAAGAAGGGAATTTCCATTAGAAACATTGGGTCGTTACATATTAGGAATGTGTAAGTTTTTCACATTAATACATATCATATAATTAATTAATTTATGGAAAAATATTTTTTTGTGAAAATTATTTTTATCACTACTTGTGGTCCTCAAAATGTAGAGTTATATTCTTATCCAGAAAAGGATATATATATATATTTTCTATATGTGATATTATTAATATCGCATATTATCCTCCTTCATAGGGGGATATGATTTTAGGAATCGAATTTTTTGATTATCACAATCTAATAAGTGCAATGGAAAAGTAATATAAGAGTTATTTGGACATGAAAATATGTCTTTGGATTTTTTGATAACATTATTTTGAGGATAATTGATGAGAGTGTGGAAGACTATCTATGTGAGTTCATAAAGATATAATCCCTGATTTATTTTTTTTTTCAATTCTTCAAATATTTCATAAATAACTAAAAATATATAATTCATTTAATTATTGATGAAATTTGAACTTATGATATGAAATAAACTAAAAATAGGTGGATATAATTTTCATAATTTTGTTATAGAGATATTAAAAGGAAATTTAATTCAAAATACTTTATCTGAAAACAATATAACGAAAACAAAGGTTTTGAAACCAAACAATATTAAATGAAATTCCATTTTGAATGTATCAATTCGTTATTAAGTAATTTAGTTAAAGAAATAACATTAAAAAATATTATAATTATTTTGGACTATTATAAAATATACACACATTTTGTCTATTGGGCATAAAATAACATTATACAACATAAAAAGTTTTCATATATCTATTTTATAGTGATTGTAAAGATTAAAATATTTTAAGGTTTATAATAAAATATAATTTTTACATAATTAAGAAGAAATAGCCTCAAAAAGTAGGATTTTCCCCTATAAAGATGATTTTTATGATCTACCTATGGATATGAAATAATTAGGCTCTTCTATTTACTAATCACAGTCCACAATTCAAAATTTGGTATTGTAGAGAAATAAATTATGGGATAAGTTTATGATTATAGAGATAACCACACAATCCATGTTCACAGAGGAGCCAAAATAAAATAACACCATTGCAAACCATAACCTTTGGGTGTACGCTGGTGTAATAAAATGTTACCTATCTTCATAATTGTAGTATGAAATTATAAATATATTTTCTTAAATATTTATTATACTGATCCATTTTGTTATTAATAAATACCTATTTATAAACATGATTATATAAAAATATTTATAAAATATTAATTTTGATACGAAGAAATAAAAATTTTATTTTTGAGAAATATATATTTAAAATGGTATTTTTGATAAATTGAATAGATTTGAAATAATTTTTTCAAATTGTCTTATTAAATAATATTTTTTTAAACATATATGGTAATACAATTTAATGAACCCCCTTGTAATTTATTTAAAGGATAGGAAGTTTGTTTCCTAAAACTATTAATTTTCAATAAATATGGATTGTTTTATTAAAAGAATAAATTAAAACTTTTAAATAAATATTACCTTAAAATAAATATCATTTTTGAAACTATCATGTCAATATTATCCATTAGATAATTTTTCATAATTCATTGAGATAATGGAGTTTTTTGATTAAAATTCAAAATGGAATAAATTTATGACATGTATTAAGACATCATAATTGTAAAAAATTGATGTAGTAAATACTATAAAATGTATCCATGTACAAAATATGAATTATCTTTAAAATAATGTGTTTTTTAGTTTATTTCATTCATCTTAAAACCCATTAATCAATCATTCAAATACGATATTATATTTTAGGGTTATTAAATAAATTATTTATAAACATGACACACATTAAAATTATGAATGGTATTATTTCAGTATATTTATTTCATAACCTATTAAAATTATAGAAAACAGTAATATTTTGATGTATCATATGGTAAAAACCATATATGGTGTCACAGTTTTGATTATTTTATTACTTTGAGTCCAAAACGTATTATTAGAAATTAATACCCCCACTCTTTTTCTATAAATACCCAAAAAAACTCCATTTTCTATTCACTAGAAACACATTGACCTTGACTTTACCCTACATATTCATCCATAAAGTCCTCCCAATGTATTTTTAAGATTTTATGAATCTCCCCCTAATATTTTCAATGTAGCTTATTAGCTAGGGTATTATCTTCTTCTTAATCTTTATTCAAGTACATTATTTGTATTAAGGATTTTTATATAAATTTTTTTCAGGTTGAAAAGTTTTTATACACATTAATTTCATATCCTTATTATTCTTATAAATTGAGATACAACATTTCACTCTCATTATTCTATTATATGAACATTTATGAACTCCCATCATGCTGTAGAAATTATTAACTGGTTTTGCAGACCAACATTTTGTTTTGATAATATCAATAATCCTTTTCAATTAAGGGTATTCACCTAGTTGTACATACTATTCATTGAACATGGACTTCCATGTATTTAACCCACACTCCATTATTTTGTGATAAAAATCTATTAATGTAATTCTTATGTAATATGATATATGTGAAATAAAAATTATAGTACTTCATATAAATATGGTAGGTGGGCCTAGAAGTATATATCCTTCCAAAGCATTGGGTAATGTTTTTTCTCATGATATACATTGTATGGTTCCTATATGGATAGCCTGTGAAATATATGTAGTGACTGGTCGATAGTTATCCATGACTTATAATAGAGATGTCATTTTTTTGCTTCCACATTCCCATGATATGTTGATGTTATCATCTTATTTCATTCGTAGATGTTCATGATTATGATTCTCACCATTTTATATCACCATGTTCTTACACATGACTCATATGTACTACATTGTTTCATTCCAGGGTTTGAATATTCAATGTGTGGAATTTTTAGCCCACCCCATTCTTATGTATATCCCCTGTTAATCTCATATAGTAATAAAAGATCAATAAAATTTCATTGTTTGTTATGGGGTTTTAAAATAATTACTTTGGGAACTTGTTTCTTGTTGATGTTATTTATATCATAGTACCCAATGAAACATGACCACTTGATCATTTTTGATATAATATGTGTATTTTTATGTAATAAATCATGATAAATGAATATAAATGATATGAGTTTTCATAGTTGGTATTAAATAATTTCCTGATTATATTTTGGGATTATTATTATATAAACATTATAAAAACAATTTACATAAGACTTATCATAGAAAAATGTCCTCAAATTTGCATAATGTATAGTGTTATTGGTGTTTTGAGAAAATACACCACTATTTTGATTATGGATAGAAGATGTTGTTATGGAAGAATTTTACCAAGGGTTAATAACTCTGAAAGGGTTCATTGGTTATTAACTCAACATACACCTAGAGAATGATAAACATTCCTTAGAGAACACCACAAGCCTAACACTCTCAGGGAATATAATTTAGATAATCATATTTTTTACAATACATTATGAAGAGAATAAATTCCAATGAAATTTAACCCTTCAAAATATACAATGTAAAAAATATATTTAAACATATAAATTAATAGGTTAATTAATACATTTAATTAAGTGGTTATTCCATTATTTTTTAGATTTTCCATTTTATATTCTTAATCGTTTAAAATTTCTCATCCATATGTAAATTTTGGATATATTAAAATATTAGAAGTTTAATAAAATTGTGAATGGAATTCTTATTTTCCAATCATGAACATCAAATTTATTTTGTGACTATGTGTCACGACCCGTCCTCGGGGCCCGTGCCGTGACTACCCCAAGCCCGCCTTCCATAGGCCAGGGGCTGGCGACTAGCACCAAGGAGTAAATCCCAACAAAAGAGAAGGCATTGCCTTTGAAAAGTAAACAGGCACCACAGAGTAAGCAAGCAGAAAAGTAAACACTAAGTGAAAACTGTAACAAGCTGTGCTGAAAGTAAAAGGGGCCGGAAATACAAGCCCAACTTTAAAGTACAACTGAAAGGAAAAACAGCAACTGAAAAGAAAAGACACAGCATCGAGCCATCCTCTGAAATGGCTTAGGTATATGCCCATACATATACCTAAGTCATCAATTCCCGTTCGGATCCAACGTCCGAGCCCAAGCACAACCCAGTCCACACAGGAAAGAAAATGTATGCCCACACAGGATAGCTCAACACAATCCACAAAGGAGAGTAAATAGTAAATCCACATAGGATAGCTCAACACAATCCACAAAAGAGAATAAACAGTAAATCCACACATGATAGCTCAATACAATCCACAAAGGAAAGTAACTCAAGATTCAGCTCACACAGGTATACTTCTTCGGATGACGATAAAGATGATCACTGATCCATCTAAGTCATCGGACCCACAAAGGATCGATAGGTAACTAACCCCCGCAATGACCCACACAGGATCGGGCCCACACAGGACCTGTAGGCGCTGGCTGACACAGAACCGCTGAGCGCTAACGCACACAGGATCGAACCCACACAGGACATGTAGCACTGATCCACGTAGGATCGCTGAGTGCTGTAGTTGTCGCAGTCCACTGAGGATCTCTGCACAGTCGTCGGCGCAGTCCACTGAGGATCTCTGCACAGCCGTCGCCGCAGTCCACTGAGTATCTCTGCACGGTCGTCGCCGCAGTCCACTGAGGATCTCTGCACGGTCGTCGTCGTAGTAGTAGTCACAGCCAGCTCTAGGGTTCCCGCACACAGCATGCTCGTTCGGGAGGGTCCGCTACACGAGCTGAGAGGCCGATACATCAACTGTCACAATGTCCGAAGTTGATGTATCCAAAAGTTTTGTATCGTCAATAGGAACTCAACGTTGCAGACGGCGCGTCAATCGGACGCCCGGTCTGAGAGTTATTGGCTTTTTCGTCCCAGGGGCCCGATTGGTTTTTTTTAAGGTAAAACCAACCCGACCGTACTCCACCTGCGTCCAAACCTCGGGCAGAGTGAGCCAAAAGATCCATCTCACATAGAGGAATTCAACAAAGCTGACGGCATATCAATCGGACGTCTGTAGCACAAGATATGAGCGTTTCCACTCCGAGGGCCCGGTTGGTTTCGTGTACGAACCAACCCGGCCGAACACAAAGTATTCCGAAACCTTGAGTGCGATATACTGAAACGACCGTCTTGATCCAAGGATCGCGTTGCCGCTGACGACGAGTCGTTTGGAGGCCCAGAGCTCATGTTACGGGCATTTGACCGAAAACGGTCCAAAGATGGGGGGTCCGGGCCCGGGCCAACCCGGGCCGACCCCCCCCCCCCCCTCGGGGTCGGCCGAACCGGCCGGGTCGACCCGACCTGGTCCGGTCCGGCCTAGCTCAGTTCGGCCGAGCGGCCGAGCACCGCGTGGTGCTGCCCACGCGGTCTGGAGATGTCGCGACCCCGCGTTGGGGCCGCGCTGGAGCAACGGACGCGGCTGTCGCCGTGTCCCGTGCGGGCGAGCCGGACCCGCGCAGCCGCGGGTCCGCTGGCCGCCGCCGGCCACTTCCGTGGGGCACCGGAGTTGCTCCGGTGGTCCGTTTTCCTTCTGGTCTGCGCCGTTGTTCCTCCCAAGTTCCGTTCTTCAATGCGGGATCATCAAAACACCATTGCATCACGATTTGTCGTCGCCCGCCAAATTTGCACAACAACGAAGAACGGTGGAGGGTTGTCGAGCCGTGTTCGTTTGGCCCTCACCCTCCGCGTTAGATAAAAACAACAGGAGAATTATCTTCAACACATGAAACAACAATTTTAACAAAATAAAATTGTTCATTTGAATCTGGTTCTTAAATTTTTAAGAAACGTTCACGGGAAAAGGGCATTTCCAAAAACAAAATCCCTACCTCATCAAGTCGTCGCTCGCACGTTCTTCGTGGAATTGGGGATCGTCGCGTCGTCGCGGTATCCGGGGTCGCGTCGTCGCGGAAGGGGGTCGCGTCGACGAACTCCAAGGTTCAAGAACAAAAAGATTAAATTAATAATAATTAAATCTTTCTTGAGTTAAAAACCACAAAGGAAAAATTAAAAGAAAACTGAAACCCTCACCTCAACGGATGATCGAAGGTTCTTGTTGTGGATTAAGGAACGTCGCAGAAGAACGTCGCGGGAGAGGAAACATCGGCGTCGCGGTACACGACGTCGCGTCCTCGATTTCCGCGGGTTCGGCATTCTTCGTCGGAGGCCGGCATTCTTTGTGTTCTTCATGTTCTTTGCGTTATTCGCGAAGGAGGATGAAGGATCAAGAACTCTGTCAAAACTTCTGAACGAGTAATCCTCCAAAAGTCGTGTTGGTCTTATTTTATTATTACGCCAACAAACGAAAAAAAGAGGTAAGTAACGACCCATTAATTCGTAGAATTAATTCAATGAAAGAAACCTCCCATTTAATTCACGAATAAAACCGCCCAATTAAATGGTGCGTTAAGAATTTAAGAAAACACGTTAGTTGACTTTCATAATGATGGGTTTTCGCGGGTGCGTTACTTGGCGGAAAAGAAACGGCGGGGCTCGTGCGGGCCCCACCTCACAAATATCCTACCAAGGGGTAGGATATTTCTGGATAGCATCCTATCCGGATCAACTCAGCTTAAGCCACCTTTAAGTGGATTCATGTGGCTTCCAAGTGGCTTAAGTGAAATAAAATAAAGTTTGCCGAACAATTTATTCTATTTCTTAACTTTAAGCCCAAAAATTAAAAACTACAACCGAGAAAACGCAACTCCAGAAGAGGAGTTTCTAAGCAAATACCGGCGCTGCGATTCCATCGGTGCCCTCAAAATTCGATTCCGGGCACCGGTTCAAAAGTTAGAAAAACCCCCTCGTTCGTTCACTGAACGTACCCGAGCCATACTTCGGAAAATGATTCCGGGCACACCGGGCCTCGGAATCAGGTGCCGTCAGAAACTGCGTTCTTGTAAAATTAAAAAGAAAATTAAGAGGAAAATTTCCTTGAAATTTACGGGTCTTTACATTACTCCCACCTCAGGGATTTATGTCCCCATAAAGATAAATCATAAACTAGGAAAACAAATGTGGGTACTGAGCACGCATCTGAGCCTCCCGCTCCCATGTGCTCTCCTGGAGGTTCCTGTGCTGCCATCTGATACGCACAAGAGGAATCGATCGTCCACGTAGGACCTGCTCCTATCGATCCTCTATCTCCACCGGGACCTCCGTAAAAGTCACCCCATCATCCACGTCAAACTCCCCATGGTCAATGATGTGCATCTGGTCGTGCACGTATCTCCTCAGCTGAGATACGTGGAAGACGTCGTGCACCCGGTGCAACTGAGGTGGCAGAGCCAGGTGATAATCCACCTCGCCAATCCTGCTGAGGGCCTGGAAAGGTCCGATGAAGCGTGGAGACAACTTGCCGCCTCGGCCAAATCTCCGAAATCCACATCGAGGTGAGACACGCAAGAAGACGTGGTCACCATCCTCGAACTCTACTGGCATCTTCCTCCTGTCAGCATATGACTTCTGCCGGCTCTGAGCTGTCCTCATCCGCTCTTGGATGACCTGGACCTTCTCTGTCGTGGCCCGGACCATCTCTGTTCCCACAAGTGCTGACTCCCCAGGGTCTGTCCAGCACAAAGGAGATCTGCAAGGCCTACTGTACAACGCTTCGTGTGGTGCCATCCCGATGGTGGAGTGGTAGCTGTTGTTGTACGCGAACTCCACCAAGGGTAGGTGGTCCTCCCAGCTGTGACCAAAGTCGAGGACACATGCGCGGAGCATGTCCTTGAGAGTCTGAATGGTCCTCTTCGTCTGACCATCCGCCTGCGGGTGAAAGGCGTTGCTCAGACGTAGTTGCGTCCCGAACGCCTCCTTCAACCCCTTCCAAAGCCAATAAGTAAAACGAGCGTCCCGATTGGAGACGATAGATGATGGCACACCGTGAAGCCGTACAATCTCCTGAACGTAGAGACGCCCCAAGCTCTCCACTGAGCCCTACTCTCGGATGGGTAAGAAGTGTGCCGACTTGGTGAGTCGGTCAACAGTCACACAAATGGAGTCGTGACCTCTGGAAGTGCGTGGAAGTCCAGTCACGAAGTCCATAGATATCCCTTCCCACTTCCACTCCGGGACCTCCAAGGGTTGTACCAAGCCTGCTGGTACCTGATGCTCTGCCTTCACCTGCTGGCAGGTGAGGCACTGTGAAACGAACTCTGCCACAACCTTCTTCATGCCCGGCCACCAGTGCTGTCGTCTGAGATCCTGGTACATCTTCGCCACTCCAGGATGTACCGCTAAAGGAGAAGTGTGAAACTATCTCAGCACCTCCTCTCGTAAAGCGACTGGTACCAAGGTACGTCCTCTGAAAAGGATGTCGTGATCTTCTCCAAGGGAGAAACCATCAGGTGCCTGTCCTGAGGATATCAGTGCATGCCGTGTCTCACAGTCAGCATCCCCACACTAAGCCTCTTTGACCCACTGTAGAAGTGGAGGAGATACGGTGAGAGACTAAAGAAAGGCTACTCCGTCTCTATCCACGAAGGATGTATGCAAAGCGGCTAGCTGCTCTGTTGCCTCCTAAAGTAGCTAGATGCCCGTCCTCCTGCTGAGGGCATCGGCTACCACGTTCCCCTTCCCATGAGTATAGACTATCTCAAAGTCATAGTCCTGGAGGAACTCGAGCCATTGTCGTTGTCTCAGGTTCAGGTCCTTCTGATAGAAGATGTACCTGAGACTCTGGTGATCAGAAAAGACTGTAAAGCGCTCGCCCATCAGATAGTGCCGCTATGTCTTCAGAGCGAAGACCACTGCTGCTAACTCCAGGTCATGGGTAGCATAGTTCTGCTCATGCAGCCTCAACTGATGTGATCCATAGGCAATCACGGCCCGCTACTACATCAGAACACATCTGAGTTTGGCCCTTGATGCATCGCAGTAGACTACGTATCCAACTCCCTCCTCAGGCAACCTCAAGATAGGTGCACTGGTCAATCTCTGTCTCAGCTCCTGAAAGCTCTGCTGACATCTGTTTGACCACACAAAGGGTTTCCCCTTCTTCTTCAAAGCTGATAGTGGCACCGCAACTCTAGAGAATTCCGGCATAAATCTCCGATAGTATCTGGCTAGGCCCAAGAAACTCCGCACCTCCGTCACGCTCATGGGTGGCTCCCAAGCTAGCACTGCCTCGATCTTCGCAGGATCCACTGCAACTCCCGCCTCATAAATGACGTGCCCCCATAAGTGGACCTCACGTAACCAGAACTGGAACTTTGAGAGCTTTCCATAAAGCTGGTTCTCTCGGAGTGTGTCTAGTGCAACCCGCAAGTGGTAGGCGTGCTCCTCCTCCGTGGTTGAGTACACCAAAATGTCGTCGATGAAGACCACGACAAATCGATCGAGGTATGGCTGGAAGATCCTGTTCATGAGGATCATGAACACTGCTGGAGCGTTGGTTACGCCGAAAGGCATAACCAAGAACTCATAGTGGCCATATCGACACCTGAAGGCCGTCTTCTGCACGTCCTCGTCTCGAACTCTGAGCTCATGATAGCCTGACCTGAGGTCTATCTTTGAGAAACACCATGCTCCCTTGAGCTGATCAAAGAGGTCATCAATCCTAGGTAGCGGATACTTGTTCCTCACTGTAACCTGGTTCAGGCGACAATAGTCGACACATAGTCGCAAGCTCCCGTCTGCCTTCTTGGCAAACAAAATCGGGGAAGCCCAGGGTGAAACACTGGGTCGGATGAACCCCTTGCCCTGCAAGTCCTCCAACTGTACCCGTACCTCTCAAAGCTCGGCGGGGGCCATCCGATATGCTGGAGTGGATATCGGGGATTTACTAGGGTACATATCAATATAAAAGTCTACCTCTCTGCGAGGAGGTAGTCCCGGAATGTCGTCGGGGAAGACGTCCGTATACTGATCCACCACTGCAGGAAAACCAGGACTCCGCATGTCAACTGCTTCAAGGATGAGGCTAGCCATCTGATGAGTGATGGGCTGCCCTCTCCTCTGCGGGAGTCCATCCTATGCTGTGAAGGCTCCCTTCTCTCCGGTGAAGGTGAACCTACTCCCATCGGTGTGCACACATCGCACCTTGTGCCTAAAACAGTCAATCTGAGCATGGACTGTAGATAACCAATCCACTCGCAAGATGACGTCATAAGGCCTCGACGCTGCTACAAGAAGATCCCAGCCGAAGCTCTCGCCTCCTAGAGTAAGCTCACACTGCCGGAACCAGTGCGTAATCATTGAGTCTGCTCCCGTAGGGGTCTCTAGCCGTAAGGATCGAGCCAACGGCTCTGTCGGAATCTCCGAGCTCCGAACAAGGGCAGCAGCTATGAAAGAGTGACTCACTCCTGTGTCTATAAGAACTGTAGCAAGGGTGGAATAGACACAGATCGTACCTCAAATCATCTCTGGCGCGCCGTGGTCGTAGGCCTCCGCTGCCTGGAGGTGTGCCTGTCTCTGCCCGCCAGCTCCCTGTGGTCGGGGCGGACCTCCTCGTGGTGGTGGTGGCAGAGCCTCAAAGCGTCTCCCACCACCTGCTTCTCGGCCAGCTCCTCTGCCTCGTCCGCCTCCTCCCTGCGGACCGCCACGGTTGACCCTCTGACTCTGCCTGGGTGGCCCCTCCACCGTCTGCTGCTCCTCGGTACGGCGGGTCGGGCAGTCACGATCCATGTGACCCTGCCCGCCGCACGCGTAGCACTGCCTGCCTCTCGGAAGACTGGCTCCGCGCTGTGTACCCCGCACTGCTAAGCCAGTGTCCCGAGGTCGTCTTCCAGAAGGTCTGGTCTTCCTGGAACCCTAATTCATCCATCGGCTACCTGCTGCCGAAGACTCTGCTACCTACCGCCCTGCGATAGGTCTCGCTGTGGACTCAGCCAGAAAGCTCTCGATCAGAAGGGCTCGCTCCAGCACTCCTGCCTGGGTCAGGATGCTGAGGGAGATCAGCGATGCCCTGATCTCGTGTCTCAAACCCTGCTCAAAGGTCCGGGCCCAGAAGAAGGGTTCCCGTACCATGTCGGTCGAGTAGCGAGAAAGATCAGTGAACATCGCCGCGTACTGGGTGATCGTCAAGCTGCCCTGCCATAGCTGAAGAAGCTTCTGAATGCGCACCGCACGGAGGGTGGTCGGGACGAACTCTGAGCGGAAGAGGCTCTCGAAGTCCATCCAGATGAGGGAGGCCTCATCGTGTACCTATAGCATCAAGCCCCACCATCGGCCCGCTGCTGCGTGCAGTAGGCTCGCCGCGAGGATCACCATGAGGTCTGCTAGTGTCCTCACTAGCCTGAAAACTCGGACGACCGCCTCCAGCCAGTCCTCGGATGCCTTGGGGTCTGTCTCCCCATGAAACCTGGGTGGTCGTTGGTGTTGTAACTCGTGCAGAGCTTCGAGGCGACGTGCATCGTCAGCGGTCGGTGCTGGAAGCATCGGGGGCTCGGCGGGTAAAGGTATCACCGGTGCATTTGTTGTCAACGGGCCCTGTACCAAGGCCTCGTCGCTCGGCCGGCTGTCGTCGCGCTCTAATCTCGGAACCCTAGCTGGCTGCCATCGTGGGGTCATCCTGAAAAGGAAACAAGTGCGCCATGGTCAGAACAGTATACCTGGTGAGCTGACACAAGTAATCACAAAGAGAACTTGAAACACACATGCAATCAATGTTTTCGTGCATTAAGTCGGAAATCAGAAGTCAGGGTCCTGGTGTATGGATAAGTCGGCCGCCGCACCAACACTGGACTCCCTGGACTGATAACCACACCCAATATGCTAAACACTATTGCTTCACATATAAGAAAGATCATAGTCTGCGGTAGAACCGACCAGCTCTGATACCAATTTGTCACGACCCATCCTCGGGGCCTATGCCGTGACTACCCCAAGCCCGCCTTCCATAGGCCAGGGGCTGGCGACTAGCATCAAGGCGTCAATCCCAAAAAAAGGGAAGGCATTGCCTTTGAAAAGTAAACAGGCACCACAGAGTAAGAAAGCGGAAAAGTAAACACTAAGTGAAAACTGTAACAAGCTGTGCTGAAAGTAAAAGGGGCCGGAAATACAAGCCCAACTGTAAAGTACAACTAAAAGGAAAAACAGCAACTGAAAAGAAAAGCCGCAGCGTCGAGCCATCCTCTGGAAGTCCCACCTGAAGGGTGGGTAAAGATAGCCTCCACTGCTCCTCGGGTCCACCTGACCGCTCCGAGTACGTCCCGCCCAGTGGTCCACCTCCAGGTACCGTCCTGCTCCGCAAGCCTCCACCACGATCAGCGCTCTCCATCGTCTGCAACCAACACAACGTAGTACGGGCATAGCCCGTGCAGTGGTGAGTATAAGCTACCCAGTAGGGACCCCGAGACCCCCAAAGGTCTCCTGAAATCCAAAAAGGATAAACCACAAAAGAAAGATACAATCACGAAGTAACATCTGAAACGGCTTAGGTATATGCCCATACATTTACCTAAGTCATCAATTCCCGTTCGGCTCCAACGTCCGAGCCCAAGCACAACCCAGTCCACATAGGAAAGAAAACGTATTCCCACACAGGATAGCTCAACACAATCCACAAAGGAGAGTAAACAGTAAATCCACACAGGATAGCTCAACACAATCCATAAAGGAGAATAAACAGTAAATCCACATAGGATAGCTCAACACAATCCACAAAGGAGAGTAACTAAAGATTCAGCTCACACAGGTATACTTCTTTGGATGACGATAAAGATGATCACTGATCCATCTAAGTCGTCGTACCCACAATGGATTGATAGGTAACTAACCCCCGCAATGACCCACACAGGATCGGGCCCACACAGGACCTGTAGGCGCTGGCTCGCACAGAACCGCTGAGCGCTGACCCACACAGGATCGGACCCACACAGGATCGGGCCCACACATGACCTGTAGCACTGATCCACGTAGGATCGCTAAGTGATGTAGTCGTCGTAGTCCACTGAGGATCTCTGCACAGTCGTCGGCGCAGTCCACTGAGGATCTCTGCACAGCCGTCGCCGCAGTCCACTGAGGATCTCTGCACGGTCGTCGCCGCAGTCCACTGAGGATCTCTGCATGGTCGTCATCGCAGTAGCAGTCACAGCCAGCTCTAGGGTTCCCGCACACAGCAAGCTCGTTCGGGAGGGTCCGCTCCATGAGCCGAGAGGCCAATACATCAACTGTCACAAATACTGAAGTTGATGTATCCAAAAGTTTCGTATCGTCAACAGGAACTCAACGTCGCAGACGGAACGTCAATCGGACGCCCGGTCTGAGAGTTATAGTCTTTTTTTCGTCCTAGGGGCCCGGTTGGTTTTTTGTTAAGGAAAAACCAACCCGACCGTACTCCACCTGCGTCCAAACCTCGGGTGGAGTGAGCCAAAAGATCCGTCTCACATAGAGAAATTCAACAAAGCTGACGACACGTCAATCGTATGTCCGTAGCTCAAGATATGAGTGTTTCCACTCCGAGGGCCCGGTTGGTTTCGTGTACGAACCAACCCGGCCGAACCCAAAGTATTCTGAAACCTTGAGAGCGATATACCGAAACGACCGCCTTGATTTAAGGATCGCATTGCCGCTAACGGCGAGTCGTTTGGAGGCATGTAGGTCAAGTTACGGGCATTTGACCAAAAACGGTCCGAAGACGGGGGGCCGGGCCCGGGCCGACCCGGGTCGACCCGACCCGGTCCGGTCCGGCCAGGGCGCGGCCCGGCCGGTCGGACCGGCCTGGCTCGGTTCAGCCGAGCGGCCGAGTGGCCGAGCGCCGCGGGGTGCTGCCCCCTGTGGTCTGGAGATGCCGCGACCCCGCGTTGGGGTCGCGCTGGAGCAACGGACGTGGCTGTCGCCGCGTCCCGTGCGGGCGAGCCGGACCCGCGCGGCCGTGGGTCCACTGGCCGTCGCCGCCACGGCTGAAGTCACGGCGGCTCTGTCCGGCGGCGCGCCGGGGCGCCACCGGCCGCTTCCGCGGGCCACCGGAGTTGCTCCGGTGATCCGTTATCCTTCCCGTCTGTGCCATTGTTCCTCCCGAGTTCCGTTCTTCACTGCGGGATCATCAAAACACCCTTGCATCACGATTTTCCGTCGCCTGCCAAATTCTCACAACAACGAATAACAGCGGATGGTTGTCGGGCCGTGTTCGTTTGGCCCGCACCCTCCGCGTTAGATAAAAACAACAGGAGAATTATATTCAACACATGAAACAACAATTTTAACAAAATAAAATTGTTCATTTGAATCCGATTCTTAAATTTTTAAGAAACGTTCACGGGAAAAGGGAATTTCCAAAACAAAATCCCTACCTCGTCAAGTCGTCACTCGCGGTTTCTTCGCGGAATTGGGGATCGTCGCGTTGTCGCGGTATCCAGGGTCGCGTCGTCGCGGAAGGGGGTCGCGTCGACGAACTCCGAGGTTCATGAACAAAAAAATTTAATTAATAATAATTAAATTTTTCTTGAGTTAAAAACCACAAAGGAAAAATTAAAAGAAAACCGAAACCCTCACCTCAATGGATGATCGAAGGTTCTTGTCGCGGATTAAGGAACGTCACCAAAGAACGTCGCGGGAGAGGAACGTCGGCGTCGCGGCACACGACGTCGCGTCGTCGATTTCCGCGGGTTCGGCGTTCTTCATCGGAGGCTGGCGTTCTTCGTGTTCTTCGCGTTCTTCACGTTCTTCGTGTTCTTCGCAATGGAGGATGAAGGCTCAATAACTCTGTCAAAACCTCTCAACGAGTAATCCTCCAAAAGTCGTGTTGGTCTTATTTTATTATTACGCCAACAAACGAAAAAAAAGAGGTAAGTAACGACCCATTAATTCGTAGAATTAATTCAACGAAAGAAACCGCCCATTTAATTCACGAATAAAACTGCCCAATTAAATGGTGCATTAAGAATTTAAGAAAACGCTTCAGTTGACTTTCATAATGATGAGTTTTCACGGGTGCGTTACTTAGCGGAAAAGAAACGGCGGGGCTCGTGCGGGCCCCACCTCACAAATATCCTACCAAGGGGGTAGGATATTTCTGGATAGCATCCTATCCAGATCAACTCAGCTTAAGCCACCTTTAAGTGGATTCAAGTGGCTTCCAAGTGGCTTAAGTGAAATAAAATAAAGTTTGTCGAACAATTTATTTTATTTCTTAACTTTAAGCCCAAAAATTAAAAACCACAACCGAGCAAACACAACTCCGAAAGAGGCGTTTCTAAGCAAATACCGGCGCTGTGATTTCATCGGTGCCCTCAGAATTCGATTCCGGGCACCGGTTCAAAAGTTAGAAAAACCCGCTCGTCCGTTCACTGAACGTACCCGAGCCAAACTTCGGAAAATGATTTCGTGCACACCGGGCCTCGGAATCAGGTGCCGTCAAAAACTGCGTTCTTGTAAAGTTCCAAAGAAAATTAAGAAAAACATTTCCTTGAAATTTACGGGTCTTTACACTATGATTCTATGCTTTCAATTATTTCATGAATTTTTTGATTAATTATTCAAACCCCACCTCAAAAATTGAATGTCGAGTTATTAGTGAAAATAGAAAATGAGAAAATTATTACAACTTAAGCAATATAACTTCACCCTTATAGATATTTATGGGTGGAATTTTTTATTGAAACTTGTTGTAATCATTTTAGTATGATTTGATTCTATTCTAGGTATTTATTAACATTTCTTATATAAAGGAAACCTAAATTGGTAAGAGAAGGAATTAATTTTCAATAACATGAATAACTATTAAATGTATAAATGTATATGGATGAAGCTGGATATCTTTTGTAATCATCGTTTAATGTATGGATATTTTTTCATTATGAGAAATCATATCTACATCAAATGATTTATCCTATGGAAAATATCGTTATTAATTATGAGCCCATTGTAAGAGAACTAATAGATGTATTTCTCAAATAAATTTCTAATATTCCTCATAATTGATATGTTGAATTAATAATTGAACTTATAATTATATATTTTCTAATATACTAAATTATAAATTTAATGGCCATAATTATACATGAAGAGTAGATGAATAACCAACAAGATAATATATATAATTTTTTATAAACCAACAGGTTATATCACTCGGTGTGTCAATAATTTTAATTAAAAAATAAGTATGGGTCAATACACCCCTTCATTGATTATTTAGAACTACAAAGCATCATACTAATGAAAAAGTATCACATTTCATGGATTGATGAATATTTTTTTCACCTCTATGAAGTATAATTTTTCTCTAATGTGGTTCTTTGGTCGGGATATTTTCATGTGAATGTGAAGAAGGAGGATATCCCCAAGAATACTTGTTGTACAAGGTATGGGAACTATAAGTTCATAGTGATTCCATTTAGACTCACTAATTCTCTTGTTATATTCAAAGACAAAATGACTAGATTCTTTTATGATTATCTCAAATAATTAGTTTCAGTATTTATAGATGACATTTTTATTAATTTTGAAATAAAGGAGGAGAATGAATAGATATTGAATTATATGATGAATTACTTGTGAGATTAATAATTTTAAATGAAGTATAATAAATTATTGTTTTCGATAGAGAATGTAATATTCCATGGGGATGTTATCACTGGTAAATATTTATCTATATACCCTTAAAGGTAGAGGAAATTTAATTATTTCATATTCAAATATCTTTGACCAGGATGGATAATTTCATTGGATTAGTTAGTTACTATCATAAATATCTGAGAAACTGCTCATGATTATCAAACCCACAAACCATGCTATCTTAGAACACTGTAACGATTTCCTGAACAAGTGAATTTTAGGTGACAATTAAATAGTTGAATAATATGCTTACTATAAAACCTGTGAAGTCATTACCTACTAGTGGAGAATTATTTGTGATCTAAAATGATGAATATAAACAATTATTGGGTTGTGAAATCCTAAAAAATGACATGGTGATAGCCTATTCCCCCCATTAATTAAATATCATTGAGGAGAATAGTCCATAACATGATATGTAGTAGGAATTATTTATATTCATTTTAATGATATGGCTACATTATCTCTAAGGGGAGAAGTGTGATATATATATATATATCATGAAAGCATGAAGTATATTAATAAGACTAAGAGGTGTTGAATTATGATTGAATAAAATGACAGATTGGTTTGTGATTTATTTTTTCATGTACATAAAACACATGATAATTTTTAAAATTATTAATAATGTTTCTAGATAAGTAATTATAGTTATCATAGAATGAGTTGAGTGGATAGAGTAAAATATAATTAGGTTATCAAATGGAAGATATGGAAATCTTTTTTTCTAATGGTGTTCATAGGGGTTCCAGAATAATTTTAAATCGAAAAAAACATGTGATTATTTTTTGTTATTTGAAATACCAAATATCATATATACATTACGGAATTCATTATATTTTTCAATGGATGAAATTTATGTAACAAGGGGAATCAAGACATATTCTACTAGAAAAAGGATAGTTGTGGTATATATAAACATATAAATATAGAAGAATAATGACATTATACTAGGTTTTTGGATAATCATACATGGGTTTCCAAAAAATCAGATTTCCATTTCCAGGAATAATAATAAAATATATGTTTTTAGATAATTCATTAGACATAGGTTTCTAAAAAATTTCATCAGATATAGTTTCCAAAATAGAGTTGACAAATAATGTCATTAGATTGAGCTTTTTAAAAAATTCATCAAAAAAAGTTTCCTAATAAATTTTTTAGATAAATGATTTATTAACTTGACAATATTTTTTATAAAGTCATGGAATTTGATAATATTGAGTTGAATTTTTGGGTATTGAATAATCATGAAAGAAGATTGTGATTCTAGATAAGATATAAAGGGTTATTGAAAGTAATTGATTCTTATATTCAAGGAAGAAACCTATATTAATTTTTTACATTAATTTACATTTATGTTTGAAGGTGGTCAACAGAAGGAAGATAGGAGTGGGTAATTAAAATGTGTAAATAGGAAATTCAATTTTAACTTTATATTTCTCCCTTTAATTTCAAAGAAACTAATTCAATATAGAGGGGAGAATTTGAATTGTGAAGTGGTTGTGGAATATTATATTGTTTTATTGGTTGAAGAAGTTGTTATCCCACTAACAATCTCGAGAGATCAGTTTCTGAATCATCATTTATAAAATTACATCAAACAGGGTATTAGAATGAGTGATAATGGACATAGGGTATTAGACATTGTGATATGAGGAATAGGGTATAAGGATGAGAGGTATCAAATTAAAAAGATAAAATAATATTCACACCATATTAAATTGTTAATTAACATATATATACCACATTTATAAATTTAAATATTCGAAATTACAATAAATAAATATACAATTTTTTACTATAGTATTTTAAAGTATGAAGGATGATCCCATGAGGATCGATTTGAAGAATTAAATTAAATAAATAAAATAAAACTATAATAATTAATGATGTAAAGGATGGAAATGTATTTAATGGATCAAGGATAACGAGAAAATTGGAGGAGAAAATAATAATAAGTGGTTTCAGAAATTTAGAAATTCACTTTCATGATATAATAAAATATTAATTAATAAATATAAAATTATATGGTCCTTATAATCATGTCTTTGTGAATCCCTTATCTCATGTGTATTTCAATTTTGAGACTCATTTTCCCAAGGATCATGAAATTTAAAAAAATTATGAGATATGTAACCTGAAACCACTTTTAAATATAGAATGATATATGCCTAATGGTCATGGTGGAAAAATCACTCAAGTTAAATCATTAAAAATAACTTCCTCAGTCATTGATAATACAATTTCAATGCATTAAAGAATGAGTGTTGAGATATATTAGAAAATGGATGAATAAAAAACCCGTGATAAATTATTTATTCAAATTAAAATGAAATATTACAACAAATCCACTATATTGAAATTATAGAACATGAAATAAAATTACAACCTCATTATATAACTGAGAGAAAGATAAATATAAATAAAATAAGAAATTTTAAAATAATGGTTGATTAGTGTTGGTTGAGGACACTCTTGTGTGTATCACCACATTCTATAGATCTGGTATCTGATGCAATGAATTGATCCTCATCCCCAATACCATTATTTATTAGTCTTAATGAACCCATAGATTAATAGATTCCATAAATTAAAACTATGAACCTATCCATGTCAAATCTAGGGGTTGCAGTGAGATTATACACAAGATCTTATTAAAACATGACATATAATGAAATGTTCTAGTTGTCACCAGCACATGTCACAACAGGAAAGATATTATAACACTGTGAAAATTCATATATTTCACTTGGGTATCATTTTTTCATTACCTTTTTTCATTTTATGATTCCATATTTAAATCCACTACATGAATTACCTATTCACAGTTAAAATTTTATTTTTTAATGTTTTTAGCATTATTTCAACTTGATTCTTCAATTTTAGAAATCATAATTCATCATTGATTTATCACTCATTCCGATGAATCATTTTCCTCATGAATTTCTTCTTAGTTTTCTCATTTTATTCCATTAAAAAAATTCACCTTTTTCCCACCCTAAAATATTAAAATAATGAATAACCAAGAAATTTTAATCATTTAAATTAAAAAAACAATTATTTTATATTTAAAAAATTATTCATGATACATTGTAATCAAACATCACGACACATAAACAAATTATTGTCCTCAAGAATTAAATATCAAAAAATTCCAAAGGAAAAACATGATACCAAAATTTAAATTTAACATAAATAGAATCAATTTATAAATATGGAATTAAATATTCATGCATTATAATGAAATTTTCATTAACTACTAAATTTTTAATGACAAAATTCAACTTTTATTTTTTTGTTAAATTTTTAATTGATTATACCTTTAAATTATTTAATTTATATTTTTCAATTCATTTTTAATGTGAATAAAACATGAAATTTACATCACATTGAATGTTTTTCAGTTATCATCATAGTAAAAATATATTTATTTTTTCAAATAACTATTATAATGCTTCTTAATGTAGCATTTAATTCTCAACTTTCTCCACCATATAGAGGAAACATCCTTAATAATCATGATTTCTTCACTATTAAGAAACAATTAACATAAATCCTAATGGAATGCGGTTAAATGTTTTAAATAAAATATAAACTCAGTGGTGGTTATTATTTGAATTACATTGAATTATAATAAAAATTATTCAATAAATATTCACTCATTAAATATGTTTAATCTGTCATTTTTCAAATCTACAAGTAGGGTCACAAAATAATGAATATCAATGTATGATGCAACCTATTTTTTTATTTTAATATTTTTAACATTGTTTGAATATTGAATTTTAAAAAGTATAACATCAAACACCCATCCTAGAAAGATAAAAATCACTAGCTTTGTAAAAGGTAAATTTTTACATCAAAAACTCAACCCATTTTTTTTAATTAATGAAAATTTTAATTTATTAAAATGTATTTCAATAAATTATCATGAATAAATCATTTTAACCCTTCACTAATATCCTATGAAAAAAATCCACACACATATCTATTATAATAAATTTATCCCTTCCAGTAGGTTTCATTCACCCCCATACTCATTTTTAATAATCAGGAAAATCATTTAGGGCAATGTAGTGAAGGATAAATTAGGATAGTAATGTGGATCTACCCTAACAAGGCTATTCATAGATCCTATGGGGATAATAAGAATTAATGTATAGGTATGTCTCGGGATAATGGATAAAAATATATACATCAATATTCTAAAGGTTAATTTTATAACCGTAACTTCGATAACATGAAAATAAAATTGGAGGGGAAAGCACACCCAGGTGTTACTCAATAAATTTTCTCAAGAAAAAGTCTGAAATATTAGGCTTATAAATATCCCCATAAAAGAGAATATTTTTCTAAAATAAATATTATTGGAAACAAAAACTAATAATAAAATAAATTAACTCAAATATCATATTCTCTAAGAATAGAAAATCTATGAAAATTTTTATTTACAAAAAATAACTAATCTATCGAATCGTTATTCATCAAATCAAATTCCCTTATTTTTCTTTACTAATTCATTCCAATATTTTTATCAATAAAATTTATTGAAACAAATATTTAAAATGGGATATTATGGTTATCATGAGTTGTTTTTTCACCTTAATTAATGATTAAATAAAACAAAAAAAGAACGGGTCATGAATTTTTCATTAATTTATAATTTATTTTTTTAATAGGTATAAATGTAGTGGGTGGAGAAGAAAATATTAAAATTAAATCATTTACTATCCTTTTGAGTTGTGTGAACCATCATGAGACCTCTTCTAATGTATATATCACTTTTTTACGCTCATTTGGACTTAAAAAAATCATTAATAACCAAGGTCTTTTCAATAAGGATCAAAAGGATTTTTGGAATTGAAATTAAAATTCATAATATAAATTTATTTTATAACAAATAAAGATTTATGAAATCCTAAAAAGATAAAAATAAAGGTTTCCACCCTTAAGTTACTTTTTTTATGGTCATTTAGCTTGACCTTACCTAGTTCAGCTAAAGAGATTATGATACAAGGCTAACATTATTAGGATGAATCATCCTTAATTTTGAACCAATATGGATGATATAAATTCCTCCTTATTTTTATTGGTGTGAAATGTTGAAGAATTGAAAAAAACTAGGATGTTTTTATATAGTAATGAATAATTATGTATCGGTCTAAACATTGTAAAATTATTCTTTTTCCAAGATGAGACCATTGAAATTATATAATGTTCACTTTGGGTTCCATAGACATCTTCTCTTATTCTTCTTCTTCTTCTTCAATCTGTACTCCATGATTTTCAAGGATGTTACTTAAAAATACACCAACAAAGATCTATTATTTATTATATTTATGTTAATATACAGTGAATTGGGTTTATTTTGAATAAATAAATTATGATGTAGGAATATGTCATATTAGGGGGTTATCCTAAAAGTCATTAGATTCCTCATATATCTCCTCAATGTATATATAATATTGGGATTATTTCCTTGGTTCTCCCCATTCTCCATTAACCTTTTCAAGGTCATTAAACATTACTTTGAAATATAAATCTTTTTTTGGGTGTGTGGAATCTTCCATGCTTCTGTATGGTTATGGGGATTCATATTCCTAAATATTCATCTGTATAATCTCAATGATACCCCAGAAAGAAGTAACACATCACATTGATAGTCAAGATAAATAAAAATACATACAAAGAAATTTTAAAAACCTAAGTGTCTAAAATAAATAATAAATAATAAAATAAAAATCATAAATTAATTTTAGGATATATAAATAGATGGTGGAAGACCTTGTCTATAAGAACATGATCTATTGATGTTCTTGGAAGTTAAATATTTCATGGAATCAGGGATTGGATTTTCTATCATCTATTGATTAAAATGTGAATAATGTCTATATAGAGGGTAATTCCATAGAACGTGGAATTGCAAACAATAGTGTAGAAATAAAGGAGTCTGTTTGGTCCATTCATATTCCTTTGGATCTTTTTTCCCTTTTTAGTGGTATAAATTCAAGGGTCCTATTCTTAGACTCTTGTCGACCGGATTTATTTATTTTCATTAAATGAGTCCTTTATTTCATGGATAGTTCTTAACTTATCATAAAAATTATGAATGAATTTTAAATTCTAGAGGTTTACCCCATGAGGATATGTTTGTGGGATTAATCTATATTAATAAAATGCATGAATTAATTAATGATTTAATGAATTTAAATCTAAACTAACGAGGGTTTATTTTTGAGAAATATAGAGGAAAAATAAAAAAAATCATATTGGAAAACTAGAATATCTAAGTCCATGAAGTAATAAAATAATTAATAATAAAATAACAATTCAATGGATATTATAAACGAGTCTAAATGAATCCCTTGGACCAGGTAGACATTCTCCATCTCAAGACACTCATTTTCCCAATGGTCATGAGACATAAAAAAACTGTTGGATAGGTGAAATAATACCATTTATAAAAATATAATTAAATTTATTCAATTCTCTAGGTGGAAACATAATGGTATTTATAGATGAAAAAATACCACCCTTACTCACTAATAATACAGTTGTTATGAATTAATGAATAATAGTGGAATAGATACTGAAAAATAAATGAATGAAAACCCCAAGATGAATTATTTGTTCAAAATTAAATAAAATATTAAAAAATAAACCTTTATTTGAATTTTGTTGAAAAAATGAAAATGAAAACCATATTTTATCCATAAAAGGGAAATAAAAATATTGAAAATAAAAAATAACACAATGATTATGGAGTAGACCCAGTGGTGGACTCTAATTTTTAAGATACATCACCTCCAAGATATAGCCTATTATATAATACCTTTATCCTCCTCCTTGAGTCCTATATTTATATTTTTGATGTTAACCTGAGGCTTATAATTTTTAAAAATTGGTCTAATTAATAAATCCAAGTAAAATTTGTGGGTTACGAGGAAAAAATTTGTGGGCCTCAATCAAATTTTTACACAAAATAATATGATATGGATAATACTAGAATATGTTAGAACATGAAAAAAGGGGTCCCATCAAGAAAATTATTATTTATCTCTGAGGATATGTTTTTCAATTCCTTTTCTGACATTAGGAGTACCCATTGAATTTCACATTTTGAATTTCATATTTATGATGTAGTCCATGTTTTACCATGTTTTAATCATTATTTACAATTTATTATTTATTTTCAATCTTCAAAATCAATCCTACACTTATCCCACATCCTAGAGAATCATTTTAATTGTGAATATATTCTATAAATTTTTATTTCCTTCCTAATAATATTTCTCTCTTTTAACTTGACACAGAACATTAAAACAATAAATAACTGATCTTCTTTAACAAACTATATTATAAAATATTAAATATTATATTTAAATAAATACGCATGAGATATCATCATCATATAAAAAGGATACCAAAAATAAATATATTAAATTTAGATTTTACTATATGAATAAGTTCATAAAAGTATGTTTAGTAAGAATTATTTTCTCATTGATGTGCAATAAATTAAAAACAAACTAGATGAACATGGAGGAAGGAAAGTGTGACACCTGTTGTGTTACATTTGTGTTAATTAATTAATTAATTAATTAAAATATATTTTAAAAAATCAAATGTAATTGCTGTAGTTTACGGTGTTTATATGGTTATGAGTAATCACCTGCTGACCATGTGTGAGGTGTCTGCACTTGATAGTGGAAATTCATATGGTTTATGAATAGAAAACTCAACTATGAAATCCACTTATATGTAATTTTGTGGGTACCTCAATGTTTTCTAGTTGGGGTAGCATTGTTATTGTACAGTTTTGTAAATCATGCACTTAAACCATGCAAGAAACCTAGTTTTTTTGAATTTTAATTTTTCATTTATTTTTCTTTAATTTTTATTTCATCTTTATTTTATATTTTTGTCCCACTCATTATCTTATATCCCCCATGTCACATCCCCTAGATGAACCCACTACGTGCATGATCTAACCTTTGTGGGCACCTCTCATCTTGATATTCTATCATTCTTTCTTCATAAATCATTTTCCTCATTCTATGTAAAATCTATTATCCCATCCTTTAATTTATTATTATTTTCCCATATCCACAAATCGAAACTTATTCAGCTAAAACCTAATTAATGGTTTTTAATTGAATTTTTTTGGTTCTTCAATTTTTATGCGGTGTTATGGGTAATTGAGGTTTTCTTCTACAATGAATTGGTGTTAACCTTTAAAGGTGACACGTTTTAGATCACCCACCACTATATTGAGTTAGAAGTATATATAGAAACCATTTTATTACATATCAAAAATTCCTTGATTCATTTTAAACAATTTCATGTGAAATTATAAGGGTCTTTAGGCTATTGTAGGTTTAAGTGATTTTTCCTTGCCTTTGAACATGGCATGGGTCTTGGAAGTATGCTCATTTCCTGTAGAAATTCTAGTATGTCCTTTAAAAATTTGAAAAAGCTTATAATATTTTTCAGGTATTTATAATCATATGGAATAACCTAAATGGTTTTATTATAGAACTGAAATGGATTAATGATAGGGAATGGACTTAGGTCACGTGAAGTGTTTCATATATATATTTGTTCACCTGTTAGAAAAAGGATTTACATATTTTTGAAGATTTTTTGATGTTGTTTTTTTGGAAATTGGTATAATTGTTTTTAATGAATTATTTTATAAAAGTCTGAATTTGAAAGAATTTTTTTAATTCCAAAACCCTGTTACCTAGATTTGGTGCATTTTTACATCACATTTTCAAGATCACAAGGTATTAAATTACAAACGAATGATCAGTTTAGCTACTTAGGAAGTGCTAGATACATAAATAAGATTTATATTACATCATGAAAAAAAAGAAAATTGGGTCCCCTTTTGAACACACTCATATCCTTGGCCTATCCCTGAAGGTTAATCATAATATACTTCTTCAAATCCTAGGAAAAATAAAAAATTAGAAAGAGGTGAGCTCAGATGCTCAATAAGGATAACAATATAGCATAAACTTTCATAAATATGCATAAACATTTGAGCTAATGTATAAGACTAAAAACACAGATTTTTAAACATAAACTTTATCATAATATGGAAAATATAAATCAAATAATGTTATTTACTTATTCACATGGATATTCTATTATTCTAGTAATCACATGCAATATCAATAGCCAATTTCATTATGAAAGAATGCATAATTCTGGACATCATAACCACATAGTTATGGACTCATGCCAAGACTAATAATTAGATTTTGTCAAGGCCTTATGTCAATTAAATAGTTTGTCTCATGAGACCTACCGATGCATCGATAAGCTATAGCAGGCTCCACCTCTCACTGACTAAGTCCAATGCATTCTTTATATGAAAAGGTTGAAACATAACATAAACATTCGTATTAAAACTAGCATACGAAATGTTAATACTTTAAATATAAACCAAGAATCGTATATAAATAACACATCCACAGTAAAACATATCGGCAAACCATAAATACAATACGAAATATTGTATCATAATAAATCAACTTCCAACAAGTGTAAAATCCATCAAAGGATGTTTACATAGATGAAATCAAAACTATTTGTGAGAAATATCTCTTTCTATTTTGAAATCATTTAAAATTCCCACAATTATAAATGAATCACCTATTTTTAAAATGTTCATAAATTAATTTATATGAAGCATTGAATGTGTTATAATGGTGGAAAATAGCCTCACTCACCATATAATTTAAAAAAACATTCTTTCCAAAATTTTCTCGAAATGGTCGTAAAGGACATTGATTGGAAAATGAAAGAAAGATTCATTTATAAACATTTTATAAAACATCAAACAAGGATATACATTAATTTAACCCATATTCTCGGAAATAGTAAAACTGTTTTGAAATAATTTTTTAAGAAACACAGATGCAGATGATAAAGTGGTTTTATTAGATACTCATGTATAAACAATCTCTAATAATGAAGAGATTGTAGAATTAATCCTTACCTTGTACATTTCCTTGGTTGAGGGTACATTAGCCTATTGTATAATATTTAAATAATTTTTATTAAATTATACAATAACTATATACATAAATATGATATTATATATGATCTTCTAATATTGCATTGTTCAAAATATTTTAGTTTTATCATTGTTTCGGGTGTTAACTAATTCATATTCCTTTATATAATTTTTTATGTAATCCCTTTTTTCTTATGGATATCATGTATTTGATTCATATCTAGAATCATATTAAGTTATTAAAAATTATTTTTAATCATAAAATGAAAATTATTCTTGAATGGTTATGATGGGGAATGAATCTCATCGCGTTCATGGAGACTGTAATTTGTACGTATGCACAAGCGACAATATCATTCTATTGTTGGTGAAATCATATTTAATAGGATGGTGTATTATATATAAGGAATTATTAAAATGTTTTATTTTTTATTTACATAATTTTTAGTCATTAGTATTCCCATCCAAATAACGAAGTGTTGAATAACAAACGACACCATGACGTGGTGACAGTAAGCCGTACGTACGCACGTATAGTAACATATCATTCATAGGATGGATAGAATAATTAATATATTTGTACTATATTTATAATAACATCATAGAATGTATAATGTACTAGAGTTATTATTTTGGTGTGGAAACAATAAATAAAGAGGAAGTGTAAGAAGAAAATAAAATGGAAAGAGTGATGAAATTATTACCACTTCTTTGAGTGCTTCCTTTTGATTGATCAAAATGGCTCCATAGGTTTCTTATGATTAAAGTAAGGCCTATAGGTTTCATTTAGGGTAGTTGGGAGGATATTAGATCAGGGTGTGGCCGAGAAAAATGGCTTTAGAGGTGTTATTTTTATAGAAGGGGATGCACCCTTTTATAAGAGAGGTGAGGCTCACTTTAGGAAAATCATGAAATATTATTTTGTTATACAATAATATTCAGTTTATAATGGCTCCAAAAGGATTTATTTTTATTCTAAGGTGGGTTTTTATCGAAAACCTTTCAATCAATAAGTTTTAGGTAGTTTTAGGCCACCAAATTAACCTTATCTTTTAGATTTACCTCTTAGTTAAATAGTTTAACTTCTACAATGTCTTCTTGAATTTTTATATTAAATGGATAATAAATTTACTATAAATTCCTAGAGAACCACAAGTGGTTCAGCAATGAAATGTATATTATTTTATAATTCCTTTTGCCTAACCTTATATTTTTATGAAAATTATATCAATTAATAATATAGTATTTGTTTTAAAAACTCATTTATGTCAATTTTGACACTAT
This sequence comes from Viscum album, assembly GCA_963277665.1. NCBI lineage: Eukaryota > Viridiplantae > Streptophyta > Magnoliopsida > Santalales > Viscaceae > Viscum > Viscum album. The sequence goes on along the minus strand of OY728153.1, from coordinate 831,046,075 downwards.
TTAGTATTTTGTTTTTCTGAAAGTCATAAATACATTATAACATCAAATAAAACATCTTTAATCAACACCAAAATGTCATATTGACCTATAAAATTCATGTAATACCTAAAAAGTCTCAATATACAATTATATTAATATTTATTATATCAATTATTTTAATCTTTAAATAATAAGGTAATTATTGTATCATAATTGTGTCATAAATAAATTTAAATATTAAATGACTAAAAATTAAAAATAAAATACCATTATTTAGGAAATATGTTTATATTTCTAATTAATATTTATAGTCAAATTTATTATATGTATAACCCTATATTATAAATGTTTTATTTATTAATCATTGAATTTAACACATTTAAATATCCTTTAAATGAAATAATAATAAATGTCCTAAACTAACCCAAGTGGACCAAAGGGAACATATTTTATTCCTAAGGTTTATTTTGGTTGAAAAAAAATTATCCAATAGATATAGGACACGAGTTAGGGTAATTATAATATCATATTTAACTTTAATTACCCTATTTATTATTAACCATGGTAAATAAAATTCAAAAGTTACTATTCAACATATATTATATTCATCCTATTGAAAGAAATTTTACATAATGATTTCAACTGTGCATAATGGTTTTTTGAAATTTAATTCACAGAAGCAGTGAAATTACATTTTAGGAAAATTGGTTAACATGCCGAGAAGGTGGGTAAAAGAGCTTAAAAATTTAAGTACAATTTTATACATCTAAATTAATTAAAAAATGACATCAATGAATTACATTGTCCTAATATACATATTATGTATCTATTTTGACATAAAATAAATTTAAATAAAATAAATAATTAAATAAATAAAAAGTTGGTTTTGACCAATAATGTAGTGTTTTTCACTATTCATAAAAATTGAATGTTTTAAGAAAAAGAAAAAAAATCCCCCTAAGCTAATTTTGATATTCCAAATTCAAAAATGATGTCCATTTTGATAAATAAAATTTAAAAAATTTCAAAAAGTGGGTATTACTATTCATAACACCTAATTTTGTTGGTCGTGGTGTGTCAGAACTCGAAGTTTCATACAACCCAATCTATTGTATTATTCAAATAGAAGTGTATTGTGGAAGCTTGGGGTGTTACATTTCCCCCCTTAAAATAATTTTGTCCCTGAAATTTCTAGAATATTAGTCTATTAAAATATTCGGGTGGTTCTTCATCACATGATCCTCGGGTTCCCACGTTGCCTCTTCTATCTTATGGTTTCTACAAAGAACATTTACCATATGATTCATCTGGTTTATCAACAATTATTCTCTGGTATCATGTCTCTTGACATGATCTTCATAGTAAAATAAACTAGGTTTTAGTTATATTACTTAATAGGTGAGTAAATGTGTTGGGTCAGGCATATATTTTCTCAATAGTGATATGTGGAAAATGTCATGAACATTGGAGAGACATGGAGACATTTTCAAATGGTAATCTATGACTCAAATTCATTCTATAATTTTTAAAGTTTTTATGTACCTGAGACTCAACTTACCCTTCATACCAAATCTTACAACACCCTTGCATTGAAATACCTTCAAGAAAACATGATCTCTTACTAGAAATTTCAAATCCCTTTTTCAGTTATCTGCATATCTCTTTGGCCTAAATTGAGCTACTTTGATGTGGGTTTGGATAATTTTCACATTTTCCATTGTTTACTCAACAAGTTCTAGGCCTATGAGTTTTCTTTCACCAACATCATCCCAAAAAGTTTTTGTGCGACATCTCTTTCAATATACTGCTTCATATGGTGTCATCTAAATACTTGAATGAAAGATATTTTTATAGTAAAATTATACCAGAAGTAAACATTGATCTCACCTACCTTGAAAGTCATGTGAGAAAGATCTCAACCAGTCCTCTAAGGTTTTAATAGTCCATTCTAATTTTCTATTAGTTTGAGGGTGGTAGGCAGTGCTCAGATGATGTTCAATATCCATGACCTTCTGAAGAATTTTCTAGAATCTTTATGTAAAATGAGGATCATGATCTAAAACAATCCATAGGGGTACTCCATGATGTCTTAATACTTCATTAACATATATTATTTCTAAACATTCATGTGGTAAATTTTCTATTATAACAAGAAAATGTGTTGACTTGGTAAGTAGGTCAACAATGTCCAATATTGCATCATTCCTTCTAGGAGTCTTTGGTTGCCCCATGAAAAAGTCCATCATAATATCATCCTCATTTATAATCAAGTATGGGAATAGGGTGCATGTATCCTCTAGGATGTTGTCTTCTAGCCTTCACCTATGGACCAACCATACATCTTGACACATATTCAGTAATCTACCTCTTCATGTTTTCCCGCAAAAAATGATTCTTCAAATCTATATACATCATATTGCTACGAGGTTGTATAGGGAAATCAGAGCTATGAGCATCATCCAACAATTCTTTTTTCAGATTGTGTATGTCAGGAATACAACTTCTCTTCCATAATTTCAAAATTCCATATTTATATACAAATTCAATCAATCTCCCATTATTCACAACATTATTTTTTTGAAACTCCATATCATAAGTATGAGAACTTTTTATCCTTTCTATTAAAGATGGTTTGACAAACATTAGAAAATTTATTGATTTTTCACCTTCCATGATTATTATCATATCCATATTTACTAGATCCATGAACATAAGATCCCTTTTTACTCTCATTTTGTTAAAAACTCAACAATCTTTTTTTCTCAAAGAATCTTCCACCTTATTTGCCTTCCCCTGGTGGTAGTGTATATTGCAATCATAATCCTTGATTAGTTCAACACATCACCTTTTCCTCATGTTGAGTTCTTTCTGTGAGAAAATATATATCCAACTCTTGTGATCGGTATATATATCACATTTTTCACTATAGAGATAGTTTCTCCGTATCTTCAATGAAAATATTACAACTGTTAACTCAAGATCATGATTGTGATAGTTTTTTTCATGGATTTTTAGCTATTGTGATACATATGCAATAACACTATCATTTTGCATAAGGACACTACCAAGGTCTTTCTTTGAAGCATCACTATAAATAACAAACCCATCATTCCTTGATGGTATAATCAAGATAAGAACATTGGATAATCTTGTATTTTCTTATTAAAAACATTTTTCACACTATTTTTTCCAATCAAATCTAACCCCCTTACATGTGATCTTTTATAATGGGTTATCCAATCAGGAAATATTCTGAATGAAAAATCGATAATAACCTGCTAAACCAATAAAACTGCATACCTTAGTTATACTCATCAGTGATGGACATTATTGTATTGATCTTTTCTTAGAAGGATCAACGATGATTCCATCGTTAGAGATAATATGACCATGAAATGAAATCTCCTAAAGCAATAATTCACACTTGCTAAACATCCCATATAATTCATTTCTTCTAAGAGTCTTTAGAATACTGCATAAGTTAATTTCTTTATCTTCATAGCTTTTGGATTATAGCAAGATATCAATAATAAATACCACCAAAAAGTCATCAAAATATTCCTTAAAAACTCTACTCATTAGATCCATGAAAACAGAGGGTGCATTAGTTGGTCAAAAAGGCCTTACTGTAAAATCGTAATGCCCATACCTGGTATGAAATATTGTTTTTGGAATGTCTTATTTTACCACGCACAACTGATGATATCCAGATCTAAGGTCAATCTTTGTAAAATATTGAGTTCCATGAATATGATCTAATAAATCATCAATACGGGGTATGGGATACATGTTCTCTACAGTTATAGCATTGATCTCCCTGTAGTCAATGCACAACCTCATAGATCCATCATTATTATTAACAAAAAGAACAGGGGATCCCTAGAGAGAAACACTAGGGAAAAAATCATTTATAAATCATTTTCTCTAGTTGTTTCTTTAGTTCCATTAATTCCACAGTGGCCATTCTATTATGGGTATTCAATATGGGCCCTGAACCATGAATTAAATCAAAGGAAAAGTCACTTTCTCATTATAGAGGATGTGTAGGTAAATCATCTGGAAACACATCAACAAATTCTTGCACAATAGATATATCCTCTATTTGAACATTCTTTTCCTCGCCCATTGTTATTTCACTCTCTTTTTATCCAATAATTAAATTCAATAGATCTACTGGGGGTGGATGAAGATAAGAATTAGATAGTGATTTTTCTACTTTAAAGATAATGTACTCTTTATCAGCATAAAAAATTGTAACCTCATTCTTCTTACAATAACTTTTGGAATTGTGGTCTGAAAGACATTTCATTCCATGGATTATATCAAATTCAATCATGGGTATAGTCACAAGATCAGTACATAAATAATTTTTATATTCCCTAATGGGTACTAATTTACAAAACATTATTGCAATGATACTTTACATATGATTTTATAATGCCAACTCCCTTATTAAATCAAATTTCAAATAACTAATTTTCTTAGCAAGATGGGAATATATGAAACAATGCAATGATCAAGAATCAAATAAATCATTGGCTAAATTTTAGGAAACCATTAAATTGTCTACCACCACATCATTCGGACCTTCAACCTCAGCAGTAGTGATCACATAAGCATGGTCGTTCTCCCTTGTCCTTTTCAGAGGAAAGTTTCCTTAGATCATAGGACACTCATTTTCATAATGCCTCATTTATGTACAATTATATCATTCAAAATTGACAACCTCATTCTTTCCCTTGCAATCACGAGTTTTGTGGCCTTTTTCACCACGCTTGTAACAGACTCTCATTCCCTTTTGGAAAGTACCGGGGGTTACTCCCCACATTTACTGATAGATGGAAATTCAAATTTTCCCTTATTCCCCTTATATCCATTTCTAGAGTGTTCAATAGATCTATTATTCCCTTTCTTTTCTTTAATGTCATAAGACATAAAAAATTCCATTTCTATCTTGATAGCACATGAAACAATATCTTCTTACGATGAGAAGGATTGTGAGACTAATTCTCGATGGGAAAATGGTTTTAGCACATCAAAAGAAGTTCAATCTTACTCCTTGGGTTATGTATATAATCTGATGCATGCCTTGATAACCTTTTAATGTTATCCTCATACTTTGAGACATTCTTATCCTCCTTTTTCCTCAGACTCAAAAATTTTATTTCCATATCTGATCGATGGTCACCAGGAAAGTATTTTTCTAAGAAAATCCCATTAACCTCCCTCTATTATGTATTTGATACTTCTTTATCCTCCTTTGTTTTTTGAATTAAGGAACACCATTGATCTGGATCTCCCATGAGGTGATAAACTACAATGAAAACTTTTTCCCTTTTGCTACTCCCAATAGCATGAAATAATTTTTCTAGGGAACTTATCCATTGATCAGCTACAAATGGATTTGTAGTCCCATTTAATGTTGGTGGTTTTTCCTCATGAATTTGTCTAACATTGACCCTCCACGTTCCGGATCAGGGTGCTCTATATGGGTATGGTTATCATTAATAACTAGGGTAAGTTGCCCCAATAAGGTTATAAGTTGTTCAGCAGGTATTGAATCATTAGCTCCACTATAATTTTCTTGAGTAGGAGGGAAATCCCTGCATGGATTACGTGCATTAATATGGTTTCCATTCCATACACTATGCACCATTTCTAAACAATGTCATACAGTAGATTAGTTTATGAATCGCAATACATAATTCCAAACGAGTAAAATACCTAACATAAATTGAAAATTTTATGCATATAATCCATATAAAAATGTTATTTTTGTGAGGAAGTATTTACTAATAAATCCTTCATAATTTTTTTAAAATAAAATGTAAAATTTCCTAAACATATCCCCTAGGAGTGTCGTAACCATGAGTGAATCAAGGCCGATTGTCGTGTACCAGAATACCCCGAGTCAAGCCCGAAACTCATTGTCAGAGTTTTCACTCCTAGGTAGATATGTGTATGAGCTACCTCTACCATCTCATATCCAGACATGGATGTATTATTTAGAAAATACAAAAAATCTCTACATTACCAAAATTCTTGGATGTTCTTTTATAACAATCCTAAAAGCCAATCATTGGGTAATGTTCTCTAATCAGAGTTTTTTCTAAATCAATCTTCTATGCATTGTACTATACTTCTTCTTATACAAACTATAATTCCATGAACCCAGTTACCCATAGTTGGGGAATTATTATATAACATTTTCATGATCACAAGGGATCAAATCCCGAAAGGCCGATCTGTTTAGTATCCAGGGAAGTGTTAGATACATTCATAATTTTTACATTACATCATGAAATCAAAAAAAAATTGGGTCCCCTTTTGAAAAAACTCGTATCCTTTTCCTATACCTATAGGTTAATCAAAATACACTTCTTAACATCTTGGGAAAAAGAAAACATAGGAAAGTGGAGAGCATAGATGCTCAGTAAGGATAACAATATATTTGAAACTTTCTAAAATTTTCATAAACATTTAAGGAAATGTATTTGACTAAAACAAAATCCTTTTTAACATAAACATCAGTGTAATATGAAAAATATAAATCAAATAATTACATTTACTTATTTACATTGATATTTTACTATTCGAAACATCACATGTAATATCAATAGTCAATTTCATAATGATGGAATGAATAATTTCAAACATCATAAACACATAGTCAAGGCATCGTGCGAAGAATACAAATAATATTTTTTCAAGGCCTTGTGACAAGTCATTATTTTGTCTCATGATACCTACCGATGCATCAAGGAGCTATACCAGGCTCCACCCATCACTTACTCTGACCAATTCATTCCTCATATGAAAAGATTGAAACATAACATAAACATTCATATAAAAACTAGCATACTAAATGTTAATACTTTAACTATAAAACATGAATGGTATAAAAATAACATATCCACATTCAAATATATCACAAACCCTTTAATGCAATATGGAAGATTTTATCATAATAAATAAACTTCAAACAAGTGTAAAATCCATCAAAGGATGTTGACATAGATGAAAACAAAACTATTTGAGGGAAATAACTATTTCAATTTGAAATCATTTAAAAGTCACATAAATATAAAAGAAAATATTTATTTTGAAAATAATGTTATAATATCGTAAGGGAAGCTTTGAAGGTGTTATAATGGCTGAAAATAGATGCACTCACTGTATAAGATAAAAAACATTCTTTCCTTAATTTTGGAAAAAAGTTTGTGTATTACCTTCTTTGGAAAATGAATAAAAGATTCCTTTAAAAAAAATTTATAAAAAGTAATAAAAGGGTATAAATGAATCTATTTTATAGTCTACAAAATATAAAAAATGTTTTGAAATATATTTTTATGAAACATGGATGTGGATGATAAAGAGATCCTAGTAGATACTCATGTATAAGCAACCTCGAATAATGAAGAGATTGTAAAATTAACCCTTACCTTGTACTTTTCCATGGTTGAGGGTAGATTACCATACTGTATAATAGTTAAATCATTGATATTAAATTATAAAAAAACCATATATATAAATATGATATAATATATGATCTTCTAATATTTCTTTGTTAATAACATTTTAGTAGTATCATTGTTTTGAGTGTTAACAAATTTGTTTTCCTTTATGTGCTTTGTTACGTAAGCCATGTGTTTTATGCATAGGATATATTTGATTCATATACAGAATTATAATAAGTTATTAAACATTATTTTTAATCATAAAATGAGAATTATTCTAGAATGGTTATGACGGGGAGTGAATCTTATCATGTTCGTGGGGACGGTAATACATAAGTACGCACGAGCGACAATATCATTCTATTGATGGTGAAATCGTATGTAATTGGATAGTATATCATATATATATATATAATCATTAACATATTATAATTATTATTTACATCATTTATACTCATTATTATACCCATCCCAATAATTTAGTGTTGAATAACCAACTACACCATGACGTGGAGATAGTAATCCATACATACACACGTAGAGTGAGTTCTCATTTATAGGATGGATATGATAATGAATATGGATGTACCATATTTATAATAAATAATCATAGTATGTATTAGGAAATTGTCTTATTATTTTTTTATGGAAACAACAATGAAAGAGGAAGTGGAAGAAGAAAGGAACTTTGAAAAAGGTGATGAAATTATTAACTCCTCTTCAAGTGCTCCATTATGATTTGATCAAAAGGGATCCTTAGTTTTCTTATGATCAAAGTAAGTACTCTAGGTTGAATTTTGGTTATTTGGGTGGATATTGGAGCAATGTATGGACGATACAAATGGATTTGGTGGTGTGATTTTGAGAGAAGTGGAAGTACCCTTTTATAAGAGAGGTAAGGGTTACTTTAGGAAAAGCAGGAAATATTATTTTATTATACAAAAATATTTGGTTTATAATGGCTCCAAAATAATTTATTTAGTGGATAAGGTAGGTATTGGTCGAAAACCAATCATGGAATAGGTTTTAGAAAGGTTTAGGTCACCATATTAACCTTATATTTTAGATTTAACTCTTAGTTAAATAGTTTAACTTTTACAATGTCTTCTTGTATTTTTATATTACATGGTTATTAAACATCCTATAAAATTCAATGTGAACCCCAAGTGGTTAATTAATGTCTTTTAAATTATTATATAAGACTATTGGCTGATCCATATATTTTTAGGAATATTATATCAATGAATAATATAGTATTTTCTTTAAAAACTCATTTATGTCAATTGTGACGATATTTAGTATTTAGTTTTTGTGAAATTTGTAACAACTTTATCACTTCGAACCAAATTTATTTACTAAACCCTAACATTTCATATTAACCTTGAAAATTCCTGGAATACCTCAAAAGTCTCAATTTACAAATATATTAATATTTATAATATCAATTATTTTAATCATTCAATAATAAGGTAATTAATGCAACATCAATATGTTATAAATAAATTTAATTATTTAATGTATAAAATTTATAATTAAAAACCCATTAGGTAGGAAATATTTTTATGTTTATAATGAATATTTATGGTCAAAATTATCTTATGTATAAATATATATTATAAATGTTTTATTTATAAAACATTTATTTTAACACTTTAAATTATTCTTTAAATTTAATAATAATAAATGTCCGAATCATACCCAAATAGAATAGAAGGATCATTTTTTTCCTATGGTTTATTTTTTTCTAAAAAAGTGTATCCAATAGAAATAGGATATGTGTTAGGTTAATTATAATATCATTTTTACCTTTAATTACACTATTTACTTTTAATCGTGGTAAATAAAATTCAAAAGGCACTATTCACTAAATATTATTTTCATCCTATTGAACCAGATTTTAAATATTGATGTCAACCATGTCTCTCGGATTTTTGAAATTTAATTCCCAAAAGAGGAAAAATTATGTTTTATGAAAATTTTCTAACATGCTTAGAAGGTGGGTAAAAGATGTTAAAAAATTCAATAAAATTTTATACATCTGATTTTATTATAAAATGGATTCAATGAATTACACTGAAATAATATAGGTATTATGTATATATTTTTACCTTAAACAATAACGCAATGTTTTTCACTATATATAAAAAATTGAATGTTTTCAGAAAAACACCAAAACATCACCCTAAGCTAATTTTCATATTCCAAATCAAACAATGAAGTCCATTTTGATAAATAAAATTTTTAATATTTCAAAAGGTGGGTATTACTATTCATAACATCTAGTTTGGTTGTCCGTGGTGTGTTAAAACTCATTATTGCATACAATGCAAGCTATTGTATTATTTAAAGAGAAGAGTACCGTGGAAAATTGGGGTGTTTAGAATTTTAAATCTGTTTTTCTGACGGTGGGTCTCTAAGTTTTTTAAAATATCCTTCAAAATTAGTATGGGTGTTTTTGGTGAAATGGGTGTTTGGTAGTGTTTGGTATCTTTGAAAGAGGTTCATTTATTTTGAATCCGACTTATTGAAATGGTTTGATTTCAAATGATTTTTCATCGGGTTTTGAATGTATAATTCTAATGTGGTATTTGAAATGATACATCAATAGACTTTATAAATTTTGTTTTAGGATAAATATAAGGAATAATGTGTTTTAACATCCCATTTGGAACATTAAAAGGATTTATAAATGGGAGATAACCTGTTGAGACACGTGTGATTATCTAAGACTATTATGGATTGTGACCCCATGGGGAATGATTTATATTGATATGCTTATTGTGTCTTGTGATCCCATGAGGGGATGTTTCCTTGTATTTATGTGTATATGTTGATTATATTGTTTAATGTTGGGATAATTTTTCTGTGATCATGAATGAGGTAAGGTGTGGTTATTGTTTTTTTTCATTTGATGAATGTAAATTATAATTTCAAACATCATTTATTTTAATTAGTTATAGGAGCTTGGGTAGCTAAGTTAGAGTCAAGAAAAACTATGAACTATTAATCTTCACACTACTAGTGACCCCTCCAGCATGATATATAGAAATAAGGGGTGTTGAATTTAGATGAATATGGGTCCAGGATAGTCATGTGGGTTGTGATTAGATGAAACTTTGTCACGTGGGTTAGTCTAATGTGTAATGTTTTGGATAGTATCACTATAGGACCTAGGGTAGTTCCCTTGACATATAATACATTGGTTGAAATATTGATATATGGTATCCTCTTATTTATTGAGATTCCCTTATTTTTATGATATTTGTGGGACCATTACTTGGTTGTGATTATATGATGTTCAGCGCCTTCATGTGGGGTCTGTATCACCACGTGCGTGTTTGGATTAATTTAAAATGGATTGTTCCAAAAATGGTTTCAAAGTATTATTTGAAATAGTAGAATGTTTTGGATTTCATTAAGATTATAAAAAATTTGTTTTTCCCTGAAATTTTTTATGATAATGAGATTTTCATGAGACATTTCAAAATGGAAATAGTGTTTTAGTTTTTTTCCTTGGTTTATAGTTTTAATATGAAATGTTTATCTACTATTGTTTTTATTTTGTAAAATTTGTGTCTATTTGAAAATGTATATGTGGTTTTGTTTTATGAATAATGTAACAACTTATTTTTATGTCTTCTGTTCAAACTAACATTTTATAAACTCTCATAATAAGGGATTTCCGTATATTCAGTGGGTTCTAGTTGAATACTTATTTATTTTAGTCTCAATCCAATCATACATTAGTTTTAGGTTCTTGGTACATTTTTTTGGCCTCCAATAATAATGATGATTCATTTAAGTGTATATATTTTTTATTACATTCATCCAGCTATTTATATTAAATAGGTTTAGTAGGACAATAATTTATTTTCTTAAAACGCATGAAAAGATACCATTTACTTTATTTATATTTTACAACTAAGATTTTAATTTTTTCTACTATTGGAGGTGTAGTGATACTTTAATATCCATGGATAGGGACTCTGAGGAAATTTTATAGGAGTGGGAGACCTGGGTGTGGGGGTTTTTGGTTCCAATTCTATTTACTGAATTCATTTAATTATTTTTTCTTTTAATCATTTTATACATTTTTTGGCATGGATGTTAGTCAAATAGATGGTTCATACGATATTTTTATTATACTTATAATGTATAATTTATCTATTTATTAGGTGAATCTATCCCCATGTGTGTTCCTATGATCTATAGACACTAGTTTTCAGCTCTTGGGTATTGATAATTCCCATAAAGCTAGTGGAATACTGGTTTGGTTTTTTTCAGATTGATAGACTGGGATTTTTCAATACAAATGGAATTATATGATTGGGATCATCTTTTCTATAGGATCCTATGGGGTTGTAACATCCTTTTTTATTTTTGGATTCATCATAAATTTTAGTTATAATAGTTAATTGTAACATAGTATAATGGAGCATAGAGGGTATAACTATCTCTTAACTTCCTTTATCATCAATATTCCAAAGGACATGGGATTAGATTGTGAAATATTATTTCATTAGATTTATCAAGGATTATTTGTTAATAATTAACTTCATAGTGTGAGTTTTGAGGTGGGGGTGAAGTGGATATTTAGATGGAAAAATATATTTATTATTTGTGTGTGGTTAGTCTAAATTGACTGATCAATAAGGTAATTAAAAAATGATAGATCCGGATAAAACATAAGAGTTACTTCATGGTTAGCCCAAGGTCCATTGGGGAAAACAGATGAGTCACACATTGATCCACATACCATTAGGCATGTTGTTTGGACCCTTCCTGAGATATTTGTAAAGATGAGGGATGAGTCAATGTGGGTATTCTTATTTGTTAATTATTTGAATTGAAAATTGTGATGTATATGATATTTAGGGATTATTCGTTGTGTAAAATGGTTTTTTAATAAAGGAAGTTTTTTTGGAATTATTTTGGGTTGGAAAGAATAATTTTTTCTTATTTATGAAAAGGAGTAATTTTATGAAACTGGTATTTCAAAGAGAATTTATTAGTATGGATGATTATAAAATTAACATGGTTTTTGGAAATTTTTTTTGCATATTTTAAAAAAATATATTTATTGTGTTTTTAGGAAAATACATTGTAATTTTCATCTCCATGTGGTGGTTTCGAAAAAGTTATGATATTTTATTTAATGAAAATGAAGCAGCGAAATTTTTTTGAATATATTAAATGAGGTAGATTTAATAAGCTTGACTGTGTTCCAAAAATACGTGATTTTTTTTGAACTTCCTTATACAAATGGTTTCTATTAATAGTACATTCATTTTGAAAAATGTGTATTCAGAAAAAAAAATTGAAAATGGTTTTAATTCCTTTTAAAATGTGTTGGTTTTCTATAGAATGGGTTTTGGAATTAGGATTTCCTATTTTTGTTCTTTTTCATGATTGTTTTGGATTCTATCCCTTTGAGTGGGTTGGGAATTTTTATTAGATTTATGGAACATGGTTGGGTTGAGTCTAAGTTCTATTTTATATAATTATTTCTTCTCAGAGGAGTCTCAGTAAAGGTTGAGAATTTTCTTTCTAGGGTAGTTCCTATAATTTTCTATCATCTCCTTCCAAGACTAAATGTAAGTGGAAAAGAATTTTCCCTTCCAACAACTTTTTTTGGAGATGTGGGAATATAATAGATATCAGTTTTTTCATGGGAAACCAAACTAGGTGAGCCTTGTATAGTTTATGTATGACTTTATGAGGATCTATCTATATGATAATTTGGGTTAATGTTTTATAATGTGATGATGGTCTCTCTTGAGGTTTCATGGTTGATGAAATTACATAATTGGTTGCAATGAGGTATCTATGTTTTGGTGTAATCCTTGTTTGACTTTTTATCTTCTCTTGTTTGGGCAGTTATTGATTTGATTTATTCATGCCACTACATTTTTGTTCCGTGTGTGTCAATTTTGAGTGATGATGGCCTTACGATGAGGGCCTCGTATGAGATTTGTTCTACTATTGGGATGTGGGGTGACCTTGGGTGAGGGATTTTACTGGAAAGGATTAGGGTCACACCAGTTAAGATTATGCACTGAACAATGTTGGTTAGGATTTGGTTGTGTTCAACAGGAGATAATAGCTCATATATAGGGTCATAGTTTTCCTAGTTCCCTCTCGTTACATTTTCATAGGCTATAGATGATTCTATTTCATTATTTGAGGCATGAATTTAATCACAACATTATTTGCATTACATAGAGATTAAATTGTTCTCTTGACCTCTTGTTATCACCTTATGTTGTTTTTATGTCTCGTTTGCGGTTCAATTTGTTGAACCGAAGATAGGATCTGGATATTTTCTTATTTTTGTGGTCCATAGATTGTTTCATGAACAATTATTATTCACTTGATATTGTTTGGCTATAAATTTTATTTGTTTGTTGAATCCCATGGACTCTTTCAGTTTTGATGGAGTTAGTTTCATCTAGGCGACGCACCAATTATGTGAGTAGTAATTTAATGCTTAATTTTTTATAAAAATTCTAATTATTGTGCAGAAAAATGATTGTTCTCACTTCATTGAAAACTTATTGTTTAATTCTTGTGTACGATTTATGATTAAGGTTGTTTTCATAGTTTGATTATTTTACTTATTCTCTAAATATTGGATAGGTTCAAGTGCCTCTCTTATATGAGTTAATAGCTTGATGCCTCTACCCTCACTAATGATTTTTTTGGCATAGAAAGTGGTATGGTGTGGAGTTTGTGATACCCAATATGTCATTTGGGTGTAAAATAAAAAACAAATTTAATTATTTAGAATATTTAATGGGTTACCATGTGTTTTAGGATGATATTTTTATAATTCCAATTGAATTTTTGTTGCGGGCACTTTGCGCAAATTATGATTGACTGTTCTATGAAAACTTATTAGGGGTATGAACTTGACAGTTTTGATTTAGGCAGTTTGACCAAGTCTAAATCAATCATGTGATCCACCTAGGTGTAATAACATGAGTGCATCATACAAATCTATTAGGAGGAACATGTTTCGTCTACAATTTGGGAAATTTATCCCCCAAACCATGCAGGAGAGCCATTAATTAAAATTTTATTTTAAATTATTTTTTCTTACTTTTAATATTTATTATATTTTATTGTTCTCCCCCTCATTCTCCACTCTACCTCAAATATCCTTCCCTTGATGAACACCCTTTCTCTGTGACCTCCCCATTGCAGCCACATCTCCTCTTGTTATTCACTCCTGATTTCATTAGGAATCATGGTCCACACTTTGAAGTTATATCACTTTCTCCTCATTCTTAATTTTCTCATAATTTTCCTCTCTCTCATCACCATATCATTCAGTTAAAGCCTATTAAAGGGTTAAAACCCAGTTTTTATGGTTATTTCATTTTTATGGTGTTTTATGGGTCATTACGATTCTCTTCTTCCACGATTGTGTGTTCTCCAACCATGGAGACACAGTTTCAACTCACACTCCACCAATTTGAGGTAGGTGTCTCTATTAAACCGATTTTATTACATTTTATAAATTCATTGGTTTTTTTGAAATGATTTCTTGTGAAATTATAATTTTTCTTTTATTATATAGTAGGGTTATGTGATTTTTGGTTCTTTTTAAGAATGTCATAGTCCTTGGACGCAAGAAATTTTCTTGTTTAAATTCACATTTGGACCATAAAAATATATTTGATGTGACATTTAATATTTACTAGGATTTAAAATTTTCTATTATAACTTAGTTTGTATTATGATAGAATTAAAACTTTTTAATGACTTAGAATGAAATTAAATCACATGCCGATTTTTCTTTTAATGCCCACTTGTATTTCCAAAAAGGTAGTCAATTTTTTTTGAATCAAGTAAAATTTCATTTCCATTTTTTAAAATGGTTGTAGTTATTTTTATGTATTATTTTATAAACGTTTGGATGTAGAAATCTATTGAAATTATTTGGATATCTTGTTTCTCATGGTGATTTAAAATAGGATTTAAAATGGGGGTGGGTATATATGGTAAAATGAGTGTTTGGCGCTATTTTGTCTCCTTGAAAGAAGTATATTTATTTTGAAGGTGAATTTGTTAAATTCTATGATTAATAAATCTATTTCAAAATGTTTTTAAATTTTTATTTTAAAATTTCATTTTAAATGAAACATAAAATGACTTTAGTAATTGGGTGTACATATCTGAATCCTGGGCATTATGTTTGAATGTCCCATTTAACATTTAAATGTTTTCATAAGCTGGAGAGACCCTCCCAATGCCCATGTGTTAATCTAGTCTTATTGTTTCTTCTGATCCACTGTGGGTTGATTTATGTTTATATGGTCATTTTGGATTATGGTCTCTGTAGCGGATTTTTTTCAAGCAGGTTTATACGATTCTGGTATGGTTGATTGTAAGGTTCATTTCATATGAAGATAAAAGAGGTGAGACATAGGTGATATCCAATGTTTTTGAAATTTGATTCATTTACTTTATGATTTCACACATCCTTGCCTTTATTTATTTAAGGGATCTTGATTATCTATGTGAGAGTTTATACTTATGCAGCACTAGGGATCCTCACACTATAAGTGTCCCCTATAGCATTAAATATTTCTAGACCAAGTATTCCATTATGATGAGGTTGGGTATAGGGTACTCAGGTGTGTTGTGATTAGACCCAATTTAAATAGAAATATTGGTCCATTGAGAAACATATATGAAGGTATCACTATTTGATCTATGTTATATCCCATAAAAACAAATACTTCGGATGGAAAATTCATATAGTGGATCCTCTTTTTTCATTAGATTCCCCTATTTTCTTATGTGTGTGGCCCCATTACCTGGTTGTGATTCCTTGATTTTGGGTTTAATAATATGATATATTACACACCTTGACTGTGATTAGATTACTTTAAAGTGGGTTTATTTATTTATTTTTTGAATTTCATATTCGTAGAATTATAATGGACTATATGTCATTTAGAGTTTAAAGAAATGGAGTTTTCCTTGAGGGTATTTTTAAGAACAATATATTTTATGACGTTTCAGGATAGGGGAAAGGTATTTTGGTTATTTTACTCAATTTATGGGATTAATAATAAAATTTTAACTATATATTATTTTATTTTATTAAAAGGTAGTTATTTGTTAGTGTACATTTTTTTGATTTTATAAAGTATGTGAAATTATTTTGTATGCATTATGTTCAACCTACAAATTTATAAGTTGTCTTAATAAGGGATTACATTGATTTGGTGGGTTCTAGTAGCCTACAGAATAATTTTTTTCTCACACATATCATATTATAGTTGTAGGTTCCTAGTTCAGTTTATTGGTAACTCATAGGAGAATTGAATTTTTAATATTTGTTTTTATTTTATTTTATTCAGCATGTTGTGCCTATTATATTTTTAGTATGTAGTGTTTTATTTTATAATAATTCCAGAAAAGTTTCCATTTACATTATTTACCATGGAAATTATGATTTTACTACTTTATATGGTTGGAGGTGTACTAATGTTATAGGGGAACAAGATATAAAATAGGGGGAATTTTTTAGGAGTGGCAAACTGGGGTGTGAGGGAGTTTTTTTTCATTCTATTAAAACCTTTCTCTATTTTATTCCATATGTTTATCATTCTTGATTTTCTTTAGGGCATATGTATGACATGCAGATGGGCCGTGATGAAATTTTATTATATCACTTCAATTGAATTTACTCTAATTATTGGTAAAAGCTATTATCAAGTGTGATCCAATGTTTCCCATTCATTATTTTCCATCATGTGTGGACTAGGAATGGCCTTTAATCTTTTGGTGAATTGGTTGTAGAATTTATCGGAGGCATGGTCTAGGCCGGTTCTTTATATAAAGTGTGTAGAATACAAGTACCATAGTGATGACATGTTGAAGCCTATGGTTATAGGATCATTTCTTTATTTTAAAATTTTCATAGTCCTATTATTTTTGTGAGATTAATATATAAAAATATGTCCCTTTATTAAACATTAATTCAAGATATATTACATATTTTTACACATAATAAAACTTGAATGATAAATAATAATAGTTTTTTTTGTAATTAATTACATCACATTAAAATATTAAAACATTAAAAAATATTATGGAAAATTTCCTTAACATGCTCACACTTAAAATGGAACAGGATAACCTGAGGACATAAAAAATAAAGGAGTTGTATATAAATCCTAGTAAAAGAATAAGCATGTAATATCATGAAGATAAAAGAATATAAAAAGGAATTTAAATGGGATATAAAAGGAGTAGGAATCATAAACATGAACAATGATATATAATGATAATCATAATGGCAGCATGGGAAATATGGAAATAATACAAAACAATGTATCATAAATATAGGTAAAGGATATCTTCCATGACATAATGATAGAAAATGACCCATAAATGAGTCATGTTCACTTCTTGTCTCAAAATGAAATATTAGTACACTCAATGTTACCCAATTCAATGGACCTTCAAAATATTCCACGTGGATCGGTCCCTTTCATTTCATTCACATGCTTTAGTGTTCCATAGAAATCATACATAGTGGCTAAATTCATCAAATTATTTTGTTCCAAGATAATGTAGTGTTGAATAAAGACATATAATTTCCCAATAAATTATTTATATGTGTATAAATGTCAATACCCTTTATAAAAAATGCGTATTTTATTCACTACATAGTTATTTAAGAATATAAAATCAAGGTGACATTTTGGAAGCATAACAATGTCACATGAAACTTCATAAAATGGTTTTTTGAGAGTGAATGAGGTCTATAATTATTAATAAATGAAATTTATAGTGATATGGACATGGATGGACATGTCCCAACATAATGCATTAGAAATATAAGGCATATAATATTTAAAAAACATTTATAATGTTGAGAAATAAAATAACCTTTACATGACTGTATTAATATAAATGCACGGAGAGGAATATTGTGATTGTGGGGGAATAATTAGAGGACTATATTTTGGAGATGGAAGAGTATGGACATTTTACAAGGAGTTTTAGTAAAGAGAAATGGGTTTTTTGGTGGGTTTATATAGGAAATGAGGGGGATTTGATTATTATTATGGTTTTGTACCCTACAAAATAAAATATCACAAACCAAAAACATTTATCATTGTAATTACAATAGTTTCTATAAAATGGGAGTGGATCTCATTATTTTATAAGTTAAGGGTCCAAAAATAATAAAATAATTCCATTGATTATGTGTAGGTGAGTATTACTCTTAAAGAAACTATTTTAAAACCATAAAATATATTAATGGTTTAAGAGGATTCATAATTTATATATAAAATTAATTAAATAAAATTAAAAATACTATATTTTAAATAAATAAATAGATTTTATCATGGATAACATTTATAGTATTTATTATATCACTTTGGGGACATTATTATGTCATAATTCACAATGTATATTTATATGATATTTAACTTTTACCTGAATATTTCACTATAATAGAAAATTATGAAACAATAAATGTTGGATACTTTTTATGCTATGATTCAAAATATAAAATTCATTTTATGTAAATAATTCTATAAATATTTTAATTTTCATTCTTAAAATAAAATCAACATTTATTTAGAAATTCTATGTTTTTTTGAAAATAAATGTTTTCAAACCCTTATAAAAATTAAAATGTTCATCCTAAAAAAATTGATCATTTATATTTAATAAAAACCATTTACCAAAAATAAATCATTAAAATATTATTTATTTATAAAATTCAATAATTCCTAAAAAAAATCCTTAATCAAATTTGATTATTACCCAACAATACAATTTTTTATTATATCAAAATAAAAATATTTTATAATATGAAAATAATAAGATAAATATTAATTAATTATTCTATAAAAAATAATGTAAATACTCGTATTTATAAGGTCTTTATACGTATCCCTTTAACACACACATAAATTCCCTTTCTGTAAGTTGTGCAACAGTAAGACTTTGATGGGGTGGTTTTGCGTACATGGTCTGGGTTATGATCTCGATGTGCCTTAACTTCTCCCATAAATGGTTTCTCTCATTCTTAAGTTGTTGGATCTTGGATTATGATTAGTCATGGAAAAATACCATAGATTCTATCACCCTTATAATCATTGATAAATGGGATTCATAGGGAATGCTCCCACTTGTTGATGTCATCACTTCCTTTTTCTTTGATAATTGGATTTGTTAAAACCATATATTAATATTAACCATGTGATAATTATTCAAAAGATATATTAACAATGGTAATTATGCTTAATTTTCTTTTAAATTCTATAAGATATTACAAAACCAATGAAGTGATTGAGTTTTCTATAACCATATTACATAATAAGACATTTGATTAAAAAAACAAGTTGAATTTTAGTTATAATGGTTTGGGTCATTATAGAGTATAAACATTTAATGGACAATTCGATTATGTGAGTGATGTATATAAAATACTTTTTTATCACAAAATTATTTCATTTGAGGGGATTTGTGATTATTTCCAAAACATTCTATGGGATATCTAAACTTATTAAGTAATGAATCATGTAAATTCTTGTGCTCATATGGTTTTTCTTGTGGGTTTTTTTCACAGAGTCGGTTCTCTCTAACTGAAGTTGAATGTTGTTTTAAAGAAGAAAAATATAAAAATTCAAACCACTAATTCACCCCCTCCTCTCACTTGTCATATATATCATGAATTATACATTCAATTGGTATCAAAACCTTATTTTTCATCCTTGACACTTGTATTTATGAAAAATTAGAAGACTTCCATGGATGGTTAAAATAATAATAACATAATGGGGATTCATATATTTTATGGAAATAACTATTAAATATATAATTAAAATATGGAATGTAATATTTAATCAATCTTTTGTGATATTATAGAAGCTATTAATGATGGTTTCTCAAATCATGTTAAGGGTTCTCCCTTAACAGTTTCAGACATGACGAATCTAGAGAATAATTGGAGATCCTAAAATACATTAATTTTCTACATCATGGATAGTGAATTTATATGGTTTAATGTAATTGGAATGTATAAATGAATTTGGGAAAAGTGTAAAATAATTATGGTATGGAATAATTCTATGAAAAGAAATATAATAGGGATATCGATGCATTAATATCCTGAAATGTGAGATAATGAATGTTTTGGTGAGTTCCTTACAAGGGTTAATGAAATTGTAAGAACTATATTATTTTTCAGTGGGAAACTAAATTATTTTAGTATTGTTGAAATGATTCTAATAATTATTATTAATAAATTTTATGTCATTATATCATAATTATGTGTTATAAATTCTATAACATTATCTCTAGATGATTTCTATAGTATATTTTTCACGTATGAAATGATAAGAGAAAAAACTATAATGAATAAAGAAAATCATAATTATGGAATCTATTTCAAAGATTCTATGAAAATGAACGACTGAAAATATTATTTAGGAAGAGGAAAATAAAACTGAATCTGAGGAGGAAGTAACTAAATAATTTCATGAATTCGTTTTTTTATAAAATGTAAAAGAGGTATATAGAATTATAATGCAGAGTTACTGTTGAATAGCTTTTACTGTCGTTATTTTTGGCATTTTTTTGGAAATATTCCAAATGTAAATTGAAGAAAAATATTGTGATTATGATTATGTAAATTCATGAAGAACATTAAATAATAAAATACATAAATCATTTTCATATTCAAAATAAACAAAAATATGTTGTATAAATAAAAAATGATAAATTTTATTCTAAATTTGAGGAAAATAATGATAGTGAAGTGGAAGAAAAAAACTATACCAATGATAGTCCAATGAATATACTTATTGAAAATATAAATGTTGATAATTTTATGAGTTATGAAATATGAATCTTTAACGAATTAAATGAAGAAACTCTAATAAAGTCTATACTAAAAAGATAATCTAATGTATGCCTTTCAAAGATGGTTAAATTTGTCAAATAAAAAAGGAAGCTAAAGAATGAAAATTTATCCTCCAAATATTAATAATTTGTACTTGAATAAAACTAAATTATGTTGAAATATATTAATGATCGCAAGATGTTACTTAATAAGTATAAAATATAAATATCAATCTTGTCAGAGGGATAATAGTGAAAGAGAAATAAATTTATCTCGTTAAATAGAAACTAGTTGAAGTCAAACATGTAATATTAAAACATAAATACACCATTTCCATATTAGGTGAATAATATAAGAATTTGTAACCATATAAGGATCAACATTTATCAATATAAAAAGGTTAACAACATGGCTGAGAATATTTATAATAATAATAAATTCAACAGGGATTTATTGGGGTAAAAAAATATAAGTAATTATTCTAAAAATTTTAGTGGTATCATTTATTAAATTAGATTTTTCAATAATTAGAGACTCTATTAAGGGTGAGAGTAAGTATAAGATATTGAATAAGGTTTATATATTATAACAGAACACGGTTTACTATAAAGAACTAAGGTTAGTTATTATAAATATGTTATAATGAAAATAAAAATATATAATAAAGTAGAAATTTATGAAAGATAATTTGATTTATATAAATAATTGTGAAACTATGGAAGATTTGGGACTACATTTAAATTTTTTTAGTTCATTATTCAAAAATAAATTTAATATAGGTAGTGTTGGAGATAGAGTTTGAGGGAAATAAAACACAATCAATGAAGACAAAAAAATATTTTGAAAACTAAAAACTAATTTTTAACACTTGAAACTTTTATTGAATGATTTAATCATCCTAGACATTATGAAATTTAATTCATTTAAATCAAAATTTTAAAAAAAATATATGAAAAATTTCATAATCCACATTTAAAATTAGAAAAAATAAAAGAAAATGACTTTTTAAAACATGATTTAAATCCAAAAAAGGAGAATGAGGGTGTATATTTGATAGTGGTTATTCTAAATATAGAGACAATAATCTGAAATTGTTAAACAAATTAATCTCTAATAAGAATGGAAGATGAAATTTTTAAATGATAATTCACTCAAAATCCTAAGCATTTTATATGCTATCATTAGCAAAGAAAAATTAATTTCTAGATGTGCCTTACTAGTTTATAGATTAAAACATAATTTATTGACTGTTTCCTAGATTAGTGATGAAGGAAATAATTTACTTTTCTGAATAGATGTGTTTCTTGTTAAAGTGAGTTTATATGGGAAGTTAGTAATAAGGGGACAAAATACTAATATAAATTTGTCTCATGTTAGAGATGCACAAAATATATTCTATTTGAATATTAAGGAATAAAATCAATTTTGGCATAAAAGTATTGGACACATGTTCCATAGGAATATGAACAGGATGAAAAGGTGAAGGAGTGTTCATGGTGTTCTAGATATGAGATTACAAAGAGAGTGGTTTTTATTGATATTCTAGAATTGAAATAATGTAAGATAATTACATAATAAGGATGATATATATTCAATTCATCCATAGAAGAATACACATTTTGATATATGAATTCCCATGATAAATCAATCAAACAATGGAAATAAGTAATTTTTTCCTTTTATTGATGATATAACTCATATTACGTGCATTATTTTCAACATAAACAAATCACAGGCTCTCAAAATTTTTAAGAGTTTTTTTATAATTGCTAAAAAAGATTGTGGATATTCATTAATGATGATTCAAACTAATAAAGGTTCTAAATACACCAATTTAATTTCTAAAGGACATCTCAAATAACGTGATATTGACCAGGAACTTTGAAAACCATATACACCACAAAAAATAATTTCACTTAATAAAAAAAAGTATTTTTGTAGATGGCTTCAACTATGAAAATTGTGCATGATAATTCTCATTTTTTTGGGATATAATCTATTAAAATATTTTTTTCAAAACTAAAATCATTTTTTATAATATAAAAACTATAATATTTATTCATATGGGATCTATTATATATAGACATAATGTTTAAAATGATTAATTGTGTTTGGAAGACCACACACTATCTTGTTCAGGGGTTAGAATCTTATAAAGTGTGATAAAAATGTAACAACTCAAGCTTCCACGGTACGCTTCTCTTTGACTAATACAGCAGCATGTGTTGTACGCAACTTCGAGTTCTAGCACACACCGCAACCAATCAAACTAGCCGTTATGAATTGTAATACCCACTTTTTGAGATTTTATAGATTTTATCTTTCAAAATGGACTTCCTTTTTGGATTCGGAATATCGAAATTGGATTAGGGTGAATTTATGGTACTTTTCAAATAACTTTCATATTTTGATGAATAGTGAAAATTACTAAATTTTAATTAAAAACAAATTTTTTAATAAAAAAAATTAATAGTGATAAATTATTAATTTGAGTGATTTTATAGTGTAGTTAGATTATATTTTTTACAATTTAATCCAATGTTGTTCATTGTACATAATTTCACATTTAAACTGGACATAAACAAGTATCAATCTTTTGATAGTTATTATCTCTTAAAAACACGCTTTTTGTTTTAACAACGGGAATTAATTTTAAATTATTTTCTACCACTTCTATGTTGTGAATTTATAAAAATTTATTTCATATTTAGAATTAGGAGTTCCAAATTTTGTAAATATGTAACTTTAATTTTTATACATTTTGAATAATTATTTCGGTAAATATTTAATTTACCACGGTTAAAGGGTAAATCCGGTAAATAAGGAAAAAATAATGTTATAATAATAATAAATTACCCCAAAAAGTGTCATAACCCTATTGTGTGATACATGTCCGACCATGGGTCTCTTTGGGTCGATTTTGGGACCCCATGGATCCACTTGTAAGTGATAATGACACTTTATATTAATTAAGTTAGAGTAAATACACAAATGAAAAAAGCATATATCCTTTAGAAAAACAATTTTTACATAAGGATATATATGTTATATTTTGGAATATAAATATTAATTATGAAGATAATAATATTTCCTAAATAATGGTATTTTATTTATAATATTTAGACATCAAATAATTAAATTTATTTATGACACAATAATGATGCAATATTTTAATTATTAATGAAAGAATCAAATATTCGGTATTATAAATGTTAAAATAAATATAATTTGAAATTTTTGATGATATAAACAAATTTTATTGGTTAATATAACATTTTAGGAGTGATTAAATGACTTTTATTGAATTAATAAAGTTTTAATGACTTAAAAAAATCAATTATTAAATAGTGTCAAAATTGACATAAAGGAGTTTTTAAAACAAATATATTATTATGAATTGATATTGTATTCCTAAAAATCTAAGGTTCGTCCAAGGGACTTATATAATGATAGGTGTATTATTAATGGACCACTTTGGGGTCTCTTGGAAGTTTATAGTAGGTTTATTAACTATATAATATAAAAATTCAAAGAGATATGGTAAATGTAAAACTATTTAACTAAGAGTTAAATCAAAAAGATAAAGTTAATATAGTGAACCAAACCGATCTAAAAACTATTGGATGAATGTATTTATACCTATACCCACCTTAACCTTTACATAATGCACTTTTGGGCCATTATAAACCGAATTTTAATTTATTATAAAATAATATTTTTATCTTTTCCTAAAAAGCCCCTCACCTCTCTTATAAAAGGGCACTTCCCCTTCCATCTAATTGACACCTTAAAATCCTTTTGTCTCGGCCAAACTCTGCCCAAATACCCTCTAAACTATCCTAAATTCATCATAGAGGCCTTCCATTAATCATAAAGCCAACCTATGGAGCCCTTTTGATCAAATCAAAAGGAAGAACCTGAAGAAGAGGTAATGTTTTCACCACCCTCTTTCAAGTTCCTTTCTTCTTCAAATTTTGCTTTATTTGTTATTTCCATTCTAAAATAATAACTCCATAATCTTATATATACTGTGATGTTATTATAAATATGTTACAACCATATTCAGTATTATATCGATTGTTTGAATTACATGTCATCATACGTGCGTACGTACGGCTTACCGTCTCCACGTCGTGGTGTAATTTTTATTCAAACAATTATTATTTGGATGGGTATGATAATGATGTGTAATTGATGTAAATAATAAATATAACATGATAATGATTATGTATATATGATATACCATCCAATTATATATTATTTTAATATCAAAAGAATGATATTGTTTCTCATGCGTACGTATGGACTATCGTCTCCATGAACACGATGAGATTCATTCCCCATCGTAACCATTCAAGTCTAATTCTCATTTTACAATTAAAAATAATTTTTAAGGACTTGATATCATTCTAGATATAAATAAGATACAACCTATCCCTAATAAACACGTCTCATGTTACAAATAATATAAAAGAAAACGAGTAAGTTAACTCCCGAAACGATGATAATACTAAGATATTATTAAAAAAGAAATGTTAAAAGATCATATATGATATCATATTAATGTATATTATTATTTTATAATTTAATAACAATTATTTAACCATTATACAATAGGTTAACCTACCCTAAACCAAGGAAGAGTACAAGGTAAAGGTTTATTTCACAATCTCTTCATTATCCGAGGTTGTTTATACGTAATTATCTACTGGGGCCTCTTTATCATCCACATCCATGTTTCTTTAAAATGTATTTCAAAACATTATTAATATTTTATAGACTATGGTTTAAATCCATTTATACCCTTGTTTGACTTTTTATAAGATGTCTATAAAGTAATCTTTTTGTCGTTCTCCATACAAGGTCTTTTTTAACCTTTTCTACAGAATTAAGGTAATAATGTCTTTTTTTAAATTATACGGCAGGTGCAGCTATTTTTCGCTGTTATAAAATATTCGAAGATTACCTTACAAGCTTACAAGAATATTTTCAAAGTAAATGTTTTCTTGTATAATTATGTGACGTTTAAATTATTTTAAAAAAAGAGATATTTCTCACAAATTGTTTTGATTTCATCTATGTCAACATTCTTTGATGGATTTTAAGCTTATTTGAAGTTGATTTATTATGATAAAAAAATCCATATGGTATTGAAGGTTTTGTGATATTTTTTGATAGTGGATGTTTTATTTTTAAACCATTCATGGTTTATGGATAAATTATTGAAATTTTAAATTCTAGTTTTAATACGAATGTTTATTTTATGTTTAAACCTTTTCATATGAGCAATTCATTGGACTTAGTAAGTAATGGGTGGAGCCCGCTATAGCTCCTCGATGCATCGGTAGGTCTCATGAGAAAAACTAGTGTCTTGGCACAAGGCCTTGACAAAATCTTATTTGTAGTATTGGCACAAGTCCTTGACTATGGGTTATGATAGTCAGGCATTATGCATTCCATCATTATGAAAGTTGTTATTGATATTGCATGTGATTATTGGATTAGTATAATATCCATGCGAATAAGTATATTGAATTATTTAATTTTATTTCTTCCATGTTATGCTGAAGTTAATGTTTAAAAGGCTTTTGTTTTAGTTATACATTGCCTTAAATGTTTATGCTTATTTATGAAAGTATCCGCTATATTGTTTTATTTTCTGGGCATTTGAGCTCACCCCTTCCTATGTTTTATTTTTCCCAGGATGTGAAGAAGTATTTTATGAATGACCTACAGGGATATTATAAGGGGATATGAGTGTGGAGACAAGATGTTGTTGTAGTTTTCACTTTATTATGTAATGTAAACTTTATGAATATATCTTGTGATTCCAAGGCTAATAAACTAATCGGTCTTTCGAGACTTGATCTTTTGTGATCATGACAATGTTATGTAATAATGCACTGACTCTGGGTAACCAGGTCGGGGCATTACAGTTGGTATCAGAGGAAGTTTAGTACAAACCTTTGGATCAAGATTTAGATAATATGGGATTAGAGAACATAGACCTAAGATGGACTTTGAGGATTAGTATATAACAACTTCCCTAAATTTTGGTATTGTAGAGATTTTGTGAGTTTTCCAAGAAATACATCCCGGTCTGGATACAAGAAGGTAGAGGTAGCTCTAGCACAGATGTACCTAGGGGTTAAACTTGAAAACACTGCTTTGAGCTAGACTCGAATGGGAACTGGTGCATCACAACGGGCATTGTTGCACTTTTGGTTACGACACTCCCAGGGGATATGCTTAGGATAATTATCATTTTCTTTACAAACCATTATGAAGTGTTTATGAGTATATAATTCCTTAAAGGAAACATTTTTATGATTATGGATTATATCCATAAACGTTTCAATTTATGTTAAGTGTTTTACAAGTTTGGATTTATGTATTGTGATTCATAAACTATTCTAGTGTATCTCATTGTTTAGAAATGTCGCCTATTGGAAGAAATGGAAACTTTATTAATGCACGCACTCCATGTAGGGATCTCCCTCCTACTCAATATAATTATAGTGGAGCTGGTGATGAAACTGGTGCTGATCAGCTAATGACTATACTGGGACAACTCACTCGGGTTATGAATAATAACCTTACCCATATAGAGCACCCTGATCCACAACGTGGAGGATAAATGTTAGATTGCTTCATGAGGAAACAACCACCAACATTAAATGGGAGTAAAATCCCCTTATTAGCTGAGCAATGGATAAATTCCTTAGAAAAAATATTCTATGCCTTGGGGAGTAGTGAAAGGGAAAAAGTTATCATGGCAGTTTACCGCCTCACTAGAGATGCTGATCAATGGTGGTCTTTGATTCAAAACACAAAGGAATATGATCAAGTATAAAATATGGAATTGAGGGATTTCAAAGTGATTTTCATAGAAAAACACTTTCCTTGTGACCATCAAGCAGATATGGAAAGGAAATTTCTGAGTCTGAGACAAAAGGAGGATGAGAATGTTGCATTGTATGAGGATAACTTCACAAGGTTAGTGAGGAATGCAGTAGATTACATACATAACCCAAGAATTATGATTGGTCATTTCTTTGATGGGTTAAATACATTTCTTCGTCGAGCATTAGTCTCACAATCCTTCTCGTCATATGAAGATGTTGTCTCACGTGCTATCAAGACAGAAAAAGAATTCTCTAAGTATTATGACTTTAAAGAAAATAAAGAGAGGAAGAGATGTGATGATCAATCTGGAAATGGAAATAAGGGGAAGAAGGGAAAAGTTGAATATCCATACTACATTAAATGTGGGAAAAAAACACCCCAGTACTTTCTTGAAGGGAATGGGAGTCTGTAACACGTGTGGTGAAAAAGGCCACCAAGATCGTGATTTCAAGGGTAAAAAAGAAGCTAACGAAGTTCAATGATACAACTGTAGGGAGATGGGACATTATGAAAATGAATGTCCTAAGCGTCAGGGGAACTTACCTCAGAAAAGGCCAAGGGATCAGGGCCAAGCTTATGTTATCACTATTGCTGAGGTAGAATCTCCGAAAGACGTGGTGACTGGTAATTTAATGGTTTTATCAAGTTTAACAAATTCTTTATTTTATTCTGAATCATCGCATTGTTTCATATCTTCCCAGTTTTCTAAGAAATTTATATATTTCCAATTTGATTTAACAAGGGAGTTCTCAGTTAAAACTCTTAAGGGAAGTATCATTGCTATAAAGTTCTGTGAATCAGTTCCCATTAGGGCATATAAATGTTCTTTTTCTACTGATCTCATCATCATGCCCATGATTTAATTGGATATAATCCTCGGTATGGATTGTCTCTCGGACCATGATGTGAAGATTTATTGTAAGAAGAAGGAGGTAACGATTTTTGATGATGATGATAAAGAACACCTTATCTTTAGAGAAGAATCGTCACCACTTGATTCTTATCTTGATCCACCCCCAGTAGCTCAACTAAATTCAATTATCGGGGAGGAAGAGGATGAAATAACTATGGGTGAATATAATAATGTTCAAATAGGGGATGTACCTATTGTGAAAGAATATGTAGATGTGTTGCTGGATGATTTACCTGGACATCCTCCCAAACGAGAAATTGAGTTTTCCATTGATTTAATTCTTGGTTCAAGGCCTATATCGAATACCCCTTGTAGAATGACCACTATGGAATTAGTTGAACTAAAGAAACCACTAGAGGAATTGAGTAATAAAGGATTTATTCACCCTAATGTTTCTCCATGGGGATCCCCGGTCCTTTTTGTTAAAAAGAAAGATGGATCTATGAGGTTATGTATCAACTACTGGGAAATTAATGCTATAACAATAAATAAAAAGTATCTCATACCTCGCATTGATGATTTATTTGACCAACTGGATGTAGGTCAATAATTTCCAAAGATTTACCTTCAATCTAGATACCATCAGTTCTGTGTGAAGAAGGAAGACATTATGAAGACAATATTTCGAACCAGGTATGGGAATTACGGGTTTACAGTAATGCCTTTTGGATTGACTAATGCAACCTCTATATTCATGGATCTAATGAATTGATTTTTCAAGGAATATCTTCATGATTTTGTGGTGGTATTTATTCATGATATCTTGGTATATTCCAAAAGATACAAAGTTAATGAAAATAACTTGGATATTATCCTGAAGACTCTTAGAAGACATGAATTATATGGGAAGTTTAGCAAATGTGAATTCTGGCATCAGGATATTTCTTTTCATGGCCATATTGTCTCCCAACATGGAATCTCTATTGATCTTTCTAAGAAAAGGGAAATCCAGGAATGTCCAGCACCAATGAGTATAACCGAGGTACACAGTTTTATTGGTTTAGCAAGTTATTATCAACGTTTCTCCCATAATTTCGCCCGATTGGATAACCCATTAACAATGCTCACACGTAGAGGGGTTAAATTAGTTTGGAAAAAAGAGTGTGAAGAATGTTTTGAAGAACGGAAGATAATATTATTCAATTCTCCTATTTCGACTCTACCATCTAGAAATGATGGGTTTGTTATTTACAGTGATGAATCGAAGAAAGGACATGGTTGTGTCCTTATGTAGAATTATAGAGTTATTGTATATGCATCACGACAACTGAAAATTCATGAGCAAAACTATCCTACTCATGATCTTGAGTTAGCAGCTATGATCTTTTCTTTGAATATATGGAGACATTATCTCTATGGTCAAAAATGTGGGATATATACCGGTCACAAGAGTTTGAAATATATTTTCTCAGAGAATGAACTCAACATGAGGCAAAGGTGATGGCTTGAACTAATCAAGGATTATGATTGCATGATACAATACCACTCGGGGAAGGCAAATAAGGTAGAAGACGCTTTGAGTAGAAAAGATCATGGAGTTTTGAACAAGATGAGAGATGAAAGGGATCCTATTTTCATTGATTTAGTAAATATGGATATGTGAATCACCATGGAAGGTGAAACATAAATACGTTTTCAAACGGTTTCCAAACCATCTTTACTAGAAAGGATAAATAGTTATGAGGCCAATGATGAAGTGTTTAAAAAGAAGATTAATGCTATGAATGAGGGAGATTGAGTGACTTTGTGTATGAAGATGGAATTTTAAAATTTGGGAGGAGACTTTGTGTTCCCGATATACCTGATCTAAAAAGGTAATTGTTGGATGATGCTCATAGTTCCAATTTATCTATAGACCCTGGAAGCACCAAAATGTATAGATATTTGAAGGAAATGTTTTGGTGGGACAACATGAAGAGGGAGATTTTTGATTTTGTGTCAATATGTATGGTTTGTAAACAAGTGAAAGCTGGAAGGAAATAGCCTGGAGGAGTCATGAAACCTCTTCCCATACCGGAATGAAAATGGGATAATATCGCGATTGACTTTTTCATGGGACTACCAAAGACTCCTAGGTGGAATGATGCAATATGGGTCATTGTTGATCATCTTACCAAGTCAGCACATTTTCTTGATATAAGGTAATATTTACCACTTGAACGTTTCTAGAAAGACTATATATTAATATATTTGTGAGGATTCATTGATTACCCTTATCAATTGTTTCGGATCGTGATCCTCGTCTGACATCATGATTCTGGAAAAGTCTTTAGAAAGCCCAGGATAATGAACTTCATTTGAGCACAGCTTACCACCCCCAAACTGATGGAAAATCAGAACGGACTATTCAAACCTTAGAAGACATGTTGAGATCATGATCACTTGAATTTCAGAGTATGTGGGATCAATATTTACCTCTGGTAGAATTTTCTAATAACAGTAGCTTCCATTCGAGTATTCAGATGGCACCATATGAAGAATTATATAGAAAGAGATGTCGCACACCAACCTGTTGGGATGATGTTGGTGAAAGAAAACTCATTGTTCCAGAACTGGTGAAGAAAACTATAGAAACGGTGAAGGTAATCCAAAACCACATCAAAGCAGCTCAAAGTAGGAAGAAGAGCTATGCCGATAACTGAAGGAAGGATTTGGAATTTCAAGTCAGTGATCATGTTTTCTTGAAGGTATCTCCATGGTAGGGAGTTATACATTTTGGTAAGAAGGGAAAATTGAGTCCCAGGTACATCGGACCATTCAAAATTCTAGAACAAATTGGGGCTGTAGCTTACCATTTAGAAATGCCTCCAAGTCTCTCCAATGTTCACAATGTGTTCCACATATCACTGCTGAGAAAATACATGTATCACGGAATGCATGTAATCACCTATGAGTAATTAGAACTGGAACCTGATCTATCTTATTACAAAGATCCTATCAAGATTCATCATATGAGAGAACAAGTGTTGAGAAACTGGATGACTCATCTGGTAAAAGTTCTATGGAGAAACCTTATGATGGAAGAGGCAACGTGGGAACTCGAGGAACTTATGATAAAGAACCACCCGAGTCTTTTCATGCAGTATTATTCTAGAAATTTAGAGTAAGAAATTATTTGAAGGTGGGGAGAATGTAACACCCCAAGATTCCATGGTACGTTTCTCTTTGAATAATACAGTAGCGTGTGTTGTACGCAACTTCGAGTTCTAACACACACCACAACCAATCAAACTAGACGTTATGAATAGCAATACCCACTTTTTGAAATTTTATTAATTTTATCATTCAAAATGGACTTCAATTTTGGATTCGGAATACCGAAATTAGCATAGGGTAATTTCTTCATACTTTTCGGATAACTTTCATATTTTGATGAATAGTGAAAATTACTAAATTTTAATTAAAAACAACTTATTTAATCAAAATAATTAATATTGATAAATTATTAATTTGAGTTATTTTAAAGATTAATTAGATTATATTTATACCATTTAACCTAATGATGGTCATTGGACATAATTTCACAATTAAACTGGACATAAGCAAGTATTAATCTTTTGATAGTTATTATCTCTTAAAAACATGCTTTTTGTTTTAACAATAAGAATTAATTTTAAATTAATGTCTACCACTTCTGTGTTATGAATTTAGAAAAATGGATTTCGTATTTATAATCAGGAGTTCCAAATTATGTAAATAAGAAACTTTTATTTTTAGGCATTTTGAATAATTAGTTCGGTAAATATTTTATTTAACAAGGTTAAAGGGTAAATCCGGTAAATAAAGGGAAAAATAATATTATAATAATAATTAATTACCCTAAAACAATTCCTAACCCTATTGTTTGATACATTTCCAACCATTGGCATCTTTGGAAAGATTTTGGGATCCCATGGATCCACTTGTAAGTGATAATGACACTTTATATTAATTATGTTAAAGTAAATACAAAAATAACATAAGCATATATCATTTAGAAAAACAATTTTTACATAGTGTTATATATGTTATATTTTAGACTATAAATATTCATTAGAAATATAAAAATATTTCCTACAAAATGGTATTTTATTTATAATTTTTATTCATTTAATAATTAAATTTATTTATGACAAAATAATGATGCAGTATTTTAATTATTAATTAAAGAATCAAATATTTGGTATTATAAATGTTAAAATAAACATAATTTGAAAGTTTTGATGACATAAACAAATTTTATTGGTTAATATAACATTTTATGATTTCTTAAATGAATTTTTTTCGAATTAATAAAGTTGTTATGACTTTATCAAAAATCAATTATTAAATAGTGTCAAAATTGACATAAATGAGTTTTTAAAACAAATATTATATTAATAATTGATATTATATTACTATAAATCTAAGGTTCGTCCAAGGGACTTATATAATGATAGGTGTATTATTAATGGAACACTTGGGGGGTCTCTTTGAAGTTTATACTAAGTTTATTAACTATATAATAAAAAATAGCAAGAGACATGGTAAATGTCAAACTCTTTAACTAAGAGTTAAATCAAAACCATAAAGTTATTATAGTGACCCAAACCTATCTAAAACTTATGGGATGAGTTTTTTTAGATCTATACCCACCATAAAAATTATATAATCCACTTTTAATCCATTAGAAACCAAATATAAATTTATTATAAAATAATATTTCATGCTTTTCCTAAGGTGCCCCTCACCCCTCTTATAAAAGGTCACTTCCCCTTCCCTCTAACTCACACCTTCACAGCCTTTTTGCTCGCCCAACTCTACCCAAATACCCTCTCAAATATCCTCCCTTCATCCTAGATTCCTTCTTTTAGTCATAAATCCAACCAGATTATCCCTTTTGATCAAATCGAAAAAAAAGAACCTGAATAAGAAGTAATGTTTTCACCACCCTCTTCAAGTTCCTTTCTTATTCATCTTCTTCTTTATTTGTTATTTCCATTATAAAATAATAAATCCAGTATCTTTTATATAAATTGATGTTATTATTAATATGTTACAACCATATTCAGTATTCTATCCATCCTTTGAATGACATGTCACCATACGTGCGTACGTACGGCTTACCATCTCCACGTCGTGGTGTAATTGTTATTCAAAACATTATTATATGGATGGGTATGATAATTATGTGTAATTAATGTGACTAATAAACATAACATTATAATGATTCTATAATTATGATATACCATCCAATTATATATTATTTTAATATCAATATTATGATATTGTCGCTCATGCGTACGTATGGACTACCATCTCCACGAATGCGATGAGATTCATTCCCCATCTTATCCATTCAAGTCTAATTCTCATTTTATGATTAAACATATTGTTTAAGGACTTTACATCATTCTGGATATGAATAAGATACAACCTATCCATAAAAAACATGTCTCATGTAACAAAACATATAAAAGAAAACGAGTAAGTTAACACCTAAAATGACGATAATACTAAGATATTATTAACAAAGCAATGTTAAAAGATCATATATGATATCATATTAATGTATATGATTCTTGTATAATTTAATAAAAATTATTTCACAATTATACATGAGGTTAAACTACCCTCAACTAGGTAAAATTACAACGTAAGGGTTTATTTCACAATCTCTTCATTATCAGAGGTTGTTTATACGTTATTATCTACTGGGACCTCTTTATCATCCACATCCATGTTTATTGAAAATGTATTTCAAAACGTTCTTACTATTTTATAGACTATGGTTTAGAGTCATTTATACCCTTATTTGACTTTTTATATGATTTTAGAAAGGAATCTTTCCATCGTTTTCCAAACAAGGTCCTTTTTAACCTTTTGAACAGATTTAAGGTAAGAATGTATTTTTTTTATCTTATAGGGAGGGTGAGGCTATTTTCTGCTATTATAAAATCATCGAAGCTTCCCTTACAAGATTATAATAATATTTTCAAAGTAAATTGTTTCTTCTATAATTATGTGATGTTTAAATGATTTAAAAAAAGAGATATTTCTCTCAAATAGTTTTGATTTCATCTATGTCAACATCCTTTGATGGATTTTATGATTATTTGAAGTTGATTTATTATGATACAAAACTTCCATATTGTATTGATGGTTTTGTGATATGTTTGATAGTGGATGTTTTATTTTTATACCATTCATTGTTTATGGAGAAAGTATTGAAATTTTATATGCTAGTTTTAATACGGATGTTTATTTTATGTTTAAACCTTTTCATATGAGGAATGCATTGGACTTAGTAAGAGATGGTTGGAGCACACTATAACTCCTCATTGCATCAGTAGGTATCAGTAGACAAACTATTGTCTTGGAACAATTCCTTGACCAAAGCTTATTTGTAGTCTTGGCCCAAGGCCTTGACTATGTGGTTATGATAGTGTGGCATTATGCATTCCATCATTATGAAAGTGCTTATTGATATTGAATGTGATTATTAGATTAGTAGAATATCTATGTGAATAAGTAAATGGAATTATTTCATTTTATTTCTGCCATATTATGCTGAAATTCATGTTTAAAAGGCTTTTGTTTTAGTTATACATTACCTTAAATGTTTATGCTTATTTATGAAAGTTTCCGCTATGTTGTTATCCTTACTGGTCATTTAAGATCACCCCTTTCTATTTTTTCTTTTTCCTAGGAAGTGAAGATGTATTTTATGAATAACCTGTAGGGATAGTATAAGGGGATATGAGTGTGGAGACAAGATGTTGTTGTAGTTGTCACTTTATGATGTAATGTAAAATTTATGGATGTATCTAGTGATTCCAAGGCTACTAAACTAATCATTCTTTCAAGACTTGATCTTTTGTGATCATGCCAATGTTATGTAATAATGCACACAATTTGTATAACTGGGTCGGGGCGTTAAAATTGGTATCAGAGGAAGTTTAATACAAACCTTGGGATCAAGATTTAGATAAACCTTGATTAGAGCACATAGACCTAAGATGGACTTTGAGGATTAGTATAGAATAAATTCCTAGAATTTTGGTACTGTAGATATTTTGGGAGTTTTCCAAGCAATACATCCCTATCTGGATACAAGTAGGTAGAGGCAGCTCTGGCATAGATATACCTAGGGGTAAAACCCAAAAACACCACTTTGAGGTAGACTTGAACGGGAACTGGTGCACAACAATGGGGCTTGCTGCACTCTTAGTTAGGACACTCCCAAAAGATATGCCTAGGATAATTCTCATTTTCTTTACAAACCATTATGAAGGGTTTACAAGTATATACTTCCTCAAAGAAAACATTTTTATGATTATGGATTATATCCTTAAACTTTTCAATTTATGTTAAGTGTTTTACGAGTTTGGATTTATGTATTGCGATTCATAAATTAATCTAGTGTATGCCATTGTTTAGAAATGGTGCCTAGTGGAAGAAATGGAAACCATAACAATGAATGCACTCCATGTAGGGATTTCACTCCGTCTCAAGATAATTATAGTGGAGCTGGTGATGCAACTAGTGCTGATCAGCTAATGACCATATTGGGACAACTCACTCCAGTTATGAATAATAACCTTACCCATATGGAGAACCCTGATCCAAAGTGTGGAGGATCAATGTTAGATCGGTTCATGAGTCAATGACCACCAACATTAAATTTGAGTACAAATCCCTTAGAATATGAGAAATGGATAAATTCCTTAGAGAAAATATTCTATGCCTTGGGGAGTAGTGAAAGAGAAAAAGTTATCATGGCAGTTTACCACCTCACTGGAGATGCTGATCAATGGTGGTCATTGATTCAAAACAAAAAGGAAGATGAAAAAGTATCAAATATATAATGGAGGGAGTTCAAAGATATTTTCTTAGAAAAATACATTCCTCATGACCATCGAGAAGATATGGAAAGGCAGATTCTGAGTCTGAGACAAAAGGAGAATGAGAATGTCACAAAGTGTGTGGCTAACCTTACATGGTTAGCGAGGCATGCTGCAGATTATATATGTATCCCAAGAGGTAAGATTGATCATTTCTTTGATGTTTTAAAACAATTTATTCGTCGATCATTAGTCTCAAAATCCTTCTCGTCGTACGAATATGTTGTCTCACGTGCTATCAAGACAGAAACAGAATTCTCTAAGTCTTATGACTTTAAAGCAAAGAAAGAGAAGAAGAGATCTACTGATCAATCTGGAAATGGAAATAAGGGGACGAAGGGAAAAGTTTAATATCCATCCTGCTATAAATGTGGGAAGAAACACCCTAGTACTTGCGTGAAAGGAATGAGAGTCTGTTACCAGTGTGGTGAAAAAGGCCACCATGCTCATGATTGCAAGGGGAAGAAAGAAGCTGCCAAAGATCAATGCTACAACTGCAGGGAGATGGGACATTATGAAAATGAATGTCCTAAGTGTTAGGGGAACTTACCTCAGAAAAGGCCTGGGGGTCAGGGCCAAACTTATGATATCACTACTGCTGAGGTAGATGCTCTGAAAGACGCGGTGGCAGGTAATTTAATGGTTTCCTCTAGTTTATAAAATTCTTTATTTGATTCTGGATCATCACATTGTTTCGCATCATCCCAGTTTTCTATGAAAATTAGATATTTCCAAGTTGATTTAACAATGGAGTTGTCAGTTAAAACTCTTAAGGGAAGTATCATTGCTACAAATTTCTATGAATCAGTTCCCATTAGGGAATATAATTGTTCTTTATCTACTAATCTCATCATCATACCCATGATTTAATTTGATATAATCCTTGGTATGGATTGGATTTCGAACACTGATTTGAAGATTTGTTGTAAGAAGAAGGAGGTTATGATTTCTGATGATGATAATGGTCTCGCTTCTCATTGATTGAAGTTATATGCATCCCAAATTAATTACCCGTTCTTAGAACTCTAGTATAGAATAAGTTCGGGGTCGATCCACAGGGAACCGTGGCGTGAGAGAATTCAATTGAGTTAATACATAATTAGGTGAAGTATACAGAATTTAGAATCGATTGGGTTAATTTTGGGTTTTTATTGAAACTAAATTGATTTACTTTGAAGAAATGGATACAGTATGAAAGAAAACAACGGGTAAATTTAAAGAGTTTTTAAAATGGGAAGAAAAGACATGTCGGGGTTGTGGTGATTAAGGAGGTATTATGCAGATTGTTTAAATGGTTGTGTTGTTCATAATAATTCAATCATTCTGGATTTCATTTAGTTACAAGATTTCCTTGGTCTGGTTCCTCTTGTTTGGAATTAGAGCAGCTGACCCCTTGGTTCAGTAGGCAGTGTTATCAATTGTTTATTAAGTTAAGTCTATTATTTGAATTGGTTAAATCCTTCCAATGGTCATGGATGTTTTCACGGTTACTTTTCTTTTGTATCGCTGAGAATTATTCCCTTGGACCGGCTCAGAATTCTATTTTATATTTAACAGTAGATTAAGAAGAGTAAGATTAATTACAATGATAAAACACAACTATATAAAACATCATAAAAATAATTATCCCTTCATCCACAGCCCCAACACGAGGTATTTAGTTACACATAGAAATTGGAGGAGAAACGACACAAGTGATACCTGACGGATTCATCATGTAAGTGTTGAGGTAGGGTTTTGGAAGGTGGAATAGTGGAACTATGGCACCGCGGTGGCTCAGGAATGGTAGAAACAAAGGTTCTTCTCTCCTCCAATGGTTTCGAACTCCCAAATCTGTAGGCCAAGGCCTCATTTTATAGATAACTAAAGTACACGACGTGTATAGAAAGTACACGTCGTGTACTTTTTGTCAACGCGCTTTGGTGCCGATTTATCCGCTGGGAGGTGGCCTAACATGTCGTCTTTGACTGTTGAACACGGTGCTGCCTGGTGGTTGGGTGTACACGGCGTGTAGCGTCACCATACACGGTGTGTAGTATCATAATTTTGGCCGCCAGCCCCTTCCAGAATAGCCGAAATGGCGTGTAGAAATTCAAACACTCCATGTCACCTTCAACGGCCACATGGGCGTGTGGACTTTTCTCAGCAATCACTACATCTAGAAAGTAGTACACGGTGTGTAACGCCACCTCACACGGAGTGTATCTTCTGCCTGGTGACATGGGCATGTACTCCCTCCTTCGGTCCGTGTCCCTATCTGGATGTACATAGCGTGTATAAAAGTACACGCCGTGTAGTTTCAAAATTTTCACAGGCTTCCCTTGATTCGTGTATTTAGACAGAAAGCTCCTGAAAGTAAACAGAATCACCAAAATCAAAGATTATGTTCATAAAACAAAATATATTTGTTGAAAACATGTTTTTATCTTCAATTATATATATGGAAATATATACACAAATTGGGTGCATCAAATTCTCCCACACTTAGTCTTTTTCTTTCCCTCAAGAAAAATCTCAACATCTAATTAAAAGAGACTATACTTTAAAAGGAAGGCATTTAATTAACCAAACGTATAACTAATAAAGTTACTGAGGAAAATTTATAAAAGGCACAAACAAATTCAATTCATAAGATATTTAAATCATGCCTCAAATATAATTCAATTAACTACTCTCATCCTCTTTCAACATATTTTTCAACCTTTCAAAAATAAGCATGCCACTTGATGATTTACCTTACATGTTAAAATCACACTCCACACTCAAGATGTTTTTAATCAAAGTTATGCTCAATCTAAGGTATATACACTCTTTTCATAGGTTTTCAGGATATCTTGTTCTCTACTTCAAAAAAAATTGAATTACAAAAATCATGAGGGCTTTATCAATAAGGTTCAGATGTCTTTGTGGTTAAGGATTGGTAGGTTCAGATGTAAAAATAAATTCTGAGGCCTGAAAAAGGAAGGCTAATTCCTTTAAACAACATTTCATGATATTAAAAGTAAAACTCATTGAAAATTTATCCTTCACATGCTCAATCAAATGATTTTTTAATCGTCACCATCTTCCATAGGCAAGTAGGGTTCATGGGAAAATAAGTATAAGGTCCCCTTGTTGTTTGTTTGTTGTTTTTTTATATATATAACAAAACACAAGGGAAACACTTATGAATACAATGGGTAGATATTTGGAACCCATTATGCCCCAAATAATCAAGAGTCACTCCCCCGCACTTTATTTCATGGCTATACACAAAAATATGCCATGTATTTTCAACTCCATCTTTAATGCTCAAATGAATAATCATGTAAATTTTAAAAAGAAATAGGGTAGGAAGGGAAATAGGCTTGTAATGTGGCTTCCTATAAAGGTTTTTCATGGCTTCTATGGGCTTAACGAAGATTAAATGTAGGGTAGGTCTCAAGATAAAGGGGTGAAAACAATCTAGTGCCTCAATCATGTTAAAATAATTCAAAAAAATCATGTTTTGAAAAGAAAAACTTGCAAATTCTGGTAGTGATGGATATCCTAAGAATCTCTCAAGAAAGAGGGTATTAAAAAAGAAATATGAAAAAGGGTTTAGAATACCTCTCAGGAGTGGAAAAATAATAAAGGGACAATCAGGTCATGACATGCATATAAATTATTAGCCTAATAAATGTAATTTAATTAAGGAAAAAAGGTTGAAATTGAAACTATATCAGCAATAATTTTAAAATACCTAAAAAGGAAAATAAGCATGTAACCTTTCCAAAAGTTTCTACTGATAACTCTAGCAATTATATGAATGATTAACGAAAATTTATTTAAATTTTCAAATATAGAATCTAATAATGATGTCTTCTAGATTAGTTTAAGGGAAAAGACTAAGGTGAAAGAGATAGATTCCCCCCCACACTGAATAAGGCACACGGCCCACTAAGTGAAATACTAAGGTAAAGGGTGGGTAAGGGGGTGATATGGGGGACAAAATGAGGGAAAGCAGGGGAATAAGTAAATCCAAAAATAATGAAAATAAAAATGGAAAAATACTCCCCTCGTGAAAAGTGATGCCCAAGGCGCTCCATGCCCGTAACTGTGACTTTCGAGAAAAAGGAAAACTGCAAACAAGCATAACATCACAGCACATAAAATGACAAAAGAGAGATATAAGATAAAGAAAAATTTCACTATCATGGGGTCTTCTCAGGGGAGGCATCATCCTGTACAGAATCAGCTGGTAGAGACGGCGCAGGAGGCATGGAAGGGTGAGGCTCTGACAATGCATCAGGAAGGGAAGCTGAAGAAGTAGGAGCCGCAGGTGCTAGATATGGGATCGGAAGCTCAGCAGTAGGCTTCAGCCCGGCAAAAGTGGCAGCAGCAGAGCTCACCGTAGTCATCAGAACGGAACATGTGGCCAGCACAAGAGATGGCGGTGGAGCAGCAGCAGAAGTGCCAGGAACGGAGGCAGAGGCTAGTGGCATAAGAAGTGGAACACCAAGATGCTAACCAATATGCACCAACATATGCTCCACCAGGTCCTGGCGGCCGTCCAGACGAATCAAATGGCGTGCAATGGTGTCATAGCGGCTGATGATACGAACTAACATCTGCTCCATCGTGGCTAGGCAGAGGGAAAGAGTCGGATCGACCGAGGGTGCGGGGGTAGGTGGGATGTGGGATGGGACAGAAGAAGGAAGGGCAGAAGAAGTGGGGTCAGTAGGAGGTGGGTGAGGTGGAGAAGTTAGAGGGGGTGGGGAAGGGGGAGCGGGGTCAGCAGTTGGGGCAGGGGGGTCAGAAGGTTGTGAGACTCAAGCCTGAGCAAGGATGTAGGCACCCCCTGCTTCTGGACCAATCACATGTGAATGAGCATGAGAAAGTCCATCCACTGGGGTGAACCTAACAAGTCATGAGGTAAAGAGGGCTCTAATACCCCCAAGTGGTGGGAAAGAAGGGTGGTGTAAAACCCTCCATTTAGGTTGCCCTGACGGCCCGTAAACATTGAGTGGAAATAGGAGGCAGCAACATAGGGGAAGTCCGGCTAGTCATGCCGGATGACACAGGTAATAAGCTCAATGTCACGGCCTGTCACGACCCCCATATCATCATGGAGGGGAAAAAAGATAGCACTGAAGCACCGGTGGGTGAAGCAATGGATAGGGTCAGCTATAAGAGTGCTCTTCTGGGAAGTTGGGGAGTACTGGTGGTCAGGCCCAGCAATCTCCCGCCACATGGAAATAAGGTCAGAGCCCTCGGGCCAGGTCAAGTCAGAAATGGGGTGTGGTGTGATAGGATGGGGGTAGAAGCTGCACCCTCGGCCAAACTCTGTCATAGTAAGAGAGAAACGTCGGCCGCCTAGTCGGAATCGGACTACGGGTACTGCATCGTCAGGTGTCTCCTGGTACTCCGCTCTATCTAACTTAAACGAGGCCACAAACTCCAAAAATGAATCATGGAACACAGGAGTGCTGAATTGGAAAATATCTAGGAGTGCGGTGTTCCTGAGAAGCACCTCCAACTCCTCCCAAATACTGAGCTGCTGCGGAAAAGTGTTGTCAAGGTGTCGGCCACTTAATTTTACTGACCGATGAGAGAAGCGTCGAAACCTGTCGTATGCGAGGTCGGTGACCGGGAATACCGTGCAGGGATAGGGAGCACCTGCAGGTCCCATCCTAGGTGCCGGTGCAGCAGCAATGTATGGCACTTGAGGTGGATCTTCCAAAGTAGAAGGTGGATCGGTGGAAGGTGTGCTCAAAGAGGGACCAGCTGCTGAGGATGATAGTACAGGGAAAGTAGCAGCTGGTGCAGCAGAAGTAGGCCCGACCTCATCAGAGGGAGTGAGTGGTGGCAGAATGGCCAATGGAGGCAGCTCAAAGACCAGAGCATCGGGGTCCGGCTGTGTAGGTGGTTGGAGTCGGATCCGACGATAGCTGGGCCTCTCTCCCTAAGTGGTGGAGGCTGGCCGCTTCCCTCGGGAAGGATCATGATCTACCATATCCAGGAATAGAAAGAAAAAAAACAAAACAAAAGAAAAAGAAAATGGAAGAAAATAAAACAAAGAGAATGTGAGAAAACTGGAAAATAAAAGTACACGGCATGTACTCCAGAGTACACGACATGTAGTCAGAATACAGAGTATCCCGTGTTCTCTGGATAGAAATGCCGAGGGTGGAAATAGACCATGTAACAGTACACGACGTGTACCGAACAAACACGTCGTGTTCACTCAAAGTGCAGGTGGTTGTGTAATATAAATGACATGGCCATGTTGTATTAGTTCAAAGAAAACAATACACGTCGTGTAGGTATAGGCCACGTCATGTAATGCACATGAAGAACATGGCCGTGTAGAGGGTGAGACACGGGCCGGCAAAACATCTAACAGACACAGCATGTACCAATCACACATGTTGTGTATAGGAACATGGGGTGAGAGGACGTGTAAAGGGGGTACATGGGATGACTACAGATATAAAGGACATGGTGTGTACCGAACATACACGTCATGTTCTGGAACATGGGGTGACAGGCCGTGTTATGTGCCACATATGGAGGGGCCAAGGTAAATGGTCAACCCGGTGTGTACCGAGCATACACGCCGTGTATGAAAACATGGTGTGTGAGGTCGTGTGCAAAGGAGTGCTCGGGGACGACGAAAAAATAACACGGTGTGTACCGAACATACACACCTGAAATATTTTGTGTGTGGCCGTGTACAGAGGTACACGGCGTGTGTTCTCCATTTCGTGGTCTTGTACAGGTGGAAGCCAAATGGTCGGCCAATCCGATAAACACCCTAAATGATTATAAATACTTGAAATAGAGGGTGCAGAATGGCGTACCTAGACCGAGGATCACAATGTGAGAAGAATCAGAACTTGAAACTCCCCAAATCGATGGATCTTGCAAAGGGGGGTTCAGGTGGAGTTCGGGAGAAAAAACGGGAATAATGGAGAAAAATGGGGCGGCCGTGTGACATGGCCTCAAGCCGGGTGGCCCGCGGCTTATACAGCCATGGTACATGGTGTGTATGTTTGCTACACGGGGTGTAACCCGATTTTTGTTTTAGTTTTTTTTAAATAAATATAAT
Organism: Viscum album; assembly: GCA_963277665.1. Lineage (NCBI taxonomy): Eukaryota > Viridiplantae > Streptophyta > Magnoliopsida > Santalales > Viscaceae > Viscum > Viscum album. The sequence goes on along the minus strand of OY728153.1, from coordinate 831,002,010 downwards.
TATTATAGTAAACTATATAATATTTATTATTAATAAATAAAATAAAATAGATTTTTCTACAAATTCTATTATACATAAACCTATAAATGACGTATATCGGGAAATACACGCCGTGTATTTTAAAATGAGAAAAAGAGTAGTACAACCTTTGGTCCGGTTCTTGGGGCGGGATTCGAACCGGCGATCGGCCATTCCGAACGGACGCCCTCAACCACTGGAACAAAGGTTGTTCTGATGTTCATATTTATTTTATGTATATATTTATTCTATACAGCCTATACAAACGGAAAGAAAGAAAAGCACGACATGTGGTTTTTATTTAGGAAAGGATGGGGGTGAAGCGGGGAGATTAGCGCAATTCCAAACCGGGTCTTTTGAATCTGGTGCTGAGACTTTGCCAATCCGCCAACTTCACCTGCATGTAATTTCTTATTTTTAAAAGGTTTTTAATTTATATTTGAAAAATAATGGCACAAACGGCGTATATCGGAGTACATGTCATGTGGTTTTATTAAAAGAACAAATGATAGAAATGGGACGGTTGTCTGGATTCGAACTCAGGTCTTTTGAAACCAGATTAAAATTCTAGCCAACAGGTCCATCTCCACCATGGGTTTTATTAAACACACACACACACATATATATATATATATATATGTGGAAAATACCACACACATCATGAAAATAAAAGGAGGAACCCCGTGTCGAAGGTAGGTTAGGAGGATTCGAACTGAGGACGGATCGAATAAACACCAGTGACTTTGTCATTGGCACCGGCATCATCCCTGGTTATTTATTTGGTATTCTAGAGATTTATACTATTATGATTATAAATTTAAATGATCAGTACATGCCATGTATATAAGTGGGACACGGCATGTAACCTTTGGGTTGCCTCCCAGGAAGCACCTTTGTTTTAGGTTGTTGGCTCAACCAAATTACCTTGCTTACCTGAGGTGTATGGTGGACAACATTCCCACCATGTTGTCTGTAGGATGGAAAGATTTCAACCGCTTCCCGTTTACCTTGAATGGTTGACCATATTCTCCAGAAATTTCTACCGCTCCATGATGGAATACGCGGACAACGTGGAATGGTCCCGACCAGAGTGACTTTAACTTCCCTGAAAATAAGCGAAGACGAGAATTCAAGAGAAGTACCTGATCATCGGGTTTAAAAGATTTTTGTGATATCATCCGGTCATGAATGGCTCTTGTCTTCTCCTTGTACAACTTGGCATTCTCGTAAGCCTCTAATCGGATCTCATCTAGTTCCAACAGTTGGAACTTCCGTTTCTCTTCAGCTGCCTTTAGATCAAAATTTAGGGCTTTGATGACCCAGTAGGCTTTGTGTTCCAATTCTACTGGAAAATGGCAGGGATTTCCATAGAAGAGGCAGAATGGGGACATTCCCAGTGGTTTTTTAAAAGCAGTCTGATATGCCCACAAGGAATCATCTATCTTCTTGGACGAGTCCTTTCGCAAAGTGTTCACTGTTTTCTCCAAGATCTGCTTGAGCTCACGGTTGGAGAGCTCTACCTATCCACTGGACTAGGGATGATATGGTGTCCCCATCTGATGCTTTACTCCATACTTTGACAGTATTCCTCTCATCAGTGTGTTGTCGAAGTGGGTCCCTTTATCGCTGATCAGTACTCGTGGAGCTCCAAACCTGCTAAAAATATTTTTCTTTAAGAAATTTATGACTACCTTGGCTGTGTCATTAGCTGTAGCAGTAGCATCCACCCATTTGGAGACATAGTCGATGTAGACCAGGATGTAAGTGTTTCCAATGGATGGGGGAAAGGGACCCAGGAAATCTATGCCCTAGACGTCGAAAATCTCGACCTCCAGGATGGGGTGATGAGGCATCTTGGCTCTACGTCCCACATTACCTGTCCTCTGGCACCGATCACAACAAGAAACAAAGGCCCGGGCATCTCTATGCATGGTGGGATATAAAAATCCAGATTGCATGATCTTAGCTACGGTACGGTCTAGCCCATGATGTCCTCCTACTGGTGAGGCGTGAGAGAACTCCAGGACACCATGAACTGCATTCTTCGGGATGCAATGGCGGATCACTCCATCTGCATAGGATCAGAATAGCAGAGGATCCTTCCAGAAGTACCTTTTCACATCAGAGAAAAATCATTTCCTTTGCTGGAAGGATAGGTCGGGGTGAAATATACCTATAACCATAAAATTAGCGATATCAGCATACCATGGTCTAGGTGTTTCGTTGATCTAAAAGAGGTGCTCATCAGAAAAATCCTCCCTGATCTCCCGATCTTCTTCCTTCTCCAAATGAGGCAGCTCGAGGCGGGAGAGATGTTCAGCAATGAAGTTCTCACTCCCTTTCTTATCTCGAATTTCAAGATCGAATTCTTGTAGGAGGAGTACCTAGTGGATCAATCGGGGCTTCACATCTTTCTTGTTGAGTAGGTACTTTAGTGCTGCATGGTCAGTATAAACAATAACTTTAGACAACACTAAGTATGAACGAAACCTGTCAAATTTGAAAACCACTGCAAGAATCTCCTTTTCTGTGGTGGTGTAGTTGATCTGTGCCTCGTTGAGCGTTCTGATGGCATAATAGATAGGTCGTAAAATCCGATCAAGTCACTGGTCCAAGACGGCTCCCACTACATAGTCACTCGCATCGCACATCACCTCAAATTGTTCCTCCCAGTTGGGAGAAATCATAACTGGAGCTTCCACCAGGCGCTTCTTTAGATGCTCAAATGATCTGACACATGTCTCATCGATCTCAAATATGGAATCCTTGGTTAGAATATTGGTGAGGGGCTGGTATATTTTGGAGAAGTCACGGACAAACTGCCTGTAAAAACCTACATGCCCTAGGAAGCTGCGGATGGCGTGGACGGAAGTCGGTATAGGTAGTCGTGAAATGACTTCAATCTTCGTCGGGTCCACCTCTATCCCCTTCACTGAAATTCTGTGGCTAATGAATAAGCCACTTTGCACCATGAAATGAAACTTTTCCCAGTTCAAGACTAGGTTAGTTTTCTCAAATCATTCCAAAACTAGTTCTAGGTGCCGTAAACAAATGGTGAATGATTTTCCATAAACGGAAAAATCATCCATGAATACCTCCATGATTCGTTCTACCATGTCATGGATGATGGCCAGCATACAGCGCTAGAAGGTGGCGGGGGCATTGAACATGCCGAAAGATATCCTTTGATAAGAAAATGTGTCGTAGGGGCAAGTGAATGTTCTCTTTTCCTGATCCTCGGGAGCAATGGAGATTTGGTTGTAACAGGAAAACCCATCGAGGAAGCAATAGAAGTTGTGCCCTACTAGCCTCTCTAGCATTTGATCCATGAATGGAAAGGGGAAGTGATCCTTTCTTGGGGCATCGTTTAGCTTTCGGTAATCCACACAGACTCTCTAGCCCGTGATAGTTCATGTAGGGATGAGCTCGTTCTTTTCATTTGATATCACATTGATAACCCCCTTTTTGGGTACCACTTGGAGAGGACACACCCATGGACTATCCGAGATGGGATAGATGATGCATGCATCCAATAATTTGATCACCTCCTTTTTTACAACTTCCTTCATGGGAGGATTCAATCACTGTTGTGGTTGCCGAGATTGCTTGGCACCTTCTTCAAGTAGCACCTTGTGAGTGAAAATGGTAGGGCTAATGCCCTTTCAATCAGCGACTGTCCACCCAATAACGTGCTTCCACTGTCTGAGAACCTGCAGAAGTGCATCTTCCTGCTCCGGTGATAGTTCTGCATTATGTATAACAGGAAAAGTTTGATTGGGTCCTAAATACCCATACTTGAGAGAAGACGGAAGATGCTTCAGTTCGAGTTCATGTGCCTTTAAAATCGAAGGCACAAGTGGCTGGACCTTGTCCCGTTCTGAAATATCAGGAACAACTTCAGGCTGCCAATAGTGGCTGCCCTGGCCTTCTATGAATTTCAAGTCTTCTAGCGCTTCTTCTAATAGAATATCTGAAATAGTTAAATTATTTGAAGTAAAAGAACATACCAGATCATCCCCTTTTTCTTTAAAATGATTAACCATGGTGGACACTGCATAATAGTCCTCATTCTATAACAAAGAAGCATGTTTGACAGCCTTGAGGACTTTGTAGGAAACTCTTTCATCACCTACCAGAAAAATAAGCTCCCCTTGGTGCACATCGACTAGTACCCTCACAGTTGGTAGGAAAGGTCTTCCAAGTATAAGAGGTTATTCCTGGTCATCCCCCATGTCGAGGATGATGAAATCAGTGGGAAGGATCAGCCTACCCACCTTTACTAGTACGTCCTCCAGTAGTCCCTTCGGGTGTTTGATAGATCAATCAGCAAGTTGAAGGGCTATGCAGGTAGGCTTGACCTTGTTGAGTCTCAGCTTCTTGAAAACTCCGAGGGGCATGAGGCTCATGCTGGCCCCTAAGTCGTAGAGGGCCTTCCCAAACTCACAGGATCCAATAGTACAAGTAATGGTGAAACTACCTGGATCTTGGAGTTTGGGAGGAATGGAATGTTGAACCACCGTGGAGCACTCCTTCGTTAGTGCAATAATTCCCAAATCCTCCATCTTCCTCTTATTCGAGAGGATTTCCTTCATGAATTTGGCGTAGGTGGGCATCTGAATCAGGGCCTCTGCAAATGGGATGTTGATATGTATCTTCTTGAACACATCCATGAATTTGTTGAACTGGTGGTCCAACTTCCTCTCCTTCAATCATTCCAGAAAGGGTAACGTAGGTTTGAATGGTTGGACTACCTCCTTTTCTTTATTTTGTAAATCCTCCTTCTACGGGCTTTTGGATGAGGAGGGGTCGGTATTGAAACCTTTTTCATCAACAGTGGGTGTGGATGCACCTTGTTGTGCTGATTAGTTCTGTTGGAGCTCTTTTCCAGTCCAGAGCATAATAGAATTGGCCTCCTCCCTTGGGTTCTTTTCAGTGTTCCCTGGTACTGTACCAGGCTGCCTCCCTGAGAGTTGATTTTCCAGCTGACCAAACTGATTCTCCAAGCCTCGAATTGAAGCTTCCGAATTCTGGAACTGAGTCTCAGTAGTAGATATAAATTTAGTCATCAGATCCTTTAACCTTGAAGTGTTCTCCTACTGAGGTTGTTGTTGAGTCGGTGGAGGAGGTGGCTGTCGTGCTTCTGTGGATGAGGGTTTTGATACCCTTGTTGCTGATAAGGACCCTGCTAGGGTTGCTGCGGCCTTTGGTATTGGTTCTGGTATGGTGGCTGGTTGTAGCTGGGCGTTCACTGGGGCGGAGGATTCTGCTATTGTTGGCCCCAACCTATGTTCTATTGATATCGCCATGCCAGGCTCTGGTACTTCTAGTACTGGTTGGGCCCTCAATTTTGGGAAACATAACTCTCCTCGCTCGTCGAAGGGCCTCCAGTCGAACTCGGGCATTCTCTTATGATGTTGTTATCACCACAGTCACCACATGCTGGATGGTTCTCTGCATGAACATGAGATGCTCCTTTGAGGTTCAATGCATCGATATTCTTGGACACAATGTCCAACTGAGCATATAACATTGTCGTAGCGTCAATGTAGTGCATACCTCACTTTTGAGTTCCCTGCTCGGAGTGCCACTGGAATATGTTGGCTGAAATTTCTTCCAGTAGTTCGAATAGTTCTTCTGGGGATTTCCACATCACCGTACCTCCAGCATCAGCATCCAACACGGACATGGTATTCGTGGTATGTCCTCCGTAGAAGGTCTGGAATTGCATCTAGAGTGGGAGTCCGTGATGGGGGAATTTTTGTAACATCTCCTTGAAGTGTTCCCAGGACTCGTACACCGACTCAGAGTCGTGCTGCTGGAAGTTAGGGATCTCATTCCGGAGTGTCACCGTCTAGGATGGTGGAAAGTACGTGGACATGAACGCCTGGGCTAGCTCCTCCCAGGTGAGTATAGATCGGTGTGGCAGCCACTTGATCCAGTGCTTCACCTTGTACCATGGAGAAAAGGGGAATAGGAGAAGACGGATGGCGTCCTCGGACACGCCATGGTACTGAAAGGTGTCACAGATCTCCAGAAAGTTGTAGAGATGGGCGTTCGGGTCCTCGCTAGCCAGGCCTCTAAATTGGACGGTGTTCTGGATCAGCTACATGATAGGAGGCTTGATCTTGAAGTGTCGGGCCTGGACCGGAGGACGAACGATGCCTGTATCAGCTCCGTGAATCGATGGAATTTCGTACTCCATAAGGGTACGTCTTGGAGGTTGTTGTTGATGGGGTGGAGCTTGCATGAACTTCTACGGGGGGACAAATTATAGTCGTGGGAAGAGTTCTTGTGGCGGCCGTTGGTAATCCCTTGGGAGGAATTCCATGAAGGCTCCAGGAGGTTGCTCCGGTAGACTAGTAGCAGGAGGCTGCTGATCCTGGTACTGATGCTCAGTCACAGCATCTACAGCTGGTGCTCTCTATTCCTTGTTTTCCATGGGTTGTGGTTGATGGTTGTGAGTTTCTGTCCATGTACACCGATGATGAAGCAAGGTCTGTTCGATTTCCGAGTCAAGCGGAACTAATTCCGAAGACTGGGAACTTCTAGATCGTGTAAAACGCCTAAACAAGCACTTTAAGCTCTGCACAACACAAAAGCCAAAACCAGCTGTAAAAGGTAAAAACAAAAGAGAAATTTTGAAATGGGATTTGAAAAGAGATTTTTTATAATTTTTTTATTTTTATTCTCACTTAAATCATTTATTAAAAAAATTTAAATCTTAGCACTAAAACCAAACATGTTCCCCAGAAACGACACCAAAATTTGGTCTCGCTTGTCGTTGATTGAAGTTATATGCGTCCCAAATTAATTACCCTTTCTTAGAACTTTAGTATAGCATAAGCTTGGGGTCAATCCATAGGGAACCGTGGTGTGAGTGAATTCAATTGAGTTAATACTTAATTAGGTGAAGTATGCATAATTTAGAATCGATTGGGTTGATTTTGGGTTTTGATTGAAACTAAATTGATTTACTATGAAGAAATGGATACAGTTTGAAAGAAAACAACGGGTAAATTTAAAGAGTTTTTAAAATGGGAAGAAAAGACGTGTCGGGGATGTGGTGATTAAGGATGTCTTATGAAGATTGTTTAAATGTTTGTGTTGTTCATAATAATTCAATCATTCTGGATTTCATTTAGTTACAAGATTTCCTTGGTCCGGTTCCTCTTGTTTGGAATTAGAGAAGTTGACTCCTTGGTCCGGTAGTAAGTGTTCTTAATCCTTTATTAAGTTTAGTCCATTATTTGAATCGTTGAAATCCATCCAATGGTCAAGGATGCTTTCATCGTTACTTTTTTTTGTATCGCTGAGAATTCTTCCCTTGGTCCGGCTCAGAATTCTCAGTTATATTTAACAATGGATTAAGAAGAGTAAGATGAATTAAAAAGATAAAACAAAACTATACAAAACAACATTCAAATTACGATCCCTTCATACACATCCCCAACACGAGGAGTTTAGTTACACATAGAAGGTGGAGGAGAAATGGCACACGTGATACCTGACGGATTCATCGTGTAAGCATTGAGGTAGGGTGTCGGAAGGTGGAATAGTGGAACTATGGCACCATGGTGGCTCAGGAATGGTAGCAACAGAGCTTATTCTCTCCTACAATGGTTTTGAACTCCCAAATACATAGGCCACGGCCTCTTTTTATAAAAAACTAATGTACATGGAATGTATAGAAAGTACACGCCTTGTACTTCTCGTCAACATGCTTTTGCGCAAATTTCTCTGCTGGCAGGTGGCCTAACATGCCGTCATTGACTGTTGAACATGGCGCCACCTGTAGGTTTGGTGTACACGGCTTGTAGCACCGCCATACACGGTGTGTAGCGCCGCCATACACGGCATGTAGTATCATAATTTTGGCCTCCAGTCCCTTCTAGAATAGCAGACATGACGTGTAGAAATTCAAACACGCCATGTCTCCTTCAATGGCCATATGGGCGTGTGGACATTTCTCAGCAATCACCGCTTCTATAAAGTAGTACACGACATGTAACGCCGCCTCACACAGCGTGTATCTTCTGCCTGGTGACATGGGCATGTACTCCCTCCTTCGGTCCGTGTCCCTGTCTGGATGTACACGACGTATATAATAGTACACGCCGTGTAGTTTCAAAATTTTCACAGGCTTCCTTTTATTTCTGTATTTAGCCAGAAAGATATTGAAAGTAAACAGAATCACCAAAATCAAAGAGTATGTTCATAAAACAAAAATATTTGTTGAAAACATGTTTTTATCTTCAGATGATAAAGAACACCTTATCTTTAGAGAAGAATATTCACCACCTGATTCTTATCTTGATACACCCCGAGTAGTTCAACTAAATTCAATTATTGGGGAGGATGAGGATGAAATAACTATGGGTGAAGAGAATAATGTTTAAATAGGGGATGTTCCTATTGTGAAAGAATATGTAGATGTGTTTCCGGAAGATATACCTGGACATCATACCGAACGAGAAATTGATTTTCCCATTGATTTAATTCCTAGTTCAAAGCCTATATCGAAGACCCCTTATAGAATGGAAACTCTGAAATTAGTTGAACTAAAGAAACAACTAGAGGAATTGAGTAATAAGGGATTTATTCTCCATAGTGTTTCTCTATGGGGATCCCCTGTCCTTTAGAAAAAATAAAGATGGTTCTATGAGGTTATGTATCGACTATAGGGAAATTAATGATATAACAATAAATAACAAGTATCCCCTACTTCGCATTGATGATTTATTTGCCCAATTACATGGAGCTCGATAATTTTCAAAGATTGACCTTCGATCTAGATACCATCAGTTGTGTGTGAAGAAGGAAGATATTCCAAAGGCATCATTTCAAACCAGGTACGGGCATTACGAGTTTACAATAATGCCTTTTGGATAGACTAATTCACCCTCTGTATTCAGTGATATAATGTATAGAGTTTTCAAGGAACATGTCGATGTTTTTGTGGTGGTATTTATTGATGATATCTTGGTATATTCCAAAAGATACGAAGATCATGAAAATCACTTGCGCATTATCCCGAAGACTCTTAGAAGACATGAATTATATGAGAAGTTTAGCAAGTGTGAATTATGGCTTTAGGAGATTTCTTTTCTTGGCCATATTGTCTCCAAAGATGGAATCTATGTTGATCCTTCTAATACAAGAGCAATCCAAGAATGGACAGCACCAACGAACATAACCAAGGTACACAGTTTTATTGGTTTAACAGGTTATTATTGACGTTTCGTCCAAAATTTCGCCCGATTGGATAACCCATTTACAAAGCTCAAATGTAAAGGGGTTAAATTTGTTTGGACAAAAGAGTGTGAATTTTTTTTTGAAGAACTGAAGAGAAGATTAGTCAATTCTCCTATTTTGACTCTACCATCAGGAAATGATGGGTTTGTTATTTATAATGATGCATCGAAGAAAGGACATGGTTGTGTCCTTATGCAGAATGATAGAGTTATTGCATATGCATCACGACAACTGAAAATTCAGGAACAAAACTATCCTACTCATGATATTGAGTTAGCAGCTATGATCTTTTCTTTGAGGATATGGCGACATTATCTGTATGGCGAAAAATGTGAGATATATACCGATCACAAGAGTTTGAAGTATATTTTCTCACCGAAAAAACTCAACATGTGGCAAAGGCGTTGGCTTGAACTACTCAAGGATTATGATTGCATGACACAATACCACCCGGGGAAGGCAAATAAGGTAGTAGATGCTTTGAGTAGAAAATATCATGGAGTTTTGAAGAAGATGAGAGTAGAAAGGGGTCCTTTTTTATGGATTTAGTAAATATGGATATGGTAATCACCATGTAATGTGAAACATCAATACTTTTTCAAATGGTTGCCAACCCATCTTTACTAGAGAGAAGAAAGAGTTCTCAGGCCAACGATGAAGAGTTTAAAAAGAATATTAAAGCTGTGAATGATGGGAGATTAAGTGACTTAGTGTATGAAGATGGAATTTTTAAATATGGGAGGAGAATTTGTGTTCCTGATATACCTGATCTGAAAAAGGTTATTGTTGGATGATTCTCATTGTTCCAATTTCTCTATACACCCTGGAAGCACCAAAATGTATAGTGATTTGAAGGAACATTTTTTGTGGGACAACATGAAGAGGGAGATTGCTGATTTTTTATCAAGATTTATGGTTTGTCAACAGGATAAAGCTGGAAGGAAACAGCCTAGAGGAGCCATGCAACCTCTTCACATACCTGAGTGGAAATGGGATAATATCATGATGGACTTTATCATGGGACTACCAAAGACTCCTAGAAGGAATGATGCAATATGGTTCATTGTTCATCGTCTTACCAGGTCAGCACATTTTTATTCAATAAGGGAAGATTTACCACTTGAACATCTAGAAAGACTATATATTAATGAAGTTGTGAGGCATCATGGAGTACCCTTATCAATTTTTTTGAATAGTGATCCTCATTTTACATCAAGATTATGGAAAAGTCTTCATAAAGCTCTAGATATTGATCTTTGTTTGAGCACAACTTACAACCCCCAAACTGAAGGACAATTAGAACGAACTATTCAAACCTTAGAAGACATGTTGATATCATGATCACTTGACTTTCAGGGTTTGTGGGATCAATGTTTACCTCTGTTGAATTTTCCTATAACAATAGCTTCCATTCGAGTATTCAGATGGCACTATATGAAGAATTATACAGAAATAGATGTCTCACACCAACCTGTTGGGATGATGTTGGTGAAAGAACACTCATAGGCCCAGAACTGGTGGAGGAAACGATGGAAAAGGTTAAGGTATTCCAAAACCACATCAAAACAGCTCAAAGTAGACAAAAGAGCTATGCCGATAATCGAAGGAAGTATTTGGAATCTCAAGTCAGTGATCATGTTTTCTTGAAGGTATCTCCATGGAAGGTAGTTATATGTTTTTGTAAGAAGGGAAAATTGAGTCACAGGTACATCAGACCATTCAAAATTCTAGAATGAATTGGGGCTATAGCTTACCGTTTGGCAATGCCTCCAAGTCTCTCCAAAGTTCACGATGTGTTCCACGTATCACTATTGAGAAAATACATGCCTCACCCAACACATGTACTCACCTATGAAGAATTATAACTGGCACCTAATATATCTTATTATGAAGAGCCTATCAAGATTCTTGATATAAGAGAACAAGTTTTGAGAAATTGGACAACTCGTCTGGTAAAAGTTCTATGGAGAAACCATAAGATGGAAGGGGCGACGTGGGAACCCGAGGAATTTATGATGAAGAACCACCCGAGTCTTTTCATGCAGTATTATTCTAGAAAATTAGAGGACTAAATTATTTCAAGTAGGGGAGAATTTAACACCCCAATATTCCACGGTATGCTTCTCTTTGAATAATATAGTAGCGTGTGTTGTATGCAACTTCGAGTTCTAACACACACCACAACCAATCAAACTAGCCGTTTGGAATAGTAATACCCACTTTTTGAAATTTTAAAAATTAAATCTTTCAAACAAGACTTCATTTTTGGATCCTGAATATCAAAATTAGCTTAGGGTGAATTTTTGGTACTTTTCAGATAACTTTCATATTTTGATGAATAGTGAAAATTACTAAATTTTAATTAAAAACTACTTTTTAAATCGAAATAATTAATTGTGATAAATTATTAATTTGAGTGATTTTAAAGATTAATTAAATTATATTTTTACCATTTAATCCAATGTTGGTCATTGGAAATAATTTCACATTTAGACTGAACATAAGAAAGTATCAATCTTTTGATAGTTATTATCTCTTAAAAACACACTTTTTATTTTAACAACGGGGATTAATTATAAATTAATTTCTACCACTTCTGTGTTTTGAATTTAGAAAAACAGATTTAATATTTATAATCAGGAGGTCCAAATTGTGTAAATAGTTAACTTTTATTTTTAATCATTTTGAATAATTACTTCGGTAAATATTTTATTTACCATGATTAAAGGGTAAATCCGTTAAACAAGGGTAAAAAATAATATTATAATAATACTAAATTACCCTAAAACGTGTCCTAACCTTATTGGTTGATATATTTCCAACCATGGGCATCTTTGGGTCAATTTTGGGACCCCATGGATCCACTTTTAAGTGATAATGAAACTTTATATTAATTAAGTTAAAGTAAATACAAAAATGACATAAGCATATATCCTTTAGAAAAACAATTTTTACATAGGGTTATATATGTTATATTTTAGACTATAAATATTCATTAGAAATATAAGAATATTTCCTACATAATTGTATTTTATTTATAATTTTTATAAATTTAATAATTAAATGTAGTTATGACAAAATAATGATGCAGTATTTTCCTTATTAATGAATGAATCAAATATTTGGTATTATAAATGTTAAAATAAATATAATTTGAAAGTTTTTATGACATCCACGAATTTTATTTTTTAATATAACATTTTAGTATTTCTTAAATGAATTTTTTTCGAATTAATAATGTTTTTAAGACTTCAAAAAAATCAATTTTTAAATAGTGTCAAAATTGACATAAAGGAGATTTTAAAACAAATATTATATTATTAATTGATATTCTATTCCAAAAAATTAATGGTTCAGAAAAAGGACTTATATAATGATAGGTGTATTATTAATGGACCACTTTAGGGTCTCTTGGAAGTATATAGTATGTTTATTAGCTGTATAATATAAAAATACAATGAGACATGGTAAATGTAAAACTATTTAACTAAGAGTTAAATCAAAATGATAAAGTTAATATTGTGACCCAAACCTATCTAAAACCTATTGGATGAGTGGTTTTCGACCTATACCCACCTTAACCTTTAAATAATACACGTTTCTTCCATTAAAAACTGAATATGAATTTTTTATAAAATAATATTTCTAGCTTTTCCTAAGGTGCCCCTCACCCCTCTTCTAAAAGGGCACTTCCCCTTCCCTCTAATTCACACCTTCAAAGCCTTTTGGCTCGGCAAACGTCTTCCCAAATACCCTATAAACTATACTACCTTCATCCTAGAAGCCTTAATTTAGTCATAATTCTATCCTAAGAATCCCTTTTGATCAAATTAAAAGGAAGAGCCCGAAGAAGAGGTAATGTTTCACCACCCTCTTTCAAGTTCCTTTCTTCTTCAACTTCTTCTTTATTTGTTATTTACATTCTAAAATAATAACTCTAGTATATTATATATACGGTGATGATATTATAAATATGGTACAACCATATTCAGTATACTATCCATCCTTTGATTGACATGTCACCATACGTGCGTACATATGGATTACCGTCTCCACGTCGTGGTGTTATTTTTATTCAAAACATTATTATTTTTATGGGAATGATAATGATGTGTAATCGATGTAAATAATAAATATAACATTATAATTATTCTGTATATATAATATACCATCCAATTATATATTATTTTAATATAAAAAAATGATATTGTCGCTCGTGCGTACGTACGGACTACCGTCTCCACGAACGCAATTAGATTCATTCCCCATCATATCCATTCAAGTATAATTATCATTTGATGATTAAAAATAATTTTTTAGGACTTGATATCACTTTGGATATGAATAATATAGAACCTATCAATAACAAACACATCTCATGAAACAAAACATATAAAAGATAACGAGTAAGTTAACACCCAAAACGACGATAACACTAAGATATTATTAACATATAAATGTTAAAAAATAATATATGATATCATATTAATGTATATGATTATTGAATAATTTAATAAAAATTATTTAACCATTATACAGGTGGTTAACCTACCCTCAACCATGGAAAATTACAAGGTAAGGGTTTATTTCACAATCTCTCCATTATCCGAGGTTGTTCATACGTAATTATCTACTAGGACCTCTTTATCATCCACATCCATGTTTCTTAAAAATTTATTTCAAAACATTATTACTATTTTATAGACCTTGGGATAAATTAATTTATACCCTTGCGTGATTTTTTATAATATGTTTATAATGTATTCCTTCGATCATTTTTTAAAAAAGGTCCTTTTTTACCTTTTCGACTGAATTTAGGTAAGAATGTCTTTTTTTTAACTTATACGGCGGGTGCGGCTATTTTCCGCCGTTATAAAATCGTCAAAGCTTCCATTACAAACTTATAAGAAAATTTTCAATGTAAATGTTTTCATCTATAATTATGTGACATTTAAATGAATTCAAAAAAAGAGATATTTCTCTCAAATAGTTTTGATTTCATCTATGTCAACATCCTTTGATGGATTTTAAGATTATTTGAAGTTGATTTATTATGATAAAAAACAACCATATTGTATTGGAGATTTTCTGATATGTTTGACTGTGGATGTTTTATTTTTATACCATTCATTGTTTACGGAGAAAGTATTGACATTGCGTATGCTAGTTTTAATACGAATGTTTATGTTATGTTTAAACCTTTTCATATGAGGAATGCATTGGAAATAGTAAGTGATGGGTGGAGCCCGCTATAGATACTAGATGCATAGGTAGGTCTCATGAGACAAACTACTATCTTGGAACAAGGCCTTGACAAAATCTTATTTGTAGTCTTGGCACAAGGCCTTGACTTTGTGGTTATGATAGTCTGGTATTATGCATTTCATCATTATGAAAGTGGTTATTGATATTGCATGTGAGTATTCGATTAGTTGAATATCCATGTGAATAAGTAAATGGAATTATTTCATTTTATTTATGCCATATTATGCTGAATTTCAAGTTTAAAAGGCTTTTGTTTTAGTTATACATTTCCATAAATTTTTATTCTTCTTTATGAAAGTTTCTGCTATATTATTATCCTTACTGGGAATTTGAGCTCACCCCTTTCTATGTTTTAGTTATCCCAAGATGTGAAAAACTATTTTATGAATGAACTTCAGGGATAGTATAAAGGGATATGAATGTGGATACAAGATATTGTTTTATTTTTCACTTTATGATGTAATGTAAACTTTATGAATGTATCTAGTGATTCCAAGGCTACTAAATTAATCGGTCTTTCGAGACGTGATCTTTTGTGATCATTCCAATGTTATGTAATAATGCATCGGCTCTGGGTAACTGGGTCAGGGCATTACAAAAAAGGTGTTGATGCTATCTTCTTTAGATAATTTTCTTATGGTAGAGTATAAATGTGTTATAACATTGGAATTGGAAGTATTTTTAACTCTATATATGTGAATGTTCATAAATATTATGATATAATAATTTAATATTTAGGTGAAGGTATAAGTGAAAGAGAATATTTTATTGATGTTATTAAACAACAAAATAATGTTTTTGATATAAGTTTATATACTTAAGATCTATAAGATAAATATATTTATTGAGACATTTTATGAAATTATGTAAAATTGATTTCTTTCCATCCAAGGATGAGAGAGAAATTGGATGTCCAAAATATAGTTAATGATCATGGATAATATGTTTAAAAAAATAAAATCAAGGATACTTTCACATACCACTTTATTTTCATAGAATAAGTCCTGATATGTTGAAGAAGTTATATAGTTTGAATATTGGATTAATTAAAAGACTAAAAAATTATTTTAGATTGAGAAAAAATGAGGCATGGGTGCTCATACACAAAAAGAAAAAAGAAAAAATTGTTACTGGATCAAATTATATCTTTCTAAATATGCTAAATAAATTAGGTGATATAGATAGAAATAAAGAAAGAATAGTTTTTTGGGTCATTACCAGGTTTAAGGAATTAATTTTTGTGAGAAATGTTCTCCTATTGAAAAATTTTAAACTATTAGATTAATTTTTTCTATTTCTATAAAACATAGATATGAGATATTACCAATAAATTTCATGTATTATTTTCTCCATGTAGAGCTGTAAGAACACATTTATAATGATAAAACATGGGTCTACATAATCGGTTAATAAGAAAACATGGTTGAAAAGGTAAATAAGTCTTTATATTTAATGAAAAAATCTCAAATATCCTATTATTGTAAACTGTATAATTACTAGAACATGAATTTTAGAAAATTTATAGTTCCAAAAAACAACTAAATAATATTATATCAAGGGTTTTACCTCATTGTGAATATTTTTGATGATGATATAATATTTATAGATAATAATGAAAAATATTGTGAAGGTTTTTTTAATGAAATAAATATGTTATAAGAAATTCCAATATATGAATAAATGAGGTATATTCATGGATTCTAATTTATAATAAGAAGGATCTCATTTTAACATCACCTGAAAAATATGCCAATGAATTACAAAAAATATTTAATTGGGATGATTAAAAACAAAATTTCATGCCTTTTTTAGTGTTATAAAAGATGATTAATGATGATTTTTGAATTAAAATTGATTCTAATAAATTTAGGAAATTGATTGGAAGCCTTATATTTTTAATATCCTCTAGAACAGACATGGTTTTCTAGGGTTTCCCCGTATGCTATATTTTAAAGTGCACAAAAATAAAACGTTTTTTGGATAATAAATTAATTCATGTATTATGGGTGGTACAAATTAGTGGATATTGTGTTATAGCATGGGAAATTTGAATCTTATTGGATACACAAATTTAGACATGTAAGGTTGTGTTGATTAAAGAAGACCCACATATAGAAAAGTTTACTTTTTAGAATATATATGTGGGTGTTGGAAAAAAAGAAGGAAATTTCAGTAACTTTGAGAACATTAGAAGATGAGTATATAGCTACTGCTCATTATATTGCATAATTAATGTGGATAAAGACACAGTTAGAATAACTCTTGGTTGACTTGAAAATTCCCCATCTTTGGGGTTGTGATAATTACTATGATATCAATATCATCAAGAATCTAGTGAAACAATCAATATCTAATAAAATATATAGTAAATGACACTTTATCAAAGAACATATGAAAATAAATGAACTAAGGATATAATTAATAACTATACAAAAGACAAAAGTTGATATCCCCACTAAACCATTGATAATGAAAAATTTGAAAAAGTTAAGGTTGATATTTTTTCCTTAAAAAAAACCACTATAATTTGGGGAGGGATTATATAAATGTATTTCGGTAGGTATTTTAGAAACTAAATGGTTTTTATGTTTTATGAAATGAGAAGAAGAGGTTCCATTTTTTCAGTTCGGGGAAGGGCACTGTTTGAATTTCTCAATATAATAAATTAATATAAAATAATATTTAATATCAAATGGCTCCACATGAATTAATTTTTAATATAATACGAATATTATTCAAAATATCCTAAAAAAGATATATTATTGTTTTTTATATTTATTCACTTACCTTTCAGTTTCAACCATTATTTAACCCTGATTACTCTTACCATGACCAGATGTATTTTTAATCATTGATGATCTACATATTAACTATAAAATGAAAAAAGAACCATAAATAGACCATGAATGATTTCATATTTATTATATTAATAACATTTATGAGTGTAAGATTATTAGGAATTTAATATTATTTAATTAAATTTTATTAACTATAAAATATCCATAATTTAAATTTTAAGAACTATTCATTACATTGAGTTTAATAATATCAATAAAATATATAATTTTAAACAAAAAATATTCTAAAATATCTATGAAATGTAAAATTCATCTATAAAATTATTTTGTCATATTATTTATCTAAAAACATATTTATTATCATATATTTGGTAGCATTTTTTTAATTTTGTTCATCAATTGAATAATTATTATATGAGCGTTGTGTAAGAATTTAAGGAAATTATTTTTCAATATTATTTAAAAATAGATTATCATGATCAAGATAAATATTTTATATTCAAATATTATTTTTATTCAAACATTTCATTAGGATAAAACCATGTAAAATTTATTAATTTTTTTTAAAACAAATGTGTGACACATTTGACGTTTCATTAAATAAAATACTATAAATTTCATAATCTTAACCAAGTCTCCTAAAAAATACATACATTCCACCACTGTATGGTTATGATCAATATATAATCATCCAATAATAGTAAATATTGTTTTTATCTAATTTTACAGTCTTATCCATTATTTTACCTTTAATTAGTCGATGTACCCTTTACCATGGTAACAAAATTACTATGTTTACTATTCATATTATACAAAAATATAGGGGAAATATTTTATAAAATTGGTCCTCTTAATTTAAAATATTGAATCCATTTTTTAAAATTCATAACATAGAATATTTATAATTAAAATTAAAATTCAACCGACACAATACAACCAATTATTTTTTCAAGAAAAGCCACTTCTATATATAAAATTTTATTACTCTAAATTCTGGTATAAAATCATTTAAACACAATAATTGGATTCATTTAAATTAAAATTTACAAATAAAAATTTATAATTAATCCAAAACATATTTTTACAATAAAAAATACTAGAAATAAAATATAATTTTCAATTAAAATTAGTATTTTTCGATGTTCCGTGAAAAATATATATTTTCATAAAATTATCCAATAAAAATCCTCAAGTAATTTTTACATGATGAATTAAAAAAACAATTTAATTTTTTAAAATAAAAAACCAATAATATGGAAATTATACATTTAAAAAATTTATATGAAATGAGTCTAATGAAAAATTTTGCTTCTTGATTTTAGGAATTACTTCATATATTAATAATTCAAACTAACTACATAATTCAATAATAATATTAAATATTAATATGATTTATTTTATAAATACCTGGTTTGTGACATAGTAACTCGTGATGTGAAACATTCCATTATGCCACTTTGAGCTAATTCTAACTGAAATCTTAGTATGAACTCAACCGTTCTCCCTTTAAACTAATAAGTACCCCTCAGACACCTATAGTGCTTGGAAAATGGTTATAGGTATTGGAAGTTCAAGGCCCATATATTTGATACTGGTTAAAAAATTATCACCATTGATAAGTAAAATTAAATTTGGGAATAGTCGTAACCTATAAGGTAAGGGTTGCAGAAACAATTTCCATTATATTAAATACCTATGAAGTGATTCTTATAATTGGGAATCCATACTAATTATATTATAAGAATGATCAAATATTATCATCCATGCTAAGAGAACACTAAAATAGAAAAAACAACATTAGATAAAACTAAGATAGACAAAAGATAACCTAAATTACAAAAAAAATATCCATCAACATATTTTTTCCCTTAAAATATAATTTTGGAACCATAATCAAAATCTATTTATATTTTTTTATAAAAGGAGTCGAGTGAGAAACCTCGGACAAAACTCGCTCCCAAAACAATTACCACACATTGACGATAATGATCCTCAATATTCCATAAAGTATTTATACCAATGATGGCCTGTTTAAGTTTAACAAAATTAAAAACTAACATACTTTCAGTCATGTCTAACTATCCATAATATTTGTTCCACTTATAATGAAAACAATAACTTTATAATATATCTCATCAAATATAAAAACATCTCAAATAAGATAATTTATTTTAATATAATACACTATATAATAAAACATTATACTAACATCAACAAGGGATAACATATCCATATAATCCAATCAAATCTAATGACATCATATTTTATTCTATTTTAGTTCATTTTTCACATTACATGTATTTTCTAAAAAAATAAAACATTCAATTACCTGAAATACTAAAAGAATGAATGAACATATAAAAATATTCACAATGAAATTTATAATCATATAAAATTTTTTAGAAAAAAACAATTTTCAAACAAACATTTTTTATATAAACATAGAGAGGATGGAAAATAAATAAGTAATTAAAATAAAATAATACACTATATGCTACCAACTACCTATATCTTAATTCAGCAATCTGTTCATCTTTAGTGATTTTGAATGTAAACTATAACATTCCACAACCAATCATATCCAATTTAAAATATCATATAAAATATTTCCATGGATATCAACAATAACTACTTTTACAATGAATTATTTTGAAAAGTTATATCAATAACCACAACAACTATGTTTTAGTTTTAATGTAAATATATCATCTACATAACATTATGATGCTTATTCAGTTGATATAATAACTTAATAATTGATCTTAAACTATCATTATATGAAAAGTTTTATTTTACGTCCATATAGTTTATTTATTATCCAATGAATGTAGAATCTTTAAATGATTTCAACATTTTTATCATTATTTTTTTATTTTTTTATTTTCATTTATTTAATTCATAAATTAGTTTTTTACTTTTATTTCTTTCACGTTACATATTCGATTGGAACATAGATTTATAAATTTGGAAAAAAAATTCAAATCATGTGTTCAAACACTAACCCATCATTCTAAAAATGAAATAGATACCCATAAACATGCTAAAAACATTAAAATCCTTCTATAATATTTTACTAATAGTATATTCCGATATAGAAAATTCTATCTACAGTTTCTGTTTCATGTATAACACATTACACTTCTATTTAAATCATTCATCATCAATTAATTTTTTTTAAAATTTCGAATTTTCATTTCATAAAAAAATATTATATAGTCACACTTGTTATGTTATAATAATTTATATCATTAAGATGATTTATATAAAAAATGAAATTATACATATAAACATGAATTTAACACGAAAAAATCCCAAATTATCACCTAAACATAACATATGGAATAATATATCAGTTTAAAATGTTTAGAATCTAAAACATGAAGTAAAACATTTCTTTCAAAATCAAAATTCAATTAATAATTAATAAAAAATTGAATTATTAATATATAAAGATGTTAGATATGATTTACATCACTAATATGATTTCTAATACATTATTCATCATTAATAAAATAATATTATCATTCAATGGTATTAACATAAAACAAAATTAATAATTACTAACAGGATCATGTATTTGTGTTAAATAAAACTCATGAAACATTAAATTTCCAAAAAAACATGAAATTTTATGAAAATAATAGTAATTCATCATGTTATTCTGTGATATGTAAGAAAGTGTGTTCAAAGTATTAGGAATTATTTTTTCACAATTAATGAAACATAATAATAAATAATAACATATATAAATATTTTTTAATATAAATTGAAACACAACATATAATCAGAAATAAATTTTTTAACATGAATGTAACATATGATAATGAAGCATGCACCCTAACTAAAATTTTCACCATGAAATTAATTCAAATTTTGATTAATCAAGCTTAGTGGGAAGTCATAGTCCATGTAATAGATCATATGGTTCTATGATACACGGGTTGGGTCAGGTATGTAATACTATTGGCATTGAAAAACGTGTCCATGCATCTCCCCAAATGATTGCATCCATGATCCTGGAGCATAGCTCATTTGGAACGCTTTGACATGACTAGTCATGGATCCTGAATGGAGTCACAAATTAGGATATACAGTCACTTGTAGTTAGACTGGTGAAAAGGCCATCCGAGATGATTTTGGGGAAAATAATGTTTTTGCACGCAAAATTTGATATCTTGCACACAAGAATATATGTTTTGGGTGTTGGAATGGAATCGTGTGCGCAAAAAACAAATCATGTATGCAACCTATCGTGAAAACCATTTACACACCCAATGAGATGAAATCTTCCACCTGGGGCACCCAAAAAATGTCTAAGGAAGGTGTGCACATGTTTTGAGATGTGCGTTAAATATTTCCATCCACACTCTATGAAATTCCTTAAGTCGACATATTCCTCTTTATTTGTTTCCCATGTCGTGATTTGAGATTCTCGTCATCAATTCCCCAAGTATGTTGATTCGAACCATTCCTCATGAAACTCATCCAAACCCCATCACATGGTTTATATTTCCGGTTGAACCAGAAAGGGCCTCCCTTGCACAAGTCCTAACACAAACCATTACTTGGCTCTTTATGCCTAACAGTCCTATCTATATGACTATAAACTGTAGTACACCTTGTACGAAAAATATTGGATTCCTCTTACTCCCAAAAAGGGATTCCTTAAGCACCAAGCATAAGATTACCACAGTCTTTTCTATAAAACTATAAACCATAGTACACCCATACGATAAATATAAGATGCCTCTTTCTCCAAAGAATAGATTCCTTATGTGTCGGGTATAAGATATAAATAGTTCTATATACATGACTATAAACTGTAGTGACCCCAATACGAAAAATATAAGATGCCTCTTTCTCCAAAAAAGATATTCCTTATGTGCCAAGTATTTGATGCCAACAATCCTATCTATATGACTATAAACCGTAGTATTCTCTATGAGAAAAATATAGGATGCCACTTATTCTGAATAAGATATGCCTTAATAGTCAATCATGAGATGCCAATAGTCCAAACTACATGACTTTAAACTGTACCATACCCTATCATTCAATAATAGGATGCCTCTTATTCTAAATAATAGATTCCTTATGTGATAAGCATAAGATGCTTCCTTCCATGATTATAGTGGAATAATTTTAAGAGCATTGGAAACCATTTGATCATTCCATCCCTCCACCACTTGATTCATGTGTCCTTCATTAAAATCATCATCCTCTTTCATGTCTGAATGGGCCCCCTAATGGCCTAGTCCCATGCCGCATTGGCTCACCTACCATTCTGGGCCAACGCCCTAGAAGACTTTGGACGACACTTCGAGTCAGGTCCTGTGTTTCAAACACGGTCAGTAGTCAACCCTCATTTGTTTGTCCCCATTTTAGGCTAACATGATAAGGATTATGTGTTTTGAAAATGTTCAATAGTTATCCTCCATCATTTTTTCTCCCTCATCGTGTTTCGAATGTCAGGCATGTGATTCACACTTTTCATCTCCCTTTTGTTTGGACTAATTCGAATGCCCTTCGTGTTATCCCGCTTTTTGACTTGGGCATAGTTTTTGGCCACAATTATATACCTCAAACTACAAATGAGTCGGGATTCTCTCGTGGACATACATGAGTGAGACATTATGATAAACTCCCTTGTGTAATCCCCATTCACTGATGCTGCTCTATAGTGGCACCTGGGCAGCATCCCTGTGTATTCCCCATGCACCATCGCCACTCTTTAGTAGCACATGGGCTACAACCATGACTAATCCCCATTCACCGTTGCCTCTCCTAAGTGGCACACATGCACGCTAATGGCTATTTCTTCTTTTCATAGCCACACTATCATTCCCCGCATAATGGATCATTACACAACACCCCCTAACCATGGAATTTTTGATGCCTTCTCTTCCCCAATAGTGGGCAGGTATCAGTTATGTAAGTCCTAGGGTTCCAGAGTGATCCCGCCTCATCCAAGATGTAGGACGTTAAACTACCAAGCACTGTTATCCTCAACACATGATGATAAACTATGGTCCTTAACATTACATCATATACGGGGTGCCCCACCTTCGACATTCTCCATGCCCACTGGTCTACACAGGAGTGAAATCATCCTTACATGGAATGAGATCCTCTTTTCTGGAGCGGTGCTTGTCTGGGGAAGGGAAAGCACCTTGTTGTAAGACCCTACCTTTTTTGCAGGAGGTAGTACCCCTACTTATCCTTTCTTCGTTGGAGCCAATGATTAAGAGGGGATATGGGCATAGGGACCCTCCAAACCCCATCCATCTCCCTCTGGGATTTTTCGCCGTTGAGTCTCCATCCTAGAGTATGTCCCAATCTCTATCTCCCTGGACTGCGAACCACACAGAAGCCCATGTTTCCTCTTTGGTCCACCAACCACGTGTGAGACCCATTTGACTTCCCGCATATACACCTTTTGTGACATGATCATCAGGTATTTGGTGCCTCTGGTTTCTCACACCATTAATGACTCATGTGGGCATAGAACAGGCATTGGCCATGAAATACTATTTGGGATGCTCTATAGTGTATACACTAAACCATTATGAACTTCATGGTCTTTGATCCATTCTAAGGAAAGGTATATCAGAAGCCTCCCTGAGCTTCAAGCCCAACATATATTGGTCCCGACCCCCTTCATGCCTATTCACCAACACATTCTGAACTATATGGACTTTGATCCTTATCAAGGCAAGGTATGTAGGAAGCCTCCCAGAGGTTTAAGACCAACATCTACTTGATCTGACCAACCTTCATTTCAGTTCACCTTAACCCCTCATGATGTTAAACTATATTTTCCATCACGAACTACGTGTAATTTTATCCATGAATCCTAGACAGGGTATGTAGGAAGCCTCCCAATGGTTCAATCCCAACACATCCTAAATTTTGTGGACTTTGAGCCATTGCATGGAAAGGAACATAAGAAGACTCTCTTAGGTTCAAGACCAACAACTGCTAGTCCCAACCCCCTTTAAGTCGGTTCACCAAACAATCCCGACCACTTCACATCTGTTTACCCTCATCCTTCATGACGTTAAACTATACACCCCTTTTCATCCTGCAATACATTAAACTATACTCATTTGATATACATGGGATTTGATCCTTGCCTCCTAGGAATGGTATGTAGGAAGCCTCCCCGAGGTCCATCCCCATCCGACGGTAAGCCATTGTGTTACCCAACTAGAGGTAAGACATCATCAAACCCATTTTGTAGTAAAATGTTGGATCCCTATTCAGTGGAAATCCTTTGACAACCCTAACCAGCAGTAAGCCGTTGGAACCCCAACAAGCGTTAAGCCAGTGTCAACCCCAACCTGTGGTAATCTGTTGTGTTCCAAATTCGACAGTAATCTATTGTAGTTCCATTTTTTGGGACCCACATCTCTTATCTTCCCCTATGGAATCAAACCAACCCGGGATGCTAACCACGAATAAGCCCTAGTATAACATCAGGTCACAATTCTCCACGTACACCCATATCCTATTCCACCATCCTGAACTATGTGGTCTTTGATCCTTTCCAAGTCATTGTATGTTGGAAGCCTCTCTACGGTTCAATACCAACACCCATGTCTCATCCTGGTCTCTCCCTTTAGCCAATGTGTTTCAGGAAGGTAATATCTCAACCCCAAGGTTCCACTTCCTTCGGTTCCCATCCATACGTCCATTCTCACGTATTACCTCCGGAGGTGTCCCATTGCCCCGCCGAACTATGCGGACTTTGATTAAATTCCACAAGGATACGTAGGAAGTCTCTTCAAGGAGCATTCCCAACACTAACATCACCTTCATGATGGTTCCATCTCATTCCCCCACCACATCATTCAACTCTCCATCATCCAACATGATTCTTACCCAGGCCGCAACATCCTGATGAAATCATGTCACTCACATTCTTTCATTTCCTAGCAGAAAACGAGTAAATAAGCATGTGTTAGCCCCAGCATGAGTGATCCCTCTAGGGGTCACACCATCCTGATCCACTATCTTCAGTGTTCTGATCAGTCTGATATGTCTTGGTTAGACATTAAACATGCGGCATACCCTATGTTAACCATATTAAGATGAGGAAAACCTCAGAGACATGCATATGGAATATAATTCCCCTCATTATACATGGGATATCTCAGGATTATGTGCCCTCGAAAATCCTTATCATAAGGGGAAGAAACACAAGTGCCCTAGTGTTCCAATGTCCAGACATGCCAGTGATATCCAACATGTTTACTCCGCCGACTGAAGGTAGATGCCCCGACTGGACCCCTTGGAATTTCATGATAGAAGCAGCATAATTAATCGGCATCCATGAAGACGTGGCACTGAGAATGTGATTCACGAACCACAACTCAAATCTACAAGAGAGACCTGAACTAGGTAATGAGTTCCATGGAAAAATCTACCGAAGGATGAACCGACATCCCATCATCCTGTTTCGATTAAGGAGAAAACATCCCTGAATAAGGAATGAATGTCACATGCCTTTAGAAAGTGGGAATACAGGGAAACAAATATAACATCCTCCTGCAGATGGTTAGGCGCCCTAGGAAAAGAGTTGGAAACAAATACATTGTGGTTTGATCATCATTCAAAAAGAACCTGAATATCTTATTCCTTTCAAATCCACAACCTTTATCATTGGTTAGGTTAAATGTTATTGTTTCCCTACCAAGTATATACAGGTGTCACATCGTCGTAACTCCAAAATCGACCCTATCTCAAAAAATGGTTGTTACAACTTCTTCATGACACATTTCCAAATAAATCCCACATGGTTAAGTAGTAAAGAAAATTGTTAGCCCCAATTATCTCCTATAATTGGTTATGACATGGAGATGAACACTAGGGGAATGTGTCAAACATATGAGGGGAATTTATCTAATAGATTTTAAAAAAATAAAACTAACCACTAATATACTCAAAATATAGATTAAAATATAAAATAACCATATAAAAAAGCTATACATTTCAATTAATTCAAATTAAACAAATAGAAAGGAAGGATTATCTCACTGAAATAACTCCAGTTGCTTAAATAGAAGAATTCTAAATCACCATAAAATAATCCATTAAAAAAACCACTGAAAAACATATAGGGTTGAGAACATGGGAGTACTCCATTGGATCAAATTCACAATAAATACATCATTAATATGGGAAAAATGTAATGTGGTGGACATGAGTGGGATCAACTCAGTAGTAAATTGCATAATGATGTATACAAAATAAAAAAGTAAGATAAAAAGTAACTATAACTTCAAAAATCATGTAACTAAAAACATCAAATCTATTACATACAATTGTTTTCGAGGTAATATATATATATATGTGAGTTTGATATTTGGTTACCATAATCCTATAAGAATTTGGAAAATGTTTATAAAGTAACCATAAAAAATCTTCTTTCCTAACTGACTAATCATATCAATAAAACCATTTCCATATAACATCAAAAACTAATGAAAACTTATCAACTACATCTATAATATAATAACATCAATTCCACTTCCACATTTACACAGAGACCACAAAACTATAATGAAACCCACATCATAGTCACCACATCCCTTATCATTGTCTTTTTTATTCAATCTATAACCATAAGTCATCACATTCAATGAATTTTACATAACCTCAAGCTTTTAAAACATTAAGATTTGTGTATGTGTTGCAATATAAATCCATTATTTACATTAAATAAGTGAACATGTCATAACATTGGGCCATTACAACCCACATTTTATATACAAATACACTAATATTTATGTTATTACAACCAATGTATGTATATAAATTCATTTCAAAATAATAATTTATTATAACCAATAAGGATTATACATGAGATATCCCAGATCCATTACAACCCATGTATAGATTCATTATCCTTTTATCCATAATTTTCCATGAAGCTGTACTTATAATTGAATGATCTTACAGTTTCTATGTAACTTATTATATGATCATATACAACCAATAAAACTATAAGGTAATCATACAATAAATTCATCGAGAAAACAAGAACACACAATAACAGTAACTTGAACATATAAGATATTCTACTAAATAGGTCGCAAGGTCAAGTCCCCGGACTTGCGATTTAATGTAATTTTCTTCCTTGCGTGTGTACCACTTTCCCAGTTGTACCCAATTTTTTAAATATAAATGTTTTATTTGATATGTTAATCACAATATTTCAAGATTTAGTACTCATAATCACAACATATAATATATTCTACAAAATATTACTATAATGATTGGGATAATACATTTCTAACCCCTTAATAATTAAGTTACAGTTTCAAAATTTAT
Source organism: Viscum album (assembly GCA_963277665.1). Classification (NCBI taxonomy): domain Eukaryota; kingdom Viridiplantae; phylum Streptophyta; class Magnoliopsida; order Santalales; family Viscaceae; genus Viscum; species Viscum album. The sequence continues at coordinate 830,974,345 of OY728153.1, read as the reverse complement.
TTTTCTTAATAAAACATTACAAATAAAATATGATTTCAAAAGAAACAACCCATATATAAATCCACACATCATTATCCCCATAAAAAAGTAGCAAAAACCCAATAGCAAAAGTAAATTCATAATAAAATTACAATCTCCCATAATTCACATCACAAAAACACACCTATCTCTCTCACCCATTAACAATCCCATGTATCAACATAATGACTTGACACAATAAAACCAAAATATGAAACCATTACACAAGGAGAAAAAATACCACCTCTCACTAGAACATCTCTCTAACTTCTCATGACCTAACAAAAAAGTTAAACATCCTCAGGTATGAAAAAATGCCAATAATTTAATGACCACTCTTAAGTGGATAAATAAAACATAGCTAAACTCACTTTGAAAACATTAATACCCCTTAAATAAAAAAACATTCTATGAATAAATGGAACAGTAAATATAATAGAATCTATCTCTCCACACAATCCCAATATCATTTATCATGATAATGAAATAATCATATTCGAATTAAGAAAACACTCTTTATTCCATAAGGTCCTAATAAACATTACTATAGAAATTACATTATTTTATCAATAATTAATATATATTTTATTCCTGTAATTCATTATTTTGTTAACTTATACCATGATCATTATATTTTTAGTTTCCCAGGGTATAATAATATTTTCCTAAATTCCAATTTAAAAAATATTTAGTTTTATTCACACATATGATTCAACATAATTTCACCAAATCAGTAAAACATCATAAAGGAAACACATAATTAATAATGATTATATGATAAGGAATAAAATTAATATTTCTAACGTTTGAAATATAATTATAGATTCCAATTCTCAATTATATTTCCAAAATATCTTCCAAATCACCATGTATTATATTATCAGCAACTTCCATAGTATTCAAAATATCAATGTTTAATGAACATATATTATTACTGAAATTTAAATTTACGAAATAATAGAATCTAAACTAAAGATCATGAAAAAATGGAGTAATAAATTTAATCTTTTTACATAGAATAATCATACAACATCACCTATCCATGGACTAAATCTATTTCACTGAGCTTAAGGGAAGTGTTTGATAATGTAATCCACATATAAGTAATAAAAATTACCCCCAAAACAATACATCTCTATTGATCTCAAGGGATGATCAGGATCTTACCATGTCAGAAGGAATCTCTAGAGTTAGAAAATATGGTTAGTCTATCAAAGTGTTATGTATTTTATTGTTTCATGTATTATATGGTCCAATTGGTAGATTTCAATAAAGGATAGTCATGGAAAATCCAATCATTCGTTATAAAGGGATAATAGTGAAATAACATCAATATAACAATATTTGAAGGGATAAAAAATGGTTTTTTATACAAACTTGTTAACATATAAATTTATATCTAATATCAAATAAAATATTTTCAATAAGATATAATAAATTCTTATAAATAATCTAGCTTAATGAAATTGAGTAGTTACGTGATGAATAAATTGTATCCAATTTATAATTGATCCATGAAAAACATAATTAGACATATAACATCTCATTCATCACAAATAAATAAATCATAATTAAACCAAAACAAGGAAGTATAATTTATTCCACCATTCATGGAAGCATTAAAATGGAATAATGAAAGAAAAGTGATGAGAAAAATACATGGATCTAAGAAGGAACATACTTAAATTATAGGGTTTCATGAATCATGAAGGATGTATCCAATGATTTCCTATAGAATCACCCAGTTCAACCAAAAAATTGATAGGAACAATAGGAATTTACAAAATGTGGAGATTAAAACAATTATTTATGATGAAAATTTGAATTAGCAGAGTCCTGAAGTGACATGAAGTGTCATGGTGTGATTTATCAATCACAAACATGATTTTTTGGATCATGATATGATATCATAGGTTCGTTGTCATTTATAATTCTATAAATTACTATAAGTTATATATAAATGAGTAATTTCATGATGTAATGAATATAAAAAATCATGAAATTTGAGTCTTATGAAATCAGGGAATGAATCTAATCCCGGATTTTATGACACAAAAACACCATGGTGTGATGGCCTTAAGGAAGGTAGAACATGAATACTCAACCCCATGTCTTCATGACATGATAAAATTTTTACACTATTATGGAGAATTGTAGGATATATTGTGTTCAAAAAGTAATTTTTTATATCCATATCTTTCAAAAAAATAGTTGTACTGATTCCACAACCAACTACCCCCAAACTATGATTTAACCAATTATGGTGTGAAAAACTAAGCTCCACCCAAAAAAATAAACACTCAACTCTCACAAAAAACTCCCCAATAAATCACATTACCTCATTACTTGAATAAACATTTCAACAAATAAATAATTATGAGGCATATTCCATCATGTTATTATAAGCGAATTTGATTAGAAATATCATCATAAACTCAACCTTTCTCCCCCCAAAATACCACAAACCCCTTAGAAACCAAGATTTATTGAAAATTAAAAGGTAATGGTTTTAAAATTTGATAATTTTAAATACCCCTTGAATATTTTATATTTTATTTACTCTGGTTTTTTATTAAACATACATGCCTTTAGAAAAATATCTATTATGATTGATTCATCCATTAAAAATACAATGTTATTAATGGTAGATTTCTATTATATTAATTTGTGTATTTCACTTCAATATCAATATTATTTCATTACAAATAATGATATTTTTGTTTAATATATAAGTATTATTTAGCTTCTAAAAGTTTCATATTTCTCATTAATTTTTTAAGAACAAAATATTTTATTCAATTCATGTATTTTGTTATTCTAAAAATCTACAAAACAACAAAAAGTATTTGTTTCATTTTTACACCACTCATTACTTTTATTTCCATGTTTATTTTAATTTAGTTTAATTTAATATAAATTTAATTTTATATTGTTATAACATTAATAATTAAAATAATGTTTTAAAATATATATGTCATTTATTTAAAAAAAAATTCAATTTCTCTTATATCATTGTTTTTATAAAGATATGACCAAAAAATTTTGTAAACAATTTTAATGATATCTCTTCCCTTTTATATTATTTATATGTATGATCCATGAGATAAATTTTTTCATATCACTTATCCATAACCCACTAAATTTTATTATTGTGTATTTAATTTTCTTTATTGAATTTTTGTAAAAACATGATCTAATTTCTCATCACTTTTATTGGTCAGAGTATGACACAAAAGAGGGGTTTGAATTTAGTTCCTATAAAAATTTCTATAAATAAGTTTATTTTAAATATTCCCCCAAATAAAAGTAAAATAGGCCTGTAAACCAAGGTAGTAAAATTATAATAGTTTCTCTATTCAAATACTTTCCTAGATGATTGATTGATTCATAGTTATAACAATATGAGATATTGATACATCATTTGAAACTACTCAAATAAGGAAAACGGGTATACCTAATATCCAAGACTAAGTATCAAAGTAAAATTTAGTTTTCTAAAATATAATTTAATAAAGAGAAAGACTAAATTGAAATACATAGCAGATAAAACAATTGGTTCAGTCTATAGCCGAGACCTAATCCGCTCCACTTGGTGATCACCTACCACTAAGAAATATATATATATATATATATGTATGTATATATATATATATAAACCTTTAATACGCACCCTAGATCGGGGTTAACAATAGTACATGAAACCTTCTAGGTCACAAGACCTCTTCCACTATTCTATGTGGGAAGAAACAGCCCAGTCACATAGGAAATTTTCTACAGTTATTCATTGGTGAAACAAGGTTTACGAAAATATTTCAGGAAAGATATGATGTATCTCGTAGTTCAGTGCATGAGACAACGCGTGTTTTAATAAAAATACACAAACTTCTCAAAAAGTAATGAAACGGTACACAATAGAGAATAATGTAATGATATAGTGTTTAGATGGAACTGTGTGTCATGAAATGCATCTTTGGACTCTTTGGAGGCACTTGATGCAAAGTTGCAGTCCTCTTTTTAAAACAGAGCGGCGTAAGTCGATTACTCTATTTTTTAGTGTATTGAGATATTCCTAGTCTCCATCGGGGTGCTGTATAAATTGTTTCAAGATAATTCTCACCAAGTTTTTCTTTGTTTATAGCCAGTATGAATTTAAAATTCTTCATTTGGTGTATACTTTCATTTATAGGTGTTTTATATTTTTTTATTGTAATCAATTGATACATATATTTGCTCCAGTTCCACAATTTTATCATTATTTTTGGTGCATGTGCTGGAGGTGACAAAATGAACTATCTACACACCTCATACCTTTTAGTGTCTGTTTAAAAGGATACCAAATATCATTAATTACACTAGTTTCATTAAATGACTCAAATATGATTGTTTGAAATAACTTTAAAATTAAATTTCCAAAAACATAAAAATGTTTAAGTATGAAATGATGTCACAGTAGTGATGAGACTATCACAGTGAGAATATCATGAAGCCATAGTTTCATTGAAGTCTGGAACCAGTTGCAGAGTTATATTGTCTCGTCGTTTGCAAATTTTGGAACCAGTAGCAAGAATACAGTGTCAGGTATACCATTTCTCGTGTAATGGTGTCTAGTCCTTTTTTTCAATTTATAAAATTATTTGATACACTGTCATGGAAATGGTAGTAAGTAAATAGTGTTAGGAAATTTGCAATAATTTGGAACTGTTATCAAGCTTATGGTGTCATAGACATTATGGAAATTTGGAACCAGTAGTAAACTTACCATTTTACAGACTTATCCAAATAACTTATAAGATGTCTTGAGAAGAAATTTTCATAGAATGTATTAAAATTTAACATAATCATACTAAAACATAATAGAACAATATTAAACATAGTTTACAAGATTAAAACATGATTTGTGAGATTCTGAATCTGATCTGGTGAGAGTTTAAAACATGAGTTATAAGAGTGTAAAACATGATTTGTGAGCATTAAAACAGAAGGAGTCCAACAATCTCCAAATATGATTTGTGAGAATTTAAACAAAAGTATTCAAAAAATATCCCCCGTTTTATTATCACAAATCATGGCATTTACAATCCAAGTATGTTATAATTAAATAAATAGATTACATATCAAATCAAGAGATTAATGATTACATGTAATAAATAGCATAACGGGTAATTGTTTTCTCTTATGTCTCATCATTGTTATTTATCTCCCTTAGAGTATTAGTGAGAATATTTTATCCTCTTTAAATACCTTTGTATTATATCTCCCCCTTTTGGGATTTATGAAAATAGAAAAAAAATAACAACTGAAGCGATAATAGTAGGACATATTTGGTTAAATAAAAGGACAAAGTCCATTATAAGAAAAAATGGAAATACAATAGATCCCTATAAAAATAAGTAATCAGTTCTTTCAAAAGGTAGAAAATGTTTTATTTTATAATGAAATCATATGGAGAAGTGCGAGGTTAAAAATTAGAGGTTGTAGATGTAGTTTTGAGGGAAGTTAGTGTCACTCCTTTAATGATTGAATGTGAAAGGGTAGGTCTGGTGGAAGACTACGGAAAAGTTTGATCAATGATGATAGGCTAGATCTAGCTCAGAGCCTGAGATAAAGACATGGTAATGGGTGAAAAAGATGTGGAAGAAGAGGGATATTTAGTAGAATAGAGTGAAAACCTCAAAGGAGTAGGTGTGAGAGCTATAATTGTAGTACTCTGAACAAAATGATAAGGCTTCAATAGGTTGTTAAAATTTTAAATGATCTCTCCACCATACTGCATGGACTTGTCAATTCAATCCTTTTTTTCTTGGAACTTCTTCGGAGTGGGTGTGAATTCCTTGATCATTTACACTTTAACATTAATGTCTTGACAGACTGGAGGTATTTTCAAATTCTATACAATATAATTGATGTGATTGGTCAACTCCTGATTAGAATAAATTCTATTAAAGTAGAATTACACTTTTATAGAGATTTATTCTTGAGCATAATTGGAAATCATGGAATGGACCCTCAAAAAATCATGTACACTGTCACTATTCTTGATGATAGCAGAAAATGTTTTTTTATCAACACCACTCAACACAGATGGAAGCACTTCTCTAAAAACTGATCTGATCATGTCATTTTCTATAGACTGAGATGGTTGTCTAGAGGCAGTTGAAGTTGTAACAGAATATGTGAGAGACATAAGCTTATTTAGAACCTTTTATAAAAAACCTTTATATTCATCAGTCAACTTCTTAATTCTAATAAAAAGACCACACATCTCATTAGATATCATTGTTTTTATCTCAACCAATTTTTTATACAGAGTAATGTGGTTTGGTTAAATTAGGATAAAACGTTCTATGGGATCCTATCCGCATCAACATCACCAATATGACAAATAGGAAATTGACCAGTTAGAAAGACATTCCCCATATCTTCAACCATAGTATTTAGAGATTTCACCTCATCACTCAAATACTTGTTCTCAATCTGAACATCCTAGATTTCATGAAGCATCTTTAGTTGAATCTGCCAAATAATTTTCTCTAACAGTAGTCCAACATCTATTTTACAAAGGTTTGTCACAGGTTTATGTTGAGACTCTAACAACTTCCCAAATCTAAAAAACAAGTTATCACTAAATAATTTTAAATCAATGTGACTCACAAAATCAGAAGATTATTAGGAAGGTTTTGGAATAGTAATGAAACTAAAATAGGTTCAAATTTCTTAGTAGAGTATTTTTCTGTAGAAAAAAATGTTTTTCATTAAAACATATGGGAATGATCTATTTCTTTTACTGATTCATCTTTGGTATTATCCACGTCTAAATAACAAGGAAAACTATATTAGGAATCCAATGATCATTGGTCAAAAATAATTTTAATTTAAACACTTCCTGATATTGGGTGATGCTCCCCCTCAAATGGTGAATCTCTTATAGGACTAAGTGATTCACTCTCCTGACACATTCCCAAATTATCAACTATGTCTTGTTTACCCATGTCTTCTCTAGCCAATTTAAAGGATTGGTCCATTCTATCCTCATAAAATATAATTAATTTATGTTCAATTTGTTCTCTAGACTATTCCACATCAATGGGATCTTCCTCTATAGTATTCCCATCCTCAACAACAAGCTCTTCTTCTATAGCAGGCACTTTATTAACACTAAAAATTCATTTAGAATCATCTTTAACCATTTCATTTACATCAACATTACCTTTAGAGAGATGTTGTATCTTATGATATACTCTTAAAAATCCTTCACTGACATCATCATCTGATTCTTCATCTGTATATTCCACAATATCATCAAATTATAATCCCGGATCATCTAAATTTTTAGGCCTAGATGGATTTTCAATAGGATTAAAATTCACAAATAACCTATCAATATATTCAATCCATAATTTCCTCCATGTATTCAAGCTTATCCTTATTATCCTACATATAGCATTGGAGATACATAAATCACATTCCTCAAGAACATCTTCTTTATGGCCAAAAAAACATTTGGCTAGAGGAATAACAGAAATGAGGCGCAAATTGAAAAAAGAGTTTTACACTGTAGTATTTTTGAGCATATCACACATATGGAGTATAATATACTTGAACGAGTTGATTTCGTGTCCATTTTTTAGAAGATGAATCAAAAATTCATTTGTATACATAAAAGTGGAAAATCCCATTTTTTGGGACAAATGAGGTGTTGAATAAACATGAATAATAACCTTGACTCACCATCAAGCTCAACATAAATTTCCATTCTTTATTATTATTTCTAGTCAAACTTACAAGTGCCTCTTTTATGCTAAACACATCACTTGGTGGAGGAGTACCTCTTTAGTATTTCTAAAAAATACCTTCATGAGGTATTCCTATGTAGGTAGCCCATAACCTTGAAGGAAAAGTGCATCATTGACCATTTACCCAGCTACTAACCACAAAATAAACTTTGGAATTGATGTAAAACTGAACATACTGATAAAACTAAACAACTAGACTTGGGTATATGGGTATTTTTCTTTTGGTAAACCAATCCGACCACCCATGTTTTTTAGAACTCTTAGAACTAGAGACTTACTAATCAATAGCCACTATTCACAAATTTACTTTTTGGGCATGAATTTTCAATCCTCATAACCTAGGAGCAGTGGTTTTTCAGACATCACAATAGGATCCATAATCTATTTCATCTGAGATCTAATCTTTTATGGAGTCGACATGGATGGATACTTCATCTTGGGAATTCAACGAGGGCTCGTGAAGGTTGAGATGGAGGGAATACATTTTGAGAGAGATAATGGGTTTTGGATTGGAGAGAAGTGATCTCGAGAGTAGTGAAGTTATATATTTTTATCATTTAGGGATTTCAAATGCCGCAAAAACAAAAACACAGTAAAAAGAAATAAAACACTTGATACAAAATGAAATGTTTAAAAATATATTTTTATTAATAAGGTGAGGCCAGTACCAGAATTCACGGTGTTAATATTTCTGTGTGACTCAAAATGGTGTGACTGTACTGAATGAGACAGCGAACAAAGATAGTAAGCTATGAGACAGTAATCCTAAGATAGTAAACTTGAGACAAAAATATGAGATAGTAAACAAATACAATAGTCTGTTCCCTCAAGGTTAATAATTCCAAATTAAATTATGATGTAATTAATTCATTCATAATATAATGGCTTAGTGAAAATTCTAGAAAGATCATGTTCTATGCCTATTAATTCTAAAGTAATTTCATAATTTTGATAATTATCTTATCAAAAAGTGATGTATTACAACAATATGTTTTGTTCTAGAATGAGAAATAGTATTCATTGATATGTTAATAGCAGTTGTGTTATAACCATTTGTGGGTACATGATTGAATTGATATCTATATTCTATAAAGGTGTCTTTAATCCCCAAAATCTGAGCACAACAACCACCAACAACTATGTATTCAGCTTCAGTAGTAGATAATGCAACAACATTTATCTTTTTACTACACCGTGAAACTAGTGACTTTCCCAAAAAAAAGACATGTTCTAGAGGTTATTTTACATTATTACTTACAACCACCCAAATCAGCATCTGGATAGCTAACCAAGTTGAATCATTGTCCTCTAGGATAAAACATTACAAAGTTGGTAGTATGTTCTATGTTTATGAAAATCATTTTAGCTACAAGAAGAAGTGATTATTTATTATTTTCTTGAAAATGAGCACACATATGCACAATGATCATAACTTGAGGTCTACTAGTAGTTAAGTAGAGTAATATCCCAATCATTCCTCTGTAAGTGGTTTGATCAACCAATTTATTATTCTCATCAAGATCCAAATTACAGGTGGTTCTCAATAGAGTATCGCTACATTTATTATTATCTAAACCAAAATGTTTTACAAGATCTTTGTTATATTTACTTTGATTTAAAATAACACCTTTCTTATTTTGAATTATTTGAAATCTAATAAACAATTTTTTTTTCACCCATCATACTTATTTCAAATTCATTTTGAATCTTCTTAGAAAAATCAATACATAATGAATTTTTTGGAGATAAAAAAATAATATCAAACCTCGTAGATTTGAACAACTAAAATATCATTAGAAATTATTTTCATAAAGATAGTAGGATCAGATATACCTATTTTCAAAACTGTAGAAATAAGAAAACTAGTTATTATATCATTCGATGTTCTTGGAGCTTGTTTCAAACCACAAAAATCATTTTTTTAATTTAAAAACATTATTTGAAAAAATGAGGGTATGTAAAACTTTGACTTTGATCAACAATAACATCCTCAACTATTTACCCATTTTGGAATACACTTTTAAAATCCAATGGATATAGTTTTAAATTTAGATGTGCTACAAATCTAATAGTATTATAATGGATTCATGTCTACAAAATGGTGAAAATGTTCCTCATAATCAATCTCTTCTTCTTGAATATATTCTTGAACAACCAATATAGATATATTTCTTAATATGATTCCAGATTCATCTACATTATTTATAAACGCTGATTTAGTGCATGTGGTTAAGATGTCATTAGGTATATCCAAAAGTTTCAAGACATTATTTCTTTCAAACTGATTAAATTCCTTTTGCATAAACATCACCCAAATTTCACCATTGATTACCGCCTTAATGTTTTTAGGTTCAATATGTGATAATAAAATTTTATCTTAAACCTAATTTATTAGAGAATCCCTTGTCTGTGATCTTTTATCAAAATCTCAACCAATAGAATCTAGAAGATGGTTCTTAAGGGTTCTAATAGATCTAGAAAAAGAAGGACTAGTAATTTAAGATTCTTAAATAGGTTTATGTTCATTATGGATTGAATCTAGTGAATTTATAGAATTGGAATTTTTTATAGATTCCTTTATAGGATGGTTAAAAGATTTAGCATTATTGTCCAGATTTGACATATCATCCTTAAGATTTTCTAGAGAGGTCTTAGGTTCCTGTGGATTTATTTCATCAAATTTATAATGTACAGATTGTTCCACACATTTCGTTCTATTAATAAAGACCCTATATGCTTTAAAAGAAAATAAATATCCTATAAAACTCCTTCATCACTTTTAGTGTAAATGTTTTCCCAATTATCCTAAGTATTAATGATATAGACTTTACATCCAAAAAAATTGAAGTAATTTTCCTTGAATTTTCTATTATTCCAAAACTCATTGGGATTTCTCTTAAGAATAGTTCTAATCAAGAATCTAATTATTATATAGCATGTTGACATCTTATACCAAAAATCTTATAGGTAGGTCATACTCATTAAGCATGGTTCTACAAATTTCTTGAAGGGTTCCATTTCATCATTTTACAACTCCATTTTGATGAGGTTCCCTAGGGGAAGAGAAGTTAGGACTATAGCCATTTTTTGATAAAAAAGATTCAAACTCTTGGTTTTCAAACTCACGGTCAGGATCACTTCTTATATATTTAATTCCAAAACAAAAATTATTTTCTGTAGTCCTCGCATACTTGTTAAAATGATAAAAATATTCTATTTTTGTGTGTAATGAAGATGGTCTAAGTATATATAGTGTAGTAATCTACAAGAATAAAGACATATTTTTTCCTAGTAAGAATTGAGAATTTATAAGATCCAAACTCATCCTTGTGAAACAACTGAAGAGGTTGAGAAGTTGAAACATTTTTATTTTGTTTGAAAGATATTTTGTGTTGTTTAACCATTTGATAATGATTACATGCTTTTTCATTTGGAATATCATGTTCGGATTGATCCTTCACTAAAACATTTCTAGTAAGATTTATAAGGGAGTGTATATTTTTTATTCATATTATTTTATTCCAAATCCTTGAATCATTGTGAAATACACTTAAGCTTGAATCATTTTGAGAAACTAATGAATCTATGTTAATATCATAAAAATTCTCATTTATAAAAGAAAAAAAATACTAATTTATTTATAGGATTAAAATGATTTCAAGTATTATTTTAAAATTTAACATGAAAACCATCATCACATAATTGTGAAATACTAAGAAAATTTTATTTTATTCCATCAAAAAAATGTACTTTAGAAACTAAAACTAAGGTAGAATTACTAATCTGGCAAAAGAAAATTATTTTTCCTTTAGCATTATTTCCAGTGGTGACATACCCGCCATCAATATTTGTTAGGTTATTGAATCCTGGGTAATATCCTATATTGTGTCATGGACACCCACTATTCGAGTACCATAAGATTTTTCATGAGCTTTTCACGCAGTTTTCCTAAATAAGAGTCAAATAAGAGAATATTTTGGTAACCAGATTTTTTGGGTCTAAAAATAGTAGTAATAAATGCATTGGGAACCTGTACATTGTTCTTGGATTTCCTATAAAAAAATTTAAATCAATTGAAAAGAAATATCTATTTGTTCTTGAGGAAATAGAAGTAGTAAAACTGTTCCTAGTACTATAACCTGCTGAGTATTTGTCATTTTTAGTCACAAAAATAGTTTTTCCAGATTCGTCCACAAAGTTCTTTTTTCTTGGTTGATATCCTATACCAATGGTATACCTAGATGCCACTTGTTTACCAAGAATATTTGTTTGAGTATTCTTTCCATTGGTAATGTTTTAGAAGCACCTTTTCAATTTCTATTTACTTAATTTTTGTTCATTGTTTTTTTAAGAAGTTGATAATTTTTCTCTTTTTCTATATCATGTTCCCATTTAACAGAGGTAGTTAAGGCATGTTGTTTCTTTAATGATTTGTATCAATATTTTGGTTCATTATAGGTGTCCTATAGAATGTGGAAGTATAAAAACATTTCCTCCTTGGTTATATTTTTAGAATCATTTTCATCTTAAAAATAATAAGTATTTTGTATAGAACACTCAAGGGTTACCTCAGATGTGTTTTTCATAAAACACATATTGGATTTCTCAGAAATTTCATCATGTGAAGAATATGAGTTACTTGAATTGTCCTCATAAGCACTCAAAGTTTCCTACATGGAAATTTTATACTTTATATCATCATCCTCATTTATCTTATTATATATTAACTTGGGAAAATCATCCTTTACACATCCCATTCTCTTACAATCATAGAAGATTATTTCACTATAGGTATCACCATTCTTTCAATCATTTTTCTAGTTTCCCTTGTTATCATATTTATTTTTCTAGTTAGGATTCCTGAAAGATTTCTTTATACTATTAAACCTCTTAAATAATTTAGCTAATTGAGTTATCTCATCATCACTACCAGATAAGGAATCTTTGTTACATTTATTGTCAGAATAAGGTTTTATCCTTTCTGTTTCCTTATTTTTAGAATTATTGGTTCTGAAATCCACTAACTTTCTAATCGGTTCATCTTCCTCTTACTTCTTGACATTTAATTCCTCCTCATACATCATAAAATTTCCTATATTATCCTTTATTAGAATCTTTATGAGGTCATGGGATTATCTAATTGATTCATAAGTACCTATCAATCTATCTGGAGATCATCTAAGTATTCTAATGATTTACTCAATGGTTGTAACATCTATTTCCAGAGAGATGTTAGTATTCACAATTATATTAGTCGTGAGATACATGTTAGAAATATCCCTATCAAGCTTCATTTTTATTTCATCATATTTAATAGTATATTTGTTTAATCTCATTTCCTTAACACTAGTGGTTCCTTCATGTAAAACTGAAAAAGTTTCCCAAATATCACGGGCTATATTACATACAGAAATTATATTGAACGCTTCATCTCCAAAATAACATTATAGAGAAATAATGAATTTGAATTTATTATTATAACTGTCATTAGTTGGGTTATCCCAAGTACAGCTATCTGTTGTAGGAATCTTATATTCATCTATAATTAAAGACCATATCTCAAAACTCATACTTTCTAAGTGCATTTTCATTTTAATTTTCTGTTGTGCATAATTTGTTCCATTAAAGAATGGAGGTCTTTTTGTAGTAGATCATTCCAATATACTATTCAAGACAAAGGAATGAAATTTTAAGGAACTATATATTTTAAACTAATATAAATCTAAATATCTTTAGAACAAAACTAAAATCATTGTTGAATAAAATTTTGAAATAACATAATAATTTTGAAAAGAGTAACTTCAAAACAGTCCTCTAAAACCAAATGTCTATTGGAGTTGAAACTCAAGAGGGGGGTGAATTGATTTTATATAAAAATTTATGTTACAAAGCTTATTTATAAGATTCCCTCAATGAAAAACAAAACATAATAGTCATCCAAGTTTATAAAATTATCATAGTTTGTCTATTCAAATAGATTCTCGGAAGATCGATTAATTATCTATTATAACAATATGATATATTGATAAAACTTTTGAAACTAGTCTAATAAGGATAAATAGTTATAACCACTATCAAAGATTAACTATAAAATTAAAATTTAGTTTTCTGAAATAAAAGTTAAAATAATGGAAGACTAAATTGAAAGACAGAGCAGATAAAAAAAGTGGTTCGGTCTCAAGTCGAGAACTAATCCACATCACTTGGTGATCATTTTATACCATGAAATATATATATATATATATATATATATATATATATATATTTGATCCACACCATAGATCGGTGAAACAATAGTAAATGAAACTATCTAGGTCATAAGACCTCTTCCTTTGTTCTACCTGGGAAAACAAACAGCCAGGTCACATATGACCTCTTCCTTAGCTATATGTGGGTGAAACAAGGTTTATGCAGATATTTTTGTGAGTATATCTTGTATCCAAATGTTTAGTTCAAGAGAGAGTGTGTGATTCAATACAGATACACGCAATACTTAGAAATTAATAAAATAGTACAAAATAGTAAAAAATGTACTGATATATAGTTTAGAAAGCTCTATGTGTCATAAAATGCAGCGTTGGACTCTTTGGATGCAGAAGATGCAATGTTCTAGTCCTTCTCTGAAAATAGAGTGTCACAAGTTTATTATTCTATTTTTCAATGTAATGATGTGTTCCTCTTCTCCTGTGAGGTGCTGCAAGGATTCATTCAAGGCAGTTCATGGAAGGTTCATATTGGTTTATAGCCAATCTGAATTTTAAAATTTTCTTTTGGTGTATTCATGCATGTATGGTAGTTCACTCTTTTTTCAGGAAATCCACTACAATGTATATTTTCTCTAGTTCCAAAATTTTATCTTTATTTCATGTACTTGTGTTGAATCTGAAAAGAGGCACTATCTCCATAACTCATACCTCATACATTCTGCTAATAGGAATGAAAAAGATCTATAATTGTAGTAGTTTTATTAAATGACTCAAATATGACGGTTAGGAATAACTTTTAAATTTATTTGGAAAATACTGAAAATGATTAGGTATGAAATGGTGTCATAATAGGGGTGAGATAGTCATGATGAGATAGTCACGGTTCTATAGTTGTGTTGAGATCTAGAACCGGTAGCACAATTACTGTGTCTGGTCCATTCTGAATTCTAGAATGAGTAGCAAGACTATAGTGCCAGGTAAGTAGTATCTCATGTAAAGGGGTTTGGTCTGTTGGTAAAATTCAGAAGGGTTTCCTATTACGCTGTCTTGGAAATGGTAGCAAGGAAACGATGTTAGTTCCTCTAATAAAATCTGGAACCAGTAGCAAGATTACTATTTCAAAGACTTTGTGAAAATCTGGGACAGGTATCAAATGTATGGTTTCTCAGACTTATCCAATTATTTGTAAGCTTTCTTAAGAATAAATATTCCAAAAATGGATTAAGATTAAACATAATCATACTGAAACATAATAGAACAAGATAAATCATAGTTTACAAGATCCATACATGATTTGTGAGCATTAATACAAAAGTATGTCAACAACTTCCATCACAACGCATTATGAAAATATTCTGTATCCCATTTTATTTTCATTATATTATTTATCTATATTATAATATTTCATTCATGTGGAACACATGCGTATTTTTATATAATATTTTGATAGGTGGACCCCAATCATATATCCTTAAAATTCATTTGTTATTACTTTATATCTCATTAGATTACTATGTTATTCATGGTAATTATATTGTTATATTTCTTCACTATGTTATTAGTGGACATGAATTAATTATCATTTTTACATTTGTATGAATGTACATGTGATGATTCAATTTATCAATTATGATATGGTGGTCACCATAGATATCCATTACATGTGTCATGATATTTTATTGTTAGTATTCTTCCAAATTCCTCATTTATGACTCAATGGATCAAGACTCTTGTGTTATGATTTCACATTATTATGCCATACTATATTTTATAATTTCAGGATTATAAAAATATAGTTTTAAATTTATATTACATGATCTTTAATTACAGTATCATGACTCATGATTAATTCATATAGTCTCATTATATCATTAAATTAATCATTATATTTTCCGAAGTTAATTTTTCATTAGTGTTTATTGTATAATAATATTATATTTATAACTAAATGATATATTTCCCCATTTCTGGTCTTTTGGGATCACCATTTTTCTTTTAATTCCTATTTTAATTGAAAAAGAGGAATTATATTATGTATGATATGAAAGGAAATCATTTAAAAGGCAGTATTATATAAGAAAGCTATATTATACTATGAAATATGATGGATATGTATCTAATATTCAAAGACCCTACATCATTAGGATGTATGAGTATATTTCATTTTTTAGATGGAATGTATAATAATGATATAATTTTTAGGATTTATATATGTTATTATTAGTAAATAAGAGGGAATATAGATTTATATCCCATAAGATTGTGGTCTGTTGTATATATTGTGTTCAACATTGAATGAACTAAACATTTGTTAATATTATTTATGCTGTATTTTTTATAATATTGATTTATGTATTTTTATCATAGGAAACAATGTATTTTCTTTAAATTCTTTAGAGAGATTAGGTTCTTCGTAATTTTTAAAATGGAAATGGAAATTAATGTATTATAATAAGTTGTTTAAAAAATGAGTAACATTTGAACATTTTTTAATTTGTACTATTGGAATTTATTAGTAGTTTAAATTGAATTTCATTATTTAGGTATAAAATATATGTTTAGTGAGTTTAGTCATTTTTTATTAGGATATAATAATTTTGGGGGATAATTTTGGGGATTCTTCAATTGTCTGTTGGTCATTTGAGTAGTAATTCACTTAAATTAAGTATGTATACATCTTGAGATATATAGACTTTTGATATGAATATATGTGTAGAATTTGTATTTATATAAATTTTGAAAACATAATAATTAGATAGGTTTAGTTATTGGATCGTTATTGGTGGAGTTTTTGGTTTTAAATAAAGAAATTTCCCCTCATATGGAGAATTTTATAGATGAATAGTTGATTTAAGTGCTATGCATGGTTATCACAATCTTTTATGTTGATGAAATTATCTCTTATGGTTGTTACATAGTTTTTGTATGATTTTTATAACAATACATCAAAATTATTCATTATATTAATATTCTCATTGACCCATAATTTAATCATACATTCCATACTAATCTAATATATATATTATGGTGTGTATAAAACCATTAAATGGATTTTCTAATGGGACATTCCTTTTCACTAAAATACTATTACAAAATATATGTATATTTAAATAATAATTCAATTTTTATAATGATTTTTTGGTCTTGAAATTATTTTGAGAACATTAATTATTTAATAAATGGAAAATTATATTATAGAAATTGTGATTCATTTCATTTATTAAAAATGGAAAGAATTTCTCGAACCAAAATAGTTGAATATGAATTCAATGTTCCAATATGGAATTATTTATAAATGAAATTTTTTTAGGAAAACATTATAAGGAGTCTTCTGTTTTAAATGGTTTTATTTTTTAAAAAATATATAAGCATAACAAAATTAATGTTATGGTTTTTATAATTATTTTTATTTAGTTTTCATAAACATTGTCAATAATAATTCAAGTCTTTGAGGTATATATTTTAAAACAGAATGTGATGGTTATTGATTTTGAAAATAAAAATTATTCTCTACTTTATTCTAATACCTTTTGTTGTATAATATTTTTGTGTACGATTTTCTCTAGATATTTAATGTTAATTTAACTCAAGATAGATCAAAAATTAGTTATGAAAAATATTCTATGGATTAACCTTACATAATTTAATTATATTTCTTCTTTAATTGGATGTTGACTGTTGAAAAAATTTATTTACCAAATTTTGAAAATTTTAGGGCATATTTGATTAATTAATAGTGTTGGAAATGTAAATAATTTTGTTTTATCAAGAGTAAATATTATTTTCTACATCAAACATCATATTTTTTATAATTGAAATGAATATTAAAAATGGGAGTTTAGTACCCTATTTTGAGTTATTAGTTATATTAGTGTCTTTTGATGTTTTTTCAATGATTAAAACACATTAATAGATACGAGTTATAACACCATAGGTTTTGGGTAATTTTAAATTTTTGGTTTAGGGCTAATTTTATTAGTATTGGATGGTTATTAAGGGATTGAAATGATATTTTCATCATTATAATATGTATTTAGATAGTGATAAAGGGTAGAGTGGTTTTTGAAGGAAAATTAATGTTTTATGGGTTTTTTCGGTAATATAAGGGTGCTACATTGTTCACTTAAACATGTTTTCAGTTGAATTAATTAATTATTAATTCATTCATTGATTAGGGGAAATTGTGTGTCATCCATGCATGTTGCAAAATATTAAGTACCGTAGAATAATTGGGAATTGTATAGAAGTGTGAAACTATGCATTTTTTTAAAGTACTACTTGAAAATTTAATTGTATACATAATTGAAAAAATCATAATTTCTCATTTATTCAAGGAAAACATGAAAAAATATACATATTGAGACATTTTGGGGGTATTTATATCTTGGAATTTTATGTACCATCCTTTTTAAGGATGATTTACATTTAATATAATATATTTTTTCTCTTATCCATACATTCATTTTCTATTTAGCTCCAACACCATGGTATCCCAAATATAGAGTTTAGGCTCAATGGTTTCCCTAAGGAAATTAAAAATCCTACCAAATTTTATGTTCCTATATTGTATTAGTTTTGGGTGTCTTTTGATATAATTAGGCCCAGCAGGCACCCTGTTATACCAAGAGACATGTTGTTGTGGCTCAATTTTTACATAGTTCAGCAACATATTTCTACTTTATTTGTAATGATTTAGTTAATTATTTATTAACTTTTTACTAAATTAATAATTTTTTGTATATTTATAATTAATTTTTTTAATTAATCAATTTTTATAATTAATTCTGTATTTGTAGTCTTTAAATTAATAATTTTAATCTTACTTTACTGTTATAATTTATTTATTTGTTTATTATTTTTTTATTTTTATTCTGCTAACCCTTTAATAATTTGGCGTTAATATTAAATAATCATTTAATATCCTTATTTGTGTATTAAGTAAGTTAGTCTCGATTTTAATATTTTATCTTCTAATATAGTTTTATTAACATTTATTAACATTATTAATTAATATGTTTAATCATCCTTTTAATTAATTTTGATATAAATTTGAGATTAAATTAAATGATATAGAACAATATTAACTTTATGTATTCACTTAGATAATTAATTAATTAATTTAGTGTTGTAAAACATTAATTATTTAATCCTAATATTGTAGTAAAATTATTAATCCATTAACTTTTTCTTTTTGTCAACAGGTAAGGTAGACCAGAGCCATCGGTGACTTATTGAGTTACAAATGATATAATTTTCCACTCACTATTTACCCTATAATTAATTTATACAATAAATTTTAATTTTAGTCTTTTATCAACATAGATTGATTTTTTTCAGTTTTAATTTTATGTGTTGTAAATTAATAAAATAAATTGTAATTTTTATGTTTAATTTTTAATAATAATTATGTTTTTAATATATGTTGTTTATTCTTGTTATAATTTTTAACTTTTATTAACTAAAGTTATAATTTTAAGTTCAATTTTTTCAGTTTTAATTTTTTATCTTATTGTTAGTTCTTTTTTAAGGCCACCGATTTTGTTGCATTTCGGTACTGGTCACTTACTGACCATTGGTAACCATGAAACTTTAAAGCTATCAGTGACCTTTTTTGCACCAGTGAATTCTATTTTTATCGCCAACGGTGAGACTTTAATTTTCGCCATCAATAACCTTAAATTTTTAAAGCTATCGGTGACCTTTTTTGCACCGGTGACCTTTAAATATTTGCTACCAATAGTGAGATTTTATTTTTCACCATCGGTAACCTTTATTTTAAAAGCATCGGTGACCCTTTCTATCATATTGGCCATCAGCGACCCATTTTTAATATTTTCTTTCTAATCGTGACCTTTTTATTTATTTTGAACTAACGATGACCTTTCTTTTTCATTAACTATCGGTGACCCCCACACTACTACCCTACTGCCACCGATGCATTTCTTCTTTTGTCATTGGTGCCACTCCTATGAAATTACTGCTTGACTATCCTCACAGCGCAACATCAAACCATATCCATCTTCACACATCACATCGCCTCTTTTATTTTGCAATACCTGTAAATCCAGACACATCCTCTTTCCGTTCACCCACAGACACAAATGAAAAATAAAACTCACCCAAAATAAAAAAATATTGTCAAAACAAAATCTATAATTTAACCCTTCAAGACACTGAAGCTGGACCCTAAGCCACTATAAGAAGAACCAAAGCCTCCATAGAGGATTTGTTGCAAGCCACTACATAGTTCGTACTGAAGCACATGGAATCCATTAATGTATTCAAACCTGTCACTAGAGGAGATCTGGATGAAATTGGAGAAGAATCTTGGTCTTCAGACTGTACCACCATCATTATAACCATGGTGACCTACATCTAGAGGAGGTAGACCTACTAATTCATTCCTCCAAAGGGAGAAGCCAAGGACGATCTCCATCTATCACTGCTGAAGATCTACTATGGAGTCGAGGCCACTCTATTACTCGACAATCAACCCAAAGCATCACTGGTCTTGAGGCGCCAACCATCACATTCCAAGACACGATCCAAGGGAAAGCCTAAAAAAATGGTGGATGTGAGGGAGGAGTAGCTCTCTTCCACCGTGATTAAAGAAAGAGTCCCACCACTATGTTGTTGAAGCCAAACCATACCTCGAAGACCGCCGTGAGGAAGGCTGGTCACAGTTTCTTAGAGGATGTTGTGTCGTACTGGGAGGGATCTTGAAGGAACCCTACCACCTTTCCTACAATGCAACGAAATTGGGTGAGGGGGTATAAGAAAATTTAAGAAAATTAAAAAAATTAATTAAGGTAAATTAAAATAAAATATTAGAAACATAATAATAAAAAATTAATAGAACTTAAATATTAAATTGTAATAATTATAAATTAAATTTTTTAATACATTTTATAATTTACTAATTAACTAATTATAATTTATGGAAACATAAATAATTAATAACAAGTTATAAATTAAAATATTTACCTAAATATAATTATTAAAGATAAAATGAATTTATTTTGGAAACTAAAATTAACTTTAACAATAATATTGAATTAATCAATTACTAAATTACATAATGACATTAAAATTTAAAATAATCAACTAAATTATTAAATTAATAAAAATGATCTATAAAATTTATTAAACTAACTTATTTAACTAAATGATACGTTAATATTTAATTTTTATTACTCATCTTTTAAAATAAAAAAATAATAATTAGTTTTATAATTAAAATAATTTAATTAAATAATAACATTTTATTAATAACGTTAATAAAATAACTTATTAATTAATACCTAATTTGGAAATGTTATAACTCTTTAAAATATTTATTAATTAAATAATGACTTTAATTATTAATTTTCATTTATTTATTTATTTCCACCGCATTTTAATTGTATTGTTTGTTTTTCTTGTGCAGGTTGATTCAATACAAGAAAAAACATCCACGTGAGTTCAACTAACTCATCTGAAATTAGTTACAAGGAAAAAATCTCGTGTGACATATCAGTCATGAAAAAACGCACATGTGTGGTGCAAAAATAAAAGAAAAATTCAAGTCGGTGAAGAGTGGTGGTGACAAGAAGCCGAAGACAATGGGTACTTAAAATAGAGAAAGCATCATTTTTAGGGGCGTGGCTCATTCTTATTCCACAATCACACTTTGGAGTGCAGAATAGGACTATCATTCTTATTCCACATGACATTTCTTTTCGAGGGTGAAGAATTCTAGGAGAAATATGGAGATGATATGGAGGCCATGTAGCCCGAGAGCATAACATTACGTGGGGAGTTCTATTCCCTCTATATTCATGATTTTGTACTTTGTTTTTTTTGGTTTTTAGTGTTAAAATAAATATGATCATAGGATAATATTTTCTCAGCTATGGATTTTGTAAAAACTTACTAGTTTATTTTCTATAAATCTTCTTGTGCATTTATTTTTATGAAATTAGAACTAGTTAGCGAGATAGATTCTGTTTCTAATATTTTGATCATTCACACCACAATGTTTTCAATTTAAATCTTTGAGATCGATTGGAGAGATTGATCTTAAAGGCATTAATCGAAGACTCAACTATCAAAGGAATTGGAATTTAAAGGTGATTCAATTTCCAATAGTTTTCTTTCTAACCTCCACAACAAATCGGTTGATTTCTAGAGTAAAGAACTCCAGGATTTAATTCTCTGCCTAATGAATTTTTTGGAGAGGGAGTTTATTCAAATGTTCTTGAGGTGTGATTCAATTGTATGCAGTAGAGGTAATATCCATTCATTCCAAAATTTTATAATTCCTAAGAACTTTGTTGATCTCGCCCCTTTCCCTCCTTCTTAATATTAGTTTATTGTACTTTTTTAGTTTGTCAATACTATTTTAAATTTTAGTTTCCTTGTCAAAAAATCATATTTCTTTATCCTCTTTTAACTTCATCATTTACGAAATAAAACTAATAAAAAAGTAAATAATTTTTTTCCCCACTGCTGACAACAGTGGTGGTTTAAATTTAGAAAACCATAGAATTCACTCACCTATCTTCTCTATGGATCAGTCTTGCACCATTGTGTGAGTGTGTGTTAATAAATGTCATTTTTTGGGCTGTTAAGACCTCTGATCATATCAAAATTTAGTGTTGTTACCGGGAAAGGCATGCACTAAGAGTATAGGGTAATAATTAAAAGTAAAAACAAATAAATTAAAATTGGAAAAAATACACTAAATAATATTAAAAAACAACTTAAAACCTGTGATCTTCATTATTGTTTCTATTGAACATCAATATTCTACCACAACTGTGAAACATTGTGTTGCTAATCTCACCTGCTTAAGTTGAAAAAAGGGAACATCATTAGAACTGTAATCAATCGAGGCCTCATTGTGTTATTTGAGGACGTTATTGGCACACTGCCTGGCAGTGTGTCTATAACCAACCACAAAGAATTGATTACAACAAATAAAATGAATATGTTGTGTTCATTTCTATCACCCAAGAAAAAATTGACCTAATTGGTTTGAAATTGGATTCTAGGGTTGAACTACTAAACACTAGGTTAACTAAAACCCATGAAATTCAACTTATAGATTCTCAACAGAAAGATAAAAGAATAAAAAGCTTAGAAAACATTCTTTTGGAATTACAACTAAATGTTAAGGAAAAAGAAGAATGAGAAATAAATGAAAAATAAAATGTTCCTAAAATATTTGAAAATAAAATTGAAGATGAAAGTGAATCTGAAGCTGGGCAACAAACCATTTACTTTGATGAATCTGAAACTAATGAACCAAATCATGAAATTACTTAATCATTAATCAAAGAACACAAAATTGAAAATCCAATAAAGAACTTTAAAGGAGTTGAGTTGGACCATTTTGAAACTAATTTTAAACACATTGGAGAGGAATGCCCAGTTCTTTTCATATTTCCTACTCTGGAGAAAAATCACTATTTTAGAAATTTTGATAATGAATTCACTGAGGTAGAAGAGATATTCAAAAATAATAATTTGAAAGTTAAAAACTCTTCACCCAAATATTCTGATTTTGTGATCAGTGAATTTTAAATTCATATTAGAAACACTTTGGAAGGGAACATTAAACTAGATAATACAAAATCTGAAATCTTTAAACCTAAACTGAAAACATCTCTTCCATGTTATGAACTTGTAAATCAAAAAATTTCTGAAATATTGTTGGAGGAAGAGGACGGGGGAATGATATTTGAATAAATACTAACTAATGAGTTTATATTTCTCTATTCTCATAGTAATCAATTTTCTCAAATGTGTGCTGAAATTGAAAGCAGTGTTAATTGACATGCGGATAATTTTCTTAATTTGATCAATCTAGAAACTATATTTATTGAAGCTAAATTGAACATTTCATCCCCTGAACTGAACTTTTTGGAATACCCCACTGATTTTCTTTTGTAAAGTGAGCCTTTTGAACCTAAATTTGATGTATAGGTTGAGCACACACTTGAATTAGGTAGAATTGGTTTGCTAGAAGCAGTTAGTGTGGAGTGTGAGTTAACTGATGAGGATCTATTGGAATAGATTTACAATATTGTTAAACTTGAATTTTTTGGTGATAAAATATATTCATTTACATGCATGTCACATTCATCCTCAATTGTGAAGGGTTTTGAGCCTTCTCATGATACTGATAGTAATCCATAGGGGGAATGACGCTTGAGTTCCATAGTACAGTATTCTGGTCAACACTATATTGAATCCCTTTTTGAACATACTAATAATAATTTACCCATTTGCGCCCTTAAATGTGAATTTTTTAGTCTTTAAGAAGAGGATGAGAGAAACAGTTATGTGAATAAGGTCACAACCCTAGGAGCAACTAGTTTTGTGCGGTCTCATCACGTGTATTCAAATCATGAAACATATGTACATAATATGGAAGTGTAAAAAACTATGCTTACTACTATCAAGGGGTGTATCTTAGTGGTTAACTCAGGCTATGAGAATTCAATTTTTGTTGTTTTGAGTCTTTTTTACCACAAATCTCTTATTTTTCTTAAAAAAAATTGTGCCAAGAAGACGTGGTTGTTCTTTTTGATAAAAGCCCGTCCACCTAGTGTCTTTTTTTCATGTTTAGTCCTACTAGGGACATTAAATCTAGTTCTGCATGGGAGGAAACCCATTGTTTTTGTTGTGTAACTAAATAAAACAAAAAAATTTATCAAATAAAGTCTATCTAAAAACATTAAATTTAGTTCTTCATGGGATTCAACTCATGTTCTTTCATTTGTTTTCTTTTGTTTTTGTTCTTCTTTAAATTAAATAATGTTCTACTATGTTGTCTTCTATATGCTATATCTCTACTGGATTTATGTTACTAGTTTACATGCTAAGTGTTTTTAGGATGTTACTCTTAGTGAAATATAAGGAGTGGAATTCCCATTTTGAAATATTAAAGAAAAAACATTAAGTGAAGGAAGTAAATTTTTGATAAATTTTGTTTCATTTCATTGCTCCTTAAGGTTTTAGAAAAAAAAATTATTGCATGTTTTTCTTGAAAACTAATGCTTTAAATGTTGCTGGCTTAAAAAAAATTATTCCTATATTGGAATGAATTTCTTTTTTATATCAATGTGTGAATAAAAATTTTGCATGTACTTCACTGCTGAAAACTGAATTTTATTGCTATTAAAATATTCTCACTACTTGAAATTAGGTGTGGGGGGTAGATGCAGGCAGAATTTTTTTTATTGAATCTTTTTTAGGGTGGGATGTTTTAGCTATTAATCATTTTCTATATTGTACATATTTTTGAACTCAATTGGTTAAAATTCTAACACCTTATACAAAGTGAACTTACACATCTCATGTTTAAGTATTAATGTTTTACTTTCTAATGAACCTACTATTAAGTTATTCATTGTGGAAAAAAATATTTTTTAACATCAAGGTGACCCTTTATACATCTCATCATCTACTAAAAGGAAAATATATTTTTAAAATTAAATGATTAATTGTTATTATACCCTTTAGGATTCCACTTTGGGGAAACTGTTGGCTTTTATGTTTGGGGGAGGGGGTAAATTCTTGACATTGCTAAACATTTATTTAATGGGACCTCATCAATTCCCACTAGAACGTAAATATTTTTGTCAAATAATGGTAAATGTTTTCAAAATTAGTTCATAATATTAGGCTTTGTGTTGTACACAATTATGTCTTTCCTTTGGATGATGCTTGATTGGTAGTTTGGATCTTCTTTGATTCTAAAATTATTGAGGATGGATGATTACTGAGTGGTCCTGCCTATTGGTTTTATAGATATTTGGTTAGGGACTATTTTTTAGAGTAATATGGGTGACATGTTTGTGGAGTTTTTATCTTAATCATTGGAACTAGAAGTTTGATCTTGTTTATAAGGAACTCATTTCCATTTATTTATTAAATTAGTCACCGTAATGAGTCCATGTAAATGATTTTTATGAAAATCTTTTGAAACGGGAGTAGTCTGGGTATCTTAGATCCCACGGTGAATCTTTGAGACCCTGGATACTGGGTGTGTTTCTATTTACTATAATTCCTCTGTACACCTTCAATACGTGCATTGTATAGTGCTTGGAACATGATACATGGCTTGGGAAATATAAAAATAAAGTGTCTAGGGTCAAAAATGAGTTCATTAAGGTGAGGGGAATGATGAACGCCGAAAAAACAAAGGATCAACCGGTTTATATGGGTTTCTTTTAAGATGTATTATTAAAATGATTCATGGGGAAAAATATTTATTTTGTTGGAACCAAGTTGATGAGTCAAAGTACATTGTTCCTACTGTTATTTTCTTAACTCCACGGATGATTCATCTGTTGTCGCGCTTAAAATTAGAACATGAGTTTGGATTGAAATGATTAGTAAGCAGAGTCTTGTATGAGGCATGACACTTTCTTTTATTAATGAATCTTTTCTATCTTGATTATCCTTTGAGTACTCATTCTAGGAAAGACTAGATTAGAAAATATCATTTCATAAGCATGATTTCAGGTTCTGCCCTCTTTTCTTAAGTGTAGGACAAGCTAGAGTTATAGCTGAATCATAAATACTATAATATTTTATTCAATATTAACGACGTATGAAATTGTTTAAGGACAAAAAATGCTTAATTGTGGGTGAATTTTATGTGGCCCTATTTTTACATAGTTTTTTCACATCTTTTAACGTAATTTTTAATGATTTTGTTAATTATTTAAACACTTATTAATAAATAAATGAACTTTTTTTATTTTTATAAATAATTTGTTAAATAATTAATTTTTATAAATAATTGTGTGTTTCTATTCTTAAAATTAAAAATTTTAAACTTAATTTACTCTTCTAATTTATTTATTTGTTTATTTTTTTTGTTAATTTTAATTTTCCCACCTCTTATTAATTTCACTTTAATAATAATTAATTATTTAATATCATTATTTGGGTATTAATTAACTTAGTACTGATTTTAATATTTTATCCTTTAATTTAGTTTCATTAAAAAAAATTTATCTTTATTAATCAATATGTTTAATCATCCTGCTAATTAATTAAGTTAAGAAATTTAGTTTACATTAAATGAAATAGCACAATTTTAACTTTATGTATTCACTTAGTTAATTAATTAATTAATTAATTAAGACTTTTAAAACATTTTTTATTTAATACTAAGAACGTAGTTAAATTATTAAGCCATTAACTTTTTTAGTCTACCAGTGAGGTAGATAGGAGCCATCAGTGATCTTTTGAGTCACCGATGCTATCCTTTTTCATTCAATGGTTACCCTATAATTAATTTATATAATAAAATTTAATTTTATTCTTTTATCAACTTAGATTAATATTTATTAGGTTTTCATTTTATCTTTTATCAATTAATAATTTAAATTGTAATTTTAAATATTAATGTTCAATAATAATTTTGTTTATAATATATGTTGTTTAGTCTTATTCTAATTTTAAACTTAAATTAACTTAAGATTTAATTTTATGTTTAATTTATACAGTTTTAATTTTTTGTCTTATCATTAGTAATTTTTTTAAATCCACCGATGTGGTTTCATTTCGGTACCAGTCAATAATTGAACATCGGTAACCTAAAAATTTTAAAGCTATCAGTGAGATTTTTTTCACCAGTGACCATTATTTTTATCGCCAATGGTGAGATTCTATATTTCACCATCAGAATATTTAAATTTTTAAAGCTATCAGTGACCTTTTTCCCTGGTGACCTTTAAATATTTTCTTCCAACGTTGTGTTTTTATTTTTCTTAATCGGAATACTTAATTTTAAAAGTATCAGTGACCCTTTCTATCTTATTGGCCATCAGTGACCCATTTTTTATATTTTCTTTCTAACAGTGACCCTTTTATTTGTTTAGAACTAACAATGACCAATACTTTTCTTTAACTATTGCTGACCCCCATGCCGCTACCCCACTGTCATCGATGCATTTCTTCTTTCATCACTCGGGCCACTCTAATGACATTATTTCTTTTCTATCCTCTCACTGAAACATCAAACCATCTCCCTCTTCACACATCGCAGCGCCTCCATTCATTCACAACACCTACAAATCCAGACTCATCCCATTCTATTCACCCACTAACACAAATGAAAAACATAACAGACCCAAAATCAAACAAAAATCCACAATACCAGATCTATAATTTAACCCATCAAGACGTTGGAGCAGGACCACAATCTACCACCAGAAGAACCGAAGCCTCCATGGAGGATTCATTGCTAGTCGTAGCAAAGTTCGATCTGAAGGAGATAGAATATGTTGATGTAGTATAACCCGTCACTCAAGCATATCATTAAGAAATTTTGGAAGAATTTTGGTCATCGGACCGAACCATAATCGTCATCACCTTGGTGACCTGCAGCAAGAGGAGGTCGACCTACTAATTCGTGCCACTAGAGGGAGAATTCAAGTCTGGTCTCTGTCTTGCACTACTGAAGATATTTTGTAGAGCCAATGTCACAATATTTCTTTAGAATCGACCCAGGCCATTTCCGGTCTTGAGGCCTAAGCCATCACCTTCCAAGCTGCGATCTGAGGCTGAGCCTGAAGAAAAATATGCTGGATCTGAGGGAAGAGTAGATCTCTGGTGCCGTGATTGAAGACGGAGTCCCACCGCTATGTCGTTGAAGCCAAACAAGACCTCGAAGACCACTGTGAGGAAGGCCATTCCCCATTTATTTATTTATTTATTTTCATCACATTTTAGTTTTTTTGTTTGTTTTTCATGTACAGGTTCATTCAAGACATGAAAACACATCCATGTGCGTTCAACTAACTCACCTGAAGTTAGTTATGTGGAAAATTCTAGTGCAACGTGTTTGTCGTGAAAAAATGCACGTGTGTGGAGGAATAGTAAAAGACGAATTCAAGTCAGTGAATAGTGGTGGTGACGAGTATCATCAGATAGTGGGTACTTTAAATAGATAAAGCACCATATTCAGGGGGAGTCTCATTCTCATTCCACGATCACACCTTCGACGATAAGATCATGACTCTCATTCTGATTCCCCACAACATTTTTTTTTGAGAGTGAAGACTTCTAGGAGAAACTATGGAGATGAGCAGGAGGCCAAGGAGCCTGAGAGAAGAGCATTACTTAGGGATTTCTCTTCCCTCTATGTTCATGATTTTTTACTCTATTTTCATGTGTTTTCATGTAAAAATAAATATGATCATATGCTAATATTTTCTCAGCTTAGGATTTTGTAAAACATACTGGTTTATTTTTTATAAATCTTCTTGTGATATTCTTTTTACAAAATTAGAATCAGTTTGCAAGAGAAATTCTATTTCTAATCTTTTGATCATTTACACCTCAATGTTTTCAATTTAAAACTTCAAGATAGATTTGAAAGATAGATCATGAAGGCATTTATCGAAGCATCAACTGTCAAAGAAATTGGAATTTAACTGCGAGTTAATTTCCTATTGTTTTATTTCGAAGTTCTACAACAGTTCAGTTGATTTCTTGAGTGGTGAACTCCAAGATTCAATCCTCGGTCTAATGAATTTCCTAGAGAGGTAGATTATTCTGTCTCTATTGAGGTGTGATTCAATTGTAAGCTATGAAGATACCATCCATTCATTCCATAATTTTATAATTCCTGAGAAATTTGTTGATCTCACTCCTTTCCCAGTAGCTTAATATTAGTTTACTGTACTACTTTAGTTTGTTAGTACTAGTGAAAATTTTAGTTTCCTTGTTAAAAAATCATGATTCCTATTCCTTTTTCATCTTCATCACATAAGAAAATAAACAAAATAAAAAAAGTAAATAAATGTTTTCCCCACTACTGACAAAAGTGGGGGCTTATAATTCGAAAAAATTAGAATTCACTGAAAAGCCTTCTATGTTGATCGACCATACACCACTATGCTATTGTAGGTTAATAAATATAATTTTGAGGGATGTGATGACATCCGATCGCATCACATGTCATGTCCTCACCCGAAGTCCAAACCATGTTCCCCAATAAGTAATAAAACTAATGAATGTCCCCATAGTCTAACACATGTTATTTTCTATGTGTTTATTTTTTACTCATACACACCCTATAAAACATCCCATGATGGCATCTATACTTTTAACTACTATATTTCAATCCAATTTTTCTGTGTTGTTTTAATTAGGTAGGGTCTCATAAAAAAGTAACACCTTGTTGACATGGATGATAATATTTTAACTTTTAACCATTTAACATTATATTGAGTTATAATCTATAATCTTTAGAGAAAAACATCTTAATTGTGGACCCCATTTATCTACCTAGATAGTGCCACCGACTGTCCTATTGGGTTCCTCGTTTGATATTAATGTAAAAATTGGGCCCCATAAGCACCCTAGTTTACCCCCACACACATATTTTCTCCTCTATGGGGCTCAACCATGTTCTCAAAAGAGTCGTCAGTCTAATGAATTTCTCTACAGGACAACACAAGTTCTTTCTAATGTGTTTTTTTCTTTAGTCGCACACACCATATGATACTTCATAGTACATCACCCATATTGATCACTACACCAAGACAATCCCAATTATCTGTGGAATTCTAATCAGGTTGGATCACAAAAATAAAGGTTCACTATATTTACATGCATAGTAAAATATATCCTTTTGATACATAAACAATTTATGGTGTTACATCCATAGTGAGTGTCTTTCTCACCAATGGTAGAGACATTATTTCTGGTTATATTATTTTTGTGACTTTCTCTACTTTTCATCAATTAGGATTTTTTTATTTTTTTATAAAATTATATTTTGATATTCCTTCTTGGTTGGTACTAGATAGAATATGTGATTATTATAAAGGGTGATGAAAATTTATGTAAGTTATAGAAGGTATTTGATGTAACATCTTAATTTTATTTACCAAACATTATTTATTTGGAAGATAAAAATAGGATATTACATTAGCAAATGGATAAAATTGTCAAGGTTTATTATTGAACTGTAAATAGTTTTATCATGATGATTAAGAATTATATAATAGTTGGTTGAGTATGTGAGATTTTAGGGTAAGTTTTGGTCATGAATGAAGGGTAAAAGTAATATCTATATACATTTGGGTTAATTCTGAACAATTGTTTTTTCATTGTAAGTATTTTTTATGTATTTTTGTCTAGTTTGATTCATTATATGTAATCATAGTCTTGAAGAGCTTCGTAATTTTTTGGACTATGGGTGGTATTGTGCTTAGATTATTGATTATTTTTTATAATTAATTATTATTTATTTTTTGGCATATTATTGGAAATAATTTCCTCTTATTGAATATTTTATAGTAATATTCTATTATTTCATAGATATGTAGATTATATTGTACACTATTTACATAAACATGTAATATATTTTGTGACTTGTTATAAAATATCATTAAGTTATTAAACTCTACCACAACTTGTACATATTGTTGCACTTGCAGATAATGTTTGTTTTGAGTAAAAATGTATCTATTAAATTGATTATTTTTCATGGAATGAATATCCAACAATGGATAGTGGATATTTGGGATGGATTTTTTTGCTGTTTTATCAAATTTTATAACATGATTTAAATATTTTTCTTATTTATAATATGAATCAATATTGGATTACTATATTTATGAAATTTATGAATTTATAGTAAATAATTTATTCTGTATTTCATTTATATTCATTTTTTTCAAGTGGATATGGAGGATCGATTATCCACCCATGAAATTATATAAAACCTCAGTGATATTTATAATAATTTTTCAATTCGGGGACATATCAGAGACCATGTAACATTTTAGCTAAGCATTAGGATCAAGTTTGAGTATTGAAATTATGTTGGGATGTTATAGTGACTATTATTTATAAAAAGCTCATCAATAGTAACCTATAATAATTATGATCACCATATAATATTATAAAAATTCAATATATTATATTATTAATTACAATTATCAAATATTTTTATATAAAATGATATATATATTTCCTCTTTTGTGCCATTTTTTCAATATACTATATTTATTATATTTTTAATGATATTTGTATCATTTGATCCAGAATAATTTTCACTTATAATAATAAATTTAATATTTAATTATTTCCAACTATTAAACATATATATTATATAAATTATATATGTTTATCTCATGAAAAATTTTTATAATGTAACAAAATAATTCTTATTTCTAGATGTATATGGATAAATTATTTATTAAATTCATATATTCTTAAGATATTCAGTTCAAAATAAAATTGACAGTAAAATTAATTTTGACACATATATAAGTTAATATAGGATAATGACAAAGATATATATACATGTTTTTTAAAATTTAAACTTTTAAATAATAATTTCCTTGAAAATTATAAATTTTTATAAAGTAAAATTATGGTTATTTTATTCATTCTTATCAAATGAAATTGAAATCATTGATATTTAATGTTCCATGTTATATGTAAGCAATTCTATAATGCGAGTCCAATTTTTAAATGGTTTATATTTTTTTTAAATATTTTTAAAATTTAATATAAAATTATTTATTGAAAATGGTTTTGAAAGCAATATATTTTTTTAATTTAGGATATTTTATTTAGAATAGTTTTTTAAGATAATTATGAATTCTATTTCTAGTAATAATTTTGTTATAATAATAACAATTAATTTATTAATAGAATGTTTTATGCATGAAAAATAAAATATTTCAAAAAAATACTATATTTTAAAATAATGCTGATATAGATTGATCAAATATTGACCCCCATCAAGGTTTTATTTTATATTTCATTTAATTAATTTGAATAATTCTATGAAATATATAAATGGGCCACAATAATATTTTCCATGTAACATGACATGAAAAAATTGATCTTGTTCAATTTGTTTGAACAATGTCCCCAATCCATGATGATATCAAAGTTAAAAAAGAAGAGTTTGATAGATCATAATGAATTTTATGTTATATGGATTTTGGAAAAGGTTTAAAAATATCTCAAAGAACTATTTTAATAGAAATAATAGTTTTTTGTCCTATAGATATAGCATTACATGGTTATATATCTAACCATAAAACTCAAGAAAAAAATTTGTTTTAATGAATAAACATACAATATATGATTATGAAATTAAAAACAATTAATAATAAATTATTCGATAAATATGTACTAGATGTTATGAAATGATCAATTTATCACATTACCACTTATTAGGGTTTCAACACATTTATCTAATATTAAATCCTAACTTTTATAGTGATCCAAGAAATTATGTATAATTAATTAATAAAATATCATAACCAGATGAAACATAAATATATTATAAATTCCAACACTTCATGTTCATAGTAGTTATACATGAACCACTAATCAATTAATTAAGTATTTTACCACGATTTATTATACCCTTACTCCCAATTTTTTTAATAAATTACTCCAAATCTAGTATTAATTCCGTAAAACACAACCCCATGTTCTTATAATACAAATATTTACTTTTCATTACAATAATTCAATTAAAAATTTATATTATTCCAAAATCATAGCTCTAGAATTATTTTCTTTAAAAAATAATACACGAAAAAGTATATAACAATAATAATTAAAATATTCTTATTATAATATACTCATCATGAAAAAAAAATTTACCTCTTCCACTAATCATTATATCCAAAATTTCATAATAATTATGTAAAAGACAATTTTATTAGCTAAAAACTAGTATGGGTATCATGAACATAATGAAGATCATTAGGAAAAATTAAATCATGAATTGTTTTGAAATATTTATAAATATGGGTATGATCAATAAAAATCATAATAAGTTATCCTAGAATAGAATTAAGGAACAAATTAGAAATAAATAATAGAATCGGATGAAAATATAAATTTAATATATATTATACAAGAATACCATGATGCTATCATAAACATATTACTAATAATCCTAACCAAGGTATCATACAAAATATCATGGAAGATCCAAAAATTATCACATATTCAATGATAACTATTGAGAAGAAATATAATAAAATATATACAGATTAATATTTATCCAATTCATTGGTTTGATATCTAAATTTTTTTCCCACTTAACATATAACAGTCCTTTATCTAAATTAACTAATGAAATAAAAAATTCCATAAAAAATCATGTTTTGTGAAATATTGATTACATTCCAAGAATCATTATAAGTGACCGAAGTGTAATGAATGTGGGAGCCTATTTATTATAATACCCAATTAAAGGAAGATACATATAGATAATATTATTATTCAATTAATAATAATTCATAATGACAAAATCATAGAGAATAATGATATCATGTTGTAAGGAATTAATATTAGAGTTTTATCATAGAGGGAATCAATAAACCCTTTATGGAAAACATATCCATATAAAATTTATTCTTATTACCAAATTATAATATAAAATGTATTAAAATAAGAAATTATTGAGGCATTAAATAATAAATATATTATAAAATTAAGAGTATGTAATGAAAATATTTGAATTATATTTGGTATACACCACTCTTCAAGAAACAACTCATTGTTTTAAAAACATTAATACCAATGGTTCACATACACCAATAATTGATGTAGTCCAATTTGGTCTCCAAAAAGGGTAAACCGGGTATATATTAACAAAATAATAAGTTTAAAATAAATAACAACAAAAATATTTAGTATATATATGGATTTATATAAGGAATTATTTTCAATTGAATCAGTGGAAATTACTCCAATTAAACTAGAGATCGGTGGATGATATATAAAAAGAATGATTAAAAAATGTAAATTATGAGTGAAGAAAATATTTTTCAAAATGTAATAGAGGAATAATTAAGTTTTAATCTAAAATTAAAATAACTTCATATAAAAATTAATGAAAATTTTATTTTTGGAAGATATAGAAAACCCTTCACTTTTTTTCACATCATAAAATGTTATAATAAACGTTTTCAATTCATTATAATAATTTATGAGAGCCCCAACAAAGTGATATTGATTTGGGGCATAAATTCTAGAACTGAATTGAGTTGCGATAAATGGTGTGACTATGGAGGCAATTGTTTTAAGGCATGTAAAATAAATTAAAAATCATTTCATTGGTTTATAAATTCTTTATTAATAAATATTCACATTTCAAGTCAATAATTTAATTTTTTCCCTTTTTTGATTTATTACAATTATGATATTTTATTTAGAATGATTATTTTGTTTTGTTTTAGTCTACCCAAAATGAAATTCTATTTTTGTCATTAAAATATATATATATTTGACTATTTTGTTTCCCCATCCTAAATCATATAATTACATATTAATAATTTAAAAATAATTATTTTATTCCCTCACACATTAGTGAAGAAATTCATTACAGTATTGAATTTTAACTAGAATAAATTATTATTATTCATTTTTTATTGAATTTTTGATCAAATTCATTATGTTTCTTAGGAATTGAATTACGATAAAATAAATTTTTTTTAGTCTTTTTATGGATTATACTCTAGAATTATCATAATTTGATAATTAAAAATTCTCATATAATTATTTTTATATTTCATAAAAATATTTGTTATTTATTCAAATCTATATATGAACCATGCTTACAATGTATGCATTAATTTATATGAAGTTGAATTTTCAGAAATGAATCATGATTTTTCAGTATATATAATGATACTTATAGAATAACTAGAATAATGATTACACAATATAGAATGACTCATATGAAATACATTGAATGTTGTTTACCAAACATGAAATAAAGATTATAGAATACATATAATTGTTTCTATAGAACATATAATGATTCTTATAAAATTAAATGTGATGATTATGCAAATCATACATAGAGTTTATATGATGCTCACACATTCTTTCTAAAGGGAAAATATTTCTTATATAGATTCATTCTTATGAAAAAATAATGTTTACATGTAAATTAAAAAGTATTTTAATTATTAAAAAACAATATTTTTCTAAAATGAAAAATATTTTTTATTTCAGTTATATTTTTTACAATTAATTGTATTTTTTTTTTCTTATGTTGATAAATATTTTTGTCTTATAATTTCAAATAAATTATTTCTACTATATAATAAATCATATGAATATTTGTTTTGTATAAAATGAATTATATATTATGAAGGATGAAACATTTATTTTTAACTTTATTTGTAGAGGAATTATATTATAATATAAATTTAGAATAAAATTTATTTATTATAATTAGAGAAATAATATTTATTTTAGTTTTGATGTTTTATATTTTTACAAAAATGAAAGAAATATTTTCAGGAATATTAAATTTATTTAGATTGAACACTAAATGGAAAACATATGTGAATTATATAATTGAAAATTTTCATGAAATGACATTGATTTATTTTTTTGGATTCACATTGACACTCACCACATTAAGAAAAATAGAAATTCAATTTCTCAAATTGATATGTTCTATTCCTGCATTAATTCGGTAGGATGTTTTCATGATTAATTAATCTCTATTAACAGAGTTTGAAAGAACTATTACTAAAATAATACTATGATACACACATTTTCAATCAAGATTGAGACACTATTGGCTAGAAATTACCAAGAATCACCTTTATTGTTAAAGTGTGAAACTTCTTCCTTGACATTCAAATCATTATAATCTTAATTCTAGTTTTTATGGTGTTGTAATTATCTATCTTCTTTGTATATAATTTCCTTTTTATGGTTATGATTTCAAAACAAATAACATAGTTTCATTTTTATAATAATCTAACAAAAGGAATGTTGTTTTGTATCAAATTCTATAAAATATAGGGTATTTGGTTGTTTCTTAGTATTGATAAAGGTAGTGTTGGTTATTCACCCACTTATGAAGATATGATCTAGGTTGTAACACCATGAGAGAAGAAGGAAAGATATTGGGTTATTAATCCTTGAGTTATAATTTCATTGTAATATATTGTTACTCCCTTTAAAATTGAGTTAATTATTTAGTGGGTTCCATATTTTCATGTTTAGAGTATGAAGTGGGCCTCCCCAGACCCAAAATCCTTTCCCTAGTGTAGAAAAAAATTTCATTAATAACTAACACTATTAATATGTGAGATGAACCATGATAAAAAATCTTTATTTTAAATCACAAATAAAATTTAAAAATTATAATCAAGGTTATAGTTTTTCATAGTTCATTTATCTTTGTGTTTTGGTAGAAGATGAGAAGTAGGTCACCAAAACCACAGAATTTGGTTATTAGAATAATTTACTATACTAACTATGTATTCATAGTTTGAATTAAGAATCAAAGCTTAAATTTTGGTGTACTACATAAATGGTTTCAAGCTGGAAATTGGGGGATGTTTTTAGAAGTAATTCAACATGTGATTTGGAATTAATGGTGTCAATTGGATTTCTATGATGTAAGCGTTGGATAATTAATTTTAAAAGAATATGAGAGTTATAGAATATATAAATTGAAGTATTATTTCACACATTTAATGTAGAATTACAATTTTTGTTATAAGTTTGTGAGGCCCTTCAGAATTTTATGATTTCACTACTACCATCTCAAAACATGGTTGATCAAGAGAGTTTTTTAAAAGGAAACTGGAGCCCCTTTAATTATATTCAACCCCTATATTCTTGAGATCAATTCGAGGTTATTCTTCCCCTATATAATGGTTTCATTCTCCATTGTTATTATTTTTACATGATTTAGTTTGTTTTTTCTATGGTTTTATAATGGTTTATATTAATATATGATTGATTCTTCTTATTGGGATGGTGTTTTATGGATTTTTGGTTCCCCATACAAGAGGAAATCCGATTTTGGGGGATTATTATTCTATTCTGGTTGGGAGAACATTAAGAGGTTATTCTTAATATAGGGGATTTCTAACCACAAAATATGATTCTAAGTGAAAGTTTGAGGCTATCAATATTTAATAATTTAGGTAAAGTTGGAATGAACCTAGTAAATATATGAGTATTCAATTAAATGAATAATGAATTTTTTATATTGGTTTGTTAATGTTTTGGTTTTATTCTTGATGATGCCTTGTGTTTTTTAAAGCTAATGATTTATCATTATATTATAGTTATTATTGATCCTAAAAGGGTAATGTTTTTCTCAAAATTGGATATACAACATAGAGATAGAATAATTATAATGATATGATAAAATAAATTCGATGTATTGTAATATTTTTCTTCCTTGTTTGTAAAGTAATATGAATGTAATGTTAATCACATGTTTATGATGATTCATTTTCATTGATAGATAATAAGATATATGTATTGTTGTTGGAGACTTATGTATAATGAACCATTTAATTTGGGATGGTAATTAAAATGGTTTTATAAATAAATATATCTTATCTCTTTCTGAGATTGGTCTAATTTTAAAAGGATTGTGTTCCTTTGTATTATGGTCATAATGACTTTCTATGTTTGTGAAAAAATCTAATTTATTGTAATTTTATCATGTAGTTTTTTTATTCTTTTTGTATTATTTTGATAACCATGTTTCTTAGAATTTTTGAAGGGAAATGGTTTGGGTGAGGTATATTTTTTTGGTCAATAGCCCAAAACTATTTGACTATAGTTTGTTTATATGTGGTTGGGAACCTTTGATGAGTAATGGGATGGGAGCTCGAGTTATATTTATTGTCAATGTTAGTGAAGGGGCGATAGTTTAATGTTACGATCATGGGTGTTATACATCATGGTAGTCAGGAAATGTTAAGGGAAATGATTACTTTTCCATCATTACATCATTTATTATTCATTATAGATAGACTATTGTATGAATTTTATTTATATTTATAGATTCCAACTATGAGACAAAATTTGGACCAATGCCCTACAAGTGAATATTATATGTCTTTTACCAGATATATTCATATAGTACCAAATTAATTTATGAATGATAAATGAATAAATGTTTTTATGCAAGGGTTGGGGTTTTATGAGTTCTTGTTTTGTTAAATGGTTAATATTAATTATATGGAACCATGTGATAATTAAATAGGATGTTCGAGGGAGCATGGGTTTAAATATTTTTTTTATTATGAGGATAATGTAAAATATTTTCTTGAGAACATAAGTAAGATAATTAATATTAACTTTTGACACATTTATTTAGAATATTTAAATGTTAATATTATACTAATATTAAAAAAATTAATAGTTAAATAATTTATAAAAAACAAGGTGATTTTGTTCATTTTTGATACCTAGTCCTTATTAGTGATAGTCAGGGGTCCTCTGTGATGATAGTGATTGATGAGTGTCATGAAAGATAGTTTACCTTAGTTTGTTTTTTGTTTCACGTTATTTATATATTCTAATTCCATATTCTACTCCACCCACGTCTTTATGGAAACTTACACCCAAATTTTTTGGGGTTTATATTATCCAACATTATTTATGATTAGATACTGAATGAATAAATTATCCCTATCCCCCTCATTACCTTTAGATGTAGACATAATGTAACACCCGAGACTTTTATGTTATATAAATCATCAAAGGAATCTTTTTCTACACAACACTTGCTTGGCTTGCTTTACACGCAATCGCGACCTTCCTCGATAGCTTGCGTCGTACGCAATACCGAGTTTCACTAAACAACAATATGCTATTAAAACTAGCCGTTATGAATAGTAATAACCACTTTTTGAAATTTTATAAATTTTATTTTTCAAAATGGACTTCATTTTTGGACTCAGAATATCGAAATTAGCCTAGGGTTAAATTTTGGTATTTTTCTGAAAACTTTCAATTTTTGATGAATAGTGAAACCACTAAGTGGTAGGTTAAAAACTGAATTTTGCATAAAACTTAATTTTACCGCTTCTGTGAATGGAATTTCGAAAATCCGACAAACACGGTTGATATCAGTAAGTAAAATGTGGTTCAATGAGATAAAAATAATTTTTGGTGAATAGTAACTTTTTACTTTTTTTTACCGCGGTTAATAGTAAATAGGGTAACTAAGGGTAAATATGATATTAATATTACCCTAACACATGTCCTAATTCTATTGGACAAGTGTAATTCGACCAAAAACAAACTTAGGAATAAAATATGACCATTTAGGCCCACTTGGATTAGATTATGACATTTATTATTAATTTATTTAAAGAAGGGTTAAAATAGTTAAAATCAAAGTTTAATAAGTAAATCATTTTTAATATGGGGTTATACATAAGATAAATTCAATTGTAAATATTAATTAGAAATCTAAAAAGATTTCCTACATGATGATATTTTATTTGTAATTTTTATACATCAAATAATTTAATTTATTTATGACACAAAGATGATGCAGTAATTATCTTATTAATGAAATATT
Source organism: Viscum album (assembly GCA_963277665.1). Classification (NCBI taxonomy): domain Eukaryota; kingdom Viridiplantae; phylum Streptophyta; class Magnoliopsida; order Santalales; family Viscaceae; genus Viscum; species Viscum album. The sequence goes on along the minus strand of OY728153.1, from coordinate 830,933,975 downwards.
GACAAAATTGATAATATAAATACCAAAATAAATGTAATTTAAGACTTTTTATGAATTCCACTAATTTTCTAGGTTATTATGATATATTAATGTTGATTTAATCAACTTGTTTCGAACATATAATTCTGTTATGACTTTCACAAAAATCATATATCAAATAGTGCCAAAATTGACACAAAATAGTTTTTAAATAAAATATTATATTATTAATTGTTATTTTATTCCTAAAAATCTAAGGTTCGGCCAAATGACTTAGATAAGGATATATATATTAATAATAAACAATTTGGGGTTCGTTTGGCTTGTTATAGTAAGTGTATTAACCATATAGTGAAAGAAAACAAAAAGACACGGTAAAAGTTAAATTATTTAACTTAGAGTTAAATCTAATTGATAAGGTTAAAATAAGAACCTAAACATGTCTAAATCCTATTGGTTGATAGGATTTCTACCCATCCCCACTTTAGCTTCTAAATAAGACCCTTTGGAACCATTATAAACCGATTTTGACTTTAATATAAAATAATATTTTGAGATATTCCTAAGGTGCCCCTCTCCTCCCTTATAAAAGGGCACCTCCTCCCCCTCCTCCTCACACCAATTTGAGCACTCAAGATCGGCCAACCCCTGCCAAAATCTCTTCTCCACTTCCCTAGAAACATCCTAGAGGTTCTGGTCTTCCTCAAAGACCAATTTTAGTTCCCTAAGAGGAGGTCTCCAAAAGGCGCTTCAAAGAAGAGGTAATTACCGTTACCAATTCTTTCATCTTTATTTCTTCTTCCACTTCTTCTTGTTAGGTTATTTCATTATGAAGTGATAACATCAGTATCACTCATATACTGATATGTTATTATAAGTATGAAACAACCCTATTTCACCATCTATCTATCATACGGAAAAAGAAATCACCGCGCGTGCGTACGTACGGAATACCGTCTCCACGCCGTGGTGTAATCTATTTTCCACCACCACCTTACATGGATGGTTATAATGGTGTAAAGAATAACTATACATAGTTATTAAAGCATCATATTGATTCTGATATATTGTATAATACACTCCAATTCAATTCAATATTTATGGAAATGATATCATCGCTCGTGCGTACGTACGGACTACCGTCTCCACGACGCGATGAGATTCATTCTCCATGTTAACCATTTAAGAATGATTATAAAGTATATATAAGAAATAATAGTGAAATATATGACATTATAATGCTACTGGATTTATGTATATATATATATATGTATGTCATCTACTTACTTCCATTCAAGACAATAGAGAAAGGAAAACAGTGTTCATGCGTACGTACGGACTACCGTCTCCATGAACGGTGTTTTTCATTTCATTTATCTATCTATTATATATATATATATACTGAATATATATGATATATAAATCATATTTTATATTCTGGAAGTAAGTAAATCATGATATAAGTAATAATAATGTCAAGAACAACAAGTCAAAACACCTACGATAAAAGAAACGATTTTACCCAAAACGCTTCTTTAACATGGAATTTACAAATGAACGGGTAATATAATGTCATAAGTGAACCATATATGATATCATAACAATGAATATGATTCTGTAATAAGTCAATGACATTATTTAAACCATTATACAGGAGATTCGGACACGTACAAAGCAAATCGGACCTAAGGTAAGGGAAATATCACAATCTCATTTTTATCCGAGATTGTTTATTCGTAAGTATTTACTGGGGTGTATTTTATCATCCACATCCATGTTTCATCAATATGTAATATTATTTCCATCCACCTACAATTGTTTATATCCATTTTTACCCTTCGGTGAGTTTTTAGTAATATGTATGAAAGGAATCTTTTGTCGTTTTTCGTACGAGGTACTTTTTGACATTTCCGACAAAAGTACGAAGAATGTTTTTTTTAACTTATACGGCATGAATGGATTTTTAAAACATTGTTTCCAAGAAGCTTCCTTTACAAGTTTTCAAGTTTATTTTTAATCAACTTCTTTTATTTTAATGTTGTATGACATGTTATGAAAGGAAAAATGTTTTTGAAGAAGAAAGGATATTTTCCTCAAGAATGGAGTTCAAGTGTTTTATCAAAATTATTTTCCATCTAAGATAATAAAGGGTTCTGTTTTTATCCCTATTATTAAATTGATTTGTTCATGTTGTGATGGAATTATTTTTATGAATTCCTTTATCTTATATGAATTGTTTTATGATGTCATGTTGTTTAAGAATCCCATTTTTATGCGATGAAGTATGATTTATGATTATGTGGCACACATAAGAAAGGATTCATTATAAGATGGGTGGGACCTATATCTCCCTCCAATGCATTGGGTAAAGATTTTATATCTCATGAGATAGACAGGGATGGAACGGTAGGTTATACCGGTTCAGTGAAACAGGACTGAAACGAGGGTTACTCGATTCAGAAAGGGACTTTGTCCACTAAGATAGTCTTGGCAATTAGTCATGACTAACAAGAAATGATTCTCTATGATTATGTGTGTATGCCACAAAGTTTCATGTTTTAAGTTATGATTATTGGGATTAATTTTTCACTGCCATGATTTATCCCATGATTATGAAATTATGCTCTCTTTTGCAGGTTATGATTTCCAAAATGTTATGTTCTTATGAATATGATGTGATTGATATTTATTTTGTTAACCCTTACTGAGCATTTGAGCTCACCCTTTTATGTTTTCTTTTCCCCAGGATATAAAGAAAGGTTTTAGGTAAAAAAAAGGAAGATCTTTATGGGAGATTTTGAAGATCTTTCACCACGATTAGAAGATTATAGTCCGAGTTTCCAAAGACACTAAACTATTACGGTCCTTGTGTGTGTGTTTTTGTAATGTACTAAGTATTCCACAAAAGTAATGTAATGTCAATGTACGTCAAGATACGGGTCTCTACAGTTGGTATCAGAGGAAAGGTTTAGTCAACCTTTGGAAACTAGGATGCGAAAACGTTAGTGAGATCCCTAGAGAAATTTCTAAGGTATGTCTAGGGATGTCTCTAAGGTTAAGTATACGTATAGGTTATAGTCCTAGAATTGCTCTAACGATCTTAGAATTTAACCTAAGATGTTAGATATTGAGGGTACTACCCCTTTATTATGTTGTTTTCCCTAGCATGATTTTTGCCTCTCACACTATTCTTTTGGGGTTTTAGACGATGGCTGGAACCCGAAGGAACCGTGTTGATCAATGCAATGGACAATGCAATGATTGTCCCCCTGAGCAACCAAACGATATGGGAGCTGGAATGAAAAATCTTGTATCCATGCTCACACAACTTTCTCAAGCTATGAATCATGCAGGACTTCCAAACGAGCAAAGGAAGGAGCAACATTCTGTTGAATCCTTCATGAGGCAGCGTCCGCCTTCTTTCAGTGGGTCTACTGATCCATTAGTTGCTGAATAATGGATTAGTACTACTGAAAAGATATTTTCAGTTCTTCAATGTTCTGAGCATGATAAAGTCATCCTAGCAGTGTATCGTTTGGAAGGAGATGCTGATCAATGGTGGAATCTTGTTAAGAATACGAGGCAAAGGGATGAAATTGAGTCTATGGAATGGGACGAGTTCAAGAACTTATTTTTCAATAAGTACTTCCCTCGTATTCTCCGAACAAAGATGGAGAAAGAGTTTCTTGAACTGAAGCAAAGGGATGATGAATCTGTTGGTACCTATGAAGCAAATTTTACAAGACTTGCAAGGTTCACTTCTGGTATTATTATCCAACCTGAGAGTAAGATCGATCGATTCTTTAGTGGCTTAAAACCAAGTCTTCGAAGGGAGTTAGCCATAAGGGACTTCAATAGCTATGAGGAAATCGTTCGATGTGCTCTCAAAGTCGAGATGGAGATTGGAGTAACCCATCAGTCACATGGGTTTGATAAGAAGAGGAAGATGGAATTCAAAGAAAAATCTAAAGAGCACACGGAAAAGAAGATGAGCTTTTCCTTATGCTCAAAGTGTGGAAAGAAACATGGAGGGAGTTGTCTTAAAGGGACAAGTAAATGTTTTAAATGTGGAAAAGAAGGTCATCGGGCATTTGAATGCTGTGATAATGGGAAGAAGATGTCTAATGACGCAAACAAAGGAAGGGATACACAGAATGAACCTACTACACTTCAATGTTTCAAGTGCAAGGAGATGGGGCATTATGCCAATCAATGCCCAAATCCAAGGGTTGATGATGATGGTCGACGTCAACAAACTCTTAAGGCTAAAGACAAAGGAAAGTCACATGCAATTTCTATCAGCGATGTGGAGTACGATAACGATGTGGTGAAAGGTACACTTACCATCCACTCTAAAGTAGCAAATGATTTATTTGATTCTGTATCCACCCACTCTTTTATTTCTGAAGACTTTTCTAAGGGTATCACCATATTACCTCAACAATTAGATGTTGAGTTAGCTGTGACAACACCTAATGGCACATCAATCGCATCAAAAGTTTATAATTCTTCTCCGATCGAAGTTTGTGGGAAAGTGCTTCCTGAAAATCTTGTGATCCTTCCTTTAGTGGAATTTGATGTGATTCTTGGCATGGATTGGCTTTCTCTACATGGAGCTCATATCGATTGCCAATGAAGGGAAGTCACATTTCATATTCCAGATCAATCTACGATCGTCTATCAATGCAAGGATGAACATAACCTTCCAGTGGAAATTTATTCCATCTTATGGGTATTGATTCCACTAAATGAAGGTTATTTATCTCAAATGGTTGGTGAGAAACTCACGATTAAGAATATGCCCATTGTACGGGAGTTTGATGATGTCTTTCCGGAGGAATTGCCGGGTCTTCCACCAAATCGTGAAGTTGAGTTTTCAATAGAACTCGTACCGGGTGCTTTGCCTATTTCAAAGACACCTTATAGAATGGCCCCAATTGAGTTGCAGGAATTGAAGAAGCAACTCCAAGAGAATCTTGATAAGGGATTCATACGCCCTAGTGCGTCACCTTGGGGAGCACCTGTTCTATTTGTTAAGAAGAAAGATGGATCAATGAGACTTTGCATTGATTATCGAGAACTTAACAAGATCACTATCAAGAACAAATATCCTCTCCCACGCATTGATGACTTATTTGACCAACTACGCGGAGCTCAATACTTTTCCAAGATTGATCTTCGTTCAGGGTATCATCAATTAAGGGTCAAAAGGGAGGATATACCAAAGAAGGCTTTCCGTACAAGGTATGGACACTATGAATTTATAGTGATGCCATTTGGTCTTACTAATGCCCCTGCTATCTTCATGGATCTAATGAATAGAGTCTTTAGAGACTATCTTGATCAATTTGTGGTAGTCTTTATAGACGATATTCTTGTCTATTCAAAGAGCAAGGAAGAGCATGAAGATCACTTGAGAATTATATTGAAGACCCTGAGAAAGGAGAAGTTTTATGCCAAATTTACCAAGTGTGAATTTTGGCTTCAAAAAGTTGCATTTTTGGGTCATATAATCTCAAAAGAGGGGATATCTGTGGATCCAGCAAAAACAGAGGTTATCGAAAGATGGTCAAGACCAACAACAGTAACTGAGATCCGAAGTTTTCTTGGTTTGGCTGGATATTATCGACGTTTTGTAAAAGATTTTTCACGATTATCTAATCCACTCACCAAGTTGACCCGGAAAGGAGTTAAGTTTGTCTGGACGGAAGAATGTGAAGAGAATTTCAAGGAGTTGAAAAGAAGGTTATCCAGTGCACCTATGCTCACACTGCCTTGTAGTGGAGAAAGGTTTGTGATCTACAGTGATGCATCCAAGAAGGGATTGGGGTGTGTTCTTATGCAAAATGATATGGTGATAGCTTATGCCTCACGACAGTTGAAAATCCATGAGCAAAATTACCCAACACATGATTTGGAGTTGGCTGCGGTAATCTTTGCATTAAATATTTGGAGGCATTACCTTTATGGTGAAAGGTGTGATATATATACTGATCATAAAAGTTTAAAGTATATTTTCACACAAAAGGAGTTGAATATGCGTCAAAGAAGATGGTTGGAGCTGATTAAGGATTATGACTGCTCAATCCATTACCACCCTGGGAAATCAAACAAGGTGGCAGATGCATTAAGTCGACAAGACCATGCTAGTTTATCCATGATGAGGATCACAAAAGATCCAATATTTATGGATTTACAAAGTATGGATCTTGGAATTATAATGGAAGGGGAAAAATATTATCTTTCTCAAATGAATGTTCAACCATCTATACATGTGAAGATTAAAGAGGCACAGAAAGAAGATGTTGAGTTACAAAAGAAGGTGAGAAATGTTCCTGAATTCAACCTTGATTGTGATGGGATAATAAAGTTCAGGAATCGGGTTTGCGTTCCTCCCATCCCCGAATTAAAGAATGAGCTGCTGGATGAGGCTCATAGTTCATCATTCTCTATTCATCCTGGAAGCACGAAGATGTATAGGGACCTGAAAGAGTACTTCTGGTGGGATGGCATGAAAAGAGATGTTGCTGAATATGTCTCTCGATGCTTGGTTTGTCAACAAGATAAAGCTGAGAGACAGAAGTCTAAGGGGATGTTACAACCATTACCCATACCCGAATGGAAATGGGAAAACATCACTATGGACATTGTCACAGGACTTCCTAAAACATCCAAAGGCAATAATGCTATCTGGGTCATAGTTGATCGTCTTACAAAGTCTGCACACTTCATTGCTATTAGAGAGGATTTCTCTCTAGATCATCTTGCCAGGATATATGTAAAGGAAGTGGTAAGATTGCATGGAGTACCACTTTCTATTATATCTGATCGTGATCCGAGATTTACCTCGAAGTTCTGGCGAAGTCTTCAGCATACTCTGGATACAGAGTTGAGTTTCAGCACTGCTTATCATCCCCAGACAGACGGTCAGTCTGAGAGAACAATTCAAACCCTAGAAGATATGTTGAGAGCTTTCTCTATGGATTTCAAAGGAGGTTGGGATCAACACCTACCTTTGGTGGAATTTTCTTATAATAATAGCTTTCACTCCAGTATTCAGATGGCTCCTTATGAAGCTCTCTATGGAAAGAAATGCAGGACTCCAACTTGCTGGGATGAAGTTGGGGAAAGAAAGCTATTAGGACCTGATCTCGTTGATGAAATGGTAGAAAAGGTCAGATCTATTCAACAACACATAAGAGCAGCTCAGAGTCGACAGAAAAGTTATGCCGACAACCGAAGAAAAGACCTAGAGTTTGAAGTGGGCGATAAAGTGTTCTTACGAATATCTCCCTGGAAGAGGGTTATGAGATTTGGAAAGAAGGGGAAGTTGAGCCCTAGATATATCGGTCCTTTCGAAATACTGGATCGTGTTGGGAAGGTAGCTTACCGATTGGCGCTTCCACCGAATCTCTCTCAAGTTCACGATGTGTTCCATGTATCTCTCCTGAGAAAGTACATACCAGATCCTTCACATGTACTCAGCTCAGAAGTTGTACCGCTGGAGCAAGATCTTTCTTATGAAGAACAGCCGATAGAGATTCAGGATCGTAGCGAAAAAGTCCTACGAAACAAGACCACTCGCTTGGTGAAAGTTTTATGGAGAAACCACCAACTTGAAGAAGCTACATGGGAGCTTGAGGATATGATGAGGGAGAAGTATCCTCATTTGTTTATTGCAATGTGACGAATTTCGAGGGCGGAATTCTTTTTAAGGGGGGTAGAATGTAACACCCGAGACTTTTATGTTATATAAATAATCAAAGGAATCTTTTTCTACACAACACTTGCTTGGCTTGCTTTACACGCAATCGCGACCTTCCTCGATAGCTTGCGTCGTACGCAATACCGAGTTTCACTAAACAACAATATGCTATTAAAACTACCCATTATGAATAGTAATAACCACTTTTTGAAATTTTATAAATTTTATTTTTCAAAATGGACTTCATTTTTGGACTCAGAATATCGAAATTAGCCTAGGGTGAAATTTTGGTATTTTTCTGAAAACTTTCAATTTTTGATGAATAGTGAAACCACTAAGTGGTAGGTTAAAAACTGAATTTTGCATAAAACTTAATTTTACCGCTTCTGTGAATGGAATTTCGAAAATCCGACAGACACGGTTGATATCAGTAAGTAAAATTTGGTTCAATGAGATGAAAATAATTTTTGGTGAATAGTAACTTTTTATTTTTTTTTACCGCGGTTAATAGTAAATAGGGTAACTAAGGGTAAATATGATATTATTATTACCCTAACACATGTCCTAATTCTATTGGACAAGTGTAATTCGACCAAAAACAAACTTAGGAATAAAATATGACCATTTAGGCCCACTTGGATTAGATTAGGACATTTATTATTAATTTATTTAAAGAAGGGTTAAAATAGTTAAAATAAAAGTTTAATAAGTAAATCATTTTTAATATGGGGTTATACATAAGATAAATTCAATTTTAAATATTCATTAGAAATCTAAAAAGATTTCCTACATTCTGATATTTTATTTGTAATTTTTAGACATCAAATAATTTAATTTATTTATGACACAAAGATGATGCAGTAATTATCTTATTAATGAAATATTGACAAAATTGATAATATAAATACCAAAATAAATGTAATTTAAGACTTTTTATGAATTCCACTAATTTTCTAGGTTACTATGATATATTAATGTTGATTTAATCAACTTGGTTCGAACATATAATTCTGTTATGACTTTCACAAAAATCATATATCAAATAGTGTCAAAATTGACACAAAATAGTTTTTAAATCAAATATTATATTATTAATTGTTATTTTATTCCTAAAAATCTAAGGTTCGGCCAAATTACTTAGATAAGGATATATATATTAATAATAAACAATTTGGGGTTCGTTTGGCATGTTATAGTATGTTTATTAACCATATAGTGAAAGAAAACAAAAAGACACGGTAAAAGTTAAATTATTTAACTTAGAGTTAAATCTAATTGATAAGGTTAAAATAAGAACCTAAACTTGTCTAAATCATATTAGTTGATAGGATTTCGACCCATCCCCACTTTAGCTTCGAAATAAGACCCTTTGGAACCATTATAAACCGATTTTGACTTTAATATAAAATAATATTTTGAGATATTCCTAAGGTGCCCCTCTCCTCCCTTATAAAAGGGCACCTCCTCCCCCTCCTCCTCACACCAATTTGAGCACTCAAGCTCGGCCAACCCCTGCCAAACTCTCTTCTCCACTTCCCTAGAAACATCCTAGAGGTTCTGGTCTTCCTCAAAGACCAATTTTAGTTCCCTAAGAGGAGGTCTCCAAAAGGCGCTTCAAAGAAGAGGTAATTACCGTTACCAATTCTTTCATCTTTATTTCTTCTTCCACTTCTTCTTGTTAGGTTGTTTCATTATAAAGTAATAACATCAGTATCACTCATATACTGATATGTTATTATAAGTATGAAACAACCCTATTTCACCATCTATCTATCATACGGAAAAAGAAATCACCGCGCGTGCGTACGTACGGAATACCGTCTCCACGCCGTGGTGTAATCTATTTTCCACCACCACCTTACATGGATGGGTATAATGGTGTAAAGAATAACTATACATAGTTATTAAAACATCATATTGATTCTTATATATTGTATAATATACTCCAATTCAATTCAATATTTATGGAAATGATATCATCGCTCATGCGTACGTACGGACTACCGTCTCCACGACGCGATGAGATTCATTCTCCATGTTAACCATTTAAGAATGATTATAAAGTATATATAAGAAATAATAATGAAATATATGACATTATAATGCTACTGGATTTATGTATATATATATATGTATGTAATCTACTTACTTCCATTCAAGACAATAGGGAAAGGAAAACAGCGTTCATGCGTACGTACGGACTACCATCTCCATGAACGGTGTTTTTCATTTCATTTATCTATATATTATATATATATATATATACTGAATATATATGATATATAAATCATATTTTATATTCTGGAAGTAAGTAAATCATGATATAAGTAATAATAATGTCAAGAACAACAAGTCAAAACACCTACGATAAAAGAAACGATTTTACCCAAAACGCTTCTTTAACATGGAATTTACAAATGAACGGGTAATATAATGTCATAAGTGAACCATATATGATATCATAACAATGAATATGATTCTGTAATAAGTCAATGACATTATTTAAACTATTATACAGGAGCTTCGGACACGTACAAAGCAAATCGGACCTAAGGTAAGGGAAATATCACAATCTCATTTTTATCCGAGATTGTTTATTCGTAAGTATTTACTGGGGTGTATTTTATCATCCACATCCATGTTTCATCAATATGTAATATTATTTCCATCCACCTACAATTTTTTATATCCATTTTTACCCTTCGGTGAGTTTTTAGTAATATGTATGAAAGGAATCTTTTGTCGTTTTTCGTACGAGGTACTTTTTGACATTTCCGACAAAAGTACGAAGAATGTTTTTTTTAACTTATACGGCATGAATGGATTTTTAAAACATTGTTCCCAAGAAGCTTCCTTTACAAGTTTTCAAGTTTATTTTTAATCAACTTCTTTTATTTTAAAGTTGTATGACATGTTATGAAAGGAAAAATGTTTTTGAAGAAGAAAGGATATTTTCCTCAAGAATGGAGTTCAAGTGTTTTATCAAAATTATTTTCCATCTAAGATAATAAAGGGTTCTGTTTTTATCCCTATTATTAAATTGATTTGTTCATGTTGTGATGGAATTATTTTTATGAATTCCTTTATCTTATATGAATTGTTTTATGATGTCATGTTGTTTAAGAATCCCATTTTTATGCGATGAAGTATGATTTATGATTATGTGGCACACATAATAAAGGATTCATTATAAGATGGGTGGGACCTATATCTCCCTCCAATGCATTGGGTAAAGATTTTATATCTCATGAGATAGACAGGGCTGGAACGGTAGGTTATACCGGTTCAGTGAAACAGGACTGAAACGAGGGTTACTCGATTTAGAAAGGGACTTTGTCCACTAAGATAGTCTTGGCAATTAGTCATGACTAACAAGAAATGATTCTCTATGATTATGTGTGTATGCCACAAAGTTTCATGTTTTAAGTTATGATTATTGGGATTACTTTTTCACTGCCATGATTTATCCCATGATTATGAAATTATGCTCTCTTTTGCAGGTTATGATTTCCAAAATGTTATGTTCTTATGAATATGATGTGATTGATATTTATTTTGTTTACCCTTACTGATCATTTGAGCTCACCCTTTTATGTTTTCTTTTCCCCAGGATATAAAGAAAGGTTTTAGGTAAAAAAAAGGAAGATCTTTATGGGAGATTTTGAAGATCTTTCACCACGATTAGAAGATTATAGTCCGAGTTTCCAAAGACACTAAACTATTACGGTCCTTGTGTGTGTGTTTTTGTAATGTACTAAGTATTCCGCAAAAGTAATGTAATGTCAATGTACGCCAAGATACGGGTCTCTACACATAAGTAGGTGTTTCTCATGCTAAAATTTCTTATTTTATAATGGGAATTACTACCTCGGCATTGATGTATCTTTTTCAGCTATATATTTATGTTTGGGATATAATGGATTATGGTATTTCATACACTTGTCTATTTTAATGGGGATATGGATTCCCATGGGTTTTCATGCATGTGATGTGATGGATTGTGGAAAGATTCATCAATATAGGCTATTTTGTCTTCCTAAAACATACTTATTTATATATGATACTATACTAATGAGGATATGGATTTGTGAAATGATGTAAATATGAGGTGTTGGGGAAGTGTGTGAAAGATGTTGGTAGGAATGAGGCTAGACTCACATCTATGATGAAATACTTTTAGAAGGGTTATGCAAATGATTTGAGGAATTACGTAATTAGAGAAACATAAAATTTGGAATTGGATGCAAGGTAGTTTTATTATATATATATATATATACTCAATTCTTATAGGTAATGGTTTACTTCTACGCATTGCATGCTGACTAAACCAAGGTGTGGATGTGGAAATAAGTATCATATGTAAAAAAACCAAAATATTCCATAAAAAGATATTACATTTAAAAATATAATAATTAACTATATAAAATAGTGATCCATGCCACATTTTTATGGTTCTTGGGCCTTTGTAAACATGGAATCATGAAACTAGTACATAAGTGAACTACATCATATCTATCACAAATGAAATCTGGTTTCCATAAAAACGGCACACGACCCGGCCTGTGGTAAGGCCCGAAGGGTGTTCCCAATCCCCACAGGTTGGAACAAGTGCATGGGAATCAAAAAATGAAATATGGGAATGATTTACCCGAGTTTATACACATAAAATAATAAGTGAATCCCATAAAACAAATCTATATTTTTCAAACCAAAACATATTTAACAAAATATCCAAATTTAATTACACAATTTCAGACAATGTTTAGATACCATTACCTAGGAAAAAACCAATAAAGGACACCCAAAGAACCTCCTCATGGAAAATCGAACCTCCCTTAATCCATCTCCATGACACTTCTCTAACAAGGAAATTTAGAAACCTGAACAAATGGCACTAAAATATTTACTTAAACCTATGAAAAAATAACCAAGTCTACTTACATAGAAGGGTGTAAGTAGGACATGAGAAAAATCCTATAAGTATTCCACCACCAGAATATTCAATATGATAATCATTATATGATAAAAATCATTCATTTTTTGTAAACAAGAAATTCTTGTTACAATTTCTAAAAGATGAAACTTTAAATAAAAACAACTTTCAAGTGGGTTACCTTAAATGAAAAAACATTTTTAAATAGAATGAAATAAATACTGAATTTTTTCAGACAAACATAACGTATGCCGCCAGTAAGTATAAAATATATAATGAGAACTAGCATTTGGAAAACAACAATAGGAACTAGCTCAACATGGGTCCTCGGTGCCTCGAACTCGGTGAAAATAACCATACAAATATCTGTTCTCATGCACACAAACCACTAGTAGGGATAATACCCATAACCTAGTGGTCCATCATCATCATCATCATCATTTTTAGTTAGTTTTTTCATCCTCACTCTTGCTACGTGAAATGGGGTCCAAACCCCAAGGGATCACTAGCATACTAGTACACGTCCACCCACCTAGATACCTTGGTATTCTCTTTTATGCTCAAAAAAGTTAAACAAACCATGAAATACAATTTTCACATGAAAATGCCACTTCCAAATCAATGACACACAGAAATTCCCACACACTTGTCACATGAACCCCTTTTTAATTCATGTTCCTTTTGGAAATCATACTCAGACCAAAACAGCCAACAACAGGTCTCACCTCTCTTTCACACTTCAAAAAATTCTTTAAGAAATTTTAAAAAACCATTATAGGATAGTACCGATCACATAACAACCCTTTAAAATTAAAATAGTCTATTTGAAAAGTATAATCCTATAAAACAAATTTGGCAATAACGTTCCACCTCTTACAAAAATCTAGAAACCATTTAAAACCTCCACAAAACTAATCCAAGGAGTGTAACCATGTTTTACACGTAAAATACTTCTAAAACCCCACTTTTAAGAACAAAATCGTACCAATATCACATCAAACTATAATTAGAATCCATAAAATCATTTAATAAAACTATTCCATGAATCATAAAACAACCCCAATGATCACAACATGAAATACGGACAAACAATATTCATTTTTTTTACAAAAATGCCACTTAAAAACCATCCTTTTAAAAAATTATAAAAAATATAATTTTCACACCCAAAAAATGGAAGAGAATCTGGATAAAAATATATATCAAGCCAAAATAACTCATACAATAATGATTACACATGTAATCACCTACCATTTGTTCCAAAAACTCCAAACCATTTTGCGAAACTTCAATCGCACCACCGTCACACCACACGGAAGTTAAATCAAGCCAGAATCCACAATATTTCACCAAAATGATAGAAAACCAAACCCTAGGTATGAACCCTATCTATTTTACATATTATAACCACAAGAAAAGTGGATGAAATCCCAAGAAAATTGGAGGAATGTTAGAGGAAACTCGCTTAATTGAGAGATATTAAAGAAAACCCCCCAAATCAACTAGTCGTTGAATCTCCACGTAACCAAGATCTATAGGGAATATTGGAGGAGTATTAGTTGTTCAATTGGGGGTTGATATGGGGGGAAATAGTGAAAATTTAAGGAGTTATGAAAGAAACATTTTACCACTTCAAATATTGGAGATTTGAGAAAGGCTATGAATGATTTCCCTAATTCACCGAGCAGATAAGCTATAAAGAGGAAAAATTGATAATGGGGTGATACATAGGTTTTTGGATTATCGTGGGATGTGGAATAAAAAAAATAAAAATAAAATGAATGATATATTGAAAAATTAAAAAATAATAATTTAAAGACAAAAATGGGCTTACAGGCTGGCCCAATACCTTAATAAAAAACCAGAAACTATCATTATTATGGATTCTTATGGGGTCCAAATTGATATAGTGGTTTTAGTATTTTAGGGGATGATAATTTTAAATATTATTGTATGTAAAATGTTAAAAAATTAAGGATTAATAATGGAAACAAAATTCAATTTTAAATCTCGGAATGGGCTCACGGTTTGACCCAATTATAAAAACCAACCATTTCCACTAAAAAGAATGGGAAACCCCTAAAAAGGAAAGAATGGAAATTAAATGAAAAATACATTTAAAATAAGTCATGGTTATGAAAATTATCCCCACCCTAAAACATCCCACCATCGGAAATCCACAGCAAGCCCAAAAGTAAAAAACAAAACCCAACTGAAAGGCCAAAATGGACCCTTCTTCCATGTTTCTCCCACCTCCAAAAGGCCAAAAACACAACCAATTGGCCCATAAAAGAAGGAATACTATCACCAACAATAACATACACCACATAATAAGATGATCAAGAATATTCAAACTAAATCCCAAAACAAAACAACTCAAACACTATCTGAACAAGAATCAATCAACTTACCCGAATGAGCAACAACATCAAATAGGGGTGCCACTACCATACTTCTATTAAACCCTCAGGCACTCTCCAATCCCAAGGATTATCCAAGGAAGATATTGGTAGTTACATATCTATAAACGATTCTACCAATCACCAACCCATGACCACAGACAAATCTATGTTACTAATACTGGGAGACAAAAATGGGCACCCCACCATAGGAGACAGCATAAATTTTCTTGAGACAGAATCATGACACAAAAAGGGGGAGGCTCAAAATGGCTCTGTATTACAAAGGGTAGATTTCCATTATATTTTTTCAAAAAGGATCTTAAATGAGACTCAATGTGGGTCTCCATACCATTAGAACCAACCATCTTAATCGACCATCACATGCCATCACAAAAAGATGCCAAAATTTAAAGAGTTTGGATGGTTGCTTGGTTAGTCTGCATGGTTTTGGAAACTATGCACTAACAGTGTGGATCCTGCTATCTGTAGGGGTTTTTAGGTCACAATTACTACTGACCATGTAAAAACTGTGCCCTCAACCTGTCTAACCAAATTTCAATATTTTCGACGAAAAAAATAAAAGGAACCCAAAGGGGGGGGATAATGACATTGGGCGATAACATGGATCTGAGGTCCTCCCACCTATTTCCACTGAATGAGAAAAACACAAGTAAAATGACAACACTAGAGGTTTAAATTTATTCCCATATTTCATAATAAGAACTAGACATTGTACAAGGGTTTGAAGTACCCTGAGATTTCCCCTAACTACATGCCAAATTCACTCTGGGTCCTATGGCTAAAGCTCAAATGATTGAAGCATCTCCAGCCTCATCGTTAAGTATTGGAAACCCCATGAATGGAACTATTCCTATTAGTGCCCTGAAAACTATACCATCATCCCAGATGGGCTCACCAAGACAAAAGACATTCCAAAATCACTATACCCTAACCCTGTATTTCACTAAAATATGTGTGTAGAAGACGCACACACATTACCCCTTGAATCTTCAGATGAGAAATCGAAATATGAATGGATATATGGAAACACCTTCCTCTACAAAAGGAAATTATAGATTTCCCAAAAGGAGACACACTTATGAAAAAACATAGACTCAAATAATATTGTACAACATCACCTTTATAGTCAAAAGGCCAAATGAAATCACAAGGCATCACCAAAAATGTCAATTGTGACAGAAAGAAACAATACATGGAAAATGACCTTATTCCAAGTCCCCAAACAATACACAATTCAAGAAAGTGGTCATAAATGACTCTCATGACCATATTTCATATGATATTTTCTTAACAAGAACCCCTAATTTGAAGAGATTATGAAGGACCCAGATGACCTCTTAGACACCATACACAATAACAACCCCAGACTACTTTCACCTTCGATGAATCAGGAAACTTAAGAAACAAAGGTCTCTTTCAACCTTCCACGAGCACACTCCCCCTACAAGAGGATCGACAAAACAAAGAAAGGAACTGGTTTTGGATCAATCTCCGAATCTCATGAAAATGATTCCACATATTAATCTACTGGAGGATATTCTAATGGAGAAACAATCTGGGATACAATTCAGTCATTCATTAACTCATAATGGGGGCATAACATATCCAACGAGAGAACCCAATTACTCAAAAAAGATTTACCATTGGTAAAAATGCTCCACAAACCAGAATCAAACACTTTAAGGTAACTGTCATAATGTATTGTGGAACTTTTCTCAGAAGAGACCACTAACCAACCCTTCATCCCAACTTACCAAAGAAACCCAAACCAAAAATCCAGTTCAAACAAGAGGGGTTCTTAGACTCAAAACATCCCACAAAACAAACATTTCCAATAACACATAACACACAATACTACAAAACCAGTAATCAATACATCACGGTTTTCTTTTAAAGTCATCTATTTGAAAATAAACTGTCAGTCGGTTAGCGTATCCCCCAATGGTACCCCATGGGCCTCACACATGCATGTTTCCATGCCACACTGGTTATTCTCTTCATGTCCATCCCAGCTCTCATCTAGCCATTCCTTTAACCCTCCATCATCCCATATAACCCCATGCAATTAGATTCTCATGAAAATACTAATGGTTAACTAAAAAAATATTTCTACTTTTCTGTACCAAAACAATCAACTAACACATCATTTTTCTCAAACCTGCTTACCACAAAATTAAACCTTATTTAATGATTACTAAACATTTCATAAAGGCAAAATAATTCAAATGAAATCTCACTTCCAATATATTATCATCAATTTAAGAAAAATCCCTAACCCATTCAAAACACATACATTTTTTTGAATAACATCATTCGATCAACAACCAATTATTGAAAAACTCATCTCTTCTTATTTAGAATAAGGTTCTAATTATTTGTAAAACATTTAAAATTCTCACTAGTTACCATATCAAAAAACCATTTCTAAAATCGACACAAAAATTTTGTAACACTTTATTCCATTCAAAATAGTTTTTCAATAATTCAGAAAGTTCATTTTGAAACAGTTTTTCCAAACCCAAATTAACATAATTTATACTTTTAAAATATGTGTAAACACACCATTTAGTATTTAAAAATATTTATAAAAATTCATTTCCACCATGTTTTAAATCAATCCAATTCCGTTTTACAAAAAAATAATTTAATAAAGTTTACATATCTTAAATCAAGTCCTATTTATAATTTTTAAACCAAGCTTCCAAGATTCTAAACCAAAAGGACACAAGACAATGAAATAGGTAACAAGTGTTGTTGGGAGGATTGAACATATTTTTGGCTTCTATACTCCAATAACTTCACCATAAAAAAAGAGTGTCTAGGAAAATATCCTCATCTCCACATGGATTTCAAGGCCATGCAAGCACACTGAGAACATTAACTCAACTCTCTTTTCATTTTCCCAATTAGTGATGACCCATGAAAACAAAAGGACTTAGATAAAACCTAACATCCGTTGGTGACTTGAATCTTATAACTAGGTGTGATAGAAAGTCACCCAACTCATAATTTTAATGTGAAGTCTCGACAACCCTAGTTCCAGACTATCCCAACTCTTCCCAAATAACATGACCCAAGAGAGAGAATCTGACCCCCCTTTGATACCATTTCGTCATGAACTGAATCTGTTCACCATCAAAACAGCACCTGAACTGGCTCTTGTCAAGGCCCTAAGGGTGTTACTGATCCCCATGGGATGGAACAAGTGCCCATTTATTATAAAATGAAATTTGGTAATAATTCACCTGAGATTGTCCACATACAACAACAAGTGAATCCCATAAAACAAATATGGATTTTTCAAACCAAAACATCTTTAACTAAATTTCAGAATTGAATTAAGAAATTTAAGAAAAAGTTTATAGACTATTAAAAAGGAACAAAACCAAAACAACGACAACCAAGAACCTCCTCGTGGAAAGGGGCACCGCCCCTAATCCTTATCCACGACAATGTTCCAAGAAGGACTGCATGAAACTCGATCTATTTTCACTAAAATCTTTACCCAAACCTACGACAAAATAACCTAGTCTACTTTCACCCAAGGGTGTATGTATGGTGGGATAAAAATCCCAATAGTATTACACCACAAAAATATTCCATGTGATGACCATTACAATATAAAATCTTGAATGTTTTGTAAACTAGAAATGTTAGTTATAATTTCTAAAAGATGGCACTTTAAATAAAATCAGCTTTTATGTGGTCTATATTAATAGTAATCAACACATTTAAAAATAATGAAAAAGGTACATAATTTATCTATCCAGACATACTATGTGACTATAGTAAGTATAAAATATCTAATGAGCACTAGAAATGGAAAAACAAGAATTGGAACTAGCTCCATGTGGGTCCTAGGTACCTCTTAATTGAATAAAGTAACAAAACAAATATTTGTTCTCGTGCACATGATCCACTTGTAGGGATCATAACCATAACCTAGTGGTCCCACAATATCATCGCCATCAATGTTATGTTACTGTTTTCATATTCAAACATGCAATGTGAAACATGGGCCAAACCCCATGGGATCACTAGTATACAAGTACACATCAAGCCTCCTAGATACATGGGTTTTCCCTCTTATACTAAAACAAGTTCCACAGGACATGAAATACAATTTTCACATGGAAATTCCACTTCCAATTCACACACACACCAAACAACCCACACACATGTCACATGATCCCTTTTTTCATTCAAATTCATTTTGGAAATCATACTCACACCAAAATTTCCCACAACACATTTCACCTCTCTTTCACACTTCAACAAATCCTTTAAACAATTTTTAAAAACCATTCCAAGATTTCACACATCACATAACATCCCTTTCACATTAAAATATACCATTTCAAAAGTATTCTCCGACCAAAACGGTTTGGCAATAATATTACACCTCATACATAATTCAAAAAATCATTTAAAACCTTCACAAAACAAATCCATGGAGTGTAACCATGTTTTTCCCATAAAATCCATCTAAAAACCAACTTTTAAGATCATAATCATGACAATATCACATCAAACTAGAATTAGAATCCATAACAACATTTAATAAAACTAATCCTTAAATTATAAAACAACCCCAATTAACACAATATGGAATACACACAAAAAATATTCATTTTTTAGAAAAATTCTACTTAAAAACCTATCAATTAACAAATTCTAAAAAATATAATTTTTACAAAATACACAATGGAAGAGAATCCGGATAAAAACACAAATCATGAAAATCTAACTCTTCCAATAATTCTTACACATGGAATAACCAACCATTTGTGTCAAATACTCCAAATAGTTGTGTGAAACATCCTTCGCACCACTACTGCACCACAAGGAAATGAAATCAAGCCCTAATCCACAATATTTATCCAAAATGACACAAAATAACACCCATGGTATGAACCCTAGGAGATGTACATATTAGAACCTCAAGAAATTTTGATAAAATCCTTAGAAAATGGGAGGAACATTAGAGGAAACTCACTTAATTGAGAGATCTCGAAGACATCGTGCCAAATACACCAAAATATGAATCTCCAAGAAACCAAAATCTGTAGGGGAGTGGTTCGTGATCCCCAAGGGGCAGTGTTTCTGGCCTTCAGTGATGGCTTTGGAGCGGGAGACTCCCTCAGGGCGGAAGCTTTCGCGATGCTGAAAGGTATTGAGCTTTGTCACTCGCACAACATTAAGTTAGAATCGATCGAGACCGATTCGGCTATCCTCCATGGATCGCTGCAGGGGAAGTTCCAAATCCCTTGGACCATTGTCTACATTATTCGTAAGTGCAAACGTCTATTGGATCCACAGGTGATTATTAGTCACACATGGCGCGAGGGGAACATGGTGGCTGACTTCCTCGCCTCAGGAATTACTAATGGTGATCGTAATTTTTTGTTTTCCAGGCTGGGGTCTCTTCCACATGCATGTGGTAACTTTGTTAGGGCAGATGCATTGGGTCTCCAATACTTTAGACCTCCTTAGGTTTGTTCTGTGTAGGGATTTTCCCACCTTGAAATAATAAAAAGTTAATGTTGGATGTAGGGAGGCTCGAAGGAGTAATATTATGTCAGGTGGTGACTAAAATGAGGTTAAAATAGTAAAAATATATGGTTTTATGAATGAAACATTTTAAATATTCAAATCTAGGTGTTTTGAGAAAGACTTGTGGGATTTCCATAACTATGGGGTATGTGAGCTCCAAAGGGGAAAACTCGCTAACGGCGGTGAGCCTGAGGTTTTTTTCTTCAAGTGGGAGATAGAATCACCAAAAAAATGTAAAACATCAATGATATATTAAAAATTAAAAATTAAATAATTTAAGGCGGGATATGGGCTTATGGTCTATCCTAATACCTTAGTAAAAAACCCAAATCCATCATTATTATGCATTCCTATGGGGTCCAAATGGATATGGTGTTTTTAATACTTCAGGGTATGACAATTGGGAAGTAGTATTTTTGTAAAATTTTAAATAATTAAGGATTCATAAAAGAAAATAAATTTATTTTTAAATCTGGAATGGGCTCACGGTTTGGACCAAATTTTGAAAACCCGCAATTTCCACCAAAATGCCATGGAAACCCCCAAAACAATGAAAGAGTGGAAATTAAATGAAAAATACCTTTATAGAAGTCATGGTTGTTTCAATCTCCCACTTTGTTCCTTGTAACTAGAAACCATATTATACATATCATACATATTACAATTCTTCGTAACCTATAGAAAGGAAACATATGAAAGGGTAATCCCAAATGCTCAGAAATGTTAAATAAGAGATATAACAACATAACAAGATCATAAGTGTATGAGAATAGGAAAATATACTTTTAAAAACATACACTACTTTTCATAGATCATAACATGAGTCATATAATAAATCATGGTTGTTTATAAGACATGAATCATAATGGAATCAAATAGTACAATATATAGAAGCACAACATTCGTATAATACATGGAATTATATGACATGCATGAATATAGAAAATCATTTCAATCGTAATCAAGTATCATTTTAGAAGATAATATCGTGGAATAGGTTTACTCCCTGAAAAATTAAAGTAGTGAAGGTTCACTCCAAAGACTACCATATTGGAGAAATTCTGTTACTGAACAGTATTCACTAACTATTTCACTTTGTCTTATCTGAAGAGTCATTACCCAATGTGTTAGATGTAGATATAGGTCTCACCCATCACATAAATAATTTTTTTTAAAAACCCACAATATCATAATAAATTAATCATATAAGAACGCATTAAATGAAATGGGATTCATAAAAATTCCATCATAGAATAACCAAGTAAAAGAAATATATTTCATAAAAAACACATAAGTTAATCATAAAAAATCCCATGGAAAAGGAATGGGTTTCATGAAAATCATGTCATAATAACAATACTCCATATTAAAAAATAATACTTAAATTATTCTTTGAAAATATCCCTAGTAAAAATTATGTTACATAAATGGATTTTATATTACATGGAAAATTACTTTGAAATATCACTTTTAACATTTCAAAAAGAAAATAACATCTATATTTTGAAAATAATTTTTAAAATAACAATATTTATAAAATATTATATATAGTTATTTTTAAAATACCCTTGGAAATATGTTAAATAATCCTTAAAATAATGATTTGTCCTAGTGAAAAAAAATTCTTTTTCATATCAATTAAAATAATTATTCCAGAAAAATTTTCAGTAGAAACTCAGAAAAACTTTGTATAGAAAATTACAAGATGATTCATTTTAAAATTTTAAATTTAAAACATAGGTAAAATTTACTTTAACCAATACTATTATATTTTTAAAAACAACTTGAATTTTTTTAGAAAAAATTGATATGGAATAAAAACCATTTTCAACCGAGGAGAGATATAAATTCAATTTTCCCTTAAAAACATTTTTTGATCTAATTATTAAATAAATTAAAGAAAATGAATGTAAAACTTGTATTATAATGATATAAATATATATTTTTTGCAACCAAATAATTGAGTTTATTGAGAGGTAGATCATAATAGTTTAACATTGTAATCTTAATGACAAATAATTTTGATAAACGATGACATTGAAACATAAATATTTTACCAATTTTGTAACTCATGGATCATAAAACCCATAAAATAATAACACAAAATGAAACTGAAATTATAATTAAGATAATTATATTCATGATATAAATTTTTAAAGGGTATGTATATACAACCTAGACGTAATGAGCGGTGAATATGGTGTATGTATCCTTGAAAATAAAATTCACACTATAAATGTGTTTCAATATTTCTCAATTTCATTCATACACATTTGAATATATTATATAATAATTATTGGTTTATTATATATTTTTTACAGAACTATAATCACATATATCAAACCATATAATATTTACTTATGACATTGTATTGCCCTTTTATTAACAATTCATTGTTTAAATTGTTCTGTAGGTAATAACTGCATCATTTTTTGTGTATTTTTTGGTTGTTTTTTTCATTTTCTTATCCCTATTCCATTATCTCAAGATTTTAAAACATGAAATAAATGTCATATATATTTATTATATATGTATTTATATTAAAATTTAATATTTAGGGATTTAAAATTAATTACACTATTCATTGTGACGGTAGGTCGTATGTTCGCATAATGTTGTTTCCATTTTCTTGATTAATGGAATAAATGGAATATAAGTAATGTATAAAATATTTTGAATAATTTTTATGTGATATATATCACATATATTTATTAAATTTATCCTTATTACTATACATTTAAGCCTTAAGTGATAAATGAATTCCATCGCTTCACGAGTCTGTAGTTTGTTGTACACACGAGCGACGTTATTATATTCTCATGGAAAGGAATGTAAGAAGTGATATGTTATATTAAAATTTAATAAGAATAAATATGTAATAAATATAACATATAATCCTCTAATTCATCATTTTCTATATCTTTGAGGCACGATGATGCTAAACTAATCACATTGGTTCATTAGGCAGTACTCAGCCGTAGACATGATAGACAATTTTATTTCTCAAATGATGGAATATAAGATATATTTTAGTCTGTAAATTAATATAATAATTTATAATTAAATGTAACATATGGATTTCATTATATAAACTTTTTTAAGAATATTTTAATGAGTTATTGGATGAAATAAAATGAAAACACATAGTTATGAAAAATATACATATTATTCGAAGGACACCATTAGGGTTACACCTAAATCCATTCATTGATGTATTAATAAAACAAATAAGGCCTCTATGATCTGTGATGGGATTTAGGGAATTTATTTTGTATGCTCAGTGTCTAACAAAAGGTTTTTATATGTGTCTTGATGATATTTGGGAGGGATCCCATTCATATGTGTGGGAGAGAACAGACCTAGAATTTTAAAAATTAAAATGGGGTAACCACGATTTAAAAATGGGAAAATGCTCTACTATAGCTCATTTTCACACTATAGAAGATATATTGTCACAATATGACCATAAAATGTGAGTTTAAAATTTTTTTAGTTCATTTTTTAACCATATCATTTTAGGTTAACCGCCCAAAAATTAGTTTTAACTATATCTAATGATTTAATTGTTATAGTTTTTACAATTAATTTTCACCAATAATTAAGTAATTCTTATTATATAATTTTAACTGTGATTATTCAAAATATGGAATCTATTTTTCCAAATTCTATTCACATATTTGTAAAATTTTAAATTAAAATTAAACCTGCAATGGTGATGGAAAACCAGTTTTACAAAGAGAACATTTACATAAATATAGAATGTTTTAATATCAAAATTAAATATGAAATTATTTAAAATGAAAATAATGAGTTAATAAATACATAATTTAACTATTTTTAAATTTATATACATATATCTATATAAAATTTATCTTGTAAATTCATTAATTGAAAATTTAATTTTTAATGAATATTAATGTGTTTTTACTATTCATTAGAAAATTTACCTTCTATTTAAATTTTTCCAAAATTAACTCAATGATAATGTTTAGGTATACATTTTAAAAATAAAGATTATTTTTTGAAATAAATTTTACAGAATTGAAATGAAATGATAATAATTATTTTTTTCACAAAAATAAATGAAACATTTTTTGAGAATGTAGTATTTTTTAAACGTATATAGATTTTACTAAAAATAATTTAATTACATATAAATATATTTTATTGATCTAAAACCATTATACATAATTTTAAAAATCTATTTATTTCGATTAATTCCATCATTTCTAAAATCTATGTTATAAAGGTAATGTTTAAATAATAATATTAATATCATATCGGATTTTGAAAAACTCAATGTGGTGGGTAATGAAACCTATCAAAGAAATATAAATTATTTAAAAACTTATTTCCTAAAAACCCATACTATTAATAGATACCCCTTTAAAATTAATTTCTTCATAACAATTCATCACTTTGATACAAACAAATGGGGATAGGTTTTCCTCATCATATCCTCAGTTTCCAAGATAGATTAATCAAATTAGTAGTTTCACCACAAAACTTTGACCGGGTCAATGGTATTATTTCATATCACATTATTTCTATGAACTAGAATCTCTACTGATTATTCCTCATAAAAAGTTTCCTAATCTTGTGATATTACATGTGAGTTTAGTTTATGTGAAGGGTCTTGTATATACATTCTCAAGAGATATACATGGAACATATCATGTACTTGAGAGATTTCATTCAAATATTTACATGATAAGAAACCATAACTACCTTTAAATTAATTTCAAATGGTAAAATAGACTTAGGCATTGACTTTCATTTCTTCTTGATTTAAATATTCTTATTCCATGGAGAAATTCAAATAAAATCATACTCAACAACATCATTTACCAGATCACTCCAATGATTTTCAGTATAACTTTTCTATCAACTCTAAGAAGCATTTATTGGATTTTGAATGGATTTAAATTTTTATACTATTTTTCGTGACAGATCATGTCCCAATATCATTCATTATATAATTTTATCCCAAAAACTTATATTTATACATATCTTTCCAAAGATGGATTCATAAGAATTCGTATGAATATATAAATAAAACCAATTATTGTATAAAAACTCAACTAGATGAAGGTGATGATACCAACCTATTTTGAAATCCCTAAAACAATATATGAATATACCATCTAAGGATTAAGTTTTTCTCTTACAACAAACATTTTATTTAAGATTATTTATAGTTCTAAAACTCAATTTTTTATCCATGACTTGCTGATGACATCAGTTGATCATTGATATAAACCACTAATATCAATAAGATAAAATATAATGTGGTACATCATAGAAAAATACCACATACTTAATGTATATCATGGAAGGATGATCCATAGAAAAATCATCTTTGATTGTGATGGAGTGTGATCATTTTGTAAGGTGGTCGA
Organism: Viscum album; assembly: GCA_963277665.1. Taxonomy (NCBI): domain Eukaryota; kingdom Viridiplantae; phylum Streptophyta; class Magnoliopsida; order Santalales; family Viscaceae; genus Viscum; species Viscum album. The sequence continues at coordinate 830,907,983 of OY728153.1, read as the reverse complement.
CTACATCCCAAATAGAATTATGCCCTTTTGAAATTTTGGGGATTCTAATGACAAAATCGATGGAGGTGTTTTAACATTTATATTTTGATATGGGTATTGGTTATATCATCCATTTATAATTTTTTATCTGAGCCTTAGTATAATGACATACCAAGAACCAAGATAAAAATATTAAAAAATCTCTCTTCCAGCCATCCCACGAGAATTACTATTTCAAATATCTATTCATTATTATACTTCCCAGATGAATAGAGAATGAATAACTATAAGAATTACCCAAAATTCCATCCATTAAATACATTATTGATTTAACAAAATCATGGATATAGAGCCTTATAATTCTATTACAATAAACAATAAACTCAAGAACACTTTTCAACATCTTTTTCAACTCTACATCATCCTTTTATGCCTAATTAATCTTCTCCTATATTGATTGGTGAACACCTATTAGAGAAGGTAATATTTCCCCTTTATTAATGATTTCCATTTCCATCCTTTAAATAATCAATAAATATTGGATCTTTGTGATCATTATAATTGATATTCTAGCATGACCCTTTCAACTCAAATTGTCAGCTACCTTATTTTCTTTCCCATAGTGGTAATGTATTGTGCATTCATAGTATTTAATAAGATCTAACCATCTTATCTAGTAAATTATCAATTCAATCTCTGTGAATATATACATGAAATATTCATATTCAATATATATATTTATCTTTATATATATAACAACATTTTTCATAAAGATAAGGCCTTCTTATCATTAATGAAAAAAACATCCGCTAAATCCAAATTATGATTTGGGAAATTCATCCAATGAACCTTAAATTTTTAGAAGGTATAAGAAATAACAATGTAATTATACATGTGAATATATGCAATATATTCTTCAATTCATTATCATATACCAAAAACACTTCTCTACTCTTGGGTAATGTCTATATAGACGCACTGACTAACCTTATTTTTAGTTCCATAGAATATTTCTCACATTCATCTGTCTATATGAACTAACATACCATCTGAGTTAATATAGTGACTGGATTATATAGTTAGGATAAATTCTTCACATACCATAGAAAATAAATAGACAATTAATGAATTCTTTGGATCATAAATAATATGATCGCATTATACCATTATTTAATAGCCTCTATCTTGGTTAGATCCACCAATATACCATCACATGAAATTTTATGACCTAAAAATTTAACATGTTGTAGCCATAATTCAAACATATATACTTTACATTTATTTTCACCATCCTTAGGTTCTTCAAAAAATTGTCAAGTTATCATCCTACTCTTCCATTCACATTGAATATATAAGAATATCATCTATAAAGACAACAAAAAACTGATCATGCTAATCACTAATGACTATATTCATTTAATTCATGAAGATATGAGGGGGTGAATTAGTAAGACCAATTGGCATCATTATATATTGATATATCCCTTACCATTTATGGAAGGTTTTTTTGTGTATATCTTTATTATTGAACCCCATTTTATGATATCGAAAATGAATTTTAATATATGAGAAATATTGATCTATGTTTAATTGGTCAACCAAATCATCCTTACGAGGTACAAGATTCTTGTTTTTGATTTTGATCTTATTGATTTCTTGATAATCAATGAATAGTCTTGTCGATCCATATTTATTCTTATAAAAAATTATTGGTTCACCTAATGGTGACACGCTTGAAAAAATGAATAACTTTTCAATATTCTAAAGGACTTTCTTATTCAATTGATAAAATATAATATGGGACAAACTATATTAGGACATTGAAATAATTCTAGAAAATTTTACGAGTTCTATTGAGAATTATAATTCATGATTTAGTGGAAGAATAAGAATATATTACAAACAATATGAAAAAAAATCAAAAAATAGGATTATCATAAATGTTGAGTTAATCACCCAACATATTTATAATCTTCCATTTTTTTGAGAATCTAGTACCATAAATTTTTTTTTGATCTCTATATAAAGGTCATATATATCATTGTAATAAGAGATGATCATAGGATCATTTAGAATATCAAATGTGACATCCCTTCCTTGTAAATTTAAGTGGGATTTATATAATCAATGTCAATCAATATGAATGATAATATCAAAATCAACTACAAGAATAATAATGAGGTTTTTAAGAAGCACATTCCCATGAAATTCAACTGGAGAAGAATTATATTTTTAAGTTGTGAAAATTATACCATTACCTGTATTCAATCCTAATTCAACATGAAATTGTTTGGGATAACAATTAATATTTATATATATATATATATTTAATTATATAATGGAATTTATGTTACTAATATCAAATATGATACTAAAATTTTTGAGCATACCTTCCACCATCCCAAATTCACTATTCTATCTTCAATGCAATACTAAAACAAAAATGTATTCCATGACCATCACGCATCATATATTTATAATATGTATAATTATTGAAAAATTATTTTCAATATATTACACTATATATTTAGAATTGGTTATTCATGGTCATTATTCAAATTCATTATAATGGTTCATAAAGAGTCCATGAATTTCTTATTCATATCCCTGGGGAGTGTCCAAATATTTTTATGTAAAGGCTCATCTTCATGAACCTGGGGATGATAATATATATCTCAATGCACCATTTTCTGAGTCATTCCCACCAAGGAGAAACTATTCCTGATCCACATCCACTTATAGTATCCAGAAAGGGATGTAAATTCATGGAAACCACTATCTCTAACCTTAACCTAAATTCATGGATATTTTCCTAAACAAAGTCTTAGATTATGAATTATCCATAGACATATTCCTGCAGATCGAACTAAATATTTCTCAAATTAGTTTTCAAATATTAACTAAACCATTCTCTAATACGAACTATATAGAACCAGACATTCCATAAAAAGATATTATATATTAGTAGAGGAATATTAAATACGTTACATAATGATGCAATATAGAATTGTATGGGTCTAGTTCCTTCAGAAACCTGGATATATAGAAAATGTTTCATAAGTGAACTAAATATTTTCCAATATGTTCTTAATAAAGAAAATATTTATTATACATATAAAACATAATAACTTTCCTCATAACTTATGGAATGGAAACATAAGAAAGGCTCAGCTAAGATACTATGTAAGTCTAAACATGGAGGATTTCAACATAACATGAGAATAAGGGTATGATAATATGAGAATAACATTTAAAAACATACCGTACATATCATATATCATTAATAAGAGTCATGGAATAATTCAAGGAAGTTCTTAAGACTTGAATCATAAGGGAATCAAATAACATATGTTATGGAAGCATAACATTGGAATATGACATATAAATTTGGCTTTCTCATAAGCATAGAAAATCATTTTCATAAGAGTTAAGGATCATTTCCAAGGCTATCATAGTGGAATGGGATCACTCTAGAAACTATTATAGTAATCAATGTTCACACCAATTATTATCAGAATGGAAAAATCCCCTTATTGAATAAGGTTCACTCCCAATTACTATCCTCTTTCTCTCATGAGGTATCAATAATTACCCAATTCATTGATTGGGAATATAGGTTCCACCCATCACATAAATAGAGTCATAAATATTTATGGCACAATATCATGAAACATTTATCATATTAGAAGCCATGAAAGTAAAAGGGTTTCATTAAACATTCATAATTCCATAGCATGTGGAAAATAAATGATTTTCATAATCATGTAATTATTTCATAAAAATAAAAATACGAGGGAAAGGAATGAGTTTCATCAAAATATTTTCATAATAATCATAAAAAATATAGATAACTAATAAGGATGGTATTATTGAAAAACAACCTTATAAAATATTATGTTATGTCATGGGATGTCATCTAAGATGTAAAATGATTTGGAAAGTTCACTTGATACATTTCTTGAAGAAAATAACCAATCAATTTTGAAAATCACTTCTAAAATACAAATATTTCAAAAATATTATGGATGAAATTATATTTTAATATTAACTTGGGAAAATGTCAATTAAAATTCAAAAATAATTATGGTCAAGAAGGATGAAAATTTCTTTCATGTCAAATATGTGAATATAAGGATTCCATTAACATTTTTGGTAAAAATTAAAAATAACTTCGTTTGTGAAACGAAAATAATATTCCATTTGAAAGAAATCTCAATTGAAATATGAGTAAAAATTACATTAAAATATCATAGGATATTTTTGAAATCATATATAAAAAAGTTTACTATTGCATGTATATTAATGAAAACTGATTTTTGACCTAAAGGATAAATAAAGTATATTTTTCATTACAATTATATATATATATATATATTAAGTAATTGAAGAGATAAAAATTAAGGAAAACACTAATTCTAAATAAATATAAATAAGATAATAAAATTCACGAGTTTATTGGCTGGTAGATCATAATATTTCAAAAAAGGAAAATTAATCATAAAAAATCACAAAAAATGAAATTGTAACATAAAACAATAACAACTTTGGTTACTCATAGATCATATTCCCCATGAAATAATAAAATCAAAATGGATCTTTTAATAGTTGAAATAAAATAATGTAGTTTTCAATAAAAATAGAACCTTTTCGCATTCAACGAAAAAGTATTCCTTTCAAAAAATTCTCAAATATTCATTATAAGATAATTTTGAAATTATCATTTGAATAATTAATTTAACTTCATAAAATATATTTTCAAAAATATGTAGAAACTAATTTTTAAATAAGTTTCAAAAATATGATGAAATTATTTTTATAAAAATTATATTTTACGTATAAAATTGAATTTTTTATATCTAATTCCTAGAAAAATTATGAAATGAATGATACAACCTTTGATTGAATATAAAATATATTTATTCATTAAAATTATTCAATTATAGGTATTAGTTTAATTTTTTATTATAAAAGATCATTTAGTGTTTAAAAACAAATTTTCAGGAAAACATTTCTCTTACATCAAACTAATTGTTATTTTCATTAATAATTTATTTATAACTAATGAATTTATTTTCAAAATTCATAAACCATATTATTTTAATAATTTATTTATTCCTTTTGATACCCACCATTATAATTCAAAGGTTTTAATGATATACTATTTGGTGGTTCTTTTAGGCTTGAGGTTGTGTGTATCGTAAGTTATCAAAGGGAATAAATTTATTTGAAATTAAATATATTATAATGTATAAGGGATTTACATTCTTCCATCATTAATAAATAATTCCTAAAAATTTCAACAATATCACCTAATGAATAGATATGAACAATTATTCATCATAATTTCATTATATTCCCATGTCTATTCATCTATATTATGATTTCACCAAAGTACCATTACCAACTGAAATATCTTCATTGCCAAAACTAATTACCTAGATTCCAATATCTGGATATTCTCATTAAAATAATATAGCTCGTGATCTAATTGTTATGTGGTGATCACTTGTATTGGGCCTAGAATTTAATTCCTTAATAATGATATATGGAACAAATCATGCACTTAAAAAAGGATTAGGGGAATTTCTAATTGGTAAGCCATATATACAATTAATTTTAGGACATAAAAATGTCGAATGTACTTGGAGATTTGTTTCCCTTTCTTACCAAACCATATAAAACCCTTACATAGAGATAATTTGAATAAAAAATTATATCCCATAGGGAATTACAAATCATTTCTATAGTTATCAATATATCTCTTATGCCCACTTTGATCTTCGTTGATACAATTTTAATTTTTTTACCTTTTCTCTTGTCTCCTCTAAGTGTTTTGGGACAAGAAACTTCCTTTCACCATATTTATCCAAACATGTAGGAGTATGACATCTCTTTCCATATAATTATTCCTACTAAAAAAATTTAAAAATTGAATAGAAGATGTTGTAATTTTAGAAATCTACCAATGGTAAATATAGATCCCACCTACCTTTAATATAATTACTCTGCCATAAAACATTACATAATCTTGAATTAAATGAAAAATTAACATTGAGGATATTTTCAGGATAACAGTTTTAGAGAGATAGGACATACCTATTACATTACATCTCAGAAATTACAAAGTAGACACTTATACTCAGTTTCCATTTTTAAAAAAAATAAAAACTCTTTAAAAAATAGTCATGTCCAGTTCAATGTTTTAGACAGCCTGACATTCCCTTGAATCCATGACCCTATTCATCTTTAAGTCCTGTGAAAAAACATTTTGAAACTTGGGATGAGCATATAAAGATCAGTAAGGGTTATAAAACAAAGAAAGAAAACATTAGTTCATCAATACATACATAACATAAGCTCTTTTACATACCTCATGAATTTATAATATTTATAAATCACAAATAGAAAACATAAATCATAAAGGTAATTTTTTCCATCTATATCATACTTATATTGTAGCTATCATAGCTACGTAGGGAGTTACGTTGGAATACGCATCACTGTATATTCCCAAAATCTCTTAGGAGAAAAATTCACGTTTACCTCTATCACGTTACCCAATCTATTAGAGGGTAATTTTGGTATCACCCTCCCTAGTATTATCATGGAACCACTCATATATGTAAAAGATTCCCAAGAACAATAACATATTCATAGCACATAAAACATACATAAAGGAAAGATAACATTTCCAAATTTGAATCATAATATAACATTTAAATATTTTAAAATAATAAATCCATTTTCAATAACAATTTCAATACCAATATACATAAAAAGAGAAAATTGTATTTACTTGCCTTTAAAAAACATTGTTTCCTATTAAGGAAGCCAAAGATCATATAATACTCACAGCAGCATAAAGTTCTTGTCACCGCATACATCGAAAAAAAAACATTCATTTTTTCATTTAGTAAAACTATTCTTAGAAAAATATCCACTTTTATTAAAAGTAATAGTCAAAGGGGTTTATATACCCTATAAAATAATGTAGTGTATAAAACAAAATATGCCTCAGTGAATGGATATTGAGAAGAAGTCCCTTACCTCGTGTCTGACTTGACCCATTTATTCTTTAATCTCATAAATAATAAAATAAGGTTAATTTATACTTGATTAATAACCATTTTCAAGTTTATTACTCATTTTATATAAGTTATTACCATGTTATAAACATTATATATTTATTTAAGTTAATAACGGTCATTTTTTCGATATTTGGTACTTGAGTCAAAATTGAACTTCTTATATTTACCTGTATTCTATGTGGTCAAAATTCCATGATATAAAATATGATATTAATGATTCAGATATCATATATATCATATATATCCACTATATACATGTATTTATAATAGTACATAACACTTAGAGGTATGAAATGAAATGCACTGTTCATGGAGATGGTAATCCATAAGCGCGCATAAACACTACTTATATTTCTATTTCATATTTTAATTGAATTAAAAAATAATGATACATAGTTATATTATAATTCCAGTATAATATCATATATAATATCATTAATTGAATCATTTATACATCCCAAATTTGGAATTAACGAGTCATATCACTCTAAGGGGGAGGTATTTCGTACATCCTCAAATGAAATTATCTCATTTACCCATATCGGAAACCATAAATGTATGCTATAAATGGAATATACTGAAGCATAAAAAAACCAAAACATAATATATATCATACCATCATAATGGCCACCATGAGATGTGGTAGGAGATAATTGAAAAATCATCATTTCATGATGCGTTAATTTTTCATCCACAGAAACAGTATGTTCCTTACCCATTAGATGGAGGCGTGTGAAAGTGTAGTTTGAATTATTATCATAAAAATTACCTAGTATATATATTATACTAGTTTTTTTATAAAATAAAGGAATAAAAATATTTTAGGGGTTGGAGAAGTAAAATAAAATAAAAGAATTTAAGACAAATTGTTACCATTACTTCGGGTAACGTCCTTTGGGTTGAACCAAAAGGACTTCATGAAGTACCTTCTACCTGAGTTAAGGCTTATAGGTGGAATAGAGGGAACCTTAGATATTATTTGGGAATTGTATGGATGATACAAGTTTATTGATAGGTGTGAGGATTTGTTAGAGGTGAGGGCTTTTTTTAAAGGGGGGGGAGGGTATCTTTAGGAAAGTGTGAAAATATTATTTAATTATATACAGATTTTCGGTTTCTAAAAGTCCAAAACATATTATAGTATAAGATAAGATGACTCATGGTGGAAATAAAACAATCCAATAATAATTGGACAGGTTTTGGATATTAATTTAATCATTATAATCTTATTTATTTAAATCATTTATTAATGAGATAAACACTACATCATTATTGTGTCATATATAATTTTAATTATTTGATGTTTAAAAATTATAAAAAAAATACCATGATATAGGAAATCGTTTTATATTTCCAAAAAATATTTATAGTCGAAATGATAACTTATATAACCCTATGTAAAAATTAATTTACTAAACGACATTTGTTTATGTCATTATTGTATTTAAATAAAATTAATTAATATAAAGTGTCACTATCACTCCCAAGTGGCTCCATGGGGACCCAAAATCTACCCAAGGATTCCCATGGTATGATAGGTATCATTGAATAGTATTAGGACACATGTTAGGAAAATTTTATATCATTATAATAATACTTTTTACCCTTATTTACCAGATTTACCATTTAACCATGATAAAGAAAATATTTGCTGAAATAAATATTCATAATGACTTAAATTGAAATTTACTTATTTAAAAAAATTTGACCTCATAATTCCAAATATGGAATCCTTTTTTCCATATTAAAAAAAATTTGGAAACAATTAATTTAAATTTAATTCCCACAGTCAAAACAAAAGGTGTGTTTTTAAGAAATAATAACTATCAAAAGATTGACACATATTTATGTCCAATTTTAAAGTGAAAATACTTACATTGACCAACATTGGATTAAATAGTAAAAATATAATATAATTATATTTTAAAACCAAATACAAAAATAATCTAACCATATAAATAAATTATATTAAAATGGATTTTTGAATTAAAATACAGTATTTTTCACTATTCATTAAGAAATGAATTTAATAAGAAAAATACCAAAATTTTACCCAAAGTGAATTTTGATGTCCCGATTCTAAATAAGAATTTTATTTTGTCTAATATAACATATATAAGTGACAAAAAATATATTTAAATAGGGTTCTCTATCAAAAGGCAGTAAATCAATCTTTTAAAGTAAATTATGCTTAAAATTTGATTCATTCACATTTTAAGCCTCTAACTTTTATTGGATAAATATGAAAACATTTAACAAAAATGTATAATCATAATTTAGTTATTTATGTTCATTCTTTCCAATACAAAGACAAGGCATTAACTACCATTTTAAATAATAATATTATATTATTATTGTGCAACGTAAGATTTTAGAGAAACCCGTTGTTGTGTATCAGGTACGCCATCGAACATAGCAACCCCTTTAAAGTAAAATTAATAATTAATTAAAAAATATTAATAAATATGAAAAGATCATATTTCTTTATTTACCTGGGATGTTACATCCTTCCCCCTTGTTGGAAATTGTGTCCTCACAATTTTATTCACTTATCAAATCAATGGGGGTATTTATCTCTCATAGCATTTTCAGATTCCCACGTTTCCTCTTCAACTATATGGTTTTTCCAAGAAAAAACATATACTTGAGGAATTATATTATTTTACAACGCTTTATATCTTTGATCAGGAATCTGGATTGGTTGTTCCTCTTAAGAGATATTCTCTTCAAAATAAACTACCCCTACACTCAAAACATGATACGGATCTGGAATATACATTATCCACATTGAAAAGTGAACAAAATTATGTACCTGGGATAAATTTGGAGCTAATTCCACTTTGTATGCAACCGATCCAACTTTCTCTAGGATTTTATAAGGTCCAATGAACCTCAGAATGAACTTTCCCTTCTTACCAAACTGCCTCACACTTTTCCATAGAGAATCTTTGAGAAAGACATGATCCCCAACCTCAAAATAAAGATCCTTCCATCATTTACTTGATCCAAAAAAGTAGAATATTGACATTGCTTCCCATATAGTTATTCAAATGGGGCCATCTGTATACAAGAATGAAAACTGTTATTATAAGGAAATTCAAGCGAAGATAGATGGTGATCCCAACTTCTCGGGTAATCCATCGAACAAGACCATAATATATCCTCCAATGTCTAAATTTTTAGTTTTGACTGCACATCTAATTGAGGATGAAAATATGTACTAAAATTTCATTTAATACCTAGTGTCTTATGAAGGCCTTTCCAAAAGTTGGAAGTAATCATGTGATCACAATCAGATATAATGGAGAGTGGAACACCATACAACCTGACGGTCTATTTTACATACAACTGGTAAAGTTGATCAAGATTCAAAGTATCTCAAATAGAAAGGAAATGAGAAGGATTTGTCAATCGATCAATAATAACCCAGATTTCATTATTATCTCGAGATGTCTATTTTAATCCCACAACGAAGTCCATAGATTATTTTCCCATTTCCACTCTGGCACCGGTAAAGGTTGAAGCATCCCTTTTAGTAACTGTTTCCCTTCTTTAACCTGCTGACAAGTCAAACACTTCATAGTAAAATTGGAAAAATCTCGTTTCATTCAATAACACTAGTAATACTCTTGGTGATCTCTATACATCATAGTACTGCCAGGATGAACTGAAAACGGAGAACTATGAGCCTCACATAACAACTCATTATTCAACTGTGAATTACAAGGAACACATAATCTCTTTCTAAATCACAAAACATATTAATTATCAATGTTAAAATTAGGCAACATACCCTTATGAAAAAACTCTACCTATTTCTACAAATCATTGAATTTTTTCGGCGCTTGCTTAATTCTGTCTAATAAAGATGATCTCACTGACAACTAAAAAAACAAAATAATTTCATGCACCAACAACATCTATTACAAAGTTAATTAAATCCGAACCAAAGGATCTCATTCCAAATGTATCATGGCTAATGAACCATTCCTTTTTCGATTCAATTCATCAACCACTTTATTTGCTTTTCCTGGATGGTAATAGATTGTGCAATCATAATCCTTGATTAATTCCAACCATCTCCTTTGTCTCCTGTTCAATTCCTTCTAAGTGAATATATACTTCAATATTTTTAGGTCACTACATATTTCACATTTTACTCCATAAAAATGATGCCTCAAAATTTTTAAATCAAATACAACAGCAGCTAATTCCAAATCATGTGTAGGGTAATTTAACTCATGAGGTTTCAACAGACATGAAGTGTAAGCAATTACCTGATCCTTTGGCATAACGATATAGCCATGTCCTTTCAATGAATCATCACTATAGATAACAAACTCACCATTTCTGGAAGGTAGTGCCATAACTGGAGCATTCACCAATCTTCTTTTCAATTCTTGAAAACCATCATCACATTCTTTTCTCCAAAAGGACATAACACCTTTTCAAGTTATCTTAGTCCTTGGACTAGATAACCGTGAAAAATTTCAAAAAATGTCAAGTAATAACCTACCTAATCAAGACAACTAAGAATCTAGGTTATATTTTTGGGTCTTGGCCATTCTTCAACAAATTTTTTTTTAACAAGATCAACAGTTATGCAATTTTTTAAAGCAATGAGACCAAGGAAGAAATTTACTGTAACCAAAACTCACACTTACTGAATTTCCCAAAGAGTTTCTTTTCTTTTAAGATTTACATAACAACCCTTAAATGATTTTCATGCTTCACATTACTTTGTGAATTAAAAAATATCATCAATGAACACAACCACAAACATATCCAAGAACTCACGGAATATTCTATTCCAACAATCCATGAATATAGTAGGTTCATTGGTTTAACCAAAAGGCAAAACTAAATATTCATAATGGCCATATCTAATACAACACGTGGTCTTTGGAATGTCTGTTTCCTTTACTTTCAACTGATGGTACCCCGACCTCAAGTCATTCTTCGAAAAATACTGAGATCTTTGGATATGATCAAACAAATCATTGATATGAGGCAAATGATACTTTTTCTTAATAGTGATGTTATATAATTGTTAATAATCAATGAAAAGTCTCATTGTACGATCTTTCTTTTTAGAAAACATGACAGGAGCACCCCATGGTGATGTGATGCGTCGAATGAAACCTTTATCTAATAACTCTTGCAATTTCTTCTTCAACTCCAAAAGTTCAATTTTAGCCATTCAATAAAGGGGTCTGGAAATTGGCTTGGCATCAGGAACTATGTTAATAGTTAATTCATCTTCCCGATCATGTATTCTACTAGGAAACTCATCAGGGAAAACATCAAGTTACTCATTTACAACTGGAACATCATTAATTTGAACAGTTCCTTTATTTTCAACAATATTTGCAAGGTAATATTCATTTCCATTTTTTACTAGTTTCTCAGCTTCCAGATGTGTTATCAATATTAAGGGTTCATTCTTGTACACAAACTGAAAAACATTTCTATAAATAAACATCTTTAGCTCAGCATTCAATCTTAGCATGATAAATAGAAATCCAATCCATACCCAAAACAACATCGAACTCTACTAGAGGAAAAAAAATAAGGTTTGCTGGTAGATTCTTCCTGCACACAAGAACCAGACGGTTCTTATAATTTCTTTTAGTATCAACATTTCCTCAATGTGTTTTTACCCTATGTTTAGGATTCATATCTTGAGATGGAATTACCAATTTACTAGAAAACTTCATAGAAATTAATGAATGTGTAGACCCCAAATCAAATAACACTTTGTCATAATATAAAAAAATAGATAGTGTACCTGATAATACTTCATTCGATGGACCAAAAACTGCTAAAGTATTTGAAAAGGATTTCACCAAACCTTTCTTCTTGTAGTATGGCTACTTTCCCTCAGTTGAGTTCTTCATTGCACACTTATTTTCATAATGACCCATTTCATTGCACTTACAAAAATTTAATAACTATAAATCAGATTTTTATTACCATTAACCTGATCTTTTTTAGTGTAATTACTTGCTTTATGTCTCATTTTACCACATCAGTAGCACTTACTAGAATTAAAAATATATTCCCTAGCGTGCTTTTTACTACAATTTTCACAAACTGTAAACTTAATTTTCTTACCATTAGACATTTTTGAGGAGTTCTTACCTTTTTCCTGCCACCTCAACCTCTTATTTTGTTATTTTTCAAACAATACCTAATCATTAGAAAACTCCATTTCCACCTTCTCTGCACATCGAAAAAGTTTTTCATAACTTATGAACTCACGAGAAGCTAAATCACTTTGATACATTGGCTTTAATCATAAGTAAAAAATGGTTGATTTTACTATCATGATCTCCTATGACATTTGGAGCATACCTTGTTAGTCGAGTGAATTTTTCTTTGTACGAAACCATTGAATCTTCCTCCTACCTCAATTCCAGGAATTGTTTTTACATCCTAAGATAAACCACCTTAGGAAAATATTTCTCAAGAAACATACCTTTGAATTCAGCCCAATCAAGAGCATCAATCTCCTCAGTATCCTTGGTATTTTTTAAAATCGACCACCACTGATCAACTTCAGCTTCAAAATAGTAAACAACGAGACTAACCTTTTGATGTTATGAACACCCCATAACATTTAGAATATTTTCCAGTGCTTCAATCCAACTTTCAGCTAGCACAGGGTCAAATGATCCTCTTAAATATGGGGGATGTTGCCTCATTAAAGTCCCCACTACTGACACGTTCCTCTGTGGTTGATTTGGCTGATCTCGTGCATTGATACCACCACCATTTATAGCCAGAGTCAACTGTTCCATCACTGTAACAAACTGTTCAGTTCTGATTCCGACCATCTCAGGTTGATGATTTGGAAGGTTGTCATCCTCTTTATGGAATCCCAACATAGCTGCCCTATTTCCTCTGTAGAAAACTATTCTGAACAGAGAGATATCTTAGGCGAAACAACATGGTAATCTATAAATTCTATCATTTCAAAATTAACATAAATTAGTTTATGGATATTAATTTAACAATACCCTAACACCTAAAGTTATTTAAACCGACCTCTGATACCAACTATATGGACCCGACAATAAATGTTTACATAATCTGGATCTAAATGAATAATTCACATTGAGGATATTTTCAGGTTTAGAGTTTTAGAGAGTTAAGCCATAATTTTTACATTACATCTTAAAAAAAGTAGACACTTCAACTCAGTTTCCATTTTATCATAAAATAAAAACTCTTTAAAAAAAGAGTCAGGCCCAGTTCCATGTTTTAGATAGCATGAATTTCCCTTTATCCCATCATCGACCCTATTCATCTTTAAGTCCTGTCAAAAAACATTTCAAAATGTGGGATGAGTGTAACAAGCTCAGTAAGGGTTATAAAAAAATGAAAGAAAAAATTAGTTCGTCAATACATACATAACATAATCTCTTTAACATACCTCATGAAATCATAAGATTTATGAATCACACATAGAAAACAAAAATCATAAAGGTAACATGTGGCATCATTATCATACTTACGTTGTAGCTATCACAGCTATGTAGGGAGATACACTGGAATACCCATCACAGTATATTCCCTAATTATCTTAGGAGAAACATTCACGTTTACCTCTGTCACATTACCCAATGCATTAGAGGGCTATCTTAGGCTCACCAGACCTAGGATTATCACAGAACCACATGTATACATAAACAATGCCCAAGAACCATAACATATTCATATCACATAAAACAAAAATAAAAGAAATAAAAAAATTACACATTTCAATCAAAATATATCATTTAAATATATTGAAATAATAAATCCATTATAAATACCATTTCCAATACCAAAATACTTAAAAAGAGTAAATTCTATTCACTTTACTTTTAAAAACATTACATCTTGTTAAGGAATCCAAAAATCAAATAATACTCACAGCGACAGAAAGGTCGTTTTCACCGCATACATTGAAAAAAATATATTCTTTTTGTCTTTTAGTAATACGATTAGTTGAAAAATATTCATTTTAAATAAAATTAAATGCCAAATGGGTTTATACAATGTAGTGTATACAACAAAATATGCCTCATTGAAAGATGATTAAGATGAAGTCCCTTACCTCATGTCCGACTTGACCCGTTCGTTCTTGAATCTCCTTCATTAAATAACTAAAGTTAATTCCAACATTCTTAAGGACCTTTTCAACTTTATTATTCCTTTTATATCAACTATTAACAAGTAATAAACATTTTGTAATCATTTAAGTTAATAACGGACGTTTTGTCAATATTTGGAACTTGAGTAAAAAATAAACTTCTTTTATTTACATGTTTTATATGTCATCAAAATTCCATCATATACAGAATGATATTCATGATTTTTATCTCATTTATATCATATATATCCATTATATACATCTATTTATAATATTAAATAACATTTAGAGGTAAGAAATGAAATACAGCGTTCATGGAGACGGTAAGTCGTATGTACGCATGAACAATACTTCCATTTATATGACATATTTTAATAGAATTAAAACATAATGATAGATAGTTATATTATAATTATGGTATAATATCTTAAATAATATCTTTAAATCCATCCTTAATACATTCCACGTATGGCATTAACGAGTCATATAACTTTGAGGGGGCGGTAGTCCGCACTTCGTCAAATGAAATTATTGTGTTTACCCATAATGGAAACCAAAAAGGTATACTATAAATGGAAAATAAAGAAGTATAAATAAAACATAAACATAATATATATCATATATAAATACATTTCCATTGTAATGGTCACCATGAGAGGCGGTAAGAGATAATTGAAAAATCATTTTTTTGTGATGCGTTAGTTTTCCATCCACAGAAACAGTATGTTATTTAACCATTAGATGGAGGTTTCTGAAAGTGTAGTTTGAATAAATCTCATAGAAATAACCTAGTATATTGAATATACAATTTTAGTTATAAAATAAATGAATAAAAATAGTTTACAGGTTGTATAAGTAAAATAAATAAAATAATTTAAGAGAAACTATTACCTTTAATTCGGGTAACTCCCTTTGGTTTGAACCAAAAGGACTTCTTGAAGTTCCTTCTGCCTAAGTTAAGTCTTATAGGTGGAAGATAAGAATATTGAGAGTTTATTTGGGAAAATTTTGGATGATACATTTGGCTTTATAGGTGTGAGGAATGGGTTAGAGGTGAGAGATTTTTATAAGGGGGAGGAGGGGCTCTTTAGGAAAGTGTGAAAATATTATTATATTATATAATAATTTTCCTTTTATAAAGGTCCAAAACTTATTAAAGTTAAAGATAAGACAACTCATGGTCGATATAAAATAATCCAATAGGAATTGGATAGGTTTTGGATATTATTTTTATAATTATAATCTTATTTATTTAAATCATTTATTAATGAGGTAAACACTGCATCATTATTGTGTCATACATAATTGTATTTATTTTATTCCTAAAATTATAAAAAAATACCATGATGTAGGAAATAAGTTTATATTTTCAAAGTATATTTATAGTCTGAAATGGAACTTATATAACCCTATGTAAAAATTAATTCACCAAAAGATATTTGTTTATGTCATTTTTTTATTTATTTAAATTAATTAATATAAAGTGTCATTATCAAACCCAAGTGGCACCATGGGAACCCAAAATCGACCCAAGTATTCACATGGTCGGATATGTATAAAAAAATATGATTAGTATACATGTTATGGTAATTTTATGTTTTTATAATAATATTTGTTTACCCTTATTTACCAGATTTACCCTTTAACCATGATAAATAAAATATTTATTGTAGTAAATATTCATAATGTCTAAAAATGATAGTTACCTATTTACACAATCAGGTCATCCTGATTCCAAATATGGAACCCATTTTTTAAAATTCAAAACACATAAGTAGAAGAAATTTATTTAAAATTAATTCTCGCGGACAAAGCAAAAGGTGTGTTTTTAAGAAATAATAACTTTCAAAATATTGACAATTATTTATATCCAATTTCAAAGGGAAATTACTTCCAATGAACCAAAATGGATTAAATAGTAAAAATATAATATATTTATACTTTAAAACCAATTAATAAGATAATATAACCATATAAAAAATTATATTAAAAGGCAGTTTTGAATTAAAATAACGCATTTTTCACTATTCATTAAAAATGAATTTTATCAGAAAAATAACAAAATTTTACCCAAAGTGAATTTTGATGTCCTGATTATAAATAAGAATTTTACTTTGTAAAATAGAACATATATATGTGACCAAAACTATATTTAAAGATGGTTCTCCATCAAATGGTGGTAAATCAACCTTTTAAAATAAATTATGCTTAAAATTAGATTCATTCGCATTTTAAGCCTCTAACATTTATTGGATAATTGTTAAAACCTCTAACAAACATGTATAATGATATGGTAGTTAGTTCTGTCCAATCTCGTTAATATAATGGCTAAGCATTAACTACCATTTAAAATAATAATATTATATTATTATTGTGAAACGTAAGATTTCAAAGAAACCCATTGTTGCATAACAGGTACGCCATCGAACATAGAAACCCATTTAAAGTAAAATTAATATTTAGTTAACAAATATTAATAAATATGAAAATGTCATATTTCTTTGTTTACCAGGGATGTTACATTTAAATTCAAGAGAGAATGACCAAAACATGTCGTCTAATGTTTGAATAGTCTATTCATACTATCAATCGATTTGAGGGTGAAATGTTGTGCTTAAATTAAGCTCAACATTTATTTCCTTATAAATAATTTTATAAATTTATGTTTTGAATTTTGGTTCATGATCAGAAAAAATTGAAAGAGATGAACCCTGATCTCTTACATCATCATTAATATATAGTATTTTAAAGTTCTCTAGAGTTAAATCATCTTTAACATAAAACAAATGTTCATATTTAGTATGACAATCAATAATAACCCATATTGAATCATTATTCATAAGATACATAGAAATAAAGTGAAAAATTATATAGTAATGTAATACCATTACATTATTGGAATGGGAAGAAGATTCATGAAACCTTTAGAGTGTTGTCTCTCAGCCTTTAATAAATTTCAAACCAAAAATACTGATACGCAATCATCAATTTTTTGCATCATATTATCTCCCCAAAAATATGACATAAAATCTCTTTATATCTTGGTGCTACCACGTTGTATAAGAAATTTGTGCTATGATCCTCATCCAAAAATTCATGCTCCATCATTGGTATAGATGGAACACATATCCTCCTTCAAAATATCTGAATTCCATCTTCACAAATAATGTCTTCAATGTTTCAATCATTTACAGTGTTTATTTTCTATTGAAAATTTTAATTATCAAGTTGAAAAATTATTTTCTTTTCAAATAGATGTGGTTTGGAAATACAATTAAAATGGTGTGATATATCCCCTTTTTTAGTAATTATTATATACATATTTACTAGACCCATGAACATAGGATCCCTATCGAACCACATTTTGGTCATAACTCCAAGATATTTCCTGCTCAATGCATCTTTTACCTTATTTTATTTCCTTGTATAGTAGTTTCGATCATTTATTTAAATAGCTTGATCCTTCTACTTTGCCTCATGTTAACATTTGTCTTTGAAAATAGCTATTTTGAACTCTTATGATCCATTATATCTCATGTATTTCTCTATTTATGTAATTTCTTCACATCTTTAACTAAAATATTATGGCTACAAATTTAAGATCATGGTTTTGGGATAGAACCATTTTATATATGTTTATTTTAGTTTGAGATAATAGTTCTACATAAAATAATTTATTAAACATTTCAAAATTTCATTGTTTTAATTTTTTATGTCAGGATTATGATATTCTCATAAAACAAGTTTAAAAGAGATGAATTCATGATGTTGAAGATGTCCAGTTTTGTATCATTGGAAAAGTATAACCTATAAGGATACCAAGTGGAGAATAGTTATAAAATGGATGAAAACCTACTAAAAATATTTTAAATTATAATTATGTGTTTAGGATGTACTTCATGAATAATTAAATATCTAAAAACAAACCGCACGGAAAAATAGTCTAGGTGATGAAAAAAAATTCACGTGATGAGACATATATGTCATGAGATAATGTCCATTTCAATATTCTTTCTGCTTCAATTTCAAGACATAATCCTTTATAGCATGCTAATTGGATCATTTTATAGGGTAAAAACCTATTTACAACATAAAAGGCTTGTCTAATCTCACAAACAAGCATATTTGATGGAAAATAAATCTCGGATCACCATTTATATCCCCTAGATTTCCTAAGTAATATTTTTCAAAAATTTGTTGGACAATTATGACGTTTCGATGGTGGATTAAATCCAATGACTGAAATAATTTGGTGATGTTGGTGAGGATCAATAAATTAAAGGGAGCATTAGATGACGAAATGCTACTGATGAACTTCATTACTATTTTGTATACATTTTCATTTATTTTCATCCAATTCCTATGACATCTCTCCTTTATTAAAACTACATAATTACCCTATACATTGAGGTAATGTTATTCAGAGTGATTAAGAAATTGGGATACTATTCCTATCTCTCTATGCTATATATTTTATGGTCAATTGAACAAAAATTCTTTTTTTCACATTTTACTGGTTTCAATTGTTTGTTTTCATATTTCAATACTAAATGAAACTGTATTAGGTATAAAATCTGTAATTTATATTTATTTGGTAGATGATTCCTACCTCCCTCCATCTAATTGTATGATAATGACATGGAACATATTAGGGTTGGGTTGTGAGTGCTCAATGATCATCAACAGATGTGTGAAATTGTATGATGGGACTGTTGTTAATTGAGGAATAACAATACCTGGTCAAAGAAAATATTAGTTAATTTAGAATAACCACTACAACAACACACACATTATAATGAGGGTAGAATAACATAATATCTCATGAAGTAATGTTATCAAAATTATCATCTATCCCCATTATAGAGTTAATCAATAGAAAATATCAATCATATTAGTAAAAATATAAAGAATGGGTAAGAATTGAAAACAATGATATCATTATTATATGTCCATCCCATGTTTTTTTTATCTCTATATTTAGTCAGTTATTTTCAACTCATAGTTTAATCCACTTTTCTAGTTTTCAAATTCTCAAATAAAACCAAAATCAGTATCCCAAACATCAACTTAGAAAAAATTGTCAAATCATGTTTTGTGCACACCTCTTTGAGGGAAAACCTAGCGGTAAAAAATATACTATACCTATGAAATAATTTTTTCACATGTACCATGATATGTGTGCATCAAACATGGAATATTTTCTGTGTATTTAGTTTGTGATGTCATATGTTTTTAAAAAAATTAAATACCCAATAATAAAAAGACCTTCTAATTGGTTTTGAACCCAAAATATTAAAAAAAATTAAACAAATATAAACAATTAATTTACAAAAATAATTTGACGAAATGATAATTTTAGATTCAAGTGAAACTAAATGTGTTCACACTAAACCTAAGAAAATATCTTGTAATCCCAACCAACCCCTTAGAGATATATTTGCACAGTAGTTCACTAATCGTCAAAAACAACATTCTATGCATCCACTATAGAATGATTTATAATTTTATGTTCATATTATTTTTTGGTTCCCAATACAACATGGTCTTATAGAAGAATCCAAAAATCATTATATTCAATAATTAATCTATAATTGAATATGAATTAAGAAAAGGGAACCACCTAAAGTCAAATTTAATTGGATGTCATTCCCCTTGTCAGGGATAGGGATGAACTCGTAAAAAGATTCATATAGATATTCTCCCCCACATCTAGATTCATAGAAATCATGAAATTTATATATTTCATACATAAATGAACCAGAGGGGATCTCTTTGAGTATTGGGTACACTTCTAGAAACATTATCCATACTACACACATCAAAATGGAGGATCCTTACTTCTTTATGTTAAACGACTAAGAATTATTCAACACTGACTGTATTATACTAGATCTTTCATCTAGAGGATACCATATTAAAATTGTACCATTATAATTTATAGGGTTTATTGAGTCAAGTGTATAGAACTATCAAAAAATTTGGATGATAGTTACATTCAAAAAGGTAATCAATGAGGTATAAACATCTGATTCATCTTCATTAATTAAACCCATGGTTGATAACATACATGATTAATAATGAAAATGGATATGTATCTTATAAATGTATACTAGGGACCACCTCAATTATCTGGTTAATTCTCTTCACCCAATAATTTTAGAGGGAAGGGTTCTAAGATGTATGGGAAGGATCATTTTTCTACAACCATTCAACCCAGAAAATTCATGCCAAACTAGGCTATAAACCCTTTTCAAAATCAATAAATAGATTATCCTTCACTTAAAAAATAATAAATATTATCATTGACTTCTATTTCAAAAACCATATAAGAATTAATACTATTAGAAAAACATAAAACCACCACTATTTTGAAAGAAAGCTTATGATCAAACTTTAACAAGTTGTTTGCCAAGCCACCAAGGATTAGATATTGAATATATGAATCACTAAATAAATAATACAAAAAGTATTTTTGAAAATATTGTGGAATTTGTAACCATGAATGAAGGAGAACTACAATCCCTTGTAGTTTTAAATACCCTAAAAAATGTCAGTGTGATTACAACACGAAGTGAAAAATAGATTTACCTACCTAAACAATATAAGGCTGATGATTCAAGGGAATATTATGAATCTAAGCCCATTCCATAAAAATAAGGGTAGAATAACAATAATGGAATAATAAATAGGGTTTTAAATAAAATACATTAAATTCCCCTATAAAAACAAAAAATAGAAAAGAATAAAATTCTAATACCATTCCAATATTTGTTAATTTAGCCGATGATGTTTGAATAATATAAGATTCGAAAATATATTATTGAATCCTTATAAAATGCATATATAAACATTCTTTTACCTAAGGAAGTCCAAAATGTAATGAAATATAATAATTTTCATAATTCAATATTCACCGAAGGATGGGAAAATGATGTAAATGAATGGATCAATCTAGGAAAAAGTGTCTTTTCACTGAACACACCACCAACAAAACAAAAATATTAATATATAGGGACATTATCAATAACAATATCCATTTCCTTTGTATATTTCATTTATTATTTATATGATCTAGATTATTTTATAATATTCATGCCCCACTTTATATTTATATCTCTAAAAATCACAAAATAAAATCCCACTAGGGTGGAATTCTAGATCGCAAACACATCAACTATTTTTATTATAGGAGTTTGGGATAAAATTATTTTGGAAAGAAAAATATCTACTTTTCTCAGCTGAATTCTATGTAATGAATATATAAGAAGATAAGTGTTCATCATACTCACTCATCAAATTGTGGTGGATATTCATAAATATAGTAAAATGCTTCATCAAATTCCATGATGTAACCCTTTCAATGGATCTTGTATATAGTAGATTGCATTTAGACATACATTATTTCATGAAGAAATATCAATGAGTCAATTAATAAATTAAATATCCCACAATGTTGAAAAAGTGTCTAAGATGCAATCTATATTCTTCACTATAAAATATGTTTTAAACAAGGTCAGATAAAATTTCCTTAAGACTATAGAGTTAAGTAGAGGATCTTACCATATTGATGATAAGAAAGGATCATGAAAACACTATAAATCTATACTCAAGAGATTCCTAAATATACTTGTTTTATTTAGTTAACTAAATACTAAAACAAAATATATGGTTATGAGGGCTATGAAAATTAATGGTATATATGACACAATATGGTAGGGGAAGAATAATACATGAAGAACATAACCCCTTAAGAAAAGAAAGTATTGGTTTTTAACAAGACGATAAAAAATTTTAGGACCAATTGAAAACCAACATGGATGAATAAAATTTCAATGGATTTTGTAGTGGTATGGTACATAAGGATAAAAGGTGTAATCTTGATCATTTTAAATTTATTTTCTAGGAGGGATGCAAGAACCAAGGGGAGTCCTGTAATGGTATGTATAGATAAATTTGAATACAAGGATCCATATGTTTTGAAATATGTTTTAAGATAAAAAAATAGATATATATATCAATAAAGCATAAAATTCAATATAAGTATTGAAATTAATTAATAACTCTGATAAAATCATCTTGAAATTCTTGAGAGAAATGCCATTTTTTTACATTTTAAAGAACAGTTATTTTGGAAAAATCATTTCTATTGGTCACGATTTTTTATATAAAACCAAAAATTAAGAAATATATTTTTTCATTAAAAAATTATTTATTTAGAAAAAATAAGTTATTCTTAAAACAAATTATGTATGGTACTTAAAAATGGTTAGGAATTCGAAAATTTCCCTTTAAACGAGCTTGCGTATCGGGAAAAATTGAGAATATGACCCTATAAAAGATAAATTTTCCCATAAAAGAAAGATTAAATGACATGGATATATATTTTTTGAGCATACACATATAATTTAGAATAAATAGTTACAAATAATGAAGTTTTATATTTGTGTATATAGGGACAAAGAATAACCCGAATGAAAATGGAGGTCAGAGTAGAAAACTCTTACCTTATGTCTGAATGTGTTCTGCACATGAACATAATATGATATATAATAAAATTAAATCCATTAATTAATTAAAACATAACCTTATATAAATGTATTTTATTTATTATAATTATATTAAGATCATTTTTGTTCTTTTTGGTTAGTTAGAAGACACAATTTTGTCGCACGTGAGTGTTCGTTTCCACGGTTTTCACAATCGGTATACTTGTATATGAATATGGAAGTTCATATGGAATGGGTATAATTATAAGGAATTTAATTTATATTATACTAATAAAATTATATAATATTACATGGATATATAATACATTTTTTTAATATGGTACGAGGATGAATCATTAGATAAAACATTATTGATAATCATTTAGATTATTTTGGCGGTTGATCGATCCTCACAAACTACTTTTGTTTTATGAATTAATATTATGTGTATAAATTGGATATATAAATTTAAATAGGTTTTAATAAATATATTATAGTCTGTTTTTACCATAATAATTTTTTCATTACCATCCTTGAAGGTAAAATTTATGTATTAAAATATGTCATAGAGGAGGTCATAAATCTGTCCCACATGGATATTGATTTCAGTATTAAAATAAAATAGAGAGATATAAATAACGTTTTATGAATAATATTCCATTAAAATGATATAATTCAAGTTTATATATTATAATCGAGTTTCCATGACCATTTTTGTAGAGGAAGTGTTGAGTTGATAATAAATGATAAAGGAAATTGAATGTCAGTTAATAGAAAAAGAACGATGATTTGCCTCTTGAATTTTCACCTTTGAAAACCTCTATAAGGGTTTTTTTTGTATTTTTAGGATTACAAGAGAATTTTGGAGATGTAGTAGGGTATTGGTATGTTTATTGGGGTGAAATTTTACAAGGCTCTAATATTGGATGGTGGGAGGAGAAGGGTTGGTGATGGGTAGTATTTATAGGTATTGAAATGGGTGATTTTGGAATATTTTATTCATTTGATTATTATTTCAGATCAAGACTATGAATAGTTTTTCAATAATCATAAAATATATTAAAATAAGGAATGTATGTTTGATATTATTGTTCTTACATTATCCATTACTGAAGTAATAGTGAATGTAACTTGTAATGTTATTTATATAATAAATTTCCATTTTTACAATTCACCGAAAATTCAAGTATTTTAAAAAATCACAAAAGTCCACCATAATCAGTTTTAAATGTGTAAAATTAAAAGAAACTACATTATATGAAAATAAATTTCTAAATTTGAGGAATTTAGTTATCAATTGAAACAATTATTTTCTTGAAAAATACATATTTTAAACTTATAACATATTTTATAACACTTTCAGAAATTAAATAAGGTCCCATAAAATTATCCAAAAATCATAAGATAAGAAAATATTGATTTTTGAATATATTTTATGAAAATTAATTTTCTCATAAAAAATATTATTAATTATAAAAATGAAATTAAATATTTATGAATTAGAAAAATACCAACTCCTAATTAATAATTTTTAAAATATTCATTTACTATTACTATGAAATAATTATATGATATTTCAATTTATAGGACTGATAAATATTATTTGTAATTTCATGGGTTATGTTACTAGTCTATTAGCTATTTTTCTATTCATAATGGTCATATTACTATTCCTAAGGTTAAGTTATTATTTTGTCAGTATAGGTTCCTTAACTTCTTAAAATACCTTTTATTTCATTCATTCTTCATGTTTAAAGTTTGTATTATGTTCTATAAGTGATTTTATGTGATATATACTATACAAAATAAAAATAATAAGGTAAATATAATTGATATAATTCTTGGTCATTAAATTTTACCCTCCTACAAAACTGTTATCCTCAAAATTTCAATAATGTATCCTCACAAAAAGATTTAGGTAGTTAGTCATCCTAAGTTCCACAGGCCCCCACATCACCTCTTCAATTTTATAATTTTTCCAAATTAAAATTACTAGAAAATTCAACCAATTCCTCAACATCTGTTCTTTATTTTATAGAGTCTAGATAGGATCTTCAAAATTAGATAAATCAGGTTCCAATTTTATTCCTTCAGAAGTGAGTTATTGTGTTGGGTCTAGCGTATACTTTCATATCTAAGAGAAGTGGAAAACATTGTGTATTTTATAATGTTTATGAGGCACTGCAATATTATAAGGCACAACTCCAACTCTCTCTAGACATTTTAAAGGTCTAATATACCTAGGGGTTATTTTACCTTTATTCCAAAATTTTATAACACCCTTTCATGGAGATACTTTCATGAAAACATGTTCTCACACTTCAAATTCAAAATCCTTCTTTCAATTATTAGGATAGACATTTCTCATAAATTGCTCTTATTTGACATGGATATGAATAGTCATTACATTTACAATTGTTTCCACTAAAATCTCTATGCTCATAATCTTACTTTCACCAACTTCATCCCAACAAGTTACTGTACGAAATATCTTTTTGAACAATGATTCATATGGTGTCATTTAAAAAATAGAAAGGAAGAAATTGTTATAAAAAAACTCTACAAAAGGAAAAAAATGATCCAACATACCTTTAATGTTTAGTGACTGTGATCTAAACATGTATTCTAATATTTTGATCATCCTTTCTGACTGCCGATCAGTTTAAAGATGATAAGTAGTACTCAATTGAAACTCAGTATCCAATTATTTCTGAAGACTTTTCTATAATATTGATGTAAATCGTGGATCATGACGATATAATGTTGGGATTTTTTTCTCCATTATGTCTTAAAAAAACATTATTATATATTCAATCATGACTCTCTAGTGGAGAATCCTCCCTTATAGTAATGAAATGTGACGATTTAGTAAAAAGATCAACAATCCACCATATTTCATCATTCTTTCTTGGCATTTTAGTTATCCAGTGATAAAACCTATAGTGATGTCTCATATTTCCATTTAGGAATAGGACGAGGATTCCTAACACCTCTAGTATGTTTCCTTTCAACCTTCAATTATTGATAGACTAAAAAACTTAACACTTAATAATAAATGTCATATTTTCTATAATCCCACCAGAAATGTTCCTTCGAATAACTATACATCTTAGTGCTACCAAGGTGTATAAAGAAATTCAAACTATGAGAATCGTCCAATAACTCCCTTTTTAGCTTGGGTATATAGGGAATATAAGGCCTCTTCCCAAATTTCAGAGTTCCATTGTCATACATGAAGTCTTCCAAATTCCCATTATTCACAACTTTAATTTACTTTTGAAGATTCTCAACATCAAATTGAGATCATTTAACCCTTTCCAATAAATATAGTAGGGAAACCAAATGAAAATGTAATGATGTTTCAACTTCCATAATAATTCCCATATCCATATTTCTAAGATATAAGTATACATGGTCCTTATCAATCCTCTTTTGGTTCATAACTCTATAATCCTTCCTATACAATGCATATTCTACATTATTCACCTTCCCAAGGTGGTAGTGTATTGAACAATCATAATCATTTTGTTTTTTAAGCCTCTTCCTTTTCATATGGTTGTGTTATTTCTATGATAATATATATTTCATGCTATTTTTATATGTATATCTCTCATATATTTCACCATATTAATAGTTTCTCTATATCTTATGATAAATTGTTACAGCAGCTAACTCAATAACCTGAGTTGGATAGTTCTATTCAGGAATTTTTAACTGTCTTGATAGATAGAAAATAACTCAATCATTCTGTATAAAGAGACATATGATTCCATTCAATGACACATCACTATAAAAAATAAATCCACCATTTTTTTATGGTTGAGTCATGATCAGATCATTCACTAATCTCCACTTCAATTATTCAAAAAATTCTTCACTTTATTTTGTCCATACGAACTTAACCCCATTATGAGTAATATTGGTTAACGAGATAGCTTTACGAGTGAGGGTCTGAACGAAAAATTGATAATAACCTACTAAACTAACAAAACTACTTACCTTATTTATGTTCGTTGGTGTAGTCCAATCCTGAACTGCATTTTTCTTTAAAGGATGAGCTGATATTCCATCTTTATAGACAATATGTCCAATAAAAGATACTATTTGAAGCTATAATTATCACTTGATAAACTTCCCATAAATATATTTTGTTCTATGTGTCTCTAGAACAACCTGCATGTGGTCTTTATGGTCCTCATTTTTTTAATATATCAATATATCATAAATAAATACCTCAAATAAATCATTAAGATATTAATTTAATAGTCTTTTCATTAGATCCATAAAAATATAGGGTTCATTAGTTTTTTCACATGGAATTACTATAAACGTTTAATGTCTATACCTAGTTTGAAAGGTCGTCTTTGTAATATCATACTTCCTCACACGTAACTAATGATATCCATATAGAAGTTCAGTCTTCAAAAATTATTGAGATCTATGAACTTGATCAAATAAATCATCAATGAATGGTAGGTGATACTTTTTCATTATTTTAATAGCATTGATTTCTCAGTAATTAATGCATAACCTCATGGACCCATCTTTATCCTTCACAATGATAATAGTGGATCCCCATATAGAAATATTAAGGGGAATAAATTTGTTATCACTGAATTCCTATAGTCTTTTATTCAGTTCTATTAATTCCACAGTGGTTATTCTATAAGGAGTATTTGATATAGGTCTTTCACCAGGAAATAAATCAATATATAACTCAACTTCCAACTATGGAAGATGTCCTGGAAAATATTATGGAAATACATCAATATATTCATGCATAATAGTTACATTTTTAGTTTTAAGACTTCATTCCTCATCTATATGTGACATTTTGTCTTCCACTATAATAATTGTCACGACCCGCCTCCACCAAAAGGAGGGAAGGGTCAGCAGATTGCCAGGACCTTCCATCTTTAAGTTGAAGGAGAGATAATGACCCCCGAAACCTGCCATCAATAGGTCCCGGAGTGGAGACTAGCACCAAGGGTATAAAAATTTATCACAAATGGAAGGCATTACCCTTTTTATTTTATAGGATCGAGAGATAAGGAGAAGAAAACCCAACAACACCAATGCAGAAAGAAAAGTAATTCCAAAAGTAAACCATTCCCACATGCATGTTTCAAAAGTAAAATCCAAAAAGTGCAAAAGGGGACTACATGGTAAGTACCAAAGTGGAAAAGAAAACAACAACTGAAACTGCTCCAAAGGTCCGAGCTAGTAAGGTCCTTCGTGATCCCCGAAGTCCTCCTGGAAACCTGAAAGCAGTTTTATATACGTAGGGTGAGCATACAAGTACACTCAGTAGGGAAAACCAAAGACTCTCGTGCACAAGTGGAGGAACGTACTAAAGTCCCATGAGAAAAAGAGTAAACCAAACACCTAACAAGGAAAACTATCCACCCCAGGCCTCACCAAGGCACGCTCCCCAAATAACGCAAGTCAAGTAATATATATATAATAAGAGAACATCGATGTTCGGATACCCCGCGCCACTTTCCCACTGGTTATTGAGACATCCTACGCATCGGACCAATCCCGCCATTCTCACCACAGTCCCACTGCCACACCCGCCCGCACACACCTGGGCCACAACCAACACGCAGTCCCACTGCCGAAATCCTGCTCGCACACACCTGGGCCTCAACCGCACGCAGTCCCACTGCTGAATCCCGCCCGCACACACCTGGGCTACAACTGTCACATGTAACCATTCCTACAAACACCTAGGCCAGAACAACCACCACCACACCCGAAGACACCTGGGCCAAAGGATCCACTACCACGCCCGAAGACACCTGGGCCTCATCCCGAAGACACTTGGGAAACCACCTGCCGCACACACCTGGCCAACCACCACACCACCCCGTCCGAAGGTTCTTGTGCTAATAATGGACTTCAGGCCATCACAGCCTGCTCGAGGAAACTTGGGCTATCCGGGAGAGGGAGCAGAAAAGGAGCTAATGACCATCCACTATGAATAGTGTTGGGAAAACACCATCCCCCGTGAAATGGGGGTGTTCGGCACTAAGTGCTCAACTTGGGTGGGGCGCGAATAAGAAACACAAAGCTAAAAGTATATATATATATATAGGTAAAAAGCACTCACCTAAAGCTAGGTTTTTCTTCAGAAGCCTACCGATCACAACAACACTCAAGTCCGAGTCACGACTCACACTAACAACCCATGTGTCCCCTTTCTTATTTCACATTCAGTAATAATGTTTATGGTTTAAGAACTACTGGGAAACTAGTAGGCATAGGCATAAGTCTAGGAAAGTAAACAGTCAAACAAAAACCAAAACATCCACACCTGGTTCTCAACAACAGAGGATTCCACCCCAATTTGTGATATACACAAGTAACCACCCGGATTTAAAACAAACAACCATTGAATCCATACCAACAGGAGATCCCATCCCTCAAATTCACACAACCACCGAGTGTATAAAAGAATAGGGGATCCCATCCCCTCCCACATCTCCAGCAATCGGCTCGAAAGGAACACAACCTACTACCACCATCAACACAATAGGTCCTTGTAGGTATTTTCAGATTTAAACGACTTAACACAATCCATGATTCAAATTCCGTGTGTTATAACCTGGAGTTATCACAGAAGGGTTGATCCTGGTGATTTCAATTATTTCATCCGAATATACGTGATTAACCAATTCACCTTTCATAGCAGAAGCTTACAACCACAAAACGGCCTTTTAAAACATCAGCAGGGTTCTTTAGTGCACAAACAACGACCACCAACGGCCTTGATTTTCAGAAGGCATAAGCCAGCACAACTCAACAGGATGGCCACAGAAGAAACAACATCAAATCAAATATAAGATAGCATCAACGATCACATCCCCCATCCTTTCTTTATAGAATTCGTTCATTATCTTTAATTAGGTCTGGTTTATCCAATTCTATAGAATCAAAAGCACGCCCACCCCACATGATACACAAAAGAGAGAGTCAAAGGAGAAATTCCCTACTTGTTGATAGATGATCGACGTTTAGGCCGGGGGCGCAGAACTTTACGGATAACATTGTGCCCGATGCAACAGAAGCTGTTTGTGAAAACCCACGATCTAGGAAAAGAGAAACCATGGCTAACCCTTGGTTTATAAGAGCTGAGGACGGTTGGGGTGAAAACGCGGAACCGCATAAGGTGCGGGGGTCCTGGTTTGACCACGCGGCTCCACTCGTCACAAAAAGGGTCGGGTAGTTTAAGCCAACTCATGAATTGATTAAGTATTTAATTAAAACTCTTATGCACATTACGGGTCTTTAAAACACGCTTAAACAAGTTAGAATAGGGTTTAAAACCCTATTTGTGCAAAGGAGCGCTACTGGAAACAACTTGACAAGGCCGGGTGACACCGATCGGTCTGGCCTATCGGTCTCACCGATCGGTCTGGCCTATCGGTCTCACCGATCGGTCTCTCCGATCGGTCTCGCCGAGACGCCACTCCTTTAGGACCCGGATTTTGGAAAAGGGAAAAACCAAGAGAGTTTGGGTCATCACATTAGATACCTCTCAAACTATTCTCATCCTTGAGAATTTAAACAACCCATAAGGGAAGGGCGGGTCTGAAAAACCACCCCGAAAGATACCTCTCAAGAGTGAACCTCATCGGTAACTAAAAAAACTTCCTGCCATGAACCAAGCAACATACCATGCCAAACTGTCCGGGCATGTGGGTTGGGGAGTCTCCTTCTCCATGTCAAGATATTATCCGCTTTGGGTGGCACTGACTCGCCCGCACGGGTTTAATCGCATCCACCTTAATGCTACTTGATTAGGGGTCAGGTTCTCTCCTCCCCCATAGCCAGGGATTTTCACACACAAACATAGGAAAGAAACTAGTACATCCTATAGTAAAAAGGAAAAAAAGTTCTACTGCAACAGGTACAACAAGGAAAAAAACTTAAAACAACTCTGGGTACTAGGTACGCATCTATGCTTCCCTCTCCCACGTACTCTCCTCAAGCCCACCATGTCTCCACAACACACAAACCAAGGGGACGGTTTGCCCGCTAAGCACCTTTTCATTGCGATCCTCAATCGCCACTGGTCTCTCCATAAAGGTCACGTCATCCTCGACGTCCAGATCGCCCCAATCAAGGTCGTGTGAATCATCATGCATATACCGACGGAGCTGGGACACATGAAAGACATCATGTATCCTTAGTAGCGGTGGTGGTAACGCTAGCGGATAAGCCACCTCGCCAACCCTCCGCAACACTTCGAAGGGTCCAATAAACCCGAGAGAGAGTTTTCTCCCTTTACTGAACCTCCGCTGCCCACGCCGAGGGGAGACCTTCAAGAACACGTGGTCTCCAACATCAAACTCCAAGGGCCTCCTCCTGGTATCCGCATACGACTTTTTTTGGTCCTGGGCCGCTTTCATCCTTTCCCGTGTGAGCTGAACCTTCTCTGTCGTGCTGTTCACCACCTCCAGACCATGGATGCCTGCCTCTCCTACTTTGGTCCAACACACAGGCGAACGGCATGGCCTTCCGTACAAAGATTCAAACGGGGCCATGCAAATGGTAGAGTGGTAGATATTATTGTAGGAAAACTCTACCAGAGGCAAGTATTTCACCCAGGATCTTCCTGAGTCCAGAACACATGCTCGCATCATATCCTCCTAGGTATGGATGGTGCGCTCTGTTTGTCCATCCGTCTGGGGATGGAAAGCAGTGCTAAGGCGTAACTTGGTGCCAAACGCATGCTGCAATCCTCTCCAGACTCGTGAGGTAAACAGTGAATCCCTATCCGAGACTATAGACCTCGAGACTCCATGAAACTACACCACCTCATCCACATACTTTCGTGCCAAAGCATCCACAGCACTCGACTCCCTGATCGCCAAAAAGTGAGACGATTTCGTCAACCTATCCACTACCACCCAGATGGCGTCGTACCCTCCTTGGACCATGGGTAGTCCCATGACGAAATCCATTGAGATGTCATCCCACTTCCACTCGAGGACATCTAGGGGCTGTAGTAGGCCACCTGGAACTCGGTGTTCAACCTTCACTTGCTGACACACTAGGCACTTGGCCGCAAACTCTTCCACCACTCTTTTAACCCCGAGCCACCAAAACTGCCTCTTTAAACCCTGGTACATCTTGGAAACTCCTGGGTGTACGGCCAGGGGTGAGTTTTGGAACTCACTGAGAACCTTGCCGCGCATCGCCTCTGGGACAAACAACCTTCCCTGGAAAAGCATCTGGTTCCGACCATCCTCGGTCCATACTTCCGGAGCATTTCCCTGGTCAACTTGGCCATGCATCACTTCACACTCTAGGTCTCCCCACTGAGACTCCTCCAACTACTGAAATAGGGATGACTGAACTGTCATCTGATATAGGCAGCCTCTACCGCTATCCATCTCTACATCCAGGTGTAAGGCAGCCAACTCTTCCATTGCATTCCAGGAGTCTGCCAACTCTCGGGCCGCATCCTTCTGCGTCCTCCTTCTTAAGGCATCGGCCACCACATTTCCCTTGCCCTATGTATAAGAGATCTCGAAGTCGTAATCCTGGAGGAACTCCACCCATCTCTGTTGTCGGAAGTTTAAGTCCCGCTGGGAGAAGATATACTTCAATCTTTTTTGATCCGTGAAGACCACAAAGCGTTCCCCGATGAGGTAGTGCTGCCATAACTTTAGCGCAAAAACGACCGCTACAAGCTCCAAGTCGTGGGTGGCATAAATACGCTCATGGGAACGCAGCTGCCTGGACCCATAAGAGATCACCCCTTATTGCTGCATCAACACGCATCCCAGGCCCTGTCCCGAAGCATCACAGAACACTTCATAAGCCGCCCCTTCTTTTGGTAATCTCAGCACTAGGGCACTGACCAACTTCTCTTTCAGATAGCTGAAGCCTGACTGGCACTGCTCACTCCATAAGAAACCCTAGTCCTTCTTGGTCAGAGCCGTCAAAGGGGCTGCTACTCGGGAGAAGTTGGGTATGAATCTTCGGTAGTAACCCGCCAGCCTGAGGAATCTTCGGACTTATGCCACATTCTTGGGTGCTTCCCAAGAAACAACTGCCTCAACCTTTGATGGGTAGACCGCTACCCCCTTCTCGGACACCACGTGCCCGAGGAAGTGTACTTATCATGCCCAGAACTTGCATTTTGAAAACTTCCCATAGAGCTGGTGCTGTCGGAGGACCTCCAAAACTGTCCTCAAGTGCTCTGCATGGTCCTCCTCTGATCTAGAGTAGACCAGGATGTCGTCGATAAAAACAACCACAAACCGATCCAGGTACTCCCAGAAGATGGAGTTCATAAGCCCCATGAACACAGCCGGGGCGTTTGTAACACTGAAGGGAATGACTACGAACTCGAAGTGTCCCTACCTGCACCTGAACGCTGTCTTTGGGATGTCGCTCTCTTTCACCCTCAGCTGGTGGTACCCAGACCGCAGGTCAATCTTCGAGAACCATCCTGCCCCTTTCAGCTGGTCAAAAATATCATCTATCCTTGGAAGAGGGTATTGATTATTGATTGTCACCTGATTCAGCCTCCTGTAGTCTATGCACAACCTAAGACCACCATCTGCCTTCCTTGCAAACAAGACCGGAGCACCCCACAGTGACGCACTCGGACGAACATAACCCCTCCTCATCAGATCGTCAATCTGTATCCGAAACTCCCGTAGCTCCGAATGTGCCATCCTTTAAGGAGCCATCGAGATTGGACGAGCGTCGGGCTGCAGGTCTATCCCGAACTCAATATCACGTCGAGGGGGTAGAGTCGTCACCTCCTCATGAAAGATTTCCATAAACTCACGGACAATCTCTGACACTTCCACCATTTCAGCATCAACTGATTCCACTGTAAACTCGGTCAACAAGGAGAGGAGAGGTTCCTCTCTCTCATTTCCCTTCGGGCTGCTCCGCTCGCCGGTGAAGGTAACACGCCGGCCGTCCATGTTTGAGAACACTAACCTTCTTCGGAAACAGTTGATGACGGCACACACAGAAAATACCCAGTCGATTCCTAGGATGACATCGTATGGCTGAATCTGTAGCAGAAGAAGATCCCTAACTGACTGGTGTGGCCCTATCATCAGTCTACATCCCTGAAAAACGAACAACAAGTCGGTCTGACCCCCAACTGGTGTTCTCAACACCAGGGGCACTGGAAGTCTCTCGGCATCTAGACCCAAGGCACAGGCTATACTGGGTGCAACGAAGGAGTGCGAAGCTCCGGTATCGAACAAAGAATATGCAAGAGTGCTAAACAGACTGATCGTACCTCAAAGAACCTGTGGCCCTGTTAGAACTGCTGCCTCTTCGGCGTGCAACTGTCCACGCCCAGCTCCCCTGCCCCTTGACTGTCAGCCACCTCCCCGACCATGCCCTGGTCGAGGTCCCTGTGGAGTGCCCTGAGGTCGGCCTCCCCCTCCTACGTCTGCCCTCGGAGGAGCGGGAGATCGTTGTCCCTGCTGCTGTTGGAAAGGTCTGGCTGGAAGCTGCTGCTGGGGAGGGTGATGGGGATGACTACCAATGCTGTACTGCACCCGGTCCGGGCACTGACTCCGGAGATGCCCAGGGCTCCCACAGATGAAGCACCGCCGTCCCGGGCCCGTAGAAAAAGGGCGAGGGCCGGGGGATCGAAGCTGAAAATACTGCGGCCTGCTCCCTGCGGGTCAGAACCTAGAGGGTCCTGACGCTGGAGGCCTGGTGCTGACGGCCTTCCCCTTCGATGGTCCTAGCTGGATCCCCTCTCACGACACTCCTCCTAGAGCATGCATCCTCTCCACCACTTCGGCCTTCTTCTGGACCTCCAAGTATGTCGGCAGGTTAAAGGGGGTAACAGCATACTGGAGGGAGGGTCGGAGCGCCTCCTCTAGATGTCTTTCCCGAGACTCCTCGTCGGGAAAGAGGTCCGGAGCAAATCGTTAGAGGTCCTTGAACTTGATCCCTAGCTCCCTCACGGAAATACTCCCATGCTGGAGGGAGAGTAGTTCCTGCCTCTTTTCTGCCTTCATCATTGAGGAGAGGAATTCCGCCCGAAACTCTCTCCCGAAGTCCACCCAAGCCACCTCAGACTCCCTCCTCTCCCCCAGGTAAAGCGTCCACCACTAACGCGCCACTCCCCACATCTGTCTGATAGCCAGAGGAACCCAGTACTCGGTCGGGGCCCGAATCAGGCCGAAGGCTATAACTAGCTTCTCTAGCCAGCCTTCCGTCTTCATATCGGAGGTGCTGCCCTCATACTTCTTGAGGGCCTGTCGCTGGAAGGCTCGAAGAGTCTTCTGCCACTGGTCATCCTCTTCCTCTCGATCAGCTTTCTGCCGATTGTCCAAAGTAGTCTCTCGGGCCTCTATCGCCTATACCACACGTGGTCGCCTTCTAGGTGCCATAACTGTAAGGTAAACAAGGAATGCCTAAGCCCATGTAGTGCAAAATATCATTCCTAAAACTTCGTCAAATTTAATTTATTCTTAATCCCCAAGACATCCCAGAAACACAAGAACAATAGTCATTATGATTCATGTACCTTTCCTAGGGTCTCTACCATGCAATCAGTGTGACCTCACTTGGTCATTCGGTAGGTCCAGAGTCCTTGCATCGGATCCCGGGGGGCCCTAAAATCCCGTGTCCTAGCCGGTCTTCCCTGGCCTAATTCACGCGCCAAGATCACCCAACACTGTTGCCTTACCATCCCATGTAGACCACACTGTGACTAACTCCAGACTCCATCCTATCTCTCAACCACCCCTTTGATACCATTCTGTCACGACCCGCCTCCACCAAAAGGAGGGAAGGGTCAGAAGATTGCCAGGCCCTTCCATCTTTAAGTTGAAGGAGAGATAATGACCCCAGAAACCCGCCTTCAATAGGTCCCAGAGTGGCGACTAGCACCAAGGGTATAGAAATTTCTCACAAATGGAAGGCATTACCCTTTTTATTTTATAGGATCGAGAGATAAGGAGAAGAAAACCCAACATCACCAAGGCAGAAAGAAAAGTAAATCCAAAAGTAAACCTTTCCCACATGCATGTTTCAAAAGTAAAATCCACAAAGTGAAAAGGTGACTACAAGGTAAGTACCAAAGAGGAAAAGAAAACAACAACTGCAATTGCTCCAAAGGTCCGAGCTAGTAAGGTCCAGCGTGATCCCTGAAGTCCTCCTGGAAACCTAAAAGCAGTTTTATATACGTAGGGTGAGCATACAAGTACACTCAGTAGGGAAAACCAAAGACTCTTGTGCACAAGTGGAGGAACGTACTAAAGTCCCGTGAGAAAAAGAGTAAACCAAACACCTAACAAGGAAAACTATCCACCCTAGGCCTCACCAAGTCATGCTCCCCAAATAACGCAAGTCAAGTAATATATATATAATAAGAGCACATCGATGTTTGGGTACCCCACGCCACATTCCCACTGGTTATTGAGACATCCTACACATCGGACCAATCCCTCCATTCTCACCGCAGTCCCACTTCCACACCCGCCCGCACACACCTGGGCCACAACCAACACGCAGTCCCACTGCCGAAATCCCGCCCGCACACACCTGGGCCTCAACCGCACGCAGTCCCACTGCTGAATCCCGCCCGCACACACCTGGGCTACAACTGTCACACTTAACCATGTATGCAAACACCTAGGCCAGAACAACCACCACCACGCCCGAAGACACCTGGGCCAAAGGATCCACTGCCACACCCGAAGACACCTGGGTCTCATCCCGAAGACACTTGGGAAACCACCTGCCGCACACACCTGGCCAACCACCACACCACCCCGCCCGAAGGTTCTTGGGCTAATAATGGACTTCAAGCCATCACAGCCTGCCCGAAGACACTTGGGCTATCCGGGAGAGGGATCATAAAAGGAGCTAATAACCAGCCGCTATGAATAGTGTTGGGAAAACACCCTCCCCCATGAAATGGGGGTTTTCGGCACTAAGTTCTCAACTTGGGTGTTGCTCGAATAAGAAACACAAAGCTACAAGTATATATATATATAGGTAACAAGCACTCACCCAAAGCTAGGTTTTTCTTCAGAAGCCTACCGATCACAACAACACTCAAGTCCGAGTCACGACACACGCTAACAACCCATGTGTCCCCTTTATTATTTCACATTCAGAAATAATGTTTATGTTTTAAGCACTACTGGGCAAATAGTAGGCATATGCATAAGTCCAAGAAAGTAAACAGTCAAACAACAACCAAAACATCCACACCTGGTTCTCAACAACAGAGGATTCCACCCCAATTTGTGATATACACAATTAACCACCCGAATTTAAAACTCACAACCACCAAATCCATACCAACAGGAGATCCCATCCCCCAAATTCACACAACCACCGAGAGTATAAAAGAACAGGGGATACCATCCCCTCCCACATCTCCATCAATCGGCCCGAAAGGAACACAACCAACAACCACCATCAACACAACAGGGCCTTGTAGGTATTTTCAGATTTAAACGACTTAACACACTCCATGATTCAAATTCCGTGTGTTATAATCGGGAGTTATCACAGAAGGGTTGATCCTGGTTCTTTCAATTATTTCAGCCGAATATAGGTGATTAATCATTTCACTTTTCACAGCAGAATCGTACAACCACAAACAGGCCTTTTAAAACATCAGCAGGGTTCTTTAGTGCACAAACAACGACCACCAACAGCCTCAATTTTCAGAAGGCATAAGCCAACACAACTCAACAGGATGGCCACAGAAGAAACAACATCAAAACAAATATAAGATAGCATCAACAATCACATCCCCCCCTCCTTTCTTTATAGAATTCATTCGTTATCTTTAATTAGGTCTGGTTTATCCAATTCTATAGAATCAAAAGCACGCCCACCCCGCATGATACACAAATGAGAAAGTTAAAGGAGAAATTCCCTACTTGTTGATAGATGATCGACGTTTAGGCCGGGGGAATGGAACTTTACGGATAACGATGCGCCCGATGCACCAGAAGCTATTTGTGAAAATCCAAGATCCAGGAAAATAGAAACCACGGCTAACCCTTGGTTTATAAGAGCCGAGGACGGTTAGGGTGAAAACGAGGAACCGCGTAAGGTGTGGGGGTCGTGGGTTGACCACGCGGCTCCACTCGTCACAAAAAGGGTCGGGTAGTTTAATCCGACTCATGAATTGATTAAGTATTTAATTAAAATTCTTATGCACGTTACGGGTCTTTAAAACACGCTTAAACAAGTTATAATAGGGTTTAAAACCTTATTTGCGCAAATGAGCGCTACTGGAAACAACTTGACAAGGCCGGGTGATGCCGATCGGTCTCGCCGATCGGTCTCACTGATCGGTCTCACCGATCTGTCTCTCTGATCAGTCTCGCCGAGACGCCACTCTTTTAGGACCCAGATTTTGCCAGAGGGAAAAACCAAGAGAGTCTGGTTCATCACAATAATTTTATTTTTTAGACCTATTTTGGGTGGATATAGATATAAATAAAATGATAAGGTTTCTTCTCTAACTATAAGTGATTTTGCATCCTCCTCACCAATAATAATTTCCTTTTTTTGAAATAGATTTCCGCATCATATTTTGAATTATAGTACATACCAAGGATTATGCAAACGTCAATCATAGTTATGAAGACAAGGACATTAGCAAAATCACATTTATATGTCATAAATGGGACAAGACAAAAAATATTTATTGTGATGATGCTTTTAATAGTATTTTTGACGGATAAATCCTTTATTAAATCAAAAATGAAATGTCTAATTTTCATAGAAAACTAGTAATATATAAACAAATGAAATTATCCATAATAAAATAAATTATTTGATAATTAGGAGGAAATGATTAAAATCCATGTCACTACATCATTTGGAACATCTACCTCAATAGTTTTGACTACATAATCCTGGCATTTATCCCTTTTCCTTCTTTCGGAAAACCATCTTTGACACTTAGGAAAATAATCCTCATAATGTCTCATCTCATTTCAACTGTAGAATTGAAAATTGGTAAATTCTATATTTCCCTTATAATCACGATCTTAGTGGCATTTTTCTTTACACTTGTAACAATAAACCATACCCTTCAGAAAATTATCGAGATGATTCATCCTAAAATTATCATAGGATGAAAAACAATGTATCCCCATTTAATTTATTTACCCTTATAGAGTGTCCAAAAACCATCTTATTCACTTTCATTATCATAATACATAGGGAATTATTTTTCTATCTTGATGTCACATGCGAAAATATCTTAATATGGTGAAAATTTTAGGGAGACCATTTCCCTTAGGACGAATGTGTTTAAACTATCAAAGAATCTATCAATATCAATACTTGGTCAATATATGTAGTCTAAAAATGACATTTAAACCTTTTAAATTTGGAGTCATAGTTCATAACATTTTCACCCTCTTTATGACTTAAACTCAAGAATTTCCTCTCTATTCCAACTCATTGTTCATGAGAAAAATAATTTTCAAGAAATTTTACTTAAAATAACTCCATTAAATATTTTGAATTTCTTCTTTCACCTTTATGTTTTGAAATAATGACCACCATTTATCTACATATCTCGAAAGATAATAAATAGCCATGAAAACCTTATATATTTTGTTACATCCCAAATATTGAAATATCTTCTCTAAGAAATCTATCCACTGATCTAATACAAATTGGGGTTTTGTCCAATTAAATGATAGAGGTTGTTGTCATATAAAGAAATATTACATGGTTCCTCCATTTTTTTGATAAAGATACTCTATACAGGTATGGTTATTGTTCATAACTTGAGTAGTTGTCCCAATATAGTAATAAGTTTCTCATAACCATTCATAGCTCCAATACCGACATCATTAACTTGCATATGATGGAAAACCCTGTATGGGATATGTGCATTTATACGGATTCCATTACTTCTACTTGGAACCATTTCGAAATAATGGAATACACTAGATTAGGTTATGAATCATAAGGTATAATCTCAAACTAGTAAAATACTTACATAAATTGAAAGTCTATGAATAGTTATTTAAATAATCATAAACATGGTTTCATTGGGAACACATTTACTTTTAAATATATATTAATGGTTTTAAAATAAAATTTGACTTATCATATGAATATCCCATTGGAGTTTTAAACCATATGTGAAGTAAGGCTCATTGTCGTGTACCATGTTAACACAAGTTAGGCTTGGGACACCTTGTTTGAGTTTTTACCCCTAGGTACATCTATTCTAGCTTCATGTCCACTTATAATATAAAAATATAGATGTATTCCAAGGAATATCTCCATAAAATCTACCTTACCAAAATTTCTGGATGTTTATCTATTCTAATTTTCATAGTCTATCTTAGGGTTATGTTCCATATTCTATGTTTTCTAAATCTAGTTTTTGTGGTTTCTACTAAACAACATTTGATACAAACTATTAATACCCCAAACCTAGTTTCCCTAATTGTTGTAAATCATGACATTGTCATAATAAATATGGAATTCAATTCCCAAAGGACCAAATGGCATAGTAATTATGATAAACTTGATACAACTTAAGTTTTTTCATAGAAATATTTAAAGGAAATACAATATAGAAATTTATTTGAAACATTCACAACTCTGAGATTATACCACCAATTAATTCATAATATTCATCATTGAATCTCTGGTGGTAATAAAACATAAGAAATGGGTGAGCTCAGATGCACATAAAGGGTAATTAATCTAGTGTAACCATAAATAATAAGTGATGGTAAAAAACTAAAAGTATAATTGCCAATAAAACATAATCTTAAGCATAATATGGAAGGAATAAAAGGGGATTAAATAATTCCATTATAAAACATAACCATGTATATTCTAGTAGTTGATTAACCACAAATAATATCAATTACTAGTATCATAATAGAGCGATGTATAATGTCAGACATCATAATCATTTCATCAAGGCCTCAACCATGACACAATAAATAATGGGTAAAAAATGAGTCTAGTTTGTCTCATGAGACATACCGATGCATCAAGGGGATATAGAGGACCCCACATGCCACTTACTAAGTTAAATTAATTCCTCACATGAATGGGGATAAACATAAACAACATACACATATTAAATTTATATTACATTCTGCAATATATATATATAATCCCTAAACATTTCATGTAATATGGTTGTTGATATCAATATAGAAAATCCACGATAAAATTAATCATAAACCATTTAATAATATATGGTGGTTAATATAAATTATAGATAAATATCAATAAATTATAAAATTTGATAGAGGTATATAATAAATAAAAATACTCTAATATAATCATCAAGTAATTCTTGAGAGAAATACCATTTTGTCTTGAAAAGAATAGTTCTTTTAGATAAATCATTTTTACTTGTCTGGATTATTTGTATAAAACATGAAATGTAAGAATATATTTTTTTTCATTAAATTTTTATCAAATTAATAAAAAATGTATATGTAAAATATATTATGTATGGTATTTGAAAATGGGTATCAAATTGATAAGTTCCCTTTAATCGAGCTTGTGTGTTGGGAAGAAATGATAAGGGAACAAAATAAAACATACCTCATCACATAAATGAGATATTAAATGATATAGATATATTTTTTCAGAGCATATTCATATAAATATTAATATGTATATGAAAATAATTAAGAATGATATTTTTTATCGAGGGATAAAGCCAAACCCGACTGAAAATGGAGGTTCGGGATGAAAACCCTTAACTTATGTCCAAATGTAATCTTCACTTCACATTAATGTCTTGGATAATAAAATTAAATCCATTAATTAATTGATTTATAACCTTTTATACAAGTATTTAATTTAATAAAATTTTATTAATTTCATTTATGGACTTTTAGGGAGTTATAAGATACAATTTTATCACTCAGGAGTGTTCATTCCCTCAGTTTTCACGATCGGTATACTTGAATATGAGTATGGAAGTTCATATGGAATAGATATTATTCTCCATAATTGAATTTATATGATACTAATAAAATAATATAATACTAAATGGTTATATATTTCATTTGGACATATGGTATGCGGATGATTCATTAGATAAAACAATAATGATATTCATTTAGATTTTTTTACAGTTATTTTATCATCATGAAGTTGTTTTGTCGTATGAATTAATATTATGTATATATATTGGTTATAGAAAAATAAATAGGTAATAATACATATATTTAATCTATTTTAACCATAAAAATGGTTTCTTATAAGGATTTAAGGGGAAATTTAAAATTGAAAATCTATCGTCCAAAAGGTAACAAATTGGCCTCTCATTGATGATGATTTCGTTTTTAAAATAAATGATATAAATAAAGGCGTTTCATGAAGGATATTATATTTAAAAGAAATAATTAAAATATAGAGATTATATTGGTGTTATAATTCTTATTTTTATATATGTGGTGGGGGTAGGATAAAAAAATAAAAAGGAAATTTAAAGGAAATTAAAAGAATGTGAAAGAGGATTTACCACTTGAATTCTCTTCTTTGAAAACCTCTTTAAGCGGATTGGTTTTAGAATTTTGATGTGACAAAGATATATTAGTTGGGATGTGTGGTCTTGGGTAGTGTATTGATATGAAATTTTATAAATCTTAAATCTTGAAACGTGTGAGGAGAAGTGGTGGTATTTATAGTGGATGAGAAGGGTGTGTTTTTTTAATATTTTATTTTATTTTTATTATTTGGGATAAATACTATAAATGGTATCAAAATTATCTACAATTATATTAAAATAATTATGGTATGTTCTAGAATATGGTACTTACATCAGTGATAACCCAATTAATATTATATTAAATTTATAACGTATTTATACTGTAAATTATCGTATTTTACTATTCTCTAAGAATTGATGTATTTTAGAAAAAATCAAAAAAATTCACCCTAACCATTTTTAAATGTTTAGTGTTATCAAATGAATTATTTTTTAAGATATCAATTTAGTAAATATGAGAAATTTATTTTTAATTTAAGCCTTCATTTTTTTGAAAAATG
The DNA here is from genome assembly GCA_963277665.1 of Viscum album. Classification (NCBI taxonomy): domain Eukaryota; kingdom Viridiplantae; phylum Streptophyta; class Magnoliopsida; order Santalales; family Viscaceae; genus Viscum; species Viscum album. Next base: position 830,864,271 of record OY728153.1, on the reverse strand, counting down.
CATATTTTAAATTTATAATTGATTTTATAACACATAAAAAAATTAACTAATGTCACTAAAAAATATCCTAAAATCATAAGAAAAAAATTATGAATTACGAATATATTTTTTGAAAACATAATTTATTTTAAATCATTTTATCAATTATAAAATTTTAATTAAATATTTATGACATAAAAAATACCAACACTTAATTAATAATTTTTAAAATATTTATTTAGTTATTTTATGACATAATTATATTATATTTTTATTTAGTGGATAACATATTTTTTTATACTATCACTGGTGAGGATATTATTCCAGTTGAAGGTTTACTATTGATAAGGGTCATATTACTATTTATAAGGTCAAGTTACCATTTCATCATTATAGGTTCCTTAAATTCTAAAGATCCTTATTATTTTATTCATTCTTCATTTATAATGTTTAATTTATTTTCTATAAGTGATTTTATGTGATCTATACTATATAAAATAAAGACAAGAAGGGAAATCTCATCAATATAATTCTGTATTGTTACAGATCACATTACATATATTTTACATTTTATTTTACCTTATTAAAATAATATATATATATATATATATATAAACACAAATATATTAACAAAAAAAGAAAAAAAAAATTGTGCTTTTGGAAAATAAAAAAAAGTACCATTATAAGGATAATGATTTTATTTTATGGTGTAAGGTGGTGTATGTTATATTTGATCAAAGCGTTAATTTAATAAGATAAGTGGAAATGAAATGAATAAAGATTTTAATTATTTCATTATAATTAACTTCATCTTGACCTTACATTGAGTTTGGGGATGTTGGTGTTGTCATTTTACAGGAGATAATTTCATTGAACAAACTTTAGATATCATATTATATGACTGAGATATAACCCCCCTTATTGAGCCTTAATTTTTTGAACATCAGCGCCCACTATCCATAAGCTTCAGAGCCCTTATAATGCTTGTTGAAAACCCCCCACAATTTCATGTGAATTTTATATTTACAGATTTAATATTATATAACCTTTGTAAGTATATGTAAAATGATCATGTACTCATGAAAAGAGTATATCTCTAATTTAATTTTTAACATGAGTAATTAGACAAAATAATCACCTCTTAGGTAAATCATGAAATTTCACATTTGATAAAAAATAATTATGATACATGAATTAATTAATGGATAAGATCAACATTTTCAATAAGAATGAGTAAACTACTTGGGATTAATAGTTTATTTGAGGAGTTTGGAGTAGTGTTGAATTTTTTATGTGGTCAGGAAAGGCTTATCCCAAGTTGAGAATATTTTGAATTAATTATATTAGAATTTTAATATTGATAACACAATTCCAATACCATTTATGTTGATATTATTTTCTTTGGGATTAAGATGTTATTAGTGAGGGGGAACTGAAAAAAAAAACAAAATATGGATGTTTATTTGGGTATAAAATATATTATTTATCTTAAATAATCGACATAAATTTATGAAATTTAATTTTTTTATGTTTTATCATTGATATCATATATTTTGAAAAAATGATCTTAAATGTGCTAAATTAATGATGAGGAAGATGGACCATGATGTCCCTAATGAAATATACAAATGCCAAGGCATTAAAGTGAGGAACAAGGATGAAATGGAGAGAAACATAATAGAAAAATCATTTTACATAAATAATATTTGTTTAATGAATAATGTATGAATAATTCCTGGAAAAAAGACATGAAGGGATAAAAATTAGTCTCTTTGATGAACACATGTTTCGCGACATGACATATATATATAACTCCGTGATTATCCCTCAACATTCTAACACCTATAATTTCAAATTTTATTCCTTTCTAGGGTGCTAGTGTGATCATTTTATGATGTAAAACACTTATTTAGAATTCAAAAGGCTTGGATGGGATCATAAATGAGAAAATTTGATGGCAATTATTTTTTTGATCACTATTTATGAACCCTATCATGGGTGAGATTATTTTAAAACATTTATTAGAAAATTATGACTCTGTGGGTGCATTAAAGCCCATAAATTTGATACTTTGGAAATGGGAGGTAGGATCAATCAATGAGAGGAAGCACTGGATGAGGAAAACCTATTGTTACAATTAATTAATATTTTTCTTTTTTACTTTTATTTTTCACCAATTGTTTTGATGTATCCTCTATCTTCTATAAACACGATTACCATATCCATGGAGGTTTTATTGTTTTGAGTGACCGTGAAAATGGATTTCTAGATGTATGTATCTATGATTTAGTTTTAATCATTAATTGAAATAAAATCATTTATTTATTTTTCTTTAATGTATCAATTCTGAACTTTATGATTTGAATACAAAATGAAATTAAGTTACTGATAACATCTATACATTATATTTAATTTTTTGATAATCCACAAATCCCCCACTGAAATCCTATATCTATATGATGTAACTGATTCGGGTTAGGTGGTTACTACAAAATCATCATCAGTGTGTGATTAAAATTATATATTGGTACTATTGTAAATTTGGTAAAAAAGAAAAAAAATTGGGGATTGTCATAGTAATTCAATAGGACTCCCAAAAATTCCACACACATAGAAATGTAGATAGAGGAACATGAGATCTCAAAAAATGATATCCTTAAAAACACTGTCTTTCCATGGGAGAGAGATTAATCAATAAAGAAATATTAATCTTACTAGTTATAATAAGAGAAATGGAAATAATTAAAAACCATAATATCATTATTTTATGTCGAACCAATCAAGCTTTGATAACCATTTTTAATAAAAAAATAATTGATCGTATAATATGTTTTTCATGCTTTTTATTTCTCAAATAAAACCAAAAATATGTTTTCCAAAAAAACATAAAATAATGTTGGAACTGGGTTTTTTGAAATCCTATTTAGGGTACTACTTATAGTTGACCATTAAAATATACTTAGAAAACACAAAATTGTTTTTCCATGCCCTATTATATGATTGAATCAAACATGGTACCATTTTTAAAGAGTCGGTTCCTTAGCACATAATATTTAAACAAAATTAATGAACCAAAAATCAACTGACCCTCTAATTTCATTCGACCCTAAATTTAAAAAACACAAACCAAACTATGGATCCTGACTCATATGATGAGGTATCACCAATAAAATAAGGAATTACATATCTTCATCACAAAATTTATTTTCATTATCTTTTCAAAAAATGTTTTCATCATATTTTGAAATTTATTCCATACCAATTATTATAACAATATAAATGATATGTATAATAATGATTTTAGATATTAAGGAACATTTATTTGTCATGATGGGAACTTAATTACATATCCTTGTTATAGTGAGACATCCACTTGGAGTCTTGAATAGTAAATGCACGCTTAAGATTCTAGTAAAATTTGTAAGTTTTGTGGAAGATAAGGAAGATATAAAGGAGTTACATGATTAAAAAAAAGGTAAATAATTATCTAAATTGGATGACATGATTATATTAATATCCATCACATAATTAGGGACTCAAACCTTTGTTGTTATGATTGCATAATTTTGGACTTTCTCTCTTGTCTTTTTTGTGCGGAATTCTCTTGATTTGTTGGAAATCCATTTGAATAATTCATCATCCAATAATATTTCAAGTACTATAAATTATGAGATTCTATCATTCCATTATAATAATGAGAATAATTAATATTTTCTCTACAATTATCTAAAACTATCATCCCCATCAAGAGTATTCTATTGTGTTTCTTTTCCTATATATTTCTTTCTCCAACTTCTACTATTCCCTTCTTCCCTTATTCTGTATTTCTTATTCTATAGTGATTAGATTCCCTTTTTATCATTATTTCTTTTGGAGACATATAAGTTTTAGAATAATTTAATTATGAAAGAACCATCGTCATAAGATCAGTTGTGGCCAAAAATCATGACCCTGAGGTTCCTCCACAGCCAATTCCTATAGAGCCCTTGCCTTAATATCCACAAAACTCAGATGGCTCTGATTCAGACACCTTCTCGAGTGAAGTTGATGAAAATGACCTGGCATTTAGAGATGCCTATCAGTATGATTATGATCTAGATTTTCCAAAGGAGGTTGACTCCTAGTTCGGGGAAAATGGATCATCTACATTTCAGAAGTATAAAAATGGTGAGATAACCGCTCAGGTTTACCTGGATATCAGAAAGAGAATGTTTATCAATGTTGCTGAGGAATTCAATAAGGATCCAAACTTTGATTTCATGAGTATCCCATGGCAATAATTTTTGGATCTGGTTCACTCTTTGCATGACATTTTGTCCTGTTGACTCTGGATTGAATTGGATTTATTGCACAACACCATCAAAGAATGTTTCTATGAACTCTGATGGTTGGTTTTAGGGGTTTTTCTGTTTGTTTGTGATTGCTCCCAACATGTAGAAATAGTTTTCTGATGGAAAAGTGGGTGTTTTACTGACTGTTGGGCTTGATGATCTATGTCCTGGTATCTCTTAATTAATGCACTAGCTTTGTTTGAGTGATATACTCTTGTTTGTTGCTGTTGAAGTCTTGGACTAGAAGGATTTTATTTGGCTAGATGCAATCTTCAGCCTTGGGTTCTCCATATTTATATGATATCATAAATGCTTGATGTTTCTGTTCTGATTTTGGGAAGACTCAACATGGCTGCATAAATATTGTGCTGGAATTATGTGTGATACTACATTGTTTCTCTGGTTTTTTCTCTTCAGTTTGGCTGGTCCTTATGTTCTCAGTTTGGCATGATTTTTTTATGAATCAGTTTCAAATTTCTACTGGATTTATGCTCTATATTGTCGGATAAACTGCTTATCTCACTCTGAAACTATTATTCAGTCTTGAACATCTGTTTGATCTACTGGAATCTTTACTTCATGGAGTCTTGCACTCACTATTTTCTGGATGGCTTGGTGATCTGTTTGGAGGTTCTTCACTGGAATTGTATTAGACTGTGCTGATTATGTCTTATGTCCATCCTCAAGTCACTGTTTTTCTCTTCTTTTTCTTCTAGGTGGGCGGGTTGCTGGTTCTGATTGCCTGTGTATCTACGCTGTTTACCTGGATTCGATCCTCTTTGAGGCTCCATTTATTTCTGGTTGAGGGGTTGCTGCATGTACTGGATTCTGCAGGTTGTCTCTTGCTACAGACTCTGGATTTGATGGTTTATTTGGCTGTAATCCTCAACATCATGGAAGTTGCTACTCTTTTCTCTCTTTTTCAACATTTCAGTTTTGAGAAATCAAGGATGGTTGTATCTGGATGTCTTCTTCACTCTTATGGAGGATGATGTTGAAGTCTTGGATTGGAGGACAGTATTTCCTCGGTACTGTCCTGATGTTGGTGTCCCTTATGACTGAGGTTGAATGGTTGATAAGTGAGGTCATGTTTTACTCATCATATCTTGCTGATAAGAAGCCACAAGGTTCGGTCTATCTAATAGGGAAGCTCTCTACTTTTATGGATTGAATTCATTTCTGAAGTTCTAGCTTTGAAGCAACTGAATGATATTCAAGGGAGCATCATGATGACTCACTTGGATGATGGATGGACCGCATAGTCTCTATGGTGATCTTTTATTTTTATATTTTCATTTCTGAGTTGTTTCTTTGTTATTTTTGTTTTATGGTCTTCAAATCCCTGCTGGTGTAAGTGATTTACACCTCGAGCTTGTACTCTTACTCTTTGATATTTTAATAAATTCCATCTGTGACATGGAGTGGGAAACCAATCCATGTCATCAATCTTCTAAGAAAAAAGAGATTGTTTTGTATATTCATTCCCTTCAAAGGATTTCCTTAATACCATAAAATAAATGGGTTTTCTTGCTCTTTACATTATGTGTATAGTCTAAAATATTCCTTTTTAACCATGTAATGAAGGATTCATACTTACCAACATTCTCTATCTCCTTTTTATTATTCAAAGGAATTGTCTTCCCATATCCGATCATTATCGATGAGTAAAATATTCTTCCTAGAAATGTTCTTTAAAATAATTTGGCTCAATGATTTATATTTCATTATTTAGAATTAATGACCAAAATTTATTTACATTAAATATGATACAATAAACCACCATGATATCCCTATCCCATTAATTATTTCACAAAGTGAGAAAAAAAATATCTCTGGAAATTCTCCATTACTCAACTACAGACAGAATTGTAATCCCATTACATGATGGATGTTGTTGACGTAAGAAGAGGTATAACATTATTAAATAACATTTTGGATTAGTAGGCTGGTCAATAAGGTAAATGTTATTCGACTTAACGTGAGTCATATGCCCCAATATGGCTATAGTTTTTTTATCTCAGGCTACAAATCCATCTCAAGCATCATTATATTATTCAGAAGGGTAATCCCTATAAGGAAAATGTACATTGATATGGTTCCCATTCCTTCCACTATGATCCATTTCTAAATAATTGCATAGAATATATTAGATCACATAACATTATATCATAATTAAATATTTTAAAACTAGTGAATCCATTATCAACAATTGATAAATTTATGAATAGCTAAACTCATAATCATAAGTTTTATTTCTTTGGGAATATTCAAGAGTCATAAAAATATTTTCAAATCATTAATAATGGATTGTAAAAATTTTTAAATCAACATAAAAATATCCCCCATGACTATCAAACCAGGGGTATATCATACGTGGTTGTTATGAACTTGATGATAATCAAGTGAAAGACCAATGTTCCCTTTTCAATGTTATTAATTCTAGGTATTAATATTACAAAGCCACATCTTCTTTATAGTATGCATAAATGGATTTATTTATAGGAAACAAATAATCCCTAAATTAACAATACATTAGGGTGTTATCCAATAATTAGCCTAGTCCAAAACTTTAGTCATATTACTGTATTCGAAAATCAATGATTTCCCAGATCCATTTTTCAGTGTTCCTACTAAAATTCCTCTCATAAAAACTATAAAGACCATGTACTTAGTGGACCAGAATTGGTTATAACATTATTTTATTGGAACTAGATACAAGGAACCACATCTTTATTTACCAATAGTTTAGTATTATTGAGAAATGTATATACATAAATGATATCAAATAAAATGGATATTATAAAATACAATAATATAGTTTATTTGAGTATAAAATTATTCCCTACAGAATATCCATATATATCAATCATAAAACATGTCATCACATCTTATGGAAAGGAAATATAATAAAGGGGTGATCCCAGATTTGTAGTAAGGGTATGCATATAGTAGAGTATAGCATGAATACAAAATTAATAATCAATATGAAAGATAAATATCTTAAAACACATTTTATTTAATAAATAACTACATAACTAAGAATAAAATGGCAGGAAAAAGTGATGATCAAATAAATTTATAAAAACAGTAACATAATCAGGTATATTATCCATGGATTTCATAATTGAAAAAATAATCACATGGACATAAATAAATAATCTCATAATTTTTGAATGCCTCATTTTGTACATCATAAATATACCGTTATGGCCTCATATGATGAAATCTTAAATAAATGGGTAAGGAATTATACAAATACATAAGCTAGTTTGGCTCATGAGACCTATTGATGCACGAGGGGAAATAGTGGTCCCCACTCCTAACATTCTAGGTCTAATGAATCCATCATATGAAATTGGAGAAAAAAATCAATGTAAATATTGATATTAAGAAACTATCATATAAAATTTTAAAATTTTCCCTATCTATAGTCATAATGATAATCTATCTAGAGTAATGTGGTGAAAGATATCAATATAGTACATCTCTTGTCAGACTGATCATAAAAAATCTAGATGAATAATAATGATTTTATCATTAATACATATTTCTAGTGGATCATTAGTAAAATAATTGTTCTTGTCATTAAGGAGTATAAATATAATAAAAATATCATTTTAAAAATTGTTGAGGAAAATATCATTTTCACCTTGAAAATCAATTGTAATAACTACAAATGTGCATAATATTAGTAAATAATTTTTATTTAAAAATAATCATGGATATTTTTCAAGAAATATTCAAATCATTATCCATCCATTATGGTGGTATATTCCATTCATTCCATATAAGTTATGAAACATTCATCACACATTTATAAAGAAAAGTCCAAACGTAAGTTGTTTAGAAAATAAAAATAAAATTCAAGTAGAAGCATTTTTTAAAATTATAGTCATGGATAAAAATAAATTTAAATATTCAGAGTATAATATTAAAAATATTTCTTGAATTTTTTTATAAAACTTAGATAATTAACAAAATGGATTTTCGGTTGAAGAGAGAACTAATGTCAGTTTTTTATAAAAACATTATTTTAGACTCATGAGAAGATACAGAGTGAAAAATAAAATGATATCTAATAATATGTATAAATACCTAGAGTATAATTAATTCAATGAGTTAATTGAGAGATATATGATAATGTTTTCTCACCAGAATCATAATCATAAACAATATTGATAAAATATTGAGGTTGAATCATAAAACCCTTAACAGTTTTCTAACTTTTGAATCCCAATCCCTATGAAATAAATAACAATAAATGTATATTTATATATTAGATAATTTAGGTGAATAATAATAAAATTAAATCATTTAGATCATATACACCCCACAGAATATATATATCGTGAATAGTACATATGTGACATGAAATTAAAAGTGACAAGAGAAACCCATACATTTGGGTTGATTCCCTTCATAATTATTCAAAACACCATTATAATGCATAAATATTTTTTTATAAATATATAATAGAACCTTAATATTATATATCTAAAAATATATTATGTACTTATAATATTTTATTACTTTTTTATTAGCAATTATTTATTTATAACACACTTTCGGGTGATAATAGCTTAGTGTTTCTTGTATGTTTTTTGATCAGTTGATTTGGTCATTTTACATTGATTTTGGTTCCATCATCTACATAATTTTAATCATGATATAAATATCACAAATATTCATTGAATAAGTATATATAATAATTCATAAAAGTTAGATATAAAAATTAAAAACATTATTCATGGAGATGTTAGGTTATACATATTCATTGAATACTATTTCCATTTTTTAAAATAATGGAATGCAAGAATTGAAAATAATATTTCAAATTTACAGAATTATTATAATATCATATATATCAAAAAATTTAATTAAATATATCCTTATTATTATCCATGTCAAAATAAGTTGAAAACCATAACACATTTATCTATGGATGCAGTAGTTGACACTTACACCTGAGCATTGTAATATTTTTTCAATGGATTAGAAGGTAATAAAGTAGATGTGGTATTGTAACCATAGATACATATTTATTTCATAATATATATATATATATATATTTACATATATATATATATATTAAATATATCATTATAAACATTCGTGGTAGACATTGATACCAAAACACAATTTCATCAATTCATGAGGTGATAGTCTGCCATACACATGAACAGTGGTTTTGTTTCCCATGTTATTGAAGATGGGATTTATATAAATTATTCCATTAACAAAATAAAATATAATATTATTGAAGATAATGGTGTAATTATTTTATCATATTTGGATAATATTTTAACGGGGTGTGCATTGAAATAAGATGAAGATGCATGGTTATGGAAAAACTAATGGAATCTTGAAATATATATAGGGGATGAGAGTGGGATCCATTTTATAATCGAGGTAGAGGACACACATGTAATATTTGAAAAGAACAAATTATATCAATATTTTACCCATGATAAAAGGAACAAAAAACCTTACTATATAACATTAGATTACATAACATTGAAATATGTCTATCCAATATGAATTAGTTAACTTTTTATGACATTTTAATGCTTATCTTTTTAGTTTAACCCATTTGTAAACTCGTTTAAACATAATTGAGGTAATTAATGTTAACTGATTTACTATTAATTATGGAGAAAATTTTATTTTAACTTATTACCTAATATAAATATGATTATTCAAAATAATTAATTCTTTTTTTCAATTTCAAATCACATAATTGGAGGAATATAATTTAAAATTAAAATAGTTAGTGCATAGAAAAAAACATTTTCTAAAGGAAATGTTTTCCTATGTATAAAAGGTTTATACAAAAAAACTCTATATAAATTTTATTCAAATAACATAAATTGGATTAAATATAATATTATTGAACTAATTTTACTTTAAAAAATTAAAATTAATATAAATTTTGTAAATTCTTAAACACAAATGAAGTTTTCAGTGAAAATTAGTATTTTATTCACTATTCATAAATAATATTATTTTCTTAAAATTAATAAAAAATAATTCTAATATAATTTCGAAATGATTTTCATGAAAAATAATATAATATTATAAAATATATTTTGAAAATTTTTATGAAATTATGTTTTAAATATTTATGTAAAAGGAAACAAAACCATTTTTTAAATATAAATTTGAAGCATAAAACTACATTCATTCATATATAATGTGTAGAAAGAAATATATTTTACTTTCAAATGATTTTTATTTTCATTAATAATTGATTGTATGACCAAAAAATTATTTTATAAATTTGTAAACCATATAATTTTCATAAATTATTGAGTTTTATTAATTTTCTATAATTTAATGTCTATGTTCTAAAAATATAAAATATTATAATTAATCTAGACTAAGGTTTTCATGAATGAGAAAATATCAAAGTGATTAAATTTATTTTAAAAGAAATATATTTTAATGTATCAGGTCTTTCAAATATCATAACATATTACAATATAACTATCCTGTAATAATAATAATACAATAGATTCATTATGATTTGTGAAAAGATATTGACTCATGAAAACCCATTAAATCATTGTTATATTTTTAATTGATAACCTATGAAATGTATAACATTAAATGTTAATTTAAATACCTTGGATATCTTTAAAAATTATGATAACCAAATAAATGCCCAATATATTTTTTTTTAAAAAAGGAAATAGGTTGTGAATACCCTTTATATCTCAATGATGCAAAATTGAGATATAAAAACCCTTACCTTAAATATTATATAGATAAATGATCTCTAACATCATGTATAACAAAAAAAACTATAATAGTCACCTATTTAATAATCTTACTCACTCATAATTAATTTTATAAACTTTTTTATAACAATTTTTTACATTCTCAAAATGATCCTTGATAAATCCACAAAGGGATAAATACCTTAATACATGTATTATTTCCCCCAAAAAAACAATAGAATAAAAGGTGTCCAGAACTTGCAGATCACATATGCCACAAATATTTGTGTGATCATGATACCTTAAGAAGGTCATGATAAGGATATATGAATATCACATGACTATCTACATATCCCATGAGGCCCATTTGACAAGTCTTCTTTGTTCTTACGGAGGAATCTTAGACAGTCACTGATCATGTGACAGTTTCCCAAATGAGTTCCCTGGAATCACGTGGCCGATCAATCAGAAAAAACACAATAAAAAATACAAAAATAATTTAAAAATTAGGGGGAAATTCAAAATTTTTGGATCCTTTTACATTCATAATTATCATGCAATATGCCTAGGTGGTTTGCAAGAGACCAGAGGAAACCCTTGAGATATGCCCTCCTTATAACTCAACATCCCACTAACATGTCACCTTTATCAACTGAAGGGTATCAAATATGCTCAATCGGGCTTACTCAACCACTTGGGATTGAATGAAAAATAGAACTGTTTGACCATCCCAATACTTCTTCATCACTATAAGACCATTTATTGGTCACATAACACATCACTTATGGGGAAAGATATTTTCTTAGACCAAAATCAAGAAAAATCATTAGATCCACAACCCTTGTAAAATAAATTAAGAAATTAAAAAGAAAGAGAAAATTTGGGAGCCTCTTGTGGTCTTAAATTTTTCATGATGCACATAGACAGCTCATAAGACACCACAACCCCTTAGAAATCTGTCTTCATTGCTCTCCAAGATCCCGCTGGCATGTCACCCTCTCTATTCAAAGGAACATAGACATGTCTAGTTGGTATTACACTGCCCCTCCAACTACATAAGACAATAATAAGGGTTTATTCTTGTGAATTACCATAGGACCCTTTGTTGATTACGTGATGCATCACCGATGGGTAGGGTGGTTGTCTTCTGCAACACTCATGAAAACTCATGAGATCCCCATACCTTATTTTATAAACAAGGAAATAAAAATGGAAATGATAGTAGATTTTTTTTAAGATACTCTGATAACCATTGATCATGTGAAACCCCTTTTTCATGTTATCTTGATCTCTTAATGGATCTTAGGTGATCCATCCTTATCTCATGAAGGTTACGAGACATGTCACTTGAGATCATGTGAAATCTTTTTAGTAGGCATCCTAATCTCACAAAGGCCACAAGACATGTCAAACCATCCATAAAAAATCCCCTTATATTTTTTTCATAATTAGGAAATACCCCTTTTATTCGTAAAAATCCATTAAATAGGGCTCTAAAAATGTGGTCTTGTGAACTTTGAAAATAATTTTATGCACCCAAGATGATGTTGGGCGGAGAAAGAAAGGGAAGTGATGGCAAGAGGGGGGGTGAATTGCCTTTTAAAAAAAGATTACGAAATTAAAAATCAAAGTGAAAGTGCAGCGGAAATAAAGGAGGCAAAACACCAAACTTGATAACGGAGTTCGGCCTAAAACCCGGCCTACGTCTCCACTCCCAACTCAACCGTTGAGAGATTCTACCGCTTTCTTTTCAATGGTTGTAGCAAGAAACCCACTAGCCTTTTTACAGGTGAAGGCTAGCTCACCTATTACAGCTTGCTTTTAATGGTTATGCAAGAACCCACTTGCTTTCAATGGTTGAGCAAGAACCCACTAGCCTTCTTACAGGTGAAGGATAGCTCACCTATGTCTCAAGCCTTTTAAAGGAAAGGCTTGACCAACCTCTTCACACCTTAAAGGTGATGTGAGAACCCAAAAGAATGGAGGAGAGAAAGAGTTGGGGGTTTGTAGGCACAAACCCAAAATGATGCTCAAAAATGATAAACAAGAAAAACCGTAATTGGAGGGAAGCCTTGGGCGCCAATGGATGATTGGAGTTGAAGACGTGCACTCCCAAGATTCTTTGGTGGTGCTCCTTGGATATGGAAGTTGGTTGGAGCAAGTGGGGTTCCCTTGGAAGAATCCGCCGGAGGTTCGCCAAATGATCAAAGATGTGTCCGTTGGCTTCCGTATGGCTTCACAATAGTTCTGGCTATGTTCCTTAGGCTTCCGGGGGTTCCTAGTCCTTTATTTATAGAGGGGGAACCCTCATATGGCCGTTAGAGGCCTTTGGAGCCGTTAGAGAGGCTTTCGGAGCCGTTGGAGGCCAAGTGGACAGGCTGGTCAAAAGCCCACCGGCTAGTTTGACTGGCTCCACCGGCTGACCGGTACTGAGCCACCGGTTGGCCGGTGTGTGCAAAATGGAGGAGGGATCAGGCTCAGGCTCCACCGGCTGGCCGGTGAGGAGGCCACCGGTTGGCCGGTGCTGAGGCAGTAGCAAACACTGTTTGGTCTGGGTGCCACCGGCTGGCCGCTGGTGAGGCCACCGGTTGGCAGGTGTGGAGGCAGTAGCTACCCCTTCTGTCTGGGTTCCACCGGCTGGCCGGTGCTGAGGCCACCGGTTGGCCGGTGCTGAGGCAGTGGCTCAGCCTTCTGTCCAGGGTCCATCGGCTGGCCGGTGGTGAAGCCACCGGTTGGCCGGTGGACTGAATTTCAGTCCATTTTAGGCTTTTTGCCTTCTTGGCCTTCTTGGCCCAATTCCTTGGCAACCTGAAATTATGCCTATCATCCAAAAACACTTAAAACAAGATTAGATAAATAAGAGGGTGATTGTGATCATGAAAATTAAACCATGAGGGGTTCGAGAGGTACAACAATCTCCCCCTATTTTGATGATCACAATCACCAAAACAATCAATGTAAAAATGAAATGAAAGGCATGCTTTAAAAGATTTTTCCCCCAATCAACCAAGAATTTCTCCCCCTTTGTGATTATCAAAATAGCACGGGGCATAAAACTTGATTGAGGGAATAAAAGAATTTAAACCAATTGAAATTTTTGAAATTTGAATTGAAAGTTTTGAATCAAAAATTTGAAATGAAAGTTTTGAATGAAAAATTGAATAACATTTTGAATTGAAAGTTTTGAGTGAAAATCGAATAGAAAATTTTGAATTGAAAAATTTGATACCAAGTGTTGAAATTGAAAGTTTGAATCGAAAATTTTGAAATCGAAATCAAAAGGGCTTAAACGATCCTAACTCCCCCTAAAAAAAACAACAAAACTCCGGGGAGAGGATTATCAAACCGAGACAAATTTTGGGCCGGTAAGACTCCCTAAAAGGGATTTTTCAATCCACACGTGTCTAGTGGCGGGTCTTCTCCTATAAAATTCATCGTTAAGGAAAATGGTTTTGGGCCTACCATACTGGGCATTTTTGCAATTGCACTCATAGATTAAGTGCCCGGGTTTTTTACAGTAATTGCAAAATTTGTTTTGAGAGCTCCCCCTTACAAAAATAGTAGGAGCATGGGAGGAGAAAGCTTGCTTGGAATAGCCAAGCCCTTGGGTGGTTCTAGAAACACGTTGGGAACCTAGGAGTTTGGTCAAATTTTGTTCCCCTTGGGTGAACTTAGCTAGGGATTCCCTTAAATCTTTGATGGTTGATTCCATGGAATCAACATCGGGAAGGTTTTGGATTTTGAGGGACATCTCTTCCTTCTCTTTGAGAAGTTGTTCTTTTTCGGAAGAGAGTTTTTTGAAATTCTTTTTTAAAGCAAAAAATTTGGAAGAAAGTTCGTGAAAACCTTCCTCCAATTGATCTCTAGCATGTTGGAGATCCTCATAAGACAAATGATTGAAAGAATTGGAAGAACTTGAGGATGAGGAGTCGGAAGATGTTACCTCATTACATTCCATTAGGCATTTGTTACCGTTGTCGCTTGAGGAGGAGGAGGAGGAGGATGTGGAGCTATCACTCCAAGTGGCCTTGAAAGCCTTCTTCTTCTCCTTTTGCTTGGCCTTTTTCTTGTTGAGTGGGCAATCGGGCTTGTAATGGCCTTTAGTACCTTCATGGGTTACTTCTAAAAGTTTCCAAATTTCATTATAAGATGAGCAAGTAGAAATACGATTAAATTCATTACGGTCTAACCCACAATGAAGAGCATTCATGGCTTTTCCATCTAGCTCAAAATTTGCAATGTCTTCGGGGGTCCATTTGGATTCATCGGGAGAAGAAAGTGAATAACCATGCATGAAAATTTTAAAAATAGGATAACCAATGCTTTTAAGAAATGTGGTCATGCGGGTTTTCCAAAAAGAATAGTCGGTTCCATCAAAAAATGGAGCACGACCCAAAGAATAGCCTTCGGGGGAGAAAGAGGTTGATGCCATCACAATGGATCTTGAATTTGAAACCGGTGAGGGTATTACTCAAATTTTGCCTCTGATACCAATTGTTGGGCGGAGAAAGAAAGGGAAGTGATGGCAAGAGGGGGGGTGAATTGACTTTTACAAAAAGATTAAGAAATTAAAAATCAAAGTGAAAGTGCAGCGGAAATAAAGGAGGCAAAACACAAAACTTGATAACGGAGTTCGGCCTAAAACCCGGCCTACGTCTCCGCTCCCAACTCAACCGTTGAGAGATTCTACCGCTTGCTTTTCAATGGTTTTAGCAAGAAACCCACTAGCCTTTTTATAGGTGAAGGCTAGCTCACCTATTACAGCTTGCTTTTAATGGTTATGCAAGAACCCACTTGCTTTCAATGGTTGAGCAAGAACCCACTAGCCTTCTTACAGGTGAAGGGTAGCTCACCTATGTCTCAAGCCTTTTAAAGGAAAGGCTTGACCAACCTCTTCACACCTTAAAGGTGATGTGAGAACCCAAAAGAATGGAGGAGAGAAAGAGTTGGGGGTTTGTAGGCACAAACCCAAAATGATGCTCAAAAATGATAAACAAGAAAAACCGTAATTGGAGAGAAGCCTTGGGCGCCAATGGATGATTGGAGTTGAAGACGTGCACTCCCAAGCTTATTTGGTGGTGCTCCTTGGATATGGAAGTTGGTTGGAGCAAGTGGGGTTCCCTTGGAAGAATCCGCCGGAGGTTCGCCAAATGATCAAAGATGTGTCTGTTGGCTTCCGTATGGCTTCACAATAGTTCCGGCTATGTTCCTTAGGCTTCCGGGGGTTCCTAGTCCTTTATTTATAGAGGGGGAACCCTCATATGGTCGTTAGAGGCCTTTGGAGCCGTTGGAGAGGCTTTCGGAGCCGTTGGAGGCCAAGTGGACAGGCTGGTCAAAAGCCCAACGGCTAGTTTGACTGGCTCCACCGGCTGACCGGTACTGAGCCACCGGTTGGCCGGTGTGTGCAAAATGGAGGAGGGCTCGGGCTCAGGCTCCACCGGCTGGCCGGTGAGGAGGCCACCGGTTGGCCGGTGCTGAGGCAGTAGCAAACATTGTTTGGTCTGGGTGCCACCGGCTGGCCGCTGGTGAGGCCACCGGTTGGCCGGTGTGGAGGCAGTAGCTACCCCTTCTGTCTGGGTTCCACCGGCTGGCCGGTGCTGAGGCCACCGGTTGGCCGGTGCTGAGGCCACCGGTTGGCCGGTGCTGAGGCAGTGGCTCAGCCTTCTGTCCAGGGTCCAGCGGCTGGCCGGTGGTGAAGCCACCGGTTGGCCGGTGGACTGAATTTCAGTCCATTTTAGGCTTTTTGCCTTCTTGGCCTTCTTGGCCCAATTCCTTGGCAACCTGAAATTATGTCTATCATCCAAAAACACTTAAAACAAGATTAGATAAATAATATGGTGATTGTGATCATGAAAATTAAACCACAAGGGGTTCGAGAGGTACAACAGATGACTTATGTAAGGACCTCACGAAACATGTAACACCAAATCCATCCACCTAATCCATGTGAATGAACTCAATACATGTTTTGCAATGCATCGTATAAGTGGGGTGGTGAGGTCGTCAAATCCCCCACCCCAACATAAAAAAATGCATCATTGGACCAACTAACCAGATCACTCAAGCATTGGAATGGACTTCTTGGGGTGTCCAATGTCACGATTCCAGTGTCTTATACCATTTAAAAAATATGGGGAATGACCTAGAATATTCATGTGATATGAATACTCACATATCATCATCACATATGATTACATGAAGGAATTATGCAGGGTAATTCAAAGGACATCCCATATATCTATCGAATCACATGAAACCTACATAAAATTTAACACTAAAGAAATATAAGGCACCTATGAAATAAAAACTGGAATAAAGATAAAATATTGAAGACTTACATGAATACATGTATGATAATACTCATGAGAATCTAATGACTTACCTAGGATCATGTGTCAACATCAGGACAAGTCTATACTGTTATGTGATATCCATATGACACACAATTTTGATAACGTGATATCCTCTAGAAATGACAAGAATGCCACGTGAATCCCTCCAAACATGTCGCTTAATTCTCATGAACCCCTCTAGGATCTCTATAAATTCTTGTTATGTCCTCTAAACATGTCACCCAATTTATACAGTGACACCAGGGTATGTCAGCTTTGTCTCATGAATTCTTAGATATTTCAATTCAGATATTTCTATAACATACAAGAGTGTCGTCAAGATGTACTGAAACCATCCAAGCATGCCATCCAAATTTCACAATTACACTAGGACATCTTCTCCAGAAATCACGATGAGACCCATACATGTTATCCAGATCTCATGACATTATTTAGACATGTCTTTCACATTATGTGACATGATTAAGAAATTTATCTTGAGTCTCTCCAATTCCTCTGAGATCTCTATCCAGATCATCTGTCATCCTTTAGATGTGTCAACCAAGGTCATGTGACGTCCTCTGGACATGTCATATTTGTCATGAAAAACTGTTCATACAATTCATCATTGATCATGTGGTTGTCTTCAGATATCCTTGGGAGAGTCTTTCAATATTCCCAAGACATGTAAACTTGGATCATGTGATTTTCAATAGGCTATCTCAGGAAGAAAACCAGATATCTTAGGAAGACAACCAAGCTATTTCATGCATATGTTTCAAGGATTGATAATATTTTTTATCATGCATATTAAGTAAATCTCAATGTGTAAGCCCTGATTAGTGAAATAATATGATATTCCCAAAATATATTGGATAACATAGTGTGTAAGACCAAATCTACTAAACTATGATAATTATGATTCTTTCCATAAGAAGGATACATAGGATTCCTTCCTAAATTCTTGAGATTAAGTATACTCATACATTAGTGTATGTTTATCCATGTCCCTGATATTTCCATCATCAGGAACCAATAATTCATAGAGGATTATCATTTCCCCTCATCCATAAATGGTTTGAGAACCCAAATGAACTTTCAAAAATCTATCCCTATAATAATTAGGATATATAGGATCACTTTTATAAGGCCTGATCTCTATTTTAAGAATCCAATGGGATCTCATTGCACATTAGCCTTGCATCCAAATGTAGTGATATTAATTATTCTCAATCCATAATTTATCATAATTATCCTGGAAAATATGGGCTTAATGAGTTGAAATAGTAACATAATTCACCTCATGAATCCCCCCCCCCCATCAACTAGAGAAACCTATGTTTGTAAGTCCTTATCAGTGTCATAATATGATGTGTCCCACATACAAGGGCATGCTCAGTGTATAGGCCCGATCAAAATAAACCATGAGAACTATGATTCTTACTATAACCTGGATATGTAGGATGCATCCTACAGTTCCGAACACAAATATACAGTGCCTATGTTTCACCACATATGTCCTCTCCACAATAAGATAAACTGAATGGTTTTTATGAACTATGTTGGTTTTGATTCCAGCTATAAACAAGGATACTTAGGTTGCCTCATATTGGCTCAATCCCATCCTGAACAAACTAATCTCCCCCCTGTATGGTAGAAAATTCCAATGTACCTGGTAATACGAAATTATAATTAAAGAAACTACTCATTAATGGGAAATTGGTAATGAACTATAAAATCATAATGTTGGATTCACTGGTATATTCCCATTATATGAGGATTTAACCTATGATTAACATGTTAGGGTAATCGTTCAAGTATCTTGATTAGGAAGATATTCTGGAACATATATAAAATCTATAAGAGAGTCCCGTATTAGGAAAAAAATATCCCCAAATGGGTGTGATGATCTTGATCACCCATCCTATTTACAAACATTAGTTCCTAAGATTTGTCATGTCTGAAACCCCAATGGAACACCTACCCTTAAGAAAGTAATTACATACATTGTTATGGATGTGGGAGCTGTTGGGAGTCTCTATTATATATTAAAATAATAAAATTGGACTGAGTGATTGTATATATTAATTGAACTCAAAACAATCTAACCATTGGAACATTCCAGCAACGACCTTCTCAAAACAGAAGTGGGGCACCAGATGTGAAATCATTCAACAACGACATCTTTATCATAATATAAAAATTATAAACTACCTGGTTCTCAACAAATCATTTTGTTCCTATCACATGGGTGGTCCTTATCTTTTTTAGTTTAAACAATAATGGTAAACCCCTTGTGAATATCCCAAATAACATGATTACAATCAAATCATGTGTTGTTCTATTTTGTTTACATACCCTGATTAAAATAAAAAATGGTGAACCCAATGTGAATCTCTAAAATAAATAATGATTGGTTTTTCATGTATCGGTCCATGTTGTTTTAATATCCTATACAAAAAAACTAAAAATTTCAAATAAACCTAGAAACTGATCTTCTGTAGTTGAGGTTCCTATGAAATACATACATATTCTCTTTGAAATGTCCATGTGAGCAGGATGGACATATCCACAATAAAAGGACAATTGTGTTACCCATGTATATATAATTGAGAATATATCGTGCATATTACGATGAACTGATTGGATACCTTTTTCCTTATTTTATGCATGAATACAGATTCTTATCTCATCAACAACACCCCAATATAAGATAATATCTTCATTTAGTGATCATTTCGTAAAATCAGCTATAATTGAAACCATTGTGAGTCACATAATGACTTCACCCACCTAAATTCTTTAGCATAGAGTAGAGAAAACAATATTATTGTCATAACATTGACATGGTATGATCTCGACCCTTTAGTATTCCCATGAGGGTCTCGAAGTGCTAACATCAATGTTTCTATATCATTAGAATAATGCTACAATAAATCCAGTGGCCCTAATTTCTACAACCAACCACTTCTGGAGCTTATCCCCAGAGCATGAAAATAACCACATTTAGTATCTGATGAAGGTGGAACACAGTGGTAAATAAAACTTCCTCCAAATTCAGGAGCCACCGAGGATGGCTCCCATCTACAATTATCTCCAGCACCATCCCATGGGTTCCCTTTAGTCACCTACTCAGGGTACCACCTGACACACTACCACCTCAAACACCCATGCACAAGAAAAACGATGACACATTAGGCACAGGGGGCTCTAGATAACTAGGACTCGGATCATATCCCCACCTCCACTTATGAATCCTACCATCATATTCTATAAGAAGCCTTAAAGTTGGCTCATATCCATAACCACTTGGAACTTCTGTGAGGGAATATTCATACAGCAGGGATGGGGAAGGTGCTTATCCCCATTTCTGAGCATGAATTACATCAGTAAATTGTAATGGTGGTAATATGTAAAAAGAGGTCTAATAACCCCACTTCAATCAAAGATATCATCTGCTATATAGTATAGAAAGACAATGTATAGGCTTATATCCATGTACACACTTTTATAAAATGTCATTAAATCATTTTATCAACTGAAGAACCCTACCCGTATATTCTTGAATTGGTATAGATAAAGGGATACACACATATTTTTGTACTTATAGACATGTAATATCAACGCTTTAATCATTATGAACAAGTAGTTTCTTCAAAGAAATATCACATTATTTCTCTCGTACTAGAGGATTGTTAGAATATTATGGTAAAGGAAGAAGAAAAGGACTTGGCTCATATACTTGTTCAAATCGGGGAACACCAAGTGAGAGTGGTACATGCCTCATGATAGGGGTACATTATTATCTAAAAAGACCGAATGGATCTTCAAAAGGCCCAGGATTGAGCTCATATCCCTGTTCTAGTTGGGTCTCACCAAGTAAGAGAGCCACATTCCTTGGGATAAGCTCATATTACTATTGAATAAGACTATAGGCATACTAAAATGGACTATGATTAGGTTCATATTCCCATTACAATTAGGGATCAACAAGTGAGAGTGGAACATACCTTGTGATAGGCTAGTATTCCTATTATGAATATGCCTAGAATATTCCAACATATCAGAGAATCTAGGATCATATCCTTATATATTCCAATGAAATACTAAATCAACATCATTCCAATGTTATATAAGTGGTTTCTCATATCCCTTATCCCATTCTAGAGGTCCATCTGCATATTCTGATGGGGAATGAATATTCATATTGGCATCATATTCTAGACCTACCAAATATCACCAAGTGGAAGTGGAACATGCCTTGGGATAGGCTATTAAGCCAATCAAGAAAGACTAGTATCATATTTCAAAGTCTTAGGATCAGGTTCATATTCTCATTCTAACCAAGGACCACCATGTAAGAGTGGCACATGCCTTTGGGAATGCTCATATTTCATTCAATAATGAAGAATATCATTGGAATAATCATGTAGCATCTTAGTAGTGGGATCATATTCTCATGTCACTAGATGGTTATCCACAAGTTTTCATATCCTTAATACAATAGACTCATATCCCTACACAATCCCGAAAGACATGTCACTATATTCCAACCACAATGTCGAATGAGGCTCATATCCTTAAACATCATAATTCCAGTGTCCCTGAGGTTGTCTGAGGTGAATATTAAAACACCCCAAGGGTTTGTTAACTCTTCATCCCATGTAAAATAAGATCATTACCATGATATTCCTCCACATGGTAATGTGGAGATTGATCATAGGGAATCAACTTCTAGAATCATCTAGGGTCGACCTCCAAACTGAGATATCTCCCACAGATAAGTAAATCCTTCACTTTCTCAGGGACCTCCATATATAGAGTTTCTCAAAACAAACACACCTTTGTATATATATGAGATCAAAACCTTAGTATAAATCATATATAGTTCCCCATAAACTACCAGCAGCACTCCACTTTGGTTATTAGGAGACCCCAAGGAGAAAACTATATCATCTGATCAGATGGAGAAATGTTAGTATGATAAAGAAAAAGATGAAATTAATATACAGAGAGAGTCAGCTATAACCCCCACCCCCCCCCCCCCACCATGTTTTATCCCCATGTTACTTCTAACAATCAGATCCTAGATGATCTGCAAAAGGATTGGATGCCTTACCTATGCCAAAATATGTGGGAAACTAATCACTGATTGAAGGCTAGACACCTCCCTTATCATAGGTATGACAACCACCTTCCAAACATCTAGATTCTCTATTATTATCTATACCTATGATACTATCATTATGGTCTGGGATCCAAAGCTGTAAAAGAATAGAAAAAATATGCAATATACATTCACCAATTTCATTTCAACTCTTCTGCAATGGATCTCCAAATCTGCTTCATGAATATGTATTCAATTATTCGGAATGTATAGAGAATTATACATTACCATACCCATGGATAATAAATAACCCCTCATAAACAGTGTCATCTAATGTAGTAACATTCCGTGACATTATTGGACTAGGTAATACTTGGCCTATTTAGTTAAAAAAATGAAATTATCTCTCTTC
Source organism: Viscum album (assembly GCA_963277665.1). Taxonomy (NCBI): domain Eukaryota; kingdom Viridiplantae; phylum Streptophyta; class Magnoliopsida; order Santalales; family Viscaceae; genus Viscum; species Viscum album. The sequence goes on along the minus strand of OY728153.1, from coordinate 830,841,394 downwards.
AATGGTGCCCAGACATCAGAAACAAAGAAAGGGAATGTATATCATATCATTAAATAGGGGCCCTAAAAATATATAATATGAATATCATACATGGAATATGAGTTATTATCAACCTAAAAACATCTCATAAAGAATGATTCCCATCATGGGCTAAAATTCACAATACTCCCATGGGATAACATTAATGCCAAATAATTATCTTCATAGTAGTATTTTCGATATCATCCATCCAAGTGAAAATTTAGATCATCAAAATATCTTCCTCCTCCTCCACCTCTTGGATTTTAAATTCCCAAAAGGATCCATGAAAAATTAGTACCATTTATGAACTAACCTCATCCCTCCATGATTTTTTAATTTATATATCAATTTCCATTAAAAGTTCCATCTTCCCTCAAGAGGTTCCTAGGGAAACCAATGGCAGTTTTAGATCAACCCCATCCCACTGGGGTCTAGTAATTTATATCTCAATTACTATCCAACAAGTCATCAAATCCTTAATTAGAAGCATTAAATCATTAGTTAGAGGATTGATCAATGCCAAATGTGGTCCAGGATAGGCCATATCCTATAAGGCTAGGTGCACTTTCATCATCATCATCAACACAAAGGGAATTACTCTTTTCTAGGTTGGGAGTTAAATATCAATGGTTGGCATCCCATGCATTCCTTCCACTGTAAGAAAAGAGTATACTATAAGAGTCTCATTTGAAATTAATGATCTGAAACTTTTTCAAGGTTACTACGCATAGTCCATGATGGGAGGAGCATATGAAAAAGGAAATCCAACCCCACAAGGGTCAAAAGAAAAAGAAACCAAATATGGACAATGGTTCAAGAAACATTTAATTATGGCATTAAATAATTATTTTGTTATGTTGAATCTCATGGGGAAAAACATATCCTGATACACCTCTGTGAAAGTTGTCACTATAAATAAAATATGAAATGTGGATCCGGGCAAAAATGAAGAGCGATAAAACATGGAAAATATACTATGAGAGGAAGGGTGGAATTCACCTATCAAGGATTCACACATCCAAAATTAGAGGAGGCTCCAAAACCTGGACCTCCCAATATTTATTTGTCACCCCTATAATAAAACACTACCAATGATAAAGGGAAATGTGTGGCTACATCTCATCACCTCTTAGGAGAACCAAAAATCATTCCATGGAGGAAAATTTTTCATAATATGAAAATGGAATACAAGATGTCAAACAAATTAAAGAGGAATTATTGAAAATCAAATATCCTGATTCCGTATTGACTTCAGGATGAGGTGAATATTCCTGCTTCCATACATCGGGTAAGAGTTGATCTTCCTGGAAGATCATAATCAAAGAATCATACAAGATCTGTATCTAATAATAGGATCAACAAAAATGGGGAAGTTGGAAATCATCATGACTTACCTACATTGTGGTGACAGCCTCTCCCTCTCTGGTGTGATCATTCAATCTCCGCAAAAATTGAGAAATAGATAGACATGAATATAGGGACATCTCATTAGGTCATGCCCGCTCCCTATAGATGGGAGATGACTCAACCAGTAGTACATCTAGAATTCCTCAATTACATTGAGTCCCAAGATACTCAAATGGATTCCATTAAACGGTGATGCACACTCATGAAACATAAGAGGAATCCATATCCTGAATGGGTGGATGAAACATTTCCTCAACCCAATTTTTTCAATCATACATTCTCTACATTTTATGGCTTGTGAGACCTAGTAAAACTTCTCACACACATTGTATCCTGATGTGGTTCAATGATCGTGCCTCGATATCATCCTGAGGAAACCATGTTGAGGTGTTTTTTATAGACTATGCTAAGTATAACCATTTTTTGGTATGAATATTTTTCTACTACATCAATTTTAGGATGGGCAGACCTTCTTCATTAATTATTTTACCAATTAATATCCACACCAAGGAAGAATATAATTATTGAGATACAGAACTATAAAATATGAAAAAATTAGAGGGTTTATGGATTCCTATCTGAATGGAATGGTTTAACCTATTCCTTCATCGTCTCTCACTTGTAGGAGCTGTTGTTGGAACATAGCACTCCAAATCTTAGGGATGAGCTAGAGATGCTTCTATTCCTAATGAAGTATCTATATGGGTTCTATGAGTTTTAAGAAACAACATAAAAATTCAATGAATATATTTAGAGAACACAATATAAATCTAGTATCATGCCTTCATCATAGTGGAAAAGGCTGGTCAAGTTGGATATTATATCCTTCACTCTCAAAACAGTAGTGGGGTCCATTCAAGCGGCTTGGTTAGTCCCAATCCTCCTAGAACAACCTATCGAGTTGAAAAAACAAAAAAATGTCCCCTAAAAAGAAGAAATGATAATGACTCTCAGGATTTGAAGAATGAATAAATAAATCATACTCTTTATGAAATGAACAAGTCCCCAGTTATTTCCTTTCATCCATGGATAATACTAGTCTCAAACTCCCACATCTCAGGAATCCCTATTAGGTCAACCCCATTGATCATCCAGACTACTTCCCATTCCATATGGGGATGGGTCATAATATCCATGATTTATTAATCATTAATTCTATTCTACAAACCATGGTTGATTCCATATAGGTGATGTTGGATAACTCCATTGAGTAGGGTTCCTGCGTAACTATTACTGAGTCAAAATAAGTGGGTGATTGGAATAATATTCTGGCCATGTGTGGGAAGAAGTTTAACAACTGGATTACTTGAATGACATTTTTACTACAATCATTCCACCACGAGAACATAGTTTCTCAGACCCAAAGTATATCTTATCCCTAGGAATATGACATTAGATTTATCCCCTAACGGTGAGTGTGACCATCATATGTAAGAAGAGATAGTATAGGAAGAGCCATATTCTTCTTTGATACAAAATCTAACTCTTACATATTTCTTCCCGGCAACTAATGAAGCATGGGAACCACCCCACTGAATGGAAACCTCATTGGATGAATAGATCATATATAGATATATTAATGATATTAACATGGAATATCCCATATATGATGATGAATATGCCTATGATTATGCTTTCCCCCACACATAATTGAAAAATAGGAGGTCACTTGTGTTGGAATCAAGGATATAGGGTACAACATAGGCATGGTCAAACAAAATATTTCAATCATTCCCCCACAGGGGACATATATGTAGATGAGACTCAGGGTAAGGCACTCCAGTAGACACAAAAAGGATATAGAGGTGTTTTAGAACCCCCTAGCAGTCATTCACACCCAATCATCTTGCATGACTACCTAGTGGGGGTGCGATCACTAGATCATCCTAGATAATGGTGATAGCCAGAACATCCTATTCCATTGGAATCAGATACTTCCTTTGCATTTATATATGCACCAGGCCAATCAACCTCAAATACCTCAGCTCATGTTTTCCAAAACAAGGAGACACCCTACCTCAAGAAGCGCCGAACTCCATAAAAACTATACAAAAATATGAAGAAGTTAGTAGTTTCCTCAACCAAGCCCTAGTTTCTTGATGTGATCAATTATTCTAAATAACTCAAGGATTCACTCATTGAGGAAATCTAGATACTATAAGAGTTTGATTTATTTATCACTATAGACAAGGTTTATTGAGTGGAGACCAAGCCACCAGAATTCCATGTCACCTTCTCATTCACAAAGTTGGATCAGAAATAGGTCATCCAAGACCCATCAGAACACTATATGTTTTAGTAAGACTGAATAATTTCTATATCCAAATGTCTCTAGTTGGAAATGGTTTCTATATTAACCTCATCCCGATTCAAACCCTATGACATTTTAGATATAGAAAAGGTTATTTTACTCTCAAAAAGATATCCACTCAGGGGTTTGAAAAGTGTGAAAAAATACCTATCATGAATATCAAACTAAAATATCATTCTAGGGATCTCACATATAATGCATAGATTATGGTTATTCATCATGACAATTCATACAAAATCCTTCTCGAAATTCCTGGGATTCATATTTCATTGATGTTACCCTCGACATTCCATGGGTGATTGATATATCCCATAAATTTAAATTTGGGTTACTACAAAGTGATAGTTCCTCTATCGATATTTGTGCAGCCACATATACTGAGCCAAGTTTCTAAAAAAGGGAGGATAAGAACAAATGATTAAAGGTGATATACTGTTTGTTTCCCCCAAAGGATTGGGGGCCGCCCCAAAAAATGCATGGATTGTACTTGATAGTGACTATGTTCTCCCCATAAATATATTTGAGATAGTAGAAATGATCCTAGATGTCCAGGACCCTTCTATCCCTAGTGATACTGTAATACAAAATCATATTCAAAATATCTCTACAATAACTCAGGTTTTATGGGAAGATAATGTGTCTTATGTTGGAATCCCTCACCAAAATAATGATAGAGAGTCCGCTATATTTCCAAATTCCTCTAAAAATTCCTACACAGGATCATAGGTGAGAGAGGGAGTGGATTACTTCAGGAACTCCCCTATCACATTTGAGGAAGGTGTCTCGACCACCATTGAAGATCTCGACTAGGTAAATCTGAGAACATAATTTGACCTTTGGCTTGAATTGTTTAGTGATAGAATAAATGTTTAATAGAAATAGATGTAAATTTCATTTCTATATAAACAATGATGTATGTTCCCTTATAACTATACCGAAATTCTCAAACTCAATCAATATAAGGCTACACACCATCTCAGTTTACATGATGTCCATCTAGGATTTAAACAGGAATACATGAGGATATAACCCTCTACTTTTACCAATGTTTAGGTGGAAGAGTAAAATTTCATCAAATAAATGTTTTCTTAGAAGTTAAATAACCTATATTTCTTATCAAAATCATCCCTATCATGAAAAATAATCTGCATATTGTGGCCTAAATTGATTTTAGAGACCATAATTTACATTACCCAAAAGATTATTTTGCATTATTGATCACATAACTGTTGATTGATGAAACTGGTAGCTTCCAAGACCATTCTTTGAGGGATGGGTACTCAGTGCAGAATAACATTAATATGGCCCTTATATATGAGATCCTCAAGTAGTACCTTCTACTCCCAATTGTCATGATTCCATTGATAGAATGGAGGTCAATCATCTTGTATGTGAAAACCATCGAATACTCACTTGATTCCATCCTCACACAAATGAATGATGTAGAGAGTTATAATATTCACTACTACCACAGTACAATTATGCTAGAAATTGAGACCTGATAATCTAATGTCATGAATAACATCCTTATGCTCATATTGAAAGTGAAAAATGTGAGAAATTAATTGAAACACCACAAAGTCCACTTGGTTTCTCATATAGATCATGTCAATTGCTTCCTAGGACATCATTTCATGACTAGGTACTTAGATTGATAGGAATTCATTCAATAACAATATGACATTTTGTATCATTGATGTATTTGAAAGGGTAGACCCTGGATGATTTCCTCATGGAACATCCCACCCTAGAGAGTACACTAGTGGACACTGAGAATCTGGAAGAAGAGGTTTTTTCCCATGAGACTCCCTGAACATGTAAGAACTATGTTCACGGTGCCTCCTAAATTACAGTCAGAAAAAGGATGGAAAACATATAGCATAATCAGGAAGGTTAAGGGATTCTAATTATATCCACAGAAAATGTTTTTTCCCTATTCATTCTCATCATCTAAATACTATACGGCCAGTAAATCCATGTACCAAGCCCTCATCACCGGCCTGATGTTATCCCTATAATTGAAAATACCCTACCTAGACATCAGTAGGGGTTCATAACTAGTGATAAAGAAGAAAAATTGAGAATATTCTCTAAAAAATAATTGGACCCTCCCATAAGCTATGTCAGGGTACTGATGGAATATTTCCATTTTGATCCCACATTTCAAAATGTTTCAGGATGACAGAATGATCATGATGATTCATTGGATATTACGTCCATTATCTGGGCCAATCCTCGTAAGAAGGATTCAATTTTATATATCACACACCGAAGAGTGGTCTCAACAATCATTACCTATGGAATGAATGAACTAAAATAGGTCAATGTTGTCCTATTTAAAGGTGAATCGATATCCTCTCCTAGATGGATGGATACTATAGTTGGTTATCTCTAAAATGGGACTCTCTCGACAAACCAAGATGGAAGGGAATAGATTTGACAGTGAGAAGTGAATGTTTCCCTTTTCATGAATGAATCCTCAAAAGATGGAACCCAAGTGGGTGTGACTTATATCATACATAAGGTATATCATAATGGAGTTTACTCATTGGACACCTTGATGGGGAGAATTTCCCCTCCCCCACTAATGGAAGTTTTCTTAAGAAATAAATTTCATTTCCATCATGAAGAACCTTTCATCCTAGAAGCGGGATGTTGAACTTCACATCATATCATGTCTAAGTCATATTAAGTTAAACTACATAGGTACATCCATACCACATGCTGTTAAATTATATAAAATTGTCTAGGGTAAAAGAATTCAAACTATATAGAACTTATCATCCTTACCTTATGAAGTTAAAACTATATGGAATATGTCCTCACCACATTACATTAAACTAAATAGAAATCTAAATCTCACTAATGATTCATCTCCCACAAACAAGATCTTTGTGAAAGAAAGATGAAATTATTATATCTTTATGTGAGAGTCAGATCCAAATAGAGAATATATTCATCTATAAACAACATGTGGTTGGATTCTTACCATCCTAGGATATTTAGTTATTCCCAAACCCTTATTATCTGGTCCAGCTATAATATAACATTTATCCTGCATCCAGTTACAATCATCCTTACCGTATGATGTTAAAATGGATGAGAATTTTCTATATAACTTGACGTTGAACTGCAATGATCCCCAATGTTCCTCTTCATTCACATCAGGTGACCCTCATCCTTACTGTATGATGTTAAATTTCATGTTTGTTGTCCTTTCCATATGATAGTAAACTACAGAGGTGTCTAGAACTATGTATGGATTCATTCCCATTTCAATGAGATTCACATTGACACCTCAATCCTATATATTATTCCAGAAAATACATGATACAAATTACCTTTTCCATCTTTTTAATTTCTTATTCATGGTGTGAGGAACCATATCCACTCCTTATTTCTCACACAGATCATAGATCAAGTAAGAATAAGAAATTTGGTCTGGGGCTTATTAATGAACAATGAATATCATCTTGTGAAGGGTTCATCATGGTCCTTAATTTAGGAAATTAAAACAAAAACTAGGAGATATCACCTCATGATGTTAAACTGCACAGCTAATGTCTCTTTCAAGACATAAAACTGAACATTTTTTTAATCCTCACCTAAGCAGGAAACACCCTTCGTGTTGGTATCCCACCATGCCTCAATTCAAGAACCTTCTTTGGATTTTTCTTATCATTACATGATATTTACTGATTCTTAGATCACAAATCCTGGACAATCTAACAAAAACAATGGGAACAATGCTCCTGGTGTATGGGTCAAACATGTGTTGGGAGTTTCCCATTCAAGAACAATGTGTGGATTGATTCATATCCTCATTGGATACAATGTGACACCTGTATATCCCATATTTATCCCAGATATAGTAATCAATGTTAACAATTCCCATTCAGTGTATGGGTTAGACCTTCATAGAGATTTTAACATTAAATAACTATATGTGTCTTGATTCCTAAAATCACAATATTCATAGTGATTCCCAGATCTCCAATTGTGGGTCTTGTCACAAAAAATAAACATAAAAATTCCCCCTTGATATGGGTTATACCTGTTCAAGTAACTCTTATTTAATAACTTTGTGTTTCCTGACTCCTTTTGTAGTGGGATACATAATGATGCCAAGACTTCCATTCTTGGACATAGCCACAGAATTCTCTTTTCGTATTAGGGATCCTACATCCTTAACCCATGAAAATAAATTGTAGGGATTGTCTAGAACTATGGGTGGATTTATTTTTATCATCATAATATATGTTGTGACACTAGGATCATCAATCATGGGCCCAGATACAATATCCAACAACAAAATGCACCCTAACCGTAGAAGGTCAAAGTCATACAAGTTAATTTGTCCTACATATGAGTAAGATATGAATATGGATTTCTTGTGCACATAATACATCCTATACAATTTTCCATGTTGGTTCCCATGTCTATTACACATGTAATTAAAATTAAAATAATGAAATAGGTCCCTGATACACAACATTAAACTAAAAGGAAGACTTAATTGTCATATAACAATAAAACTACAAGAAAAATACACTCCCACAACATAAAATTAAAATATATAGGCCATCACCATCATCATCTCTTATCAATAGAAAATTTGAGAATGACCTCATCTTACAAGAGTATGGGGTGCATACATCATATTTTAAGAACATAAATCCTTATATCACACTTCATTCCTTGAATGCCTTAGGTTTCCAAAAACATTAATGGGAATTGTAATGAAAAATATATCTCTCATATTCACCATGATATAAATGCATATAGGGCCAATACACACTAACCAGGTACATATAGAATATATAAGGATGGATTTCGAATCCTTGTGAGCCTTATGTTACCATGGATGAACTCCACGCATGAGGGTGTTTTTAGACATCCCCAACATGATTATACCATATCATCACTCACGACATAGGAACATCAATCCTTGATTTAAAATAGTTTCATCTCTTGATCAAAATGGTTTTGAAGTGCTCCTACCCCTGGGTATCCTAATTAGACTCTTATGTAACATTACCCTGATATAATCTCTAGGTGGGTCATGGAATTAAACTTTTAGCACTCGGTCAATGTTGTATGACCTAAAATTCTAGACATTGATGGGTCAAATCACAATACCTAAAACTACCAATGAAATTGACAAAAAAAATGTTGGGTTGAAAACCAAGAGAGGGTGGGTTCAGTAAAAGTCATGTTTTTTCTTTCCAAAATATTTATCTCTAGAGTTTAGGAATAAAAATATGCAATAAATAAATAATTCCTTAATATCATAGGGACCTCTTTGTAGAAATATTGAAATCCATGCTATGATTTCAAGACACTTGGTTCATGGAAATGTTATATTAATGATTTCTTACATCACCTTTCTATTAGAACATATTTGGTCGGAGGTGAGAGAAATTATAGGGTGCTCAATCCCTTTATGCATATTACACTTTACCTAAATCCCAATTCAGTATTTGATCCCCATGGATCATTGTAAACCTTCCATGGAATTTCGGAAAGAATACTTAGCCTCATGATACCTTTTGTTTGAGTATGAATATAATTGTATGGGTCATTTATACACACCTATGGTCATCATCTAAATGTATCACTTTGAAAAATGGTATTTCCAATCCATGTGAGCCCTGAAATAACTGTGGAAGAACTCACTACCTCAGAATGTTCTAGTCCATTTCAAGGATGAATTTTCAAACCATCCAAATGACCTGAACACTTTGACCATGCTATATAATTCCAACAACAATAATATCTAAGATGATTTGATATCCTCAATTTTAGATCACCATGTTTTATACCCTTTCTCAAATAAATATTATGACACTCCATTCCAAAACCTTTTGATGGCCGAAAACTATTGACTCGACACCATAGGGTCTGGGGCCTAGGATTCAAAAATTAGGAGCTACCTGAACCTAGTTTTCCATAACCCATCCTTTATAGATTTTCCTTTATACCCAACATATTCTTACATATTCTTATGTATTTATGAATATTTCATGGCCTTTGGAAAATGGTGGTGAAATATTTTTTTACCATGCTATAATGAATAAGGTATTTGACCTAGAAACTAGTGGTATCGCCTCTATGATGGAATGGAAACCCAATATTTATTATCCCTGGTAACATTATGGTGGCACTTAGAACCGTAGGAAATTATGTGTCATCCTCGGTATGTCTACCACATTCCACATTCCTTGGCTCCAACTTTTGGGATTTGAGTTACATCATCTATATTAAAATAGTCTTGGTTTTCATTTTTTACCTTTTATTTCTCCCTCAACCAACATTACCCCCCCCATTAATATTTCATATCCCAGAGAAAATATTGAATACACCTTTGTTTAAAAATTATACCGACCCATAAATTTCATAGAACAACCAATTGGATTCATATCCTCCTTACCAAAAAGGATGTCCAATCATTGTGAGCTCTGGAAACACCATTGAGAAACATAGAACCTTTGGGTGTCTTCGGACATCCTAGGCATGTCTTCCCCATATCATATATTTATCCATCAAGTTATGGAAGTAATGATCTAAACTGCATAGAATCATAAGGTCCAAGATGAAAGAACCTTTAATAAAGTGATTTAAGGTTCAAGCTAAATGACCATAAACTACACTGATTAATGTTCTAACCTAAAAGACCCTAAACAACAAAGATAGGAGGCACGAGCTAAAATACCCTAAAATACAACAATAGAAGGGATGATCTAAAAGACTCTAAAATATATAGATAGAAGAAGGGATCTAAATGAACATAATATAATGAAATAGAATATCTGAGATAAAATAACATAAAATATAGTGATATAAGGTTTGAGATAAAAGACATTAAAATATAGAAAATAAAAATTATTCTTCATTAATTGAAAATATATGAATCTTTTGATACCCACCATATGGACTTATCAAAAATCAAGCTAAACTATCCAAGTCTATAAACATCAGGAAAAAAAATATCACTCTATCGCTGAGACATATATTCTACCAAATTATCATTTTTGGAATCTTGTAATCTCAATATAGCTTGTGCAAATATCTCAGTAGTGAATCTAATGTTAGTTGTAATTTGTTACATTTCTCAAGAAAATATGTCATTATTTAAAAATATAAATATAGGATTTCAGGTTAATTTGATATTATGAAAATGATGGGTATCACTGATGATTCATAAAACATCATATCAAAAAATGTCAGCCACATCATGAATGAATGAAAACTGGAAATAAACATATAAAGTTCACTAGATATATTCATTGATACCATGAAAGGAGGGGGTATCTCCAAAATTCAGATCTTATCCCAAGATTCAATCATAAAAAAATAAATATCAGAAATCAAACTACAATAAAATTTGACCACCTGAGTCGGCGAAGACTCTAAGAATGTGGTGATTAGTGTCGATTGAATGTTGAAGTACCTATTTCATTGCATCTTCTACTTTCAGATCATGGCTTAGGGTATCGAGTAATGTGTATAGATCATTAACTATTGTTTATGTGATCTCTATGAGGATGATGTAATTGAAAGATCAATCCTTGAGAAATATCAGATGTCATAATATCTCTATATTTGTATTGGAAAGATATCCATTTTGGAACAAAACATAGTTTTCAAATAAGGGTTCTATTTTAATTCTTCAGAAGCATACATCTTCAGTTTGACTAAGGAATTCTCATCATCATGATCATTCAAGATCCTCTCATGGGTAGCCAACACTTTCATATTATAATGATTTGTATCATGTTTTCCCATAATGATTTGAAGTCGATAAATCCCACCCCCAAATCATGATATAGATAAAAAAGATGTTCTAGTTTGTAATAAAGTGTTTGATGATGAGTCTCAGTTATCAAGGCTTGAGTATTCTTCTAGATCTTCATGTGTCACCTCTATGATTTTAAGGATTTGTACGTGGTTACGTCATAAAGTGGGGATGTCGTTTGAGTAGATGGGGATGCAAGAGAGAAAAACCTATATATTATTCCCACAATAGGTGCATCATCCATTTAATATGAGGAATTGATATCTCCCTCAATAGATTTTTACCTTTTGATGGGATAATCATTGTTGGGATGAGGAATCTCACTAGAAGTCTTACATGAGTCCTGAATCAACTCTATCATTACTACAAATAGAGGGGTTGGTGAGGAAAATTGTTTTTGCAGCTAGAGAATCAGTCAGTCCAGCACAGCACCTAGGTAGGATTCATCTAGAGCATAGAAATAATCATATTATAGAAATACAAGAACATCTTTGGGAGGAAAAAAGATATCGACATTAGTATCATCATGTGCTAATATCACCGAGAACTGACAGATGATCCTAGGGTGTTGCTCTCCTCACACACTAACTGAAAGAATATGGGAGAGAATATGGGTGGAACTAAACTTGTGAATGAACATATAATGAGTATATGGATCATAGAAGAACATGTTTTCCATCCTAGGTAAAAGAACCTCATCTCAAATGGATATATTTTAGGACCTATCATTAACAGTGTTATCCCCATTTTAAATAATTTTCCAAGTTAGTGTATGATAGAGGGTTAAATCAAACTGATATGGTCAAAAAACTCATAAAAACCCTCATCAGGGCCTAAAAATATAGCCTCAAGAGAGGATATGTTTAGAATCCTAGAAACAAATAAGGAACTGGGGATCCTGGTGTAACATCCAAGGTAAATGAAGAATAAAGTTTTTTCATATTTATTAATATTTATGAATTAAATATTAATTTTACTTGACAGGGGTATCTATGTTCGATTGCGTACTCGATACGCAACGATGAGTTTCTTTGAAAACTTACGTTGCACACTAGTAATATAATAATATTATTTTAAATGGTAGTTAACATGTAGCTTTTGTATTGGCGGGAGTGGATAGAAATAACTAAAATATGATTATATATGTTTTTTAAATGTTTTTACATTTATCCAATAAAAGATAAAGGCTAAAAATACGGAAAGAATTCAATTTTAGGCATTTATACCCTAGTTTTCACTAATGGTTCACTTATCACCTTTTGATGGAGAACCATCATTAAATATAGTTTTGATCACTATTATACATTCTATTGGACCAAATATAACTCTTTTTTAGAATCAGGACATTAATATTTACTTTGTGTAAATTTTTGGTATTTTTCTGATAAAGTTCATTTTTTTAATGAATAGTGTAAAATGTTGTATTTTAATTCAAAACCTCTTTTTAATCTAATTTATTAAGATGATTAGATAATCTTTTGAATTGGTTTTTAAGTGCAATTTGAATATATTTTTACCATTTAATCCAATAGTGGTCGTTGGAATTAATTTCACTTTGAAATCGGACTTAAACTAGTTTCAATCTTTTGATACTTATTGTTTCATAAAAACATGCTATTTGTCATGACATCGGGAATTAATTTTTAAATTAATTAATGTGACTTATATGTTTTGAATTTTTTAAAATAGACTTCATTTTTGAATTTGGAATATCAAATATAACTTAGGGTGAATTTTTGGTATTTTTCTGAAAAACTTCAATTTTTGATGAATAGTGAAACCACTAAGTGGTACTTATAAAAACTGATTTTTCGTTTAAATGAAAATTTACCACTTCTGTGTTTTGAATTTCAAAAAACCGACATACATGGTTGTCATTAAGAAGTAAAATGTGGTTTAATGGGATTAAAATATTTTTTTTGGTGAATAGTAACTTATTAAGTTTTTAATCGCGATTAAAGGTAATTAGTGTAGTTTAAGGTAAAAATAATGTTTTAATAATATGAGATGAGCTGTAAACATGTCCTACCCTCATTGGATGTGTCATGTCCGACCAATAAAATCCATGAATCAACTTGGGGACCCCATGGATCCACTTTGGTTGGGAAATGACATAAATAACTTTTTATTTAATGTTAAAGTAAAAATGACACAAACATGAAATGTTTTACTAAAAAAAAATTACATGGGGTTATACAAGTCAGATGTTTGACTATAAATATTCATTAAAGAGATAAAAAGATTTCCTACATCATAATATTTTTTTATAATTTTTAGACATTAAATATATTAAATAATTTATGACATCATGATGATGGAGCGATTACCTCATTAATAAAGGATTTAAATAAAATGGAAAGATAATTTAAAATCTATGACCTACACATGTCAAAAACCTATTGGATGGGTGGATTTCGAACCCTTACAACCTTATCCGTGAAAAAAATCAAAGTGGAACCATTAAAATCCGAAACTCATTCTAAAATAATGTAACATTTTCTTACTTTCCAAGAGTGCCCCTCCTCTCCTCTTATAAAAGGCCCCCACCTCTACCTCCTTACCCACACTCCCAAAGACATTGTCTCAGCCAAACCCTTCCCATTTTGTCTCTACACCTCCCTCTCTTACTCCTTGAAGCCTCACTTTGGGAAGAAGTCTTCCCAAGAAAGCCTTTGAGCTCAAACCAAAGGGAGTTACCCGATTTTAAGGACGTTAAAGAACGATCGAGTCAAGTCGGACCCGAGGTAAGGGACTTCGTCTCAATCTCCCTTCATTGAGGCATATTTCGTTTTATGCTGATCTTTCTTTTATACGGTGTATAAAACCCTTTTAATTTTACTTTTATACAAAAGGAATCTTTTTCTACGAAGCGTTTTACAAAACGACAAAAAGGAATGTTTCTTTTAACGTACGCGGTGACAACGACCTTTTCCGCCGCCGCGAGTATTATTTGGTCTTTGGATTCCTGAACAAGCCGTAAGGTTTTTTTAAAAAATGGAATAAATACCATATACTCTTTTATGTATTTTGGTATTGAAAATGGTTTTTATAATGGATTTTTTATGTCAATATATTTAAGTGATATATTGTGATCAAAGTGTGGAAATGTTTTCCTTCCATTATATTTGTTTTATTTCTTATGATTTTTATAGTGGTACTTGGACATTTGATGGGTGGTTACGTGATAAACCATATGATGGGTGGTGCCGTGAATACAAGGATGGGTGGTTACGTTATAACCTCCAATGCATTGGGTATGGAATTCAGACGTATGGCTATTCCATTAAGTATGTATGGAAGTTGGTCATATGGCTATTCCATTATGTGATATGTATGGAAGTCGACCGTATGGTTATTCCACTTAAGTATATTTATATCCCATGTTACCTTTATATGTTATGTGTTCTTTATATGGGTTTTATGGTAATCATTTGGTTACAAAAGGGTAAGTAATGATATTTTATTCAGTAAAGAGTTTTTACTACTTCATGAAGGTGAAGGTATTACTTTGATATAGTATACATGGTTTACGTGATGTTTGAAAAACTAACAGTTTTCATTCTTTTTGTATCCCTTACTGAGCTTTTTATGCTCACCCCAAGTTTGTTTTGAAATGTTTTTCACAGGAATTAATGTGGAATAGGGTCAAGGACGGGATCAAGGGAAAGTCATGCTATATAAAACATGGAACTAGACATGTCTCTTTTTAACATTTTTTTTATTTTATGGAAACATAGTAGAAGTATCTACTTTGTAATATTTTGAGATGTAATAGTTATGTCCTAATTCTCTAAAAATCTAAACCAGAAATGATCTTCAATGTGAATTATTCATTTAATTCAATATTAAGTAAGGTTTAAGGCTGGGGCCTTATAGTTGGTATCAAAGGTCGGTTTAGAAAACTTTATGAGATAGAAAATTGTTAAATTATAAGTTAATTTATGGTTTGAATGAAATGATATAGTATTTAAAGATTACCATGTTGCTTCACCTAAGATATTTCTGTGTTCAGAATGGTTTTCCACAGAGGAAAAAAAGAAGCTATGTTGGGATGACATCAGGAGGAAGACATCCTTCCAAATCAGCAACCTGAGATGGTCAGAATCGGAACTGAACAGTTTGTTGCAGTAATGGCACAGTTGACTCAGGCTATAAATGGTGGTGGTATCCATGCATGAGATTAGCCAGATCAACGGCAGAAGAACATGTCAGTGGTGGATCATTTCATGAGGCAACATCCCCCATCATTCAGAGGATCATCTGACCCCGTGCAAGATGAAGGGTGGATTAAAGAACTGGAGAAGATTTTTGATGTCATGGGGTGTTCAGAACATCAAAAGGTTAGTCTTGATATTTACCGTTTTCAAGGTGAAGCTAATCAGTGGTGGTCGATGGTGAAAAATATCAGGGATAGTGATGAGATTGATGAACTTCACTGGGATGAATTCAAAGGTATGTTTCTTGAGAAATATTTTCCTAAGGTGGTTTGTCTTAGGATGGAAAAACAGTTCTTAGAATTGAGGCAGGAGGATGACTCAGTGGCTACTTATGAAGAAAATTTCACTCGATTGGCAAGGTATGCTCCAAACATCATATGAGATCTTTATAGTAAAATAAACCGTTTTTACTCAGGGTTACATCCAAAGTATCGAAGGTATTTATCTTCTCGTGAGTTCAAAAGTTATGAAAAACTTGTTCGATGTGCGGAGAAGGTGGAAATGGAGTTTGCCGATGATCAGGTGTTCTATGAAAAACAACAGAATAAGAGGTCTAGTTGGCAGGAAAAGGAGAAGAATTCATCAAAGAAGCAAGGAGGTAAGAAAACCAAATATCAATCCTGTGAGAAGTATGGTAAAATGCATCTTGGATAATGTTTATCCAAGTCTGGTAAGTGCTTTCGGTGTGGTAAGTCCGGTCATATTGCTCGTAACTGTAAGGAAGATGATCAAGTAGGCAATGAAAAGCCAACGGTAATATGTTTTAAGTGTAATGAAATGGTTCATTATGCAAACGAGTGTCCAGCGAAGAACTCAACTGGGGGAAAGTAGCCAGACTACAAGCAGAAAGGGGTGGTAAAATCCTTTGCAAAAACTTCAACAGATGTTGGGCCATCGAATGAAGTGGTATCAGGTACAGTATTTGTTTGTTCAGATTATTCCAATGTGTTGTTTGATTCAGGTTCTACACACTCTTTCATTTCTGATAAGTTTTCTAGTAAATTGGAAATTCCATCTCAAGATATGAACCCTAAACTTATGGTAAAAACACCCGGAGGGAACGTTGAGACAAAAAGGAATTATAATAACCTTCTTATCCTTGTGTGTGGAAAGAATCTACCAGCAAACCTTATTTTTTTTCCTCTAGTAGAGTTTGATTTTATTTTGGGCATGGATTGGCTTTCGGTTTATCATGCTAACATTGACTGCAGAGCTAAAATGGTTTCTTTTCAGAAGGATTTTCAGTTTGTGTACAAGAATGAACCCTTGATTTTGATAACATATCAGGAAGTTGAGAAACTAGTAAAAGATGGAAATGAATGTTACATTGCACATATTGTAGAAAATAAATGAACTGTTCAGATTAATGATGTGCCAATGGTAAATGAATATCTTGAAGTTTTTCCTGATGAGTTTCCTGGTATATTCATTACCGGAAAGTTGAATTTAATCATGACTTAGTTCCTGATTCTAACCCAATTTCAAAACCCCCTTATCGAATGGATCAAGTTAAACTTTTAGAGTTTAAGAAACAATTGCAGGAGTTATTAGATAAAGGTTTCGTTCGACCTAGCACATCACCATGGGGTGCTCCTGTCTTGTTTGTTAAAAATAAAGATGGATCAATGAGACTTTGCTTTGATTATAGAGCCTTGAATAATATTACTGTTATGAACAAGTATCATTTTCTTCATATTGATGATTTGTTTGATCAGCTCCAGAGAGCTCAGTATTTTTCGAAGATTGACATGAGGTCGGGGTACCATCAGTTGAAAGTAAAAGAAGCAGACATTCCGAAGACTGCGTTCCGTACTAGATATGGCCATTATGAATTTTTAGTTATGCCTTTTGGGTTAACCAATGCACCTGTTGTATTCATGGACCTTATGAACAGAATTTTCAATGAGTTCTTGGATAAGTTTTTGGTTGTTTTCATTGATGATATTTTGGTGTTTTATAAAAGTAAATAGGAGCATGAAAGTCATTTACGGGTTATCTTGAAAACCTTAAAAGAAAAGAAGCTATATGGAAAATTCAGCAAGTGTGAGTTTTGGTTACAACAAATTTCTTTCCTGGGTCACATTGTTTCAAAAGATGGCATAACTGTTGATCCTGCTAAAACAAAAGTTGTTGAAGAATGTCCAAGACCCACAAATGTAACCGAGATCCGTAGTTTTCTTGGTTTGGAAGGTTACTACCGAAGGTTTGTTGAAAAGTTTTCACAGTTATATAGTCCAATGACCAAGCTAACTCGGAAGGGTGTTAAGTTTATCTGGACAAAAGAATGTGATGATTGTTTTCAGGAGTTGAAAAGAAGATTGGTGAATGCTCTAGTTTTGGGACTTCCTTCGAGGAGTGGTGAGTTTGTTATATACAATGATTCTTCGTTGAAGGGACTTGGTTGTGTCCTTATGCAGAATGATCAGGTAATTGCTTATGATTCACGTCAGTTGAAAACTCATGAGGTAAATTACCCTACACATGATTTGGAATTAGCTGATGTTGTTTTTTCTTTAAAAATTTGGAGGCATCATTTGTATGGAGTAAATTGTGAAATATATACTGATCACAAAAGTTTAAAGTATATATTCACTCAGAAATAATTGAACATGAGTCAGAGGAGATGGCTGGAATTAATCAAGGATTATGATTGTACAATTCACTACCATCCGGGAAAAGCAAATAAAGTGGCCGATGCTTTGAGTCGAAAAAGTAATGCTTCACTAACCATGCTACGTTTGGAACGAGATCCTTTGGTTTTTGATTTGATGAACTTTTTCATAGAAGTTATTGGTGTAGGATCTCCTTCTGTTTTCTTTCAGGTATCAGTGAGATCATCTCTATCAGACAGAATCAAGCAAGCAGAGAAGCAAGACAGTGAGTTGCAGAAAAAGTTAGAGCTGGTTCAGAAAGGTAAGTTGCATGAATTCAACATTGATAGTGATTGTGTTTTGAGATTTGGGAAGAGATTGTGTGTGCCTTGTGATTCACAGTTTAAGAGAGAGTTGTTATGTAAAGCTCATAGTTCTCCGTTTTCAGTTCATCCTGGCAGTACTAAGATGTACAGAGATCTGCGGGAGTATTACTGGTGGGATGGGATGAAAAGAGATATTGCTGATTTTATTGTGAAGTGTTTGACTTGTTAGCAGCTTAAAGCAGAGCGGTAGTTACCGAACGGGATTCTTCAGCCTCTAACAGTGCCAGAGTGGAAATGGGAGAATATATCAATGGACTTTGTTGTGGGATTACCAAAGACATCTCGAGGTAATAATGCAATCTGGGTTATTGTTGATCGCTTGACTAAATCTACTCATTTCCTTCCTATACGAGATAATTTTTCCCTAGATAAAATTTCATGTTTGTATCTTAAAGAGACAGTCAGGTTACATGGATTTCCTCTCTCCATTGTATCTGACCATGATCCTAGGTTTACTTCTAACTTTTGGAAAGGCTTTCAAAAGTCTTTGGGTACTGAATTAAATTTTAGTACTGCTTTTCATCCGCAATTAGATGGGCAGTCAGAACGAACAATCCAGACCTTGGAGGATATGCTACGAGCTTGTTCTATGGATTATTAGGGAATTTGGGACCAACATCTTTCTTTGGTTGAGTTTTCATATAATAACATTTTTCATTCCAGTATACAGATGGCACCATTTGAGGCATTATATGGGTAGCGGTGTCGAACTCCAGCATTTTGGGATGAAGTGGGTGAAAGGAAGCCGATGGGACCAGAATTGGTACAAGAGATGGCAGAAAAGGTTCAGTTGATTCAGAAACACATGAGAACAGCTCAGAGCAGGCAGAAGAGTTATGCAGATAACCGGAGGAAGGATCTATCTTTCGAGGTAGGTGATCATGTTTTCTCAAGGTTTCTCAATGGAAAAGTGTGATGCGATTTGGTAAAAAAGGAATGCTGAGTCCAAGGTTCATTAGACCATATGAAATTCTGGAGAGAGTTGGATCAGTTCCATACAGAGTGGCATTACCTCCAAGTTTATCTCAGGTACACAATTTTTTTTCATGTTTCGATGTTGAGGAATTATATGCCAAGTTCGTCTCATGTTTTGAGTCCAGAGGTAGTTTAGTTGGAAGAGAATCTCTCTTATGAAGAACAACCAGTCCATATTCATGACCAAAGAGAGCAAGTGTTGCAAAATAAGGTAATCCTCTAGGTAAAGGTTTTGTGGAAAACTCATATGGTTGAAGAGGCAACGTGGGAATCTGAAAATTCTATGAGGGATAAATACCCCCACTTATTTTGATAAGTGAATAAAATTGCGAGGACGCAATTCCAAAAGGGGGGAAGGATGTAACATCCCAGGAAAATGAAGAATAAAGATTTTTCATATTTATTAATATTTACGAATTAAATATTAATTTTACTTTAAAGGGGTTTCTATGTTCGATTGTGTACTCGATACGCAACGATGAGTTTCTTTGAAAACTTACGTTGCACACTAGTAATATAATAATATTATTTTAAATGGTAGTTAACATGTAGCTGTTGTATTGGAGGGAGTGGATAGAAATAACTAAAATATGATTATATAGGTTTTTTAAATGTTTTTAAATTTATCCAATAAAAGATAAAGTCTTAAAATACAGAAAGAATTCAATTTTAGGCATTTATACCCTAATTTTCACTAAAGGTTCACTTATCACCTTTTGATGGCGAGCCATCTTTAAATATAGTTTTTATCACACTTATACATTCTATTGGACCAAATATAACTCTTTTTTAGAATCGAGACATCAAAATTTACTTTGTGTAAATTTTTGGTATTTTTCCGATAAAGTCATTTTTTTAATGAATAGTGTAAAATGTTGTATTTTAATTCAAAGCCTCTTTTTAATCTAATTTATTAAGATGATTAGATAATATTTTGAATTGGTTTTTAAGTTCAATTAGAATATATGTTTACCATTTAATCCAATAGTGGTCATTGGAATTAATTTCACTTTGAAAAAGGGCTTAAACTAATGTCAATCTTTTCATACTTATTGTTTCATAAAAACACGCTATTTGTCATGACAGCGGAAATTAATTATTAAATTAATTAATGTGACTTATATGTTTTAAATTTTTTAAAAAAGACTTCATTTTTTAATTCATAATATCAAATAGAGCTTAGGGTGAATTTTTGGTATTTTTCTGAAAAACTTCAATTTTTGATGAATAGTGAAACCACTAAGTGGTACTTATAAAAACTGATTTTTTGTTTAAATGAAATTTTACCACTTCTGTGTTTTGAATTTCAAAAATCCGACATACATGGTTGTCATTAAGAAGTAAAATGTGGTTCAATGGGATTAAAATAATTTTTTAGTGAATAGTAACTTATTAAGTTTTTAATCACGATTAGAGGTAATTAGTGTAGTTTAAGGTAAATATAATGTTTTAATAATATGAGATGAGCTTGAAACATGTCCTACCCTCATTGGATGTTTCATGGCCGACCAAGACAATCCATTAGTCAACTTGGGGACCCCATGGAGCCACTTTGGTTGGGAAATGACATAAATAACTTTTTATTTAATGTTAAAGTAAAAATGACACAAACATTAGATGTTTTACTAAAACAATTTTTACATGGGGTTATACAAGTAATATGTTTGACTCTAAATATTTATTAGAAAGATAAAAATATTTCCTACATCATGATTTTTTTTTATAATTTTTAGACATTAAATAAATTAAATTATTTATGACATCATGATGATGCAGCGATTACCTCATTAATAAAGAATTTAAATAAAATGGAAAGATAATGTAAAATCTATGACCTACACCTGTCCAAAACCTATTGGATGGGTGGATTTAGAACACTTATCACCTTATCCTCAAAACACATCAAAGTGGGACCGTTAAAATCCGAAACTCATTCTAAAATAATGTATCATTTTCTTACTTTCCAAGAGTGCCCCTCCTCTCCTCTTATAAAAGGCCCCCACCTCTACCTCCTTACCCACACTCCCAAAGCCTTTAGCTCGGCCAACCCCTGCCCATTTTGTCTCTCCACCTCCCTCTCTTACTCCTTGATGCCTCACATTGGGAAGAAGTCTTCCCAATGAAGCCTTTGAGCTCAAACCAAAGGGAGTTACCCGATTTTAAGGATGTTAAAGAACGATCGAGTCAAGTCGGACCCGAGGTAAGGGACTTCGTCTCAATATCCTTTCATTGAGGCATATTTCGTTTTATACAAAACATTATTTTATACAGTGTATAAACCCCTTTTACTTTTACTTTTATACAAAAGGAATCTTTCTCTACGAAGCGTTTTACAAAATGACAAAAATGAATGTTTCTTTTAACGTACGCGGTGACAACGACCTTTTCCGCCGCCGCGCGTATTATTTGGTCTTTGGCTTCCTGAACAAGCCGTAAGGTTTTTTTTAAAATGGAATAAATACCATATACTATTTTATGTATTTTTGTATTGAAAATGGTTTTTTATAATGGATTTGTTATGTCAATATATTTAAGTGATATATTGTGATCAATGTGTGGAAATGTTTTCATTCCATTATATTTGTTTTATGTCCTATGATTTTTATAATGGTACTTGGACATTTGATGGGTGGTTATGTGATAAACCATATGACGGGTGGTGCGGTGAATACCAGGATGGGTGGTTAAGTTATAACCACCAATGTATTGGGTATGGAAGTCGGCCGTATGGTTATTCCATTAAGTATGTATGGAAGTTGGCCGTATGGCTATTCCATTATGTGATATGTGTGGAAGTCGACCGTATGGTTATTCCACTTAAGTATGTTTATGTCCCAAGTTACCTTTATATGTTATGTGTTATTTATATGTGTTTTATGGTAATCATTTGGTTACAAAAGGTTAAGTAATGATAATTTATTCAGTGAAGAGTTTTTACTACTTAATGAAGGTGAAGGTATTACTTTGATAAAGTATATATGGTTTACGTGATGTTTGAAAAACTAACAGTTTTCATTCTTTGTGTATCCCTTACTGAGCTTTTTATGCTCACCCCAAGTTTTTTTTTGAAATGTTTTTCACTCGAATTAATGTGGAATAGGGTCAAGGACAGGATCAAGGGAATGTCATTCTATATAAAACATGGAACTAGA
Organism: Viscum album; assembly: GCA_963277665.1. Taxonomy (NCBI): domain Eukaryota; kingdom Viridiplantae; phylum Streptophyta; class Magnoliopsida; order Santalales; family Viscaceae; genus Viscum; species Viscum album. The sequence goes on along the minus strand of OY728153.1, from coordinate 830,818,539 downwards.
CATGTCTCTTTTTAAGAGTTTTTTTTTATTTTATGGAAACATAGTAGAAGTGGCTACTTTGTAATCTTTTGAGATGTAATAGTTATGTCCTAATTCTCTAAAACTCTAAACCTGAAAAGATCCTCATTGTGAATTATTCATTTAATTCAATATTAAGTAAGGTTTAAGGCTGGGGCCTTATACCTGGTGGTATTTCAGTATCTGTAGTAGTGAAAATTTTCCCCTATCCAACCATATAATAAATCCAATGTACCACTGATTTTAAAGAGCATTTCCCATGCTAAACGTGGCCTAGGAGTTCTAAAAGGCTTGAAAGAGTTGGTATTACTAGATTGAGGCACCTCCCCTCTAATAGTTATTCTATTATCACCATAGTGTTGACAAAAATTCTTAACTGCACATCCGCATCTAAGAAAAGAAAAAATTTTAAGATCATGTCCTTGAATCCCACCATACAAAGGCTTGGTGTTATCTCCAGCTCTACTTAGTATCACAATGAGGTATGATCCCCAGCTTTCAAAATGGCCCAAAATAAACCAACATTTCCACTAACCAGCTAGGAAGGGCACTGATGGGGGCATACAACAATCATCCTAGATCCGTTGTGATAATGGAAAATGTTGATCCAATCATTGAAAGAGATGAGAGATCTAATATTCATCTACTTAATTAACTTTTCCTTCATACTTTTGAGCATGTTTCTCACTATGAATGGAGTCTGTGAAGGGTTATCCCATATTTATTCTTCCAGAAAGAACTTATCTTACATCAATCCAAGAGGGTGGTCCCACCCAACTGATAGATTTCCCAGAGGTTGATTCCGACATTTTCATGGGACATATTGAATGAGAATGTTCAAAGACACCAATAACTAACCATTTCTAAATGAAAATTAGACAGATGATAAAATATTAATTGGGAAACCCAAAATACATCATAAAGAAGGAAATCATATGTTTGTTCTGAAAATTATAAAAACATATTCCTTACCTAGAATAGGCATATCCATTCATTATAAAAGTTTTCTGTATTAGGAAGATCTCATTTCATGCTTCGACAGTTTCCTAATTTGTTTATAGATAATTCAAATATGAACATGTAGCTTCGGGCAATGGGTCGGTGGGAGAAATCATAGTCATCTGGACCTAAAGGGGAGGTTTTCAACAGATAACACAACCCTTGGGACTATGCCATGATCAATAGTCCATAATCAAAAACCATTATATGAATGAACAAAATAGATTTGGACACCAAGGAAGATTTATCGTTGATTTATCAAGAAGAGATAAAAAGTATTCTAGTAGTACAAACCCATAAAGAAGTAATCGATGTAATAAAGGATAATTCTAGAGATCATATGGGAGAAGCCTTTTTGTAACCTAATTTTTAGAGCGTACGAGGTACCATGGGTCAGAAATACGATTCATGGCTATTATTTCCCTCTGGTTATCTATAGTAGAATAACTATGATGAAATCCAAATGCTATCTAAACAAAAGACAGTGGAATATGTCAGACATATAAACCCAATATATTGTTAATGAATAAGGAATAAAATTATATCAACATCATGTGCATCACACGAATAATCAAATGGATCTTTGGTCCCATAAAATACTCCAAAATCTCCAAGATTAAGAGGATTTTGCAGTCCACATAAAACTCAAAAAACCTCACTCGATCACATGATCTGTCATCATACTCATGATTTAATGACTTAGAAATGGTGACACAATCCTTATAATAGTTGAAGGATCGTGTGGTTGAACCATAATATCCTACAAATCAATTAATGCGACCATGAATCCCCATGGAATAGGTTCAAACTATCACTTCTGATAATATTTTGGTTGATTCAAATGGGATCCTCAAAAAATAAAGTCCATCGAAGCGGTTCTGGCAAGGGGGTGTCATGAATAAATCTCATGATCAGTTCATAAGGGACAATATTGTGACAAAGTCACATGATAATGGAAGGGTAAAATATAATTTAATTTTGGTTAGTCGGTGAATGATACACCCTTCATTTCTCTATCTATAGGAAATTATATAGAAAACTGAATGTCACCGGACATACCGAGCATCTCCCAAGAAATAGATTTTCAATGACACTAATAACTCAGGTATGCATTTACATTGCACAGAACCAAGCCATTTTCCCAATAACCTTGCTCTAGTAGGGGATATTTTATTACACCCATCAAATGGTAATCATAATATCCAAAAGTGAAAAATAAATAAATATGGTATTTATTATCCCTACAAAAAAAATGGAATAAAAGGTGGCAAGAACTTGTGGATCGCGTAATTTTCCAATATATATGCAATCAAATGTCCTTAAAAATGTCAAAAAAAGGATCAATGTGCAACACATGACATACTATAGGTCCCATTAATCCCCTTTGACAATACCACTTTTTTCATGAAATAGAATCTGAGACAATCGTTGATCAAGAGACGGTTTCCCAAATGAGAAACCTAGAATCACGCGACCTTCCAATCAGCAGATGCTTGAAAATAAATTACAAATCTATGTAAAATAAGAAAGAAATGCCCAAAATGAAGGATATTTTTGTGATATAAAATATCCCATGACACACCGAGGTAGATTGGAGGACACCACATAAGCCTCTAGTGACATGTATGCCTCAACATGCAGGAGCCAACAAGCATGTCACCTTTTTCATGTGAAGGGTCTTAAACATGTCCAAGTGATCTTGATCTCCCCCTCTATATCAAAATAAAAATGGAAGGTTTTTTCCATTAAAATAATCATGCATCACCATATGACCCTTTATTGGTAACCTGATGCATCACCAATGGGAAGATTTATTGTATTTGATAACAATAATGAAAAATTGTGAGATACCCAACCATTATAAAATAAATGTGGAAATAAAAAAGGAAAATCAGGGAGACTCTTATAGTTGTATATTTCATGTGACTTTTATATATATCTCAAGGTACACTATATCCCCCAAGAGACATGTCCACCTCACTGCACAAGATCCCACTGGCGTATCACCCTCACCGCACAAAGAGCTTCAGACAAGTCTAGGATGTCTTATAGAACCCCTCCATCCCCTTTAGAACAAAATATATATTCTTACATGAAATTATCATGTATTCCCACATGTATAATTGTTGGTTATGTGATGAATCATTGATAGGGAGGGTGATTGTCTTTGAAAACACTCGTTCAAATATGAGAGATACCAAACCCTTGTTAAACAAACTAGGAAATAAACACATAAATGAAATGACATTCTTGAAAAGTTAAGATACTCTAATACACATTGATCATGAAAATACCCCTTGGAATGTCATCTTGATCTCACAAAGTATCCATGGAAATCCATCCATGTATCATGGAAGGTCCCAAATAATACACTTGAGATAACAAGGAATCCTTTCTACATACATCATGATCTCGTGAAGGCCACTAGAAATGTCAAACCAAGCTTGAAAAATCCCCTTAGCGTGTCTTTATAAATCAGAGAGATAAATTTAATTAGTGAAATTAAAATAAATATGGAACGAATGGTATGGCCTTGAGATCATTGAAAATCATGTGAAACACACAAGATGACCAATGATATGACCTCACGAAACATGTGACACCAAATACCTCCACTGGACCCATACCATATGAGAAGAATACACACTAAGAAAGTGGTGTTTAATAGGGGTGGAAAGGTATAAAAATCCCCCACCCCATCATCAAATTGATTCTTCCATGGATCCACAATGGACCACCTTCCTTCGGAAAGTCATTCCATACTCAGTTATGGATGCAAGAGCCATTGGGTGATTCCATTAGTGATTAAAATGGATGACCTGACTTGAATGATTTTTTAGATACATTGAACCCCATACAATCAAACCATCGGTCCAAGGTAAAAATTTCATTCCGACAAAACAAAAGTGGTGCACCAGACATGAAATCATTCAAATACGGCATCTATTCCACAATATAAAAAAGAATAGATCTCCCAATTATCATTAGACCATTTTTTTCCTATAACATGGGAGTTCATTATCTATTTTAGTTTAAAAAATCATTTCTTTCATGTAAATTAATTTATTGTATTTTATTTCAATCATCGTATGTAATTAGATTTTATTATTTATTTTGTATTAGATTTATATTGGATGTGTTAATTTATATTTATATAATAAAAATTCACCATTACAAGATCATTATAGTTATTTGAATAGATTTTTTATAATGATTTATAATGTTCTAGGTTCATTTCATAAATATTTGTTTTAATTCATGATGATGAAGTTGGTGGCGATCTTGTTTCGGTATATTTTTAATGAATATAGAGCAGTATTAATAATATGTTAAATATTAATATAATATTTATAGAACCACAAATAGGAAATTATTTTCACATTAATTTTTAATAACACTAGAAGTTATTCTTCCATAGACATTCAAGATATAAATTTTTAACATTGTTCATGTAGTTAGTTATATCCACACAAAAAAGTACATACTATAATCTATATGTTATTATGGGTTAGAAAATGAATATTTTTACATAATATAGTTATTAGAGAAGCTTAATGATATAATTTAGAAATTTTAAAAGTGATGAATAAGACATTGATAGTGTTTTATAAATAGTTAAATTCTAGATGAAAAATTAAATACATCAATTTCATGGAGGTGGTATTTTCATGTACACACTTGTGACACATTCAATTATTTAGAACATAATGGATGTTGGAATTTTTATATTTTTTGAAAATAATAATAATGTTTTTATTTTCATTATATTTATCCAATTATGCCATTAAACGACCCTTTTTCAAAAATCTTGAAAATTGATCACATCACTTATCAAAGGATTAATCCACACCAAACAGAACTAACATATTAATTTTTTGGATGCTTGAATGGAGGGTAAAAAAAATATTACAAATGTATAACATAATTTTTGAATACTAGTAATAATTATATTATAATAAATTCATGAATATATTTGGATAGAGGTGGTTGAAAAATAAAGAAAATAAGAGAGCTTGGTTGAGAACATTACATATTCCTTTGGATGTTCTCCGTTGGGAAACACATTAGAGATTATTCGGCTTCAAATTTAGAAAGAAAAATTCTTATAGGAAATGGGGAGATAATTTAGGGGACAAAATGAATAATTTATTTATAGTTAATGATTTTTAATAATGGTGTAATGTGGTGGAATTTTTCTAGTTTTTTATGTGAGTAAAATGAAATTTTTGTAAATACCTATTTCATTTTCAATGATGGGATGACATTATTCAAGAGGAAATAGATTAAATATATAGAAATAATTATTTTTGCTGTGAAATATGTTTGATAAGGAATATATAACTCATTTTGAAATTTTTTTTAAAATACGTATCATGAAATTTACAACAAGATGATTTTATATTTTAACAATTTGGTTCTTACCTTGGTAACTAGTTTACCCATGAAATTTATATTATATAAAATATATCATTCAACCGTACATAGTAAATTATAGTTTTTAGAACCTAAATATAATATCCATATAATATAATTCAACTAATGAATAATATAAAATTAATTTTTAGAATAAATCATTTATTATATTGAAAAATAATTCTAAAAAATTATGTTTTAATTGTTAATCGATCCTAATATTTTTTTGTATTAATTACCAATTGAATGATTTTAAATATATCCATATATAAATTTAAATAGTATTTTATTAATTTTTTTTCATGTTTACTAATTTATATTTTTAGATAAAAACCATAAAACGTTAATAAAATAATTATTTCAAAATAAATTTTTTACCATTACCAATAAAATTTACTTTATTCATAGTAATCTTATTGGTATACCTAAAAATGAAATTGAAATTTTAATAAAATTTATACCAACTAATTTAAAATATAATATAAATTTTATGAAATTATTTTTGAAATAGTTATTGAAATTAGTTTTCAAATTAGCATACATAAGGAATGAAAATAATTTTTTAGAAAAAACATATTTTTAATCATAATATAATATTTATTTAATATAGATTTTCAGATCATTTTCATAATATGGATTCATCATATTGATACCCAAAAATTTTATATCTAGATTACAATAGTATAATTTAATAAATTTCAATGATTAATGTATCATGGTTTTCATTTTGTTTTGGAATTTCTTATGAAACAAGCTACTCAACATGATTTATGGAAATGTATTTACTAAATTTAGGGTTATTTAAATTTTTCCTATCATAAAGAGAATATATTATATTAAAATTTGTTTATATGAAGAAAAAATTGAGGGTAATATTATCTCATTATATCATCGGGTTCCCACATTATTTATTTGAACATTTTATTCATCCAGTAAACATTAACCAAAATAGTGGTATTATTCTGTTGTGTGGTTTCAAATTGATCTAAAAGTTCCATTGGTTATTAGTCATAATATATATGTTGTTCTATATTCATAGATTCTGTGTTTACTACATTTGGAGGGTATGGTATGTACTTCCTCAGATGTGATACAAGAAACATATCATGTACCTGGGAGAGATCTTGAGGGAGTGTCAACTGGTAATATACAACCTAAGAAATATCAAGGATCATAAAGGGATAGATATACATATATATAATCTTCTACATATTACCAAATCCTATAACCCATATCCATGAAGATATCTAATGGAACACTTGTTATAAATAAAAAATTAAAAATCTATTCGATAATATTATATATAACTCTTATAACAAGTTTATGCCATATATATATATTGCATAATTGTTTGAACATTATCAATTATGTATTGAAATGATAATGTTAATGTCAACATCCTTTATCTAATGTCTTCCAAACATGTTGGAGTCCTCCATCTCTTCTCATAAATATACTCATATACATCCATATCAATGGTAGAATGAAAACTATTTTTATATTATGATTCGATGGTGGGAAGGTGTGGATCCCAACATCCTTACAAATCTATTGATAATTATATTTTTCATATCCTTGAGATTTTGAATTTTCTACCATACATACCATCTATTTGAGTATGTTATGCGGTTATAAAACATAGTTATGTCTCTAAAGCCCACAGAGTACTCATCCAGAACCCCATGGTAAACATAAGATCTCAATAAGAAAATTTTAATGTGTGTTACTCCATGAATACATACCACCTAACATATATATATATATATATATATATATTCTTTGTTTATTAATGTGAGAAATATTCCATGATGATAGTATGATGTGTTGAATTTATAGGATGATCCACTAAAACCCAACTGTAATTATGAAATTTAGATGTTCTAGGGAGTCCTACGATGAAATCTATGGTGATGTTTTCCCATTATATAAAGTGTGAATCATGGTTTCATAATTCCATTACAATTATTTAATTCATCCATAACGTGATGGAAAACAAAGCATCAAGATTCATATTTTAGGATCTCCCTCTTTATGTTATCTCGTAAATGGTTTTTTTAGATATATATACTTCTACATGATTCCTAGATAAAAAATAAGTATAATCTATGAGAAGCATCCAAAACATCCACCCTTAGTCCTATATTTTACATGACTCATTTTTAAGTTCCAAAAATGTAACTCTTTTATTATCAAATTTGAACTCTAGAACACTAGATACCTTTTACTATTAATTCACACAATCTTTATTTACTCCTTTTATATTCACATAAATATATGGATGATAATTCATTTGGTAATGGTAGTATTTATCACCATTACTTATGAATTCAAGATCTATCATTTGAAAATGCTTTTGTATTTTGTGACTTTTAAATCATAATAATTGATAGAGTAACATGATATTTTTAGCTCATAGCATCAACAACATTATTTTCTATCCATGATTGATGATGTATCAAGTAATCATAATATTGTATCAATTAAAACCATATCCATTGAATCATATTCAACTACTTATATTTCAATGTATATTTTATGGGACTATTTTATATATATATATATATATAATATTTAACCATATAGATAAATATATGAAATTATTAAAGTAAATATCATAGCATATTGCTCTAAGTCATGTATAAGGAAATTTTACTCCAAAGTATTTAATATGTATTATGCATATGAAATTATATTTTCATTCTATATTAGGAAACATACCAATACCATTAAATAACAATTACTATATATTAAAAAACCTTCCCCATAATAAGGTAATGTATGTATAGTTGTAGTGACCAACCTCTTATTTAGTTCCTTTAAATCATCTTTACATTAATATATCCAAAGAATATTCACTCCCTTCAATGTTATAATGGTTAATGAAATTAATATACATGATAAATTTCTCCAAAGAGATTGATAGTATATTGATAACAAAATAAAACTATGGATCTCAGTTAATATAGTTATTTTAGGCCACATTTCAATAACATTTGCCTTTAATGGATCTGTAAATATGATCTTTAATTTGATTTAATGACCAATGAATGATATTTTATACAAACATAATTCACACATTTTAAATATAGAATATGTTATCTCTTTTATTTAGATATTCAACATAATCTATAAATAATATTATTAATATTCCTTACTATTTGAATATATAAGAACATCATCGACAAAGAAACCAGAAATTGAAAAGGTATCCTTTAATGAAGCATCATTATATATTAAAAAACCTTACCCACGACATGGTAATGATTGTATAGGTTTAGGTACCACCCTCTTATTTAGATCCTTGTAATTTTATTGACATTATTATATCTAAAGAAGCTTTACTCCCTTCAATGATAATAAGGATAATGAATTTTATAGCCTTGATAATTTACTCATAAGGCATTGATAGTATCTATCGAACCCAACAAAAACATGGATCTCAATTAAAATAGATGGTCTAATCAATTTTCAATAAAATATGTCTGTAAAAGAGAAATAAATAGGAACATTATTTTGAATATGTGACCAAATAATTATATATTCTACAACTATAATCACACATTCTAAAAATGTAAAATATTTCAAAATTTATTAAGGTCTTCAACATAATATTTAATGATATTAATAATATTACATTCTGTTTGAACATATAATAATATACTTTACTATGAAACCACCAAATGATCAAGGTATCCTCGATAAACTATACTCATTAGATCCACAGAGATAACATGAGAATTAATAAGTATAAATGGATTCGATATAAAATCATAGTGTCAATATATCATATGGAAACCTATCATTGAAATATACATTCTTTTATTCAATAACTAATGATATCCAAATTGAAGGTCATTATTTTATTAGTATGGAACCCCAATGAGTGTATCAATGAGACCATCGAAATAGTGTAGAGTAAAATTATTCTCTAACATTATTTCATTAAGATCGTGATAGTTAGTGAAAAATCACATTGATCCACCCTTAAATTTGTAATAGTGTTATGGTCTACCTTATGTTGAAGTAGTGAGGATTATAAAACCCTTTTTTATATAATCTTATAGCTACTTCATTATGTTTTATAAGTCAATGAGGGAAATTACACAAGGAAACGTTAAGAGAGGAATTTATCCTGGTATGAGTTAAATAAAATATTAATCCTGAAAATCTAGGGGATGACCAATTAGTTCATCCAAAAATACATCAGTATATTCCCATATAATGTAAAGTACGCCAATTTTGACATCCTTCTAGGGCATTCAAGCTTGATGTTCTAGCCCTCTCTTTTCATACATGATTTTTAATATAATTCATTTAAAATATTATATTAATATATTATAAGGGACTTTTTAGTTTTAGTTTCATGAAAATAGGGTACATAATACAATAATTACATAAGGAAAATATAGCAATAAAATTTGTTAATTCTGTTGAAATACTCCATTATTTTTCCATCCTAGGTCAACTCACAACATGCGATTTATTAGTGACATACATCAATAGAAATGGGTGGGGATAAATATAAGTAAGATATAAAAAATTTAAATGGAACATTACTGAATGAAATGATTAAATATGATACATAAAATGAGAGAATTCGAATAATTGTGTGAGACCTATCATGTAACCATGCCTATAATATAAAAATGAAACATTCATAATCATATCCCGATGTTTTAATACGAAGGTATCGTAAAAAATATTTCCATGTTTATTCACCAAGGCATCATAAAACATATAATATATAGATTTTAATTATGTAACAAATGCATTTGAATGATATCATGGAATGCGATCCATATGACTAATATCATGCATTTCATAAAGAACATATGTTATAAAAAAATATTTCATGAATAACCCATGGAGAATAATTAACATGTGTCATATAAGGTCATCGAGTACATAATTGTTTAAAGACATAAAATTTTCATCATTTTAACCCATAAAAAGGTAATTTGGTTTTCTTAAATGGTGATTCCCAATAAAATAAGTATAATTACATATATATGAATACTATAGAATAAAAAAATAGTTGGGTATTGAAAACTTAAAACGGCAGGCATGTGGAAATCAATGATTGATTTGGGCATCATAACAAGTATACAAAGTTGAAAATTAAATAGTAATAATGAGAGATACTAGAATTATTTCATTGATCTAATATCATTATGAAATTAATGGTTTGATCATATGATCATGAAAACATAATAACATAGAAATTATAAGACTATATATAAATGAATTACATGGATTAAATGGAGACAAATCTAGTCCCTTACATTAAGATATAGATTCTTAAAGAATGAAGAGAGTTAAATGGAACTATATAAACTCCTTAGAGATTCAATTGATAGAAAAAAATGAGGGTAAACTCATGCTTAATGTCTTGGAACTAAATTAAATGGGGTGGAAATTATTGTATTTATAGAAACTTTGGAAGGATTTTTTATTAATTTCTAAATATAGTGCGGGGAAATCATGGTTGTGTTGAATAGAAAACCATTGACTTACCCAATTTTTTGGGTAATGGTTTGTGACATTAGTTATTTTTTTATGGAATATTTTATTTTGGTATCCTAAATTCTATATTTTATTTTAATTTTTTCCGGGGAAAATAATTTTTTTACAAAAAACTATTTTTTTTAAATATTAATCCCCATTATAAACATTGAAATGTTATTTATAGTCTTTCAAATTATATTTAATTCATTAAAAATATCTATATTTATAAAATATCAAATTTCTTTTCACCGTTTCATTTTTCTTAATTATTACATCATTATTACATATTAATGAATTCATGAATCATTCCAAAAACAACAAACATTATTTCTAAAATTCAATGACAAGTATTGTTTTATAAAATCCAAGAAATTTCATCATACCTTAATTTAAACATAATAATTTAAAATAAAATTTTTATTTTATCAAAATAATTTTCTAAATAAGATATATTTAATCTGTAAATAATAATTTATTATTTATTAAAAAATAATAGTCTTTTTGACATAGTAATCATTCTGACCCTTTTAAAATTAAATTCTGACATTAGATAATTATATTATCATTTTTATTTAAATAAATATTTTTTAATGTGACTATTTAATGAAAATAAATTTTATTTGGAATATTAGAATTTATCCAAAAATTTATATATATTTCTTATAGAGATTGTAGTAAATTATTTTTATCCAATAATCTATTAATCATATCTATCTTATATTCATGTGAATTTTTTAAAATAAAATAATATTGAAAATGGTATTAAATAAACAAAAATTTAATTTATATATTAAAATTACACTTCTATTATACTATGGTATAAATACACAACCCCTTAATACATTGGAATATTATCTAAGGGAAATGTGTGAAATGGTTTTACTTTCTTAGGGTGACTCAGCTAATTATGATCTAGTAGTTATCTCCACTAACATGATATTCTTTAGTAATAGATTCTGATTGATCAATAGTTATTGAAGCTATTCTTGGGAATGGTCAGTGGAAACCCCTAGTGAAGCTACCTCCCACCAATATATAGTTAAATGGTCTTTATAAGGCATTATACTACATTTTGAGTCCATTATTTCTCTATTTGTCATTTATTATATTTTTTCATCACCCTTATTTATTTTTTATTTCTAATAGTAACATAATTACTATCTATCGTAATTCTCAATGGTCATGTTGACCAAATTCCATGAAAAAGTCATATCCAAATAGCCACATTTATTTTTATATCATATATTTACTCTAATATGCTTATACCTCAACACTCATTTATTCACTTAAAATAGTTATACATTCCCATTAACAATTTCAATCATATTCTAAACATTTATATCCATTTACTGGTTTTTATAACAGAATCAATTAACATTATATAATTCAATCCTACGGAGTTTACTATTGTGTGTGTATTTTTTTTATTTTCCTTCATTATTTATAGCTATTATATTCCATATTAATTCATGGTATGTAATTATATTATGAATCCTAATAATTTTTTATGTTTTTATATTTAAAATAGGAATAAAATATTCATTTTAAATTCAATTTGTTTTATTAATGGAACTTTTATATCATTACATTTTCCCCCTTAAGAAATTTCAACCTCGATATTTTTGACCTACCTAAAAAATGGGGGAATTTATCCTTTATCCCTTCTTTTGGATATTTATATGCTTCATCAAGATTTTTATTTATCTAAAAGGCTTTCATGAGTAGGGTTTTCTTGTTCCTCAACACTTGTTCCTTTTCATCCATAATCTGGATCAGTTCTTCTTCATATGAAATGCCAAGTTAAAATTCTCTAAAAATTATTTATGTAATATGTGTTGGGTATGACATATAAAATATTTATAGGTATAAGTAGAATATTTCATATACATTGGAAATATTTTAATTTAGTACTACATGATAGGAAACTAACTCAACACACTCAAAAATATAATATATTGTAATATACATTATAGTTAGTTATTAATTATTTATAAACATCATGACTCCAATGCAATTTTTAATTTTCATTAATTAATTATCCCTAATATTTTACTCTAATCGATTCAATTTATTAAAAGCTTAACTTTTTTAAAAGCAATTTTGATAGGTTTGGATGAAATATATACTCTATACAGTTTATTTCACAATGTTTGTCATCGACAATTTTCGTTATCTATATTTATCAAAGAATATTTTAGTTTTACGACTCTTACAATAGAGTTCATTATATAAATAATATTTAATAGTTTAGTGAAAAATGATTTTATGAGATAATTTGATAATTTGATGATATTGATCCCAACACCATTGAAAATAATGTGTTCTGGACTGTAACATGTATTCCAATGTTTTAATATTCCTATCATACAATCCATTAATTTAAGGAATATAGGTTATGATAATGTATACTTTAGTATTCATATACTGTGTATGTATCCACTAGAACATTGAAGTTTATGTTGGATCACGTTTAGAAAAACATTTACAGTGGAACCCCATGAATTCTCACCACTTTTTAAATGTACTAATGCATATGGATCTCAGGGGAAAATTCTTCATATTGTGATAAAATGAGAAGAATTTTTTATTCAATAAATAAATAACCATATATAATTATTAACATTTGATTTCATAGGAAGGACAACAATAAATTCCATATTAATGTTGTCTTACTTATATAAAGGTATGAGTAGTGGTTGAACCACTCCTAAAATTTTCACACCGCCTATAAGTTTTTTTATACCAAAAATATTATGATACTTATAAATCCTCCTTTTCATGTTATGCCTCCAATAATTATCTTATAGATCCTAATATGATTTAGTTATTCTTGGATTTATAAATATTGTAGAGGTGTATTATTCATCCATAATCTATTTATTTAACACTTTAATGGATTGGATATATTATCTTGCATCAAATATTAGAAATCCATCCAGAATCTACATTAAACTCATAATGATTCTAATTTTTTATAGTATTTACCTTTTTTAAATTATAGGATCATTTTTGAATTTATTTATATTATCTAGTAATGATGGTTAGCAAATAATTTAGATTATTATTGATTATGTGGGTTCCCTTATGATGTTCATTTTTATGTTTACTAGGTACTTGAACAATGGGTCTCCTTTAAACCTCCTCATTTCATGTACTCTTGTGACTTTCTGACTAAGAGAATCCGTTTTTTATTTTCATAGGTGATAAATAATAGAATCATCATAGTCCATAAATTCTTCCAACCATGTCCTTTATCTCATGTTTTGTTCCTTTTTTGAAAATATATACATCAGACTATTGTGGTCAGTTATATCACACTTATCTGAAAAAATATAGTGACACAATTTTATTAATAAATAGATAAATAGTGTTAACTCCTAATAATTTCTATTATAATTATATTCAAGAATATTTAATTATCTTGATTCCCCTATAATAACATTTTTATTCTCCAGGACTACATATCCACGTCCCTTATAAATGTGTTTCTTTAAATGAAAAATACCTCTTGATTAGAATTCAATGTTAGAACATGTTCACTAACTAACCACAGTTTTAGTTTTTGAAAAATTATCCACACCTCATTCTATAGATAAACATAACTCCCTTTTCAGTTTACATGGATAGTGGATTTTATTGCTATTAATTTTTTTTCAAGAACGTTCAATTTTATCATAACAATTCAAAGAAAGAATGAATCTCAATTACTAATGTAGGATATTGAAACTCCTCAATGGCCTATATCTTTCTTAAATCCACTCAGATTTTTTCATAGGTAGTAATGTGTCCTAAAATTTTGATTTTTAGTATTTTGAACTCACATTTTATAAAGTTACTTAAAATATTCTATTTCCTTAGAGTTTGTAATATAACCCTTAAATGATTTTCATGAACCTTATGAATTTTGTAACATATTAGAATATTATAAACAAATGACCACCACAAACTTTTCAATGCAGTCCCTGAATAACTTTTTATCAAATTCATAAATATCATTGGAAGATTAGTAAAGCCAAATGTAATAATAAATATCAAAAAAATGTCTTTATCATGGTCAAATGGTACTCATTGGGATATACTATTTATACTCTATTAGCTAGTGATTACATGTTTATATTTGAATCATACAAAATTATTGAGGATTGTAAATCATAATCATCCCTTGATCTCGAAAACTATGACGTGGCCAAGTCATGTTGGTTACTGGTCCTCAACCATTCCTCCCAATACGCTAGAGGCCACTGACTAGAATAGGGGGTGTGATGAATATAGTGGGGAGATTATACCCTGGGATAGAGAGTTACATCAAAACAGATTAATAAAATAATAATAAATATTTTAGTAACGATTAAAAGAAGAACAATATATCATACACCTAGAAAGTAAAGACAAAACCAATAAGAGAATAATAATGAATCATTTAATGGAAATATAAGACGTATCTCAATCTCTAACTGAATGTAATACAAATAAAAGAACCAGCTGACACAAATAAACTCAGAATACCCTTGTCTGTAATGCCATGTTGGTCCCACCTCTATACACTAGGAAATATAGAAGAAAAAATTGGCAATAATGTCACTTGTTGTAGTGACTCTGATATTCCTGGTTTTTTTTGGATTTTTGTGAATTATTTTTGAGACCATGTGCTGATATGACATTTGATTATAAGGCCTAATGTTCCCATAATATATGTTTGAAATATATCAAATATATTAAATAAAATTCACATATAGTTTATAGAAAAGTGGAATAAATTCTAAATGGGGGAATAAATATAAAATATGAGAGAAATGATGAGTTTATAAGGTAGTTTTTACCCTATGCGTGACATTTCCTTTTACAGTGTGGGCTGTTTGTTGAAAATTCATTGTGGGCGTGAAATGAATAATATAATTAAATTAATTATATTATTTATATTTTGTCAATGCAGCGAATAGAGTTTCTTTATGTATACTCTTATAAATAAATTCCAATTCTAGCCACATAACCATGGATCCATTGGAGTGTAGTTAGAGAGGGAATTTTAGGATATATGTTAGAATAATTTCAACTAGATTGAATATTGAAGACTGATGTAAGATGAAATATTAGGATCTTCCCAAAAACCTTCGTAAAACCCAATTATTCATTAGCGATCAATCTGGATTGAGGTAGGATGTTGTTTGATTGGGATTTATTTCTTTATTTTAGTTTCTATGATGATCACAGATCAATCAACCAATAGATTGATCTATGAATCGTGTGTATTATAGGTTGGGTTTATTGTGGTGTTTTATTGGGAGAATTTCGTTATGTTTGTTTTTTATCGCTTCATTCATCATTCTAACATAAATGAATCAACATCGATATGAACATTGACCAAAGTCCATTCTATAAGATTGTTCCTTGTGATTTTATCCCCTATTTTCATCATTCATTATAGGGGTTTTCTTCCCAGTCTTTCAATCCAAATACTAAGGAATCGATTGTTACACATCTATTTATTTGTGAAAGGTCAAATATCACATATCTGAACATGGAATGATGCAATGATCATGCAACAATCATAGAAGATAATGGATCATACAGTATTGTATATTCCAAGGATCATATGGTGTTTGTGATTGTGATGGGACAAATGAACACTTATTCTCATATATATCGGATGGTCGGGATACAACAAATGACGATAGAAACGGATTGTCAGACTAGATCTTCTATTCTATACAAGATTCCCAATTGGATCTGGTTCTAGAAGAGAAAACTACTCCAAGCTAGGAAGAATTGTGGGTTCTTCAAATTATAGATATACACAACATATAATTCAAGATTACATAGTGTGTGATACCCTCCCAATAGTGGATTGTGTTTTGATATGTAGATAACTATCACGCATCATGGGACCATGTCACTTGGTGTGTGAAACCTCCCCAAAGGGTAAGTGTGTACAAGTAAGGGTACACTGAAATGGGTTGTAGTACATGATCACATCGTGTACTCCTACTCAAATAAGGCTATGATGAGCATTCAAATTATAATCTATGTACTGGCACAAATGATGATGTACATGGGTAGAATCCTGTAGTATAGTGTTCCACGGACACTAACATGTTCCATTTTCATGAGAAGGTCCCCGGGTTGAAGGGACCCAATATGTAATCCTACTATATATTTTGTACTCCTTAAATTTTGTCTTGGATATCAAGTTCTCAGTTTCTAGGGGATGTTTTTAAAGCTGTGTTCCCCATCTCCATTTCATAAGGGTTAATATGGAATCACCTCCTATACATAGGACACTGATCCCATTATAAAGAAATCTATGATAGATTTTTTGGAATACATATATGAGGCTTATGGTTTGATCATCTATTCATCTTCTTATCCTATGGGGATTTCATGGTATCTTATGACCAACACTATCGGGTAACTGATCCTCTACCCGTCATGTTGTTCTGGATTGATTTTTTGGTATATCTTATACCCTTTGGAGTGGTATTCATCTATTTATTGTATCTTTTCAGACATCAGTATATACTTCTAAGATGAGACTTGTTCAGCACTACCTCTCATACAGATGTCATTAGTGTTATCTGACTTGTGGAGTTTGTTCTCCTAGATGAGTTCTTTTTTTGGAATCTTTAAGCTAGAATCCAAGGCATTATTTATGGTTTTGGATTTACCATGATACTTTATGTCTCTTTTTACTATATGTAAATACTATTGTTATATGTTTATTTGACATATTCCATTGAATATTTTACTATTACTTTTTGTGGTATAATTTTTTGTTTTAGGGCATCCAACAAGGCATTGTTATCATCGCCCCTACAAGGTATTTTCCAAAACAATATATGTCTTGTAAAGTCAATCAACGTTTTGATAGAGTCTTAGATAGACTAGAAACATATGGTTCTTACAGAGACATGACAAGATGATGTGTGTTTTTTTGGTATCTTCATAGTAGTATGAATATTTAATTTTAGGTCGTACATGTTTTCAAACTCTTTGTGGTGGGTTTCTATTTGGACCTATATATTTTACTTTACATAATATCATAATCTTATTATTGGATTTTGATATATTCATGCATGATTTTTTAGTTTTCTTTTTCTTTTTTTATTGTATGGGATTGGAAAAGTGTGTGTGTGTACAAGTACATATGATAAGGCATCCCATGCTAGTGATATGCCTAATATGAACTTGTCTCTAGCACCTGACCTATTCAAGGAAGGCTTGGGGTGTCAGGGAATGGGCTTTATTGGGACAGTTCATTATAGAGTGGTACAAGAGGATTTGGTTCTACCATAGGATCAGAATGTGTGAGTTTGGTTTAGGGAAACATTATTAAGTGTTTTGAGTTCATAGTTCATTACATGGACTCTATTGTTGGTGAGGTTGTTGAAGTATCCATACAATAGGACTGTGATCACCTTTTTTAGACTTGATACATGAGAACAATGTATTTAGGGAAAACAATAGTACATGAATCATATAAGAATGGGTTGTGGTTTTGGTGTTCATCTTGGGTTAGCCCAATAGATATACACATTGATCACTCTACATCATATCTAATTTAAAGATGCATCCTTGATGTATTCCAACTAGGATTATGTGCCAAGATCACGAGCATGATCTCCTCTATGATGAGGAATTGATATGGGGATTAGTTCTAGATATTTTTTTTACCTTGTGGTACACCAATTTTAACACCCCCAGTGAAGAATGATATGGTAACTACAGTACCAATGGATGAGTTGCACAGGCTATGTGAATTTCATTAGATTCAACAGTAGAGACCCCACAGGTTCCGAGTCAATCCCGGTATGTAGGTGGCTATGTACTGGATTGAGCTATGGACAGTGGTTTTCCATTTGTTCACAACACTAGCATATCAGATGGTTCTCTTGGAGGGGATCCTTCTATATGGCTCTATAGGATGATAGTGGGGGCTAGTTTACTAGTCTTTTGATGAGGTGACTCTAGAATGTTAAGAGTTAGGGATCCTTTATTGAGAGTATTTCTCTCCATCTACACTATGAGAAGTACCTATCATGCTTGTTGTGCAGCTCTAACCGGGAAGCAAGATAGTATCTAGGTATTCATCATGTTCCACCAACCTCTCTATGTACTAAATGGATATGGCTAGGAATTAGTAATTCTAGGCTTGGAACATTTTAAAATGACATTGTAGAGACATATAATACACTATTTTACCTATAAAAATTCTTACATATGTTGGGTTTCTAGAACAATAATTTGTGGTTGAGAGTTTTTGGGATGAGCAGTCTTAGATAGAGGTTTCCAGTAGTGGTCCCAAAGGAGCAAAGAACGTGGTAACTAGGATCCAACATCTTTATTAAGAACCTATACATGATAAATGTTTTCTAAGGAGGTCCCATGATATAGTTTCTTAGGTTTAGGGCTCACATGATGGGTTTATTCATCCCAAGGAGTGGAAGTACTACTGTTGTGATGGTATATGACAACTTGAATGAGATTTTCTAACCTGTTGTATAGATGATATGAATGTAGTGGATGGGACTCCTAGGTAGTGTTAGTGGTAAAAATAGATAGGTATGTATATTAGAAGACATGGAAGTAGTGTTGGAATATATTCGTGAGTTGGTAGATGCATTGATATGTCATCATTGCGACCCCCAGGTGGTCCACTATAGGCTTAGGGAGGTGGAGGATAGGGGTGGGGGAAGATGTAGGAGGTCGAGGTTTATGACCTAGAGGCTCCAAGAATGCTATGAGGTAAATTATGTCTATTTTATAGTTTAGTTTCTATATTTAATGAGATAATTTATAGTCATTATTTTTTTCCACTTATCGGGTTTGAGACATTTAGATTATAGTTAAGCCCTTGGCTGGACCCTTATTCTTGGAGAAGCTTATTGAAGATGACTAAGTGATCATTCACTTGTGCCAAAAGTGTGACCTATCTCTTTGAGGTGAGAGTAACTATTTGGATCACATGGTAGCAGCAATGAGACTTAATGACTTCATATTAGGTATGAACTGGTTATCTATAGTTCATGCATGGATTGACTCTTTCAGGATGAGGGTGCAGTTTGTATGCAATGATGGGACCAGACGTTCCATTATGGATGAAAAGGAAACATAGGAACCGCATGATAGACTCTTCCATATAATGGTGAAATAGATTACTCATCGAATGGATAGTGTGACCCTTTCTGCAGTGAATGTTATGATTTTACAGTTCCCTAAATTGGTGGAGGAGTATGAGAAGTAATTCCCAAAGGATGTTCCAAGTTTACCTCCCAGCTGAGAGATATACTTCTGGTTTGACTTATACCCTAAGATGACACTTATATCTTCACCAATGTATCAGATGTCACTTATAGGAATTTTCAAGATGAGGGTGCACATGGAGGACTTTAAAAATAAGGGATTTGTTAGGCCCATTATTTCATCATGGGTAGCACTAGTTTTGTTCTCTAAAAAGGTGAATACGAGAATGATGTTAGTGTGTACTATCAGCTCTTAAACTAGGTGACTATAAAGAATAACTGACCACTTTTTAGGATCTAGGTTCTCTTTGATAAATTGATAGGGGAAAGTGGTTCTTAAAGGTTGACCTCGGGTCAGGCCATCACCGGTTGTGAGTATGAGAACAAGATGTTCCAATGAAGATATTTAGATATCTCTAAAGTCATCATGAGTAATTATTGATCCCCTTTGTAATGAATTTTTCATTTTACACATATTATTAAATGACTTGTAACATTATTAATCATAATTTAAAAACCAAAGATCGTGATGTGTAGTGTCTTTGGAAGATTAGGTAAAAAATTAAAAGGCATGAAACCAAAATAAATACTTATCTTATTTGATCTCTATAATGAGATCCTAACATCTTTTGAGATATTGCATCTTTATAGGATAAACTGGGGAATACATGAATAATAGGATGAGATAACAATTCTAATAAGGGAATAAACATTGTAAAAAAGAATAGAACATAGGTATGAAGGGATAAAATGATGAAATAAAAATTCCCAGAACAAGAATAAACATATAGAAGGAAAACATATAGAAAACATAATCATGTAGTCCTGGATATATAGTACTGTGTAAGAAACATAAAACATGACATAAACATGAGCCAGTGCTAACTTCCAAGACTATTTCACATGTTATAAAAACCCCAAAAAGGAATTAGGGTTACTTCATATGCAAATATGAAACTCATGAGTCTCAAAATTACCTAATTCATTGGGGAGATATCTGGGATCACCCATCATAACATGTTGATGCATATGTGTTCAATATGAAAATTAAATACAAGTAATAAATATAATGGTTACCCATAGAATGAAATGAGTATCAAAATAATGTCCTTAAGAATAACTAGTGGGTTTATCATAATGGTCCATTAATGAATGGATTTAAATCATGAAAGGATTTTCATAATTTAAAATTTGAAATATAATGAAAACATATGTCGAAATGAAGAGAAAACTTGTAAAAAGGTGTTTAAAAACCATAGAAATTATCCAATTTTGTGTGGTTTAAGGAAAAACATAACAGTGTCTTTAAAGAGGTCATATGAATAATTTATTTCATAAAATGATTTATGAAATAAGATAGTTTTTAATTATTAAAAAATTGATTTTATAAACATATTTGTTTCATAAATCATATCATGAAGTGTACATGAAAATGCTTATGAAATTGAGAAGATCCCTTTAATTGGTTTTACTTATCGAGGGAATTAAAATGGAAACCTTATACTATATATATTTCCCAATTAAATAAAGAATAATTATCTAAGTACCCTTGTTTAGAAGATACAATTTTATTTTTTGAGAAGTATATAATAAAAATTAACAAATACATTGGGGTAAAGATAGAGAAAGTGTAAACCAATGGAAAAAATGATGGTTAAGAAAGACTCACTTACAATGTTCCCAAAAGTGGTATACACTTACACGCAATGTCTTATATAATCAAATTAATAATTTAATTCATAACCTATTCAATATATTTTTCATTTCTTATAATTTTATTAAATTAATTTATGACTACTTCTATGGTTTATAATATATAATTGTTTTTCTCTGGGTGGGTTTATTTCATGATTTTATGATCGTCTCCCTTAAGTTAAATTAGGGGAGTTCTTATCAAATGGAATAAAAACAAAAGAATTGGAATTATTTGATACTTATGCACATAAAAAAAAATTAAATAGTCTCGTGTATCATTTTTTATTTATAGTATGTGTATTATTCATTAGATATAACATTAATGACAAAAATTTAGTTTGTTATAGAGGGTTTTTTATCATCACAAACTAGTTTTTTTTACTATTTCATATTATGCCAATATGTTTGTAACACCCCAAGATTTTATGAAAAATAATCTTTTTAATTTCATTAATGTCTTGTGTTGTACGATACACCAAAAGGAGCTTGCACAACATGCATCACTGACTTGGCTTGCATTACACGCAAGCGTGACCTTCCACGATAGTGTGTGTTGTACGCAATACCGAGTTTCGCTAAACAACAATATGCTATTAAAATATTATTCAAACTAGTCATTATGAATAGTAATACCCACTTTTTGAAATTTTATAAATTTTATTTTTGAAAATGGACTTCATTTTTGGAATCGGATTATCGAAATTAGCCTAGGGTGAAATTTTGGTATTTTTCTGAAAACTTTCAATTTTTGATGAATAGTGAAAACACTAGGTTACTATTTAAAAACTGACTTTTTATTTAAATAGTTATTTATTTTATTTAAATTTATTTTAGGTCAAAATTGATACATAATACCTATATAAGTTCAATGTAATTCATTAGAGTAATTTTATAATAATTTTAGATATATAAAAATTTCATTGAACTTTTCACCGTCTTTTACCCATCTCCTAGGAGAATTTGCAAATTTACATAAAACATAATTTTACCGCTTTTGTGAAAGTAATTTCAAAAATCCGAGAGACATGGTTGATGTCAGTAAGTAAAAATTTCGTTCAATGAGATGAAAATAATTTCTAGTGAATAGTAACTTTTTACTTCTTTTACCACGGTTAAAAGTAAATAGGGTATTTAAGGGTAAAAATGATATAATTATTACCCTAACACATATCCTAATTCTATTGGATAAGTGTAATTAGACCAAAAACAACCTTAGGAATAAAATATGACCATTTAGGCCCACTTGAATTAGATTAGGACATTTATTATTAATTTATTTAAAGAAGGGTTAAAATAGTTAAAATCAAAGTTTAATAAGTAAATCATTTTTAATATAGGGTTATACATAAGATAAATTCGACTATAAATATTAATTATAAAGATAAAAATCTTTACTAGATAATGGTATATTATTTTTAATTTTTAGACATTAAATAATTTAATTTATTTATTACACAAAGATGATGCAGTAATTATCTTATTAAGGAAATATTGACATAAGTGATGTTATAAATACCCAAATAAATGTAATTTGAGACTTTTTCTTAATTACAAAAATTTTATAAGTTAATAGTACATGTTATTATTGATGTAAGTAACTGTTTTCAATCTAATAATTCTGTTATGATTTTCACAAAAATAAATTACTAAATAGTGTCAAAATTGACATAAAATAGTTTTTAAAACAAATATTATATTATTAATTGCTATATTATTCCTAAAAATCTAAGTTTCGTCCAAATGACTTAGATAAGGTTAAATATATTAATAATAAACAACTTGGGGTTATTTTGTCTTCTTATAGTATGTTTATTAACCTTATAGTGTAAGAACACAAAAAGACACAGTAAAAGTGAAATTATCTAACATAAACATAAATCTAAATGATAAGGTTACAATATTAAACTAAACTTGTCCAAATTCTATAGGATGAGATTATTTCGACCCATCCCCGCCTTAGCTTTGAAATAAATCAATTAGGTGCTATTTAAAACCGAATGTGGATTTATAATAAAATAATATTTTTTTGTTTTTCCAAAGGTGTCCCTCACCTCCATTATAAAAGGGAACATCCTCCCTCTCTTCCTCACACCACTACGAGCCTTCAAACTTGGCCAACCCCTGCCAATTTCTTCTCTCCACTTCCCTAGAGACATCTTAGAGATCCTGGTCTTCTTCAAAGACCAATTTTAGGTCCCTAAAAGGAGGTCTCAAAGAAGCGCTTCAAAGAAGAGGTAATGTTCGTTACCGATTCTTTCAACTTTATTTCTTCTTCCACTTCTTATTCTTTAGTTGTTTCATTATTAATTAATAACATCAGTATCACTCATATACTGATATGTTATTATAAGTATGAAACAACCCTATTTCACCATCTATCCATCCTACGGAAAACGAAATCACCACGCGTGCGTACGTACGGAATACCGTCTCCACACCGTGGTGTAATCTATTTTCCACCACCACCTTACTTGGATGGGTATAATAGTGTAAATAATGATATATATGATTATTTTAATGTTATATTGATTCTGAAATAGTATACATACACTTCAATATAGTTCCACGATCATGGGAATGATATCATCGCTTGTGCGTACGTACGGAATACCGTCTCATCGATGTGATGCGACTCGTTCTACATGATTTTCATTACATAATGATTACATAAATGAATTGAGTGAATAAATATGATATATATTACACTAATACCATTATTTAAATGAGTTATCTATAACCTAAAAAGAAGAATAAGAATTTATTCGACAAAACACGCATAAGAACAAAAAGTAATAAACACCCGAATAACAAGTAGCAATGAAATATTACTTATAATAAGATAAGAATATTACCATATATGATATCATAACAATGATTATGATTCTGGAATAAGTCAATTACATTATTTAAATAATTATACAAGAGGTTCAGACACTTATGAAGCAAATCAGACCTAAGGTAAGGGAAATATCACAATCTCATTTTTATCTGAGATTGTTTATACTTTGGAATTTACTGGGGTGTATTTTATCATCCACATCCTTGTTTCCTCAATATGTAATATTTATATCCTTCTAAAATAGTTTATATCAAATTTTACCCTTTAGTGAGTTTTTAGTAAAAGATATGAAAGAAATCTTTTTTCGTTTTTCGTACGAGGTACTTTTTGATTTTTCCGACAAAAGTACGAGAAGAATGTTTTTTTTAAACTTATACGGCATGAATGGATTTTTAAAACATTATTTACAAGAATCTTCCTTTACAAGTTTTCAAGTTTATTTTTAATAAACTTCTTTTAGTTTTTAATTGTATGACATGTTAAGAAAGGAAAATGTTTTTGAAGTAGAAAGGATATTTTCCTCAAGAATGGAGTTCAAGTGTTTTATCAAAATTATTTTCCATCTAAGATAATATAGGATTCTGTTTCTATCCCTATTATTACATTGATTTTATTATGTTTTGATGGAATTATTTTTATGAATTCCTTTATCTTATATGAATTTTTTTATGATGTCATGATGTTTAAGAATCCCATTTTTATTAAATGGGTTATGCAATGATGTATGATTTATGATTTTGTGGCACACATAATAATGGTATCATTATGAGATTGGTGGGACCTATATCTCCCTCCAATGCATTGGGTAAAGATTTTATATCTTATGAGATAGACATGGTTGGAACGGCAGGTTAAACCGGTTCAGTGAAACAGGACTGAAACGAGGAGTGAACTCGGTTCAGAAATGGACTTTGTCCACTAAGATAGTCTTGGAAATGAGTCTTGAATAATAAGAAATGATTCTCTATGATTTTGTGTGTATGACACAAAGTTTCATGTTTTAAGTTATGATTATTGTAATTACATTTCACTACCATGATTTATCCCATGTTATGAAATTATGATCTCTTTTACAGTGTAAGATTTCCAAAATGTTATGTTCTTATGAATATGATGTGATTGATATTTCTTTTGTTTACCCTTAATGAGCATTTGAGCTCACCCTTTTATGTTTTATTTTCCCCAGGATATAAATAAAGGTTTTAGGTAAGAAAAAAAGGGAAGATCTTTATGGGAGATGTTGAAGATCTTTCAGCACGATTAGAAGATTATATTCTGAGTTTCCGAAGACACTAAACTATTACGGTCCTTGTGTGTGTGTTTTTGTAATTTACTAAGTATTCCGCAAAAGTAATGTAATTTCCATGTACATCATGCTTAGGGTCTCTATAGTTGGTATCAGAGGAAAGGTTTAGTCAACCTTTGGAAAATAGAATGCGAAAACGTTAGTGAGATCCCTAGAGATATTTCTAAGGTATGTCTAGGGATGTCCATAAGGATAAGTATACGTATAGGATATAGTCCTAGAACTACAGTAACGATCCTAGAATTTAACCTAAGATGTTATATATTGAAGGTACTCCCTCTTTATTATGTGGTTTTCCCTTGCATGATTTTTTCATCTCACACAATTCTTTTTGGGTTTTAGACGATGGCTGGAACCCGAAGGAACCGTGTTGATCAATGTAATGGACAATGCAATGATTGTCCTCCTGAACAGACAAATTTTATGGGAGATGGAGTGGAAAATCTTATTCCTATACTTACACAAGCTATGAATCATTCTGGACTTCCAAATGAGAAGAGAATGGTACAATGTTCTATTGAGTCCTTCATGAGGCAATGCCCACCTTCATTCAGTGGGTCTTCCAATCCACTTGTTTCTAAACAATGGATCAGTACCACTGAAAAGATATTTTTAGTTCATCAATGTTCTGAACATGATAATGTCATCCTAGCAGTATATCGTTTGGAAGGTGATGCTGATCAATGGTGGAATCTTATCAAGAATATGAGGCCAAGAGATGAAATTGAGTCCATGGAATGGGACGAGTTCAACAACATGTTTTTCAATATGTACTTCCCTGGTATTCTTCGAATAAAGATGGAGAAGGAGTTTCTTGAACTAAAGAAAAAGGATGATGAATCTATTGGTATATACTAAGCGAATTTTACAAGGCTTGCAAGGTATGAATCTGTCTTTATCATCCAACCTGAAAGTAAAGTTGATCGATTCTTCAGTGGCTTAAAACCAAATATTTGAATGGCATTAGCTATAAGAGACTTCAGTATCTATGAAGAAATTGTGCGCTGTGTTATTAAGGTAGAAATGGAAGTTGGTGTTAAATATCCATCTCATGGTTTTGAAAAGAAACAGAAGATGGAGTTCAAGGAGAAATCTCAGAATAATAGTGAAAAGAAGATGAATGTTTCCTTATGCTCAAAGTGTAGAAAGAAGCATGGTGGAGATTGTCTTAAAGGGACTAGAAAATGTTTTAAGTGTGGAAAAGAAGGTCATCAAGCAGTTGAGTGTCGAAGTAATGGAAAAATGGTTTCTAATGGTGTGAATAAAGAAAAGACTGCAGAGAACGCACCAACAACACTTCAATGCTTCAAGTGCAATGAAATGGGGAACTATGCTAATCAATGCCCTAATCCAAGGGTTAATGTTGATCGACACGAGCAACCACTTAAGGCAATGGAAAAAGGGAAGTCACATGCGATCACTATTGGCGATGTTGAATATGAAAACGATGTGGTGGAATGATTAAGTGTTTATGTAATGGTATTACAAAATAATGTTTTATATAGTATCGTGGAATATTGGAATATTTATGTATTGGTCTATTGTGGTTTTAAATTATTTTATGGTACCGGTAACCATGGAAAGTGATTGAGATATTTTTGGTAAGCAGATGATATGCGTATAATGAAAGGATAAGATGACAATGAGATGTTTGATTCTATTCATGAGCTCATGATGGATATATGGAATAAGTGATATCATGGTTTGAGTATAAAGAATTTTGAGGATTTTGGTTTGTGGAAAGTGTTAACTTTTAACTGCATTTATGTTTTCACTATGGTTCAATGGGTATTCATTCTTCAAGAGAATACATGATTAAGGAGTTCACATGTTTTTAATTTGACCAACAAGATATATCTTACGATATATGGGGGATAAATGATGGAATTCACATAATTGGTATGTGACATTTCAAGTAATCATTTTCTTTATAATATGAGCTTGGACCGAAGTATTTTAGATAAGCCTAAAGATTGGAATGGATTATGTTGGACATAAGTTAGTATTGTTTAAGGATAGAAATTTTTTCGATTATTGATGGGTTGTCATAGTAATATAGCTTTAGAAAAAGGACAACCTGCAAGACGGGTGACATCCCATCGCGTCGGACAAGGCTGTGGGAATCGAACCCACAACCGAAGTGCGACTGGCCTTTATCGCCTACCACTGGCCTACAAGAAGTCCCCAGTTAGTAGAGACTAGTTTTAATTTATTACACGGTATGATATATGAAGTGTAAGTTCATTCTTGAAATCGTATACGATTAACCTCATCGTAGATGGACTTATGTATATTTGATAACTTTTGTTAACCATTTGTTTGAAACAGATGGAATGACCCATCATTCTATCACATTATCTATTAACACTTCATGAATAAAAAATTCAACTTCATTTCTTTAAGAGATGAAGTGGAAATTGTTCAAAGCACGAACAACAGTGAGATTGTACCAAAATAAAGTAAGTATTTATTCTAATTCAAATTCTTCAACTTTAGGGAAATGATCTTGAAAACCAAAAATGTTGTCCTAGTGCCCTTATATCCATTGAATCAGATGGTACCCTAGATAATCACAAATTTATGGATTTTTGATTATTGGATTCTTCATAGCCATGTTCTCCTCCACTCTCCATCAGAACATGATGGTTAGATTTCTCTTCCATATCCATATTTTCACCTATGTTCTCCTATGTGGAAACCCAGTGATTAGTTAATTTGGATAATTGTTGCGTTTCATACTTTAATTTTTAAAAGCCAAGTTTTGGTATTCCTTTTTACGATGTGGGTTTCTATTAAATAAACTTTCGAGTAGTAAACCATTTATAACCCCGATGAATTTCGAGGGTGAAATTTATTTTAAGGGGGGTAGAATGTAACACCCCAACATTTTACGAAAAATATTCTTTTTAATTTCATTAATGTCTTGTGGTGTATGCTACACCAAAAGGATCTTGCACAAAATGCATCCCTGACTTGGGTTGCATTACATGCAAGCGCGACCTTCCATGATAGCGTGTGTTGTACGCAATACTGATTTTCGCTAAACAACGATATCCTATTAAAATATTATTAAAACTAGCCGTTATGAATAGTAATACCCACTTTTTGAAATTTTATAAATTTTATTTTTGAAAATGGACTTCAGTTTTGGATTCAGAATATCGAAATTATCCTAGGGTGAAATTTTGGTATTTTTCTGAAAACATTCAATTTTTGATGAATAGTGAAAACACTGGGTTACTATTTAAAAACCGACTTTTTATTTAAATAATTATTTATTTTATTTAAATTTATTTTAGGTCAATATTGATACAAAATACCTATATACGTTCAATGTAATTCATTGATGTAATTTTATAATAATTTTAGATATATAAAAATTTCATTGAACTTTTCACCGTCTTTTACCCACCTCCTAGGAGAATTTGCAAATTTACATAAAACTTAATTTTACCGCTTTTGTGAATGGAATTTCAAAAATCCGAGAGACACGGTTGATGTCAGTAAGTAAAATGTGGTTCAATGAGATGAAAATAATTTTTTGTGAATAGTAACTTTTTTCTTTTTTACCACGGTTAAAAGTAAATAGGGTAATTAAGGGTAAAAATGATATTATTATTACCCTAAAACATGTCCTAATTCTATTTGATAAGTTTAATTCGACCAAAAACAACCTTAGGAATAAAATATGACCATTTAGGCCCACTTGGATTAGATTAGGACATTTATTATTAATTATTTTAAAGAAGGGTTAAAATAGTTAAAATAAAATTTTAATAAGTAAATTATTTTTAATATAGGGTTATACATAAGATAAATTTGACTGTAAATATTCATTAGAAAGATAAAAATATTTCCTACATAATGTTATTTTATTTTTAATTTTTAGACATTAAATAATTTAATTTATTTATGACACAAAAATGATGCAGTAATTATATTATTAATGAAATATTGACATAATTGATGTTATAAATACCCAAATCAATGTCATTTTAGACTTTTTATGAATTACACTAATTTTATAGGTTAGTATGACATGTTATTATATATTTAATTAACTTTCTTTGAACTAATCATTATGTTATGATTTTCACAAAAATCAATTACTAAATAGTGTCAAAATTGACATAAAATAGTTTTTAAAAGAAATATTATATTATTAATTGTTATTTTATTCCTAAAAATCTAAGGTCCATCAAAATGACTTAGATAAGGTTATATATATTAATAATAAACAACTTTGGGTTCGTTTGGCTTCTTATAGTATGCTTATTAACCTTATAGTGTAAGAACACAAAAAGACACGGTAAAAGTAAAATTATCTAACTTAAAGTTAAATCTAAATGATAAGGTTAAAATATTAAACTAAACTTGTCCAAATTCTATTGGATGAGAGTATTTCGACCCATACCCACCTTATCTTTGAAATAAATCAATTAAGAGCTATTTAAAACCGAATATGGCCTTATAATAAAATAATATGTTTAGTTTTTCCAAAGGTTCCCCTCTCCTCCCTTACAAAAGGGCACCTCCTCCCTCTCTTCCTCACACCACATTGAGGCTTCAATCTCGGACAAACCCTGCCAATTTCTTCTCTCCACTTCCCTAGAGACATCCTAGAGGTCCTGGTCTTCTTCAAATACCAATTTATTTCCCTAAAAGGAGGTCTCAAAGAAGCGCTTCAAAGAAGAGGTAATGTCCGTTACCGATTCTTTCAACTTTATTTCTTCTTCCAATTATTATTCTTTAGTTGTTTCATTATGAATTAATAACATCAGTATCACTAATATACTGATATGTTATTATATGTATGAAACAACCCTATTTCACCATCTATCCATCCTACGTAAAAAAATCACCACGCGTGTGTATGTATGGAATACCGTCTCCACACCGTGGTGTAATCTATTTTCCACCACCACCTTACTTGGATGAGTATAATGGTGTAAATAATGAATATATTTTATTATTTTAAAGTTATATTGATTATGAAATAGTATACATACACTCCATTACAATTAAACGATCATGGGAATGATATCATCGCTCGTGTATACGTACGGAATACCGTCTCCACGATGTGATGCGACTCATTCTACATGATTTTCATTACATAATGATTACATAAATGAATTGAGTTAATAAATATGATATATATTACACTAATAACATTCTGGAAATGAGATATCTATAACCTAAAAAGAAGAATAAGAATTTATTCGACAAAACACTCATAAGAACAAAAAGTAATAAACACCCGAATAACAAGTACCAATGAAATATTACAAATAATAAGCTATGAATATGACCATATATGATATCATAAAAATGCGTATGATTCTGGAATAAGTCAATGACATTATTTAAATCATTATACAGGAGTTTCGGACACTTACGAAGCAAATCGGACCTAAAGTAAGGGAAATATCACAATCTCATTTTTATCTAAGATTGTTTATACTTTGGAATTTACTGGGGTGTATTTTATCATCCACATCCATGTTTCCTAAATATGTAATATTTATATCCTTCTAAAATATTTTATATCAAATTTTACCCTTCGGTGAGTTTTTAGTAAAATATATGAAAGGAATCTTTTGTAATTTTTCGTATGAGGTACTTTTTGACTTTTCCGACAAAAGTACGAGAAGAATATTTTTTTAATAATTATACGACATGATTGGATTTTTTAAACATTATTTCCAAGAATCTTCCTTTACAAGTTTTCAAATTTATTTTTAATAAACTTATTTTAGTGTTAAATTGTATGACATGTTAATAAAGGAAAAATTTTTTGAAGTAGAAAGGATATTTTCCTCAAGAATGGAGTTCATGTGTTTTATCAAAATTATTTTCCATATAAGATAATATAGGATTTTGTTTCTATCCCTATTATTACATTGATTTGATTATGTTGTTATGGAATTATTTTTATTTATTCCTTTATCTTATATGATTTTTTTATGATGTCATGTTGTTTAAGAATCCCATTTTTATTACATGGGTTATGAAATGATGTATGATTTATGATTTTGTGGCACACATAAGAATGGTATCATTATGAGATGTGTGGGACCTATATCTCCTTCCAATTCATTGGGTAATGATTTGATATCTTATGAGATAGACATGGCTGGAACGACAGGTTAAACCGGTTTAGTGAAACAGGACTGAAACGAGGAGTGAACTCGGTTCAGAAATGGACTTTCTCTACTAAGATACTATTGGAAATGAGCCTTGACTAATAAGAAATGATTCTATATGATTATGTGTGTATGCCACAAAGTTTCATGTTTTATGTTATGATTATTGTAATTACTTCACTACTTATGAAATTATGATCTCTTTTGGAGGGTAAGATTTCCAAAATGTTGTGTTCTTATGAATATGATGTGATTGATATTTCTTTTGTTTACCCTTACTGAGCATTTGAGCTCACCCTTTTATGTTTTCTTTTCCCCAGGATATAAAGAAAGGTTTTAGGTAAGAAAAAAAGGGTATATATTTATGGGAGATGTTGAAGACCTTTCACCATGATTAGAAGATTATATTCCGAGTTTCCAAAGACACTAAACTATTACGGTCCTTGTGTGTGTGTTTTTGTAATGTACTAAGTATTCCGCAAAAGTAATGTAATGTCCATATACATCAATATTAGGGTCTCTACAATGTTACTTCTAGAACAAGAAATATTTTAAAATATTTTTTATTCAATATAATTTTTTTATTACTATCCATGATTTTTGTAATGGAAAACAAAAACTCTTCCTCCATGAAGGCATTGAATTGACACATCACAGACGACATTTTCATTTTTAGAATAAAACGATAAGTAAATATTATTGATGGTGGATATTCCATTAACATAATATCATTCTAGAATACATAATATAATATTGTTATTATTATGTTTTTATAGGTAAGGTGAGTGGAGGATAAGAAAAAAATAGATTAAAAGGGGAAGAATGAGGATTGAACCTCTTCATTGTTGTCTCCTTGAGAACATCTTTAAGGAACATTGGATTGTTCATTTGGTGAGACTGGAAAAACCTTGATTTGGGTAAGTGGTTTGGGATAGTAATTTAGTAGAATATAAACAAGTTCCAAATCATATAATGTGTTAGAAGAATAGGTGTTTAGGTGTGGTATTTATTGTTGGAGGATAGGGTTATTTTGTATTATTTTATTCATTGTTTGTTATTTTGGATCAAGAATATAAATAGTGTTGATTATTGTGAATTTTTAAAGTAACTAGTAAATTGTATTTTAAAATAATGGGGTCTTACATCATCCATAACTCAAAAATACATGTATTTGGCTTAAAATACTAAATACTGTAAATTGTCATATTTCACTATTTACCAAAAACTCAACTATTCTAGAAAAATCCAAAAAAATCCCCAAATATTTTTCAATGTGAAGTTATAGAAACCGAAGAAAATTTTATGAAAATAATTTTCCAAATATGTGAAATTTCATTTTAATTAAAATAATCATTTATTTGAAAATGTTTCATTTTATTATTATGATTGATTTATGACACTATGAAAAATTATTTATTCTCTCATAAAATTTCTTATAATCAAAAAATATTTTTAATTTATGAATAAAGTTATGAAAATAAATGATATTATAAAAAATTATATTGATTATAAAATTGTAAATAAATATTTACGACTTACAAAAATACCAACACTAATTTTATCATTTTTTAAAAATTTAATTACTTATAAAAAGATATAAATATATCATATTTTCATTTATAATATTCTTACATTTTATTTATAAATTTTTGGATGAGCTTATAATTCTATTGGTTAGGTTACTATTTTTAACAGTCATATTTCTATTTCAATGGTCATGTTACTATTCCATCATTATAGGTTCCTTAATTTTAAAAAAATTCTAATTATTTCATTCTTCATTTATGAGAATAATGTTTGTATTGGGTTCTCTATGTGATGTATGTGTTTTAAAGTATATAATATAATTATAAGAAGGGTAATTCCATTAATAAAAGATTGGTTCATCACATTCTTCCCCCATTATAAAATTTCATCCTCGAAATTTCATTTGACATTATAAGTTGAAAATAGGTGAGTGTACATCTCCTTCATTTCTTACTTTGGTCCCATGTCGCATCTTCATACTTATGATTCCTATCACGACCCGTCCCCCATGGCCCAGGCTATGATATCACCAAGCCTGCCTTCCATAGCCCATGGGTTGGAGACTAGCACCAGAAAGGCGTATCACTAAAATGGTAAGGCATTTTCATTAAACCTATACAAACACACAATCCAAGAATAAAAAAAGATGCAACCAAGAAGTAAAACTGAAGTAGTAAAGGTGAGTGTTGAATGTAAGGGGTTTGGAATACAAGACCAACTGAAAGGTATAACTACAACTTAAAAAAAATACCTTCAGGAATCATCCACCGAGGATCGTACTTGAATGGTAGGTACAAATCTTCTCAACTGCTCTCCACATCAACCAATCTCCTCCATGTATTGTCTGGTCCTGTCTCCCTTAAATCTCAATCGAGCTATTAATCGTCTGCACAAGACTCAACAAAGTGCGGGAGAAGCCCGTGCAAGTTTGAGTATATGAATACATAGTAGTGAGCCAGAGACCCGCAAAGGCCTCTCATAATTCCAAAAAAACCACAAATAATGATCTAAATCACGAAGCACACAGCAATAGTCACTTCTCGAACCATGTATAAGTAAAGCATAGAAGTACATATGATTAGTCAGGAAACTAGAACCTCTTATTTTTTCGAGAGGCACTACTACTGAAAATACAGAATATGACCCAAATAGGATCGGTAGGTACTAACCCCCACAAGAACCACATAGGATCCGACCCTCCTAGAGTCAATAGGTATTAACCCCCGAAAGAACCACATAGCTTTTGACCCACACATGATCGGTATGCACTGACCCACAGTGGATCATTGAGCGCTGACCTAGATGGGATCTGACCCACACAGGATCGGTATGCACTAACCCACACAAGATCGATGAGCAATAACCCACACATGATATGACCTACATGTGATCGGTAGGGGCTAACCCACATAGGCTCACTCGGTATAAACCTCTATATGATCTGTCTCTAACCTCCTCCTCTCTGCTTTCCCCGGGATTCCCGCTCATGGTACACTTAATTCTAGTAGAACCTATACTCAAGTCATCAGTTGTCTTTCAACCAGTATGAAGTCCCACAAAGAAGTAACCCCATGATCTGTCATGTCATAAGGGTTCCAACACAATAGATGGAACATCAACCAGATGTCTGATCTTTATGTTATTGGAATTTTAGTATTGAGGGCCTGGTTGGATTCTGGGTCGATCCAACCTGACAGTACTCGAACTTCCTCTGAAACACTCATGGAGTTTATCAAAATCACTGTCTCACTCCACGGATCATAATGCCACAAAAAATTCTTCAAATGGATATCTAGTTCGAATGTTACGACCTTTTACGATTTTCTAGGCATGAGAGGGGTCTATGTCCAGTTCGAACCATTTGGACCAACCCGGCCCAATTGGGCTGAGCCACAAACTGGCCCGGCCCGCCATGGTTAGGCTAGGCTATGGGGGGATAGGCCCACCGGCAGGCACGACCCATGTGGGGTCACGGGGTCCGTTTCCCCCGAACAGCTCAAAGGAGATGATCGGCTACATTATTAGTGGCACTAGGTGGAACCACCTCATCACCCATGGGACCCATAGGGATCTGGTTCCTTGTACCACCACGGCTCCTTTCAGCGCCACCCACGATGGTGCACCACCTCCACCTCATTAGTAGGCTGCTGCTAGCCACAAGTCCGACCACTACAGCGTCGAGCGGCGCCTCTCTTCCAGAATGGTTGGCGGTTGCTGGTCGCCACCTCATCTACTGGTGCTGGTGCCACACCGGCGCTTCTTCCGCAGGCCACCAGGTGAGATCTGGTGGTCCTTTATTCTATCTGGACGTTCTTACAGTCCTACCGGTATGCTTTCATCGTAGCACGCCTCTTAGTTTCAAGGCTTCATCAAGTTGGTACAACTTGCCTCCGAAGAACGTAATGAGAAACAAGAGGGTGGGGTCCAATCCTTGTTCGTTTGGAATGTACCCTCCGCGTAAGCATTATAAAATGTAGGGGTAATTTATACATCAGATTTAAATAATGATAAACCCCATCAATATCTCCCGCAATGAACACCAGTAAAATCAAGAACGAGGAGAAGAAATGAGGGAAAATCGTGAATTAAAAGGCAACACCTACCTCAAGATTCCTTGGAGACGTCGCAGTGGTGGAAGAAGATTCCACATTTGATGAAGTCGCCAAAGTTCATCGATTCCTTACTGCCTAAGCTTCCATCTCCATTGGCAGAATGTTTTGCCCTAATTTTTTAGAGGATCCTCAGTTGATGTAGTTGTGCCAAAAGCTATATCCTAAGCATCACTAAAATAGAGGGGGAAAAGGGTGAGTAATACATCGATGAATTAGTGAGGTCCAATAATTGATGTAATTAATGTGCTATATTAATTGATGTAATTAATGTGCCACATTAATTACATGAATCATGGTTACGCTACAAATGTGTAGTTGGGAATTTAATATGCCATATTAAATTCCTGACTACCTTTGTGGTCCCCACCACCACCGCTCAATAGGTATTGGGGAAAAAATGAAATAATATTACAATCCCTAACTTATTTTTTTATTTCTTTAAAAGCCGCAAAAAATAAATTTTCACCCGACCTACTTCTGTTGAAGTGAATCTTCCCTTAAGAGAATCCAAGCACTGCAAATTCAAAGGTTCCCTCAGATGTTTAATCTAATAAATAGTACAAAAAATAGAAATCACTGCCCACACATTTACTGAACGTACATGAAAAAAGTTAAGAAATTAATTCTGGGCACACCGGGCCACGAAGTCATGCGCTGTAAATTTTTGTAGACACGTAAAAATACAAATTAATTAAAAAAATACATTGAATTTCTAGGTCTTTACATTCTCCCCAAAATAGGGATTTCATCCCTAAAAGCTACAAAAACATGGGGAACAAATGGGAGTATTGAGCATGCATCTGAGCCTCCCTCTCCCATGTGCTCTCCTAGAGGTTCTTGTGATGCCAATGAACTCAGAATAGAGGAATTGAACGCACATGAACGACCCACTCTTGTTGATCCTATATCTATATTGGGAACTCCTAAAACATTTCCCCATCATTGATGCTCAGCTCTCCCTAGTCGTTAACGTGTGATGGATCATGCGCGTTTCTCCTCAGCTACGACACGTGGAAAACATTATCCACCTGGTGCATCTGTGGGGGAAAATCTAGAGGGTATTCCACATGTCCTACTCTAATGAGGATCTAAATTGTTTCGATGAAGCTTCAATATAGATTTCTGCCTCCACCAATCCTCCATAATCCACATTGGGGTGAGACCCATAGGAAAACACGGCCCCCCTCCCCAAACTCCAAGGGTATCCATCTCTTGTCAACATAAGACTTCTTACAGATTTGTGTAGTCTTCATATTCTCCTGGAACATCTGCACATTCTCTATGGTAGACTATACTAACTATGGACCCATGACGGCTGACTCTCCTAGAACTACCCAGCAAATAGTTTATGTGTGTAGTCTCCTGTACAAAGCCTAAAATGGGGCCATATCGATGGTTGTGTGAATACTATTATTGAATGAAAACTCTACTAGGGGTAGGTGGTCCTCTCAACTATAGCCAAAATAGAGGACACAAGCACAAAGCTTGTCCTCGAGTGTCTGTATAGTCTACTCTGTCTGACCATATGTATGAGGGTGAAAGGCATTGCTCAAGTGTATATGATTTTATTGTACCTCCTAGAATCCCTTCCTCATGCAGGATGAGAAAAATGTGTCACGATCTGAGACAATCATCGACGGAACTCTATGAAGTCACACTGTCTCCTTCACATAGATGTGTCCCAAGCTCTCTATTAATCCTTTCTCTCAAATTTGTAAGAAGAGAGCTGACATGGTGAGTCATTCAATGATCACCCCAATGGAATCGTTTCCCCTAGACATACGCAGTAGCCCCATCACGAAGTCCATGGATATACCATCCCACTACCACTCTGGCACATCTTGTGATTGAGCTAAGCCTTATGGTACCTGATTCTCGATCTTCCCATGCTGACAAGTGAGGTTTAAGGATACAATCTTTTTCACTAATTTTTTCATCCATGTCCAATAGTACTTACTCTAGAGGTCCTGGTACATCTTCACCACTCCAGGATGTACCGTGAAAGTGGTGGTATGGACCTCCCTCAAAACCTCCTATTGTAGCATCACTGGTATCATAGTGCATCCTCTGAAGAGGATGATGTGCTCCCCAACTTTAGAAAATCCCTCAGGATCCTGTCCTACGGATATCTGAACACGTTGGGCCTCACATTCAACATCCCAAATAATTTCCTCCCAAACTTGCTAAACTAGTGGGGGAGTGACAGTCATAGACTGAAGGTAAGCTACTCCATCTTTATCCAAAAAAAGATAACTGCCACATGACTAGCTTCTATGTCGCCTCACTCAGTAGTTATAGACTAGACCTCTTGTAGAGTGCATTTGCTACTACGTTCCCCTTCCCAAGAGTGTAGACTATCTCAAAGTCGTAGTCCTGGAGGAACAGTATCCATTGTTATTGTATCAGGTTCAGGTCATTCTGTGGGAAGATATACCTGAGAATCTTGTGATCAAAGTAAACAATAAATTGTTCACCCATCAAGTAGTGCTACCACATCTTCAATGAAAAGACCACTGCTGCTAACTCCAGTTCATGGGTAGTATAGTTCTTCTCATGTGGTCTCAAATTTCATGAGCCATAGTGAATCACTGCTCACTCCTACATCCGAACAAAACCCAGTCTGGTCCCTGATGCATCATAGAAAACTATGTACCCAACTCCCTCTTCTGGTATCTTCAAGATGGTAGCACTCATCAGTCTCTACCTCAACACCGGGACACTATGCTATCACTTCTTTTTCCACAAGAAAGGATACTTGTTCTACATCATAGCTGACAAGGATGCCACTACCCTTGAGAAGTCAAGTATAAATCTCTGATAGTACCCATCCAATCCCAGGAAACTCCACACCTCAGTCACACTCCTGGATGGATCCCAAGCATGTACTACCTCTATCTTTTCTAGATCCATTATCATTCCAGTCTCTGAGATAATGTGCCCCAGGAAGTGGACTTACCGTATCCCAAACAAGCACTTCGAGATCTTTCCATAAAGTCGGTGCTCTCGAAGTGTATGCAGGACTATCTATAGGTGTGTGGAGTTCTCCTCCTCCAACGCTGAGTATATCAAGATGTTTTTTATAAAGACCACCACATAGAGATCGAGTTATTGCTGAAATATCTAGATCATGAGCCCCAAGAACACAATCGGAGTGTTTTCATGCTGAATGGAATCACCAAGAACTTGTAATGGGAATACCAACTTCTGACGTTTGTCTTAGGTATGTCCCCATCCCATAATTTGAGCTGATTATAGCATGATCTGATTTCTATCTTCGAAAAATATTAAGCTCCCTTCAGCTGGTCTAAGTGATCACCGATCCTCAAGAGTGGGTTCTTGTTTTTCATGGTCACCTGGTTCAGGCACCGATAGTCTACACAATGCTTCAATCACTGATCCAAATTCTTGGTGAACAAGATCAGGGATTCCCATTGAGAAACACTAGGCCTTATGAACCCCTTACACTACAAGTCCTCCAGCTGTACCCGTAACTCCTAAAGCTCCACGGGAGACATCAGATATGCTGGTGTAGATATCGTTGTCATCTAGTGGTATAGGTCAATTTCAGATTCTACTTATCTGCATTGAGGTAGTACCAAAACATCATCCAAAAGGACACCAACATATTGATCAACCACTACAGGAATACTTGGACTCCTCCCGCCAACTGCTCTAAGGGTGAGGCCTTCTAGCTGGTGAGTGATCGACTGCCCCATCCTCCAAGAAAGACTATCCTATGCTACAACAGTTTCCTTTTCACCGGTGAAGGAAAACCTAATACCATCCTTGCAGACACACTGCACTTTGAGCCTAAAATGTTGATCTTATCATGGAATGTGGATAGCCAATCCATACCCAAGATGACGTCGTAAGGCCTCGATGCTGCAACTAGGAGATCCAAGACAAATCTCTCACCTCCTAGAGTGTTCACACACATCCTTCATGAGTTTTTAATCATCAAATCCTCTCCCATTGGAGTATCTAATCGTAAGGATCGAGCCAACAGATCCATTGGAATCTCCATGCTCATGAACGAGTGTCGTGGCAATGAAATAGTGACTAGTACCTGTGTCTATATGTTCTGCATCTAGGGTGAAATAGACATAGATTGTACCTATGATCATCTCTAGAGCACCGTGGTCATAGGCGTCAGCTTCTTGATGTTGTGTTAACCCTTTTCCACATGCTCCCTATGGTCAGGGTGGACCTGCTAGTGGGGGTGGGGGTTAAACCTCAAATTGCCACCCACTGTCAGCTGCACGACCTTCCCCTCGACCTTGGTCGCCACCCTACGAACCTCCTCACATGGATCTCTACCTATTCATCGGTGATCCATTGACCATCTGCTGATTGTCAGTATGGCAGTTTGGGCAGTCGTGAGCCATGTGGCCCTGCCCACCGCACGTGAAGCACAGTCTGCCTCTCACCTGACATTCTCTGCCTCGTGAGTTTCGAACCTCTGACCTTGTGTCACAGAGTCATCCACTGGTGGGTATGGCACGCATGAACCTTTACATAATATATCTACTACCTCATACAAGTGACTCTGCTACCTGTCATCTAGTGGTGGCTTGCACCGTCAGTTCCTGTTCAGCTATGATGCTCTCCACCAACAATTCTCACTTGAGCACTCAAGCCTGCATCAGAATATTCAATGATATCATCAACACTCTGATCTCTTACTAGAGACCCTTATTAAAGGCTCGAGCCCAGAAAAATCAGTCACGTACCATATCAGTGGAGTTTCACAAGAGGTTAAGTAATCTCACGAAGTACTGGTCTACTGATAAGCTTCCCTATTGTAAGTGTAGGAGTTCCTAATTGCCACAGAGCTTAGAGTTTCTGGAATAAACTCTGACCTGAAGAGGCTCCCAAAGTCCATCTAGGTGAGGGTTGCCTCATCACGTGTTTAGATCATCAGGCTCCACCATATCCATGCTTTTCCCTAAAAAGGATGGCATCTAGGAAAACCATATGCTCTTATGGGGTCTCAACCAAGCGAAAAGCACTAGACATATCCTCCAGCCAGTCCTCAACTGCCTGGGGATCTATCTCACCTTGAATCCTCAGAGGCCTCTATCTCTAGAACTCGTGCAACACACTAAGATGGTGTGCATGGTCTACTGGTGGGTTTGGTGGCATCTACTACCCAACGGGTTGTGGTGTTGCTTTTCCACCACCCGATGGTGCTACCATATTAAGAGGGCCCTATACAGAAACCTCATCGCTCATTAGGACATCATCGTATACACTCTTGGAAATCCTCCTTTGTTGTTTACACGACAGCATCCTAAAATGAAACAGGTGCACCTTGGTCAATAATTTATTCCTGGTGAGTTAACTCAAATAGATCAATGTAAAAATATTTCCAAAACACAAATAATAATTATTTTCGTGCACCGACTCGAAAATCAGAATTTAGTGTCCTGGTGTATGGATACATTGGCGTCTGCACCAACACTAGACTCCCTGGACAGAAAACTACACTCAAAACACTAAAAACTATTGCTCTACTAAAATATCAGACTCCAAGTTATTCGGTAGAACTGAATACTCTAATATAACTTTGTCAACACCCGTCCCCCAGGGCATGTGTCGTGACTTCCCCAAGACCGCCTTTCATAGGCCAGGGTTGGCGACTAGAACCAGAAAGGTGTATCCCTAAAACGTGATGGAATTTCCTTTAAATCTATAAAAAAACTCAATCCTAGAATAAAACAAGATGCAACCATGAAGTAAAACTGAAGTAGTAATGGTGAATGATGAATGTAAAGGGGTCAGAATACAAGCCCAACTGAAAGTTACAAATACAAATGAAAAGTAGAAAACCACTCCAGGAATCATCCACTGAGGATCCTACATGAAGGGTAGGTACAACTCGTTCCCACTGCTCTGCACATCAGCCAATCTATTCCGTATACCGCCTGGTCCTATCTCCCTCAAATCTCAGCCAAGTTACTGGTCATCCCAATAGGACACAACAAGCTGCAGGTGAAGCCCGTGCTAGGGTGAGTATATCAATACCTAGGAGTGTCCTGAGACCCCTGAAGGTCTCTCATAATTTCAAAAATGAAAAACCACAAAACATGATCTCAATAACAAATAAGAAATTAATAGACATAACTCAAACCAAATATAAGTAATGCACAGAAGTACAAATGATTAGTTGAGAAGCTTTATTATCTTATTCTATCAGGAGGCACCACTGCTGACCATACGGAATCTGACCCACATAAGATCAGTAGGTACTAACCCCTGTAAGTCCCAAACAGGATCTGACCCACCCAGATTCGATAGGTAAAAACCCCTGAAAGACCCACAAAGAATCTGACCCACACATGATCAGTATGTGCTGACCTACATAGGAACGTTGAGCGCTGAGCCACACAGGATTACTGAGTGTTGAACCACACATGATCTAACCCACACAGAATCAGTATGCACTGACCCACATGGAATCAAGGAGCACTGACCCACATAAGATCTGACCCACACATGATCGGTAGGTGTTGACCCACTAATGATCGCTCAGTACTAACCTCAGTATGATCTGTCTCCAACATCCGCCTCACTGCCAGCCACTGGATTCCCGGTCATAGTACACTTGATTCTAGGAAAACTGCTCCTCAAGGAATTAGTCATATTTTAACTAGCATGATGTCCATTTAATAAGTAACAAAATGATCTGTCATGTCATAAGGGTTTCAATGCAACAGACGTTGCATCAATTGGATGACTCGTCTGTAAGTTATTGGCATTTTAGTGTTGAGGGCCTGATTGGATTCAGAGTCATTCCAACCTAGTCGTACTCTATCATCCTCCAAAACTTTTGTGGAGTATCTTAAAAGGACTGTCTTTCTCCAGAGATTAGTGTGTTGTAGAAAGTTCATCAAATGGACATATGATTGGAAAGTTATGTCCTTTTAAGAATTTTGGGGCCCAAGAGGGGTCCGAGTCCGGTCCGACCTGGCCTGGACCGGTTGGTCTCAGCCATGGTGGGATCGATCTACAGGGCCACAACGGGATCAGACCACTGGACCACGGACCGGCCCAGCCCGTCCTAGTTGGGTTGGGCTACGGTTGACTTGGCCTTCCCACTAGCATGACCCACGCAGGTTCACGTGGTTTGCTACCATTGAACGGCTCAAAAGAGTAGTTCAGATCCTTTATTGTCGGATCTGGGTAGTTTTGTCTTGTCACCCACAAGACCCGTAGGGAGTGGGTCCCCTACATCGCTACATCACAAATCAGTGTGGCGCACGACGGCTCACCGCCTCCCCCTCCACTGCTAGCCCCTACCACCCGCCTATCCGACCACCGTGAAGCCAAGCGGCACCGCTCTTCCACCACGGACGATAGTTTCCGGTCTCTTCCCTCTTTTTCCAATACTATTCACCGGCTCCACGACACCAGTACTTCTTCTACGGGCTTCAAGGTGAGCTCAGGTGGTCTTTTCTTTTTTTCGGACGTGCCTATGGTCCTCTATGGATGAGTCCTTCTTCGCACACCTCTCGGTTTCAATGTTTTGTCATGTTGGAACAACCTGCCTCCAAAGAATACAATTCAAAACAAGCGGCGGAGGGTACATGTATTTTTTGAATGGAATTTACCCTCCGCATTAGAATTATATGAAGTGGGGTAATTTATACATCACATTAAAATAATGATATAACCCGTTCAAATCTGCCGCAGTGACCACCTACAAATTCAAGAATGAGGTTAAAAATAGGGACAAATCTTGAATTAAAAGAAAATCCCTACCTTGAGATTCTTTAGAGATGCCATGGTGGTAGAAGAATATTTCGTGTTCGATAAATCCACCATCGTTCAT
This sequence comes from Viscum album, assembly GCA_963277665.1. NCBI lineage: Eukaryota > Viridiplantae > Streptophyta > Magnoliopsida > Santalales > Viscaceae > Viscum > Viscum album. Next base: position 830,774,412 of record OY728153.1, on the reverse strand, counting down.
CGATTCATTGCCACCAGATCTTCTGTCTCTGTTAGTGGAAGGTGTCGCATCACATTGCTAGAGGTTCCTCACTTGACGAAGTCATTCCAAAAACTCTGCACTGAGCATCAATTAAATAGAGGGGGAAAAGTGTGAGTAAAACATTGATAAATTAACAAGGTTCATTAATTGATGTAATTAATGTGACACATTAATTAATGTAATTAATGTGACACATTAATTACACGAGGGGTGGTTATAATTCTAAAGTGTAATCACACATTTTATATCCCATATTAAACGTTTGACTACCTCTATGGTCCTTGCCACAATCTCTCAATAGGTGGTGGGAAAAATGAAATAAAATAAAAATCTATATGTTATTTTATTATTTCTTTAAAAGTCTCAAAAACTCACTTTTTCACCCGACCTACTGCGTTCGAAGTGAAGCTTCCCTTAAGATAATCCCAGAAATGAAGATTCAATGGTGCCCTCAGATTTTAAATCTGATCACCAGTTCAAAATATAGAAACTTCCACCCATGTGTTCATTAAACGCACCATAAAAAAAGTTCAGATAATCATTCCGGGCAACCTGCCCTTCGGAATCATGCACTGTAAATTTTTGTATACTCGTATAAATCCCAATAAATTTAAAAAACATTAAATGGAATTTCCATGTCTTTACAATTCCTCTACAAAACATTGAAAATATGGGTTTACGTTTTTCATATGAATTTTTCACTATGGTCTAAGATCTTCACTAAAAACTCTTCACATGAGAGGAATTTCTCCAGTTCTACCACCTCCAGATTTAGTAAATTTGATCGGCCAGGTATGTACATCCTAAGGAGAGATACATGGAATATGTCTTGAAATTGATCCACATTTTTTGAAGGTTCATACTAATAGGATACTTCTCTTATGTGATCATAGATCTGAAATGGGAAAATGTACCTTGTTCTAAGCATCCCATTATTTCTAATCTACATCACTCTCTTCCATGGTGATATATAAAGGAAGAATTTTTCTCGAACATCGAACTCTAAATACCTTTGATGATTATCGACATATCTCATTGGTTAACTCATACCAGATTTGATATTTATTGGATATCTTGAACATTCTTTGTCATTCCTTTCATGAGATCTATTCTTAGTAACTATTTTCTCATAATTCATCAAAAAAAATTGGACTCCCACAACACTTCTAATACAGGGCATCATATGGATCCATATGAATACTCAAGTAGAAGCTATTGTTGTAAGAGAACTCAGCCAATGTGAGATGTTTATCTCATAATCATTTTAATTTCATTAAGCAATCTATCACCACTTCCATGAATATATGAACAGTCCTTTAAAATTTTCCATCATTTGGTGGTGATAGGTAATTCCAAAATTCAATTCAGTACTCAATGCAAGGTGAATACATCTCCAAAATTAATATGTGAACCTCGGATGGCCGTCAGATATGATCAAAAGTTGTACCCCTTGTAGCCTCGCCACTCACTTCACATATTACTTGAAAAGTTTCTCAAGAAATAAATATTTCCAAAAGTAACGATGTGGGATGTCTTGGAAAGTAGATCGACCAAACTCGATATCGTATTATTTCCATAAAATGTTCTTAGGAGACAAGTGAATATGTCCATAGTGACATTATACCATATTTAAGTGGGTATAGGAAATGGTCTCATCATCCCTTTATACTTATGCCACTCTACTTTAACATGTTGACATACCAAATACATTCATATATAATTCATAATATCTTTTTCCATATTATCTCACCAGGGGTGTTATCGAAGATTAGAGTACATCTTAGTACTTTCATGATGGATGTAGGAAGATGATCTATGTGAATTATCCATGAGATCCTTATTTATATAATGTTATGAAGGCACAAAAATTCATAACCTAAACCTAATCACACTGTCATCATCAATATGGGACCCTTGTAGCCTCCCATCGATTAATTCTTTTACCTTATTTTGTAGCTCCAGATCATCCATTTGTGATTCCTTGATCTTCTAATGTAAATATGGTTAGTAAATAATTTTGGTAATATAGGACATATTCCCTCATGTTATGATTTCCAAATACATCCTTTGAATTTCAATAAATATAGGGTCTTTCTCAATCCGCATCATGGATAAGGTAGCAAGTTATATTCTGCAAAGAGGGTCAGCTACGTTTTATGAATTCCTAGGATGATAGTGAATAGTGAAGTCATAGGATTGGATTATATTAATCAATATCCTATGATTCATATTGATCTCCATTTTCTGAATATATTCTTTAGGATATTTTGATAGGTATATATGTCACACTTCATACTATTGATGTAGTGTCGCCAAATTTTTATGAAAAAGAACACAACTACTAGCACCAGATCTTGCATCAGGAATTTCTAATAATGGATCTTCAACATACATGAGTCATAGTATATTAAATTATCATTCTACATCAGTACACTACCCAAGACATTCTTTTAATCATCACTATATATCATAAACACGTCTCCACTTTTTTGTATTTTGAGTGTAGGTGTAGTAATTAGTGTAACATCCCAGGTAAGTAAATAAATATGACATTTTCATATTTATTAATATTTGTGAATTAAATATTAATTTTACTTTAATGGGGTTTCTATGTTCTATGGCGTACCCAATACGTAGCAACTGGTTTCTTTGAAATCTTTCACCGCACAATAATAATATAATATTATTATTTTAAATTGTAGTTAAAACCAAGCCATTGTATTGGATGGAATGAACATAACTAACTACAATATGATTATAAATTTTTTTAAATGTTTTTACGTTTATCCAATAAAATTTAGTCGCTTAAAATGTGAAAGAATCTAATTTTAAGCATAATTTACTTTAAAAGGTTGATTTACCACCTTTTGATGGAGAACCATCATTAAATCTCATTATGGTCACTGATATATGTTATATTTGACTAAAAATAGTTATTCTTTAGAATCAAGACAACAAAATTCACTTTGGGTAAATTTTTGGTATTTTTCTAATAAAATTATTTTCTTAATTAATAGTGAAAAATACTGTATTTTAATTCAAAACTGCCATTTAATCTAATTCATTTATATGGATATATTATATTTTTAATTGGTTTTAAAGTATAATTACAATATATTTTTAACATTTAATCCAATGTTTTTCATTGGGAGTAATTTCACTTTGAAATTGGACATAAATGAGTGTCAATATTTTGATAGTTATTATTTCATAAAAACACGCCTTTTATTTTGATAGTGGAAATTAATTTTAAATTAATTTATGCCACTTATATGTTTTGAATTTGGAAAAATTGATTCCATATTTGGAATCATGAGGTACAAATTGTGTAAATAGGTAAATTATATTTTTATACACTATGAATATTTACTTCAATAAATATTTTATTTACCATGTTTAAAGGGTAAGTCTAATAAATAAGGGTAAACAAATATTTTTACAATAATATAAAATTACCCTAACATATTTCCTAATCATATTATTTGATACATATCCGACCATGGGTATCCTTGGCTCTATTTTTGGGCCCCATGGAGCCACTTGGGAGTGATAATGACACTTTATTTTAATAAACTTAATGTAATGACAAAGATGACATAAACAAATATCTTTTAATAAATAAATTTTTACACGGGCTTATATAAGTTATCTCTTCAACTAAAAATATTCATTTGAAATATAAAAAGATTTCCTATATCATTGTATTTGTTTTATGATTTTTTTAAATCAAATTATAAAAATTATTTGTGACACAATAATGATGCAGTGTTTAACTCATTAATGAATGATTTAAATAAATAAGATTATAAATATTAAAACAATATCCTAAACCTGTAAAATTTTTATTTGATGATTTTATTTATAAAATTAGTCATCTTATATTTTATTTTAATTATTTTTGGCTATTTAAAAACCAAATATATGTTTATAATAAAATAATATTTTCAAACTTCCCTAAAGAGCCCCTCCTCCACCTTATAAAAGGCCCTCACTTCTATCTCATTCCTCACACTTCTCAAGACCCTTGGCTCAGTCAACCTCTGCCCAATTAATCTCCCTACATCTCTATATTTGTTCTAGAATCCTTCCCTTAGGCATAAAGCAATTCAAGAAAACCTTTTGGTTCACACCAAAAGGACATACCTGATTTAAAGGTAACGACTTCTCTTAAGTTATTTTGTTTTAGTTTCCTTCTCCAACCTCCGAAACTATTTTTATTACATTATTTCATAACAAAAATAGTATCCTCAATATAATAGGTTTTTTTTATGATAATTATTCGAAATACACTTTCACACACCTTCATCTAAGGGGTCAAGAACATACTGTTTCTATGGTTGGAAAACTAAAGCCTCGCGAAATGATGATTGTTCAATTATCTTCTATCGCCTCTCATGGTGTCCATTATGATAGAAAAAAAAAATATATATATATATATATATATATATATATTTGTGTGTGTGTGTGTGTGATATATTATTTTTATGTTTTATTTATGCTTCTGTATTTTCCATTTATTTCATACCTTTATGGTTTCCATTATGGGTAAGCGTGATAATTTTATTTTAGGAAGTGCATACTACAGCCCCAAAAAAGTGATATGACTCATTAATTACATATGTGGGATGTATAAAGGATGGATTTAATGATATTATATATTATATTAAACTATAATTATAATATACCTATGTATCTCTATGTTTTAATTCCATTAGAATACGAAATATAAATGGAAGCAGCATTCATGTGTATGTACAGCTTACCGTCTCCATGAACGGTGCATTACATTTCATACCTCTAAATGTTATGTAATATTATAAATACATGTATATAATGGATATATATGATATATATGATATATAAATAATGAATATCATTCTGGAGATAATGTAATTTTGACAGCATGAACAACTTGTAATTATAAGAAGTTCATTTTTTACTCAAGTACCAAATATCCAACAAATTACCATTATTAACATAAATGAATACATAATGTTTATAACAAGGTAATAAGTAATATAAAATTAATAATAAACATGAAAAAGGTTCTTAAGAAAGTATAAATTAACTTTAGTTTATTATTGTAGAGATTAAAGAACGAACAGGTCAAGTTGGACGTGAGGTAAGGGACATCATCTCAATCTCCTTTCATTGAGGCATATTTTGTTTTTTACACTACTTTATTTTATACATTGTATAAACCCCTTTTAATTTTACTTTTATTCAAAAGGAATATTTTCTCTACTAATCATTTTACTAAACTACAAAAAAATAAATTTTTATTTAACGTATGCGGAGACAATGACCTTTTCGCTGTCGTGAGTATTATTTGATCTTTGGATTCCTCAAAATGCTGCAATATTTTTATAAGGGATATAAATAAAATTTAGTCCTTTTATTTATATTGGTATTTAAAATGGTTTTTATAATGGATTTATTATTTCAATATATTTAATCGATATATTGGGATTGATATGTGGAAATGTTATCTTTCCTTTATGTTTGTTTCATATGCTATGAATATGTTATGGTTATTGGGAAATGTTTATGTATATAGGTGGTTCAATTATAAACATAGGGAGGGTGAGCTTGAGATAGCTTTCCAAGGTATTTGGTGATGTGACGGAGGTAAACATGAATGTTTCTCCTAAGAGATTTAAGGAATATACTGTGATGGGTTTTTCAAAATTAACTCCCTACATAGTTGGGATAGTTAAAATGTAAGTATGATATGGATCCCCCATGTTACCTTTATGATTTATGTTTTCTATGTGTGATTCATAAATTTTTTGATTTCATGAGGTATGTTAAAGATCTTAGGTTATGTATGTATTGATTAACAAATGTTTTCTTTCATGGATTTATAACCCTTACTAAGCTTTTTATGCTCATCCCATGTTTTGAAATGTTTTTCACATGACATAAAGATGAATAGGGTCGAGGATGGGATCAAGGGAAAGTTATGCTGTCTAAAACATGGAACTAGACATGGCTCATTTTTTAAATAGTATTTATTTTATGAAAAAAAGGAAACTGAGTAGAAGTGTTTACTTTGTAATTTTTGAGATGTAATGTAATAGTTATGGACAAACTCTCTAAAATTCTTAACTTGAAAAAATCATCAATGTTAAGTATTCATTTAATTCAAGATTATATAATGTTTTAACACTGGGTCCTTATAGTTGGTATCATAGGTCAGTTTAGATAGCTTCAAGAGTTAGAATATTGTTGAATTAATGTTCATAAATTAATTTCTTTTAATATTGATGTGATATAGAATTTACATATTACCATGTTTCTTCGTCTATGATATTTATATGTTCAAGATGTTTTTCTGTAGAGGGAACAGAGTAACTATAATGGGACCACATCAGGAGGAATAAAACCTTCAAAATCATCCACCTGAGATGGTTAGAATTGGAACTGAACAGTTTTTTGTAGTGATGGAATAGTTGACTCAGACTATAAATGGTAGTGGTATCCATGAATGAGATCAGATAGATCAACCATGGAGGAACATGTTAGTAGTGGATCATCTCGTAATGAAACATTCCCCATATTTCATAGGATCATCTGACAATGTGCTAGTTGAAGGTTGGATTAAATCATTGGAGAAGATTTTTGATGTTATGGGGTATTCAAAACATCAAAAGGTTAGTCTCATTGTTTACTGTTTTGAATGGGAAGATGTTCAGTGGTGGTCTATGGTAAAAAATACTAGGGATAGTTTGGAGTTTGATGATCTTGATTGGCATGATTTCAAAGGTATGTTTCTTGAGAAATATTTTCCTATGGTGGTTCGTCTTAGGATGGAAAAAAAATTCTTATAATTGACATCGAAGGATGACTCAGTGGCTGCTTATGTAGAAAAATTCACTCGACTGGCAAGGTATGTTCCAAATTTCATAAGAGATCTTGATAGTTAAATCAATGATTTTTACTCTGGATTAAATCCAATGTATGAAAGGGATGTAGCTTCTCGTGAGTTTAAAAGTGATTAAAAACATGTTCAATGTGTGGAGAAGGTTGAAATAGTGTTTTCCAATGGCCAGGTCTTCTTTGAAAAACAACATAATAAAAGGTCAAGGTGGCAGACAAAAGGGAATAACTCTTCAAAAAATTCTGAGGGTAAGAAGCATAAGTTTGATGTTAGTGAAAATTGTGGTAAAAATAATGCTGGGGAATGTATTCTGAATTACGGTAAGTGCAGCCAATTTGGTAAAATTGGTCATAAAGCTAATAATTGCAATGAAAAAGATTAGGGTAATGGTAAGAAAAAATCTGATTTGCAGTCAGTAAAATGTTTTAAGTTCAATGAAATAGATCATTATGAAAATGAGTATCCAACGAAGAACTCAGCTGAGGGAAAGAAGCCTGACTACAAATAGAAATGAGTGGTGAAATAATTTGAAACTACTTCAGCAGATATTGGGCCATTGAATGAAGAAGTATCAGGTACACTATTTTTTTGTTCAGATTATGCCAATGTGTTGTTTGATTCAGGGTGTAAACATTAGTTCATTCTGAGAATTTTTCTAATAATTTTTGAATTCCATCTCAAGATATGAATCCTAATCATATGTTAAAAACACGTTGAGGAAATGTTGAGACAAAAAAATTATAATACCCTTTAAATCCTTGTGTGCGGATAGAATCTAACTAAAAACCTTATTGTTTTTCCTCTAGTAGAGTTTGATGTTATTTTGGGTATGTATTAGCTTTCTTTTTATCATTCTAAGTTTGACTATAGATCTAAAGAGGTTTCCTTTTAAAAATAATTTTAGTTTGTGTACAAGAATGAACCCTTAGTTGGGACAATATATCAGGAAGATGAGAAACTAGTAAAAGAAGTATATTAATGTTACCTTGCACATATCATTGAAAACAAATGAACTTTTCAGATTAATGATATACCAATTATAAATGAGTACCTTGATGTTCCTTTTAATGCGTTTCTTGGTATTATACCTAATCGGGAAGTTGAATTTACTGTTGAATTTGTTCCTGATGCTAAGCCAATTTCAAAACCCCCATATCGAATGGCTAAAATAGTACTTTTAGTGTTAACGAATAAATTAGAGGAGTTATTAGATAAAGGTTTTATTCAACCTAGCACATCTCCATGGGGTGCTCTTATCTTGTTTGATAAAAAGAAAGATGGTTCAATGATACTTTGCGTTGATTACAGAGCATTTAATAACATCATTGTTAAGAATGAGTATCCTTTGACTCATATTGATGATTAGTTTTATCAGCTCTAGGTAGCTCAGTATTTTTTGAAGATTTCCTTGAGGTCGGGGTACCATCAGTTGAAAGTAAAGGGAGGAGATATTCCAAATAACATTTTTCATACTAGATATGGCTATTATGTATTTGTAGTTATGCCTTTTGGGTTAACTAATGCACCTGTTGTATTAATGGATCTTATCAATAGAATTTTCCATGAGTTATTGGATAAGTTTTTGGTTGTGTTCATTGATGACATTTTGGTTAATTATAAAAGTAAATAGGATCATGAATATCATTGAAGGGTTTTCTTGAAAACTTTAAAATAAAAAAACTATTTGGGGAATTCAGCAAGTGTGAGTTTTGGATACAACAAATTTATTTCATTGGTCACATTATTTTAAAAAATGGAATAACTGTTGATACTACTAAAACAATAGAAGTATAAGAATGGCCAAGACCCACAAATATAACTGAGATCCATAGTTTTCTTGGTTTTTCAGGTTATTACCAGAGGTTTGTGGAGAATTTTGTACGGTTATCTAGAATAATGACAAAGTTAACTCGAAAATGTGTTAAGTTCACTTGGACAAATGAATGTGATGATTGTTTTCTGGAATTGAAAAGAAGATTGGTGAATGCTCCAGTTTTGGCACTGCCTTCCCGAAATGGAGAGTTTTTTATTTATAGTTATGCTTCATTGAAAGGACTCAATTGTGTCCTCATTCAAAATGATCGGGTAATTGCTTATGCTTCATGTCTGTGGAAGCCTCATGAGTTAAATTACCCTAAACATGATTTGGAATTAACTGTTGTTGTTTTTTTCTTTAAATATCTATATGTATCATCTATATGGAGTAAAGTGTGAAATATATACTAACAACAATAGCTTAATGTATATATTTACTCAGAAATAATTGAACATGAGATAGAGGATATGGATGGAATTAATCAATGATTATGATTGAATGATTCATTATCATCCAGGAAAGGAAAATAAAGTATCTAATCCTTTGATTAGAAAAATTAATGGTATATTATCCTTGTTATGTTTAGAACAAGATACTTTGATTATATATTTGATGAACATTGGTGTAGAAGTTATTGGTGTAGGAAATTACTCTATTTGGTTTTAAGTGTCAGTGAAATGATCCCTATCAGACAAAATTAAGCATGTGCAGAAGGAAGACAATGAGTTGCAGAAAATGGTAGAGTTGGTTTAGAAAGGTATGTTGCCTAATTTTAACATTGATAATGATTGTATTTTGAGATTTGGAAAGAGATTATGTGTGACTTTAAATTCATAGTTGAAGAATGAGTTGTTATGTGAAGCTCATAGTTCCCCGTTTTCAGTTCATCCAAGTAGTACTAAGATGTACACAAATCATTTAGAATATTACTGGTGGGATGGAATGAAAATAGATATTGCTGATTTTAGTATGAAGTGTTTGACTTGTCAGCAGGTTAAAGCAGAGAGAAAGTTTCTGAAAGGGGTGTTTCATCCTTTATCGGTGCCAGAGTGGAAATGGAAAAATATATCCTCGAATTTCGTTATTGGATTACCAAAGACATCTCAAGGTAATAATTCAATCTGGGTTATTGTTGATCAATTGACTTAATCTACTCATTTTCTTCCTATTTGAGAGGCTTTGTTTCTAGATCAACTTTCCCTATTTTATGTTAAAGAGATTGTGTGGAGGAATGGTGTTCCCATCTCCATTGTATCTAATTGTGATCCCGGTTTTACTTCTATCATTAGGAAAAGCCTTTATGAATTGATGGGTACTAAATTAAATTTTAGTACAACGTTTCATCCACAATAAGATGGGCAGTCAAAATGAAAAATTCATACATTTGAGGATATGTTACGTTTTTTATCGATGGATTACCAGGGAACTTGGGACAAACATCTTTCTTTGGATGAATTGTTTTATAATAACAGTTTTCATTCAGTATACAGATAACTCTGTTTGAGTCATTATATGGGAAGCGGTGTCGAACTCCAACGTTTTGGGATGATGTAGGTGAAAGGAAGCTGATGGGATGAGAATTGGTAGAAGGGATGGCAGAAATTGTTTTGTTGATTCTGAAGCACATGAGAACAGCTTAGACCAGGCATAAAATTTATGTGGATAACCAGAGGAAAGATCTCTCTTTTGAGGTAGGTGATCATGACTTCATCAAAGTTTCTTAATGGAAAAGTGTGACATGTTTTCATATAAAAGGAAGGTTGAGTCCAAGGTTCATTGGTCCTTATGAAATCCTAGAGAACATTGGATTAGTTGCATACAGATTGGATTTACCTCCATGTTTATCTTAGGTACACATTGTTTCTCATGTTTCAATGTTAAGAAAGTGTATGCCAGATCCACCTCAGGTTTTGAGTCCAGAGGTAGTTCAGATGGAAACAAGTATCTCTTATGTGGAACAACCAGTGCATATTCTTGACTAAAGAGAGAAATTATTGTTGATTAAGGGAATTAATCAGGTAATGGTTTTCTATAAAAACCAAATGGTTGAAGAGGCGATGTGGGAATCTAAAAATTATATGAGGGATAAATACCCCCATTTATTTTATAAGTGAATAAAATTGTGACGACACAATTTCCAAAAAAAGGGGTAGGATGTAACATCCCAGGTAAATAAATAAATTTAAAATTTTAATATTTATTAATATTTGTGAATTAAATATTAATTTTACATTAAAGTGGATTTTATGTTTGATGGCATATCTGATACGCAACAACGAGTTTCTTTTAAATCTTACATTGCACAATAATAATATAATATTATTATTTTAAATGGTACTTAACGCCTACCTATTGTTTTGGCGGGAATGAACAGAACTAACTAAAATATTATTATACATGTTGGTTGAATGTTTTTACATTTATCCAATAAAATTTAGAGGGTAAAAAATATGAATGAATCTAATTTTAAGAATAATTTACTTTAAAATGTTCATTTACCACCATTTGATGGAAACCCTATTCAAATATAGTTTTTTCCACTTATATATGTTCTATTAGACCAAGTAAAATTCTTCTTTATAATTGGGACATCAAAATTTACATCGGAAAAAATTTCGGTATTTTTCTGATAAAATTCATTTCTTATTGAATACTGAAAAATAATGTATTTTAATTCAAATATACCTTTTAATATAATTTATTTATATGGTTAGATTATATTTTTAATGGGTTTTAAAGTATAATTATAATATATTTTTACCATTTAATCCAATTTCTTCCATTGGAAATAATTTCACTTTGAAATTGTACAGAAATAAGTGTCAATCTTTTGATAGTTATTATTTCTTAAAAAATGCCTTTTAATTTGACAGCAGGGATTAATTTTAAATTAATTTCTCCCACTTCTAAGTTTTTAATTAGGAAAAATGGATTACATGTTTGGAATAAGTAGTTCCAAATTGTGTAAATATGTAACTTTTATTTTTAGTCATTATGAGTATTTACTTCAGTAAATGTTTTATTTACAATGGTAAAAGGGTAAATATGTTAAATAAGGGTAACAAAATATTATTATTATAATATACAATAACCCCCATATGTATCATAATCCTATTGGTTGATACATATCCGACCATGTTCATCCTTGGGTAGATTTTGGGTCCCCATAAAGCCACATGAGAGTGATAATGACAATTTATTTTAATTAACTTAAAATAATTACAAATATGACATAACCAAATATCTTTTAGTAAATAAATTTTTACATTGGGTTATATAAGTTATCTCTCAGAATATAAATATTCATTTTAATTTTAGTAATATTTCCTAAATAAAGGTATATTTTTTTAATTTTTAGACACCAAATTAATAAAATTATATATGACACAATAATGATGTACTGTTTACCTCATTAATGAATGCTTTAAATATATAAGATTATAAATGTTAAAACAATATCCAAAACTAGTCCAATTCATATTGGATGATTTTATTTCGAACATTTGCTATTTTATCTTCTACATTAAAGATTTTTGGACCCTTTGAAATCTAATTTATGTTTATAATAAAATAATATTTTCAAACTTCCCTAAAGAGCCCCTCCTCCCCCTTATAAAAATACCTCACTTCTAACCCATTACTCACACTTCTCAATCCCCTTGTCTCATCCAACCTCTGCCCAATTAAGATCCCAACATCTCTCTCTTCCTTATAGATTCCTTACACTTGGAAGAAATCAATTCACGTAAAACTTTTTGTTCAAACCAAAAGAAGATACCTAATTTAAAGGCAACGTCTTCTCTTAAGTTTTTTTTATTTTATTATCCTTCTCCAACCCCCTAATCTCTTATTATCACTTTATTTTATAAAAACACTAGTATCCTCAATATACTAGGATGTTTTTATGTGAATTATTTGAACTATATTTTCACACACCTTCGTCTAAAGGGTAATGAATATAATGTTTCTGTGGATGGAAAACTAACACCTCACAAAACGATGATTGATGAATTATCTCCTACCGCCTCTCATGGTGGCCATTATTATGGAAACGTATTTATATATTAAATATATTATCTTTTTTTATTTATGTTTTTTTATTTTCCATTTATAACATACCTTTATGGTTTCCATTATTGGTAAACACTATAATTTCATTTGAGGAAGTGCAGACTACCGCCCCCTCAAAGTGATATGACTCGTTAATGCCATATGTGGGACATATAAGGATAGAGTTAATGATATTATATTTAATATTATAATTTAATTTTAATATAACTATGTATCACTATTTTTTAATTCCATTATAATACGAAATAGAAATGGAAGTAGTGTTCATGTGTATGTACGACTTACCGTCTCCAGGAACGATGCATTTCATTTCATACCTCTAAATGTTATGTACTATTATTAATACATGTATATACTGGAAATATATGATATATATGATATTAAACAATGAATATCATTCTAGAGATAATGTAATTTTGACAGCATGATCTACTGGTAATTATAAGAAGTTCATTTTTAACTCAAGTACCAAATATTGACAAAATGACCATTATTAACTTAAATGATTACATAATGTTTATAAAATATTAATAAATAATATAAAAGGAATAAAAAACATGAAAAGGTTCTTAATAAATTATAGATTAAATTTAGTTTATTATTCAAGAGATTAAAGAATGAATGGGTCAAGTCAGACAGGAGGTAAGGGACTTCGTCTCAAACACCTTTCATTGAGGCATATTTTTTTATACACTGCTTTATTTTATATTGTGTATAAATCCCTTTTAATTTTAATTTTATTCAAAATGAATATTTTCTCAACTAATTGTTTTACTAAATGACAAAAAAATAATGTTTCTTTTAACAAATGCGGTGACAACGACATTTCCGTCGTAGTGAGTATTATTTGATCTTTGGCTTCCAAAACAAGTCTTAATGTTTTTAAAAGAAAATTAAATACCATTTACTTTTTTTATGTATATTGGTATTGAAAATGGTTTTGATAATGTATTGATTATTTCAATATATTTAAATGATATATTATGATTGAAATGTGGAAATGTTACCTTTTCTTTATGTTAGTTTTATATGCTATGAATATGTTATGGTTCTTGGGAATTGTATATGTATACAGATGGTTCTATGATAAACCGAGGGTGGATGAGCCCGAGATAGCTCTCTAATGAATTGGGTAATGTGACGGATGTAAACGTGAATGTTACTCCTAATAGATTTAGGTAATATACTGTGATGAGTATTCCTAATGTAAATCCCTACGTAGCGGTGATAGCTATAATGTAAGTGTAATATAGATTCCACAAGTTACCTTTATGATTTATGTTTTATATGTGTGATTCATAAATATTATGATTTAATGAGGTATGTTAAATAGCTTGTGTTATGTATGTATTGATGAACTAATGTTTTCTTTCTTTGTATTATAACTATTACTGAGCTTTTTATGCTCATCCCAAGTTTCAAAATGTTTTTCACATGACGTAAAGATGAATAGGGTCAAGGATGGGATCAAGAGAAAGGTATGTTGTCTAAAACATCGAAATGGTCATGTCTTTTTTTTAAAGAGTTATTATTTTATAAAAAATAGGAAACTGGGTAAAAGTGTCTACTTTTTAATTTTTGAGATGTAATGTAATAGTTATGGCCTAACTCTCTTAAACACTAAACCTGAAAAGATCCTCAATGTGAATTGTTCATTTAATTCAAGATTGTGTAATGTTGTATTGTTGGGTCCTTATAATTATCCTCTTCATGATCTCCTTGAAGTATTCCTTGCATTCTTACATCCATATATACTTTTACCATTTCCATGTTAATGTAGATAATGGGGTAGAATATGGTGAGAAATTACTCATAAAACAACGGTAGTACCTAGTTATGCCAAGAAAACTATTGATCTCCTTTACATATGTTTTTTGAGCCACTCCTCAATTGACTTTCCCTTAAAAAAGTCCAAATATATTCCATTACTGTTGAAAAAAATACCTAATAATGACAATTCCTCTATTCAGAACTAACATTTACTTATATTCCATATAATTTCTCCATTCACAATGTCATTAGCATAGTATTCCAATGTTCCTCATGTTCCTCCTTTCTCCAAGAGTATATCATAATATCATCAATAAATACTACCAATTTTTTTTAATATAATATTTGAATAATTTTTTCATTATGAACATGAATTTTCTGGAGCCTTAGTGTGATTAAAGATAATCATAATGAACTCATAGTATCCATACCGCATTCTAAATCTTGTCTTGGGGATATATTACTTCTTCACCATTAATTGGTGAAATCCTAACAAAAGTTACAACTTTGAGAAATACTTAGATCAATTAGTTGATTGAACAATTCATTTATACATTGATGGGGATACTAGTTCTTTATCATGAATTTTTTTCGCACATGATAATAAATGTATAGTCTCATTGATCTATCCTTCTTTTTTATTAAGTGGACTGGCGCAGACCCTAGTGAAGCACTCGAGCATATGAAACCCTTGTGTAGATTCTCTTGTAACTTATTCATCAGTTATTCCTTCTCAATGGTGTCCATTATATATGGAGTATATAATATAGTCAAAGATCTATAAATAATTTTAATTAAGAACTCAACCTATCAATCAAGATTAATATCATGAAATTATTTGAGGAACCCATCAGTGTAGTCACTCACAATGTGCATGTCTTTGATCATGATCCTATTATTTATCTCAATCATTTGAGCTAGATAAAATTTTTCATAATGAAATAATACCCACAATTGATATGATGATTATAAAGGATATTCATAATCAACCTTACACTTGTAAAAAATTATAGGATTCCTCGGGATGTGTAGAGTGGTCTCACATTCCTGATAGTTGATGTTAGATTTGTAAAAAGATAATTATTCCAAGACCAATATAGCATCAAACTCCACTATCAGAAGTATGGATGTATTTTCTAGGAGGTTTACCCCAAAAACACTAACCGGGGATGAGTTATATACTATTGATGGAATAATTTACCCATTATTTTTATCAAAGATATCTCGACCTCAATATTTTGAGGTTCTATTTGAATAGTTATACTAAAATTTCTAGATATGAAAGAATGTGTAGAATCAGAATAAAATTTTACATTCTATATTGTTTAATGAATAACTAGTGTACCTGTCACCACATTATATTCATGCTCCACAACAATAGTAGTCATATCATATTCCCTTGTTGTCTCGGAAGTTGTTGTTATTGATTTCCTCTGAAGACCCAAGGATTTGGGCATTGGATTACAAAATTCACATGTTTCTTATTGTTGAATTATTTCAATATAGGATGACTATTGGTCAAAACCTACCTTTCTTCTTCCACATTTACATGCTTCATTATATCACTTTGGAAATAATTAGCTAGATTCCCCTTTATTTCGTATTTGAAACATCTACTGATTCCATTTAGATAGTTCCCAAGATGCTTCTTTCCCCACTTTTACATGAGGGGTGTTGGATTTTATTTCCATCAGTTCATTTATCCCTTGATCCTCCCACATTAAACTCAATTTTCTACTTTTTTATCTACGATCCCAAAAGACCAATATGTGCCTCCAATACTTATCTTAACCTTAAGGGTACAATGAAAAATCTCATTAGAGTTGTTAATGTCTCATATCTCCAATACTTTTTATTGACTCTGTTTAAGTCCACTAAGAAAAATTTCCACCTTTCTTTCTATCTTCATGATAAATCCAGAGACATATCATGAAAGCCTTATAATTTTCTCCTCATATTCCAAAATAGACTCATCGTTCTTTCACTTCAGTCCAAGGAAATCCCTTTTTATATTAAGATAGAGTGTTTGGGGATAGTATTTTTTGGAAAATATTTTCCTGAATGCTTCAAATTCCATTGAATCAATTATTCCCATAAAATTTGTTTTTTGTTCAGTTACCACCATTCATCAGCTTCCCTGTCAAAATTATTGACCTCCAGTATGGAATTCTCTAATTTTTTATCACTAGAATATAATGAATATATTTTCAATGGAGTGAATCCATTGTTTCAAGATGATGGAATTAAAAGAATCACTAAATATATGATTCATTTTTTACATAAATTATTCTACCACAACATTATCTTTAATAGGATATGGGGAGTGTTCCACAAGATTAAATATATTATTCATAACTTGAGCTTGTTTTTGTTGTTCTTTAATGATGTTTTAATATACAATTCCCATAAGATATGGAATTTGATTATGTAAATCATCACATTTCCTATTAAATTGATTGTCAGTATGGGTTATCCTATTTCCACCCATTAACATAGAAAAATAAAATACAGTTATGGGGTCTTCAATACTTATTTAATAAGCATATAAAAACAAAACAATTATCTTTAATATATAAACATGTAAATAAATTTAACATCCTAACATTTGATTCATGAAGTTTCAATTTACATTATCCATGTTTATAGAATTATCGCGAGAGTTATTTCTAACATGTTCTAGTCCTAAAATCCAAAAATAATTATACTATACTCTGGTACCAAATATAACAACCCAATCCTTTTACACATATTAATACATAAATATTTCTTTTATTAATCATCATATACCAACCAAGGATTGTAAATCCCAGTGTCTTTTGAATATTAAGAACATAATTATAAGAGATGAAACCAAAATAAAGAAATCTATTATTTGAAATCCAAAATGAGCTCTTAACTTCCTCATAGCTCTTACATTTTCATAAGATAACCTATGGAATATGTGAACAAATGGATGAGATAAAAATCCAAGTAAGGGAATAATCATAAGAATAATTAATAGTAAATATGTAAGAAGGAATATAGTGATGGAATAATAAATCAACTCACAAGAATAATCATATGGAGGAATTAAATACATAACATGGTATCATGTAATCATGTAATCATGGTTATATAAGAATATGGATGCAACCAAAAACATGAAATAAACAAGAGTCAAGGATAATTGATAATATTATATCACATGGTGGATGTAGTCCCATAAAGGAATTAGGTTTAATACCTATCACAACATGACACAACATGAGAATAAAAATCACTAAATTCATTGGATTGATACCATAGTACACCCATCATAACAAGTTCCCACATATGTGTTCCACCTGAAGAATAAAACATAAGGAATAAACATAATGGTTGACCAAGTAATGAAATGGGTATCATAATCATGTCACAAGACATAACCAATGGGAGTATCCTAATTGATTCCATAAAATAATAGATTTAAATAATACATGGATATTGAAAAGATAAAATAGGAATAGATCCTGAAAAATTGTGTCTAAAAGAACTGATTTTTTCCAAAAAAAAGTGTGTTTAAGACCGATTAAAAAGTATCCACTTTTATATGTTTGATGGGAAAATATAAAAGATTATTTAAAGAAAAAATATGATTAATTTTTTTTATAAAACCAAAAAAATAACTATGATATAATTTATTTATAAAAATTTCAATTTTATAAAAATATCACTGGCTTAAAATAGATTATTTAGTGTACTTGAAAATGGGTGAGAAATTAGGAAGATCTATTGAATTAAGCATTCTTATCTGGAAAATTTAAAATGGGAACATTATGAAACCTATATATCCCCATAAAAAGAAATAATAATTGATCTAGGTACATATTTTTTTAATATACATATATAATATTTGAGGAGTATAGGAGAATAAATAAAAATTAAATTTGGGATATATAGAGAGAGCATAACCCAGATGAAAAAATGGAGGTTCAAAGAGGATCTCTTAAATTATGTTCAAAAGTGGTCTTCACATGCACTTAAGGTCCTAGATAATAAAATTAACAATTATATTCAGAACTAATTAAATATATATTTTATTTATTATAATATTATTAAATTAATTTATAACCATTTTGATGGTTTATATTGTTTAATTCTGTTGTTCCCTGTGTGTTCGTTTCATGATTTTATGATCGGTACCCTTAAGTTTTATTATGGAATTATTTTCAAATGGAAAAACTAATAATGTTGAATTTTATGATATTGATAAACCTCCAGAATTTTTAATGGTTCCATATATAATTTTTTTCTTTCTAGTATATGGATGGTTTATTAGATATAACGTTAATGATAAACATTTAGTTTGTTTTCATGATTTTTCGATCATCCTAAACTCATTCTATATTATTATATAATAATTTGAATATATATTCTTTTAAAAATAAGTGAAATTTAAAAATATTTTTATCCATTATAAAGTTATAATGTCCATCCACTAATGTTGTAATGGAAAATCAAAAACTCATCATCCACTAAGGTGGTGAATCAACACCTCACAGACGATGTTTATATTCTTTGAATAACAGGATAAGAGAATAGAATTGATGATGGATATTCCATTAACATAATAAATATAATATATATATATATATTATAATGGAGTTACTATATTTTTTTGGATAGGGGAGGTTTGGGGAGGATAATAAAAAATGAAATTAAAAGCGGAAGAAATAAGATTTTACCTCTTGAATGTCGTCTCCTTGAGAGCCACCTTGAGGCACATGGGTATTGTCAGTTGGTGAGACTAGAAAAACAATAACATGGGAAAGTAGTTTGGTGAATATTTAGGAAAAATATACACAATATTATAAGCTTATAGGTTGTGAGGAGAAGAGGTGGTTAGGGGTGGTATTTATAGTGGGAGGAGATGGTTATTTTGGAGTATTTTTTTCAATTGCTTATTATTTTAGATCAAGAATAACAATAGTGTTGATTATTGTGACTCATTACTGTAACTTGTTCCTATGATTTCAAAATATTTTGTTATTATGTCATCAATGACTCAAAAATTCACATATTTTTTATAAAATGTTAAACATTGTAAATTAGAGTATTTCACTATTCACAAAAATTCAAATATTTTAGAAAAATCACCAAAAATCACCCCAACCATTTATTATGATTATACTTCAAAAAAATGGAATCCATTTTATGAAAATACTTTTCTAAATATGAGAAAATTAATTGTTAATTAAATTCTTCATTTATTTGAAATATACTTATTTTCATATTTTAACCGATTTTATGACACTATAGAAATTTAATTAACGTCACATAAAATTACCTTATAATAAAAAAATATATTAATTTGTGAATATATATATCAATATAAATTTTATTTAAAATCATTATATTAATTAAAATATTTTGGATAAATATTTATGACTCACAAAAATACAAACACTTAATTTATCATTTTTAAACATTTATTTACATATTCAAAAATATAAATAAGTCATATTATAATTTATAAGATTCCTAAATTATATTTATACTTTCATAGGTGAGTTTACTACTCTATTAGACATGTTACTATTTTTAATGATCATATTACCATTCAAACATTAATGTAACTATTCCATCAACATAGGTTCTGTAATTTCAATATATACCACATATTTTATTATTCAATTATGAGAATATTTTTTTTGGATTCTCTATGTGATTTATTTGTTTTATATTATATAGCATATATATAATAAGTTATATTCCATTGATGACATTTGGGGTCATTACACCCTTTTACGTGATGAATGACCCCGAAGTGTCCATAAGACTCATGAACTAGATCATTTAGCCCTTCATATACAGGTTCATGGTAGTCTTCATCGATTATATCCTTGTGTACTTGACATCTAAGTAAGAGAATGTGAGAATCGTGAGGTTGGTTCTGGATGTACATTGAAACCACCAACTTTATTGGAAGCTCTCAAACTTCCATTTCAAGATAAATGGCGTCCCATTTAAGGGACACATTATTGTTGAAGATGGTGTGGAAGGGGATGTAGACAATGTCTGGAAAGTGTTAGCTTTGGTAAAACTTAAGATTGTGATAAAGGTGTGGAGCTTACTTAGGATGGAAGCATATTACCAGAGATTCAGAGCATATTTCTTGATGGTATCAGCACCCATGAATACATTGTCCGAAAAGGGGAAGCCTTTCATGTGGAAAGAGAGGTTTGAGCAGGATTTTCATAAGTTGATGGAGATATTGATGAGATCCCCCGTCATGAGATTTCTGGGTTAGGGCGTTGAGTACATAGTGTTCTTCATTGCATCAAGAACTAGTATTGGTTGTGTTCTGATGAAGAGGTGTGAAGTGACTACCTATGGTTCACATCATAAGAGACAACATGAAGAGAACTTTGTGATCCATGATATTGAGTTAGTAGTGATAGTATTCACACTAAAGATGTGGTGACTCTAGCTGATGGGAAAGAGGCTTATCATCTAATTATGCCATAAAACTCTCAAGTATATATTCTCTCGAAAGGATCTTAACTTGAGGTAGAGTAAATGGATAGAGTTCCTCTAGGATTATGACTTTGAGACTATCTATACTCTAGGGAAGGGAAACTTGATAGAAGATTATTTCAGAAAGAGTTCTTATTATTAGTTTTTGTGAAAGGAGTTAGAGAAGTTGGACTCGCTATAGTTATCCATTGTGAATGGAGATGGGGAAGCTTACCTCTTGTCGAATTTTGTTACCCCTCCTCTTTTGCAGTGAGTTAGAGAGGATAAAGTTGGGGATACTGACTGTGAGACCCTACACTCTTAGATATATAATGGAAATTCTTCTCATGAATTTCTATTGGTGGGGAGGGTTCCATTATTTTTAGAGGATACATGAGTGTACCAATATTGTTGTGGGAGGATGTTCTAAGTGATTATCATATATATAATATGGTGGTACATCCATGTGTGACTATGATGTACTATGAAATTTTATATATATTTTGGTGGATAGGGATGAAGAAGGGATTTATAGATTTTTCCTCTCGATGCCTTACTTATCAGCAATTGAAGGCTAAGCATAATGTTCAGGCATGTTTATCTAAACCCTTGTGGTTCTAGAGTGGAAGTGTTATGGGATATCCATTTAAATCAAAGTGGTGTTACCATGTTCTTCCATGGGAAATTATGCCTTCTAGGTGATCATAAAATGACTCACCAAGTCAGACCACATCCTATCTATTTGGGTGTAGAGTTTAGTAGAGACATTGGGATTCGTGTACATATATAATTTTTTTTGAATCCATGGAGTTACATAAAAAATAATTTCTAATAGTGATGATCACTTCACATTTTGGTTATGTAAGGGATTTAAGGAGTCATTTGGAAATCAATTACGCTTGAGCACTTTGTTTTACCAACATAATGATGGCCAAATTGAGTGGGTCATTCAGGTAGTGGAGGAAATTCTACGATCATGAATGTTGTAATTTTTCCATAGTTGGGAGGATCATATACCACTGGTGGTGTTTTCATAGAACAAAAAACACCATTCCACTATTGGTATGACACCATTTTAGGATGTGTACGGGTGACCCTATAGGTCCCCACAATGTTGGAATGACCAAGGAGAGTCAGCATGCATGGGCCCAAAGTTGGTCTGAGCTACTACTATAACGGTGCATATCGTCTAGGAGAGGATGTGGAGTGCATAGATCCATCATAAGTCTTATGTGGAATGATTAAGGAGTAATTTTCAATTCAAAGTTCTATTGCATTTATTTCTATGGGTTTCACTTCAATGGGGATTACATAAATTTGGTAAGGGAGGAATGCTTTCTATGAGATTCATTTTCCAACTCTAGATACAACACCAAGTTTTCAAGGTTCTCTAACTCTTAGCATTCCCACTAAATTAGTCGTGGTAAATTATTTCATTCATGTGTTTCATATGAGTAGGTATGTGTATGAATCATTACACATTATTGACTATGGTGAGATGGAAATCAAGGAAGGATATGCCATTATTGTATACCTGGTAGATATTTAGGATCGATAGGAGAGGTGTAACATCCCAAGTAAGTAAAGAAACATAGATTTTAATATCTATGTCTATTTATAAATTATATAGTGTTTTAGAGGCTTAAAATGCGAATAAATCCAATCCTAGGCATAAAATACTCTAATATTTTTAAAAGATTATTTTACAGCCTTTTGATGGAATACCATTTTTAAATCTAACTTTTGGAAATTTTATAAGCTCTATTTGTCAAAATATAATGTTTTTTCAGAATTGGGACATTGAAATTTACTTTGGATAAATTTTTTGTATTTTTTCTGACAATGTTCATTTTTTATGAATTGTGAAGAATACTTCATTTTACTTCAAAACTGATTTCTGATATAATTTAATTATATGGTTAGATTATCTTTTTAATTGGTTTTAATGTTTAATTAGAATATATTTTTACTATTTAATTAAATGGTGGTAATTGGAATTAATTTTACATTGAAATTAGAGATAAACAAGTGTCAATCTTTTTATAGATATTGTTTCTTAAAAACACGCTATTTGTTTTGACAATGGGAATTATTTTTAAATTAATTACTGAAATTAATGTGTTTGGAATTCAGTAAAATGGATTCCATATTTGGAATCATAAGTTCCAAATTTTTTAATTAAGACCATTTTGTTTTTGGACATTATGAATAGTAACGATGGTAATTATCTTTAATTATCGTGATTAATTAGTAATCGAGTAGTTAAGGGTAATAAAATAATACCATAATAATATAAAATGACCCCAAAATGTATCCAAGTACTTTGGTTTGAGTCATGTCTGACCATTGGAATCTGTTTACTGAACTTGAGGGCCCATGGAGTCACATGGGTGTGATAGTGAGATTTATACATTATTTTTAAAAACAAGAGAAATATAACAAAGGTTTGTATATCCTAAGTAAAAAAAAAATTAATTTTGTTTACATAAATTATCTCTTAGAATATAAATATTCATTGGAAAGCTAATAAGATTTTCTACATCATGGTAATTTTTTTTTAAAATTTTTAGACATTAAATAAATAAATTTATTTTTGACACCATGATGATGTAGTGATTACCTCATTAATGAATGATTTAAATAAAATGAAAAGATAAGGTAAAATATAAGACTTACACTTTTCTAAAACCATTTTAATGGGTGGATTTATAACCCTTATCACCTTATCCTCAAAATATATCATTGCGGGACCTTTAAAATCCGAAAATCATTTTATAATAAAATAACATTTCAAGACATTCCAAAAGTGACCCACCTCCCTCTTATAAAAGGCCCCCACCTCTACCCCCTTACCCACACCTCTAAAGCCCTTGGCTTGTCCAACCTCTACTAGTATTATCTCTGCACATCACTCTATTACTCCTAGAAGTCTCACATTGGGCAGCAGTATTTCCAAGGAAGCCTTTGGCCCAAATCAAAAAAAAGGTACCCGATTTAGAGGTAATGTCTTATCTCGAGTTTCTTTCTTTTATTTTCCTTCTTCACTCACCACTATATTCTTATTATTTGACCCCATAAAAACACCAGTATCCTAAATATACTAGGATTTTTTTACAATAAGGATTCTACCTACTCTCACACACACCTATGTTTAATGGTAAAAGAACATATTGTTTCCATGGGAGGCGAATTACTGCCTCACGAAACGATGATTATTTAATCTTCTTTTAACACATTTCATGGTGGCCATTATGATGTCACTGTATTTATATATGATATTTATTATATTTATTTCCTCTCTATGATTATTTATTTTATATTTAAAACATACCTTTATGCTATGCATGTTATGCAAATGCGATAATTTCGTATGAGGAAGTGCAGACAACCACCCTCTCAAGTGATGTGACTTGTTCATGCCAAACAAGAAATTTATATAGAATGTAATTAATGAACTTATGTTACCTATATAACATATATATTATACTATGATTATAATATATCTATGTCTCATTTAGTTTTAAAGTCTATTATTATTACAAAAAATGAAAGTATCGTTCATGTGTATGTACGGCTTACCGTCTCCATGAACGGTACATTTCATTTCTTATCTCCAAACATTATGGAATATTATTAAATACATATATACCGTATATATATGAAATTTAAATCATGAACAACAGTTTGGAGATTATGTACTTATAACTACATGGAAAATTCTCTTCAAACAAGTTTATTTTTGACTCATGTACCGAACATCCACAAAATGTATGATATGAACTCACATAATTAACTAATTATTATAACATGATAATACATTATATGAATTGAATAATAAAATTTAATGGAATTCCATAAGAAATTAAAAATGTACTGATGTTTATTATTCATGAATATAAAGAAACGAACAAGACAAGTCACACTTGAGGTAAGGGACTTCGTCTCAATCTCCTTTCGTTGAGGCATACTTCAATTTATATACGACCTTATTTTTTTAGTTGAATAATAAAACCTTTTGACTTTTAATTTCATTCAAAAGGAATATTTTTACATGAAGCGTTTTACTAAATGTCCAAAGGAATTTTTTTTGTCTTACGCATGCGTCGACAACGACTTCTCCACCGCTGTTACCATTATTTGAGTTTCGGCTTCCTCTACCAGCCATAACTTTTTTTAAAATGAAAAATTAATACCATGTTTTAATTTTCTTTTATTTTTGTATTGAAAATTGTTTTGATAATGTTTTGATTATATCAATGTGTTGAATTGAAATCTTGTTATTGAAATGTGGAAATGTTATGTTTTCTTTAGGATTGTTTTGTGTGATATGATTATGTTATGGTTCTTGGGAATTGATTATGAAGTTGGGTGGTTAAATGATAAACTAAGGGAAGGTGAGCCCGGGATAGCTCTCCAATGCATTGGGTAACGTGAAGGAGTTAAACTCTATGGTTTCTCTGAAGAGATTTAGGGAATATACTGTGATGGGTGTTCCAAAAGTAACCATGAGGGTTACTCCCTACGTAAGAATGTTATGAATACCCCAAGTTACATTCATGTATTTTGATTCCTATGAGTTATTCATAAATATTATGATTTCATGAGGTATGTTAATGTGCTTATGTTTTTTGAGTAATGTATGATTTCATTTATTCTTATGTATACAAGTACTAATGTTTTCTTTCCATATTTTTATATCCCTTACTGAGCTCTTTATGCTCATCCCAAGTTTTTGAATTTTTTTTCACAGGTCAAGGGAAAAGTACATGATGTGATCATAATGTCGAGAAAGTTTCAAGAAAGAATCCGTGTTATATTTTAAATATTTTTCCTTTGATGGAAAAAAGTGAATATTGTCTTTCATGTAACCATCTTTTTTAAATGTGGATTGTAATGCATGATTTATGATCTAATTCTCTAAAACTCAAATCTTGAAAAGATTCTCAATGTGTATTCTTGAAATAACCCAAGATTAAGTAATTTTTAAGGCTGGGGACTTATAAGAGGATCCCTTGTGGGAGAGTGATTCCTTTAGGGTGTGTTTGGTGGAAAGACTCGAATCTTTAGGAGACCACATTGGAGTATGAGGATCATATTCATGCTCAGTACCCATATATCTTTATGTACCCACTTATTTTGGATATTCAAGGATGTAAATTCCCATGGTGGGGATAATGTAATGACTCGTATTTTTGATCTGGTTTTTTATATTGTATAGATTATTTTTGATACCAAGTGCTAAGACAGTGCGTGATTTCAAGGCTCTATATTATTATAATAAATTTTTGAAATTTATAAATATATTGTATATAATTCACACACAGGATTCAAGAAAAAGTAGAATAAATTTTAAAAGGTCACCTAAATAAGAATTCACATGGGATCATTTTTTTCTGAACACCGGTTTTACCATAGGCACATCATAACCTTATTTAGCATGGGTGATAAAGGAATAAAATAATAAAATAAATTATTTTAATTTTATTTATTTGATTTGGTGACTGATGTTACATTAAGTAGTCTATTCTGAATTTTTTTTTGCATTAGCCGCATAACCCTAGATCCATTATAGATACATTGGAGATACAGTTTGAGGAATTCACTTAGAAGAATGGAAACTAGATTGAAGATAAATTACTAGTGCGAGACAAAATCATAGGATCTTTCCAATGATCACTACGCAGCCCTATTCTTCATCAGTGACCAATCAAATTCAAGGTAGGGAATTTTTTGATTCTGTTTTACTTCCCCATTTTTATTTCAATGATGAAAATAGATCAATCAACCAACATATTGATCTCTGTATCATGCGTATTTTGGAATGAGATTATATTTGGGATTTTATGGGGAGAATTTCTTTGTGATTGTTTGTTATATCTTCCTTCGTCATTATAATGTAAAATAATTGAGGTCAATATGAACATCAACTAAGGTTAGTTCCACATGATTGTTTATTGTGATTTTATCACCTAATTTACATTTTAATCATCGAGGTTTTGTTTTCCTAGTGGTTTGACCAAAATAATGAGAAAATGATCTTTTCACACTTGTTTCATTGTGTAACGATCCAATATCATAGATTTGGACTTAGTATGGCATGAGGATCAGGAGACAATGGTTGTAGTTAATGGCTCATAAATGATTGAAGATTTCCAGGTATGTTTACTGTGTACGACTATGATGGGACAAACGAAAAATGGTTCACATACAAATAAAATGGTCGTAATCTGACAAATGATGATGGAAATGGTTAGTTAGACTAGATCCTCCATTCCTCGGGCGAGTCCTAGCTAGATCTAGGACAGAAAATGAAAATAACTCAACATGAGGAGCTGTGGGTTTCTATAAATATTGATCTACCCATAATGTAATAAAATATTACACTATGTGTAGAACCTTCATAGTGGTGGCTTGGGTTTTAGTATGACGATATATATCAAATGATGTCTCAGCATGTCACACTGCATGTGACCCCTTCCCAATGTCTCAACATGTATGTTGTGGGGTACACAAACATTGGATTGAGTAAATTGGAATGGGAACGTTGTGAACATCGAGTCGGACATGGCCATGCTTGGAATATATGGTATAATCCATTTACTGGAACATGGGCTAAAGTACATGGGTAACAACATGTCATGTAGTGTTACACAATGATAGAAATGGTCTATTTACACAAACAAAACCCAAGGTCCATGGGACATGGCATGTAACCCTATTACACACTGTGTACTCTATAAATGTTTTATTAGATCCATTTTCCTTTATATCTTGGACAATATTTGTCAGTTTGCGTTACCTATATCCATTCCCTGAGGGTTTGAATGGAATATCTTCCAACACATAGGTCAGTGATAACATTGGTGGATCTTCTTGGATATAGTTGTTAGAATCCTTCTATGAGGCATGAAGGAAGATCCTTTATTCATCATCTTAACTTTAGAGGAGTTATTAGAAACTTTGTGACCAACACTACATAAACATCGATCCTTTACATTGTAGGTTGTTATAGATTGAGTAATTAATACAACCCACATCCCTTGCAGTGATCCTCATCAATGTATCATATCTCTTCAGACATTTGTATGTACTTATATGAAGAGAAATGTTGAGAAATACCTCTCATATGGAATTCATCTATGCTATATGACTCGTGTATTGTGTTCTTCTAGATGAGGGCTTTGTGAAACCGTAGAACTAGAATACTATTATGGAATTATGATTATGAATTTACCATTAGAATGAGTGTCTATTTTGAGTATATCTAAATATTCTTGTTATATGTGTTGTCGAAATATACCTGAGTAGAGATGACTGTTATTCATTTCCTGTTTACTTTTTGTTTTAGGGTGTACTACTTGGTATTGTTATACTCACCCTTATATGGGATTTCCCCATGCATGCCATGTCCTGTGAAGATAATATAACATTTGACAAAGTCTTAAATGGACAAAGACCACATGGTTCTTAGCGAGATGAGAAAAACCATTGTGTGTTTTTATGGTATCTTGAAATCATTCCACATCATGACTTTCATGTCAGGCTTGTTTTTAGACTCTTTGGGTGGGCTTATGTTTGGCCCTATTTATTTACCTTTACATCCTATTATACTCTGTTTTTGGATTTTAGATGTATTCATGCCTGGTTTTTCATTTTTTTTACATTTCATCATTTTATGGGCTTTGAAATGTGTTTGTGTGTACATGAACATAGGCTAAGGCCTCCAATGTTAGTGTTATGCCTACTCAGTGTTGGTCACCTTCCCCTATTCAATTGGATATGGGATTGGGGATTCAAATAATGGTCCCCATTGGTATAGTTCATGAAACTTATCTTTCTCTATACCAACACCCATGTAATATTCTCAGTTACTATACAGAGGTATGAATATGTTTTGAGTAAAACATAGTAGATCGATACCACAATGTCAAAACATAAAACTTCAAATAATAAGTGTGTGAAAAATGGAGATAATAGTTGTGTCAAATAATCAATTAATATAATACGTGAACAAATATGCTTCAACACTAATCCATAATGCCTCTCATCGTATACCACAATCATACCCACCATGACCGTAAACCATGAAATAATCAAACAAATAGGAATTTACCTATGGATACACATTTCAACATCTGGGAAAATAACTATATATAATTATTTCATCATAAAATATTATAAAACTACTATATAATTATTTCATCATATATCATTAGGTCAGTCCCTCTGTATAATCACATCATCATCTATCACTCAACCTAGATGGTTATATAAGCATTTCATCTTGAATCACTGGTAAAATCCCACCATATAAGCATTTCAGCATCCATGAAAATCCCTATATATAATAATTTCTACATGAAATCAAAAAATCATAACAACAAGTATATCACAATATAACATCACAATCCTCAATGGTTGATAATGAAAATTATCAATTTTAATTCAATTAAAAATTCATTTATATCTAATTTTATCATCATTCATATCAATATCCCGTAAACTATTGCCAATGGGATTATATATCATTCAATCATCTGAAACCCATGTCGTCCTATAAACACTTTAAGACATCAGACAATTCATTATTAATCGAAGCATTCACTCACCCCACAGGTCACCACATTCCATGTTTCAACATCAATTAAATCTAAAAGAATAAACCAATAATTAAACTCATGATTTACTATCATTAATCAATCAATTAATTAGGGCACATTTTATGTTAGGAGAGTGGAAATATGGATTATATCTCTTAATTAAATATACCATTATGTTTGGTTTTATATCCATACCATTATCTTGTGATTAAACAATGCTTCCAACAAGAATCATCAATAAGAAAAATGGCACAAAAGATCACAAGAGATTCCTAGATCAGACCACATGAACATAAGCCTGATTCAACTGTATAGTTAATAATAAAACTACACATCAAAATTAGAAAGTGGAATGGAGAGTAAGACTAAAATAAAAGGATGTACCATGGATCAAACACCAAACTGAGAGATCCTAAGGTCATGAAATCACTCTTGAATCATTGGGCATCACCTAGGACTGGAGAGGAGGGGCTACAAAAAGGGAGTAAGGGGAAAACTATCATAATATGCTACTCAGAACTACTACTAAATATATTTACATGGTTTGTAATCCATTTACACATCATGAATTTATTCCTAATGAGTTATGCTGAAAAAACTATCTTCTCAAGTTAATTTTAACCCATCTTAATCATTACATGTCATGTAATGGATTCAACATGTATATCAACCTAACATAATGAACCTAATTTATGACATCTTCCAGGGAATGGTTACACATCATGTAACAAGTATATGCAATATAAATTCACTATAGATAGTTTCCAACCTAGTTTCCATAATAGAGACCAAACCAACTTTGAAGCCTTCCATACTCAAAAAACCACCCATAATAACATTTAACACATTCATACCTATACATCATTAATTTGAAAAACATTCATCCCTAAAAATTTGGTCATTTTCCCCAAAAAGTTTCTCCATATCCAAATAAGACTGACAAAACATTGTTTACTCAAAAAGGAAATACAAAGAAATATGGTTAATGAAAAACTCGAAGAGGGGCATACTAAGAAAAATTTATGATCTTATAATACCCAAATAATAAAAAATCTCATCCCTGGTCTTCTCCAAAAATTAGTATGGGGTCTTAGAAAACAATTATTTCTATTTTACATACATATCAAACTCCATCTCCCTAGTATCCTCCTGAACATGCCCATATTTCAACTACACTCGAACTATAGGTACAGTTCTACCTTAGAGATACATCTAACTATTATCCACAATCCATATTGAATGATCTTTTAATGACACAACATCAAAAATATCGATGTCCTCAAAATCTACAACATGATAAGGGAAATGATATTATCTATGAAATTTCAACACATGAAACATATTGTTCATAGAAATGTACCATTGTAGAAGAGGTATTCAGTATTCAATTGGACTAACCATATACACTATATAAAATTTACCAAAAAAACTAGCCACTTTCTTCCCTTGTTTACTGATACAGAATTTACCCAACCTAGGGGAAACCTGAAGGATAACACAATGATCATACCCATACTCCATAGGTCTTTTCTATTGATCAACATAATATTTATTCTTATTCCACATAGTTACCAACCACCTTAGGATCATTTGAACATACACATCCATGAATATATTGATACATGGACCAAAAAACATAGATTCACCTACCTCAAACAACAAAATAAGTGAATGATGTGTCTTTCACCACAAACTAATCTAAAAAAAAGATGAATAATCTAATTAATCGAACACATTAATATCGTTAGTGCATTCATCAAACCAAATGCCATCACTACAAAATCATATAATTCATAGATGATCCTAAAATAAATCTGGGGTATGTTCGACAATATCACCCTTAAATGATCATATCCTGATCAGAAATTGATCATATAAAAGATATTATCACATGTGAACTATTTGAAAAAATGTTCAATATGTAGAATGTGATACTAGATCTTAAGCGTCATCTGGGTTAATCTTCAATAATCCACACATAAGAACATGTCCCTTCTATCCTTCTTTGAGAAAATAATTAAAGTACCCCATGGAGTCATATTATGCTTTTTGAATCCTTTTTCTACCAAATATTCCAATATGACATTCAAATCCCAATGTTCCATTGGTGAAATTTATAATGAATGATAAAAATGTAATCTTTTCAAGGTAGAAATTATATCATGAACTCAATATATTTCTTAGGAGAAAATCCATAGAACTTAATATAAAAGAAATCCTAAAAACTATCTTCCACTGGAAGAAAATATTCATGTTGTACATTAAAATCATTTAGAAGATTATCGCCTACTTGATCCTTGAGACAATCCAATCTATAGTTAATTAGTCCTATATGACCATCCTAAAGATCCCACTATCATTTTTGAAAATAAATCTCCTCCTTTTGAGATAGGAATAAAAATACATACCGGTAATAGTCAATAGGATCATGTAATAGAACTAAACAATCCATACCATGAATAAAATTGAAACCTATCATTTCCATCACAAACGGTAACTATAAAAAAATATAACCAGTGTTATCCAGTGAAAATTCCATGCAATTTTTGATATCCAATAATCTTAATCACAATGGTGTGTCCATGGTAAAACCACCATCCATACTTTCCACAACCCTGCCCAAACCATTAGAAGGGAATATAAAATGGAATGTTATGCTCCTGTATCAAACAAAATGAAAGAAAGCATATATGATATAATAACCTTACCTCTCATGGTAGAAGGACTTGAATCAATAATAAATGAAGTTGTATACATACCGTGTGGATGACTATTCCCCTTTCTTATATTCTCTATTATGATTCCCCAAATCTATTCACTCTGTCTAGTACTACTGTTCCTACATTGGGGTACCACAAAACATGCCTCAACAAGAATTTACTTTTGATCTTTAGTAACATATATAATGAATGATAATTGAGTCCTTACTAGATTATAGTACCTAACCTGATCTCATTCCACTACTTCACTGTGATATGTTAATATATAGGTAATAAATATGACCAAGATTAACCAATGAATGGAAATATAAAGCATGGTATAGACACAGATGGTACTTGTGGACAAAATTCACCCACTAATATCCCTAAAATAGAAACTTGTCCTAATATGGCCACAAACTACCTTGAATACTCTGATAGTTGTTTAAATGGATAAAACTATCATAGAGGGGCATCGTTCAACCATAATAAGATCTCCCAGTCAACCCTACTGAAATATTATGGCTACGATTGAGACCATCTCCAAGATTCCCTTACATGATGAGAGACTAATTCCTTGAATATAAAAATATTATCAAGAAAAATACATTCACCTATGACCTAATCATGTAACAAATCTCATCTTAAAAACATCTCTCCCTTGATATATTCTTAACTTGTAATGCTTTAGAAAATTAATACAGGTCAGTGGAGCATCCACCATAGTTTATTACTGACATGACATCTTCTGTCAGATTCATGAATATTTGTGTGTTAACATCCCTCAATCACCCTAGATTATGGTGTCACAAAAAATGTTATTTAATTTCTTTCCAATATAACTCCTCTAAATTTTCATCTTCCTCCAAAATATGTCAAAATCCATTTTTGGTCTAGGAAGAATGTATGTATCAAGCTTCACCCTCCTACCCAAATATTTATATATATGTTTGAATATTTTTTGGAGTGAATCAATCTAGAACTTGGCAACCTTGTAGCCTCTATCCTAAGTGAACAAAGGTGGATGCTACTATTGAAAATCCCTCATCAGCCCAGAAATTGAAGGCATGATAAAAAATATCCATATCCATGGATCACATCATCCTCAATAATTATTCATGAAAGAGAACATCGATCAAATCCTCACGAGCTATGGGAATCTCTAGGAAAGATATTTTATGAATTTGGTGATTTACAATGTCCATGATCTCAACTCAAATATAATGATAATTCATTTTCTATACAAGACAACATAGTCCATACCAATGTATTTATAAGAACAAGTTCAACCGCAACTGGAACAAACAATGCACAACCACTTCTCTTGATCTCTCTAAACATGTATTAAAATGATTTTAATAGGGAAAAAAATTCATTTCAATTTATTAATCAAATATAATAAATATATCATTTCGCAGTTCATATAACAAACTATATAAAAATAAAATAAATATGTCACTATCATAAACAATGCATGCCAATATATATACTTATGTGCATATCCTGATGCATGAATACTCATCTCATGCCATAATGGTCCATGTGTGTAAATCTAAATAAACAATAAAATCATGAAAAATGTGAATCAATCAAGGTAAAATAAATTTAATTGCTACAAGAGAACTTCAAAAACAGTGATCCCAACCCGGGGCACTCAAATTTTCCCATGTAAAAGGGTTAAAAACTCCCATTCCCAAGATCATTACCACATCCTAAAACATCCAAGACTCGTTTTCTAACATTACATAATAGTACAGAAACTGAAAATAAAACCCTCCCTTTGATACAGTTTTTGTAATATTACATGATCTGGAACCCTCTCACATAGAAAAATCAGGTTGTTTATGGGACCTCTAGTGCACTTCCCTATATACCAGAGGTTTACAACTAGCAGTGGGGATGTGATAAATATATAGGGGACCATATACCCCCTGGTAGAGCGTAACAACACAACAAAATTATCAAAAATAATAAACATCATAGTGTCATATAATATTGGAACAATATATGAAACACTAGAAAGTTAAGGAGAAACCAATTAACTAATAATAAGGAATCATGTAATAATAATATGGGATGTATCTAAATGTAAAATATAAAATAATAAAAATAAAGGATCCAGATGACATAAATAAACTCTATAGACCCCATTCCTATACCCCATATAGGTCATATATCCAAGTTCTAGACCATCAAGAAAGTAACAAATAGCAACAAGGTTACTTTCACTTGTTAAAACATGTATCCATGTAACATGATCATGTACTAAATAGTTGCTAAAATTAGGTTTGAGTAAAACTCAATTGGTCAACATCACCATGTCTAAACAAAATCAGTTTGATAATAAAAACATATAACAAATAAATAATAGGTTTATTAATTAATAATTTAATACAATACATGAATCAAACTGCTTTGGCACCATGCCCGAATATCTCTAATCATGTAGTACAACCATGCCAACCATGTATATAAACCATTGAATAATAAAACAACTGGGAAGATCCCTCTGTATAAGTATTTCAGCCTCCAAGAAAACACCTATTTATACATATTATATTTTTTCATAAACTGGGGAAATCCTTCTATATAAGCATTTTAGCATGTATCACTAGGTGAATCCCACTATATAATCATTTTATTATGTATCTCTATGAAAATTCCTTAATGTAATAATTTCAACACGAATCACTGGGAAAATAATGATATATAAGAATTTCAACCTATGGGAAAAGCCTTATATATATAATCATTTAATTATCAACTAGACAAGCCATAAAAGCAAGGATATCACAATATCACGTCATAATCAACATATCTTAATTATAAAAATTACCATTTCTCCTTCAATTAAACTTTATTTTATATACCAATTTATCATCATTCATATAAATATCCCATGAACTATTCCCAATGTGAATCCCTATCAAGAAATCTTCTAAAAATCATGCAATTATAAACACAATTTAAGACATTATCCAATTATTTATTAATAAAAGAGTTCAGTCACCCCACAAGTTTCCACAAGATATGCTGTAACATCAATTGAATCCACGGTCCCCAACCAATAATAAAATTCATGATTCTCTATCATTATTCAAAAAATTAATTATATAGAACATTACATTGTCCTAATCTCAATATTTCATATACATCATAATTAAATAGATTATATGTTCAGGTTTTATCCATTACCATTATCTGTAAATTATGAAACACTTCCATTCAGAATCAGCAACATGAAATGTGGATCAATAGACCATTAGAAGAAGCTAGATAAAACTATATTAAGATAAAAATGATTCCACCATAGAGTTAAAAATAAAACAATTCTTTAATGGAATAATAATAAATGGAGATTAAGACAAATGAAAATGGACCTATGAGGTATCAGACACCAAACCATTCTTTCTAAAGTTAATAGAATCACTCTAAAATCAATTGGAGTCACATAGAGATCAAGAGGGGGTGTCTTCCAAATTATGGAATGATAAATTATGCATATAGTTCAACATAAAACCACCAATCATGATAGGTAAACGGTTATTAATTGATTTACTCAACATGTATTTCTTCATAATGGATTATTCCATAAAACCCATCACTTTGGGTTAATTTGATCCCTTCTTGAAGATTAAAAATCATGTAATGGTTTCACAACAAGTATTCTCTTAATGTCATGAACCTTGTTCATAGATTATGTATGGGAATAGTTATCTTTTATGTAACATGTACATTGTGTGTAAATTAACTACAATCTATTTCATACCAATATTCTGCAAATGTGCCCGAACCACCTCCAAAGATTTCCAAAACCATGGTAACCCATTATAATCCCATTTATCATGACTATACTGAGACTCTATTTATTAAAAAAATATAAATCCCTTAAAATAAGGTTACTTTCCCCAACAAAGTCTCCCCATCTCTAAACAAGACTCTTCCATCATGGATTAGGGACAAAGTAAAACCTAAAGAAATAATTTTATCACAAAAATCAAATAGGGGAATTCTTATAAAAGATGGGATCATAAAAATATGGTTTAAAAAATCATCATTCCTTGTTTTAGAGTATTTTTTATTCATTTTAATAACATTTTCTTCTCTATAACCATTTCAAAACAACATTAGTTTGTTCTTACTCTCCAAAAAAGTGAAAAGGGTCTACCTAATGAGATACAATTGGTAAAAACCACTCTCTAAAGAAAAATAATATTTATTACTTAATTCATTTAGGTCCACATATTACATTCTATACGGGGTGTTTTATATTTTGAGAAATCCATTTTTTTATTTCAATTGAGAACTACACAAATCTTTTTTGGGGAGAGGTTAAGGTAACTCTCCAAGAAATACATTAATGCAGTTTCAAACAAATGGTACAATTATTATCATTATACATTCTATTTCATCTACATATTCTACAAAAATTTCCATAATGAAATCAAAATGGCATGGTCATTTGAAAGAAACATGATGATATATCTCTCTTTTGAAAATAATTATAGTTTTTCCATTCAATACAACTAGATTATCCATTATTATATAGTTGATCATATCATTATACATCGAAATAACAATTTATCCTAACTGTTATGTCAAATTTCACCACTGGAAAGACCACCCAGCTCATTGAGAGATTATAATCACAAACATTAATAGGGAAATCCATATATATCATTGATGCTTGAGTAATAACTCTATGATTTTATACTAATAACCCTTCCACTAGATGTTTAGTATTTATATTAGTGATCTTTTCAATCATGAAATAATTAAAATAAATCATATAACCAACAGAAAATAATGTACATTCTAGGATTGAGTGCAAGATGTGTTAACCTACCACATTATAATTTATATTATCGACTTCAGAAGTTGTTATTGAAAATTCATGACCTTTCTCCATCAATATCAACTATGGTTGATGGAAGTTTCAATGCATTATATTCTATTTTTGGTATTTATTTTAGAAATTTCCGTACTCCCAACACTTGAATAATTTTACTGAAGGTTTAAATTTAATCTTATTTACTTCTTCATTATCATTAAAATGTTAAATAATTACATCTCCACAATAATTTTGAGCCTTATGGACATATCTTCCACACTAAAAACACATTACACATCATTGAGTATAATTACCCAAATTATTATTCCCACAATTATTGTATATGTGTAGTTATTGTTTCTTTTCTTCTCTTGTTATGGTCAAAATTTTACATAGATGTTTTCTCAATAACACTCTACTTATCCTTATTTCCATGATACCATTGTGAATCTAGAAACATATTATCCACTTTGAGGGTACATCTTACTATTTATTTATAACTCCCAATGTCTTATATTACAATAGCATTCAATATATGATTTCATGACACACTAAAGAATCGATTGACATTCTTATTAGAATCAATAACAAATATTGATGGTTATCAGGAAATCCTTGTGAGGATTATATCGTAATTCACCACATGCTAAATTTTATTTTTCATTAAATAAATTACTTTTATCTATATTTTAGTTATGAGAATGTGAAAAAAATACTTATTGATTTTTTTTTGAATTCTTAACACTCCATAGCTTTAAACTCCTCCTTTGATTTTCTCTTCCAGATCAGTGTCTATCATTAATAAAATCTTATCTTGAATAAATATAATAACAATGTGTTTTTTTTAGAAAATGGGAAGACAAAATATATTTTATATAGCATTGATCCATTTTTATGTGGTCAATGGATGAAATATTCCAATAAAAATAAACATTCATTGATGCGTACTAGACTAAACTTCTAGTATTTTCTTCCATAATGACTTTGCATGCACCACATTCTTTATCTTATTTTTTCCAAAATAAGATAACTAATTTAGAGTCATAGATGTTTTTTCATCTCTACATCCCTCCATATTTGTAATGTTTTCATCACAATTTCCTTTTCGTTGGTTATTTATATGAGTATAACTATTTACAACCATTTTTCTAGAAGAACAAAACCGATGTGATGAATTTTTTACTATTGCAAATCTTATAATAAATATAAATTAAATATTAATACTAAATATGTTTAATAACATGTTTATTTGACTACATAAGTCAATATTATGAAAAAATATATTATCTTTATATCCTTTATAATGGTCTGTAAAAATAATGAGATTAACTAAACAATATTTGTCATGAATGGAAAACCAATAGTGAAAATAGGCCTATTTTTCATGCACAAGGGAAGAACAAGTTAACTCATAATCCTCCATATTAAGGGTTATTACCCATATGTATAACTATTCAGGATCAACGTACAATTATATAATATAGATAAGAATTTCATTTCATGTAAACAAATCTAATTATACATCCCAACAATTCATGGTTTTTTCCTATTTTTACCCTTGTCCCATCGGTTCATGATAATATTTTCTAGAACTAATTTTTCAAAATAACAAAATCATTCATTTAATACTAACTATGGTGACCATAAATTATAAAAAAATATTTTTATCATAATTCATCAACAAAATATTACATTTAAATTTTGGAAGTTCTATTTGTAGTATAGTATCATTAAATCCAGGTACTAATATATGAATA
The DNA here is from genome assembly GCA_963277665.1 of Viscum album. NCBI lineage: Eukaryota > Viridiplantae > Streptophyta > Magnoliopsida > Santalales > Viscaceae > Viscum > Viscum album. Next base: position 830,735,493 of record OY728153.1, on the reverse strand, counting down.
AAAAATAGAAAAAAATTAATCCTATCGAAGGAATAAATTCTTATCCAAACCTAGGTCGCATCAAAACATGTAATTTTATGGGGATATATATCAATAGAAAATGGGAGTATAAATCCTAGTAAGGGATAAACAAGGGAAATTTAACATGTCTAATTTATATTAATAAAACATTATGCATAGAATGATATCATAATAATAAGAATGTGGTATATGACCTTCAAATATTATTATAATGTTATAATGATAAATTTATAACCGAATAACCAATGTTCAATACCACGGTTTCCTAAAACATAATACCAACGTCATTCGCTAGGGAAACATAAAAGAAATCATATCTCTAGATAATTATTTAACCAATGAATTGGAGAACTGTTAGTGGGAACCATTCATATTTATAAATGTATGTTTTCTACATAGATCGTATAATATATGATTATATTAATAGCCCATTGAGAATATATAAAAAAACTATATAGAATCATTGAGTACATAAGTGTTTGATTACATTAATGTTTTATCATTTTAACCCACAATATATGGAATACTGGTTTTATACATGATAAATCAAATAAGTATAATTACATGTATATGATTACCCTTGAAAAAAATAAGGTCGGGTTTTCACAACAGAAAAATTTAGGTCTGGTAAAATCATAGAATGATTTCAGAATAATAACTATTATACAAAGTTGTTTATGGAATTGGATTAATCAAAGACAATAGAAGTACATCGTTGATTGAAATGAAAATCTTAAGTAATGGAATACTCATTTGGACATGAGAACATAATAACATTATAATTAGTAGACTATCTTTAAAGGAAGATATGGATAAAAATGGAGAGGAAGATAATCCCTTACCATGAGATATAGAAACTTCAAGAATTTGTATACATCCTCGTAATGATAAAAATGTATTGGAAAGGCTAGAGAGATGGAAAATGATAGGGAATATGTGATTAATGGCTTGAAGGTGAATTATATTTGATGAACATGTGGGTATTTATAGATAATGTAGGAATATTTTTTTATTAATTTCTAAATATAAAACATCAAAATCAATTTTGTGGGAAATGTGAAACCATTTTATTATCAATGATTTTGGGTCAATTTTTATGATGTTAAGAAGATGGTTTTGTCGTATTTTATTTTTAGTAGAAATAATTCATATATAAAATTTATTATATAATTTGAAATAAATTTTATACAAAATAATGATTTAACAAACATAATTTCAATTTTATATATTGGAATTTTATTTATTGGTATGTAAATTCATTTTTAAAAATTAACATACAATTTACTAATAAAATAACTTTTTTCATTTTTTGTTATGTTTCATTGTTTATTAAATAATTTTTACATATTTATGAATTCATGAAACATATTGAGAACAAACAACTGTATTTTTTCTTTTTACTGAAAAATTAAGTATCATAGAAATTTCTCAAAATTGCACCATAATCAAATTTCTGCATGCTGATTTCAAATTTAATTTTCATTTATTCTTAATATTTTTTTTTAATATTATAATTTTCAATTTTGAATAATAATCCTTCTTTATTGTTAAAATATTAGTTTTACGACATTGAAAAATTTAAACCCTTATTAAAATTTTCCAACACATTATAAAAATATATTATCATTTATATACAAATAAATACTATTTTGTAAGACTATTTAATGAAAATAAATTTTGTTTTGAATACCTTAATTTAAAATAAGAGTGAATATATTTTGTAAAAATATAAATATATTTTATTTATATCCAAAAAATTTATTTAAAATATTCATCATGTATTCATGTGTCTTTTATTAAATAAATTAATAATGAAAATGGGATTGAAGAAATCCCTATTTCCATTTTACAATGAAAAGGACACTTTTTTTATAATAATGTCCAGATACATGACCCGATAATACACGAGAATAATCCCTAAGGTTACGGTGTGTAATAGTCATAGCCTCATGCAGTGTTTTAACTAACATTGATATAGTAGTGATCTCCATTAACACAAAGTTCTCATATTTTTTATTTCCTTAGAGTCATACTAATGATCTTCTTACATTTGGGCAAGGTTGAACCTCAGTGAAACCACCTCCATTACATGTTCTGATAAATGGGTTCATGTAGGTATGATCCTTCGGGTTTTGGTCATTGTTTCTCCCTTTTTAAATCAATTATTGTTTGAAATTACCATTTATTTACACTATTTATAACAGTGACATTATTACTAATGATCATAATTCCCGATGGAAATTTTGACCAATTATAATTTAAAATTTATAAACTAATGTTATCTTTTTCCTTTATACACTATATATACCTCATCATTATCATACCTTAACATTGATTACTAATGTTACAATCATATTATAATTCCCTTGATAATGTATGTCATAATCCAAAATCGTCTACTTCTTTTTAATATTTTAATTATAGGAGTGATCTTTATTGGAGAGTTCAAGAAAATGTATTTTATCTTGAGGTTTTCATTGTTTTATTTTCTTATCTCCAAGTGTTTATTCATTCTTTTATATTCAATATTAATTCACTATATGTAATGTTAATAAGGAATGTAATGCTTTTTTCTATGATTTTACTTTAAAAAATATAACAAAACAGTCATTGTGATACATGAGTTCTTCTATTAAGAAATATTTTGGAACATTACACTAAATGTATATTATTATTCTGTATCGTGACCCAAAATAAAAAAATTTCTTTCTAATAGAGTTTATGAACGTGTTTATATTGATCATTAACAACAAGATGATTTGGGATATAGAATGACATATATTTATCCGATAATTGATATGTTATTTATATTGATAATGAAAAGACATATAGAATATTATTTCAAATTAAACCAAGGGTGTAATAACAAGACACACAATAATTTTCTTACCATGAACATTTATTGGATAAGAGTTATATATCATAGACATGATCTTTGTTCCACCAGGTGTCTTAAGTAAACATTCAATATTCAATGCTTGAAGTTGAAAATAAGTATTCCTAACATACATGAATAATATAAAATGATCTGAATAACCCAAAAAAATAAGGCTTTAAAATCAACATAGTGGTTAAGGAGTGTAACATTCACCAATTCATTATTATGATTCACCTTAGTGTTAGTGATAGCATATACTCTTCTTTTCTCTCTCGGTTTTGGAAAGTGCAGGTGAATACTCTCTTTGATAGATTTTGAGGTTAGGTCTTTGATTTTCATAATTCTCAAACTTTATTCATTTTATAAATTTATATGTGGGAAATATTTTAGGTTGGACATTATTTTCCTCCATTTAATTGATTATCATGTTTATCCACTTAGGAAAATTAATATCTTTTTTCTAATATTCTATCACTTTAATCACTTCCTTTCTACATAAAGGTAGTTTACCCTAGTGAATCCTCCCACATTTTTTATATTTAGGTATTTGAAAATTATTTTCCCCATGTTTCTTTTCATTATAGACTTAATAATAATCTAATTTAAAATATCTCTATATAGAATATTTTAGATTCTCATGTTCAATTTCAACCCTTTTCACACATAAGACCATCTCTTTAAAGCTCCCAATGTCTTTTAAGGATAATTAATTTTTATGAAATTGAAATAAGATATAAAAGAAATGATCAATTTTACTATTTATTTTATAGATTAAACTAGAGGCATACCTTGAAAGACTCGTGATATTTTCCTCATATTTTCTGGTTGATTCGCTATCCTTTTTTTCAAATATATAAATTATATAAACATTTTTATGTAACGAGTGTATAGAGAATACTTAGAAAACATATTCTAGAACACCTCCCATTCCATAGAGTGTATATAAAATTTTTTAGATATATTATTAATTTCAGTATAATATTGGTCCTCCTCACCTTATATACCATAAATGATAAGACCAACTATCTTATGTTCCAAGGTCTAGAGAGAATAAAATATCACTTCCCACATATTTAGATATTTCTCAATAAAAAGTTGATTTGAATATAAACTGAATGATGGTGGATAATTTCTCATTAATTGCATGATTATATGATTCTCTTTCTTTGGTACATTCAATATCTCAATATGGTTTCCATTAATATTTATAGCTTCGGGGTGTTTTTTGAGAATTCCCACAATATTCTATACTCCTCCATCATCCCCATATGGTTTCTCATTAGGACAGTCATTGAGTTAACATCACACCCATTTATAAATTGGCTTCTCTTTACACAATCAATTTATAATGATAATTTATAGAAAATAATACTAAATATAAAATGAAAATTATTAACATAAAAGGGATAAATAATAAATTACACATTTACCATAACTAATATATATTCAGTTTAAAATCTAATATTTTAATTTTTGATATCGCATTAGGTTCTCTAATAACTCAAAAGAAACATTATTGAATAATTTATAATGGTTTAAAAAGATTGATTAAATTTAAAAATTACAACCCCTCGAAGCATTTAGCGAGGTGTTAGTCATAGTAACACTCATCATGCCCTAAGTAAAGATCGAGTTGTTATATGAAAATACTTTTGAACTTCATTAACCTTATGTTCATATGTTCCTAAACTACATTAACTTTCTAGTATATACACTAAGATATAATTTCATGGAACCCTTGTAACAATTACTTTATAAAAACTTTTTGATGTTATACTAAACTTCCAATTATCCTATATATTTATCTATTATGTTTTAATTAATTTACCCTCTTCTTAATATAAAAAAATAATAAAACCAATTCTTAGAAACAAATAATCCTTTCTATGATTTGAACTGTGAAACCTTAGACCCAGACTCATGGGTATCTTGTTAAATTAATTTCATTAAATACAAGATTTTATAGAAAGTTATACGATCCAAGGTAAAAAATATTTATTTTACATCACTTCTCTCAGTTAGACATTACATCTCACAAAAAATAAGATGATATAAGAAGAAATGGTTTAGTATCTTTTATGACTATTAACAAAACCGACATATTGTATATTATTTTAGAACCATTATATATAATTTATCCAAAATTGACTCCATTATATATTTATCATATGTTAAACTCAACTTCATATCATGGTGAATAAAATCTTTAGAAAGGGTTGATCTGAGAGACTGAGTATGGGAAAATCAAGAAAATATGCCATCAAGTGTCATATCCTAATAACATGAAAAAATAATTATAAAGATGAAATTTCATACTAAATAGAATAAAAATTAATTAAATTTGTTCATTAAACATGAATGAGGGACATGAAATATAAAATAAATGAATAAATACCACGTAAAAAACAATGAAATCATGGGAAAATAAACATTATCCATGGGGAATTATAATTAGAAAAATAGCATGGAAAAGATACATTAATATGTGACATAGCATAACAATGAACGTTTTCACAAATATAAGGACTAGGTAAAATCATATATTGGGAACATCTAATAAGTCCTTTAGTTTTGGAGTATATTTTAGTAAGCTCACCCCTAAATTTTTTGTCATATACAAGAAGTCTCATGATAAATTATCTCATAAGTTATAAATCATTAACAAACACATTATATGTGACATAGGATCCCAAAAATTATAATACACGTATATTTTTCCCAAAATATTTCAATCATTCAATATAAAATGAAAACACATTGAAAGAAAATAGGATTTGTATAATTTCCATATTGTATCACATGAAAAGATATGATAATCTTATCAGTTGATACCAAAATTTCTATCAAAAAATAGAAGTATTTAATCATTTAGTATACTATGTGATAGAAAAATAAAAAATACATAGTGTTTAGATCATTAAATGTAAAAATTAACACTAAACCGTGAAGAGAGGATTTTAGAAAACATTTAATAATATTATCGTGTAGAGTTGAAATTAAAAATCACATCCAAATATCATTTTCAAGTAGATAACAAGAAAAAAGTTTTCATACAACACATTATATGAAATAAAAACAATATATTAATAAAAATGAGATATATATTTTTTATATGAAATGTGGACCATGAGATAATAATAAAAATACAAATGAAAAATCATTTTCAATTATTCGAAATAACATTTATTGGATCCCATATTGTAATCATTTACATCAATAATTAATATCAAAGGATGTAAAAATAAATGTAAATATTACTATAATTAAATTATATTTTTTAATTAAAATACAATTTTAAAACATTATGACAAAGATTAAATTTTGTTATGGAAGAAAATGACCCAATTTTGAATGAATGAGAATTATTATTAGAATCTTTTTATTTTATAAATAAATATGTTAATAAATCCAATTTCATTAAAAATGAGAAGTAAGGACATTATAATAACATAATGTAATATAATAAAACCATTTTCTAATTACCATAGTAAATGTGGAATAATTATGACATGAGAAAATAAGTTGAGACATTAAAAACACATACATCATCATTATCATTTGAATTGAAGACCAATGAATGTATAAATATATAGATTATTAAATCCCATATAAAAAATGAGAATTAAGATTAAATAAATCTATGGCTAATATATACACGAAAAATTGACAGAAGTGTTGATTACACCATTTATCTTGGTGAAGAAAAATTGATAGGAAAAAACTCTCACTTTAAATCCTACATAGCCTAACATTATCTAACCTCGTGTTTAAAAACTATAACTATCATAATCACTTATCTAATATCCATATTAATAAATATAATATTACAGTAACTTAATTTATGGTCATCTTTTTAATTTATATTAATTAGTTGTATTATATCTCCATCGTTGAATGATATTAGCATCCGTTATTTTTTAGAACTAGTCTCGTAACGGAATAATCGATAATATTTCATAAATTTAAATTTCAACATTTTGATAAAATTTGAGGTAATATACATTTGGTATTATAATTTTTTAAAATTTTCTATTTTAACTTCATCTGTATTTTCTAATGATTAATGATGATGAAGTTATTGGCATACTAGTTTGGGAATTTTTTAAGGAATTTAATGTGGTATTGTCAATATGTTAATTATTAATATAATATTTGAAAAACCAAAAATCAAAAATTATATGATCAATACTTTCTAATAACATGTGTTATTATTATTCAGTAGTCATTCTTGATAGTAATTTAATACATTGTTCAAGTAGGTGATTAAATCATACTAAACAAGAAAAGTTATCATCTATGAGAGATTATAGTTAAGAAATTAATTCTTTATCTGTAATATAATTATTATAGAATCATAGTGATATAATATTTTTTTTAATATTTTGAAATATATTTTATGAGTTTTTTATAAATAATAATATACTTTATGAAAAATGAAATATATCACATTTGTGAACGTGAAAGTCTGAACATACCCCAAGATGACATATTCATTTACATAAAACATAAATGAAAGAGGTTTTGTTAAATATTTTCACAATATGGATAAATTTTTAAGTATAAATATTATTCATTAAATACTGCATTTTAACAAGACTATTAACGAAATTATGAAAAATATATCATGTAACTTATGGAGGCGGTAGTCCCCACATAACACAAGTGACATTATCAATTTTTGGATGGTTGGGAGGATAGTAGATAACTGATATGAAATATGCGTAAAAAAATTTAATAATATTTTAAATATGCATTTATTATTTAATTTAACGATTAGGTTTGAGGTGGTACAATAGGATTTTAAAAAGATATTTTGGCAGAGAACATTACCTCTCTATTTGGATGTTCTCCCTTAGGAATCACATTAAGTATCATTTTCATGGTCTTTTTGCGGATCATGGATTCAATGAATTGGGGATATAGTTTATTAGATATCGGTGAATAGTTTTAGAAGAAAAATTTAGTTTGTTTTGTGGAAAAGTTGTGGTAGTTTATCTCATTTTATAAGTTATGAAAATGAAAAATTTGAAACTACTCAATCATTTGAAAATGATGTCATGAAACCATTCAAGATTTTAGGGCTCCAAAATTAGGATAAAATGATTTTTGAGGTGATATATGGTCTTAAAATCCCATATAATTAACATTAAAACGTTTTTTAAATGTATTTAACGTCATTTACAATTTTATTTTTAACATTATACCATTTTTGTTTTTACCATAGAAGCTATTTTCACCGAAGTAGTTTGTTTTTTATTAAAAAAAATAACGACATAAATATAAAATTATATTATATTTTTAAACCTAAATTTATCTTCAATATAATTTAATAATATTTCTAAATAAGGAAAAATAATGTTTTTTTTGTAAAAACCTATAATATATAGAAAAATTATTTTTTATAAAAATTTTGTTTCCAATATTAAGTGTTATTAATATTTTTCATTATTTATTAATAATAGAATATGTCTTTATATATTTATATATTGGGATAAAAGATCTATTATATTAATTTTGGGTAATATATTTTCTATTTGCACTACTGAAAATCAGGCCATTAGCGACCGCCATTGGCGGTCGCTAAAGGCCTCTAGCGGCCGCTTAGCGACCGCCATTGGCGGTCGCTGTTGCCTCGTCGCTAGTGGCTTTTAGCGACCGCCAATGGCGGTCGCTGTAGAAGGCCGGCAGATCAGCCTTCAGCGACCGCCTATGGCGGTCGCTAGTATAAAAAAACAATTTTTAAATTTTTTTTTTATTGAATTGAATATATAAATAAATAAATATATATATATATATAATATATTTAAAATGTTTTAATATATATATAATATATATATAATATCAAATCATTGTGCTATAATAATTTAAAAACTTCGATTCAAGAAATAATCTCATTTCAGGTCTTTCGGAGCACGTTTGCTCCGAATGCGACCGCCGCACGCCGTTTTGGTGTTTTATGGCGCCAGAAACGCGTTTTCGGCCGCCGCGGTCAAACGGCACCTCCGAATGAGGTGCTGTCTGGCCGAACATTTCACAATTCACGCCCCGGATGTTGTCGTACGGTTTCGTGGCATTCGGAGGTCGTTCGGGTGGTTTTAACCCCCCAACGCGCCATTTCAGCGCGCGCCGCGCTGCTGAAAACGACACAATCGGACGTGCCGCGCGCACCGCACGTCCGATGGATGTGCGACCTCCTCCTGCATCTCAGGAATAATATTTCTATCGTTCTCGTGCGGTTTCAGGTCGTTCGGAGCACGTTTGCTCCGAATGGGACCGCCGCACGCCGTTTTGGTGTTTTATGGCGCTGGAAACACGTTTCCGGCCGCCGCGGTCAAACGGGACCTCCGAATGAGGTTCCGTCTGGCTGAACATTTCACAATTCACGCCCCGGATGTTTTCGTACGGTTTCGTGGCATTCGGAGGTCGTTCGGGTGGTTTTGACCCCCCAACGCGTCATTTCAGCGCGCGCTGCGCTGCTGAAAAGGACACAATCGGACGTGTCGTGCGCACCGCACGTCCGATGGACGTGCGGCCTCCTCCTGCATCTCAGGAATAATATTTCTATCGTTCCCGTGCGGTTTCAGGTCGTTCGGAGCACGTTTGCTCCGAATTGGACCATCGCACACCGTTTTGGTGTTTAATGGCGCCGGAAACGCGTTTCCGGCCGCCGCGGTCACACGGCACCTCTGAATGAGGTTCCGTCTAGCCGACCATTTCACAATTCACGCCCCGGATGTTGTCGTACGGTTTCGTTGCATTCGGAGGTCGTTCGGGTGGTTTTGACCCCCCAACGCGCCATTTCAGCGCGCGTCGCGCTGCTGAAAAGGACACAATCGGACGTGCCGCGCGCACCGCACGTCCGATGGACGTGCGGCCTCCTCCTGCACTCAGGAATAATATTTCTATCATTCCCGTGCGGTTTCAGGTCGTTCGGAGCATGTTTGCTCCGAATTGGACCGCCACACGCCGTTTTGGTGTTTTATGGCACCGGAAACGCGTTTCCGGCCGCCGCGGTCACACGGCACCTCCGATTGAGGTGCCGTCTGGCTGACCATTTCACAATTCACGCCCCGGATGTTGTCGTACGGTTTTGTGGCATTCGGAGGTCATTCGGGTGGTTTTGACCCCCCAACGCGCCATTTCAGCGCGCGCCGCGCTGCTGAAAAGGACACAATCGGACGTGCCGCGCGCACCGCACGTCCGATGGACGTGCGGCCTCCTCCTGCATCTCAGGAATAATATTTCTATCGTTCTCGTACAGTTTCAGGGCATTCGGAGCATGTTTGCTCCGAATGGGACCGCCGCACGCCGTTTTGGTGTTTAATGGCGCCGGAAACGCGTTTCCGGCCACCGCGGTCAAACGGAACCTCCAAATGAGGTGCCATCTGGCCAACCATTTCACAATTCACGCCCATGATGTTGTTGTACGGTTTCGTGGCATTTGGAGGTCGTTCGGGTGGTTTTGACCCCCCAACGTGCCATTTCAGCGCGCGTCGCGCTGCTGAAAAGGACACAATCGGACGTGCCGCGCGCACCGCACGTCCGATGGACGTGCGGCCTCCTCCTGCATCTCAGGAATAATATTTCTATCTTTCCCGTGCGGTTTCAGGTCTTTCGGAGCACGTTTTCTCCGAATGGGACCGACGCACGCCATTTTGGTGTTTTATGGCGCCGAAAACGCGTTTTCGGCCGCCGCGGTCAAACGGCACCTCCGAATGAGGTGTCGTCTGGCCGGCCATTTTACAATTCACTCCCCGGATATTGTCGTACGGTTTCATGGCATTCGGACGTCGTTCGTGTGGTTTTGACCCCCCAACGCGTCATTTCAGCACGCGCCGCGCTGCTGAAAAGTACACAATCGGACGTGCCGCGCGCACCGCAAGTCCGATGGATGTGCGGCCTCCTCCTGAATCTTAGGAATAATATTTCTATCGTTCCCGTGCGGTTTCAGGTCGTTCGGAGCACGTTTGCTCCGAATGGGACCGCCGCACGCCGTTTTGGTGTTTTATGGCGCCGGAAACGCGTTTCCGGCCGCCGCGGTCAAACGGCACCTCTGAATGAGGTTCCGTCTAGCCGACCACTTCAAAATTCACGCCCCGGATGTTGTCGTACAGTTTCGTGGTATTCATAGGTCGTTCGGGTGGTTTTGACCCCCCAACGCACCATTTCAGCGCGCGCCGCGCTGCTGAAAAGGACACAATCGGACGTGCCATGGGCACCGCACGTCTGATGGACGTGCGGCCTCCTCCTGCATCTCAGGAATAATATTTCTATCGTTCTCGTGCGGTTTCAGGTCGTTTGGAGCACGTTTGCTTTGAATTGGACCGCCGCACGCCGTTTTGGTGTTTAATGGCCCCAGAAACGCGTTTCTGGCTGCCGCGGTCACACGGAACCTCCAAATGAGGTTCCGTCTGGCCGACCATTTCACAATTCACGCCCCGGATGTTGTCGTACGGTTTCGTGGCATTCGGAGGTCGTTCGGGTGGTTTTGTCCCCCCCAACAAGCCATTTAAGCGCGAGCCGCGCTGCTGAAAAGGACACAATCGGACGTGCCGCGCGCACCGCACGTCCGATGGACGTGCGGCCTCCTCCTGCATCTCAGGAATAATATTTCTATCGTTCCCGTGCGGTTTCAGGTCGTTCGGAGCACGTTTGCTCCGAATTGGACCATCGCACACCGTTTTGGTGTTTAATGGCGCCGGAAACGCGTTTCCGGCCGCCGCGGTCACACGGCACCTCTGAATGAGGTTCCGTCTAGCCGACCATTTCACAATTCACGCCCCGGATGTTGTCGTACGGTTTCGTTGCATTCGGAGGTCGTTCGGGTGGTTTTGACCCCCCAACGCGCCATTTCAGCGCGCGTCGCGCTGCTGAAAAGGACACAATCGGACGTGCCGCGCGCACCGCACGTCCGATGGACGTGCGGCCTCCTCCTGCACTCAGGAATAATATTTCTATCATTCCCGTGCGGTTTCAGGTCGTTCGGAGCATGTTTGCTCCGAATTGGACCGCCACACGCCGTTTTGGTGTTTTATGGCACCGGAAACGCGTTTCCGGCCGCCGCGGTCACACGGCACCTCCGATTGAGGTGCCGTCTGGCCGACCATTTCACAATTCACGCCCCGGATGTTGTCGTACGGTTTTGTGGCATTCGGAGGTCATTCGGGTGGTTTTGACCCCCCAACGCGCCATTTCAGCGCGCGCCGCGCTGCTGAAAAGGACACAATCGGACGTGCCGCGCGCACCGCACGTCCGATGGACGTGCGGCCTCCTCCTGCATCTCAGGAATAATATTTCTATCGTTCTCGTACAGTTTCAGGCCATTTGGAGCATGTTTGCTCCGAATGGGACCGCCGCACGCCGTTTTGGTGTTTAATGGCGCCGGAAACGCGTTTCCGGCCACCGCGGTCAAACGGAACCTCCAAATGAGGTGCCATCTGGCCAACCATTTCACAATTCACGCCCATGATGTTGTTGTACGGTTTCGTGGCATTTGGAGGTCGTTCGGGTGGTTTTGACCCCCCAACGTGCCATTTCAGCGCGCGTCGCGCTGCTGAAAAGGACACAATCGGACGTGCCGCGCGCACCGCACGTCCGATGGACGTGCGGCCTCCTCCTGCATCTCAGGAATAATATTTCTATCTTTCCCGTGCGGTTTCAGGTCTTTCGGAGCACGTTTTCTCCGAATGGGACCGACGCACGCCATTTTGGTGTTTTATGGCGCCGAAAACGCGTTTTCGGCCGCCGCGGTCAAACGGCACCTCCGAATGAGGTGTCGTCTGGCCGGACATTTTACAATTCACTCCCCGGATATTGTCGTACGGTTTCATGGCATTCGGAGGTCGTTCGTGTGGTTTTGACCCCCCAACGCGTCATTTCAGCACGCGCCGCGCTGCTGAAAAGTACACAATCGGACGTGCCGCGCGCACCGCAAGTCCGATGGATGTGCGGCCTCCTCCTGAATCTTAGGAATAATATTTCTATCGTTCCCGTGCGGTTTCAGGTCGTTCGGAGCACGTTTGCTCCGAATGGGACCGCCGCACGCCGTTTTGGTGTTTTATGGCGCCGGAAACGCGTTTCCAGCCGCCGCGGTCAAACGGCACCTCCGAATGAGGTTCCGTCTAGCCGACCACTTCAAAATTCACGCCCCGGATGTTGTCGTACAGTTTCGTGGTATTCATAGGTCGTTCGGGTGGTTTTGACCCCCCAACGCACCATTTCAGCGCGCGCCGCGCTGCTGAAAAGGACACAATCGGACGTGCCATGCGCACCGCACGTCTGATGGACGTGCGGCCTCCTTCTGCATCTCAGGAATAATATTTCTATCGTTCTCGTGCGGTTTCAGGTCGTTTGGAGCACGTTTGCTTTGAATTGGACCGCCGCACGCCGTTTTGGTGTTTAATGGCGCCAGAAACGCGTTTCTGGCCGCCGCGGTCACACGGAACCTCCGAATGAGGTTCCGTCTGGCCGACCATTTCAAAATTCACGCCCCGGATGTTGTCGTACGGTTTCGTGGCATTCGGAGGTCGTTCGGGTGGTTTTGACCCCCCCAACAAGCCATTTAAGCGCGAGCCGCGCTGCTGAAAAGGACACAATCGGACGTGCCGCGCGCACCGCACGTCCGATGGACGTGCGGCCTCCTCCTGCATCTCAGGAATAATATTTCTATCGTTCCCGTGTGGTTTCAGGTCGTTTGGAGCACGTTTTCTCCGAATTGGACCACCGCACGCCATTTTGGTGTTTTATGGCGCCGGAAACGCGTTTTCGGCCGCCGCGGTCACAGGGCACCTCCGATTGAGGTGCCGTCTGGCCGAACATTTCACAATTCACGCCCCGGATGTTGTCGTACGGTTTCGTGGCATTCGAAGGTCGTTCGGGTGGTTTTGACCCCCCAACGCGTCATTTCAGCGCGCGCCGCGCTGCTGAAAAGGACACAAGCGGACGTGCCGCGCGCACCGCACGTCCGATGGACGTGCGGCCTCCTCCTGCATCTCAGGAATAATATTTCAATCGTTCCCATGCGCTTTCAGGTCGTTCGGAGCACGTTTTCTCCGAATGGGACCGCCGCACGCCATTTTGGTGTTTTATTTGGCCGGAAACGCGTTTTCGGCCGCCTCGGTCAAACGGCACCTCCAAATGAGGTGTCGTCTGGCCGGCCATTTCACAATTCACGCCCTGGATGTTGTCGTACGGTTTCGTGGCATTCGGAGGTCATTCGGGTGGTTTTGACCCCCCAACGCGCCATTTCAGCGCGCATCGCGCTGCTGAAAAGGACACAATCGGACGTGCCGCGCGCACCGCACGTCCGATGGATGTGCGGCCTCCTCCTGCATCTCAGGAATAATATTTTTATCATTCCCGTGCGGTTTCAGGTCGTTCGGAGCACGTTTGCTCCGAATGGGACCGCCGCACGCCGTTTTGGTGTTTTATGGCGCCGGAAACGCGTTTCCGGCCGCCGCGGTCAAACGGCACCTCCGAATGAGGTGCCGTCTGGCCGACCATTTCACAATTCACGCCCCGGATGTTGTCGTACGGTTTCGTTGTATTCGGAGGTCGTTCGGGTAGTTTTGACCCCCCAACGCACCATTTCAGCGCGCGCCGCGCTGCTGAAAAGGACACAATCGGACGTGTCGTGCGCACCGCACGTCCGATGGATGTGCGGCCTCCTCCTGCATCTCAGGAATAATATTTCTATCGTTCCCGTGCGGTTTCAGGTCGTTTGGAGCACGTTTGCTCCGAATTGGACCGCCGCACGCCGTTTTGGTGTTTAATGGCGCCGGAAACGCGTTTACGGATATCGCGGTCACACGGAACCTCCGAATGAGGTTCCGTCTGGCCGAACATTTCACAATTCACGCCCCGGATGTTGTCGTACGGTTTCTTGGCATTCGGAGGTCGTTCGGGTGGTTTTGACCCCCCAACAAGCCATTTCAGCGCGAGCCGCGTTGCTTAAAAGGACACAATCAGACGTACCGCGCGCACCGCACGTCCGATGGACGTGCGGCCTCCTCTTGCATCTCAGGAATAATATTTCTATCGTTCTCGTGCGGTTTCAGGTCGTTCGGAGCACGTTTGATCCGAATTGGACCGCCGCACGCTGTTTTGGTGTTTAATGGCGCCAGAAACGCGTTTCCGGCCGCCGCGGTCACACAGAACCACCGAATGAGGTTCCGTCTAGCCGACCATTTCACAATTCACGCCCCGGATGTTGTCGTACGGTTTCGTGGCATTCAGAGGTCGTTCGGGTGGTTTTGACCCCCCAACAAGCCATTTCAGAGCGAGCCGCGCTGCTGAAAAGGACACAATCGGACGTGCCGCACGCACCGCATGTCCGATGGACGTGCGGCCTCCTCCTGCATCTCAGGAATAATATTTCTATCGTTTCCGTGTGGTTTCAGGTCGTTTGGAGCACGTTTGCTCCGAATTGGACCGCCGCACGCCATTTTGGTGTTTTATGGCGTCGGAAACGCGTTTTCGGCCGCCGCGGTCACACGACACCTCCGATTGAGGTGCCGTCTGGCCGAACATTTCAAAATTCACGCCCTGGATGTTTTCGTACGGTTTCGTGGCATTCGGAGGTCGTTCGGGTGGTTTTGACCCCCCAACGCGCCATTTCAGCGCGCGCCGCGCTGCTGAAAAGGACACAATCGGACGTGTCGCACGCACCGCACGTCTGATGGACGTGCGGCCTCCTCCTGCATCTCAGGAATAATATTTCTATCGTTCCCATGCGCTTTCAGGTCGTTCGGAGCACGTTTGCTCCGAATGGGACCGCCGCACGCCATTTTGGTGTTTTATGGCGCCGGAAACGCGTTTTCGGCCGCCTCGTTCAAACGGCACCTCCGAATGAGGTGTCGTCTGGCCGGCCATTTCACAATTCACGCCCCGGATGTTGTCGTACGGTTTCGTGGCATTCGGAGGTCGTTCGGGTGGTTTTGACCCCCCAACGCCCCATTTCAGCGCGTGCCGCGCTGCTGAAAAGGACACAATCGGAAGTGCCACGCGCACCGCACGTCCGATGGACGTGCGGCCTCCTCCTGCATCTCAGGAATAATATTTCTATCGTTCCCGTGCGGTTTCAGGTCGTTCGGAGCACGTTTGCTCCGAATGGGACCGCCGCACGCCGTTTTGGTGTTTTATGGCGCCGGAAACGCGTTTCAAGCCGCCGAGGTCAAACGGCACCTCCGAATGAGGTTCCGTTTGGCCGACCATTTCACAATTCACGCCTCGGATGTTGTCGTACGGTTTCGTGGTATTCGGAGGTCGTTCGGGTGGTTTTGACCCCCCAACGCACCATTTCAGCGCGCGCCGCGCTGCTGAAAGGACACAATCGGACGTGCCGCACGCACCGCACGTCCGATTGACGTGCGGCCTCCTCCTGCATCTCAGGAATAATATTTCTATCGTTCCCGTGCGGTTTCAGGTCGTTCGGAGCACGTTTGCTCTGAATTGGACCGCCGCACGCCGTTTTGGTGTTTAATGGCGCCGGAAACGCGTTTTCGGCCGCCGCGGTCACAAGGAACCTCCGAATGAGGTTCCGTCTAGCCGACCATTTCAAAATTCACGCCCCGGATGTTTTCGTACGGTTTCGTGGCATTCGGAGGTCGTTCGGGTGGTTTTGACCCCCCAACAAGCCATTTCAGCGCGAGCCGCGCTGCTGAAAAGGACACAATCGGACGTGCCGCGCGCACCGCACGTCCGATGGACGTGCGGCCTCCTCCTGCATCTCAGGAATAATATTTCTATCGTTATCGTGCGGTTTCAGGTCGTTCGGAGCACGTTTGCTCCGAATGGGACCGCCGCACTCCGTTTTGGTGTTTTATGGCGCCGGAAACGCTTTTCCGGCCGCCGCGGTCAAACGGCACCTTCGAATGAGGTGCCGTCTGGCCGACCTTTTCACAATTCACGCCCCGGATATTGTCGTATGGTTTCGTGGCATTCGGAGGTCGTTAGGGTGGTTTTGACCCCCAACGCGCCATTTCAGCGCGCGCCGCGCTGCTGAAAAGGACACAATCGGACGTGCCGCGCGCACCGCACGTCCGATGGACGTGCGGCCTCCTCCTGCATCTCAGGAATAATATTTCTATCATTCCCGTGCGGTTTCAGGTTGTTCGGAGCATGTTTTCTCCGAATGGGACCGCCGCACGCCGTTTTGGTGTTTTATGGCGCCGGAAACGCGTTTCCGGCCGCCGCGGTCAAACGACACCTCCGAATGAGGTGCCGACTGGCCGACCATTTCACAATTCACGCCCCAGATGTTGTACGGGGGTGCGGGGGGTTGTACGGGGGTGCGGGGGGGGGGGGGGGCTCTACGGGAGTGCGGGGGGCTGTACGGGGGTGCGGGGGGCTGTACGGGGTTGGCAGGGGGCAGTACGGGGGTGCGGGGGGCAGTACGGGGGTGCGGGGGGTTGTACGAGGGTGCGGGGGGGCTGTACGGGGGTACGGGGGGGAAGTACGGGGGTGCGGGGGGGGGGGGGGTGTTGTACGTGGGTGCGGGGGGGGGGGGGGGGGCAGTACGGGGGTGCGGGGGGTTGTACGGGGGTGCAGGGGGGGCTGTACGGGGGTGCGGGGGGGGGGGGGCAGTACGGTGGTGCGGGGGGGGGGGGGGGGCTGTACGGGGGTGCGGGGGGACTGTACGGGGGGGGGGGGCTGTACGGGGGTGCGGGGGGGGGGGGGGGCAGTAAGGGGGTGCGAGGGGGGGGGGGGCTGTACGGGGGTGCGGGGGGCTGTACGGGGGTGCGGGGGGCTGTACGGGGGTGCGGGGGGGGGGGGGGGGTGCAGTACGGGGGTGCGGGGGGCTGTACGGGGGTGCCGGGGGGCTGTACGGGGGTGCGGGGGGGGGGGGGGGGGGGGGCTGTACGGGGGTGCGGGGGGCTGTACGAGGGTGCGGGGGGCTGTACGGGGGTGCGGGGGGGGGGGGGGGGGGCTGTTGGAATTAGTTCGACTTTTTCAAATGTAGAATCATTCAAGATTATCTGATCAAAAACTCAATATGTGTATAAAATATTTAAAAGACCACCATGGATGGTAATAATGCATTACTTAAATGAATAAATACAGTACATCAATGTCAACCCTACCAGTAAAAACAAAAAACATATCTCGTGAATATATGGTGCGTCACGCGTTGTCATCACTGCTACCTCCTTCTGGTGGGCCAGGTGCCTACAACAAATAAACATTATAAATATTTTAATAACAAAAATAATTTAAATTAAATAAATAAATACAGTATATACATGTGTCGTATGATCCCCTGTACCATCAGCTCGACGCACATATTCCCGCAGTGCTCTAACCTCAGCTGTCAATTGCGCATTTGTCTCCTCGGAAGCGCGCAGCCGTGCCTCAAAATCTGACATCTGCTGTGTCATATGAGCAACAGCAGGACCGACAACCGCAGCGCGTGACACTACAGAACGAGGAATCCCTGCTCCATAGGTCAAACTATAGCCATGCCCGTCCCGACCAATAATGCGATGAAAGATCTCATCCCGTCGCATGGGAAGCTGTCGCTGGTCCTCTGGCAGATGCTCAAACTCAGCTTCAAATTGAGCCTGTGAAATATTTAAATATATATAAATATATATATGTTAATATATAGATTTATGTAATTATTGGTTAGTACAGACACTTACTATCAATGCTGTAACCTCTGGATCATTGCGATCACGAGTCCTTATCCACACCGACATTTTATCAGTTGTTGCACCTTGCCCTCGCAACTGTATATTAAAAGAATATAAACACAAAACCATATTAATTAATAAATAAAAAAATGAATAATATATACCTCATGTCGGATCTGAGACACGTGACGAGTCCCGAGCCTGTGATCTGGTCCCTGCAACGCTTGATTCTCCGAATGGCGTGTTGACACCTCCTACATTCAATTCATTCAAATTTCAAACAAATCACGTATTCTTGAAAATATATATACAGAAAAATATTTAATATTCATACCGCAACACCCTTAGTAGACCAATATGCAACCAAGTCACGCCACTGAGCCGGGAGGACACCTCTCAGGACTTTTTCCAAAATGTCAAGGGCACCCACATTTGGTACCCAGTGGTCCCTCTTCACTTTGCCTTTATAATCTTTCCACATCTTACGGCATTTGCTCATACACACGGGTCGAAACTCTTCAGGGAATACTTTCAAATTTTTCTATAAAGAAAATAATCAAACATATTAGTATTCTTTATAAATAGAAAATAAAGTAAAATTATTTTCTTACCTAAACCTCCCTCTATAGACGATCTAATGTGTCCCGAGGGATAGAAGCCCCATCACGCGTGGTCAATGGAAATCGATGTGGGTCACGTATGATATGACCCAGCTGACGAATAAATGTCGGGGCATTCGGTCCCACGGGATGAAATACCTCATCAAATGAAACATCTATCGTCGTGTCGGAATTCCATGATAATATGCCACGACCAGGGCCTCTCCTACGAGAGGAAGAAGCAACCGAGTCTGATCCTGTTGAAAACAATTTTATATATAAATTGGCAAATGTTATATATATATATATATATCAATTACATAAAAAATATAGACAATGACATTCAAACATACCTCGACCCTGAGATGTAGATGCCTCAGATGGATGATGTGGATCTTCTGCCTCTTCCCCTGACATGTCTACAGTCATAGAAAATATCAGTAATGAGTCCAAAGTGTTTAAAAGATAAATTGGATTGTTCTTAATAAATCAAACTTGTACAACTGTTAATCAAACAAAAAATGGATTGAATAATTAGTTGTGAATGAATTTTAAAAAATCAGAAAGTTAATCAACCTAAATATTTATGACTGAATTAACTTACAAAAGTGAGGATTAAAACTTATAAGGATTTATAAAATGATTAGATAATTTATGATATCCTAGGACATTCTACTGAATAGCGGGAAAACAATTATACCTTTCATTAAGCATGCAAATCAACCGTTTCTCCTTCAACAGCCGCTCTAACCCAATAAATATCTTCTTCATGTTGAACTACGGTATGTTGATCAAGTTGTTGGTAAACAAACAGAACAGTCTCAGGTTCATCTTCTTCAAATAAAAACACTCCCCGCCGAGACATTTTGACAACAACATGCCAACATGGATCCGAAGGCAAAGTAACGAAGAATACTTGTTCCGCTTGTGATGTCAAAATGAAAGGTTCATTCTCAACTAGTTAATTATTTCTTTATAACATATAGTTAAAATTCACCAATGAAAAATGATATTGATCGACTTTACATCCACGCACTGGATCAACCCAATTACACTTTAACAATATGTACTTCAAACCATGTGTGTATACAACTTCAATGATGTCTATCAATTGACCATAGTAATAACCAGAATCGAAAAAGGGACAACTGATGCCACTGTTTTGTGTTGCTCGTTTTTCGTCAACATCTTTAATGCGAAATCGAAAACCATTAGCATCAATAGCTTTATAACGACGAGCCGTTATAGATGGACCCTCAGCCAGTTGGATAAATACTTCAGGTAGCGTGGGGTCCCCTAACTCCCTCAGCTTACGAACCTACATAATTTATAAAAATCAATACTGATATATGCAGAAAGAATTAGTTTAATACTTCACTCATAATGAAAATAAATTTATACATACATAATCCTTGAACCAATCCCGAAATGCCGCATAATGAGATTGTTGAATTTGCAACTCAGTCGAACGATGCATCTCTTCTTTTATCTCATTAATGTGTTTCCTGCAAATGATTACGCAATGTTTAAAAGATCAACTTATGCAAACAAAACATGTAAAAGTTATACAAGCACATTGATAAGATACTTACTGCATTAATGGTGCAACTGATGGAGTATTGAACAAGATATATCGATGTGCTTGTATCCACTCGATGTTGTCCATATCAAATGTGGTTCCTTCTCCAATTGGACCATCATGAATCCGAGAGGTCTTATCTAATTTTGTTTCAACATCCGTAAGATATTCTTCACAAAAGGTAGTACACTCATCCATCAAATAACCATTGGCTATTGATGCCTTTGGACGAGCTCTGTTGCGTACAAATATTTTCAATGTACTCAAATACCGTTCAATAGGATACATCCACCTGAATTGCACTGGACCAGCAGCCATTACTTCATCAGTTAGGTGCACTGTCAAGTGGACCATAACATCGAAAAATGAGGGGGGGAAAAGTTTCTCAATGTGACAAAGCGTAAGTACAATTCGGTCCTGCAAACTTTTTAAATCACTCATTCGTTGATTTCTTAAACAAAGCTGTCTAAAAAAATTACTCATCTCAATCAAGGGCTGAACAACATTGGGGGATAAACAATCAAAAATTGCGATTGGAATCAACTACTGAAGTAATATGTGATTCTCATGACTTTTCAACCCTTGCAATGTCTTGCTCGTCAGATTAACACACTTTGAAATATTAGAAGAGTAACCATCAGGCACCTTGACCATCTTCAAAATGGAAAGAAATGTCTCTTTCTCCTCTGTAGTCATCGAATACTGTGCAGCAGGCATATATGCCTTGTTTCCCTCAGCTAACTGTAAATGCAACTGTTTCCTTAAACCCATTTCTTCCAAATCACGGCGTGCATTAACATGGTCCTTTGACTTTCCACTGACACCTAAAATGGTCCACAATATGTTATCACAAACATTTTTTTCAATGTGCATGACATCCAAATTATGCCTCAACATGTTAGTTTTCCAATACGGAAGACTATAAAAAATACTTTTCTTTTTCCAATTGTGACTGCGCTGCCTACCCGCAGCACGAATATTACGTACTGGAGGGGCCACCAAATCCTGAATTTCATATACCGTGCGGATATTTTCTTCCTCAATCTGCGATAACATTTCGACTCCTGTCATGATCTTTGGTGCTGGGATGAACTCTCTAGAACCATCAAATGCCACTCTGTCCTTTCTGAACCTGTGCTGGGGAGGGAGAAAATGCCTGTGACCCATGTATGCCCATTTTTTGGAATGTTTAAGCCATACAGATTTTTTACTTTTATTGCAACAAGGGAAAGAAAATTCCCCTTTCGTACTCCAGCCTGATAAATTTGCATAAGCTGGGAAGTCATTGATTGTACACAATAAAGCAGCATGCATTTTGAACATTTCATTCGTTTCGCATTCATAAGTCATCACACCATCGCCCCAAAATTCATTCAACTCATCAATCAATGGGTGAAGGTAAACATCAATCTTATCCCCCAGACTTTTAGGTCCATCAATAAGAGTGGAAAGTAATATAAATTGTTGCTTCATACAAAGCCACAAAGGAAGATTATATGGAACCAACACCACGGGCCATGTGCTATGAGTTGCACCAACCATAGACTTGAATGGATTGAAACCATCTGCTGCCAATCCCAATCGGACATTACGAACATCTTTAGCAAAGTCAGGATGTCTCTTATCAAAATCCTTCCATGCATGAGAGTCTGGCGGGTGGGTTAACATGTCACTTTCATGAACTCTTTCTGCATGCCATCTCATTAAATTAGAAACTTTAGATGACATAAAAAATCTTTTCAACCTCGGTTTAAGGGGAAAGTAACTCATTTGCTTTACGGCAATCGGTTTCCCCTGTATCGCAATCTGACTTTGATGAGTCTTATTTCCCCTGTTCTCTTTCCACCTGGAAGCGCCACAAACCGTACAAATATCCAAATGAGCAGTTTCATTTCTAAACAACATACAGTTGTTTGCATATGCATCTATAGTCTCATATCTAAAACCTAAGTTCTCTGTCAACTTACGAGCATAGTAATACGACTCAGGAATCTTAGCGTCGACAGGAAGAACTTTTTTCAATAAAACCAAAAGCATGTCGAATGATGTGTCTGACCAATTATTCAAAGTCTTCAAATGCAACAACTCCACGATAAACGACAGTTTATTGTAAGACGTACATCCAGGATATAATTCTGTTTTCGCATCATCAAGTACTTCATAAAACCTCCTCAAATCACGATCTGCACCAGAGCGAAGATTTATCTCACCGGTCTCAAGATTCTGGATGTCAATGCCTTCAGGATCAAACCCACGTACCATTTCAGTAAGCATTTCATGCATTGGATCAGTCATCCTTGCATCAACATCCATCTGAGCTGCATCTGTATTTTGACAACGAACATATTCTTCTCCATGACGAGTCCAACTCTTATAATTTTTCAGAAATCCATTAAAGAAAAGGTGTTCCCTCACAGTATCTCGTGTGAATTGATATCTGTTAGCACATTTTCTACATGGACAACTAATATAGTCACTTTCAAATCCTCTCGTGAAGTCAATAAACTGCATAATTCCATTGAAATATTCTCTAGACGTTCGATTTGGAAGATTAATCCAACTCTTATCCATAATAATATCTGTATAACAAACATTTACACAATACTTATTACATTTACATTTTTCAAATCAACTATATTCAAAATAAATATTAACCATTTGTTTATGAACAATTGATAAAAAAATAATGTAACTGAAATCTCATGTTACCTGATTGAGCTACAAACCTGAAAGAGAGGGGAGCCGAAGGCAGTGCTGCGAGGGAGAGGAGGCAGCGAAGGGGAGCCGGAGCCAAAGGCGGTGCGGCAAGGGAGGGGACGGGCGGCGGCGGCGGCGGAGAGATGGAGGAGAGGAGGCGGTGAGGGGACGGGGGACGGGCAGCGAGGGGGGGGGGGGGTGTCCGAGGTGCGGGGAGGGGTGTCCGGGGTGTCGGGGGCCTGTCAGGGGTGCGGGCAGGGGTGTTCGGGGTGCGGGGGTGTCCGGGGTGGGGGGGGGGCTGTATGGGGTGCAGGGGGGCTATCGGGGGTGCGGGGTGGGGTGTCCGGGGTGCGGGGGGCCTGTTCGGGGTGCGGGGGGGTTGTCCGGGTTTGGAGGGGGGGTGTCCGAGTGCGGGGGGGGGGGGGGGGGGGCTGTCCGGGGTGCGGGGGGGTTGTCCGGGTTCGGAGGGGGGTGTCCTAGTGCAGGGGGGGCTGTCCGGGGTGCGGGGAGGCGTCCGGGGTGTGGGGGGCGGTCCGGAGTGCGCGGGGGGGGGGGGGGGGGGGGGCTGTCCGGCGTGCGGGGAGGCGTCTGGGGTGCGGGGGGCGGTCCGGAGTGCACGGGGGGGGGGGGGTGTCCGGGGTGCTGGGAGGCGTCCGGGGTGCGGGGGGTGGTCCGGAGTGCGCGACGGGGGCTGTCCGGGGTGCGGGTGCCGTCCGGGGTGGGGGGGGGGGAGGGCCGAGAGGCCGGAGGGCGACGACCGGAGGCCCGAGGGCGGAGGGCGACTGCCGGAGGGCGGGCGGCGGGGGAGGGTGGGCGGCGGGGGAGGGGAGGGCGGCGAGGGAGGGCGGCGAGGGAGGGAGGTGGTTAGGGCGGCGATCGGGGGGATCGGGGTCGAGGGAGCGCGGGGGGGGGGGGGGGGGGCAGAAGCCCCCCGTTTTTTTTATGTAGGTTAGCGACCGCCATTGGCGGTCGCTATTGGTTAGCTATAGCGACTGCCAATGGCGGTCGCCCGAGTCTGGGGGGCTTCAATGCCCCCTTTTCTAGTAGTGTTGATTAAATAAAAATTACACCATGTTGAAAATATATTCATTGAAAATAACAGTTTTATCATTTCCAGGGTAATTAAACATAATCATAGTGATCATATTTTTGTGCATAAAATTGTAATTGAATTTTTCAAATAATTTTAACCAATAAATTATAAATATAAAATATATTTTTAACTTTAAAATTATTTTGGGTGATAAATATTAATATTCATATTTGGGAATGTAATGTGTAAAAACGATTTTTTAATAGTGTATTTTCAGAATAAATTTACCTTTTTTATTATACATTTTACTATAGTTTTCAAGTCAATGTTACCTCTTATTTGTACATTAAAATTTTATGGATGTAATATAATTTTCAAATTTAATGATTTTTTTAAACAATCAGTCTTTTTAATTTTCTGTGTGTTTCATATGTGACAAGCTACACACCATGATTAATGGAAAATAATTTTCTAAAATCATGAGTCTTTACCATAAGAGTAAAATATGGATCAATTTTATCTTAAATAATATATAAATATATATTTTAATATTTTTATTTTACACTTTTTTATTATATTAAAAAATGATATTTAATAAAAAAAATTTATAAAAAGGTCAATCCATCCCCCATATTGTTCATTAAACCATATTTTCTTCTGGGATTAACAAACAATACCAAATATTTAACATTTAATTTATTATTATATATATGTTAATATATATCTTATTATGAATTTTTATCCTAGTTTTAACCATCCATGTATATGATCTATTTGATATGGTATGAACTGTTTAATTCACCATTTTCCTCCTCAAATACCACTATTTTTTATGGTAGTGATAATGGGTACTTGAAATTTTTGATATAAGAATATCTTAAGAAGATAAGTATCCTAGAAAACCCTGTTAAAATATTTCAAACTTCGTAAGGATGATCTTGAAACTCTAACTGGTGTTAAATACTTAAGAAATGTTATTAATTATAAAATCAATAATATACTCTATTATTCTATGAACATAAATTTATATGGTTAAATTTCAGAATGTTAAACTACCCGTGATTTTTCAAATATATTTCAATCAACAAATTATAGTTCCGAAAAACTGATTAGAACTAATTATTGTATTTTAAGGATAGAATATAAATTTTTTAAATGGGTGAAAATGTGATTTTAAATCTAATGTTTCATAATTTTAATAGAAATTTAAATTTCATGAATGAATTAATTTAATCATTAGATAATATTATGTTAATTAAAATTATTTAATTCATATACATAAAACTGATATGAAAAAAAGTCCACGATTAATATCTATATGGATATTGAAAAATATAATCCTCTTGGAATTTTCAGATATTTATTATAATATGATTTTCAAATAAAAATATTGATGAAGATAAATATATTAAAAGAAAGAAAATTATTTGAAATGTAAAATTGATGTTTCTTATTACTCATATGATTATGACATATAAATAAATGACAATGATGACGCTACACATGTCATAAAGGGAGTTTATAAGGGAATAAGGGGTTTTCATAAATTAAAAATATATAACGAAAGAGATGATCATTGAAAAGATCAAATATTTAATAAAATTATGATTATGTTTTTATGTAATATTTTATGATTTTATAATGAAAAAATAACATTAAACCTAAATTATATATTTTGAAATTAAAAATAAGATTATGGAAAAAAGTAGTGATCCCTTATTATTGGATGAATATGTTCTAAAGACCCATATTCTAGTGAAAAATTTGGATCTGATAATGAATTAGTAAAATAAAGTTTTCCTTAAAAGAAGTTAAGTGATTTTGAGTCAAAACATTACATTATACACATTTTATCCATGGTTTTTAAAATCCCCCCAAACTCATAAAAATATTTTTTACTAAATTTATATTTACCAATTTTTCTAAAAGGTTTTTATAGAAAAGAACAAATAAAAATAAATTTAGGAATACTTATTAACTAAACGAATATAAAATTTCATACATTTCTAATCCATTAGTCTAGTGGATATCTTGTCCGTTAGACTGATAGAAGTATGGTCCACTGGATATACAAAGGTTTAGACTATTGGTGGGATGATATATAATCATTCATTGTGAATATATTAAATTCATTTTTATGATGATATCTTTTTTATCATTGATTCTCCCAAAAGGAATCATAAATTCTCCTAGGTTATAGAAAATTAGAAATATTGTCCCAAATCTCACTAACTATAAATTCATAGCAAAGTGTCTGTATGTATTTGATACCATAGAGGGAAAGAAACACAATGATGAAAACATTGACCTGATGTTTAGGTCACTCTAATTTATGTTTGGTTTAATTAAACTAATGATGATAATTAAATTAAAGATTTAAAATATAAATGTATAATAGAGGAGAATCAGTTTCCATGGGTGGTATTGTTAAAAAGAAATTTTGTCTACACTTACAAAATAATAATAACCATTGGATGTGAAGTCAATAATATTTAATCAATAAGATAGATATTCCAAACCTATAAATCTACCGTACAATATCATATCATCATGGACATATGAATTGAAAAAACTATAGTTAACTAAGGTCATATTGCAATTGTTGAATAATAATCACATTAAATGTCCATGATTTTATTATATTAATTATTTTTTGTTATGATATCTATTAATAAAAATATTTCCATTATTTAAAATAGATATGATAATAGGGAGTCAAAACACAATACCAATTGAAAAATATCATCACAAAAGTGAGTAATGAAATAATACAATTTACTATGCAACTATTTCAACTAGTTCAACTCTCCCCTGGGGATTTATCCAATCATTATTGTGAAATATTTAATGAAGAATAAACCATATAAAATAAGGTTGTAATCAGAAGATAAATGATGAGAAATAAATGAAAACATATAAAATGGAATGAAACAAATGAGAAATAAAATGGATAAATCAGATCTTGATAATGAAAAGAAAAGGAAAAAAACCTATCGACACAGATATTTGGGTCAGAAACATATATTATCCTCCCAGTGGTCAAGCCTCACACCTAGAATATAATTCCTAATATTATTTTCAAAACACATATTTATAATACTTTTTTCATCCATGGGTTTGTGGCCCAAAATCTATGGTAAATGGTGATATGGGTCACATGCCAAATATATCATTACAAAGAAATGTCAATTTTTTTGAGTTTTCATGTCATTAAATTTTTACATGAAACTCAATGTGAAGTGTAAAATATAATTATTCTCCATGGACTATAAATGGTTTATTCCCTAAAAATTTTCATGTCATATAAAAATTACACAATGTATAAAATGTGTTTTCATCACTGAAATATCTTTTTCTCTCTAGTTCTTCAGTTTTGATCCTCATAAACCTTATTCTATCATAAAAAATCATGGTAAACCTTCATTAAATTGATTTCATTTTCTCATTTCCTTCAATCATCAATCCTTGAGTCAGCCATCAATTTTTTTTGTCACACCGAGCTGCGAAGTGGCTCAATGTGAAGTTCTTTTATGTTACTTAATTTCTATGTTTTTTTAATGATCCAAATGATGGTTTTTTATAATAAGACACATAATATAAATATTAAGGAATCATAAATATTAAATAAATTAATACTCCACTTAGATGCATATAAAAATACATGACAATATAGATATAAAATACAGATATTAATTAGTAATAAAATATATAATCTTTCATGTAATGATATCCTGTCTATTTGTATATGAATATCTAAAATATAGATGTGACTATATTTTTTCTATAATTGTGAAGATATATAATCTATCAGTGTAATAATATTTTGTTTATCAGTTTGACCATATTAATTCTATCAGTGTGGTATAAAATTCATTCCTCAGAATAACTATATATTCCATTAGAATAGAAATGTGTATAATTGGAGTTATAATTAATAATATTGGTTAGAATAAATTTTTATTGAAATGAAGTGGTGATTCAGTAATGAAATCAAATAAAGATTTAATTTGATGAGATATCAAGTAAAGAACAATTGAGGGTATTATAACCAACATTTAGAATCATGCATATATGACCCTTAGAGAGATGTAAAAAAATAGGAGGACATTCAATGATTTTGGGGTCAATGATTTTTGTGAACTCAATAAATGTAAATATTGTTCAACTATGACTTATCAATATGATTTTTTAAAAATTTTATAGGTTTTTTTATTCTATGTATTTTATGTAAGGATTATAAATCCTATTATTCATATTTTGGAATTTTTTTATCTGTATAATCACAGTTTCGATTGAGGGATTCTAGGGATAGGAAGATGAATGGATCTGAACATGATGATCGATGGATTCTAAAGATTAAAAGATGTAGATTAGTCTATCTTTTTTATCAAAATATTTCTATTGAATAAATACATACCTTATGGTTTGGATTAAACCGTGGATACATTAATTTAATGTTATCAAATTATTTTATACTGAAGGATAAAATTGTATTCATTCCTTTTATAAAGTTTCTGTTAGTTGTTCTGTAAAACATTGTAAAGTTGTTTCTAATTATTTATAAAAGTTATATTTTCCATTCTGAAATTTATAATGAAATATTTTTTTGTAAACATTTCATTATATAAGATTTAATAGAAATAATCTAGGTCCAATACAAGTTGAACTAGTCATAAAACACATTCTTAGTCCAATACATAAAATAATGAGTCTGGGGTTTTAATTTGTTAAAAGTTTTTAAACTAAATTTCACCCCTCCTATATCTATTATAAATATTATGATACGACAATTTTATTTAGAGATAATTATACAATTTTTATTGATGTTTTTACTTTGATTGTCTTTTGAATATTTTTAAATGTTTTTTATAAACTTCTTGTATATTTCAAGTTAATAAACTTGAATATAAATTGTAGAAAGAGTTTATATTTTTATAATATGTTAAGTTTAAACGCCGGTACTCTCATAAAGATAAATCATTGAAGACCACCAATTCCTGATGGTGCTAATTATGAGTATTTGAGATACATGCTGAATATATTCCTTATAAATACTGGTGTTACAAAAATTTATACTGACTAGATACTATAAGATTCATGAGAAATAAGATTGTTTTTTACAATTCAATATATGAAAGAATATCTATTGAATTATAGAGTTAGGATTACAATGTTAGGATCTACGAAGAGAAACATATATAGTTATGTCATCTTTTTGAGTTTCTAATTGGGTTTAGAAGAAATCGGATTTAACACATTTTGTAACATTGAAAGTTATTGAAACAAGAGGAGTTATTCTTTGAGATGATTGTTAAGCATTTTATTTCCTAACTAGTGAAACTATTGCAATGTTTAATTAAATATCCAGGACTATTGTAAATATTTTATAGTAACTTGGATAGAAAGATCTTATATATGACATCTTAGTGAAAAATATTATAGAAATGTTTAATGGGGAATTGGACTTTATGAATAACACATTATAATATATGAGAATAATTACACATATGACTCTAGATAAAATAATTGGAACTCTTATGAATATATGAGGGAAGATTGAAAAGAGGTGAAAAAAGATAAATTAAAATAATGGATGAATTTATTTTTCTATGAATTATAATATTTCAAAAATATTTATTCAACAAATAAAGATTCAAATTCATTGATTATGAATAATGTTATAGTTGAATAATATAGTAGTTCTTCTGAAAAATTTGGAAATGCATTAGGTAATATTGTAAACCTGAGGAATGAGATTGTTAAAAATAAGTCTTTCCAACATAGTTATAAGATGAATCTCAAGGAAAGAAATGATAATAAGGACTCTTCAGATGTCATATGTTATGAATATAAAAAAGGCAGAACATATCAGACCAGACTGTTTAAAGTTGAAAATAAAATTCAATAAGGGTATGAATTTCAAATTGAATTCTAAGAAATACTACTAGAAAAATATTAAAAAAATTCTGAAAGATTCAGACACATATATTGCAAGTGGTAGGGATAGATAAATAGAACTATATTCTATTATTGAATGTGAATATTAAATTAATATCATATTTTATGATATGATTTTTAATATCAATAAATGCCTCATATAAATGGTAATTAATAAATCTATTAATAATCTAAAATTAAATGAAAATTATCTTGATAGTGATGATAATAATAATTATACATCATCCAATGAGAAATATTATTAATCTCATGAAAATAATTCATTACCATGTTTTGAAGAAGTATCTATATTTCCTAAACTTCTTGAGAACAAGAATTGAAAATCCACTAATAAAATTATGTTTCATTAATAAAAATTGAAAATGAAGATTCTAAGATTTCTACTACTTCTAATAATATATTAAACCTTTAAAACATTTAGATAAAAAAAATTGATTAAAATGTACCTTCAAAATAATTGAATATGTCTATTAATGAAAATTATATTTTGACTAAATACGATTAATATAAAAATATGACTTCAAATTCAATTGAAGACTAAAACATAGTTGTAAAACTAAATTCTAAATTTTTTAGTTGGAAAAAGATTATTTCAAAGTTTACAATTGGTATGGAAAAAATTTATTGAATGTTTAAAAAAATAATATATCAAAAATATGTTTCCTAAATATTTTTAACAAATAGGAAACTTCATCTTCAAAATAACAAAATTTTTCTGAACACATCTCCATTTTGAACAAAATTTAAAAGAGGAGGTCACTAGAAAAATAAATTTTCTTTAAATTAATTTTAATCCTTAGGATTTAATAAGGATTAATTTTCCAAAGAATTTAGATTTTATCAAGATTTCAATTTTGGAAAAATTTTAATTCTTGATATTTTTCTTTCTACTAATACTGGACCCAAGTAGACATGGGTTCTGAAAAACTAATCAATTTTTTATGAAAATAGGAAATTTAATAGTAACAAAATATGTTACAAGTTTAGTGGTTGTTACAAATTTATGACTAAAAACAAGGATTTATCAAATAATATTATAAAAATAAAAGGTCTACAAGATTATTTGGTGAAAAATCTCATAGGGAAATCAATAGAATAAGTAATATTGTTCTAAATTGTAAATCAATAATGTCAAATGTTTTTTTTGTAGGACTGATGTGAAATCATATTAGATGAAGTTAATTGTGTGATTAGGATATATTTAGATATTTGGGATTAACAAATGAACTATTAATTGTTGAAAATATAAATTTATTCTTTTTTAAATCTATATTATAATTTTAATCCACTAACCATAGAAAACCTTATTATCCATGATTTACCTTGGCTTAGTGCAATGTAAGATAATTATAGGTCATGGAATAGAATATTAAGACACTATAATATTATAATTCTAGAATAAAATATCTAATAAATGACTAGTTAATGATCTTATGGAACATAATTTTGATATTTCAAAATTTTGTGATCCATATCAATTTGGAATGAAACATAAGCTAAGTTTTAAATTGATTAGTGTTGTCTAATCTTACAATTCTTTATCACTAGTTTTCATAGACTTATTCAGACCTTTAAGAACTATAATGTTTGATGGGAAATAATATTTAGATGTATTAGTTAATGATTACTCTAGAAAAACCTGACTCTATTTTCTAGAAAGTATGTTTGAATCCTTTTTTTGTTTTAAAATATTTTTAACTCAGGTTAAAAATGAGAGAAATGTATCATTGATAACTATTCATAGTAATCCTAAAATAGATTTTTTAAATTATTATTTTCAATCCATTTGTATTAAAAAGGGTATAATATAAAACATTTTGGAACACAAAACATTATCGAAAATTTTGTAGTCGAAAGGAGAAATAAAATTCATCAAGATATTACAAGAACTATATTGATTTTGAACTAATTTGATAAAAAAAAATTGTCTGAAGTAGCAATTTTTGCATGTTAGACTACAAATCATGTTTTAATAATTTATTTAATTAATAAATATCCTTTTGAGTTATAGATATTAAGTAAACCAAAAAATTATAACTTAAATTTTTTTGGATGCAAATTATTCATTTTCAATGCTAAATATAGCATACATAAGTCTTCACTAAAACCTGATGGAGGAATATTTTTTGTTTCATCTACAACTAGTAATTTTTATAGTTTTTTTGATAAAAACACTATAATTGTTGTGGAGATCATTCATGTTATGGTTTTCAAAACCAATCACTTTGTTTTTAAAAAACCATATACCACATCCTCAATTGTTAATTATAAAACCGGTTTTCAACCATTCTTATAGAGTTCTTCTCATGGGAGAATACTTGAAATATATGTTTCTGGAGTTCTACCTCAATAATAATTTCATGTTGATGAGGGAGAAAATAGTTTGTTAAACCCATGAAATCAGTGTTTCATAGGAATCATCCTAGTGATAATATCTTTAGAGATGTAGATCAATCTATTATATATAGTGTTTATTTAAAAAATGATGTTAAAAATTGTCCATTCTGATAATAATATATACCTACAACTTATCCTGATGATTTAAGTGATGAATATTGGATAAAATATATTCAAGATAAACTCAACAACTTTGAATGGACTTAATTTTTCACTTTGGTTGAATAACCTAATGATACTTATATAATTGGCATAAAATGGGTTTTAGAACAAATTTTATAAAAATTGAATTATAGTTAGAATAAAATCTAGACATGTTTCTAAAGGATATAATAACTAAAAGGGAATATATTATGAATAAACATAATATAAATTATCAAGACATGATTCTATTCATACTCTTCGAGAATGTATTGAATTTCATAATTTTTTACCATTTCAAAGGGATGTGAAGTGTGAATGTCTTCATGTATATGTTCATGATGAAGTTTATATTGAACAACCCCCTGTTTTTTAAAATAAAAAATTTATAGAACATGTTTTTAAACACACTAAGAGACTTTATAAAATTAAACAATCCTCTAGGCTCTTGTATGAATGGTTAGTTAGAATTTTTTTTACCAAAATACATTGTTATGGAAGATGTGTATACAACATATTTTATAAATGAAGATGCTAAAAACAACACCATTGTTAAAATTCATGTTGATGAAATCATATTGGTTTCAAATCAAAAATCATTAATAGATTTCTTTTAGGATATTATGATGTCTGATATTTAAATAAGAATGATGGGAGAACTTACAAAAATCAAGGATTACAAATTTCATAAAAACCATAATGAATGTTTATATATAAACATTAGTATATAAAAGTTCATATAAATAAATTCAGATATGATAATACTAAAATTATTATTACTCTAATCATAACCTAATAATAGTATATATAGATGAATCTAGGAAACCATCTGATAAACTGATATTTAGTGGACCGATTTGATTTTTACTATACATAAAATCTATTCATCCAGACATAATTATTTCTATATGCTTGTGTGAGAGATATCAACATAATATAAAATATTAATATGTTAATGTTGTAGTACTAATTCTTCATTATATTATGAAATCAATTGATTTTAGAATTTATTACTCTTCTGGAAATTACATTGAATTAATTTTTTTTAGATTTTTCCACTGGTGAATGTAAAATGGATATGAAAAGAACCTTTATAACTTCTCATTTAGGAGAAGAATTTTTAGTGTATAGGTTATGTAAGATAAAAAACACACTAGTAATTTCTAATACAAAAGATGAATATGTGATATAAGGGAGTTTTGTTTCTCTAGTGTTATAGATGTAATTCACATTTACTGACTATGGACTGATTTTTAGAAAAATTCAAATATTTTGTGATAACAAAAGGGCCATTTATTTATGTAAAAAACCCAGATATCACTCATTATCAATGTTCATAGCAATAATAAAACATTTTCCTTATGATCACTCACAAAAATAATATATTATTTTACAATTCATCAAAACGAAAGAACAAATTACTGATATTTTTACCAACCTCTGTATTTCTATAGATTTGAATATATTAAAAATAATATATGAGTAATTGATATAAAGTGATTATTCATTTCTAATTATCTTTTACCAATATCCTTTTATTAATGATCCCATTTTCAAAGGGAGAGTAAATATGTTTCAATTTTATAAAAAAAAGTTTTTCAAAATAAATATAGTTTCCAAAATGTTTTTAGAGTCAATAATGTTTTATTTCTCTAAAAAAATGTTTTCCATAGATCATTAGTATTTCCAAAAAATTATGAAAAACTAAAAATTAGTATTTTAACATTTTTAGTTTTCTAAAATATTAGTTTTATAAAAAAAATATTTCACAGAACAATTTTTAAATTTCTAAAATCCATGAATAATATTATACCAGAATGAATTTAAAACAGAAAGTCATATCTTCAATCCGAAATTAAATATCCATCCTTGAATATTTACTATTTATACTTTAACTTTTCTATTATTTTTTATATTATATTGTATTGTTTATTTTTTTACAATGCTCAAAATTTTCATTTCGGGATAATAGCTTATTCTGATAATAGTTTTTAAAAACCATTAAGAGTACATTAAAATATTTAAATATTTCAAGATAATTCGATTCTATTATATCATATTTGAGTTTGAATCTAATATGTTAGATCATTATAATTCAAACTACCCCCCCATTCTTATAAATATATGAGTGGGTCACCACATCCCACATCAATTTCTTAGTTTGGTGGAGTCTGTCATCTCTCTTATTCCTCCCTAGTACAATTGTTTATGGTATGCACAATTATTTTTTTCATCATCTGATCGGTTTCCTCAGACACTTCAGTACAAGATGATGTCAACTCTATAATATATATAAAATAGAGATGTTTCTAAATAGATTTTTATTGGTAAGATGTGTTATGGAAAAACCGATTATATTTTAAAGGAGGTTATTTTATTTCAAAGTTGGGAGAATGCGTGAGTTGAAAAATATGATTTTGAACTCACTACCCAACAATAATTAATAAAGTTTACTCTTCAAATGAATTTATTAAGGAATATTAATCTCAAATTATAACCTCGAACTTTTGGTGTGAATTATAATTCAAATATCAAAGAAGTATCAGACCCGATTTATGTTTTATTGAATGTAGAACCTTATTTAGTAACTCGTAAGCTACGAGAGAATTTCATAAATTTTGAAAAAGTAAAATATAAATCTTTATTATGTATTTATTTTTAGAAAGAAAAGAATTTATTTCATTTAAATCTAAATGAAAGGGTTGTTTTATTATAGATGCAGCATTTTCTAATACCAAGGATGGGTAAACGAGAAACCATTAAATGACTGGATATCTTTATGTTGTATTTTCTCATAAGCATGAGGAAAATAAATCAAGTCAAATATGTTTTTTCTGTCAATTTAGGCTATCAATAATTTCTACATGAAGTTAATAATATTTCAATTTCCATAAATTATCAATAATATACTGATAAATGTCATGTCTGTGATCAAAATTAAGGACAAAGATGTTCTAATGAGGAAGAATGATTCATTGATTTGGTAGGAAACTATGTCATGTATGAAATGTTCTTACTGTTATAGAAATTAATTTTTTTTGTATAAATTGGACAAGGGTGCATCAAGAGTTGATGTAATATATTTTATGAAAAATATAAAATTAAAGAGAAAATTTATTTCATATCCTCCTAGGCCACAATAGAAAATAAACACCATTACAGATGATTATCATGAGTAATTGATGAAATGTTAAGATAAAAATGGGAGGAAATACAGAGTTCAATTTTGATAAGGATGATTCTTTTGTAAAAAATAGAGAACCTAAGAATAGAAGAAATCAATTGAGAAAAATATTAAATAGAATAAAATATTTTAGGAAGCTAATTTGTTAAATGTTTGATGAAATGTGTTGAATGTGTGCATGGTTATTCTCATAAAACAACAAGGTAAGACGAAAAAGAAAGTTGTTTTAATTTATCATTTATCAGTTATTCAAATTATTCTCCCATTGTAATTTTTTTCTCATCACATTTTAGAATACGAAGTTGTTATAATGTCTCAAGTTACTATTGTAGTGAATAATCGGAAAGAAAATGTAGTTATTGAAAATATTGTTGATGTTACAAAATGTCAAAAATAAATTTGGTAAAGATGATAGGAGAACTCATCAAATTCTTTCAAGGAATTTATAATAATTAATGTTACAAGTTTCTAAAAAAATTCCTTTAAAAGGGTTGGATGGGGAAGAATAAAAAGAGGAAAATATTTCCAATGAAACATATTTTTTTACTACCAAATCTTTATAATAATGTAAATATAGTTGTTTCCATGAAAGAGGATATTTATTTCAAAGGTATTAAAAATATGAAATCATAGGCACAAGTATCATACATATGATATTATTATAAAAATTTGTATTTTATGGATGTTTTAGAATTTCAAAATTAGAAATAGAAATAGAAAGAGAAGGTAGTTTATGGACCATTGAGAATAAAAGTTTCTAATGTTTCCTTTGATTCAAAAGATTCTCAGGGAACTATTTCAAACCAATGATGGGAATATAAATTTACTTATTTCTCTATGAATTTTAAATTTTTGGTGTATTTCATTCATTTTATTCAAAATATTGAATCCCATTGCAAACATATTCATAATAGGTTACATGTTTTAGAGAATTATGAAGCTCTAAATCTATTGGAAAAGGCCATTGTTTATAGAAAAAGTAGAGTTATTGGCTTCAAAATTTTAATATAAAATTTATTGAATAACAGTGAATAAAATCATTATATTTTATATATATACAGATATAGATATGTGTGTTTATGGTGAAAATATTGATTCGGTAAATATCACAAAATTCGAAATTTTTTATTCCTTTCAGAAGTTTTCTTCTGAAGTGGATGTGGATTTAAAACTTTTTAAACTGTTCATGTGTCTGTAAGAATTGAGATATGATTATATTAAAGAACATATGAAAAATAACATTTTCATAAAATAAAAAATTCAAAAAATTACGGCCGAGAATATTATGATTCAGTTGATGAAATAATAAGTTAGGAAGGTAAATGTTGAGAATATAGAAACAATTTCCATATACAAGACATTACAATTCTGATGCTAGAAGTTTTATGATTTAATTTTAAGGATGAAATTCTTTGAAATATGTAGGAAATGGAAGAAAATAATTACAAAAACAAGGAGGACTTAAGAAAAATTAAAGTCATTATCCTGAAGTTTTAAATGAAAGAAATTTTTTTTTTCTAAAATATCGATGTTGTAATATTAAAAAAAAAATTTAAATGAATATATTTTTAAATGTTATTCCATTTAAATATTTAATTTATTTTCATTAGGGTTTAATGGATTTTTTATTTATATTATGTTTTTTCTAAAGATTTATCCTATATAAATTTTTTTAAATAATTTTTTTACTAACATTTCAGGTACTTTCTACATCAAAATTTCATTTCCAAAATCATAAAGAGGCATAAGTTTTGAAAAAACTAATTTGGGTCGATGTATTTATGGAAGTAAATAGGAGATAATTCCTTGATGATGTTATTAAGGATATAAGTTTTTTTTCAGGAGAATATTTTATTTCAGGGGAGATTTATTTTAAGAAGATATATTATCTATTTCTTTTGAACATAGTTTGTTTAACTATAAAGAATTCATAATGAAATGGTGATATAATATAGATAAATAGATATGTGTTTCCAAATGATTAATGGGACTGTAATTACATAAACTTTATTCATTTTTATCTTTAAGTTTTCAATATTGTGCTTTCTAAAAAGGGGGATATTACTGAGTCAAAATTTTACATACCACATTTTCTATCCTTGGTTTTAAAAATCAAAACACTCTTAAAAAGATTCTTTATTATCATTATATTTCACATGTTTTTAGGAATTTTTTTAGAAAACAAACCATTTTACACAATGTAAAAATACTTCTTAGCAAAATAAATATAAACTTTCTATGTAATTCGGATCCATCAGACTAACATATGTTTAGTCTTTAGAACTAAAATAAGTCAGGTAAATTGGATATACGAAATTTCAGTCTTTTAGTATGACAATATATAATATGTATGTATGACGATATTCAATACATTGGTATGATGATATCCAATTTATCGGATTTAAAAAATTTACTCTATGAGTATGGGAATATCTAATCTATCATATAATGATATGTAATATATCTAAAAGTTGTTACCTAATATATTTGAGTGATTTTTTTCCATCGGTGTGAATATATCTAATCTATATGTATGAAGATATTTATTCTAGTTTTGTAATGAGATTTAATTTATTAGTTTGATAGAATTTTCATCCATTGGGCTGATAATATATTCCATCTGAATAAAAATGTTTATAACTAGAGCTATAATTATTGCTACTGGTTGGAATACATTGTAATGATAATACCAAAATGTCATCAGATGAAGATATAATTTATTGTGCTTTCCTGTGAAGAACATCAGATCCCATTTCAACCAACTCTAATAATCGATGATATATAACCATTAGGGGTTACTATTAATAGGGTCCCATTCATGGAGCTTATAGATTATGCTTTTGTGATCATAATTGATATAAATATAGATCAGTAGTAAATTTTCATTATTATTTTCTTTGTAATATTTTAGATATTTTTTTAATCTAATTATTCACTATGAGAATTTTGAAATCATTAAAACATATTTTCAATTGTATTATATATTTGATTGAGGTTATGATCATGGGATTCATCGGATAAGATGATGGCTGGATATTATCTAGCTCATCAAGGGATTACATATATTTGAATATTAATCTTATTATTATTGTTCTGGTCGATGGATTTCAGCTTAAGAATGAGAGAATTGAAAATTTTGTTAAAACTATGAATGCCTTAAAGTCAAGTATATTTCCCTTTTTTATAAAAAGACAAAATTTTATTCAATCATTTAATTTTTTTGGTAATTCTATTTAGTTATGTAATTTTTTTTACTAGTTTTTACAATTTATAATTTCTAGAATGATTTTTTCTGAGAATTTTTATTTTAGTACACTTCTCTTCACTAGAATTTAATAGACACCATCTGAGTATGATAAATGTAAAATTTATTAATTGAGGCACTCTTAGTTTGATTAATAAAATAAAGAGTTTTTGGTTTTCAATTGTTAAAAGTTATTAATATATAATTCACCCTCTCTTATTTCCATTATATCTCTAATAATTAATAAAATTATTCTAAAAAATACTCTTATAATTATAATTTCAATGAACAAACAAGATATTAATTATATATTGAAATAGAATTATTACCAAAATGAATTTTGTGGATTTTTAAATTTACACAAGAAAAATATAAATATGCCTAAAAAATATTATTTGGAAAATTAGATCACTCTTAAATGGAATAAAAAATTAAGGAATATTGAATCTAAAAGTAAGGATAAATCAATGAACAGTTATAAATTGATCAAAATTAATATCTTACACCTAAGGATTATACTTATAAAACTAATGAGGATAAATAAATAATTTGTAGTTATTTTCAAGATAAAAATGAAAATATAATAATTGAAATTAAATGATTAAAAATAATTCTATCATGATTTTTTCATGGATGGGAGACCAATGTCAAAATGGTAAGATTGAATATATGAAATAAATCTAAAACCATTTTTGGTTAAGATAATAAATTAATTTAAATGTATAATTGATTTTTTTAGAGTTCCAAATAAAGTGTATCAATATCTAGTTGTTTTAAATATGGAATGATAGAACCCTAGTAATGTGAATATCCATTATGATTTCCAAAGTATCATAAGAAAATCAATTTATTTTCTAATAAATCAGTCACCACTAAATTACCAATGAATAAATGATTGAAATTAGTTTGGGTTCCAATGAAAGGTTTCAATTACCTGAATAGACCCATGTTTTCATGGGTACAAAAATTATATAAAATCTATCTTTATAGGATATGTGAATTAAAAATTTATGAATTTTAAAATGAAACATGGTTTGTGTCTTTTCTCAATATATAATATATTATTATAAAAAATTTATATCATTTACAAAATATGAATGAGGTAATCACAAAAATGGATATAATTCAAATGGTATAGTAAAAATATTTATTAGAGTTCGGATTTTTTTATATTTTATTATCATATGTATAATTTTATATGATATGTTCTTGAAAAAAAATAAAATTTTTATTACTAATTATCTTCTGATGGAATGAAGATAATATTTGAAATATATATGTGTATATTATTTAAACTTGAATCTACCTTATATTATTTTTATTGAAAGAATAATATATATTATATTAAATTCTTTGATCTTACTGTGTATAATGTCATGTTAATAAATATTTTGTAGTTTGATAATGATATTTTTTCATTATTAGACTATTTATTACAACTTTATACTGATACGAAATCTATCCATAAATTAGAAAGTCTTATGGATTCTAGAATTAATGGTCAATAACACATACTTTTGGGACATATATATGAAAGGTTAACACCATAAATATTATTTCAAAACTATCAATGATGTGTATATGGTAAGGACATTATAACTAATACTTCATAATTTTTTTGGAACAATATATACTTTCAGTATTGGTGGATATAGGTATGTATTTTTTATTATTGATGAATTTAGAATATTTACATGGATTTACATTATTTATCATTAATATGAAACCTTATTTTTATGTTACTTATTATATGATTTTCCAAAATATAAAGGATATTTTATTTTTTCTATTAGATGTGATTAAGGATGTGATTTTTCAATTGTGGATTTTATATTTTTTTAAGTTGAATGTTGTTCTCATAATTTTTACCGCCTAGTACACCATTTATTATAGTTTTATAGAAATGAAGAATAGTATAATTAAAAAAATGTCTACAACCTTGTTAAATAAATTTAAGACTCCAAGATAGTTCTATAATGAGGTTAAAAATATATATTATTATGTTTTAAATGGTATTCATTTTATGATTAATTTTAATTTTATGTCCCAATGAGAGATCAAATGATAGAAAAACAAAATGGGTATTTTAGAATATTCATTTGTAAATATTATATTAATATAATTAAACACTCATTAAAAAATTTTGAACAAAAATTTTATTTATTTTTCTATTCAGGTTATAAAATATTTATTCATAACAGTGAGGTTTTCAAAAAAAATATCAATTAGGTTTGAAGAATCTATACAGGTGGTTTCTGATGAAAATATTTCAAAATAATGTAATGATTATTTGAACCAACGCGAAGATGAATTTAGATATTCTAAAATTTGATAGGTTGGACCCCAAAATGAAAATTCACATATTGAGGGGGGGTCACAATAAGGACCCAGCCTTAAAATTTTCATAATCTTGAGTAAAATCACAAATTCACATTGAGGATCTTTCTGGGTTTAGAGTTTTAGAGAATTAGGACTTAACTGTTACATATCAACTGGAATATTACAAGTAGACACTACTACTTAGTGTCCATTTTTCATAAAATATAAATTATTAAAAAGAAACATGTCCAGTTAAATGTTTTATACACCATGAAATTTCCTTGATCACATCCTTGTCCCTATTCCACTTCATGTCCTTTGAAAACAAATTCAAAAAATTGGGATGAGCAAAAAGCTCAGTAAGGGATACACAAAGTAGGAAAATTATTAGATTTTCAAAAAAAACAAGTAAACCATGAATACATTATAATAATTAATAATTTTTACCTTTATGAAGTAGAAAATACTATTCTCTGAATAAAAGATCATTGCTTACCCTTTTATAACCAAAATATTACCATCAAACACATAGAAAGCACATATAAAATATATAGGAAAATTGGGACATAAACATACTTAAATGGAATAACCATATGGTAGACTTCCAAACATATCACTAAATGGAATAGCCATACGGTCGACTTCCATACTCAATGCATTGGAGGTTATAACATAACCACCCATCCTGCTTTATCATGGCACCACCCGTCATTTGGTTTATCACATAACCACCTGTCAAATGTCCAAGTTCCATTATAAAAGCATAACACATAGAATATTTCAAATTTCAACATTTAACTAATAAAATTTGATTTTCTATTACAAGAAATACTTTCAATATATTGAAAAAATCATTGCTTTATCAAAAAAATTTCGAAACCATTTCAAATATTTATTAAATATATTTTTAATCAAAGTGTCCCATACCACGTTGAAACATTTAAAGGAATTTAAATTTTTGAACATTAATGACCATATAAAGAAATCCTTATAACAATTTGGAAAACATGGTCATTAATGGGAATTATTTAGAATAATAAATCTTTAAAAAAATTAAATTTATATTTTTGTTAAAGATTTCATGACCAAATTTGGGACTTTTGAATACAAATAATTAAGGAATAAAATCAATAAAAGCTTATAATATCATGTGAATGTGGTTATTCATGATATAATATGACAAAGGGTAGTATATAAAACATATAAAAGTAAATTGGTGTAAGAAAACAAATAAGTTTCAATGGAATGTAAATTGAGACAAAGTCCCTTGCAAAGATCATATCCTTAGATTAAGGATAAATCAATGACATAATTATGAGTGAAAAATAATAATACAACCAATATAAGTGGATATTAAGTGTAAAATAATCAGATTCCATTCAAACATATTTATAGCATGACATAATCAAGAAGTAGAATTTCAACCCCAAAGAATTGAAATTTGTTTAAGAAGTTCTCTTATAGAAATTTGACAGCCAAACTACGTCACTTAAAAATTCAAAAAATGAGTTGATGAGAGAGAAAATGGTATCTCTAAAGACCTGGAAATTTCAAGGTATTTTTTTTCTTAATTTATTTGGAATTTTACGAGTATGCAGTTTCTGATGGCACCTGATTCTGAGGCCCGGTGTGCCAGGAATAATTTTTGGAAGTTTTGTTAAGATTAAATTAACGCGCATAAGCAGTTTTGCTAAAAAAGTGTAATAAATATTAAATGGTTACTCGAATTAGAAATCTGAGGGCACCGTTGCGCTCAGAATGGTGGTTTTACCCTAGGCGCGACTTAAGTTTAGTCGGCGCGGGGCTCCTGTAAGAAATTTCAAAAATGGCATTACGGTCAATAAAATAATTAAATAAATTATTTTATTTTTCAAATTCTTATAACTCACAAAAGGTAGCTCGGATTAAAAATCTGAGACAACCGTTGAACTCGTGAAGGCATGGTTTATTTAAGTAGAAACTAACTTTGGTCGGCGCGGGCCACCAGAAAAAGTTAGTTTTTGGCCAGAAATAAAATAATTAAATTACAATTATTTTATTTTAAAATTCGTATCTTTTAAACGGTAACTTGAATTGAAAATACGAGAGTACCGTTGGATTATTTGGGGCGTGTTTCACTTAGGCAAAGCCTGACCTTGACCGGCATGGGTCTAGTTTGACTGATAATAATTTTCCAAACTTTTTTAGGGTACGTTCAGTAAACGTACGTGTGGGTTTTCCTATATTTTGAACCGATACTCGGAATTGAAATCTGAGGGCACCGACGAACTCGCAGCACCGGTAATTTCTTAATAGGACCTTTACAGCAGTTGCGTTTTAAGCAAGTTGAGAATTAATTTTTGGGGAATTAGTTTAAAATAAATAAAATTGGTGTGTACAATTTTATTTATATCTGGGGTGGTTAAATTATACAAAGGGGAGTTAAGGGTGGGACCACAACCACCTAACTACCCTTGTGTGGATATTTATAAGGTGGGGCCCACACGATCCC
Organism: Viscum album; assembly: GCA_963277665.1. NCBI lineage: Eukaryota > Viridiplantae > Streptophyta > Magnoliopsida > Santalales > Viscaceae > Viscum > Viscum album. The sequence goes on along the minus strand of OY728153.1, from coordinate 830,691,323 downwards.
CAACATTTCATCTCCCCATAACCACTCTTAACCCCCCCCCCCCTTAAACCCCCTTTTTAATTAATTTGTTTACTCCTCAACTCCCCTATTAATGAGATCTCTCCATATTCCTCTAATTAAGTTTGTCAACATAATTAAATTAATGGTTTCATTAATTAATTTGATACATCACAATTTGAGTTATTTTTGTGTTGCAGGAAACTTCTTTAAATGGGATAAGTCTTTTGTAATATTTGCGATAACAAATATTTCGATGGGAAACCTCTGGAGGATTAGAAAGAGAGGTGTTCTTCCTTCGACGAAGAACGTGAATTCCCAATGATGACTCTTCCTCCGATGACAACGGAATCGACACCATTATTCTGCGACGTCTGACCACAGTGGCGTTCGTCTTCCGCGGTTTGACGACATGCGATGTATTTGCAAGGTAGGGGAATATTGGATATTTCACATTTATATGGTTTATACCATCGATCTTGAGCGTTTATTTGTAGGATTTATCTTTGTGGATTCCTTAACCCAGTTGAATTTTCATGAAGAGTGCGAATTAAAATAATTAATTTGTGGATCGAAAAACCATGGGTTGAATCAATCTCTTATTGTTTTTATTGAAAATATCAAAGTATTATGAATATCTTTTTGTCAACTCCCCATGTTCTTGATTCTCAAAAACGATTGTCAAACCAACATGTCCATCGATTCACTCATATACCATGCCTTTTTTATTCCATTCTACGCGCGTTCTTTGGCCCGCCAAATAATTAAGCGCGCTGGAAACTCAATGCTTCGTTGAGCGCGACATACGAATGCGGAGATCTTGACCCAAGGATCACAGAACCACTTTATTCTCTTATTTCTGATTTAAATCAAACTCAGTATAGCACGCGGAAGGATCCCGTGGTGCGGGTGCGACGAGGGTTCCTGCGGTCCAAGGCGACATTTCGGTTGGGCGAGCAGGCGACCGTGGCAGCTGGTGCAGCGTGAGCAGGAGGTGCAACCAAAGCAAGCCGTGTGCAAGGTGGAGGCGCAGCGGTTCCCGGTTCGTGAGGGCCGTGTGAATTTTGGAGGAGAAGAAACATGAAGTTGGGGGCATTAATTTTGGGAGAACAAATCATGAGAGGAATTTAGTTTGGAGAGAGAAAGATGAAAAATAAATTAATGATGTTATAAAATAATGGAAGGAATTTTTGGGACCTGATTGACATGAAGGAAAGAGGAGGTGCTAGTTTGGGTGGTGCGTGGATTTTGGGTGTGTTAAGTTAAGAATTAAATTAAATTCAAAATAATAAAAATATAATAAGGTTATTATTATTTTAATTGGGAAAACCGTATTTTGACGGTATCTTCTTCGTGCTAACTTGGTTTCACGAACTGTTAGTGGCAGTGCGACCCTAACTTCGAGACAGAATTTATGAGTCAAATATTAGATATCTTTTTCGGGTTTTTGGATCGGGTACCCGAAGCACTCGAAAAATAATAGATTTAATATTACTATTAAATCTTCGACCTACTATAACTTGAGCTTCGGACGTCTGATTGACGTACCGTCAACTTTGTTGGATTCCTCTTGATGAGACGGTTCTTTTGGCATACTTCACCCGAGGTTTAGACGCAGTTGGAGTAATTCCGGGTTGGATTGTACCCAAAATCCAACCGGGCCCCTGGAATGGAAAAGATGATAACTTTTAGACTAGACGTCCGTTTGATGAACTATCAGTGTCGTTGGCGATCACGTTGAGAAATGGTCCCTATGAGTATACCCTATGAGAGTGTAGGGTACAGTTGAGATACGATTGGGTTGGTTCGCACACGAAACCAACAGGGCCCCTTGGACGAAAAGGCTAATAACTCACAGATCGGGCGTCTGATTGACGCTTCGTCTCTTACGTTGAGACCCCTATGATGAGGAGGTCCATTGAGATACTTTCTTGTGGGAATTTTAGATACATGGAGTATCGACCTGTAGCTTGTGGAGCGGACCCTCCCAGAGACGAGCGTACGGAGTACAGAGACCATGTAGCTGGTTGAGACCTGACGACTGCTTGACCGAATCGACTTGGAGTGAGTCGACTATCCCGGTGGACGGAGAAATACTTTTTTTGGGTGCAGACTTGTGGCGGATGGAGCACTACTGTGTGACTGTGCAGACCCATGATACTCGTCTGGACAGTACCTCTGCAGGCTATTAGGGGGTGTGCACTACTGTGTTTGGGTGGCATACCCCAGCGGGAAGCACTACTTTGTTTGGGTGGCTGACCCGCGGTACTCGACAGGAGGAGTACATCAACAGTCTTAAGTTAGTGAGCAGTACCTCGGAGTCGTGACAGGACCATTGTACACTCCAGAGATGGGGCTCTTCAGTAGTTACAAATTCGATAATGAAAATCCTGGTTTGAGCTAAGTCTATGATCTTTGTGTTTACCTCATGATTGAGATGGGTCACATGATAACTTAGGTATATGTATGGGCATATACCTGGGTAGTAGGTATATGTTGATTTCATAATCGTTGTGTTTCCTCGTGATTGAGATGGGTTACTTGATAACTTAGGTATATGTATGGGTATATACCTAAGTAGACGTTAACTATTGAGATCTTTGTTTGTGGTTATCCTTGTTGGATTTATTGAGACCTTGATGGTCTCGGGGTCCCTACTGAGTATCATTATACTCACCCCTGCATGGGATATGCCCTCACCTATTTGTGTTGGTTACAGATGACGGGCAGCGCAGACAGAGGCCGAGTGTTCGAGGACTGGACGGTACCCGGAGGTGGACCTCACGATGAGACAGTATCTGGTGGTGGAATTCATGACGAGATGACACTCGGAGGAGGTTGAAGGGCGAGAGCGTTGTGGAGGTTATCTATACCTACCCTTCATGTAGGATCCGTGGTGGACGATCCAGGAGATGCGCTATCTGTACCTACCCTTCAGGTATGATCCGAGGAGAACGACCTAGGAGCTGCTTCCTTTCTTCCAGCTGTTTGTCTTTTCTGTTGTACTTTTGTTCAGTTGTAGTTTTACTTTCGATTATGTTTGTATTCTGGCCCTTTTACTTTTCAGCACTTCCTTTTGTACTTAGTGTTTACTTCCGCTTGTACTCTGTGGTGTTTTGTTTACTTTTATAAAGGCAATGCCTTCCTAGTTATCAGGATTTACGCCATTGGTGCTAGTCGCCAGCCCCTGGCCTATGGAAGGCGGGCTTGGGGTAGTCACGGAACAGGCCCCGAGAACGGGTCGTGACAAATTGGTATTAAAGGAGTCGGTTCTACCGCAGAACTTATAACTCTGATATTCCCTTTCTGTGAAGTAATAGTGATAATGGTACCGAGTGTGGTTTTCAGTTTAGGGAGTCCAGTGTTGGTGCGACGGCCGACGTATCCGTACACTAGGACCCTGACTACTGATTTCTGACTTTGTGCATGTAAAACACTGATTGCGTGTGTGTTTCCAAGAGTTTTAAAGTCAGCTCAAACCAGGTAAGCTCACCAGGTATAAATCGTTGACCGTGTTGCATCTGTTCAGGATGTCTCCATGCAGACAGTCAGTTGGAGTTCCGAGAGAGTACTGGATGACGGCCCACCGAGCGATGAGGGTCCGGTGCGGGGCCCTTTTTACTATGTTGGCACCCTCGGGTGGTATACCAGCAGCACCACCACCTGTTGGGTAGTAGATTCCACCAGCTAAACTAGCAAACTGTGCACGCTGGCAGAGCGTGTTGCACGATTTCTAGCAGCATCAGCCTCCGAGGATACGAGGTGAGGCAGATTCCCAGACAGTAGAGCACTGGCTGGATGCGATTGCTAGAGTTTTCCGCCTAGCTGAGACATCAGTAGAGTGGATGGTGGACTTAGCCACTAGTTTTTTCCAGTGAATGACCATGAGGATGGTCCGCATAGTGATGAGGATTCGGTACGTGGACCGATGCCTGAGATAGTGCCTTCAGGTAGTGTGTCAGCTATACATCACTACCTGTTGGTCAGTAGTTACAACCGGCGGTACTGGTAGGTAACACATGTAAGCTTACTGCCTTAAACATGTTCCAACATCAGATACCCTCAAGTTCCGAGGTGAGCCCGACGCACAGGCAGCTAAGAAATGGCTTGAGGAGGTGGATGAGAGTTTTTCTAGAGCTTATACAGCTTCGGCAGGATGATGTTTCAGTAGCAGAGTAATCATCGAGGTGTACCGATCATTCTTGGTACTTGATGACTACGATATGATCAGTGCTTTAGAGCTCGGACCTTAGAACGAGGTGTGTTTAATGGATATCCGAGTAAGAACTCTTTCCTTTATGCATTCCTACTTATGTTAGGGTGCTAGAAAGAACCTTTGTGGTTGAATGTTCTTTGGCTGATCGGTTTTAGCCAGTGAATGTTAACAGTGGGAAGATGTGAACTGGCATCAGTCTCATAGACTTGATCATGTAAAATGTTTCAAGAAGAGGAAGTGTCAAGGAAAGATGAATCTGCAGAGCAATGGACGTGGAAGCAGATCTAGGAGAGCAGCATGTGGTGGTGTACATTTCAACATGTTACAACCACCCGCCTTTGTTGTCCCCACCAGGCTCAGGGTGCTGGATGGAAGGGGAAGAGACTAGCTGTATGCGGTCAAGGAGAGTGACCCAATGGATCTAAGAATTATTTGAGGGGTAGTTTCTGTCCACTATTAGCTTCCGTCGTAACAGACGTTGATAAAAATCATTCCTTCCTTCCACGAATCTTGTCCCATACCTACAGTTTCCAATAAGCCGTAGACTTGACCCTCACGTCTGGAGATACCGTGAGAGGAGACTCGATAATCACACTTATGCCGATAGTGTTATCTGACCCACGAGGCGAGAGTTTCGGTTGGAATCTCTTGGTGGCAGCATCGAGGCCTTACGATATTGGTCTGAGTATGGATTGGATCCACAGTTCATACACTGATTGACTGTATTAGGAAAACAGGTTGTGGTTTATCTACAACGTTGGGATGGGGTTTTCCTTGGTCGATGAATAGGAAAACCAAGGCAGCACAGGATGGAATCATGCATAAGAGGGTGCATTCGATCACTCAGGAGTTGGCCAAAATTACTTTTGTGCCAAAATTCTCCAGAGTTGCGGCACCACTTCCAGCAGAGCTTTCAGGCGCTGGGTTGATCAGTGCACCCATCCCGTGGTCATTGGTTACGTAGTTCACTGCGACACATTAGGGACCAGACTCAGGTGTGTCCTAATGTAGGAGTTGGCAGTGATCGCCTATGGATCATGGCAGATGAGACTGCACAAATCTGAAAGGGAGACCTCTAGATTTTGAGGATGGAGACCACATTCTTATATGGGTCTCACCTCGATGAGGTTTACAGAGATGTAGCCAAGGCGGCGAGATATCTCTGAGGTTCAATGGATCTTTCTAGGTCCCCAGCAGGGTAGGCAAGGTGGTTTACCGCTTCACCATTCCACCTCAGTTGCACCAGGTGCATGAAATCTTCCACGTACCTCAGCTGAGGAGATACGTGCATGATCCTTCACACATCATCGACCTTAGGGAGTTGGACATCGATGACAGGGCGACATGCATGGAGGTTCCAGTGGAGAACTAAGATCGACAGTAGCACGTCCAACGTGAATGGTCGATTCCTCAGGTGCGCTTTCACTGGCAGCACGGGAACCTCCCGGAGAGCACATGGGAGTGGAAGGCTCAGATGCGTGCTCAGTACCACTTTTGTTTCCCTATTTTGTGTTATAGCTTTATAGGGACGTAAATCCCTGAGGTGGGAGTAATGTAAAGACCCATAAAATTCAAGAAATGTTTTTCTTAATTTATTTGGAATTTTACGAGTACGCAGTTTCTGACGGCACATGATTCTGAGGCCCAGTGTGCCTGGAATAATTTTATGAAGTTTTGTTAAGCTTAAATTAACGTCCATAAGCAGTTTTACTGAAAAAGTGTAATAACTCTTAAACAGTTACTCGAATCAGAAATATGAGGCCACAGTTGTGCTCAGGATGGCGGGTTTACCCTAGGCGCGACTTATGTTTAGTCAGTGCGGGCCTCCTGTGAGAAATTTCAAAAATGGCATAACCGTAAATAAAATAATTAAATAAATTATTTTATTTTTCAAATGCATATAACTCACAAACGGTAGCTCGGATTAAAAATCCGAGACAACCGCTGAACTCGTGAGGGCATGGTTTATTTAAGAAGATACTAACGTTGTCCGGTGCGTGCCACCAGGAAAAGTTAGTTTTTGGCCGCAAATAAAATAATTAAATGACAATTATTTTATTGTAAAATTAATATCTTTGAAACGGTAACTCAGATTGAAAATCTGAGAGTACCGTTGGATTTTTTGGGGCGTGTTTCACTTAGCTAGAGCTTGACCTTGACCGGCGCGGGTCGAGGGTGACTGATAATAATTTTCTGAACTTTTTTTCGAGTACGTTCAATAAACGTACGTGTGGGTCTTTCTATCTTTTGAACTGGTACTCGGAATTGAAATCTGAAGGCACTGATGAACTCGCAACACCAGTAATTTCTTAAGAGGACCTTTACTGTAGTTGTGTTTTAAGCTGGTTGAGAATTAATTTTTGGGGAATTATTCTAAAATAAATAAAATTGGTGTGTACAATTTTATTTATATCTGGGGTGGTTAAATTCTACAAAGGGGAGTTAAGGGTGGGACCACAACTACCTAACTACCCTTGTGTGGATATTTAGAAGGTGGGGCCCACACAAGCCCCAACCTTTTATCTCCCCATAACCACTCTTAACCCCCCCCCCTTACACCCCCTTTTTAATTAATTTGTTAACTCCTCAACTCCCCTATTAATGAGATCTCTCCATATTCCACTAATTAAGTTTGTCAACATAATTAAATTAATGGTTTCATTAATTAATTTGGTACATCACAATTTGTATTATTTTTGTGTTGCATAACACTTCTATAAATGAGATAAGTCTTTTGTAATATTTGCGATAGCAAATATTTCGATGGGAAACCTCTGGAGGATTATAAAGAGAGGTTTTCTTCCTCCGACGAAGAACGTGAAGTCCCGACGACGACTCTTCTTCCGACGACAATGGAATCGACACCATTCTTCTGCGACGTCCAACCACAGTGACGTTCGTCTTCCGCGGTTTGACGACGTGCGATGTCTTTGCGAGGTAGGGGAATATTGGATATTTCTCATTTATATGGTTTATACCCTCGAGCTTGAGCATTTATTTGTAGGATTTATCTTTGTGGATTAATTAACCCAATTGAATTTTCATGACGAACGCGAATTAAATGAATTAATTAGCAGATCAAAAAACCATGGGTTGAATCAATGTCTTATTGTTTTTATTGAAAATATCGAAGTATGATGAATATCTTTTTGTCAATTCCACATGTTCTTGATTCTCAAAAACGATGGTCAAACCAACACGGCCATCGATCCGCTCACATAACATGCCTTTTTATTCCATTCTACGTGTGTTCTATGGCCCGCCATATAATTAAGCGTGCTGGAAACTCAATGCTTCATTGAGCGCGGCATACAGATGCGGAGATCTTGACCCAAGGATCATGTAACCACTTTATTCTCTTATTTCCGATTTAAATCGAACCCGGTATAGGGCACAGAAGGATCCCGTGGTGCGGGTGCGATGAGGGTTCCTGTGGTCCAAGGCGACGGTTCGGTTGGGCGAGCAGGCTACCGTGGCGGCTGGTGCAGCGTGAGTAGGCGGTGCGACCGAAGCAAGCCGTGTGCAAGGTGGAGGCATAGTGGTTCCCGGTTCCTGAGGGCCGCGTGAATTTTGGAGGAGAAGAAACATGAAGTTTGGGGTGTTAATTTTGGGAGTACAAATCATGAGAGGAATTTAGTTTGGAGAGAGAAAGATGAAATATATATTAATGATGTTATGAAATAAAGGAAAGGATTTTTGGGGTGTGATTGACATGAAGTAAAGAGGAGGCGCTAGTTTGGGTGGTGCGTGGATTTTGGGTGTGTTAAGTTTTGAATTAAATTAAATTCAAAATAATAATAATATAATAATGTAATTATTATTTTCATTGGGAAAACCGTATTTTGACGGTATCTTCTTCGTGTGACCTCGGTTTGACGAACCGTCAGTGGAAGTGTGATCCTGACTTCGAGACGTAATTTATGATTCCAATATTGGATATCTTTTTCAGGTTTTCGGATCGGGTACCCGAAGCACTCGGAAAATAATAGATTTAATATTATTATTAAATCTTCGACTTGCTATAACATGAGCTCCGGACGTCCGATTGACGTACCGTCAACTTTGTTGGATTCCTCTTGATGAGACAGTTCTTTTGGCATACATCACCTAAGGTTTGGACGCAGTTGGAGTAAGGCTGGGTTGGATTGTACCCGAAATCCAACCGGGCCCCGGGAACGGAAAACCTGATAACTTTCAGAGTGGACGTCCATTTGACGAACCGTCAGTGGCGTTGGTGATCACATTGAGAAGCAGTCCCTATGAGTATACCCTATGAGGGTTGGGGGTACAGTTGAGATACGGCTGGGTTGGTTTGCACACGAAACCAACCGGGCCCCTGGGATGAAAAGGCTAATAACTCACAGACCGGGCGTCTGATTGACGCGCCATCTGTTGTGTTGAGACCCCTATGACGAGGCGGTCCTTTGAGATACTTCTTCGTGGGACTTTGAAATACTTGGAGTATCAACCTGTAGCTCGTGGAACGGACCCTCGCGGAGACAAGCGTATGGAGTACGAAGACCGTGTAGCTGGTTGAGACCTGACGACTGCTTGACTGACTCGACTTGGAGTGAGTCGACTAGCCTAGTGGATGGAGCAATAATTTGTTTGGGTGCAGAACCATGGCTGATGGAGCACCACTGTGTGACAGTGCAGACCCTCGGTACTCGTTCGGGGAGTACCTCTGCAGGATATTAGGGGGGTTTGTACTACTGTGTTTGAGTGGCATACCCTGGCGGGAAGCACTACTGTATTTGGGTGGCTGACCCACGATACTCGACAGGAGGAGTACCTCAGCAGTCTTAGGTTCGTGAGCAGTACCTCGGAGTCGTGACAGGACCACTGTACACTCCATAGATGGGGCTCTTCAGCAGTTATAGTTTCGATAATGTAAATCATGGTTTGAGCTAAGTCTATGATCTTTGTGTTTACCTCATGATTGAGATGGGTCACTTGATAACTTAGGTATATGTATGGGCATATACCTAGGTAGTGGTTTTCCGTTGATTTCATAATCATTGTGTTTCCTCATGATTGAGATGGGTTACTTGATAACTTAGGTATATGTATGGGTATATACCTAAGTTGAGGTTAACTGTTGAGATCTTTCTTTGTGGTTATCCTTGTTGGATTTAGTGAGACCTTGAGGGTATCTGGGTCCCTATTGAGTATCGTTATACTCACCCATACATGGGCTATGCCCGTACCTCATTGTGTTGGTTGCAGACAACGGGCAGCGCAGACAGAGGCCGAGTGTTCGAGGACTGGACGGTACCCGGAGGTGGACCTCACGACGAGATAGTATCCGGTGGTGGACTTCACGAAGAGACGACACTCGGAGGAGGTTGACAGGCGAGAGCGTTGTGGAGGCTATCTGTACCTACCCTTTAGGTAGGATCTGTGGTGGACGATCCAGGAGCCGCGCTATCTATACCTACCCTTTAGGTAGGATCCGAGGAGGATGACCCAGGAGCTGCTTCCTTTCTTCCAGCTGTTTGCCTTTTCTGTTGTACTTTTGTTCAGTTGTTGATGTACTTTCGATTGGGTTTGTATTCTGTACCTTTTAATTTTCATCACTTCCTTTTGTACATAGTGTTTACTTCATCTTGTACTATGTGGTGTTTTTTTACTTTTATAAAGGCAATGCCTTCCCAGTTATCGAGATTTACGCCTTTGGTGCTAGTCGTCAGCCTCTGGCCTATGGAAGGCGGGCTTGGGGTAGTCACGGCACGGGCCCCGAGGATGGTTCGTGACAGTATCCCATCACATAGACATAAAATTTACCTCAATAAGGATATAAATTAACATATTTCTACATAAGAAAATGGAAATTAAAAGACATAACAAAAAATAAGTCTTTTAAAAAGAGGAGGGTGAAAGGTTCCCTTACTGATTTGGTAACATACGAATGATACACCACATGAAAGAAGGATCATAAAATGAATATGTAAATACCCATAAATTAATTTATATTACACAATTAACAGAATCATGGATAGTACATACGCCACAAAAATAAATAGTCACAAAATAGCATGAATCTCACAGGAATTAAAAAGTGAGATGAAAACTCCTTTCCACGTAGCAATCAATTGAGTCGTATAACCAAAAGTTAATAACCACCAAATTAATTTTATAATAACATGAATATAAAGTGAATCATGATAATAAATATCAAATGGAAGTACACAATACACCACATGCAATAAATAAGTGGCGAACAATGGAAATCTCACAGAATTAAAAGTGAGATAAGAAACCCCTTACATCGTGTCTGACTTGACACCTTTATTCCTTGTTCTTACTAAATAATAAAAATAAGTTAATTTATACATGATTAAGAACATTTTTCAATTTTTTTTACTTTAATATCACTTATTACCTTTCTATATCCATTACTTATTTATTTGAGTTCATATTGGACATTTTGTCGATGTTGAGAACATGAGTCAAAAAATGAACTTGTTATAATTACAAGTGGTTCATGTTGTCAAAGTTCACTTATCTCCAAAATTATATTCATGATTAAGATATAATATATATAATATATATCAATTATATGTATTTATTTGTAATATTACATAAAATTTGTATATAAGAAATGAAATGCATCGTTCCAGAAGATAGTAAGTCGTACGTATGCAAGAACGCTACATTCATTTCTATTTAATATTTAATGGAATGAAAAGATAATGATACATTAGTATATTTTACATAAATTATAATATCATATGATATATATGTTACATAATTTCATTAACTCTATCCTTTATACATTCAATATATGTCATAAACAAATTATATCACCTTGAGGGGGCGGTAGTCCGCACTTCCTCAAATGAAATTATCGTATTTACACATATTTGAAAGAATAAAGGTATGTTTAAAAATAAATATTACATAATAATATAGAAAAAATATATATATATCAAATATAAATACAGTTCCATCATAATGTCCACCATGAGAGGTGGTAGGAGAAGATTGAACAATTATCATTTCGTGAGGCAGTAGTTCAACGTCCACCGAAACAATATGTTCTTTACCCATTGGATGGGGGTATGAGGAAGTTTAGTTAGAATAATTATCATAAAAAAACATAGTATATTGATGATACTGTTGTTTTTATAAAATAAATGAATAAAAAGAGTTTAGGGGGTTTGAGAAGTTAAATAAAAGATAAGAACTTAAAAGAAGACGTTACCTTTAAATAAGGTATCTTCCTTTGGTTTGAACCAAAAGGTTTACTTGCAGTGCCTTATGACTAAGGTAATGCTTCAAGGTGGAGGAGAGGTATTTGGGAAGCTTATTTAAGAAGAGGTTGGACGATCCAAGGGGCTTTATAGTTGTGTGAAATGGGTTAGAAGTGGTGTCGTTTTATAAGGGGGGGGGGAGGGGCTCTTTAAGATAGTTTGAAACAATTATTTTACTATAAAATTATCATCTGTTTTAAACAGTCCTCCAATTATTAATATAGAAGATAAGATGACTCATGTTGGAAATAAAATCATCAAATAATAATTCGACAGGTTTTGGATATTTTTTAATATTTATAATCTTATTTATTTAAATCATTCAATAAAGAGGTAAACACTACAACATTATTGTGTAATAAATAATATTATTTATTAGATGTCTTAAAATTATAAAAAAGTACCATGATTTAGGAAATATTTTTATATTTACAATGAATATTGACAGTCCAAGAGATAATTTATATAACCCTATGTAAAAATTGATTTACTATAAGATTTATGTTTATGTCATTTTTGTCTTTACATTAAATTAAATAATAAAAAGGGTCATTATCACTCTCAATTGGCTCCATGGGGTCCCAAAATCAAGCCAAGGAAGCCCATGGTCGGAAAGGTATCAACCAATAGGATTAGGAAAAATGTTAGGGTAATTTTATATTATAATAAAAATATTTTCTTACCCTTATTTACCAGATATACCTTTTAACCATGATGAATAATATTTTTACAGAAGTAAATATTCATAATGTATAAAAATATAAGTGACCTATTTACACAATTTGGACCTTCTGGATCCTAATATGGAATCCATTTTTTCAAATTCAAAACTCATAAGTGGAAGAAATTAATTTAAAATAAATTCCCGCTATCAAAACAAAAAGCATGTTTTTAAGAAATAATAAATATCAAAAGATTGACACTTGTTTACATCCAATTTAAAAGTAAAATTACTTCAAATGAAAAAAATGGATTAAATGGTAAAAATATATTATAATTAAACATTGAAAACAATTATAAAGATAATATAAAAATATAAATAAATTAGATCAAAATTAATTTATGAATTAAAATACAATATTTTTCAATTATTCATTAAAAAATAATTTTATCAGAAAAATTACTAAAAATATACCCAAATTAAATTTTTAAGTCTCAATTATAATGAATAATTATATTTTGTCAAATAAAATATATAAAAGTGACACAAAATAGATTTAATGAGGGTTCTCCATCAAAATGTGGTAAATCAACCTTTTAATGAAGAATAGAGAATTTATGCTTAAAATCTGATTCTTTCTTATATTAAGCCTCTAAAATATATTGGATAAATGTAAAAACATTTAACAGACATTTATATTGATATTGTAGTTAGTTATGTCCATTACCACCAATACAAAGGCTTGGCATTAACTACCATTTAAAATAATATTAAATTATTATTTTTCAGTATGACCCAACATTGTGTGAAACGTAAGATTTCAAATAATCTCATTATTGTTTATCTGGTACGCTATCAAACATAGAATCCTTTTTTAAATAATGTTAATATTTAAATCACAAATATTAATAAATATGAAAATGCCATATTCTTTATTTTTATGGATTGTTACATCCTTCCCACATTTTAGAAATTTTATCCCCACAATTTTAAAATTGGGCTTGGAAACTTCATAAAAAGTCCCACATCGGAAAAAGAGTCAATAAAAATATATCTTTAAAATAAAGTAAGATAAGTACAAAGGACACACGAGACAATAGATACTAGGATTAGATGAATATATGGATATGGAGGATAAAACAAACCATCAAGTTCTTATGGAGAGTGAGAGAAAACATGATTAGGAGAAAGTTTACCACCAAAAAATCACAAACTTGTGATGCGTTAAACGGTCTTTGATTCCCCAATAGGAAAAATTAACAAAAAAATTTTTTAAGTTAATTTCCATAAATATGAGGAATTTATTTATGATCTTAACTAAATAAATAAGGAAACATACTTACTTTTCAAGAATAAATTCATTCTTTACTAAAATTTTAACGCAAACTCATATTTTCTCCAAATGATGAGTATTCAAACATACTTGGTCACATTAAAAGCACTAGAATCAAATTCTAGAGTATCCCATAATCTGAAAAATATGAACTATATATTTCCCTTGTCTTTAGTCATATAACAAAACCAAAATGATTAGTATGGGATCAAATAATCCACAAAATAGATAATCATTTACAAAAGGAAAAAATATCCCTTAATGTCCAAAATTCAAAAAAAGTACCCAAAGTTCAAGAAAGTCCATTCAATATAAAATTTTATTTAAAATTATTCAAAATAATCCAAACTAATATTGATACCCAAAACTCATAAGGATATAATCACATAGTCTTCCATGATAAATCTTAACATCTATCGACTAATCTTAATGTCTCAAACTGAAGTCTAATTAACCTAATCACATATTCTCTAGGATAGGTTAATCATTTGAATAAATTACCCAAATCACCTTATGTACAAAATAAAAACATAGATTCTTCCAAAATAATATTTCAACTATTACTCCATAAATTAAATACCACCTTATTCTATTTCCCTTAAGAATATAGTGTTCCCAAAAGAGAGAATGTCTTCCAAAATAACCATTATCACAAAATCACCAAATAATTTTCCTATACTAAGGATTTCCATTTGATAAAACATTTGATCCAAAATAAACTTATTCTTGATCCATAAAATAATTTAACTAAAAATAATTATTCATACTAACTAGGGACTTCACGTAGTCCAGTGGTAGGCGATAAATGCCAATCACACTTTCGTGATGGGTTCGATTCTCGCAGCTTTGTCTGACACGATGGGTTGTCACACGGTCTGTGTGTTGTCATTTTTCAAAAACTAAACAATTTCAAAACATTACAAAAAAATTGATACAACTTTCTAAAATATAACCATAACATAATTTATCCTCATACTTTATCTAATACCTTTCATTTTTCACCCCAAAATGTTATAACTATTTATCACATCTAAAATAACTACGACTCTTTATAATATGATAACCATTATGGTTATGTCACTTATGCTTAAATAACACCCTAACCTTTTAAGTTATCTAAACCAACAAATGATAGAAACATTAAATAATTGACCTTATACATTTCATAATCTTGAGTTAAATTAAGAATTAACACTTAGGACCTTTTCAGGTACATTGTTTTAGGGAATTAGGCCATAACTGTTACATATCAGCATGAATATTACAAGAAAACACTACTACTCAGTATCCATTTTTTCATAAAATATAAACTCTTAAAAATAATCATGTCCAGTTCCATATTTTAGACATTATGACTTTTCTTTGATCACATCCTTGTCCCTATTCCACTTAATGTCATGTAAAAGACATTTAAAAAACATGGGATCAGCAAAAAGCTCAGTAAGGGACACACCAAGAAGAGAAAATATTAGTTTTTCAAAACATATAGTAAACCGTGAATAATTTATGATAAGTAATAACTTTCACCTTTATGAAGTAGTAAATACTCTTCTCTAAATAAAATAACATTACTTAACCATTTGTAACCAAAAGCTTACCATAAAACCCATAGAAAGCACACATAACATATATAGGTAACTTGGGACATTAACATACTTAAATGGAATAACCATATGGTCTACTTACACACATATATCTCAATAGAATAGACATATGGACGACTTCCATACCCAATGCATTGGAGGTTATAACGTAACCACCCGTCCTGGTTTATCACGACACCTCCCATCATTTGGTTTATCACGTAACCACCCGTCAGATGTCCAAGTACCATTATAAAATAATCACACATAAAATATTTCAAATGTAAAAAGTTTACTAATAACATTTCATTATCAATAACAAGAAATCATTTCAATATATTGACAAAATCAATGCTTCATAATACAATTTTCAAAACCATTTAAAACATTTATTAAAGATATTTTTAAATCAAAGGGTCCCATAACACTTTAAAACTTTTAAGGGAATAAACATTTTTGAACATTAATGACCATATAAATAAATCCTTAAAACAATTTTGAAAACATGGTCATTAATGATAAATATTTAGAAGAATAAATATTTAAAACATTTAAAATGATATTTTAGTTAAAGATTTCCTAACCAAATGAGTGACGCTTGAATAAAAACAGTTAAGGAATAACATCAATAAAAGATTTTAATATCATGAGAATAAGTAGATTCATAATATAATATGTAAAAGTGCAGTATATACACCATATAAAAGTGAATTGGTGTAAAAAACAAATATGTTTCAATGGAATGTAAATTGAGACAATGTCCCTTGCAAACATCACATCCTTATATTAAGGATAAATCAATGACATAATTATGTGTGAAAAATAATAATGCACCCAATATAAGTGGATATTAAGTGTAAAAAAAGAATAGTCCATTCACACATATTCACAGAATTACATAATCAATAAGTAGAAGTTTAACCCCAAAGAATTGAATTTGGGGTAAGAAATTATCTTACAGAAATTTGATAGCCTAACAGCGTCACTTTAAAATTACGAAAATGGGTTGATGAGAAAAAAAGGGTATCTCATCACAAGGAAATAAAATTTACATCAATAAGGATATATAAGAATATATCCCAACATAATAATATGTAAATTAAAATATATAACAAAAATAAGCCTTATAAAAACAAGAGGGTGAAAGGTTCCCTGGCCGATTCGGTAATATACGAAATATGAACCACATGAAAGAAGTATCATAAAATGAATATGTTAATACCCATAAATTAAATTATATTACAATATGAATACAATCATGGTCAGTACATTCACCACACAAAAGGAAATAGTGGCAAATATATCATGAATCTCATGGGAATAAAAAAGTGAGATGAAAAATCCTTACCACGTAGCAATCAATTGAGTCATATAACCAAAAGTTAATAAAAGTGAGATAAGAAACCCCTTACTTCGTGTCCGACTTGACTCATTTATTCCTTATTATTCATGAATAATAAACATAAGTTAATTTATAATTGATTAAGAATGTTTTTCAAGTTTATTATTCCTTTTATATCACTTATTATCTTTCTATAACAATTAGTTAATTATTTGAGTTCATATTGGAAATTTTGTTGATGTTCAAAACATGAGTCAAAAATTAACTTGTTATAATTACAAGTGGTTCATGGGGTCAAAATTCTATTATCTCCGGAATGATATTCATGATTAGAATATCATATATATCATATATATCCAGTATAAGTATGTATTTATAATATTTCATAACATTTGGAGATAAGAAAAAAATACACCGTTCATGGAGAAGGTAAGCCGTAGATACGCATGAACGCTACTTCCATTTCTATTTCATATTTAATGGAATGAAAACATAATGAAACAAATATATTTTATAATTCCAGTATAATATCATATGACATATATGTAACATAATTTTATTAGTTCCATTTTTTATATGTTCCATTTATGTCATGAACGAATCATATCACCTTGAAGGGACGATAGTCCACACTTCCTCAAATGAAATTATAATTTTTACACATATTGGAAAGCATAAAGGTATGTTAGTAAATAAAAATTATAGAAGAATACAGAAAACATAAAAATAATATATATCATATATAATGACAGTGCTGTCATAATGGCCACCAAGAGAGGTGGCAGGAGAAGATTGAACAACAATCTTTTCGTGAGGCAGTAGTTCTCCATCCACAGAAACAGTATGTTCTTTACCTATTATATGGGGGTTTGTGGAAGTGTAGTAAGAATATTACTCATAAAAACAACCTATTATATTGATTATACTGTTTTTATTATAAAATAAATGAATAAAAATAGTTTAGGGTTTTGTTGAAGTAAAACAAAATAAAATGACTTAAAAGATGATGTTACATGTAAATCGGGTATCTCCCTTTGGTTTGAACCAAAAGGTTTACATGAAGTTCTTTATGCATAAGGTAAGGCTTCAAGTAGGAGTATAATGATTTGGGGAGATTATTTAGTCCAAGTTTTGATGATGCAAGTGGCTTGAGAGGTGTTATGAATGGGTTATAATTTGTGTTCTTTTATAAGGGAGAGGAGGGGCTCTTTAGGAAATTTTGAAACACTTATATTATTATAAACATATATTCAGTTAAAAATTGTAGAAAAATAATTAATATCAAATATAAGATGACTCATGTTATAAATAAAATCATCCAATAATAATTGGACAGGTTTTTGATATTTTTTTAGTATTAATAATCTTATTTATTTAAATCATTCATTAATGAGGTAAAAACACTGCATCATTATTGTGTCATAAATAATTTTATTTATTTGATGTCATAAAATTATGAAAAAGATAACACGATGTAGGAAATATTTTTATCTTTTCAATAAATATTTATAGTCCAAGAGATAACTTATATATCCTTATATAAAAACTTATTTACAAAAAGATATATGTTTGTGTCATTTTTGTCACTACTATAAATTAATTAATATAAAGTGTCATTATCACTCTCAAGTGGCTCCATGGGGTCCCAAAATCAATTCAAGGATTTCCATGGTATGAAAGGTATTAACCAAGAGGATTAAGACACATGTTAGAGTAATTTTATTTTATTATAACAATATTTGTTTGCCCTTATTTACTATATTTACCCTTTAACCATGGTAAATAAATTTTTTACTGAAGTAAATATTCAAATTGTCTAAAAATAAAAGATACCTATTTACACAATTTGGAACTCCTAATTCCGCATATGGAATCCATTTTTCCAAAATTAAAATACAAAATTGGCATAAATTAATTTAAAATTAATTCCCAATTTCCAAACAAAAAAAGTTTTTTAAGAAATAATAACGATCAAAATATTGACACATGTTTATGTCAAAATTCAAAGTGAAATTACTTCCAATGACCAAAATTGGATTAAATGGTAAAAATATAATCGAATTATACTTTAAAATGAATTAAAATAATAATCCAACAATATAAATAAATTATATTAAAAGGCATTTTTGAATTAAAATACAGTATTTTTCACTTAATCATTAAAAAAGAAATTTTATCAGAAAAATACTAAAAATTTACCCAATGTAAATTTTAATGTCCCAATTCTAAATAATAATTGTATTTTGTCAAATAGAATATATAAAAGTTACAATAAATTAGATTTAAAGAGGGTTATCCTTCAAAAGGCTGCAAAATGACCTTTTAATGAAGATTAGAATATTTATGCTTAAAATCAGATTGTTTTTTATTTCAAGACTCTAATATTTATTGGATAAATGTAACAACATTTAACAATAATGTATATTCATATTTTATTTAGTTATGTCCTTTGCCACCAACACAACGGGTTGCAGTAAAGTACCATTTAAAATAATATTAAATTAATATTTTTCTATATGGCCCAATGTTGTGTGCAACGTAAGATTTCAAAGAAACATGTTGTTGCGTATCGGGTATATTATCGACCATGGCATCAATTTTAAAATAAAATTAATCTTTAAATGAAAATTATTAATAAATATGAAAATGCCATATTATTTATTTTACTGGGATGTTACAATCACCTACTTTAAAGATTAGGAAAAACACAAAATGTTAAATATTTAAATTGTGTTAATTGAAATTATGGTTATACAATTGAATCATAAATTTTGTGAGGAATTATTTTGATCATAATTAATTTAATTATGATGTTTTTCTTATAAATATTTATAATGATTTTCCTGATTTCAACTATGTTTTTTTATTGAAGAAGATATAAACTATTATACAAGATATAATGTTTGGGATGTAGGTCACCCTCTTAAAAAATCAAGTACTCATTAATAAATGGATTTTTAAGAATACCCATGATAAATCATGAAATATTATTAGAAATAAGTTTATACTGGTTGTGTAAAGAAACTACCAAGAAGAAGGGATAAATTAGTAATAGTATATTTTCCCCAGTAAAAAGGTTATAATGTAATGTTGTTTTATTAACTTATGACGCTTTTCAAGGATTTAAATTATTTAAAGTGTGTGTTAAAAGTGATTTTATAAATGGATAGATCCATGAGGAGTTAAATGTTAGAAAACCCACTTATATTTTAAAATATAAATTATTATAATAATGTGATAGATATTTTTTAAAAAATATATGGTCTCAAATAAGATAAAAGATAATTATATTAAATATTATCAAAATTTCATTTACAAAATTTATTTATAGAAGGAAAAGTTGATCCAATATTTTTTATAAGGATATTTTCTACATAAATTATGATTCTTCAAATCATTATAGATGATATCTTTTTTTGATATTAAAATGATTTTTAAGTAAAAAAAGCTTAAATTAATGGCATGTAAATTAGATATGAGTCTTATGGGATAATTAAAATACCTTATTAAGCTAGAAAACCATAAAAGGAATGATGGAATATTTAAACACAATTAACAACATGTATCCTATAGTCTTGTTCCATTCTATATTTCTAGATCACAATGTGTTTATGGATACTTTGGGGAGGAAGAGGTAGTAGTGGTGTTGAATTTACATTTTTTGATTGTTCATGTCATGAAATGCGTATTCAAAAGAAGAATGTGTTTTGATTCAAAAATGGAAAGTCATTTCGTGGATTAATATTTTTAGGGGATAATATTTGGGAAAATGATTAAATATTATATTTGAGGTGATTCATGACATGAATGGAGTATTCATGCAGTGAATTTATTCTATCCTAAGGCGCCATTAATTTTTACATATGTTCAATGAATGTTTTCTCAAGGAAATTCTTGGCCTAAAGTGATATCAAGTCATGAATTGGTGGCCATATTGAATAATTAAGAAATAAATTAGAGTATTATATCATGAAAAATGCATTTCCCAAACAAGTTATTAATTATTAAGACCTTCACATATCTCTTATTACTCTAAATTTTTGGAGGTCCCTAGGAAAATTTTGGGGAGCCTATCTATCCCTAATTATTTAGCTTTAACCCTTGGATTTTAAATGTTCAATGGAAACTATCTATGGTGATTTTTTTTATTCATTTGTTTCACCATTTTATTCTATTAAAAATTTTAAATAATGGTTTCCATTTTTTACGTGTTATGTTTTGGTTGTTGTTTTTATAAGACATTAATGTAATATTGGTTGATCATATGTTCCTTTTTTAGCTTTGATCCAATGCGTGTCTTAATTCATTGTTGTCTTTAACATTGATTTACAAAATATTAGTTAAGGTAGTGTTTTCAATAACATTCTTATACATATGTTATTTTTGGAATTACCATGTCCATGATTATATTGCATGTATGGTTTGAACACAAATAATGAAGATAATAACTAGAATTTAGAATAAATAGTGTCACCTTTATTATCCCATGTGGTATTACATGGTTTTCCACCTATTTTGATGTGCAGTGTTTTATTACTTAATTGGATATTTTTATCATAACTTGTTCACCTATAAATTGAATAATAAATATATAGAGATTATTTTTTGAGGAAAATAGAAATGGAATGAAATTGTTTCCATATTTTTATAAATAGTGTAATTTGGAAGCATTTTATGGTTGATCATAATTTTTATTTGATATTTATTATATTTTTACTTGTGAAAAAATAATATTATTAATTAATTGAATATTTTAAGATATAAATAGTATGTTTTTATAAGATAACTACTTTAGGATGAGCGGGCCCACATTTTTATGGATGCTTGGAATCCTTGGTTCTATACCCTCAGTTTCCCCCTGAGTATCATTTTTTTAATGTTATTTCTATAATAAAAGTATAATCTAGAAAATTAGAGCCTCCATGTGAATCATTGAAATAGTGGATGGTTGATGTTTTTGTGAATCATGTGTTTTGAAATATGACATTGATGGTATTGGTTTTTATTTGTGGTTATCGTAGTGTAGTAAAAAAAATCACATTTTTATGTTTGGAAACGTCAATATTGGGTTCCCTATTGATATGGTAGTGGTTTGGTATCTATATAATAATAATAAAAGAAATGAAATCCATTTAATTGAATCAGAAATGATTAAATATACAATCTTAAATGATGGATATTTGTGAGTATGTGATGAAAATGGTTGTGGCACGAGATGGAAGGGGATTATTAGATTATGTGACATTCCAAGGCTGTTCATTCTTTGTTGGGAGATATCTTTTGTAGAACCAAAACAATGGGATAATAAGTTGACCACTTGATATTAAATTATATAGATTTTTATTTTTAGCCGACCTAACATGGATAATCTGACCAATCCCAGATTTACTAAATAAAAGTTGTTTTCCCCAAAATCTAGGTTGGTGATCGAAAAATGTTTGGATTCCACATATTCCCTACACTCCCTTCAGTTGTTGAGGATTGTATTGGACTCTTAAGTTGTATTATAAGCCCTTATAGGTCACGTTTTCCATTATACCATATGTGGTATTAGTATAAGATGTACATGAATATTCTATAGGGTATATAAGCCTGGAATATAGACTAATGATAGACTCGACAAGGTATAGAGTCGTACTAGATGTATTAGATGATTCTATAAATTTTGATCAGTATGTGACGTAACGACAGACCCTTGAGGTATTTTTATGATATTGGCACATCAACATACACTAAAGGATATTGAGGATATGATATGAGAAACTTTTTATTTGAGGATATATGGTCATGATCGTGCATAGAAGGGGGGATCATGTTTGATACCCATAGATTTCATGGTACCATCTACGTTGGATAGAGTTTAAGATACTTACTATGATTTAGGATGAATGAAGAAGAGATTGATATCATCAATATGTTCGATGTTGGTGAATAAGGAGGAAAAACCAGTGAGAGATGTGGTTTGGGGGTCCATGACTATACGTCTTAAAATTATACAACTATATGTAGATTAAATATTATGTGACTAATACATAGTGACTATAGGAGGGTTAGATGTCCTTGTAGGTTCTTATTATTGATTGTGTTTATTCAATAGAGAATTATTATTCATCTTTAACATTTTCATGAGATGTATTGAGTTTGATTATACTATGTATGCATGTAATTATCACACTATATATATATTTATTTAGTTCTATGAGGTATTTTGAGGTAAATAAGAACATCAATAGTTTGGTATGGTGTATCTTATGAGTCACTGCCATAATATTTTGTTATAGTTTTATTTTAGATTTTTAAATTATTTACAACATTCACATGCTTGATGTGATATGGTTACCTTAAAATTTATATTTATGGAATGGATTTTGTTTGTGGATATGTATCATATCTATATATAAATTATTTTATTTCGATAGTAATTCCTCACATATATGTTATTTTATACCATCAGTGCTAGCCTACACCCCATGTCTTATTAGAGGTGTGAATCAGGGGTGTTTATGTCATTTTTCACTATAGAATCAGGTGTTTTACCAGTGGTGGTTGAGGATCTTTAAAGAGTAGTTTCAAATGTTTTGGTTGAAAAATAAGAAGGATACATGTGTTTGGAACCAAGGAGGACTTCATTGGTTTGGTAGGGAATCAAATTCAATAATCCTAGAGAATGATGTTATATATTGAGGTCTTCTAAGACATTAGATTATAGGAAACTCTATAATCCAAAACATGTAACTTTATCTTACAAAACATTCTTTGTGAAGTGATATTATTTGAAGGGTATGGATATAGATGTGGTGCATTCATCATACATACATATGTTTTGTGTAATTGGGTTAACGCTATAAAATTTAAGGAAATTATAATTAAATAAATCAATATTTATTCTATAAAACCAAACATAAGAGTTTTCTCCTTGTTTATAGATATGGATTTTGGTTCCAACCATGTGTTGTTCAAGTGTGTGAGGATCAACCTGTTGAAAAAAAATGAACCACATAAAGTAGAATTACTATAGGAGGATAAGTAGTAGCAGAGGACGGTATGATATTTTTAAAGATAGAGAATGGTCATGTATTAGGGGATATTCTCTAGTATATGTATAAATAATTAAATAGAGTGTGTGTATATATATATATATATATATTAGTCTGATCTAAACATGGTATGAGTATTGGGTTTCACTAGCAGTGAGTCAAAAGGGAAGGGAGACCCGCCTATAGTGGCTTTTATACCTGGGTGAGCTGAGAGAGGTTAATGTTTCATAGGAACTATTTTCAAAATAGTTTCATGGAATGTTTCAATTTTACATGGTTCCAGTTCTGAAGAGATTGGATTTATTCTCCGTTAAAAATTGGGGAGCCTACATTTTTGATATTTCAATATTATATCTAATGACCTTCTCTATTTAAACCCAAAGATGTTCCCTTAAATATATTTGAGAGTGTGATGTCTTGAGAAGGATTTTCATCTTAATATTAGAGGCTCGGTCATCCCATTTACATTTTCTACATATTTGGATTTTTAATAAAAATATTATATTGTATAAAGGACATTTTCACTAAGAGTATCACATAAAGATGGATGTAGGTAGAGCCTTTTGAGTAATACATCTTTAGATTGAGGATTTAATGCTTCTAGGAGATAGAGGGTTAAATCTAGAATGAGTCGATTACAATATTAAATATAGTGGTATTATATGGTTGATTATTCCCATGTGAATATGGGGGATTTATTTTAGTGCGTTATTATTGTGGGACTCTGAATCATTATTGTTTCCATCTCCTAGAAATTTTAGTGTATCAATATGGAGTGGGCAGTCAAACCCATTATCAACCCCAGTAGCTAGAGATGCCTATTTATTCTTAGAGAAAGTGTTTCCCATAAAGAGTAAATTTAGCTATTGGAGGTTATCTTTTAGGTTTCTGACATCCATAGGGACCATTTACTATGATAATTTGATGCGGTGTCCTTCCAATGTGAGGTAGGGGAGCCAGATGTGGTTAGATTCATGTTAGGGATGTTCCAAGTGCGTAGGGAATAAAGATTTCCTAAGGTACCCTAGTATTATATTCTACTATGTTTTATACTCCTTTTGATTATATATAATTGCACTCGATCATTTCAATTTCTATACTCCATACCTTGGTAATATAGTTTAATAGGCTTCCAATTCCCTTTGTATTATTTGTTCTCATTTGAGTCTTGTAATTCTTTTTTTATGTTTACCAATAATTTAGAATAATTATTGCGTAACATCAATCATATTCATATTTCATTCGAGTACATATATATCAATATGACATCATTCTTGGAATATGATGAATGTATTTGATATGTAAAATTGTCAAATATTTTCTAGGTAGATTTGAATTTTAAAATAAGAAGTGATTTCCTGTGGTTTTCATTAGAGAGATAATCCACTATATGGACTGAGAGTGTGGTTATACCAGTTATTATATTTTCCATTACGAACTGTAAAAGAATATTTTGGGTAATTTTTATGAGTTATAGAGGATGTCACCTATATTTATCGTAAGGTTGTTTTTAATTTACCTCCTTGGTATAATTTTGAGTTCAGGATCAGTTAATATCATCTTGTCACTCCAATTTTGATGAATTCTTATTAGATGACACCTTTAATGTTGTAAGAGTTTAGGATTTTGTTTGATGATATAATATAGAGAGGTTTCATTTAGATGAGTATGTTTCCATGGATTTTTGCGGTGTTATTCCCCATAAATGAAAATTTTAGTCTGAGGTTGTGTATGGAGTAATGGATGTTGAAATAGGTAATGATTAAGAACCATTATACCCTCCTAATGATATATGATCATTTGGACTAATTGAGGGGATATATATCATTTTTATGATTTATTTTTAGATAGGGTGTCACCATATGTGGTGATGGAGAACAGTATATAGAATAATCCCTTGTAGTGAAAAAATTGTCACATGAGATCAGTTTTTATTCAATTGGATTTCATGAAATAATTGGCTATGTTCATGGAAATCATTAACTCCATATATCCTGAGTTCCTAGAATAGTTTTTTCTTGTGTTCATCGATGAAATATTGGTCTATATGAATTCAGAGGAGGACCATGTTGAGCACCTATATACATTTTAAAAATTCTATAATAGATTATGAATTATGGAAAAAAATTCAAATATATATTTTTGACATGAGAGGAATACATCCTTAGATAGGATTTGTTATAATAGAGAGTATTAGTACGTCATCCTAGATAAAAGCATTCGTTTCTTGGTTAGCACACAAGAACATGGAAGTGGTTTTAAATTCCTCGTTTAAAGAAGCTACAATCAGTAGTTTTTATCCTATTTTTCAAGGGTTTTGGCCCCACTAATAGCTTTGACTAAGAATGACCATGATTTAATATAGAATTATATATATTATGAGGATATCATTTACTAGAAAGAGAGCTTGATAATTTCCCCATTGATGTGTTTTCATGAAGTGTGTGTGATTTTTAAAGTGTTTTGTGACGCATATAGTTTAGTATTAGAATGTTTCTTGAGAAAATAGCGGGGAGTGATATCTTAAGTTCCTAGGTATTCATTTCACCAAGATATTATTTACACCACCCATGATTTGGAGTTGAAAGTATTGGTATTCTATTGGAATCTATTGTAGAATTATATTACTGATAAGTGATTTCTGTTCTTCACATATAATAAAATTTATAAATATATCTTCACATATTGTGATTATAATTTCATAATGTAATTTTTGATGGAGTTTCATGAGTAATATTATTTAGTGATATTATATAACATTGAATATTAAAAAATTACTATGGATGGGTAAAGAATGAATTCAAGGGGTGATGTTTCCTAAGAGTCTAGATATGCATGGAGAGTATTGGAGGAGATATAGATGTACCTCTAGATATGGAAAATAATAGAGGTATAGGTTTCCTATTTTATATAATAGTGTAATATTACTTATTTTAGTTGGTAGAGGAATCTGAAGGAGATACTTGGAGTGAAGTAGTTTCAGGACAATGTTCTTCATTACGATGCCCGAAAGGAAAGGGGGTAGGATGGTAAAAATCAAATGTTGTTCAATAAGAGGCTATGGATTCCTTTATAAGTGTGAGGGTAGGTTCTTCATGAGTTAAGTAGACCACCATTAGTGGGGTATTTAATTGTATCTCTGTTGTTTCATGGTCATCGGAGTTAATTATAGTGGTACAGGATGAAGTGGTTCAAATATGAGTTTGTTTTATGTGGTGGTATGTGAATCTATTATAGATTATATGGGAATATGAGTCACGAATTTGACATTAGTACCCTGAACTATTTTTATTTTTTTGCATTGTTTTGGTTGAAACATATTTTTGATATTTCTTATTTTAACCCATAATTTTTTATTTACAATTCTATTCCGTTTGAGTGGTATCGCCTAGGGCAGTGTTTGTGGTTGGTGTCTTTTCATCTTGATCTGTGGTTAGTATTGATTTTTGAGTAATAAAATTATTTGAGACATGTGTGATGTAAGGATCTATATACATGTAAACAAATATTTGTAGTTTTTATGATGTAGAATATTTTTAGGGGTAATTTTAGGAGGAATACATGGAGATGGTGTTGAATTTATATTGTAGAGGAAGTTCATGATGTGAAATGAGTATTCTATGAAATAATTAGTTTTGATTCATGACCTAAAATTTCCTTCCATTATTGATCCTTTGAGGGGAAAAATTTATGTATAATCAATGGGGTTATATTTGATGTTATTAATGATTTTAAAAGATTATTAATAGCATTAATTAATTCTTATATGATGTGCTATAAATTTTTGTGGATGTTTGAAAATATTTGATTGATGGAAATTACCTCATAGAATTCTTTTAGACCATGAATTTAGGGCCTTCATAAATATTCTCAGTGTGAATTATAATAACATGAAATTAATTATACATATTCCAAATAATGAAAATATTTTTATTCACTATTTTTATCTCTCATTCCTATATATTTTTGGATAACCCTAAGTAATTTTGAATTTCTATCCATTCATGATTCCCTATCTCTAACCCCTAGCTTATAGAGGTTTAATAACATTAATTCAATGTGACTTGCCTCTGTCAAGACTTCATTTCAACCAATTAATATATTGTGAATTCCAAATAGTGTTTTTATTAGTTTATTTTTTTATATTGTTTTGAGGAGACATTGAGTTGATCAAGAATTATCCGAGGTTTCTTTTTGTTGATATGAACCTGCAGGTGGCTTCTCTACAAATTCTCTATTATAGTGATTTAGAAAATTTTAGTTGAGGTATGGGACTCAAGAACCCTATTTCTTGTGAATTTTTAAATTATAATTCTTTTTATTCCATTAGGTGGATGGTATAGACTGACCAAATGAAGATAATAACCTGAATGACTAATTAACCAGGTGGGGTTTTGTGAACATAAGTGGTCATCTAATATTTTTTTTACCAATTCCTCTTTGTGGAGAATTATTAATTCCTTGTTTATTGTAATCATATATTTTCACCTAAATATTGATGAGTAATTTAATTGGAATGATATTTATTTATTTTACTTATAGTAATTCTTGAAATATGGACATATGCTATGGATTCTATTATATTTTGTTATCAATTGATTAAAATTATTTTTTATGAGAATAATTCATAATGAATTAGATAATTCAAGATGGTAATAAAATAGTTGTTTGACAATATATTTTCCTTGGGATGAGTGATCCATATTTGGTTATGAAGTATTAGAAGTTATATTGTGTCTTTAGTTTCCCCAAGAGTTTTATTGGTGAAACTTTTTAGTGAAATTTATATATGATTTAGTTAATTAGAGAAGTGAGGTAATTATTTTAGACCCAGGATAGTTGATATTTTAGTGTAAAAGGATATGTGGTAGATTACGTAGAATTAAAGAGTTGTGATTTGTTGGTTAAATTGGTATAGCTAATTGTACCAGGTCGTGAAGTGGAAGTCGATGGGTTGGGAATTTAAAATTTTTCATCATAACTGTAATTAAACATCATTATATCTAGAGATACAATCCTCAATATATGTTTTATGAATATCAAATGTATTTAATAAGTAAAATATTAAAAGAAATAATATATTTTTTCAATTAGCATAGCATTTGACTATCGGTCTTGTAAAGACCCGTAAATTTCAAGGAAATTTTTTTTCTTAATTTTCTTTGGAAATTTACAAGAACGCAGTTTCTAACGGCACCTGATTCCAAGGCCCGGTGTGCCCAGAATCATTTTCCGAAGTTTGGCTCGGGTACGTTCAGTGAACGATCAAGCGGGTTTTTCTAACTTTTGGACCTGTGCTCGGAATCAAATTCCGAGGGCACCGATGGAATCGCAGTGCCGGTATTTTCTTAGAAATGCCTTTTCCAGAGTTGCGTTTGCTCAGGTGTGGTTTTTAAATTTTTTGGGGTTGAGTTAAGAAATAAAATAGAGTGGTGCGACAACTTAATTTTTATTTCACTTAATGCCACTTAAAAGACACTTAAAGCTACTTAAGATGTGTTGAAGCGGATAGGGTGAAATCCAAAATATCCTACCCTCTTGGTAGGATATTTGTGAGGTGGGGCCCACACGAGCCTCACCGTTTCTTTTCCTCTAATTAACGCACCCGCAAAATCACCTCTTTAATGAAGGTAAACCGTGTGTTTTTTTTGTTAAGAAACGCCCTAATTAATTGGGCAGTTAAATCGTTACAATTAATTCAACGAATTAATTGTTCGTTTCTTATCTTTTGAATTTCAAAAGCTTAGGTCAATAATAAAATAAGGGTTGAACTTATTTTATTTAGTTGGACTTGTGGCGTGGAGAGAATTTGGAGGAAAACGTTCTTCTTCTATGAAGAATGCAAAGAACGCGATGAATGCTCCGACCTCCGATGAATAACGCCAAACCCTCGGAGATCGACGGCGCGACGCCATGTACCGCGACATCAACGACACTTCTTCCGAGACGGTCCTTCCGCAACGCTTTCTTACGCGACAAGAAAATCCGCGACGAACCCTCGCTCGACGACGCTTGAGGTCGGGGAATTTTTATTTTGATGTTCTATTATCTTTTGAGAAAAGTACGATGAGCGCGGACCAACCAATTCCAGGTTGAACCGTGGATCGTTCGTTCATGCGGATTGTTGTTGAGTATTATTATTTAATTTGTTCGTGATTATTACCTTGACGATCTTCGTGAAATATGACCTTTTGCTATCAACTAACAAGAGGGGGCCGGACCGCACAAACATGGCCGACCCTCCTCCTTATCCTTGTGGGTTTCTATTGTGGATGAAAATGGGGATGGCGCGGTGCCGTCGCACCGCGCGGAATCGTGCAGCAAGGAATGTGCGGCGTCGTCGCACCGCATCGTGAAAACAAACAAGGGCGTGACGCTGTCGCGCCGCGTCGGAGAAACCCAAAGACATCTGCGGATGGAGTCGGGCCACGGTGAAAGGGCGCGGTGCCATCGCATCGCGCCGGAGAACCACGAAGATGGCGCGTTTTGTTAATTGACGTGCGGATTGTCGGACGACGACGAACGGGGCCGCAAGAGCGATTTGAGAGCTTTGCAGTGAAGGTCGGGTCCCGGGAGGACAGTTGGCGAAGACGGCAGAAGAAACGGACCACCGGAGTGCTTCCTGTGGTCCGCGGAAGGCGGTGGCGCGCCACCGGCATCAATCAGCGGCGACGGCGGGGGGAACCGCGCACCACCGCTCCGCGGCTTCCGCTCGGCCGCGCTGGCCGAGCCGCAGCCGGCCGGTCGATCCGGACCGAGCCGGCTGGGCCGGACGGAGCTGGGCCAGACCGGGTCTAGCCGGTTCGGACCCGGGTCGGGTCGACCCGGTTCGGGCCGACCCAGGGGGGTCGGTCCGGGCCCAGACCCCCCGATTTCAGACCCTCTTTGGTCTTTTGCCCATATCTTGGGATGCGGACCTCCGATTGATGGACCGTCAGCGGCGATGCGATCCTTGGATCGAGGTGGTCGTTTCGGTATATCGCACTCAAAGTTTCAGAACACTTTGGGTTCGGCCGGGTTGGTTCGGATACGAAACCAACCGGGCCCTCGGAGCAGAAACGCTCATATCTTGAGTTCCGGACGTCCGATTGACGTGTGGTCGACTTTGATGGATTCCTCTAAGTGAGACGGATCTTTTGGCTTACTCCTCTTGAAGTTTGGATGCCGTCGGAGTGCGGTCGGGTTGGTTCGCTCACGAAGCCAACCGGGCCCCTGGAACGAAAAAGCCAATAATTCACAGACCGGGCGTCCGATTGACGCGCCGTCTGTCTCGTTGAATTCCTCTTGATGAGACGGAACTTTTGGCATACTTCGCCCGAGTTTTGGTTACTGTTGGATAGTGGCCGGGTTGGATTGTACCTGAAATCCAACCGGGCCCTTGGAACGGAAAAGCTGTTATCTTTCATACCAGACGTCCGTTTGACGAACCGTCTGCGGCGTTGGTGATCACGTTGAGAAACGGTCCCTTTGAGTTTACCTTATGAGAGTTGTGGTATAGTTGAGATATGGCCGGGTTGGTTCACACACGAAACCAACCGGGCCCCTGGGACGAAAGAGCTAGTAACTCACAGACCGGGCATCCGATTGACGCGCCGTCTGTTGCGTTGAGACTCCTGCGACGAGGTGGTCCTTTGGGATACTTCTTCATGGGACTTTGAGATACTTGGAGTATCGAACTGTAACTCGTGGAGTGGACCCTCCCAGAGACGAGCGTGCGGAGTACGGAGACCGTGTAGCCGACTAAGACCTGACGACTGCTTGACCGACTCCACTTGGAGTGAGTCGACTAGCCCAGTGGACAGAGCACTACTTTGTGAGGTGCAGATCCATGGCAGACGGAGCACTACCTGTGTGACAATGCAGATCTGCGGTACTCGTCCAGAGAGTACCTCTGCAGGCTACTAGGGGGTGTGCACTACTGTGTTTGGGTGGCATACCCCGACGGGAAGCACTACTGTGTTTGGGTGGCTGGCCCGCGGTACTCGACAGGAGGAGTACCTCAGCAGTCTAAGGTTTGTGATCAGTACTTCGGAGTCATGACAGGACCACTGTACACTCCAGAGACGGATCTCTTCAGCAGTTACGGTTTCGATAATGAAAATCCTGGTTTGAGATGAGTTTATGATCTTTGTGTTTCCTCATGATTGAGATGGGTTACTTGATAACTTAGGTATATGTATGGGCATATACCTGGGTAGTGGTTATCTGTTGATTTCATAATCTTTTTGTTTCCTCATGATTGAGATGGGTTACTTGATAACATGGGTATATGTATGGGCATATACCTAGGTAGAGGTTATCTGTTGAGATCTTCTTTGTGGTTATCCTTGTTGGTTTTAGTGAGACCTTGAGGGTATCGGGGTCCTTACTGAGTATCGTTATACTCACCCCTACACGGGCTATGCCTGCACCTCGTTGTGTTGGTTGCAGACGACGGGCAGTGATGACGGAGGCCGAGTGTTCGAGGACTAGACGGTACCAGAGGTGGACTACACGACGAGACAGTACCCGGAGGTGGACTACACGACGAGTCAGCATCTGGAGATGTACTTCACGGTGAGACGACATTTGGAGGAGCTTGACGGGCGAGAACGTTGTGGAGGCTATCTGTACCTACCCTTCAGGTAGGATCCGTGGTGGATGATCCAGGAGCTGCGCCATCTGTACCTACCCTTCAGGTAGGATCCGAGGAGGATGACCCAGGAGCCACTTCCGTCCTTCCAGCTGTTGTCTTTTTCAGTTGTACTTTGTTCAGTTGTAGTTGTACTTTCTTTTGGGTTTATATTCTGGCCCATTTACTTTTCAGCACGTTCTTTTGTACTTAGTGTTTTACTTCCGCTTGTACTCTATGGTGTTTTGTTTACTTTTATAAAGGAAATGACTTCCTCGTTATCGGGATTTATGCCTTTGGTTCTAGTCACCAGCCCCTGGCCTATGGAAGGTGGGCTTGGGGTAGTCACGACACGGGCCCCAAGGACGCGTCGTGACAAATTGGTATCAGAGCAGTTTGGTTCTACCGCAGACTCTGATCTTTTTTCTTTCTGTGAAGCAATAGTGTTAAGAGTACCGAGTGTGGTTTTTAGTTCAGGGAGTCCAGTGTTGGTGCGGGCGGCCGACGTATCCATACACCAGGACCCTGACAACTAATTTCCGACATTGTGCATGAAAAAACTGATTGTGTGTGAGTTTCTAGAAGTTTTTAAATGTCAGCTCAAACCAGGTCAGCTCACCAGGTCTAATCGTTTGACCATGTCATGTTATTTCTTTCGAGATGCCTTTTCTCGGATGACCAGCTAGAGCCCAGAGGGATGTACGTACTGACAGCCTGTCGAGCGACGAGGCTTCGGTACAGGGCCCTCTTGCAGTTGAGGCACCAGCGGAGGCACCAGTGGTACTACCATATATTGGGCCATCGATGCCACCAGCCCTAGTAGTAGGCGATGCATGGCACTTGAGAACGCTACACGATTTCCAGCGCCAGAGACCACCCAGGTTCCGGGGAGAGATGGACCCGAAGGCGGCTGAGGATTGGCTGGAGGATGTGGTGAGATTCTTCAGGCTAGTGGGGACGCCAGCAAACTTCATGGTGATATTTGCTTCCAGCCTTCCTCAGGCAGCAGTAGGCAGGTGGTGTAGCCACTTGTTCTAGTTTTACGATGGGATAGCCTTCACATGAGAAGACTTAGAGACCTTATTTAGGGTGGAGTTTGTGCCAGTAGCTCTACACCCCAAGCGTGTTCAGGAGCTGGTGCCTTTTCCGCGTGTTTTTAGACCAGTAGTCGAGTCATCTGTGGGCAGTAGACAGATGATTCAGAGGTCCAAGAGGGCCAGAGCCAGCCATATGAGGATAAGGAAGTGTTATGAATGCGGTGTAAATGGTCACCTGGCACGTGACTATCCGACTCCTCGTACAGTTGATCCGCCGGCTTTGGAGGAGCCACCGAGGCAGAAGCAGCGGCGGGTGCTTGAGCAACAACCGAGCAGTGGACAAGGCAGTAGAGCTCCGTGAGCAGGTGGACAGGAGAGGAACTAGTGGATACGTCCCTTGTACTTCTAGTTCCATTTTTTTGTTGTATTCGTGTCTTTGTACTATGAGCTGCAATAATAAAAAAAGACACTTATCTTGTGATGTTTTATTTCCTGTCCTTTTTGTTTGGTTGATACTGGGTGGTCCTGGTTAAAACTGTTGACATGACCCTCACTTTCTAGATTTTTACTGGAGGAGACTCAGTAACCTCACACTGATGCCGACAGTGTGACTCGACCCTTGGAGGCGAGAGTGATAGTTGGATCTCTTGGTAGTTACGTCGAGGCCTTACGACATCATCCATGGCATGAATACATCTTTCATGTCAGGATTGACTGTATTAGGCAATGGGTGTGGTTCATCCAGGGGATGAGACCGAGTTTCTCTTTTCGGCAATGGAGAAATTTTATCAGCTCTTCGAGATCGTAGGAAAAGAAGGTGCAGATCATCCAAGAGTGGATGAAGACTGCACAGTGCAGTAAGAAACAAGAAACCGGTACCAGTCTTAGAGACTCGGGCGTGTTAAATGTTTCAAGAAGAGGAATCTTTAAAGAGAGATGAGTCTGCAAAGCGGCAGACGTGGAGGCAGAGCTAGGAGAGCAACATGAGGTGGTGTACATCTTAACATGCTACAACCACCCACCTTAGTTATCCCCGCCAGGCTCAGGGAGCAGGAGGGCGGAGGAAGAGTGCGGCTGCATGCGGTCAAGGAGAGTGACCCGATGGCTCTAAGAATGATTCGAGGAACATTATGTGTCCACTACTAGCTACTGTAGTAAAAAAACGTCGATATAAATAATTCCTCACTTTCACAAATCTTGTCCCAGACCTAGAGTTTCTGGTAAGTCGTGGACTTGACCCTCATGTCTGGAGATAACTTGGGAGGAGACTCGATAATCACACATACGTCGACGGTGTGGTCAGACCCTCGAGGCGAGATTTTCAGTTGGAATCTCTTGGTGGCAGCATCGAGGCCTTATGACGTTGGTTTGAGTGTGGACTGGGCAATCACGGTTCATACACAAATTGACGGTATTAGGAAAAAAGGTTGTGGTTTAACTACGACATCGGGGTGGGTTTTCCTTGGTCGGCGATAAGGAAACCCCGGGCTGTATAGGATAACTCATGCTCAGGAGGGTGCGACCGATCACTCTAGAGTCGGTCAACCTTACCCTCGTGGTAGCAGTTGTTTGAGTTTCAGTTCTAACAGGAGTTGGAGACCTCTAGAGTTTGAGGATAACGATCACGTCCTCATACGGTTCTCACCTCGACGAGGTTTACGGAGATGTGGCCAAGGTGGTAAGTTATCTCCGAGGTTCAACAGACCTTTCTAGGTCCTCAGTTGGGTAGGCGGGATGGTTTACCGCTTGACCCATCCACCTCAGTTGCACCAGGTGCACGACGACTTCCACGTATCTCAACTGAGGAGATACGTGCTCGACCCTTCGCATATCATCAACCATGAGGAGCTGGACGATGGTGATGGGGTGTCTTTCACGGAGGTTCCCGTGGGGATCGAGGATCGACATGAGTGGATCCTATGAGGACGATCGATTCCTTGGGTTCACTTTCTCGGGCAGTACGGGAACCTCCAGGTGAGCACATGGGAGAGGAAGGCTCAGATGCGTGCTCAGTACCGCTTTTGTAACCCTAGTTTGTGTTAAAGCTTTACGAGGATGTAAAGCCCTGAGGTGCGAGTGATGTAAAGACCCATAAATTTCAAGGAAATTTTTTTTCTTAATTTTCTTTGGAATTTTACAAGATCGCAGTTTCTGACGGCACCTGATTCTGAGGCCCGGTGTGCCCGGAATCGTTTTCCGAAGTTTGGCTCGGGTACATTCAGTGAAAGAACGAGCAAGTTTTTCTAACTTTTGGACCAGTGCTCGGAATCAAATTCCGAAGGCACTGATGGAATCACAGCGCTGGTATTTGTTTAGAAACGCCTTTTCTAGAGTTGCGTTTTCTCGGGTGTGGTTTTTAAATTTTTTTGGGGTTAAATTAAGAAATAAAATATAGTGCTGCGACAACTTTATTTTTATTTCACTTAAAGCCACTTAAAATCCACTTAATACTACTTAAGCTGAGTTGAAGCGGATAGGGTGCAATCCAAAATATCCTACCCTCTTGGTAGGATATTTTTGAGGTGGGGCCCGTACGAGCCCCACCGTTTCTTTTCCTCTATGTAACGCACCCGCGAAAACCCCTCTTTAATGAAAGTCAACCGTGCGTTTTTTATTGTTAAGAAAAGTCCCAATTAATTGGGCAGTTAAATCATTAAAATTAATTCAACGAATTAATTTTTCGTTTCTTATCTTTTGAATTTCAAAATCTTAGGTCAATAATAAAATAAGGGTTGAACTTATTTTATTTAGTTGGACTTGTGGCGTGGAGAGAATTTGGAGGAAAACTTTCTTCTTCGACGAATAACGCGAAGAACGTGAAGAACGCTCCGACCTTCGACGAAGAACGCCAAACCCTCGGAGATCGACGACGCGACGCTGTGTACCGCGACGTCAATGACGCTTCTTCCGCGACGCTCCTTCCGCGACGCTTTCTTCCGCGAATAGAAAATCGGCGATGAACCCTCGCTCGACGACGCTTGAGGTAGGGGAATTTTTATTTTGATGTTCTATTATCTTTTAAGAAAAGTACGACGAGCGCAGACCAACCAATTCCAGGTTGATCCGCGGATCATTCGTTCTTGCGGATTGTTGTTGAGTATTATTATTTAATTTGTTCGTGATTATTACCTTGACGATCTTGGTGAAATGTGATATTTTGCTATCAACTAACGAGAGGGGGTCGGACCACACAAACACGGCCGACCCTCCTCCTTATCCTTGTGGGTTTCTATTGTGGATTGAAACGGGGATGGCGCGGTGTTGTCTCACCACGCAGAATCATGCAGCAAGGAATGTGCGGGGTCGTCGTAGCGCATCGTGAAAAAAAACAAGGGCGCGACGCCGTCGCGCCGCGTAGGAGAAACCTGAAGACATCCGCGGACAGAGTCGGGCCACGGTGAAAGGGTGAGGCGCCATCGCATCGCGCCGGAGAACCACGAAGATGGTGTGTATTGTTAATTGACGTGCGGATTGTCGGACGATGATGAACGGGGCCGCAAGATCGATTTGAAAGCTTTGAAGTGAAGGTCGGGTCCCGGGAGGACCGTTGGCGAAGACGACAGGAGAAACGGACCACCGGAGCACGTCCGGTGGTCCGCGGAAGGCGGTGGCGGCACGCCACGCCGGCGCGGCGGCGCTGGTGACCGGCGGCGGCGGCGGTTGCCGCCGGCATCAATCAGCGGCGAGGGCGGTGGGAACCGTGCACCCACACTCCGCGGCTTCCTCTCAGCCGTGCTGGCCGAGCCGCGACTGGACGGTCGAGCCGGACCGAGCCGGCCAGGCCGGACCGAGCCAGGCCGGACCGGGCCCAGCCGGGTCGGACCCGGGTCGGGTCGGGTCGACCCAGTTCGGGCCGACCCAGGGGTGGTCGGGCCGGGTCGGTCCGGGCCCAGACCCCCCGATTTCAGACCCTCTTTGGTCTTTTGCCCATATCTTGGGTTATGGACCTCCGATTGACGCACCGTCAGCGGCGATGCGATTCTGGGATCAAGACGGTCGTTTCTGTATATCGCACTCAATGTTTCGGAACACTTTGGGTTCAGCCGGGTTGGTTCGGATACGGAACCAACTGGGCCCTCGGAGCGGAAACACTCATATCTTGAGCTCCGGATGTCCGATTGACGTGCTGTCGACTTTGATGGATTACTCTAAGTGAGATGGCTCTTTTGGATTACTCCGCTTGAGGTTTGGATGCCGTCAGAGTGCGGTCGGGTTGGTTCTCTCACGAAGCCAACCGGGCCCCTGGAACGAAAAAGCCAATAATTCACAGACCGGGCTTCCGATTGACGCGCCGTGTGTCTCGTGGAATTCCTCTTGATGAGACGGACCATTTGGCATACTTTGCCCGAGTTTTGGTTGCTGTTGGATAGTGGCCGGGTTGATTTTGTACCCGAAATCCAACCGGGCCCTTGGAACGGAAAAGCTGTTATCTTTCATACCAAACGTCTGTTTGACGAACCGTCTGCGGCGTTGGTGATCACATTGAGAAACGGTCC
Organism: Viscum album; assembly: GCA_963277665.1. NCBI lineage: Eukaryota > Viridiplantae > Streptophyta > Magnoliopsida > Santalales > Viscaceae > Viscum > Viscum album. The sequence goes on along the minus strand of OY728153.1, from coordinate 830,653,757 downwards.
CTTTGAGTTTACCCTATGAGAGTTAAGGTAAAGTTGAGATATGGCGAGGTTGGTTCGCACACGAAACCAAACGGGCCCCTGGGACGAAAAAGCTAGTAACTCACAGACTGGGCATCCGATTGACGTGCCGTCTGTTGCGTTGAGACCCCTGTGATGAGGCGTTCCTTTGGGATAATTCTTCGTGGGACTTTGAGAAACGTGGAGTATCTACCTATAGATTGTGGAGCGGACCCTCCCAGAGACGAGCGCACGGAGTACGGAGACCGTGTAGCCGACTGAGACCTGACGACTACTTGACCGACTCGACTTGGAGTGATTCGACTAGCCCAGAGGATGGAGCACTAATTTTTGAGGTGCAGACCCATGGCGGATGGAGCACTACCTGTGTGATAGTGCAGACCCACGGTACTCGTCCGGAGAGTACCTCTGTAGGCTACTAGGGGGTGTGCACTACTGTGTTTCGTTGGCATACCCCGGTGGGAAGCACTACTGTGTTTGGGTGGCTGGTCCGCGGTACACGACAGGAGGAGTACCTCAGCAGTCTTAGGTTAGTGAGTAGTACCTCGGAGTCGTGACAGGACCATTGTACACTCTAGAGATGGAGATCTTCAGTAGTTACGGTTTCGATAATGAAAATCTTGGTTTGAGCTGAGTTTATGATCTTTGTGTTTCCTCATGATTGAGATGGGTTACTTGTTAACTTAGGTATATGTATGAGCATATACCTAGGTAGTGGTTATCCGTTGATTTCCTAATCTTTGTGTTTCCTCATGATTGAGATGGGTTACTTGATAACTTAGGTATATGTATGGGCATATACTTAAGTAGAGGTTATCTATTGAGATCATATTTGTGGTTATCCTTGCTGGTTTTAGTGAGACCTTGAGGGTCTCGGGGTCCCTACTTAGTATCTTTATACTCACCCCTAAACGGGCAATGCCCGCACCTCATTCTGTTGGTTGCAGACGACGGGTAGTGCTGACGGAGGCCGAGTGTTCGAGGACTGGATGGTACCGGAGGTGGACTACACAACGAGATAGTACCCGGAGGTGGACTACACGACGAGTCAGTATCTGGAGGTGGACTTCATGGTGAGACGACATTTGGAGGAGCTTGACGGGCGAGAGCATTGTAGAGGCTATCTGTACCTACCCTTCAGATAGGATCTGTGGTGGATGATCCAGGAGCTGCGCCATCTGTACCTACCCTTCAAGTAGGATCCGAGGAGGAAGACCTAGGAGCCGCTTCCGTCCTTCCAACTGTTGTCTTTTTCTATTGTACTTTGTTCAGTTGTAGTTGTACTTTCTTTTGGGTTTGTATTCTGGCCGATTTACTTTTCAGCACTTTCTTTTGTACTTAGTGTTTTACTTCCGCTTGTACTCTGTGGTGTTTGTTTACTTTTATAAAGGCAATGTCTTCCCAGTTATCGGGATTTACGCCTTTGGTGCTAGTCGCCATCCCCTGGCCTATGGAAGGTGGGCTTGGGGTAGTCACGAAACGGGCCCCGAGGACAGGTCGTGACAGGTCATCATCGATGAGCTTTTCATGAAGGATCTAGGATCTAATCCCTCTATATAATCCACACACAGTATAAAAATATATCAAAATGTACATCAAGAATCATGTTATAATAAATATCTATGATGATCCAACTGATCTAATGACGAACACCATGATCTCGTCCATTTGATCAGAAAAGGAGATTGAAGATCGAATAATCAGACATGAAATTTCTCCCTCTTGGATGGAGTAAGGGAAGATAGGTTCCTTCAATCTATTAGAATGAATCCACGTTGGAAAATATCTTCTCATATTTTTATATAGTGGGAGATAAAAATGCCCAAAAATAGTTCTCTGACCCCCGTATGTCCAACAAACACTAACCAATAAATGACATGTTATGATGAACTAACTATGTCATAATGTCATTTTTATTTTAAACAATTTTTTGTAATATTTATTAAATATGTTATGTGAAAAAATTGAGCCATTAAATCAACTCATAATTACCACAATATTAAAAGACCCTTGAAATTTAAAATCATATTTTTTATATAATATTTTCCATGTATTTACATAAATAAATATAAATAATATTAATTAATAAAATCAACCAAATTATTCTAAACTTGAATAAAAAATAATTTACCAATTATTTGGTTAACGTTAAAACATGAAAACTCCCATACTCCATGGTGCGACCCACTATGTCCTATACAACTATTCAACAAATATGGTAGAATCTTGAATACATAATTTTGTGTGACCCTCTATTCCCTAGTCACAAAATTAGTGAATATCATTCATAGGCAAGGAACTGAGTATAGAAATCAATTAAGGTCCCTGCATAAAAAATTTCATGGTTTTTTACTTACATAAATGTATTAGATCAAATGGTACATATTGATAATGATATAAATTCTTGATACAACACACTTTCTCATAGATATGAATAATAAATGACACTTGAAACATGTGGTGTTCTTATTGGAATGCTTATCCTAATAATATCATCTTCTTAAGATAACCAAGTTAGAACATGATAAGTTTAATTATCAGTGATTTTGACCCACCATCACATTATGCTCACACAATATCTATTTTATATTAGTATAGTGTATCTGAACCATAGGAACATACATTAAGAAAAATATTTGAATATCTCTAGGTTCTCATTATAGTCTGGGAACTACTATTACCATTTGATATGCATGAAAAACAAGGAAATTACCATAAGTTTTGTGGATTAAGAATTGACAAAACTATTCTAGTAAGATAAACAAAAGTATATATCCAACTGTATACATGTAATGGTAATAAATGTATATACATAAGTTCGGTCTAGGGATCCCTCTTTCAATATTCCGTATTGAACTAAATCCAATAACAAACAACTCTCATCCCGCTGTATGCCACATGAGTATTATGCTTTTTCTGAGATTTGGATTTAGTCAAATAGTTTAACATGTTATCCTCGTTGTATTATATAATAAATATTACATCAAATCTGTAAAAAAAATCTAGCAAGATATGAAACTTTATATGTATATTATTTTACCTCTAGTGTGACCTGGACTCCGTAGAGAGCACCACGTCCATGGTATTATCACAATAAACTAGAACAAGTTCTGAAATTCTAATCAAAACACCAATTTCTTAGAAAAATATATGTATATAGGACAAATTCATAACTACATTGGAAATTGGTATATGATTGGATTATATTGTAGATTCAGTTACCATGGGTATCTTTGATCTTCTCTAGCTCACTACACCACCATTTAGGCGAAAGATAGAGCCTAACATTGATTTCAAATCATTATGATGAATATGGAAAATAGTATCGATGTATCCCCTCACTTCTAGTTACTTATCTTTTCTATACACAAGGAATATTTCAATTTTCTGCCTCTAATAATTCAGGATAATTTTAACAGCAGACTAGTGCATCACCCTTTGATAAACTGGATTCTATCCAAACATGCTAAAACAATAGGTAGCATCAAACATAGTATATTATATAGAATAAATTATATATACCACTACTGAGGCATAAGTTATTCTACTCATTAATTTAATCACCTCATGTGTTTGTGGTCACGTTTTTTTTGGAGAGATTTATACCATGTCAAATTGGAAACAACTATCTCTTTGATTATTCCATATTATACCTTTTAAGTACTTTGTTAGTATATTTAAATTATCTCAGTCCATCAAGCCTTTATGATATATATTGATATATCATGTTCCCTATTATATAGGATACTTCACCAAACTCTTTCATGGATAATAGTTCACTTATCAAAATCTTAACTAACTTTAATACTTTCACTTTTTTCCTATAACTAATTTGTCATCTACACATAATACAAGGAATGTGATTGAATTCCTGTTATCATCCCTATATACAGTTTTCATACAACCAATAATGACAAATCCAAATTCTCTTATGGCCTCATCCAAATGAGTATTCAATTATTATGATGCTTTCACACACTATTCATATTCATTGAGTTAACAAACACTTCATGTAGAGTGATATATACATATCAAAGGAACCTCATATTTATAATAGTATTTCTAGAATCAATTTAAAAAATATCATAATCATATAAGGATTCTATTGCATGTAAATTTTTTAATGATTTTATCATCACTACTGCTGATAGGATTTTTAGTCATTTCCTTTAAATTTTTCGAAACCCATTACTAAATGTAGTTCCTTATAGTAATTGAATTTACAATAAATTTACATCTTTCTCGTGAATACCCATTTTAATCTAATGGGTTTTATAATAAATATAGGTTCTATTAGAATAGCAGCATGATTTTGGTACATAGAATCCATCTTTTAAAGTATGGATTCCTATAATTTGGTTGCATCCTTGACATATACTTATTGATAGTTGGTTAGAGGTTCATTATTCAATATGATTAAAGTGTCACATAACTCAGAGACAAGAAAAAAAATAACACTTTGTTTATATAACAAATTGAGTAGATATACACAATACTTATGGATTGAGAACATCTTCATCTCCTATTGTCTCTTTTAAAAGTTGTTCCTGTACCAAATTGCTTGCATTTGGAGAATCAACATCATCGAAGTCGATCTTCCTACCACTATTTCAATAATTAATATATTCCTTTTTAAGAAATATGGAATTCTTGGCTGCAATAAATTTCTTATATGAATTTTTATATAGGAATCATATTTTACATTCTTTTGGATAACTATAAACATGGATATATTTCATCAAGATGAAAAAAATTCACTAGGTATAGCCTTTAAAAAATCCTCACATCACCATACATGTATGTGTGAAACAATAGGTTTCTTTATATACCAAAACACATATGGAATCCCATATGTTTCTTTAATTGGAACTTGGTTAAGGGTATATTTCACTATCATTTGTGTGTATTCCCAAAAGGATAATGAAACAGTATCCCAAATCATTATTGTTTTGGCAATGTCTAGTGGGGTCTGATTACTCCTTTCACTAATACCATTCCACATTGGTGTATAAGGATTAGGAAGTTGGGATGAAATTCTACATACATTAATTGATCAATTTAATCTTGTTTATGATACACTCCACTACATTCTGATTAAAGTGCCTTAATCATCTTACCATGTTGGTTTTAAACATCATGATGATATTCCTTAAACATCCAAAATGAATCTGATTTAAATATAATTATGTAGATATATCCATACCTATTATTTTCATAAAGGAAATTAATGATGTAAGACTGACATACCTCTACTAGAATTGGGCTACATATATCAGTGTGAATAAATTTTATAATTTCTTTATCTCTTTATCCCCTTCTATAATTTTTTTTCATTCTCCCATGAAAACATGAATGACATACATATAGTGGTTTTGTCTTAGATGAGTCTAAATATTGTGTTGGTTTTAATATTTATAAATTATTCTCGTTTACATGAATAGCCTAAATATTCATAGGAAGGTGTTATATGAGTCATTTTTTGGGTTTTTCCATTTATTTCAATTTATTTCCATGTCTAGGTTTTCCAGTTCTGGTATATATATAACATTTTCTTGATGCACTATTCAATAAAAACTATTATACTTTTAAAAGAGAACAAATTTGTCTACAAACATGAAATAAAATCCCATAGTTTCCTAACATTATTGTGGGATTATATACGTAGTAATTGAGAGAATATAATAACAATTTTCAGTAAAATTTCAAAACCACTGAACAATGTTAGATGAAAATATCCCATTACCAACACTACAAGAATCACACCTTTTTCATCCAAGATATCAACCTACACCTTTTCAATATTATTAAATATTATTTGTTCCAATATATGAATAAAACTGTGTGAGACTCTCACTGTATAAAAACCCATGTTATTGATAACGAAACATTTCATTCAATGACAAACATACCCAATAATGAACCATTTCCTTAATTTATTTTCCCATTTCAGAAAGTCTTATTCAGATGTCATTTCCTGCCTCATGAAAATCATAGTGCCTCATAATAATTTTCATTTTCTCTATATATTTTTATTTTGGAAGGACTGTGATTATGTTTCTTTGACATGGACTTAGACTTGGACCCATTCGGCTTGTAGTTCCTCCCCTAGTTCACCATAGGGACTGAAGAACTGGTATTCTACATATCATTATAATTTTTTTCAAACTATATCCAAAATATCTAGGATTAACTTTTTCATGTTATTCATATTATAATTAACCATTAATGTTGTTATTTCTTGAGTTAAAGTGGAAAGAATGAGACCGGTCTCTATTTCATGGTTCATCTTGAACCCAAGGGATTTAAGTAACTTAATGTACCTAATTATATTCATTATATGAGGTGATTCTTAATTCACATCAACTATCCTAAACCTATATGGTGAACTAGAAATCACATACCTTTCATTCCAAGATTTATCCTTATATAACTGTTGAAGATGAGTTAACATATTTTACACATCATTTTCCTCGTGGATTTTCTACAGTTGACAAGATATAGAAGGAAAAAAAATAAACTATACATCTAGTGAATCATCTACATTATTTATTTATTTTGAATTATCTTCCTTAATTATTTCCTTTGAGGAGGCTCATAATGAAGTGAGAACTCTTAAACATAAATCTTACTTTCCTGGCATAGTACTATATGAAAGCGCTTATACCACTCATAAAAGTAATGGTCATTAAGGATATTTTCTTTACCCTGTATTGATCATAGTTATAATGTAGTATTGCTTTTGTTGATTTCAATATTTATCTACAACTAATAATATTTATATGTTATTATATTATCTTGATTACCAATTTAGACATAATTCATTAGTTCATTAATTCATTAAATGTCTCAAACTATTTCATCAAACCTAGTGTCTGAAAATACTATAATATGAATACTCTATAGCGTAATAGCAATGATTATTGAAAATTATCCTCGTATTCTATATATTATGGCCATCCCACTAAATGGGGAGTTCTAATTTAAGAACTAGGCTGGACAACCAAATCAACTTGTTGTTCCTTGATCTACTATGTAATGTCCCAGCTTATTGGAATATTATTCTTGATTCACTTAATTAATTTCATCTTATGTGATAAAAAGATTTTTATGACTATTATTTTCTACCAAATATAGTTTAGTAACCCCTCAATCACATAATAACTCACTGTTAGTAGAGGGTACCATCAACTATGGTTGATGAGCACCTTGTACACCTAGTTTTGTTCAAATTTGAGTGGTAAGAGTTGTTCAAAAAATAATATATCTTTGATAGGTTTTATGATGTTTCAAAAAAATGTATTCTTTTTTAATTAAATATATTCATACAATGTTTTTTCACACATCAATGAACATGTATTAATAAAAGGCATTCACCGTTTCTTTATACATTTTTTATTCATTAATTTATGTGATTCCCATAGACATTAAAATGTATAAAATAATTATCAATCCATAATGACAATAAATTATCTTACATCTCATTAGAATCTAAAACTTTTTGATGTTTTTAAAATTAATGGAGTAATTGTGACCTTGGGGTATAACACCCATGTCATGTCCTGACTCATATCACAGCTCACCCTAGGTCCAGTGTTCCAACATCTCATCAGGAATACCACCAATTATTTGTGTTGTCCACATCTTATATCATCACCATAAATTTTAAACCAATAGACACCCATTGGTGGGGATATATAAAGAAGCTCAATGTACATATATATATGAATGGATTCACAATCCATTAGACAAATTAAAAGAAAATGAGATGAAACAAAAACCATCATTAAAACTAACAAAATATTACAATCATTGTACATAGGTAATAAGTAATCAAATAAAATAAAACCAAACACACAATGGGTAACTCACTACTCAACACCAATCTGGGTGAAATATGAATTCATGATAAAAATAAAAATGTAATTAATTTATGTTTTAGGTCATGATCATAAATTAAATGAATTATTCAATACAAATAATTTATTTTTTTATTCAGTACATAAATAAATTTATCTTTTATTCCAACACTAAATTAATGAAGTATTATAATTTTAATCCAAACATAAATTAATATTTTAGATAATTAAATAAATTTTTCTATTTATATTCCAAAATTTTTAAAAAAAATTAATTTTTCATTATATTTATAATTTATCGAGATCCAAAACCCTTCCATGGATCACATTAGGTAGGGATGAACAATTTAAAGGTATTTTCAAGTCCAGAAGACCGACTATATGGTAGTTTCAAGTTTGTATGATCTCTATAGGGTGGTTCTTGGTTGGGGAAAACTTGGCATGGCCTATTCGAAGTTAGGTTAACCCACCCAAGACTATACATGATGAAACTGGGTTGGGGGAACCAAATTTCTCTACGGGTCACCCAAATTTGGAAAATGGAGAACGAATCTTGGGGTTATTAGAGGGGGTCATACCATATGTGTTAAGGATTACTAGGGGGAAATTCTATGGACTAGGATTCTATGGGGTATCATGAGTTGTATGTCATTGATCAGGATGGTGGACAAGAATCCATCTCTTGAAAGGGCCACACAGTCTGATCAAGGATGTCGGGGAGGTATTCGTAGTGGATGGGGTGGAAAAGGGGGATGTGATCACACTAGGAGACTACAGTAGGGTCAGTAGCTGGTGGAGGGTATCTATAGGGGTGGAATATGCACAAATCACTTTAGGTTCTCAATGTATGTGAGGATATGGCCATGATCTGGTGCTAAAAAGGAGCATTTGAGGGAACACTGTGGGAGGGGGTTAGTATTTTAGTTGGTCAAAGTATGCAATGGAATATATTGGAACTAGTGGGTTTGACAGAAGTGTGATCTGGGTGTAGTGGTGGATAAATCATTTGAGGAGGTAGTGCAGCCAATGCCAGATCAACATTTTTTCAACTTTTCTGTTGGATTCATAAAGAAACATCCACCATCGACAAACATGTTTTGTTTATTTTTTTTTAAAAAAATTGTCTTGGATATATATATATATATGTATATATGTATAGAAATTTCACCCATTTTGAAGCCACCCTGCCCATTTAGCATTTTTCAAAAAATATACCTAATTTTAATTTTTTTAAACAAGTCGTTTTTTATTTAAAATCAAAAGGGTGGCTTCTAATGGAATTATAATCCCCTATTGATATCATAATTTGGTCAGCCAATGACAACTTCACCCCTTTGTCAAAAGGCCTATGTGAGTGGATGAATAATTAATCCCTTATTATTTTTTGAAAAATATTTCATGTGATGAAAACCTCTCATTGGGAGAAATTTTTCTAACTGGAACCTTCCCATTACTTTATCATAGAAAATAATATATATATATATATATATATTTTATATTTCTCTTCAAATTTTAACATAAAACTAATATATTATTCACCTTTTGTAAAATAAAATTAAATGATTATAACATGGACTTCTAAAATAAGATCGTCATGTGTTATGTTCTGTTGGGACTGAATTAAATCTATCTACTTAATTTACTGAAAATTAATTTTTTATTAGCTCAAAAAATTGAAATGGTTTCATAAATACTTATTTATGATACCGATGGGTTTATAAGAAGCTTATGGTCTGATGATTTAAAATTTTTCATCTTTAGATAAACGTAACATCATTTTCTCTAGAGATCTGATCCTTCTTAGAGGTTTAAGGATCTTTCGTAAATTTATGAATTATAAAAATAAAAGAATGAATTCCTGGTTTGAATTAATGGTGTGTTAGAATGTGGTTCATTAGTTATGATAATTACTAGAATGATTTGAGTATGAACCCCTATAGAACATCCACACATACATCAAGAATTGGTGAAGACCCTGATCATCGAATTATGGGTGCAGTTTAGAGCTCTAATGATTCTTTCGATGTCACGACGATCACCATAATATCGCCTCATTGAACTATAATGGATATTGAAGATTAAAATATAAAATTTGAAATTTCTCCCTCATGGTTGAGGGGAGAGGATAGAATATATGTCAATCCATTGGAATTAATTCTTGTCTGAAAATATTTTATACTCCTCTTATATAGCAACTGATAAAAATATATGAAAAGGGTTCCATTCCCCCTATATACACAACTCCCACTAAATATGGTATACAAGACATGTTATAAATAACATACTATGTGATAATTCTATTTTTATTTTTATCACATATTTATAAAATATTTAAAATATAGTTTGTGATAAAACAAATCCATTAAATCAACACATAATTCCCAAAATATTAAAATAAATATTAATTTTAAAATAATACTATTTCATATAATATTTTCCATGAATTTAATTAAATAATTTAATATTTTTTAAATAAATAAATTCAAACAAATTTTTTTGTACTCAAATAATTAGAAATTTATTTATTCATTAGTGATCTTTAAAACTTGAACAACACTCAGATCATGTGTTGAGACCCACCATGTCCTACACACTTATTCAATGGAATTACAAAAAATATTGAATGCAATGTTGTTTGTGACCATCTAGTTACTTATCTCAAAATAAGGAAATATTATTCAAATACCATAGTTTAATTCTAACAATACATCAAGGTTCTTATAGAGATAATGAATTTTCATTACAATGACTACCATCATACTAACACACGCAATATTATATAATCTCTATGTTTAGTGATATGTCATAAAGTGCGATAAAAACATTCTCCCATAACCCAATGTTACATCAATATATTATTATTTAATTGGACTATCATACCATTGACTACCATGGATTGGGATTCAATGAAGGTACTACCATCCAGATCTACTAGGCCTGAGATATCACTTACTCAAATCAGAAGTGAAAAAATCTATCTTGACAATGAAAATAGTGTCATATCACAAAAGACACACCCAACAAAAAATACCTATCCACGATTTAAATTTAATGGGTTTTATCTTGAATTAATGTATGAAATTAAATGGAACTCGTTTATAACAATATCAATTTAACAGACAAATAAACATGTTTTTATAAAGGAATAAACAGTGGAAACTGAAACATGTGGTGTTCCCAATGGAAGGAATTTCTCCAGGATCTTATCTTCTTGATAATACAAATTGAAATCATTATGAGAGGAATTATCAATTATAATTATCTACAAGCACCTGATGGTCTCACATTATTTATGTCCTCTTAATATGATGTATCTGAACTATATGACATTACATTAAGATTACTATCGTGGTATCTCTAGGTTCTCATTATATCCTGAGACCTAAAATAATCTTTTGATACGATATAAAATCTAATAAAATTACCATAAATATAGTGGATAAAGAATTATCAACAATCTTCTACTAAGATAAACAATTTTATATATCAAACGGTATACATGTAATGGTATTAAAAATACATAAATAATTTTGGCCTAGGGAACACAATTTTAACATCAGAAGGGGATTAAACATCCCTAACATGGTCGGAAAGAGGAATTTTTGGGTCATTGTAGATGATATAATAGTCTAGTATCTATATAATCTGATCTCGAATCATAAAATTCAAACAATTGAATTTAATCTAAAATTAATGATTTTATAAATATAATTTTCAGATGGTTGTGGGTATAATATGGAAATGGTTATAGTATGAGATGATAGTGGATCATTAAATGAAATAGACTTTACATGGTGGTGGAGGGATTATTGGAATCCTTTCAATGAGAACCCCTTGGTAGGGATTTAGTGTGGATTATTTGATATTACTTTCTTATGAATTCTATTCACACCCTACCTAAGCTAGATAACCAAATAAATTCTCCAAAAATAGGTACCAAGTGTTTTCCCATCATATTATATGGAGATGGAATGTAGGGATGGATTATTCTTCTCTTCCATAATCTCCCTTATATGTGTGAGTATTGGTATAACCACATAGAGTTTACTAGAATACCCTAAAAGGTATTGTTTTCAGCAGACCCTATAAGGCATTGGTACAAGATCTACTATAAGACCCTATTGATTAAATACATATGGTCTATGGTGAATTGAAAGATCCTAAGGGGCATATAGCGGTATTTGATATTCTAGAAGTCCCTATGGGGTTTTGATTGGTATGTGAGGTACTAGAAGAACCGTTAATTTATTTGAATGATATTAGTTCATAGGATGTCCATAATGGGGAATTTATGTGATGAGATATGAAATTTTTTATATGAGGATATATAGTGGGAGTCATGTATTGAAGGTGGAGGTGATGTGTGTAATGTCCTGGAAATTCTGTAATGTCTTTTTAATTATATAGAATTATTTTGAGATCGATAAATTTGACGGCGTGTGCTTCCAAGGCCCGGAGTTCCCAAAACGATCCATCGAAGTTTTTTTATTCTTTAATGAGAACGTGTAATAAATTGTCCTGAAAAAGTAGAATAACCCTTAAATATTTACTTGGATCAAAAATATGAGGGCACCGTTGCATTCATGATTTCAAGATTACCCTAGATGCAACATAAGTTTAGTCAGCACAACCCTCCTGTGAGAAAATCCAATAATGGAATAACTGTAAATAAAATATATAAATAAATTATTTTATTTTCCAAATGCTTGTAACTCACAAATGGTAACTCAGATTAAAAATCTTAGACCACCTCTGAACTCATGAGGGTATGTTTTCTATATGTAGATACTAACTTTTCCTGGTGCGGGCCACTAGTGAATGTTAGTTTTTGGCTGTAAATAAAATAATTAAGTGACTATTATTTTATTATAAAATCCATAACTTTTGAACGGTAACTCGGATTGGAAATCGGAGAGTACTGCTGGGTTTTTTGGGGAATTTTTTACATGGGAAGAGCCTAACCTCGACCGGTGCAGGTTGAGGGTGACTATTAATAATTTTCCAAACTTTGTTCAGGTATGTTCAGTAAATGTGCAAGCGGAGTTTTGTAACTTTTGAACTGGTGCTCAGAATTGAAATATGAGGGCACCGTTGAACTCGCAAAGCCGATATTCGCTTAATGAGACCGTCACTTTAACGATAGTAGGTCCAGAGAAAATGTTAGTTTATGGAACATTTTAATAGAATAAATGAAATAACATTATTATTTTATTTTTATTCTATTCCTCCAACGGATGAGCAGTAAGGTGGGACTGGTGACATGTCAAGCCAATAAATGGATTGACCCTCCAATCCGAGTAACATAAAATTTGGGGGAAATTAAAAAGATTCCTATTTAATGAGCCCCATTAACTCCCTATGTCGTTACATACCCCCCCCCCCCTCTCCTATAAAGAAGGAGCTAGGGAAGGGGTATTAGAGAGCTTCACCAAGAAGCAAATTGCTGAAGGAATGTCACAACTCTAGACCCTTAGAAGACGAAGTCGACCCAGCGGGAGGTGACAGATGACATCGAACCACAAATGGCCAACGTGCGAGTGGCGTCTTTCGGATCCGGTCATGGGAACATAGAACACGGTCCACCGGTAAGCGCAGATGATTCTATGACATTCAAGGTAGGGGTTTGTTTTTAATATCATTGAATTTTATTAATTATTCATATCCTAAATTCAAAATGATGATGGGCAAACGAACATGGCCATCATCCCGCACATAAACCTTTCCCCTATTTCTTTTTATTGTTCATGTGTTCTTCATGCGTTCTTCAATGCCTAATTTTTCTGGCACTGGAAATACAGAATTTTGTTGAGCGCGATATATGGACGTGAATCCCATGACACAGGGATCACGAATATGCGATTGTATAATTTTTTGGGCTTGGAAGAAAGCTGCAGTGGCTCGTGGAAGAAGGTGACTACCGACAGCCGGTCGGCCGTGAGGAAGGAAGCGTGACACACGTCCGTGCCGCCGGTTCAAGAGTAGGCCATGGACTATTGGCCGCGGGGGGAATGGATGGTGAATAGAAACTGTCTGGTCATGTGGTGTAGTGGAGGCTCACATCCGTGCTGCTAGAGGAGCAGGAGGCCACAACCGCTGGGCCGCGGTGGAGGCAAATGACAACCGACACCTGGCTGGCCGCAGGCGGACAGCAGCGCCATCGCGCTGCAGGAAGGAAGACAGGTCATCCATTACGGCCAACTGAGGTGCACCAATTGGTACTGCCATGAAACCCCACATGCCATCCAGGCCACACCATAAGCCTCACCACGTGGCCACATCGTGAGGCCGCACTTCGGGCCCCACCGTGGGCCGCACCACAAGGCCACACCGCGAGACCGCACCGTGAGTCACCCAGCGGGCCGCGCTAATGGGTCGCACCCTTCAAAGGCCAGGTCGGGATACCCCGTATGCGGGTCGGTCCGGACCACAGCCCAGCGGTTCGGGCCTGCCGAGGCCCATCTAGGCCCAATATTACATTTTTGGCCATAACTTCAGCATCGGGCGTTCGTTTGACGAACTGTCTATGGAACTATAATATTTGGATCAAGGCAGTCCTTTTCATATACTCCACTTGAGTTTGGATATTGTTGGATTATAGCTAGGTTGGATCGGACCCCGAATCCAACTGGCCCCTCAGAGTGTAAACGCTAATAACTTACAGACCGGGCATCCGATTGATGTGCCATCTATTGCGTTGGGACCCTTTTGATGTGACGGACCTTTGGGATACTTTTTCATGGAACTTTAAGGTATTTTAGGTATGAAATATGTCTTGGGGAGAGGTTATCCCAAGTACAATATATACGGATCCATAAGACTGGTTGAGACTTGACGACCATTGACCATTTCGACTCGGATTGACTCGACTGGCCATGTGGGGAGTGCCTTTGTGTGACGTGGCAGACCCACAGTACTCAACAAGAGGAGTACCTCAAGAAGCCACGAGGGGGAGCGCCTATATGTGCTGTGGCATACCCACAGTGGGGAGTGCCTCTGTGTAACGTGGCATACCCATAGTACTCGATAGGAGGAGTACCTCAGTAGTCCAAGGATAGTGGGAAGCGCCTTTGTGTGACGCGACAGGCCCACTATACTTGATAGAGGAGGATTTATTCAGTATCCAAGTTGTTCGACATTGATACTGGGGATGTTACTTGTTAATACATCTATAATTAATCCTGGTATGAGATGTCTTTAACTTGTCTTGTGATTGAGGTTATGTTATGTGGTTCTTTACTTTTGGGGTAATCTACCTTCGTGGTGTTACCATGTGGTGTTCTTCCCTCATGTATGAGATGTGTATATCTTAATAACATAGGTGTATGTATGGAAATATATCTAAGTAGATTTTATGTCTTGATTTTTAGTTTTCCTTTCTGGAACGTTAGGAGACCTACAGGCTCTCAGGGACCCTACTGAGTATCGTTATACTCACCCCTGCATGGGCTTTGCCCGCACCTTGTTGTGTCTTGTGAAGATGACGTACAACTTTGATCGAGGTTGAGAGAGCTAGGACTA
This sequence comes from Viscum album, assembly GCA_963277665.1. Lineage (NCBI taxonomy): Eukaryota > Viridiplantae > Streptophyta > Magnoliopsida > Santalales > Viscaceae > Viscum > Viscum album. The sequence goes on along the minus strand of OY728153.1, from coordinate 830,638,365 downwards.
GACAGTGCACAGAGGTGTACCTTTTGGAGTGATGTGATGCAGAGGATACAGACGGGCGTGGAGTGATGAGGAGGTGATATGTACATACCCTTCAGGTAAGAACCTTAGAGGACCACACATTAGTTGTTTCTCTTTTTCATTCAATTGTATTGTATTATCAGTTGTACCATTACAGTTGGGCTTTTATTCTGACCCCTTTTACATGTAGCAATCTTTTACTATAGCAGTTTACTTCATAGTTGTCTCTTTCCATTTTCTTGGACCATGTGTTCATAAAGGATTAAAGGCAATGCCTTCCCGTTTTAGGGAGAATATATTTCTGTTTCATTTCCAACCCCTGGCCTATGAAAGGAGGGCTTGGGGTTGTCAAAGCACGGGCCCTGGTGGATGGGCCATGACAAAGTGGTATCAGAGGAGTTCTGTTCTTTCAAAGAACTACAACTCTGGACTTTTTTGTGTAGAGAAATAGTGTTAAGTGTTTAGAGTGTGGTTTTCAGTTTGGGGTGTCCAGTGATGGTGAGAAGGCCGACAAATCCATACACTAGGACTATGAATTCTGATTTCCGACTAAGCACACAGTAACAGTGATTGCGTGTGTTTTTTGAAAAGTTTTTCTTTTGATTTATTTGGATTCATCTCTCTATGTATAACTTAAAGACTATGGTGCACCAGTTCCTTTTCCAGATTTCGCCACTTCGACTACCACCCAGGTCTCCTAAGAGAGTATGCGATGACAGCCCACCAAGCGATGAGGCCTCAGTGTGGGGCCCGCTTACGACATTAGCACCTTCGGGTGTTTTAGCAGCACCCCAACCCATTGGAGGAGCGTTGAAACGAGCCACACTAGTAGAGGATTCACACCGACAGAGTGTATTGCACGAGTTCTAGTGAGAGAGGCCTCCGAGGTTTCGAGGCAAGTAAGATACCCCTCTGGTTCTGAAGTGATCCTAACTCACAGGCGGTTGAGGACTAGCTTGAGGAGGTGAATGAGAGTTTATTAGAGCTTCTATGGCTTCATAAGGATGACATGTTGGTATTTGAGTATTCATCGAGGCATACTGACCATCTTTGGTACTCAATGAATACAGTACAGTCAGTCCTTCAGGGATCAGACCTCTAAGTGAGGTGTGTTTAGGGACATCTGAGCCTGCACCTTTCTTCAATGCATTCCTAATTATGTTAGGGTGATAGTGAGAACCTTTGTGGTTGAATTTTGTTTGGATGAGCGTATACAACCGGCGAATGTTAGCAGTGGGAAAGTACGAAATTGATGCTAGTATCATAGACATTGGAGTGTAAAATGTTCAGGGACAGATGAATCTGTAGAGATGAAAACGTGGAAGGAGAACTAGGAGAGAAACATGAGGTGTTGTACATTTCAAAATGTTACAACCACCCCTCTTTGTGGTCCCCATCAGTCTCAGGGAGATGGAGAATCAGAGAAGGTTGTAGCTATATACGGTCAAGGAGTGCGACCCAAGGGATCTAGGAAGGATTCAATCAATAGTCTGTGTCTACTACTAGCTACTGTATTAATAGACATAGGTACCAATAATTCCTTCCCTCCATGGATCATGTCCAAGACCTAGAGTTTCTAGCTAAGTTGTTGACATGACCCTCACATTTGGAAAAAACCTTTTGAAGGAGACTCGATAATCACACTTATGATGACGATGTGATATGACCCTTGAGGCGTGAGTTTTGGTTGGAACCACTAGGGGGCAGCATTGAGGACTTACGATGTTAGTTTGGGTATGAACTGGACATCAACATTTCACACTCAGTTTGACTGTATTAGGCAAAAAAAAATTTGGTTTAACTACAACGTTGGAATGGTATTTCCTTTGGTCGGCGAAAAAGGAAACCCAGTCAGCACATGGAAAAATCATGCAAAGGAGGGTGCAATATATCATGCTTGAGATGGCCACCCTTACTCTCGTGGTAGCAGATGTTTTGAGTTTTCAGTTTCTGATAGAAGCGGTAGAGTGTGGGGACATCGTTTCAAAAGTTGTCTCCATGATTACCTCCCCAAAGAGAGAGGGACGTCTGCTTTGGAAAGGTACTACCGGATGTTTGTGCCTGATGTTTCTAGAGTTGTGTCACCCTTTTTAGCACTAAAGAATAAGGGTAAACCCTTCGTGTGGTCGGAGAGATGCCAGTGGAGTTTCCAGGACCTGAGGCAGAGACTGACGAGTGCCCCTATCTTGAGGCTACAAGATGAAGGCATTGGGTACGCAGTCTACTACGACGCATTAGGGACTAGGCTTGGATGTTTCCTAATGTAGGAGCAAGCAGTGATCGTGTATGGTTCTCGATATCTGAGACAAAATGAGCAGAACTACGCTACCCATGACTTGGAATTAGCAGCAATGGTCTTCGCCTTGAAGATGTGGTGACATTACATGATGAGCGAACGTTTTACAGTCTACTCAGATCACAAGAGTCTCAGGTATATCTTCTCTTAGAAAAAACTGAACCTGAGACAGCAGTGTTGGCTTGAGTTCCTCTAGGACTATGACTTTGAGATAGTCTATACTACTGGGAAGGGGAACAAAATAGTATATTCACTCAGCAGGAGGTTTGGTATACAGTTGCTGAGTGAAGCGACAGTGTAGTTATCCATGTTAAATATATCCTTCATATATAGTGATGGAGTAGCATACCTCCAGTCTTTGATAGTCACACCCCTACACCATCAATGAGTCAGGGAGGCACATCTAGGGGACAGTGACTACAAGGCTCAACATGCTCAGATATCATCAGGGCAGACAACAGATTGATTTTTTGAAGGTGGGGAGCACATCATCCTATTCAGAGAATGTACCATGATACCAGTAGCACTACAGGAGGAGGTGTTGAGGGATTTCCATATGTCCCCTCTGGCAGTACATTCTGGAGTGGTGAAGATGTACCTGGACCTTCGACGTCAGTACTGATAGCCCGGGATAAAGAATGGAGTGGCAGAGTTTTTCTCTCAGTGCCTCACTTGTCATCATGTGAAGGAAGAGCATCAGGTTCCAGCAGGCTTTGTTTAGCAATTAGAGGTTCCAGAGTTGAAGTGGGATGAAATTTCTATGAACATCGTGACTGGACTTCCATGCACGTCTAGAAGTCTTGATTCTATCTGGGTGATCATTGACCAACTCACCATGTCGGCCCACTTCCTACTTATCAGAGAGTAGGGCTCAATTGAGAGCTTGGGACACCTCTACGTATAAAAGATCACTACTGGAAATGGGTTCTTTCCCAACGGTTCTAAATCATTTGGAAAGCCTGTAGAACCGTTGGTATATGTTTTACCAACGGTTCTCCAAACCTTGTGGAAGTAAGACATTGTGAAAACCTAGCCCAATGGTTTATAGAGAACCGTTGGTATCGGTTAGTAAAATTAACCTATGACAACAGTTTTTCCAAACCATTGGCATAAGTTTTACCAACAGTTTATAAAAAACCATTGCTAAAACTAAGGAAATAACATCTTTCCCAACAGTTTCTAAACTGTTGGAAAGGGTTTTTTTCCAATGGTTCTTATTGAACCATTGGCAAAAAATCCCTAGATACCATTCCAAATGGTTTTTAAAACGTTGGGAAGGGGTTATTATAAGCCTATGCCAATGGTTTGAAACCGTTGGCATAGGCTATGCTGTGCAAATTTCACAGCAGCCTACAATTTGCACAGCAGCCTCTAATGATGTCCATTCTCCTCCTTTCCAATTACTATACCTGCAATATCAAACTAATACATACATATAGAGAACAAATACATACAAATTTAACATATAATTCATTCTTGAACTATACAAATCCATAATTAAATCATAATTCCTTACGTAATTATAAACATACATAATTGATTTATAATTCAATTTAAAATTTAGATGACAATTATATGTGGAATCTGGAATTCAATTAATAATTGAATATATACATAATTTAATTATAAATTATCAATAAAATACATAATAAACTGAATAAGTATCAACAGAATCCGAATACGTTTGTTTGGTTTTTTGTATACCAGTTGTTTTTACTAAAACTGATGTCCATTTTAAAAAAAATACATACACTTGGAGTGATACCGTCCACACCATGCCTAGAATTGAAGTGGGGTTGACTCTTAAACATTAAATATGACCCATGTATCATTTTCCTAAAGTATAAACATATTCTGAAAGCGTTTTTTCGGTTTTCCGTATGCCAGTTATTGTTTTCACTTAAAATGTTGTTCATTTCAAAAAAAAATGAGACACTTTGAGTGGTTCCGGCCACTCCATGCCTCGGATTAAAGTGGGTTTAACTCATAAACATCCCATATGACTCATTAATCGTTGATCTAATGTTTCAACAAATTTAGAATGCGTTTGGTTAGTTTTCTATATGCCAGTAGTTGTTTTCAATTAAAATGTTTTCCATTTCCAATAAACCTGAGACACTTTGAGAGGTTTAGGTCACATAAGGCCTCAGATTGAGGCAGGGTTGACTTTTACATGTCACATATGACTCATTGGTCGTTTTCCTATAGTTTCAATGGAATCTGAATGCGTTTCGTCAGTTTTCCATATGTCAGTTGTTGTTTTCACTTAAAATGATGTCCTTTCGAAACAAAAGAGAGACACTTTGAGTGGTTCCGACCACACCGCACCTCAGATTGAAGCTAGGTTGACTCTTACACATCACATAAGACCCATGGATCATTTTCATAATGTTTCAATAGAATAAGAATGTGTTTGGTAGGTTTTACCTATGCCAGTTTTACTTTTCTCTTAAAATGTTGTCCATTTCAAATAAAACTGAGACACTTCGAGTTGTGACGGCCATACTGCACCTCATATTTAGACGTGGTTGACTTTTAAACATCACATATGACCCATTTATTGTTTTCCTAAAGTTTCAATCGAATCTGAATGTGTTTGGTCGGTTTTTTGTATATTAGTTGTTATTTTCACTTAAAATGATGTCCATTTTAAACAAAAGAGGAACACTTTGAGTGTTTCCGAACACACCACACCTCGGATTAAGGTGGGGTTTACTTTTACATGTCACATATGACCCATGTATCATTTTCCTAAAGCATGAAAACATTAATAATGTGTTTGGTCAGTTTTCCGTATGTCAGTTTTTGTTTTCACTTAAAATGTTGTTCATTTCAAAAAAAATGAGACACTTTTAGTGGTTTTGGTCACACCATGTTTCAAATTAAGGCAAGATTGACTCTTACACGTAACATACGACCCATTGATCTTTTTTCTAAACTTTCAACACATTCCGAATGCGTTTGGTCAGTTTTACATATTCCAATAGTTATTTTCAATTAAAATGTTGTCCATTTCAAATAAATGTGAGACACTTTGAGTGGTTACGGCCACACCAGGCCTCGGATTGAGGCGGGGTTGACTCGTACACATCTTATATGAACCATGGATCTCTTTCCTAAAGTTTTAATGGAATCATAATGCATTTTGTCAGTTTTCTGTATGTCATTTATTGTTTTCACTTAAAATGAAGTCTATTTTAAATGAAAGAGAGACAATTTGAGTGGTTCCGGCCACACCGTGCCTCTGATTGAGGCGAGGTTGACTCATAAACGTCACAAATTACCCATGGATCATTGTTCTAAAGGATGAATAGAATCCCAATGCGTTTGGTCAGTTTTCCGTATGTTAGTAGTTGTTTTCACTTAAAATGAAGTCCATTTTAAACTAAAGAGAGACACTTTGAGTGGTTTCGTCCACACCGTGCCTCAGATTGAGGTTAGGTTGACTTGTTCACATCATATATGACTCATGGATAGTTTTTCTAAAGTATCAACACAATCAGAATTAGTTTGGTTGGTTTTCCGTATGTATATAAGATGTTTTCCATTTTAAACAAAATAGAGACAATTAGAGTGATCCCAGCCACACTGAGACTCGTATTGAGGTGTGGTTGACTCGTACACATCACATATGACCCATGGATCGTTTTCCTAAAGTTTAAACCGAATACGAATGAATTTGGTCGGTTTACCATATGTCAGTTGTTGTTTTCAATTAAAATGAAGTCCATTTTAAACTATAGAGAGACACTTCAAGTGGTTCTGGATACTCCGCGCCTCAGATTGAGGGTGGGTGGAAACTTACACATCACATATGACCCATGGATCGTTTTACTAAAGTTTAAACTGAATCCTAATGCGTTATTCAGTTTTCCGTATGTCAGTTGTTGTTTTCATTTAAAATGTTGTCTATTTCAAATAAACCTGAGACACTTTGAGTGGTGCCGGCCACACATGGCCTTGGATTGAGGCGGGGTTGACTCATATACATCAAAAATGACTCATGGAACGTTTTCCTAATGTTTAAAAATAATATGAATGCATGTGGTCGGTTTTCTGTATGTCAGTTGTTGTTTTAAATTAAAATGAAGTCCATTTTAAACTATAGAGAGACACTTTGAGTGGTGCCGGCCACTCCACACCATGTATTGAAGTTGGGTTGACTCATACACGTCAAAAATGACCTAATTATCATTTTCCTAAAGTATCAACACAATCTGAATGTGTTTGGTCAGTTTTTCGTATGTCAGTTGTTGTTTTCAATTAAAATGAAGTCCATTTAAACTATAGAGAGACACTTCGAGTCATGTCGGCCACTCAACGCCTTGGATTGAGGCTGGGTTGACTCTTACACATCATAAATTACACAAGGATCATTTTCCTAAAGTATCAACACAATCTGAATGCGTTTGGTCAGTTTTCCATATGTCTGTTGTACATTTCACTTAAAATGTTATCCATTTCAAAAAAAGTGAGACACTTCGAATGGTGCCAGCCACACCATGCCTTAGATTGAGGAGGGGTTTACTCATACACGTCACATATGACACATGGATTGTTGTGCTAATGTATCAACACAATCAGAATCTGTTTGGTTGGTTTTCTGTATGTACCTAAAATGTTGTCCATTTTAAATAGAAGAGAGACACTTAGAGTGATCTCGGCCACATGGATACTCGTATTGAGGCGTGGTTGACTCGTACACGTCACATATAACCCATGGATCAATTTCCTAAAGTTTCAACAAAATCCGAATGTGTTTGGATGGTTTACCGTATGTCAGTTGTTGTTTTCAATTAAAATGAAGTCCATTTTAAACTATAAAGAGACACTTCGAGTGGTGCTGGCCACTCCACACCTCAAATTGAGGCTGTATTGACACTTACACATCACATATGACCCATGAATCATTGTACTAAAATTTTAACTGAATATGAATGTGTTTAGTCGGTTTTTCGTATGTCATTTGTTGTTTTCATTTAAAATGTGGTCTATTTCAAATAAACCTGAGACACTTTGAGTGGTGCTGGCCAAACTTGGTCTCAGATGGAGGTGGGGTTGACTCTTAAACATCACAAATGACCCAAGGATCATTTTCTTAAATTATCAACACAATCCGATTGCGTTTGGTCGGTTTTCCATATTTCAGTTGTGTTTTCAATTAAAATGAAGTCCATTTTAAACTATAGAGAGACACTTCAAGTGGTTCCAGCCACACCATGCCTCGGATTGAGGATGGGTTTACTCTTACACATCAAAAATGACCCAAAGGATCATTTTCTTAAAGTATCAACACAATCTGAAAGCGTTTGGTCGGTTTTCCATATGTCAGTTGTACTTTTCACTTAAAATGTTATCCATTTCAAACAAAAGTGAGACACTTTGAATGGTTCCGGCCACACCGCGCCTCTGATTGAGGAGGGGTTGACTCGTACACATCACATATGACCCATGGATCGTTGTGATAATGTATCAACACAATCAGAATCCATTTGGTCAGTTTTCAATATGTACCTAAAATGTTGTCCATTTTAAACAGAAGAGAGACACTCAGAGTCATCCCGGCGACATTGCTACTCATATTGAGGCGTGGTTGACTCTTACACGTCACAAATGACCCATGGATCGTTTTCCTAAAGTTTCAACATAATCCAAATGCATTTGGTCAGTTTACTGTATGACAGTTGTTGTTTTCAATTAAAATGAAGTCCATTTTAAACTATAGAGAGACACTTCGAGTGGTGCCAGTGACTCTGCACCTCATATTGAGGCTGGGTTGACATGTACACGTCACATATGACCCATGTATTGTTTTCTTAAAGATTCAACTGATTCAAAAAGTGGTTAGTCAGTTTTCCATATGTTAGTTGTTGTTTTCATTTAAAATGTTGTCTATTTAAAATAAACCTGAGACACTTTGAGTGGTTCCAGCCACACTTGGCCTCGGATTGAGGAAGAGTTGAATCATACACGTCACATATGACCCAAGGATCATTTTTATAAAGTATCAACACAATCCGAATGTGTTTGGTCAGTTTTCCATATGTCAGTTTTTGTTTTCAATTAAAATGAAGTCCATTTTAAACTATAGAGAGACACTTCGAGTGGTGCCAGCCACTCCTCGCCTCATATTGAGGTTGGGTTGACTCGTACACGTCAAAAATGACCCAAGGATCATTGTCCTAAAGTATCAACACAATCTGAATGCGTTTGGTTGGTTTCCCGTATGTTAGATGTACTTTTCACTTAACATGTAATCCATTTCAAACAAAAGTGAGGCACTTCGAATGGTGTCGGTCACACCACACCTCATATTGAGAAGGGTTGACTCATAGACGTCACATATGACCCATGGATCGTTGTGCTAAAGTATCAACACAATCAGAATCTGTTTGGTCAGTTTTCTGTATGTACTTAAAATGTTGTCCATTTTAAACATAAGAGAGAAACTTAGAGTGATCTCGACCACACCACGACTCGGATTGAGCCAGGGTTGACTCATACACGTCACATATAACCCATGGATCGTTGTGATAAAGTATAAATAGAATTTGAATGTGTTTAGTCGGTTTTCCGTATGTCAGTTGTTCTTTTCACTTAAAATCTCATCCATTTTAAACAAAAGAGACACAGTTAGAGTTCTACCGGCCACACCGTGCCTCAGATTTAGACGGGGTTGACTCGTACATGTCACAAATGACCCACGGATCATTTTCCTAAAGTATCAACACAATCCTGGTAGCCCTCACCTAGAAACTAAGGAATACATCCTGTAATTTCAAGTCTTAATTCCCTGAGCATGGCAGTTTGTCCATGAGTCTTTAACGTGTAACCCATGTCTTATCCTAACAATTTACAAGTAAACCAAATCAAACAATGCATAATTCACATAACATGGAGAATGTACAACAAGGCTTTATATTCAAATTAAATCATATCATCACATGAATTTGATGAGACTGAGCTAATAATCTTACCAAGACATTCATATAATTCAAGACATACAAATATGGAATAATCCTAAATAAAATTTCATGATCAGAGAAATAAAAAAAGGCATGTGAAATCAAGGAGGAGGGTGGGGGGCTGTCTGCGGGTCCAGGGAGGAGAGTGGGGGGGGGGGCTGTCCGGGGTGCAAGGAGGAGGGTGGGGGGCTGTCTGGGGGGCTGTCCGGGGGGTGTCCGGGGGGCTGTCCGGGGACCATGGAGGAGGGTGGGGGGCTGTCCGGGGGCAGTCTGGGGTCCAAGGTGGATGGTGGGGGGTTGTCCAGGGTCCATGAAAGAGGGGGGTTGTCCAGGGAGTTCCCAAACACACAAAAATCTATAAACATGATCAAGATACACCGCAACCATTAAAATACATCTACATCCATGAAAAAAAACAATATATAAAAATAACTCAACTCCAATACTATACTACGGGTCTAGATAAAACCAAAAACTAGAATAGATTAAACATCAAATCTGAGTAATATTAGTAAAAAATGTAACAGATCAACTTGTCCCACATCACAATCACCATCATCACCATCATCATCACCCTCATCCTCGTCCTCTCCCTCCTCAATTCCCTCCTCCTCGCCCTCCTCCTCTCCCTCTCCATACGCCCCTCCCTCCTCCTCGCCCTCGCCATCCGCCTTTCCCTCCTCCTCTCCCTCCTCTTCCTCATCAGAATCCTATCCATAATCATCGTCAGGCTGTACATCGTCTTGACCACCACTAAAACTTCCATCTGGTGAACCATATATAGTACGTATCGACAACATATATTCATCAAAATCTGGGATGGCCTCTGGTGGAAGTGTTGGACGTAGAACTTCAATAAATTTTATAAATGCACTGTTTTCCCCGGTAGACTATTCCGCCAACTCTGTGGATCTTTTGTCAGCCTATTCATATTGTGCCCTAACTTTCTGTAGCTCGGTGTCACTACAACCCGTACCTAAGGAGGGAAAATACCTCGTCGGGGCTCTCCTAGGTCGGAAGCATACTCTTCCAGGATGCTCCTCTCCCAACACCTGATGTAAGTGATCAGTTGGCCCAAAATTGTCTGGTTCTTGGACATCAAGGGCCTCTAAAGCAAACTATTACAAATATAAATATATTATTAAGTTACAAAATATATATGAAAATATAAAATCAACAGATTAAAACTAACATTCTGCAGTTGAGTAGCTTCGTTGACGGCACTTCCATCCTTTTTCCTTCTACTCGAGAAAAACAGTTTTTCTTGAGGCACGCGTCCTTCAATATTCTGTATTTTCCTCTACAATGACATTGAAAATTAATTTTATATGAAAAATTTGGAAAACTATTAAATAATTGATGAAACAAAAGAAATTGTAAGTCATAAAGAAAACTTATAAACAATTGTCATACCTGCTTCCTCTCATGATCAGGTATTGTAGTACGTCCCAGTGTGTGGAGGTATTTTTTTGCATCAATGTTTTTTTTATATTTTCCAGATGATCCCTAAATAAAATTAGATAATTAAAAAGATAGTATTAATGAAAAACATGAATGTTATTATTTAAATACCTCAAATGTAATTAATACCTTAAACTGGGTAGTCGTCCAATGAGTAATCTTCTGACGATACTGCTCTATAGGACAATCATCCATGACTGGTATCGCCTCTAACTCAGTGCCAACTCTAGCACACCAACCAATATACAACTCATGCTTGTATTCTCTCCAAAGCACGCCAAACTCCTTTAGACGTTCCGGTCGTGCACCCTCACCATCGGGAAAACTAAATAGAAGCTGACATCAAAATATTAATTCACATAAATACAAAAATAATTCATGGCATTAAATTCAACAGATTTTTTTACCCATATCTCTGCCCAAGATCTATCCTTGAACTCATGTGGAAAATGTCTTCACGATAGCGGGCTGGCGGAAATGATGTTGGAGTATTTGGAAATTGTCTCCAAAAAACACTTACATTGCTGCCCTATTTTCTCAACCATTTGGTTGTCTTCATTGTAATACATTGTAACCTGTGTGTGGCAGTTCCACACCGCACGCATGCGTGTACGCCACCTCCCCCGCCTCCCGTCAGTAGATGTATTTGTCATGAAACAAAAACAAATATTTTATCAAAACATGTTATAATGAAAATAAGTATTTCTATAAAAACTTGTTAGGGTTCTATAAATATACCTGCGCCAGTCTGATTGCTGAGCGCCACTGGATCCACAGAAACTGATGGAACACCCTGTGGTGGAATAGGAGTCGAAGAAAATGGAATATAGAAGCTCAGAGAGATAGAAGTAGAAGGAAAAGAAGATGGGACAGCTGTATGACTAGATTCTGACTGGGGAGTGGGAATCATCATGGGATATGAAAAATATTGGCCAGAAGATGCAAAAGGTGGCAAAAACATGGGAGGCCTAAATATCCCATGTGTCCCTAATGACACACCGGGATCAGAATGTGGGAATGATGACATGTCAGTGAGAGGGACAAGGTCTAGTCAGGTACGCGAAGCTGCTCGTCCACCTCTTGTATGAACCCTCCTCGTACCACCGTTCTGAGTACTAGGACCAGTACTAGGCTCCTCCTCAAATAACTGTCGACGTATAGGTAGATCCTACAAAAATGTTTACAAAAAATTTAATCACATGTCATTATATATTCTTTAAATATATATATTTGAAATAAAGTACTCACTATAGGCACTATTGGTGGAATGCCCATCTCCGCCATACGACAATTGTTCTCCATCATTTTTTCCTTCGTCTCTCTTCAATTGGATGCATTTCCTGCTTTTGAAAACAAATTTTTAATTAATTAGAAAGTGGAAACTAATGTGTAACCAAAAAAACTAAATATATGAGGGAATATGGGGATTCATTGGTAATTTCTCTATCAATTGTTTTAGAATATCTTGAATGGATTTAATAAATCATACAAGTTGTAATGTTCACCAAGTTAGAAATATTGTTTGACTAGGCTTGAATACAGTTCAATTCTAAATTAGAAAATTAAATTCAAATAAAACTGCAACTAATAAACATTGAAAATTCACATAACGGTCAAGTTAGCTAAAACATATTTGTGATCAATAATAAATCAATTTTAATATTGCCAACCTTAACAACCCAACTCGTGGTAAACCAAAAGAATTGAGAACATGGATGAATGATTCTATATATTTTCAACCACAACTTCAGGTTCACAATCAACTCTGAAAATTGAGATATTGGAGTCATCAAAAGAAATAAATGGATTGGTTCCAATGGAACTAGTGATAGTGTAAATTCCATCATCACCATCATTAAAAATATTTCTTGGAATCACTTCAACTATGACACAAAATTCAGGTCAAAGTTGGTCTTTGACATAAAAAACTTGTCTATCCATTGATGCCAACACATATGATTCTTCGGTAGCATGAGTGAGAGTCATATTAATTCATCTAAATCAACAATCATCAATAAATTTTCCATGTCTCGCCTTCAAATCAAAACAATGGCATTTCATCAGTATGACTCGTCCTTGAGAGTAATAATCCAATATTATTATTTTCTCAACGACTCCATAATAACCCACATTTTCAAATCGCAGTCTACTATCTGATGCACTGGCATAACAATCTATTGTGGCAGTAACCATAACACCACCCTGTTGTGTCCTCATGTTCTTTTCTTGTTCAGTGACAATAAATTTGTACCCATTGATAACAATTGATTTACAATCACAAACCACGGTATTAGGACCAAAATCCAAAGCTCTTATTTCCTCAGAGACAGAGTCAGCAGACAAACTCAATACCTACAATATAAATGACTATTAAACTTAATTAAATATTTATATAATTATTTTAAATAGTAATAATTTTACCTTTAATTTTAACCGAGAAAAAAACTCTTTTCTATGCAAAGTCTCTCTCCTTCTCGAAGATAAAGAACTATGCTTCCTATTTATCATTGTTTTATGTTCCCTGTAGATAAAAAATATGAATAGATTAACAGATATATATGTAAGATATACATATTCAATTTAGTTACCTGATATAGTCATCAAACAATTCATAGTTGAACAAAACTGTGCGATTTTCCATCTCCCGCTCTTCATGGATTAATGTCTTCAATGTATATGATCCAGGAATTCTTCCTCTTTGAGGAAGTAATGGAAAACTGGGTTCAATTTTCTCATATTGTTCTTCTTAATTTCTCATTGGTCTGTTAATTCTTGTAGTAAGATCAGACAAATACATTGAGCAGAAATCCCTACATTCTTGAGCCAAGTAACCATTCACGATAGAACCTTCGGGATGATTCATGTTTTGGACATAATACTTTAAACACATCTGAAATATGTCTTTCGAACATGCATCATATGTGCACACACACACATCCCAAAGAAGTTTCAACTCTTTTATTAAAGGTTTCATGTATACATAAATATCAATGTCAGGATTAGAAGGACCAGATATAAGTATACTCATGAAAGTGAAAGGTTTTTTCATACACAACCATGTGGGAAGATTATAAATGTGTATAAAAACTGTCCATGTGTGGTGCGAAGTAAGCATCTTCCCAAATGGATTAAAACTGTAGCATGAAAGACCCAACCTCACATTACGCACCTCATCTGCAAAATCAGCAAGTCGAGCATCAAATCTCTTCCATGAAAATCTATCTGCAGGATGAACCAACTCATCATTAGTCTTATTTATCTCGGTATCATGCCATCTCATTTTTATTGATATGTCATCATACATTAAAAGATTCTGGAGTCTGGGGATCAATGGAAATTGCCACATTAATTCTTGTGGAACGTGGGATGTTGTTTCATCAGATTTTGACTTTCAGCAGGATGTGCCACATTTTATACAATCATTTCGTTCAGCGGTTTCCTCCCAGAATAAACTGAAATATTTTGGGAAATCATGAATTTTGTTTCTTGAAAATTTAAGTTCCTCAACTAACTTCCATTCCATATAGTGGTTTGAGGTAATATCTACATCATCTAGAAGTAAATACTTCACGAGGGTAAGAATGTAATCGATTGCTGTATTAGAAATCCCATACAAAGTTTTCCCATGAAACAATCATATTAAAAATTACAGCTTTTTCATATTATCTCATTATTGATATATTGGAGTCATGGCAGCATCATTCAATTTTTTCACCCTATAAATATCATCATTTTCACTAGATTCATCAGTTTTCCTCATATCTAAGTCTTCTTGAGTCGAAATCCTTTCTTTTTCATGATGACGAATAAACGGAAAGTGATCATCTAAAAAGTTATCCATTCCAACCCTTTCATTTCGATCATCACCAATTTGAGATTTCATTTTCTCCCCATTGTGATACCACACAAAGTAGTTTGCTTGAATACCATTTTTGGTTATGTGGTAGATAACTTCTTCACGACTCAACCAAGGTCTACCAACACAATTAGAACATGGGCAGTGTATGCGACCACTATCTAAAGCATTGTGAAATGAAAAATCTATAAAGATCTCCAAATTGTTTTGAAAATCGCTTGAGATCCGATCAGTTTCATACATCCAACTTCTGTCCATTCTATAAAAAGAATTTATATAACTCATTTTGTCATAAACAATTCAATAGGATTGAAATTTAATATAAAATAAATTTAAGCAAATGATAAAGGAAGAAGTTTCTAGTTGATGTAGTGAACTATTAAAATAATGTAAAGAACAAGTCCTCATAAATTATATTAAAATTTATTTATATTTATTTTCATTAGGTCTATAAGAGGCACATGCCTGAGGTCCCATTATGTGTTATAGGCATCCCAAATCATTCACTCATGTTCAATAGCTCATTATTGGCACCTCTATGGCCATACCTTTCATTACCCAATTACTTCCCCAAGTCAAGCGCACCCCATGGGTGAATAAATTTTGGGCTTCTACACTAATAGGTTTTTAATGGTTTTTAAAAAGATTTAATTTCATTAAGTATAGAAAAAAATATTTATTTTTAAATTTGAGATTAATAATAAAGTATGTCAATGATAACAACATTACTGAATTAAACTTGTGACTTATATAACATTTTTATGGATGTCTACACATGCCAGCTTGGCTAGTGAAAATCACCCCACCCTTATAAAAGTGAGTATTGTCCAAGAAGGACACATAATATACAACGTACAATGAGAACCATATTTAATTGACCCGGAAGTTATATTAGTACAATCATCTTGGGGGAAATGGAATATATGATCCTGGTTAACTGATGAATTCAAAAGCTCGTATTCCATATGTTGGACACTATCTTAGTTAATAAATCATGTGATGATGGGTTTACATCATTCAATTTCTTACATGCTAGTGAGAATGAAGGATTGAATTAATGACTTGATTTCACTGATTAAATGAGGGTAGAGGTTGCATAGGCTGTGTAAACAGAATGATTAAATAAGGGTAAAGGTTTCATACACCGTGCATGGTGGGGGAATCTCAACCTATTTAGAAACTAAAATAAATTCCCATAATAGGTATCAATAAGAAACATCCACATTAAAAGAAACTCCAAATAAAAACGGACTAAAAACATCAAACACTTCAAGATTTCACTACTATGCATGGTTTATCAACATGTTTAGCAGTAATTATATGAATTAATCATGAACCACCTCTACACCTCCTAGTTTTCACCAATAAACATATAATATCCCCCATTATCACTGTATAATTTAACACCAATAGGTAAATATCTCAAAATATCTTTAAAACAACTCATTAATAGGTCCAAAACATAAATATAATCTTGAAACAACCATGGAATCTCTTTAAAAATGCATTATCACACACAAGTTATCTCATGTGTTACTAAATACCAAACATTGTCACATAACAAGTGTACTATAACAAAATACATTACACAGGACTTATTAAAAAAATTCCCATTTTAATAAAACACGTTCTTCAAGATTAAACCATTTCTGAAATATCTTTCAAAATCCATTTAAAATAATAAAATCCATTTGATCATTTTTTACAAATATTTGGAGTATTATCAATGCACCCCCATTTGGAAAAGTCACATTAAATGCCCAATTTTCATGCCAAACCATTGAAAACAATTAACATGGGACAATCATCAACCACAAACAACTTAACTGGAAATTAAGAAAATAGAAACCAAATGTGACATGTAATTTAATGTCAAGTTAGCGGAAATGAGGTTAAATAGAGACAAAAACATCATAAATGGTTCCAAAATCATAAATTTTGATTAAAACCGCCCATTATAAGAATGAGAATGCCTCATACACCTAATACCTAATAAAACAAACCAAATCTCTAATTAAAAAATTGAATTTAGGGTTTCCACCTTCAATAAAAATGGATAAATATGTATGATAAGTGGAAAATGATCAATAAGAAATGAAGATTTGGAATTATCCAATCTAACCTCGTGGGGACCTCGTGGGGGGAGTCTCACCGGATTTAATGGAGTTCACTTGGGGGCGTGCACAAGGGTTCTGCAAATTGAGGGATAGGGGTTCTGGATATTGGGGGAGAAACGCGACTGGAGGAGCAACTGGAGGAGGTCTGCCCAATTTGGGTATTTCTGGACATATTTTCCTAATGGTTTGAACCAAACCATTGGGAAAGCATTGGGAAAGTAAATATTTCCAAACGGTTTTGTTAAAAAACTGTGAAATCATCATCCTTTTCCAACGGTTACGTCAAATCATTGGGAAAGAAGCATAAGTGGCATATTTCCCAACAGTTTGATAAAACCATTGGGAAATCATGCCAAAACTCTCATATACCAATAGTTCATTGGAACAGTTGGTATAATATCGTTGGGGAAAACAAGATTCCCTGTAGTGGATTTTACGGCATCAAGGATTTCCATTAATGATTGACTCTGATCGTGATGCGTGATTTACTTCCTGGCTAAAGAAGGGGTTGTAAGAAGTGTTCGGGACACAGCTCTGGTTGATTACAGCCTCCCATCCTCACACGGATGGCCAGATAGAGTGAACCATTCAGACCCTTGAGGACATGATACGTGCTTGTGTCCATGATTTTGGCCGCAGCTCGGAGGATCACTTGCCTCTAGTGGAGTTTGTGTACAACAAAAAAATATCACTCCACTATAGGTATGGCACCATTCTAGGTGTTGTACGAGGGACCTTGTAGATCACCAATGTGCAAGACTGACCTAGGGGAGTCAGCACTCGTGGGACTAGAGATGGTATGGGCTACCATGGAGAAGGTGCAGATCATCAGGAGTGGATGAAGACAGCACAGGGAAGGAAGAAGTCCTATGCTGACAAGATATAGAGACCCATTGAGTTCATGGATGGTAACCATGTCTTTCTACGTGTCTCACCTCGACGAAGATTGTGGAGATTTGGAAAGGGCGGAAAGTTATATCTAAGGTTCATCGGACCCTTTCAGGTCCTTATCATATTTGCCGAGGTGTCTTACCATTTATCTCTTCCACCTTAGTTACACTGGGTGAAAGACATCTTCCACGTATCCCAACTGAGGAGATATGTGCACGACCCTTCACACATCATTGACTAGGGTGAGATGGCCATCGAAAATGGGGAAACATTTACATAGGTTCTAGTAGAGATTGATGATTGACAGGAGTAGGTCCTCCATGGGAGGTTGATACCTCTGGTGCCCATTCACTAGAAGCACGGGAACCTCCAGGATAGCACATGGGAGTAGGAGGCTAAGATTCGTGCTCAGTACCCTCTTTTTGATGTTTTGCCTTTGTTATGGATTTCAGGGATGTAAATCCCTATGGTAGGGAGACTTTAATGTCTTGAAAATTTGTTATAGATTTTTTAATTATATGGAATTATTTTGAGACCGCAAAATCTAACGGCGCACGATTCTGAGGCCTGGAGTGCCTAGAATGATCTGTCGAAGTTTTGTTTTTCTTTAATTAGTGTGTGTAAAGAATTATCCTATAAAATTGAAATAACTCTTAAACATTAAGTAAGATCAGAAATCCGAGGGCACCGTTGCAATCCAGAAGGCAGCTTTACCCTAGGCGTGACTTAAGTTTAGTCAATGTAGACCTCCTATGAGAAACCCCAAAAATGGAATAATTGTAAATAAAATAATTAAATAAATTATCTTATTTTTCAAATGCTTATAACTCACAAAAAGTAACTCGGATTAAAATTCTGAGACCCCTGATGAACTCATGAGGGTATTCATTCTTTAAGCAGATACTGACTTTGGCTGGCGCGGGCCACCAGTGAAAGTTAGTTTTTGGCAGTAAATAAAATAATTAAGTGACAATTATTTTATTGTAAAATCCATAACATTTAAACATTAACTAAGATTTGAAATCTGAGATTACCGTTGGGTTCTCTGGGGCATTTTTCACTTCAGAAGAGCCTAACCACGACCGGGACTAGTCAAGGGTGACTATTAATAATTTTCTTAACTTTTTTTCAGGTATTTCAGTAAACGCGCAAGAGGAATTTTGTATCTTTTCAACTGGTGATCAGAATTGAAATCTGAAGGCACTATTGAACTCATAATTTAGATATTTGCATAAGGAGACCATCACTTTGACCGCAGTATGTCTAGAAAAAACTTAGTTTTTGGAACTTTTTAATAGAATAATTAAAATAACATTATTATTTTATTTTTATTCGATTCCTCCAATGAATGAGAAGTAAGGTGGAATGGGTGACGTGTCAAGAAAATAAGTGGAATGACCCTCGAATCTGAGTAACATCATTTTTGGGAGAAATTAAGAAGCTTCATAATTAATGATCCCCATTAACATCTTGCGTCGTTACTTACCCTCCCCCCTACTATAAATATGGAGTTAGGGAAAGGGTATCGAAGAGCTTCAGCAAGAAGTGAATTTCTGAAGGAATTCCGTGATGCAAGAGCCTTAGAAGTGAATACCGACCCTAAAGGGAGGTGGTAGAAAACATCGAACCACCAATAGGCGACGTGCGAGTGGTGTCTTTGGGAGTCGGTTGGAGTAACTAAGAACACAGTCCACCGAAAAGTGTAGATGATTCTCCGACATTCAAGGTAGGGGTTTTTTTTAATAAGATTGAATTTTATTGATTATTCATATCCTAAATTCACTACGATGATGGGAAAACTAACATGGCCATCTTCCCGCACATAAACCTTGCTTCTCTTTTTTGTATTCTTCGTGCATTTTCCGTGCGTTCTTCAACGGCTAATTTTTATTGGCACTAGAAATACATAGTTGTGCTGAAAGCGATATATAGACGCGAATCAAAAGATACAAGGATCACGAATATGTGATCGTATAATTTTTCGGGCTTGGAATGAAGTCGCAGTGGCTCGTGGAAGAATGCGATAGTAGGTACCCAACTGACAGCGAGGACGGAAGGGCGCTGCACGTCCACGCCGCTTGTTGAAGCGGAGGCCATGGCCCATCGACCGCGGCGGGGCAGGATGGCAGTCGGCAACCGACCGGCCGTGTGGCGGAGCGGCGTTGCACATTCGTGCCACTGGTGGAGCAGGAGGCCGCGACGGAGGCATACGACGGCCGACACCCGGCCGGCCGCATGTGGACAACGGTGATGTTGCACCGCTGGAAGGAAGACCGGTCGTCCATTCTGGATAGTAGAGGCGCACTGTGTGGGACCACCGAGCGGTCTCACATGCCAGCCTGGCTACACCGCGAGCCACACCACAAGTTTTCACCATGAGTTTTCACCGCGGGCACCACCGCGGGTCGCACCGCGCGCCCGCACTGCGAGGCCGCACAGAAAAGTCGTACCACAAGCCACACCGCGAGCCACACCGTGGGCCGCACTGTGAGCTGCCCAGCGGGCCACGCTAATGGGTCAAGCCCTTCATGGGTTGGGCCGGGCCCGCCGAAGCCCAGGCCATCCAGGCCAGACCTGGATCAGGTCGGGTCGGGTCGGGTCGATCGGACTGGGTCAGACCAGACCCGGGACCATCTAGGCCCAGTATTACCTTTTTTGACGAAAGATGAGAGTTGTCCGTTCGTTTGATAAACCGTCTACGGAGCCATAATCCTTGGATCCATACGGTCCTTTTTATATACTACACTTGAGTTTTGGATAAGGTTGGAGTGCGGCCGGGTTGGATCGGACCCCGAATCCAACCGGGCCCTCGGAGCAGAAATGCTAAAAACTTACAGACTGGGCATCCGATTGACGAGCCATCTGATGAATTGGGTCCCTTTTGGCGTGACAGATATTTGGGTTACTTTTTATTGGAACTTCAGGGTGGTTGAGGTATGAAATATGGCTTGGGGAGAAGTTCTCCCAGTGTGATACGTATGGAACCCTGTGATTGGCTGAGACTTGACGACTGCTGACCATTTCGACTCGAAGTGACTTGACTGGCCCAGTGGGGAGCTCCATTGTGTGACATGACAGTCCCATGGTGGGGAGCACATTTGTGTGATGCATCAGACCCACATTACTCGACAGTAGGATTAACTCAGTAGGCCACGAAGGGGAGTGCCTCTGTGTGATGTAGTAGACCCATGGTACTCGACAGAAGGAGTACTTCTGCAGTCCAAGGCTAGTGGGAAGCAACTCTGTGTGTTGCAGCACACCCTCTATACTCGATAGAGGAGGAGTTCTCTAGTAGCCAAGGTGTTCAACATTGTGACTGGGGATGTTACTTGTTACTACCCCTAGAATAAATTCTGGTGTGAGCTGCCATTAAATTTTGTTTGTGATTGAGGTTATGCTATGTGGTACTTTACTTCTTTGGTAATCTACCTTCGTGGTGTTACCTTGTGGTGTTTTTTCCTCATGTATGATAAGTGTATATCTTAATAACTTAGGTGTATGTAAGTGCATATATCTAAGTAGAGTTCATGTCTTTCATTGTGGTTTTACTTTGTGGAACTTTAGGGGACCAACAGGGTCTCGGGGTCCCTACTGAGTATCGTTATACTCACCCCAGCACGGGCTTCGCCCGCACTTTGTTGTGTCTTGTGCAGACAATGTACAACTTTGATTGAGGGTGAGGGACCTAGGACTGGACAGTTCATGGAGGTGGTCCTTTCGGTGTGATTTGACGTATAGGTGATGGACGGACGTGGAGTGCTAAGGAGGCGATCGGTACCTACCCTTCAGGTAGGAACCTCATAGGACGAACCAATAGTTATTTCCCTTTTTCTTCTAGTTTTATTGTATTTTCAGTTTTACCATTACAGTTGGGCTTGTATTCTGGCACCTTTTACTTTCAGCACTCTTTTACTACAGCAGTTTACTTCCCAGTAGCTTCTTGTCGTGTTCTTGGACCATGTGTTGTTTGTTATGGAGTAAAGGAAATGCCTTCCCTTTTTAGGGAGTATGCCATTCGGTGATAGTCGGCAGCCCCTGGACTATGGAAGGGGGCATGGTAAAGTCAAGGCACAAGACACGGGGGATAGGTCATGACAATGTGGGTAATTTATTTCATGTTCATGAGACTATACTACTTTGTATATAGTATTTGATACTTCATATTCTATGACACGAATGAAGACTGAATTGGGAGAATCATGATATCTTTCACTGGGATGTGATAGTGAAAACATTTTGGGAAGGTTTTTATGGGTTTCCATGCTCATAATTTATGATATTATACCGGTATACTTGGATGAGATATTTAGTGAGTGTTCATCGGCGAGGCTACGTGGATTATTTTACATTATAGATACTTTTTGTTTCTACTATCTCTTCACTAGTTCATTAATATGCTTCATCAATATTTTAATGAGACATATTGAGTATTATTACACTATGTATACCTTCATGTTCATCCCATATATATACATAATTTGTTTCTAGATGGGTTTGGATACTATGAAAGAAATCACAAGTTTATCTTGGATTTTCGAGGGAGTCACTAACCTAGAAATTTGGTATGGTTTTATTTGGAGTGTTTGAATTTTTAATGAATTTCAAAATCATGATTTAATATTTATATCATCTAAGGACATAGTTGAAATCATCATCTTATAAAGACCACCCTTGAATACAATCAACCTACACCAAGTGTTCTCACATCACTATTTACTTAGTGTCTAACTCTTGGTTCACATTCATATGGTCCAACAAAGATCAATGGACCAAAAATGACACACATGGAAACATAACATGATTATAAAATCCATCAATATGACACATATCTATCAATCTCATCATAAAACACTCCCATGTTAAAGGATTCTATCTAAGATCATCTATCTATAGTGTTTTTCTATATAGAGTATCTATAGAGGCTTTACCATTTCATGGATATTTAGTAATTTGGAAGTAATATTTCTATAGATAATCCACCTGACACCTCTACTTCAAGATTATATTCCCCAGTGGGAAGATATATCATTGGCTCTTATGGTCCTAGTAAACAGTAAAACATGTCTCAAAATAGATATTATTACAAACACTTTAGTTCATAGAACACACATTAAACTCAAATTAAAATGTCATGTAGTTTTTCTCATGGGTTCATTGTTGATTTTACACATTATCTACCAAAAAATATCTCCACATCTACACAACACCAAAACCAAAAATTTAGAATCATATTAAACTATATATCGAATATGACGCTCGAGAAATGTCAGAATTCATATTTCCTTCAATATTCATTTTATCACAAGGAGGCCTCTTCGCAAATATTTTTAACACAAAATTCACTATATTATTTATAAGATCTATTGTAGTGGATTAAAATGGGATAATTCATGTAATAACCATATTTACTTCCCATCTAAACCATGGAATCTCATGATCTGACACACATTTTAGATCTTCTCCCAAGACATCGCCACCTCAACCTTCTTTCGGTATATAGAAATTCCCACCATAAAGATCCCATTCCCAAGGAACCAAATCTCCTGAATCAAAAAGTGAAAATTCAAAAAAATTCATAAATCCAATGTGCATGAACTATTCTCAGTACAATATATTTTTTCATAGCATTTATATAATAAGTCCCATATTTTATCAAGAAATCATTAATAAACATAATGATGAAAGAGTCAATATATGGATGGAAAATCCTACTCATGAGATATGAGAACACCACTAGACAATTTTAAAACCCAAAAATCAGAAAACTATACACTTACAATACTATCTACTCTTAAACAATTTCTTGGGAATATAATATTTTCTGACCCAAACCTATTGGTAGCTTGACCATTAGTTAATAATTAAAAATCAAGGATCTTGTCACAATTGATCAAATAAATCATCAATCCAATGTAGGGGGTACCAGTTCATATCTATTTCCTAGTTTATCTTCCTATAACCAGTACACTATAGAAATATATTATCATAATTTTTTCTAACAACACCCTGGTATATAAAAGTTATGTGTATGGTCTATTAAATCCATTCTCCTCCAAACATTCAAGCTATACATTGAATTCCTTTAACTCAACTGGAGAAATGTTATATAGGGAAATCTATATAAGTTACACTCATTCCATGTAATTGATCCCAATTTCTATCCAATTATTAGGATGGGAAACATGATTTTTTTTAAAAAAATCATATCGATATCAGTCCGCCACTAGAGGAAAGGAAGAGGATATTGCGGGCTCCGATACAAGAGTGAAGACTGCTAATTTTTTTGTAACTCCATTATACATTTCAAGGAAATAGACAATGTTATCAAATAATGTTGAATATTTATAAACTCGTGATCATTTTCTAGCATCATTATAATCAGAAATGACTCCTCAAAGAGAATGTAATTGATGGTCATTCAATTTAAACCTTCACATCTTCCAGCCTTATTCATTAAATCCCATCACCCCTAGTAGTAATTGGAATCATGAATCTATCATCACTCATAAAACCACTATAGTCTACACAAGATCAATGGTTCCCTAAATTACATCTATATAAGTCCCAAAAAATTCCATTTAATTTTTTAAAATTATTTGGGATTCTTATGAGACCGTGAAATGTTACAGTACATGATTCTGAGGCCCAGAGTGCCTGGATTGATCTGTCGAAAAAGTGTTAAGCTTAAAATAACGTGCGTGAGTAGTTTTCCTATAAATGTGGAATAAATCTAAAACAGGTTCCTAGATCAGAATTATGAGGGAACCGTTGTGTTCATGATGAAAATTTTACGCTAAGTGCGACTTAAGTTTAGTTGGCGCAGGCCTGCGGTGAGAAAACAGAAAAATGGCATAACTGTAAATGTAATAATTAAATAAAATTATAATATTTTTCAAATAAATATAAATCACAAATAGAGACTCAGATTAAAAAATTTAGACCATCACTGAACTCATGAGGGTATGATTTCCTTAGGTAGATACTAACATTGGCCGGCGTGGGCCAATAGTGGAAGTTAGTTTTTGGCCGCAAATAAAATAATTAAGTAACGATTATTTTATTGTTAAATTCTATAACACCAAAATGGTAACTCAGATTGGAAATCTGATAATATTGTTGATCTTTTGAGAGCGTGTTTTCCTTAGGTATATTCTAACCTCAACTGACGTGGGTCGTTCATGACCATTAAAAATTTTTGAACTTATTTTAAAGTTACATTCAACAAAAGCGTGATCGACGTTTTCAATCTTTTGAAACGATGCTCGAAATTGAAATCTAAGAGCATCATTGAATTCCTAGAACTGGATTCAATTAAGGGAGGCTTAAATTTGACCACAGTAGGTCAGGTGAAAATGATAGATTTTGGTGGCTTTTAAATAATTAATAAAATAATAAAATGGTTATTTTATTTTTATCCTCACATCTTTTTACCAGTGGTGGCGGGGACCACAGAGGTGGTCAGACTTTTAATATAGGATATTAATTTCCTAGTTACACATTGGTTGCATAACCACCCCTCGGGTAATTAATGTGGCAAATTAATTACCTCAGTTAATGAATCTCATTAAATCCCATGTTTGTTACTCACCCTTTTTCCACTCTATTTAAATGGGGCTCGAGGTAGATTTTTTTAGATGGATTCACCAAGCAGGGAACCTAGGAAGATGTGACCCGAAGCCTTCCAACGACAAAGAGGTAAGCTGAGGTGTCAATGAACCGAGAGTAAAGAATGTCGACGGATTCTTCAAAGCACGGATTCTCCCCCCACCACCGCACCAACCCCAACGATTCTCGAGGTAGGGGTTGTTTATTTATTAAATAAATACCATCGATTATATTCCTTGTTCTTTAATTTGAAGGAGGTTGATGCAGAGGATTTGAATGGGTTTTATAATTATTTTATGGTGATGTATGAATTAACACCACTTGTTATAAAGCTAACGCCAAGGTCATGGTCCAAACGAACAAGGCACGGACCCTCTGATGCTTGATTTTCGTTGCGTTCTTCATATACATGTTTCTTCAACCTAATGTAACCTTGAAACTGGGAGATGTGCAATGACGAAGACATCCTGGAAGGACCGTAGGAATTTATAGAAAGAAGAAAAAACCACCACAGCTCACCTGGGTGGCCCACAGATGATCCATCAGCGCAGCGGAATAGGCAACCGATGATGATAGTGGAGGCATCGTCAGGCGCCGTAGTGGACCCGAAGGGGTGGATAGTAACCAGTCGGTCAAGGTGGCGAGGGGGCCCGCCGTCATGTGCCACAGTGAAGGGGTCACGACATCGAAGCCACGGTGGGAGGGGGATCTACACCCTAGAGGTCTCATAGTCTATATGTAAGTGCCACATGGGGTATTTAATTAAAGAGCCGAATGACTCTTCCCGATCCGTTCGGGGAGATAGCGGTCACCCGGCTGGCGTGCCATGCTAGCGCCTTGGGTTGTGTCACCCGGTGAGCCGCACCTAGCTGGCAGGCCGGGCCATTCCACGGCCCGGCCCAGGCCGATTTGGGCCTAGATGGGTTGGAGCTGGGTCGAGTCGGACCGGACACAGACCCATGCGGGCCCAGATACGCTCAAATGACCGTATCTTAAAAACCAAATGCCATTTTCGTTAACCATATATGGAGCTGGGATCCTTGGAGTGATATAGTCCTTTTGAGATACACCATTAGAGTTTTGGAGAATGTTAGAGTACGACCAGGATGGATCGACCCCAAATCCAACCAGGCCCCCAACACTAAATTGCAAAAAAAATTCAAGCTGAGCATCCGGTCGACGCGCCGTCTGTTGCGTTGGAACCCTTATGACGTGACAGATCATTGGGTTACATCTTAGGGGAACATATTGCTTGTTGAAATATGACCAATGGCTTGGGGAGCAGTTCACCCAAAATGAAGCATACTATGAGCGGGAATCCAGTGGCTGGTTGTGATGCAGAGGTGAGAGACAGCTGATACAAAGGTCATTACAGAGTGTTCCAATGTGGATCAATAGTACGTGACCTAATTAGGATCAGCCATAGATCGGCCCATCAGGGATCAGTGACCTACCGATCCTATCTGGGTCAGTGCTTAGTGATCCTGTGTGGGTTAGCGCATACTGATCTTTTGTGGGTCTTGCGGGGGATAGTACCTATCGACTCCAGGCAGGTCGGATCCTATGTAAGTCATGCAAGGTGTTAGTACCTATCGACTTCGGGTGGGTCAGATTTTGTGTGGGTCTTGCGGGGGTCAGTTCCTATCGATCCTATGTGGGTTAGACTCTTTATGGTCATTAGGAGGGCCTCTCGACAAAATAAGGTGATCTTGATTCTCGATTAATCATATGTACTTTTGTGCTTTCCTTATACCTAGTTTGAGATGTGTCTATTTCTTTGTGTTTTGTGATTGAGATCTTGCTTTGTGGTATTCCATTGTGGAATTCCAAGATACCTTTGAGGGACTTGGGGTCCCTACTAGGTATTGTTATACTCACCCATGCACGGGCTTCGCCCGCACCTTGTTGTGTCTTTGGCAGATGATGAGTAGCTTGGATTAGACTTGAGTAGGCCAGGACCAGGAGGTACAATGAGAAGATTGGATGACATGGAGAGTAGTGGAGACGAGTTGTACCTACCATTTAGGTTGGATCCTCAGTGGATGATTCCTGGAGCTATTTCTTTTGTTCTGTTGTAGTTGTACCTTTCATTTGGGCTTTTATTTTGGCCCCTTTACTTTCGTTACAAACCTTTTCTATTGGATTTTTTACTTCATGGTTTCATCTTGTTGTGTTCTTGGGATGAGTTTTTGTACAAGTTTAATGGAAATGCCTTCCTATTTTAGTGATACGCCTTTCCAAAGCAAGTCTCCAAACCCTGGCATGTGTAAGGCGTGCTTGGGGTAGTCCCAGTATGGGCCCCAGGGGATGCTTCGTGACAATGAAGCTAGTGGTCAGTATCATGAGGTTCTTTGGTGCCCTAGATGGACATAGGATTTTAGTGATAAATGTTAGGAATATAATTCACCATTTTCTTCGAAACTCATCCATATTTATCAATAATTAAAAAAATACTAATGGATGAAATGGTCATTTAGTCTAACCTTCCAGTTTAGGTGTAAGATCATTATCTCTCAGGTCTGGTTGTAGAACTAGAACCTCCTCCATTGTAAGAGAATTTTGGCCTCCCTTACAAAGATATCTAATCATAATACTCATTGGAATTATTTTTAAATGATAGAATAACGTTTTAAACACCTTAATTCATTTATATAGATCATAATTAGTCTTTGAGATCAAACAAAGCATCACTTAGGTGGTCGCCCATAACACATGGTATATACATCCTAGAAATACCCATGGACACACCCATGTTATCTATAAATTCATGTTAGTTACATTCTTATAAAAAACATATTTAAATTCTAAAGTTCAAGTAATAAATCCCAATGAATATATATTAATCCCAAGAACATAGATATATCTCTCAATTGAGAATAAAAGTCTATCCATAATAGATGTAAAAATAAAGGCATTAAAATAAAGAACTATTATGGTGAAAAACATGTATATTTTTTTAGTGTGGTATTGTGTTACTAATAATGATCCAATAATGGACCCAAATCCCATAAAACTGTAAAAAAATAATATATTCAGGATCAACATGAAACAGAAAGACCATAACATTAACAACGGTCGAAAAAATGGTATCTAAAAGTTCCATTACACATGTTTTGGATAGGAACACATGTATCTCTCTTACCAAAGTCCCACATAGTGTAAATTCATCCAAACATTCCAAAAAACATATTCAAGAAGAAGTAAAAATGTAAATCCAACTTTGAAACCATTTTGTAATACCTCATCTTGAATAATCATGTCTAAGATAGATAGCTACATGGAATTATGTATACCTCCCCATATGCTACAGATGCCAACTAGGAGTGAGGGTATGAATTCCATTAGTATGGAGACTATACCCTCTCTATTAGTAGATATAATATCGAGTAATAAAATAGGAAAACATAGTGAAAAATAAGAAATGATTTAAAAAATCACAATGAAAATACCTCATGTCATAAAGTGTATTAAACTAAGGACACCAAATGTGTTAGGTCAAAGAAGATTATGATAAACATAGGTAAGTAAATAATCATGAAGAAATCATTACAAAGTTTTTACTAATACCACTATTGAACACTATGAGCCATCTCATAACTCCCTATTAGTGGGGCCTTCCATTTTCTTATATCCATAATCGTGAGGACTATACAAGAATCAATATACTCATTTCTGGGGTGAATATAAACCTAGTATAACACCACCGATTCTTCATCAATAAATGTAGACATGCATATGATTATTTTTCAGAAAAATAAATAAACACATAAGAAAAAACAAACAATCATATACCAAGAAGTATTGAAATATCCAATACTCCATAAACTCATGGACGTATATTCTTTAGCTCCATGTCAGAATTAATTTCAACCATCTCACTGACACATCCCCCTCAATTGGATATCCCAAAAACATAAATGACGCATCCCCCACAAAGGGATTGACAATGTACATTCTGACCAAACATCAAACACATCCCTTTTTGGGGGATATTCCATATAGATCAACCTCCTCCCACATATCTAAAATAAATTGGAATTGAAAATCCAATACATAGATACAATATGATATATCAAGCATCACATCATGTCAAGTTACATTCATATCAATTGAAACCACATTTGAGAAAACATCAACTATAGGTGTTATGGGCTATACACAAAACCCCCATTTGTTCACATATCAAACATGGGTCTCAAAGGTTACACATGGACACATATGTAATTAAACTCAATCATCAAAATCATCTATGAACCAAATATAATGTATTGATAAAAATAAAATAAAAAATCTCTATATGGAAAATAACATCCTACCTCAAGATTTCGCATGTCAAATCAAAAGATTAACCAAGGAATCATTAACTGAATTATGTTTTCATATAAATCACATTAAAATGCTATCTGAGGATTTCTAGATCTAATTAAATATATTTTATTTAAAAATATAAATTAAAGTGAAACATATGATAATAATTTTCCCCTAATATTTAATTTCCAATTTATCATTTTATGTTATATAATTTTGTAAAAATTACATTGGTAAGTACTAATTATAAATTTAACATGTGTTGATGCCTATCTATCTCAAACATTCCTAAGATATGCATAATAATTTATTTTACTTTTCTACAATTTTATTTTATCATTATTTATGGATTAATTATTATTTATTAAAAAATTATGAAATAAAAAATCAAATATATAAAAATAACAAAATCCCCCCAGGAATTATCCCTTAAAAACATGTTAATCAATAAATAAAAGAGAATAATGGGTTTTCCATGCTTGGAAACTATATTAGGAACTCATATTGATCTATGGAAACATCACATAACATAGATAAAGGAAATAAGGACTATATATATACATAAATAGGTTATAAAAAATTGATGTAGGGAGTGGTTAATGTATTTTAACAAGATTATTAGTCATTCCAATTCACATTTTTAAAATAAGAAATTAACCACACCATTTAATTCATCATTGAAGTGAATCATGAATGAGTGTTATTTAAAAAAATCTAAAATATAATTTAAAAACATAGCTAAAATAATTAGTTTATATGATTTCACCCTTTTAATGTCATCAAAATGCATTTCACGTTCATGAATGTGAATAAAAATTGGAAAAAATGGTTTAAAATGACCTTTACATCAGAAAAGT
Organism: Viscum album; assembly: GCA_963277665.1. NCBI lineage: Eukaryota > Viridiplantae > Streptophyta > Magnoliopsida > Santalales > Viscaceae > Viscum > Viscum album. The sequence continues at coordinate 830,607,991 of OY728153.1, read as the reverse complement.
TGTTTCATAAGGGAATAATTATTTTTCTTTTTCATAGTTCATATTTGTTTCATATGGATAAGGTGATTTCCCTTATACAGGTCACTATTTTGACATTATCCTTCCAATGTGAGATTTTATACATACAGATCCTTTAAAAAATAATCAATTACCTTTATGAAACTCAGATGTATCCTTTCAAAGTAGCTGCGATACCCTTATGTAATATTTTTTAAAATTGTGTAACCCTTAAATAGTGATTGAAACATCATCCAACCATTACACCGTAGAGATTTTAACTTTACACAACCTTTAATATTTCATATTAACCACTATAGAAATCAAAAAAACCATCATTTTTAAAGGTATTATGTATATTCCATTACAGAGACCATATTCCATACATAAGAGAAATAATGTAAACAAAAATTTTAATTTTAACATAAAAACGTATAAATTTCAGAAAACAAATTTCTATAAGTATAATTTTATTATAATTTTGGTAAATAAAATATTGTTAATATCCCCTTTAATAAGAGTGAATAAATGTGTTTTACAATTTAAGTACTTCTAGAACAAAATTTTATCATTGATGTTGTCTATTGAATTTTTATTTCTGATCTTTAAGTCACTTTGGAATTTTTTTAAGAGAAACAAAACATTTCCATTTCAGTCGTGTTATGACTCATACTCTAAAATTATCATTCTTGGATAATTATATATTATCACAACATTATTTTCATATATATTAGTCATCATTTTGGTGATTATCTATTCGATGTCTTATGTGAACCATGATTCTAGTTTATACATTCATTCATACATATCTTAATTTACACCATGGATTTATTCTTATAAAATACATAGAAAGATTCTTATGAAATTCGTTGAATGATGTTTATGAACCAATAAATGATTCTTACAGAATACATTGAATGATATTTTCAAAACATAAAATAATTCATATGGAATACATAGAATAATTTTATGCATCATAAAATGATAGTTATAGAGTATTATATGTTTCTACAAAAAAACAACCATATGGTTGATATTGTTACTATGCACATTATTTCTTACCAAATAATGTTCTTATATAAATTCAAGCTTATCAATAATAATTATTATTTAGAAGTTAACAATTATTATTTCTCACTCAGGACTTTGTTTTTTAAAAACTCAAAATATTCTCTATTTTACTTATATTCTATACTTGTATTTATTTCAGGTTTATTTTGAATTTTTTCATCAATTTATTAGTTTATTAATTATGTTTTAATTATTTCAATTATATAAAAAATAATTTAAGGTGCATTGTCGAAAAATAAAATTAGATAATAATGAAAAAAACAAGTTATTTTTTATAATGTATATTTATAAGAGTAATATAAAAATTTAAATATTGAATTTATATTTATTATTGTAATTACATAAATAATAATTATTTTTTATGTTTTTTTACCATAGTGACAAATATATGAAAATGAATATGAAATGATTTTTTAGGTATAATAATTATAGAATACGTGTGGATTATTTTATAATAAAATTGTGTATAATTTTTTTTGATTTAATTCATTTGTTTCACTTTCTCGACTACTTTATTTGGAAAATAAGAAATTAAATGAATAATATTTTGGTGTGCCATTCATGTTTTATTTGTTTTTTATTTTTACTATATTCAAGAATCTTTATAAATAGAGTTTCATTGAACCAATTCAAATTATCAAAGGAATTATTATGGATATTAAAACATTACTAGGGTACTCAAATTTTAAATCATGACTGAAACAATCATGGATTTAATTAATTGTTAATAAATTTTTCTAATGAATTTATCTACCAATTAATCAACATTAATATTTATTTTTATTAATTCTTTTATTTTTGGGTCCTATAATTCTCTATCCTTTCATATTGTACATTGATTTTTTATTTCATTATATAACATGACCTTAGTGTCATTATTATACTACACTAAGAAAAATGTATGTTATTCTGTACCATTTATGGTAAAATTCAGGGAATTCAATTGTACCTCATCCCAATAAAATGAATGTTGTATTCTTTAATGACATTTAGAAGAAGGTTCTGGGTTGTTCCGCCTTGGGAGGAGAAGATATGATATTAGGTTGAGAATCTATGTGTAAAAAATCATTATAAAAGGTTATAAATCCTTTAATAATTCAGGTCACTATTTACTGATTTCCATACTCTCACATTAAAAGTGTAAATAGTATATTCAAGGTCATGTTGATCAAAAATATTACAAAAAATAATTGTTTCCGTATTTTTATTTTCCACAATATAATTATATTAATTTAAATATTTAGTTAAAATGTTATAAAAATATAAATTCATCTCTCTGTTGATCATTCTCTAATATTTTTCTCTTGATAAGACATTTAAAAAATCATTAAATTAATTTTCAAAAAAAATGTTCATCAGGTTATATAGGCTAGTTCATATGATATAACACAATAATATTTTTAGAAGGTATTAATTGGACTAATATAAAATTATTTAGGATATATAAATCATTATAGTAATTTTAATATCATCCTAAAATCATAATCCACTCATACACTATATCATATAAATATGACATATTTTAATATTGGTCTCAAAATTCAACAATTTTAAAAATTGAATATGATTTTCTTATGAAAATTTAATTTTAAATTTACCAATTCAACTTTTAGTTATGTGATATTTTGAAATATTATATCACAAAAAAAATATATTTTTTAGGTTTATTTAATTACTATAGTAATTTTTAAATAAACAACATAGTATCTCTTAGTTTGATTACCTAATAATAAATCTATATAATATAAAATGGATGGAAATGAAATAGTAATATCCCAATGTAGTGATTAAGAGAAACTATATTTCATAGTAAATTTTGAAAGCGTGTGCTTTATCATCAAGAAATTGTGTTCATGTTTCAAATAATAGTCTTTATCTTGGGATTCGTTAAAATAAATACCTAGGGATGTTACCTTAATCAATGAATTTAATATGGATAATTCATATGATATTTTTATACTAATATAACACCTTGGTTTTTATTGATGTAATTATTTTTAAAATTTTAAAAAATATTAGATATGTTTTCGACGTTTTAATGGAGTATCATCAATTTTTCATTTAATATAATATATATTTGTATAGGTATATGATATTGAAAGTGAATTTTGAAAAACATATTTAAGATCTGTATTATGGTGTTTGACTTAGTGTTTATTTTGTATAATAATATAAATTTTAAAGTGATTTTGGAAGAGGGTTTGATATGGTACCATGGTTATTTTCATAATACATGATATAGGGAATTTTTATTGTGCATTTTTTTTGGTAATAAATGGGGTTCTAATTGTTTTCAACACATTCTAGAAGAACATAAGTATTTGTTTTTGTATATTTTATTTATTAAAGTAGTATTTTCATGGTCACTTTCACAGTCCTAGAGAAAAATTATTTTTTCCAAGTATTCTAGTATTTAATGTAGAGGGAAATACAGTTTTATCTTCTTGATCCCTATAACCACATAACTATAACAAAAAAGTGTGGTTAGTACACTCTATATAACATTAAACCTCCTAAAATTCCACCAAAACAACAATTTTCCCTCAAAAAATCTTTGTAAATTCTTTACACATCCTATTATGTTTTTAAATGTATCACTTAATTTCATTTATTGATTTTCTTATGGATAAAATGTTCAATATTTGATCTATATTATTATCAATATATATTTTTTCTATCTTATATATATTATATTCTTTATTATATATAAAATTATAGATATTGGATCTATAATTTTGTAGTAAGATATTAGGATTCATCATCCATATTGTTAGGTAATTTTATGATTCCTATAATTTTTAGATCATGGAAAAAATTTAGTAAATTGTTAATAAAATATATTGGTAGGTGGATTCAATAAATTATGTGATATTGGTTAATCTACTATTCTTTATTGATGACATAAATTCCAAATTTTATCAAAATTTTATGTTTTTTCATAAAATAGTGATTTTATACGAAACTTTGAATTTATAAGGAAATATATTTTTATGAAATTATTATTTTTCACATACCTTAAAATTTTAAAATTGTTCAAGGTAATTCCATTTCTTAGTTGACTAATTTTGTTGAATGATATATAATTTAATTATTTTTTTATCAATTTATGATATATTCTATTAAAAATATATTTTTGATTATAGATTGGGTTTTTATTAATAAAATTGAAGGGGTAGTATTTTTGATAAATTTTTAAAAACGATCCATTATGAAATTCTTTTATATGTGTGTGTGTGGTAGGAAAATGAATTTTTATGGGTTTTTTTAAACCTCTATAATTCATCTGTGTTAATGATAAGACTTAGTGAGTTTATATTAAGAAAATAAATGGGTGGGTTGACCAATAGTATATAGTAACACCACACTCATTTTCAAGGTAAAATAGTTAGTTCTGGTTGTTTGTGTAAACCTGTGATGAATTTCTTTACACATGGGTTCTATGGGAATAATGAATCAAATTCAACTAAGAAGATATTGATTGGTGTTTTCTTCATGGGAAAAAATCGTTTGATTAGATTAGGTATTGTATTTTACATAAATCAAATGTATTTTTATGTAGATAATGTGTTTCTTTATCATTTTAAAATTGGATAGTTTCTAGGATTTTGGAAATATGTCGTTATTTAATGGTATTTTATATAGAAAATAATGTGGTTTTTAAATGATTTTTAGATAAGAAAATTTTTATTTTAAATTGATTTGAAAAATATATGTGATTTATCCTTTATTTTTTTAAATTATTGAAAATGATAGGATTTTATGTCTTGGTTTTGAAATTTATTTGTCAGAAAAATTTTATAAAAGTGCAATTTATTTTTTATATTTGGATATGAATTACACTATTTGTATTCCTCATTCATAGAATAAGTCTATCCCATTTAGAAAATCCTATATGTTTTATAATCTAAAAATAAATATTAAATTTGGGGGATATTTATACATGATAATTTAAGATATAGGAAAGTGTAATGTACCAAATTATTCTTTTTCAATGTGTTTTATATTAATATATGAGATATTTATTTAGGAAATGATATATAGTGTTGAATATATTTATCAATTAATGTCTTCATATAAATATTTTTATTCAATAGTTTCTAAAAATTTGTTTTACATTGACATGAATTATTTTAGATTATATATTTTAAAGGAAAATAATACCCAAATAATTTATTTATTTCTCTTTGCATATGAAAAAACCTCTAGAATTTGGGAAGTGCATCTTCGAAAATGTGGCATCTAGAATTGATCTTATGGAGTGAATTTCCCAGATTAGGGTGTTAGAAAATTGTATTTGATAATTGTACCTTTCTCTATATTTGGGTATTTATATATTTTGTGGAGGATGTGCCGGTTGGGACTCAATATTTGGTTATAAAAAGATATAGCTAGCCCTTTTGTAGGGAACTGTATGTTTCTAATCTGTTTCAAAAGAATGATAGGTTGATGATGAACCCATTTGAATTTTTTCTACACCATGAAAACCAACAATGGGTTAAAAGAGAAAATTTTCATATATTATTTCAGATATAGTAAAAAAATAATTATTTAACTATTGATTTTAAAAAATGATTTTGAATGACTCAATAGTTTTTATTTTTTTGAAATTGATTTTAAAATTGGTGTTATCTGAACTTGTCTGGATTTCACTGAAAAATAGGTTAGAAGAAGGATTCTCTAAATGAATGGAATAAAAATATACCTTGACATAGTTCAAAGTGAAAATTTATGATGAGGAATGTGTATGAGATTTATTAATTTAAAATTGGATATTTTTGTGTTATAGAACCATTCCATCAAGATGTTTTCTTGGTGTATGAATGTGAGGAGTGAAAGACATTTTTCCTGAAGAACCAAATTTGTTGAGAGATATTATAGATTTGATCTAGAATATTTATATAAAATTTAATCATGGGAGGCTTATGGAGTTGTATTAAGTGTTATGGTTGTGAAATTATGGTTCATCATCAATTAGGGGTGATATTGAACCATATTAGTTGGAAGAATGGTTAGGGAAAAGAAACCAAATTTTCTTTTTTTACCTAGATAATCAACAATATGTCCCCTGTTTAATAAAAATATTTCTTATTAATATCCACCTAAATATATATATTTTCAAGGGGTGGTTTAATCAGGAGGAGATTTCAGCTCCATAAAAGATCTAGGAGGTTCTATTCATATATTATTGGGCATCAAAGGGGGATAATACTAATGAAATACTTCCTACAGTGAGAGGTTCCAATACTATGAATTAAATTATTATATCTAATTTATTAAATATTTAAGAATAAAATTTATTCATATTTTCGTGATTGATTCATCAATTGAGTATTCAAAAGAATATATTTCCATAAATATTGATAATAGAAACATCACTGAGTGAAAATATAAATCATTGGTTTGAATCTCTATCTGAATTTATAATGATTAAAAATGATGAAATAGCATTGGATTTTTTATTATAGAGGATTAAAAATTATGAAATAATTTTCAGTATATATTCGAAATTAAAATGTTAAACACCAATAAACTAACCAAACAACATTATCTATGGATTTGGAGAGACAAACCCACGAATCATGAAAAATATATTAAAAATAAATATAGAAAAATCCTAGAAGATATAAAGAGAAAAATACAAAATATAGAAAAAACATCGTAGATTCATTCCCTACAAAGTATAAAAAATCAAAAGAAAATATTTCCCCCATGAAAACTAGAAATCAACAACAATAATAATGCATTAAAATTCCCATCCAAAAAAACATCCAAACACACCATCCATTAAATAGAGGTTTCTTCATAGCCACTTTTCCCAATATCCTGATTCCAACATCTCTTCACATAATATATTCTTGTCATCCATAATGCAACTATTGTACCCCAAATAGTGATTAGCATTAGTGAATCCACAAAAAATCATGATTTACATTGACTATAAGTACCATTAATTTCAAGAAAACAACAATGAAAACTAGTTAAAAGTAAATATTCTTAATATTTAAAATACTCAACCACTCTCATGCACAAAACTACGAAACAAAACACCAAGCACCATCCAATAAAACAAAAAACCATTAAATAGTGTCACTATTTTGAAAATACAAGTTTTCCTAGATAAATCAAGACACCCCTACCAATTATAGGAATTAATATTTTCATCTAAGGTATTTTATATCCAAATTTGGAATATATCATACCACTTTTTAAATAAATATACAATATAATCCCTTTTCTTATGATAGGGGTCAAAATAGATTAGGCCATATGCATATATTTTAAAATATGTAGGGTCATATTCACTGATACATTGTTCAAAATATTTTAGGGAATCAAACTTTAACTCAAAACACCCTTAATTTGTAAAAAAACCTCATCCTTAGTAAATTTTTGGAATAATCCTATTCCAATGCTATCAAATATTTTCACCCCCAAATTTTTCAAATTTAAATAATCCAAACGTGGCACAGATTTATTTGGCTGCATGGGATAATATCCTTGCAATTTTGGAATTTTATTCTACCCTTGGTTGTACTAGAGTAATAATATTTCTCCTCCTCAATACAATTTCACTAATTCTCTTTATATGACTAATCACCATTGTAATCAAGTTCATATGTGCACTCTATTTGGGATTCTATTTTTTTTCATCAAAAAATTTGATTTCTACTCCATTATATATACCATCCATCAATTCCATTAATCATTTATAAATATTATTTTTAATTTGGAAACACATTCATTTAATTTTATAACCTATGTTATGTTTAATTCGAATAAAAATCTATTTTTGTCACTTTCCATTAAATAAGTATTCATTATGATCAGTTCGGTTTTGGATATATTCGAATGTCATAAAAATTTTATTTCTTCTTTAAATTCAATAAATTTTAAGGAGATGAAATTTAGACAATATTTTAATGTAAATTATTTTATAGGCTTAAAAGTTAATTTTTCTAAAAATATATTTTCATTCATTTAATATATATTAATTAAAAAAATTTAATGAAAACTTTATCAATTTAATTTTATAAAAAATTATATATTTGAAATCAATATTTCAAAAAAAATATTTATATGTTCAATTTCATGTTTCCTCAAAAAAATTAGTTACAAATATAAAAAAGTTACGTTGTCATCATAATGATTTAAATGTGTTAAAAATGGTCAATCGAATTGATAAAGAATCTAATATAATACAAAACATATCATTATTTGATTAGTTGATTATATTTCATCCTTTGATCACATTTCGAATGATATCATGCTTATTTGGTTTCACATTTCCCGGAAAATTACTTTATATTATTTTAATGTTAACTATATTTATTAGCAAGCTCCTCCCCTCACTTTTAAATGGGAACCGAAGATCTTAACTTATTCACACAGTATTTTCACATTTTCCCAAAAATAATATACTCAAATAACTTTCGAACTCTACTCCAAAAATTCTATAGATTAATTTCTCACTATATTTCCATCCCATGAAGTCTTAATGTGTAACCAAAAGGTGGATTCCTAATGAAGTGCTAATTCTCTTAACTGAGTTCCTTTCTATTTAATTCTTTTTCCAAGTCCATTGAATCTTTTATATCCATCCTAATATAATGAAATTATAATTGTAAATATAATAATATTTTATTACCTTTATCAAGTAGAATTTATATAATTCACATACATCCATTGGAAAATTAATGTGTTGCTCATGTGCACATGATGACTACATCCCTTTGTATAGATGTAATAAATTTTTTCATCATTTTATCTCATGTTTGATTATATAAATGGATTTAATGAATATATATATATATGATATAATTATTATTTTTTAGTAATATATTATTATAAACCTTCTTTGATTCCATCCATTGAAAACTGAAAACATAATATGTGCATAGGTGTGGACTATTACATCCAAAATGTGATGTAATTCATATTTAATCACCACATTACATGGTTGGAAATAAAATTTTATATAATTAATATATATGATATCAATAAATTTATTATTATTTTTAATGTGAGGAACCCATGACCATGGGGCAAGGATATGAATCGTTTCTCTGAAACATATATGGAAAAGAAAATAATTAACATCCAAATATTAATTTTAATGATAAAATGTTAACATATCTAATTGAAAATTATAAATTAATGGTATAAATTATGTTGAATATCCATATGGTCATATTATACGTATATAATAAGTATAAATTTTTTATATAGGTGGTTAGAGTGTGTATGAATCATGTTGGGACATAAGGTATGTGTTTTTCATCTCACATTTATTTTGTTAAGACATATTCCAGAATCACCAATTGTTTTATATTCTGTGGTGTATAATTATACCAATTAATATTTTAAAAATAAATTATATAAAATTTATCTAAAAATATATCCCATTCTCTATCATATAGTGGAATTAAATTTAATAGATTCCAATGTTTTTTAGGTTTTCCTTGTCATAATATCCTTCTAATGATATATTTTCTATATTCCTCATCCTATTTATTTTTTTATGGCTTATATACTACCTATGAATTTATTTTTTTTTTATTTTTTTTATTATAATTATGAGTAATTTTTAATCAATTTAATGTTATTTTTTTCATGAGTTTTTAATTCAAATGTCAAAAAAATTATAAGAGTTTCTGTTATAATGAAAACTTTGATCAGGATTGTTTATGTTTCAACATAAATCTGGGAAAATTTTTTGTCTAATCTATATTAAATAACATAAATTTTATTATCATATTTTTATTTTTCATTTTCTTCAATTATTCCTCCCATTTCCAATATTTTTTTATGAAAATTGTAGAAATATTTTTTATGAAAACATTACATTATCCATCCTTTTAGGTTGGAAATATTTATCTTTCTTTACTAGTTATTCATAATTATTATATAGAAGTTGTTAACAAGTCTGAAAATTACTATAATTCTTCTTTTATATTGTATTATTATTTCATTTAAAATATTTTAAAAGGAATATTATTTTCATTTTTGAAACAGCTCATTTAGATGTTTCTTTATAAAAATGATAAAGGATTGTTTATTTAAATGAGTTCACCATGATTGAAATTTAACACCATTAATTCGTTTATTTAATACGAATCTTCCTTAACATGATTACATGGTACTAAAAATAATAAAAAATATACCTTTTTTCTAGAATTATGAGTTTTTAAATTTTATAAAAAGGACATTTTCCTTTATTTATCAAAGTATATTTCTAATGTGTTTATGATAGTATTTTTCATCTATGATGATATCATATAAAGATTTTTATACTTCACATGGTTCATGATCTTATGATACCATTAACCCCCATTTATTTTATTTTTTATAGCTATGATGTTTTTATGATGTTTTGATGAAACCTGAAGCCTTCCCATCGGTAAATTAATCTAGGATTAAATGATGAAATTTCCTGTAATATCATGGAAGAAATATATATTATTTTAATTATTTTATGATTATAATAATAATAATATATTCTTAAAAAATAATTTGGTAATATTTGATTTCTAATGAGATAATATTAATGGTGTTACGGAGTGAACCAAATCCATTACAGGAACCTTTCCACAATGTTTGTGGGAATGAAGAGTGAACCAATCAACTATGAGATTCTTTACACTATGGTATTTTTTTTAGTGATCCTCATATAAGGAAATTATTTTCTATCCTTATGTTAATTACACAACCTTCTTCCTTATTTTTATTATGTGCTTACATAGATTATTTTTTATTATTATTTTTTGTAACACCACGACTCCTCTAGACTAGAGCCGGTGCATTACTAGTTATATTTTTAGGGTTATAAGGAATGAAAATACCATAGGAATGATAGGTTTAGTAGTCTTGAAGAAACTAGGTACATAGATGTAACTCAAATTACATTGTAAATGGTTAACAAATATTGTGCATAACAAAAACGAAAACTACATCCACAGGAACTCAATAAGTGATCTCCTCTTCATAACTTGTTGAAGGTAAACAAGTGAAAGGGGTGAGATCAACTGCCCAATAAGGGTTAAAAATAGCAGAAGCATGAATCATTAATAACTGAATTGTAAACAATTTTACATAATCAATATGGCATTGTAAATAAATGAAAAACTCACGCCACTAATAAACTGAGAATGAAAATGCATCCATAGATTTCTCCATAGTGAAAACCTCATGGATAATAATAACTGATAATGAATAATGATAATGATTATTAATTGGACATCATGTATCTGGAATATGATACCATAATACCATAAATATGGTTTAGTTTGGTTGGTAAAAACCCATCTGATTTTTGGAAACAAACTCGAAGGGTTTATCGCCAACTGATTTGTCTCATGAGACCTACCAATGCATCAAGGGATTTTAGCAGGCCCCACACACCGCTACATGTCCAAATCATTATTTATTCATATATTTAACACAAAATAAATTTTACTTTACATTATCCATATAGAATAGAAGATGCAGATTCATCAATATTTCCACAGTCAAAATAACATTCAAAATATATACTGTATGTAAATGGTATACAGCTTAGAAAATAATAAAATCCATAATATGAGACCATGGAAATTTAAATGAAATATAATTTCAATTGAAAAGTGATCTAAAATGGGAATTAGTTACACCACATAAGAATGAGTAGGTGCACAATACTAAGCAAGAACAACGAAGTGAAAATAAAGACAAAGCTCGTTACCACGTTGTAATCAATTGAGTCTTTTGAACAAAAGTTAATAACCACCAAATGAATAAAATAATACCATGAATATAAATATAATAATGATAATATATATCAAATGTAAGTACACCTATACAACATATAATTAATAAGAGGTGAATAATGGAAATCCCACAGAATTGAAAGTGGGATGAGAAAACCCTTTTCAAACATTTCGGCTTGGTAACAAGTGTTCTTGCGAGGGCTTAATGAGAGGTAAATGGGTATCCCATTATTTATATATCATAAGGTAAGTATGAGAGTGGTTCTAAAACATACTCCATCATTACATATTAAAAATAAAAGAGCGCAAAATAGGGGAGATTCTTGAATAAAAGTGAGAGAGAGGATCCCTTGCCCTATGTTTGAAGGTGTTCTTAATTATTCTTAATAACCTGAATAATCAAATTTTGATTCATTAATTAATATTTATAGACCATCATCAACATTTAGTTTATATTTAATAACCTTATTAAGTTCATTAATGGCATTTTTTATGGGTTTAAGAGATCCAATTTTATTGTTTTGGTAATATTTTCTTCTTTGTTTTTTATGATCTGTTTACATGTATTCATGAATGGATGTTTGTTTGAAATGTGGTTAAACATACAGAATTGTTAATATACAATATTAGTGAAATTAAAGATATATAAATGATATTATAATTATTCTGGTTATATACTATGAGGATGTCTCATTCGATGAGTTAAAAATAAATTCTTGGATTTGGCATGGCAGTTTTGTGCACAATAAACTTGTTTTTTTATTATTCCATATTATGAGTGTGTAAGGATTACATAAATTTAAAGAAGATTAATTAAATTTATTATGATCTAGTTTAACCATTGAAAAGTTTTCATGACCAGTCTTGAATATATTTATGCAAATTGAAAACCCGTATTCCTTGAGTGTGTTAAATTAACACATCTAGGACGGTGTTAGCATTTATAGTATCAAAGGATGGGATGAAAAGAGATTATGATGAAAAATTCCATTATCATAATGAAAATAAAGTAAATTTATGGTAATGGAATTATCATGGAATTTTTATAAGGTTAGGTGAGAGTAGAGAAAAAAATAATTGAACTCACAAAAGGAATTGAAAGAAAAGAGAGGAGAGGTTCACCTCTTGAGTACTCCTTGAGAATATCCTTAAGGCCTTTGTTTTTGGCCTTTTGGAGAGACCAGAAGGTCTTGCACGTGGGTATAGGGATTGGGAAGAGTATTTGGCAGAATTTAGGCATCACATGCTGCTTGAGTGGTGTGGGAGGAAGAGGGGGTGAGGAGTGGTTTATATAGTGGAGGGGAGGAGTGCTTTCTTAATATTATAATCATTAATTTATTATTTCTTCTCATGTGAAGCAATAGTGAGTATTCATTGACATAGAATAGTAATAAGATCATGTTAATTATATATTTGGGTGCTTAAATCACTCATTATGAAATGAATAGTTAATTTAATTTATAATGTATTTATACCATATGTTAATGTATTTTACTATTCACCAAAAATTCAAGTATTTAAGACAAATACCAAAAATTCACCCTAACCATTTTTCATTGTGTAAAATACAAAATTGATCTCCATTTTTTAAAAATATTTTTTTATATATGATTAATTAAATATTTAAATAAAATCATTATTTAATCGAAAAATATAAACACTTAAAATATTCATCATCATTTTTATGGTGCCTAAATTTATTTATACATTCATAGGTATGGATTCCAATCATAAAAGTCATATTAATATTCATAAGGGTAGGTTTATATTCATAAGGGTAGGTTACTATTCAATGAAAATTATGTTATTTCTATCAGACTCTTAATATCATCCTGAACACAACCGTCCATGTCAAATTTTCAAAATTTTAATCGTAAAGCTGGAAAATATAAGATTAATGGATAGGTTATGACTATCTTCTATAAATAATCCCATTTGTTCCATATAATCTCATTTAATCATTAAATATAGTCTATAACTACTATTTATTTAAGAGAAACATACCATAAAATGTCTTCGGTGTTACAGTATTCCCTCCTACGGAAATTTCGTCCTCGAATATTTTCATTTATAAAGACCTTTAAAAATATGTGGGTTGTTTTTCTTCATAACATCCTCAGGTTCCCAATTTGCTTCTTCTATATTATGGTTTCTCCAAATAACCTTTACTAGACAAGTTATCCAATTTCTCAATACCTTCTCCCTTGTGTCAAGAATCCCGATAGGCTCTTCAGAGTATGACAAATCAGGTTCCAGTTCTATTTCTTCAAAGGTGAGTACATGAAATGGGTGTAGCATATATTTTTTCAACAACGACACATGAACACAACATGGACTTTGGAGAGACTTGGAGGCATTACTAAATGGTAAGCTACCGCTCTGATTCTTTCCATAATTTTAAATGGTCCGATGTACCTAGGGCCCAACTTCCTTTTTTACCAAACCTTAATACACCCTTCCATGGAGATACATTTAGGAAGACATGATCTCCCTCGTAGAATTCCAAATCCTTTCTCTAGTTTTCATCATAACACTTCCTCCTACTTTGGGATTCTTTATTATGGGCTTGGATTTTCTTCATCTTTGTCGTGGTCTCTTCAATAAGTTCTGGGCCTATAAGTTTCCTCTCACCAGCTTTATCCCAATAAGTTAGAGTTTGACATCTATTTCCATATATTTCTTCATATGGATCTATTTGAATACTAGAATGGAAACAATTGTTATAGGAAAATTCCACCAATGGAAAGTGTTGATCCCACATATCTTGGAAGTCAATAGAGCAAGATATTATCAGGTCTTCTAGAGTTTGAAGAGTCCTTTCAGATAGTCTGTCGGTTTGGGGGTGATAAGAAGTACTCATACAAAGACCAGTATTCAAATTCTTATGGTGACTTTTCCAGAATGTTTATGTAAACCAGGGATCTTGATCGGACATAATCGATAGAGGTGCACCGTGACATCTTAAAACATCGTTAATATAAATTCTTTCCGGGTGCTCAAGTGGTAAATCCTCTCTTATAGGAAGGAAATGTGCGGAATTTGTGAGATGATCTACAATTACCCATATTACATCATTCCTTCTAAGTCTCCTCGATAGTCCGATGACAAAATTCATCATAATGGTATCACACATCCACATAGGAATAGGTAGAGGTTTCAGAACTCATCTAGGATATTGTCTCTCTTCCTTCACATGTTGAAAAACTAGACACCTTAACACGTAGTCAGCAATTTCCCGCTTCATATTATCCCAAAAAAAATATTCCTTCAGATATCTATACATATTTGTGCAACATGAGTGTATATAAAAATTTGAGCTATGATAATCATCTAATAGTTCCCTTTTCTATATCAGGTACTGATGGAACACATAACCTCTTCCCAAATTTTAGAACTCATTCTTCATACACGAAGTCTTCCAATCTTCTATCCTTGACAGCATTAATTTTCTTGTGCAAATTCTAATCATCAGATTGGGAGATTTTTATCTCATCTAATAAATATGTTTTAGCAATAATTTTAAAGAGGAAAGAATATTACCCTTCATTAACAGTCCCTATGTCCATCTTTTATAGATCCTTGAATATAGGATCTCTTTAAATCCAAATTTTGGTCAAGAGTCTATGATATTTCGTACTTAATGCATATGCCACCTAATTTTCCTTTCTTAGGTGGTAGTGTATTGAACATTTTTAATCTTTGAGTAACTAGAGCCATCTCCTTTTTCTCATTTTGAGTTCTTTTTCTATAAAAATGTATTTCAAACTCTTGTGGTCTGTATAAATATCACATATTTCTCTTTAGAGATAATGTATCCATATTTTTAGAGCAAAGATTACGGCTACTAACTCAAGATCTTGAGTTGGATAATTTTTCCAATTAGTCTTCAACTATATGGATGCATAAGCTATAACTTTATCATTTTTCATAAGGATGTAACTCAACCCATTCCCTAATGCATCGTTGTATATCACAAATCCCTCATTTCCAGATGGAAGTGTCAAATTTGGAGCATTGACCAATCTTCTATTCAATTATTCAAAGAATTATATACATTCTTTCGTCCATACAAACTTCGCCCCTTTACATGTGAGCTTGGTTAGTGGGTTATCAGGTCAGGTGAAATTATGAAAAAAACGCTGATAATAACCTATTAATCCAATAAAAATGCATACCTCTGTTATGTTTGTTGACGTGGGCTAATATTGGATTGCCTTTTTCTTTGTAGGATCAAATAGGATTCCATACTTAGAGTCAATATGTCCTAGAAAATAAACTGATTGAATCCAGTGTTCGCACTTTCTAAAATTCCCATATAATTCATTTCATCTAATATTTTTCAGAATAATCTACAAGTGATGTGCATGGTCTTCATATATTTTTGATAATACCATGATATCGTCGATTAATAACGAAACAAAGTTATCAAGATATTCCTTGAAAAAATTATTCATTAAATCCATGAAAACTGAGGGTGCATTAGTCAATCTCAATGGCATCACTGTAAACACATAATGCCAATACCTAGTTCGAAATTATGTCTTACGAATATCTTCCTTCCTCGAATGTAGCTGATGATATCCGGATCAAAGGTCAATCTTAGAAAATTATTGATCTCCATGAAGTGGATAAAAAAAATCATCAATCTAGGGGAGATGATACTTATTCATTATTGTATAGCATTGATTTCACTGTAATCAATTCATATCCTCATGGAACCATCTTTCTTCATGACAAAGAGGACCTGGGATCCCCATAGAGAAACACTAGGTCGAATAAATCCTTTGTCACTAAACTCCTCTAGTTGTTTCTTTAGATCTACTAAATCCACATTGGCCATTCTATAAGGGTATTTGTTATATGTATTGCACCATGGATTAAGTCGATGTAAAACACAATTTCCCCCTCTAGAGGATTTCTAGGTAAATCCTCTGTAAATACATCAATGTATTCTTGGACTATATGCACATATTCAATTTGACTATTTCATTCCTCACCCATAGATTTTAGCTTTTCTTCCTCTCTAAGAATTTCACTAAATAGAGATATTGGGGTGGTTCTAGATTATAATCAGATGGTGAGGTATCTTCTCTAAAGATTAGTGATTCTACACCATTTTCAAAAATTGTAACATTTGTTTCTTACAATAATTCTTTGAATCATAGTTTGATATCCAATTCATACCGAGAATTATATCAAATTAAATCACTGGTATGACGATAATGTTAGAAACTAAAGAACATTTATGTGTCACAAGGGGGACTAGTTGAAATCCCTTTATTTCAATGATGCATCCCCTAAGAGTTTTGACTGATAAATCCTTTATTAAATCAAATTGGACATGTCTAATATTATTGGAAAACTATGAAGATATAAATGAATGTGATGATCTAAAATCAAATAAAGTTTTGGAAAAGTTTGAGGAAACAATTAATGTACCTACCACCACATCATTAGGAACTTCATCTTCTACAATTATAATCGCATATGCTATCCCTTTCTCTCTTGGCCTTTTCTGGGGAATGTTTCCATGGCACTTAGGAAACTTATTTTCATAGTGTCACACCTATCTACAATTGTAGCATTAAACATGATCAAATTGTTTCTTCCCCTTGCATTTATTAGATAGATGACCCTTTTCCACACATATAACATACTCCCATGCCTTTCAAGCATTTCATGAGATGAATCTTTCCACAATTCTCGTGTAATGGTAATTTATTCATTGCATTATTCTTATTTGGTGATTCACCTTTCCCTTGGTTATTAGAGTACCTCGTTTTATCTTGGTTTCCCTTGAACAAATTTTATCTATAAAATTCCTTCTCTATTTTGATGTCCCATGATACAATTTCATAATATGATGAAAATGTTTGAGAAGCTAGTTCCCTTAAAATACTTGTCCTAATAACTTCAAAGAAATGATCAATCCTACTTGCTGAGTCACGTACGTAATGTACTATATACCTGGATAGCATTGTGAAAGTAGCCTCATACTCTGCAACACTATCTTCTTCCATTTTCATTAAGCCAAGGAATTTCCTCATCATTTCGGTTCTTTGCTCATGAGGGAAATATTTTTCGAAGAATATTTCCTTAAAATTCCTCCATTACGTATCTTCTATTTCTTCCACCATGGTATTATAAATCAAGGACCACCATTTATCAGTGGAAACCTTGAGACAATATACTTCCAGTACTACCTTTTCATTTTAATTGCATCTTAATTCCATGAATATATTTTCAAGGGACTTAATCCATTGCTCAGTAAACACTGGATTTGTAGTCCCACTGATAGATGGTGGCTTCTACCACATGAAAAGATCTAACACAAGTGTGTAATGGTTATTAGTCACTACCTGAGTAAGTTGTACCAATATGGTCATGATTTGTTCTGCTCCAACATTGACCGTGCTGAGTTGCTCAGTGGGGAGATACCAACATTTCCTATGAGTATTGATTCCACTTCTTCCATTTGATGCCATTTCTAAATAAATGCATACTCTAGATTAGGTTATGAATATCATATATAAAACCACTTATCATATATTTAAATTTTATGCATTACTAATCTCATAAACATGGATTTTTGAAGAAAAATTTACCTTAAAATTCTTCAAAATCGATTGTATAGAAAATGCGAATTAGGCTAAGAATATCCCCTAGGAGTGTCGTAACCAAGAGTGTAGTAAGTCCTATTGTTGTGTACCAAGATACTCCGGGTCAAGCATGAAACTCCTTGTCGGAGCTTTCACTCCTAGGTACATATGTGCCAGAGCCACCTCTACCTACTCGTATCCAGACAGGGATGTATTGCTTGAAAATTTCACATAATATTTTCCTTACCAAAATAACAGGACGTTTGTATATTTTTGTCCTTAAATACTACCTTAGGTATTTGGTCCCTAATGTATGTTTTCAAATCTATTTTCTATGTTTTCTACTGAAATTCCTATGATACCAACTGTAACACCTCGACCTCTTTAGTCTAGAGTGGGTGCATTAATTGTTATATTGGTATAGTTAGAAAGAATGAAAATCCCCATGGAATGATAAGTTTTATAGTCATGAAGAAACTAAATACATATATGTAACTCAAATTAAATTGGAAAAGGTTACAAAATATAATACAAAACTAAAACTAAAACTGCATCCACAAGAACTCAATAAGTGATCTCATATTAATAACCAATTGAAGGTAAAAACGAAAAAGGGGTGAGCTCAAATGCTCAGTAAGGGTTACAAATAATGGAAGCAGGAATCAATAATAACAGAATTTCAAACAATTTGACATAATCAATACGGCATGGTGAATAAATGGAAAAACTCACGACATTAATAAACAGATAATGAAATTGGATCCATATATTTTTTAATAATGAAAATTTCATGAAATGTAATAACTGATAATGAATAAATAGAATGCTTATTAATTGTATGTCATGTATTTGTCTCATTATACCATAATACCATAAAAATGGTTTAGTTCTGTGGGTACAAACCCTCCTATTTTTTTGAAACAAACTCGAAGGGTCTGTCTCCAACAGATTTTTCTCATGAGACCTACCAATGCATCGAGGGGATGTAGTGGGTACCACCCACCACAACATGTCCAGATAATTATTTATTTGTATATTCAACACAAGAGAAATATTAATTTACATTATCTATAGATAATAGAAGATACAGATTCATCAATATTTCCACAGTCAAAAAACATTCATAATAAATATCGTATGTAAATGGTATACGGCTTAGACAATAATAATGTCTATAATATTAGAATATGGAAATTTAAATGGAATATAATTTAATTTGAAAAGTGATCTCAAATGGGAAATATGTACACCACATAATAATGAGTAGGTTCACAATAATAATCATGCACAACGAAGTGAAAATAAGGACAAAGATCGTAGGGTTTATCGCCAACTGATTTGTCTCATGAGACCTACCGATGCATTGAGGGACTGTAGCAGGCCCCACCCACCACTTAATGTCCAAATAAATATTTATTCATATATTCCACACAAAATAAATTTTCATTTATGATATCCATATAGAATAGAAGATATGGATTTATCAATATTTCCACAGTTAAAATAACATTCAAAATATATACTATATTTAAATGGTATACACCTTAGAAAATAATAAAATCCATAATATGAGACAATGGAAATTTAAATGAAATATAATTTCAATTGAAAAGTGATCTCAAATGTGCATTAGGTATACCACATAAGAATGATTAGGTGCACAATACTAAGCAAGCACAATGAATTGAAAATAGAGACAAATCTCATTACCACATTGTAATCAATTGAGTTGTATGACCAAAAGTTAATAACCACCAAATGAATCACATAATACCATTAATATAAATATAATCATAAAAATATATATCAAATGTCAGTACACCTATACCATATATAATAAATAAGAGGTGAACAATGGAAATCCCACATAATTGAATGTGAGATGAGAAAACCCTTTACAAACATTTAAGCATGGTAATGAGTGTTCTTGTGAGGGCTTAATGAGAGGTAAAGGGGTATCCCATTATTTATATATCATAATGAAAGTATTGGGTAGGTTCAAAAACAAACCCCATAATTAGGTATTAAAAATAAAAGAGCACAACATAGGGGATATTCTTGAACAAAATTGAGAGAGAGGATCCCTTACCTTATGCTTGAAGGTGTTCTTGATTGTTCTTAACGACCTGAAAACTCAAATTTAACTTCATTAGTTAATAATTCCAGAACAACATCAACATTTAATTCATATTTTATATCCATATTAGTTTCATTAAAGGCTTTTTATGGGTTTAATAGATTCAATTTTATTATTTTGGTAACATTTTCTTCTTTGGTTTTCATGATTCGTTTACATGTATTCTTGAATGGATGTTTGTTTGAAAAGTGGTTAAACATCCAGAATTGATAATATATATTATTAGTGAAATTGAATATATATAAATGATCTTATAATTATTCTGTTTATATACCATGAGTATGACTTATTCAATGAGTTAAAAATAAACGATTGGATTTGGATTGGCGTATTTGTGCACAATAAACTTGTTTTGTATTATTATTCCATATTATTAGTATGTAAGGATTCCAGAACATTAAATAAAATAATAAATATTTATATATATAAATATATATATTATTATCTAGACCAAAAATTAAAAAAAATTCATGACCTGTCTTGAATATAGTAATGCAAAATGAAAACCCGTCTTCATTGAGTGTGATAAATTCACACATCTCAAACATTGTTTGCTTTTATAGTATAAAAGTATGGGAATACGATAGATTATGATGAAATATTCCATTTGAATAATTTAAATTAAGTAGATGTATTGTACTGGAATTATCAGGTCATTTGGATTAGGTGAGGTGAGAAGAGATAACAAAATAATGGAACTTGTAAAATGAATTGAAAGAATGAGAAGAGAGGTTCACCTCTTGAGTAATCCTCCTTGATAATCTCTTTTTGGATTTTGTTTTTGGACTTTGGGTAAGACCATCAGGTCTTGGACGTGGGTAGAGGTCTTAGGAAGAGTATTTGGTAGAATTTAGGAAAGGCTTGAAGCTCTAGTGGCGTAGTAGGAAGATTGGGTGAGGGGTGGTTTATATTGTGGAGGGGAGGAGAGTTTTCTGGATATTATAATCATTAATTTATTATTTCTTCTCAAGATAAGAAATTTTTAGTATTCCATGACTTATAATAGTAATATGAGCATGTGACTTTGAGATTTGGGTTCTCACATCACTCATGATTCTAGAAATAGTTAATTTAATTTATAATGTATTTATACAGAAAGTTAATGTATTTTACTATTCAAAAAAACTCAAGTATTTCATAAAAATACAAGATATTCACCATAACCATTTTTGACGTGTTTAATCCAAAAATGACATCCATTTAAAAAAACTATATATGATTAATGAACTATTTAATTAAAATCATTATTTAATCGAAAAATATAAACACTTAAAATATTCTTTTTCTTTTTTAAGGTGCCTAAATATATTTATACATTCATGGGTATGGATACCATTCAAAAAAATCATATTACTATTTATATGGGTATGTTATTATTCATAAGGGTATGTTACTATTTATAAGGGTAGGTTACTATTCACTAAAATTGATGTTATTTCTATCCGACTCTAAATATCATCCTGAACACAACCATGTATCTCATATTTTCAAAATTCAAATCACATAGCTAGAAATTTTAAGTTTAGTGGTTAGGTTATGACTATATCATATAAATACCCATGTTTTGTTCTGTAGAGGCTCACTGATTCAAGAAATATAGGCTATAACTGGAATGTATTTAAGAGAAACATACCATAAAATATATTGGGTGTTATAGTTTTGTTATCACTCTTCTGACTAATGTCCTCTATTTGGACAATGTTTTATTCCATAAATCCTGATTTAGGGTCATTATGGGTTTTTTAAAAGTTATGATCAAGTTCTCATAACTCTATGATTATAATATGATCATTCATGATATTATATTTTTGTCTACCTTGTTTACCATTGGTAAGAATTTTAGGTTACCCAATCATATATTTGAAATTCACAATTCAATTATAAAAGGTTTAAAGTATGGTATGTCTAAGAGGGATATAATGTGAAAATATTTTTTTGAGATGTTAACGATCCTTTATAAAATAATATTTTTACATATCTAGACAGTAAATATGCTAAAACATTATATATGTTGTGTGTGAATTATTGTGAGACATATGAATTCATCATATAAAATGATGGAATATTTATGTAGGTGATACACAATTTATCTTAGTTTGTATCAATGTATGGATTAGTTATATATGGATGCTATTTTTTTTTAGAAATTATAGGATAAGACCTATTACATCCTACAATAAGGCAATGTGATATTGGTTCAACCAAATGTGTCATTGGTTGATAATATGGTATTATAATTTAGAATGTATTATCAATAATTATCACTGTTTTATTATTTATCACATGGATTATTGATTCCTAATACTCGTACTATATGTTTTACTTATAGTCAATTGAATGAACCTAGAGTAATCTTGTTAGAAATGAATGTTATTGCCAATGATATAACAATACATATGAGAAAATAGATAGAAAAGTAGATGGAGTGGAAAATATTATGATTGTTATTAATCGTCTATCATGGGTTATAATTAACATTATAAACCTAATTAAATATCATAACATAAAAGATATGTGAGATTTGGTTTTTTTTTGTAGTTCATGTTATAAACATCATATAGGGGAAAGGATTTAGCATTCTATGTGTTAATAACTATAGAAGAATAATTTAAACAAACATCTCAAAAGAATAAGAATATGTTTTATATTCCATAAATGAGAACATAGTGAAATAAATTACGGAGGAAATATGAAAAGTTATATTAACTCAGTGGAGAAGAATAATGTTCTTCATATATTATCACTAAAAAATGAACATTTTTTTCATGGGGAGTTTGATAATTTTTCAAAAAAAAATTGAGGAATAATTATCATGAATGAGATTGAAATTAATATATGAAAAAAAATTTATCATGGTCATATAATGAAGATGAAGAGTTGTTTGAAAAACATTTAAATGGTTTTGATTTTTTTTGATTTTTTTTTAATTAAGAAACCTGATTTTATTGACTATAAGGACCCTTAGGAAAAAATTTATATTTTTTAGTAAGGATGTATTAAGTAATAATATTTAAAATATTTTTTAAAATTTTATGAAGGAATTAAAACGATTGAAGTGATTACATATATTGTTTCAAGAGTGAAGATGTTATGGTATTTTATTTATGTGATGGTAAATTTATGGAAGATGTAATGTTCAGAAGTGTAGATACAATTTATAAGTCTTTATGTGATTATATTCTAGGGTTATTAATGATGTTTTAGAAAAAATTTATTCTATTTATTATTTAGTACCTTATTATAGGATAAAAACATTAAGGTTGATATATGATCAGTTTTATAATAATTTTAATTTTTAGAAAAATGTTCTTATAAACATATGTTGAAGAGAAACAAATAACATTGGGGATTGAAAATTAACTTGGTTACAAAATGACTAATTCTTTTTGTTACGAAGTTCACTATATTATTTAGAATATTATAGGAATTATGGTGAATGAAATATTATGGGATAATGTGGGATTATATAGTAATGTGTTTGATATTATTGAGTTAACCATCGGAAAATTATTTTAACTAGTATTAATATCCTCTAAATATTATTTTGTTTCATGGTGATATTTTTATAGATAGTTAACAAAGAGTGATTGTTGAGGTATAAATGGACCTTAAGGTTAGTAAGTAATTTAATGACATGTTTGTTCGTGTTATTATTTTTGAATTTTAATCATTATTTTTTGGTTTTATATCATCAATAGTCTGATAAATTTGGGAAAATATTATCATATTTTTGAAATATATGATTGTGACCAATAATTGTTTTATTAAGTGAAATTATGAGTGATTAATGTTGTTCGAAGATAATGGCTAAGTCAATTTTTGAAGATTATGTGACATTATATTTCTAATATTTGGGTGAAAAAATTGATCATGAATATTTTTAATGTTTTATTATTAAAGATATATGTGAAATTATTTATATTTAACATTGGTTTCTATTATTGTAATTTTAAATATTGGTGTACTATTTCATTATGTGAAGGTATATTAATATTTTATTGGGTATTGCATTTACATGTGAAAAATTATTTTTGGTTTTAGTATATGTTTATAGAGATTAAGAAAAAATTTCCATCCCATTTATAGATATTACAATATGTTAAAATAAAAATTTATTACTTAATTCATGAAAAAATCATAATATTTGTTTGTCATTTAGATAATGAGATAAATAAAATATGAAAACCCTCTCGAAACACAACTAAAATATGTAAATTGTGCTTTTACAATGGGAAAGAATAATGAAACTATATTTTCACATATTATAAATATTTGTGGTAATATAATTCCTCATCTTATGAAAGAGAATGATAAATCTATCTAATATTCTTTGTAAAATATCACCCAACTATCAAAGAATATTTCCAAAACTCATTATAATATATGTGTATTATAGAGACACAAACATGGTTTTAGAAATATTTAATTATGAAATAATATTTTTTAATATAGTGACAAAGAAATTAATTATTATGATAAAATTTACATCATATTTAGTTATTATGTAATGATAAACTCATTTTTGTAGTAAAAAAATATATTTTGGATGATGCAGTTTTGTTATTCAGGGAGAATTTTACTCCATGAGAATTTGGTATGTAAATATCTTCTAAATAATACATTGTTCAATAGTTTATCTTAAATTAAAGAACAAACATTATTGAATAATTATTAATTATAATAAAAAATAAAATACATCATTTGAAATTTAAATAAAGCATAATAAATAAATTAGATGATTTTTTAAAATTAAATGGGTTTTATTTTAATTTGAAAATACCACTAATTTTAGATAATATTTATTTATGAAATACATATTTTTGATAAATTTAATAATTTTGAGGAAATTATATCAATAAAATTAATTAAAAAAATATAATTCTTTGTATAAAAAATAATTAATATAATTCAATAAATTGTTTAATAAAGTATTTGGAATGTGAATTTATTTGTTTATGTCCTCTCTATTATTAACTTCCCGAAGGGGACTATCACAAAGATGTAAAATATCATCACTACCTGCCTTTGGGATTCCAACCAAGTTAGTAGGTTCCATTGGGCCTCAGCAAAATGCATGGATAGGCCTATTGAGGATGGGGTTGTTGGTCTTCCCAACATTACTAAAACCATTCAATCTATTCAAGCTCATCTTTCTTGGAATATTATTGAAGGAACATCCTTATGGAAAATATTTATTTTGGGAAAATAATGGAGAAATTTGGGATGATTTGACATGTCGAAGTAGGTCTTTATCCAATATTTCCAACTACAAAATGTACCGCATGGAGAACATTGATAATCACTCCCAATGGTTGGTTGAAATATGTGACATCAATATATGGATAGAAAATTTGGCAATAGAGTGACTCTACTTCCTGACACGCCTTGCTCCAAATATATCATTTAAAGAGGAGAGAATGCATAAACCCTTGGTGAAGGATATTCAAAATGAGGAGAAAATGTTGATATTTGATAGTATTTTATTAGTTGAGGAACCCAGTCAATGTTGTTTTATGAATTTAGTTTCAGGGAAATTTATTAGTGCAGATTACAGGGCTATTCTTTATGGTTCGGTCAAGAAGGATGAGTGGGCCTCAAAATTGAGGTGTAAATAGTTATCCCTTAATATTAATTCTCTCTTCTAGTGAATTAGGAACCAATCCCACTCAATGGATGATAATTTTCAACAAAAATGGGTTTTTGGATTCCTGGTGCTTCTACTGTAACACACACCAACTAGAAGCCACAGTTCACCTACTTGTTCATAGTGAATCGTCAAGAGAATTATGGTATATATTGTGACAAAATCTAGAAATCATCCGTGATGATACCTTTTATGAGCTCCTCACTGAATGGTTTCATGGTATACAAAATTTTGAATCCAAAAGGTAAAATCGGGGCTTCATATTTTCGGTAATATACTAGAATCAATGGGATGCACAAAATAGGGCCACAAAAAGTTATAAGAGATCACCTATTTTCTTTCATCTACCTATAGGGGAATTGGTTTCATATATGGGATACAATATCAAAGGTGGGTGTATTTCATCCGCACTATGCATATTTCTCAATAGGAAGGATGTGAGGTCAATGCTATGTCACAACAATCATTGTAGATAGGTCATCAGGATTTATCCACATAGAGGCCTGATGCTCAATGTCCAATTTTCATACATGGCTAGATATATGAGGGGAGAAGGGGTTTTCCAAGGCAGAAAAAGTTCATTTATAAATTATTTTAGTGTGTTCTATGGATCTAGCAGTTTTATTAGTGTAGAAATACAAGCCTTGAATTCTAGAATTGTCATGTGAGAGAGATTCAATATCATGGTAGATGAAATTGAATCAAATTTTGAAACTTTGGTTCCAATCCCCTAAGGTAAAGACGACCCTCCTTGGGAGATGGATTACTATATATGAATATGAAAGCATAAAATCATCCAGGATTGTACTGTTAGGCATGTTTCGAGAGAATAAAATTGCACAGATGATTGGTTAGCTCATAAAGGGAGGGAAGATGATAACCTTATTGTTTATAACATAGTGGGCACTTTACCTATTGCATTTAAACTCCATGGACATGTAATCAAGCTCCATCATTTCAATCCACCTTGAGTTTTGGTTTTTTCTTTCATTATCTGCTTTGTGTTCCTCGTCCTTATTTTCATAAAAATTTATTTTTTTGTCAAAAAAATAATATAATACCAAATATAAAAAATAATATTTATCCTCTTACAGTTAATAAGTATTCAAAATTAATTTTTCACCCTTGAATTTATAGAAATTTTATAGGTATCTTTTTTATTAATAAAAAATTTACTAAATTTCTGGGATATAATTTATTTATATGATTTGGTTGTCAATAAATTTCTATTCTCTAAATGACACTTTTCTAAGAAAATCATTATATATTTTTTACATATATTAAAATTAATTTCTTTCACCTTTAAAAACAAAATATGCTAAAATTAATTATCTATTTTGAATTAATATTTCCAAAAAAATTATTCAGTCAATTTCATATTTTTCATAAAAAATGTTACCTTGGTAAAAAGATAATTTATCAAAGAAAATGTTAAAAATGGATTAAAATGGGATTAACTGAATTATAAGTCCTCTAATATCATAAAAACATATATTTATATTTTTATATGTTTTTATTTCTTCCCAACATAACCCGATCTCTTAAAATGGCCTTATTTTATTCCACTTTCTCATAATAAAAA
This sequence comes from Viscum album, assembly GCA_963277665.1. NCBI lineage: Eukaryota > Viridiplantae > Streptophyta > Magnoliopsida > Santalales > Viscaceae > Viscum > Viscum album. Next base: position 830,580,219 of record OY728153.1, on the reverse strand, counting down.
ATTATTTAAATTTAATGTTAAGGGTATTTACATAGGTTTTACTTACCTCACAATTAATAGGACTCCACATATCTTAACTTATTCCAATAATTTTAGAACCTTATCTTGGCCAATATCTTCACAAACCAGTCCCCAACTAACCTCCCCTCATCCTATGGGTTATTTCTCCCTAGAAGACCAAACCATGAAGCCTAAAGGTACAAGCCCATGGAGTATTCCAAAGGATGAATTAATTTTAATAAAGAAGTAATTTAATATTTATTTCTTCTCCAACCAAAGAAACCCAGGAACTAATAACCCATAGATAGTTTTTACATGATTATATTTTAATAACGTATAAAGGATACCATAATGGATGATCGATTAGTTAAGCAGTGTTGTGTGATGACATAATTTTATAATTTCCATATTATGATTAAAAAAATAAAACATAGACCGAAAAGAAATATTTCAAATTTTATGATAATTCACATATTCCTTCAATATATCACGGGTAATGGAAACAATAATAAAGGTTGATATCATATTCTCAATAAGGGAATAAAATATAATAATCGTGTCCATTCATATATAGTTTTTACTTATTTTTAAACATTTATTCATTACATTATATAAACTCATTACTGAGGATGATAAACATATGTGCCTTTGTAATCATGTAAAAAAGGGTTCATAGGTAAACTACGTCATTTACCACTTTTTTATTTATATCTAGAACCCTTATTAGAAAAAAAATACATCATACATATCTTTATATTATAGTGAATGAAAACATAGGAAATGGTAGGATTAGATGATTCGTATGGGTAAATAAGGGTGATACATAATTATACCATGAGAAAAATGTATTAGAACATGGAAATAAAATTTGAAAACCATAGAATCCATATCTAAGATTATAATTTTGACTAATGTAATAAATATTTGCTGTTCATAAGACATTAATACTATGGTAATCAATTAATGTGATCCATGAGAGAATAAGATTGGCATAAGATAATGATTTGTGGAATACACATAAGAATAGAAAATATTTTCCATGATACTAAAGGATCGCTACCAATGATATCAAAATATAATGGATTCACACCCTAAAACATCATAATAGTCATGTTTCACTCCCAATACCATTATAGTAGACAAATTCCCTTACTGAAATGGGTTTACTCTCTATTCTAGTCATGTCTATCACATAAGGTATAAATATTTACCTAATGAATTGGAGGGAGATATCGGTCCGACACTACAAATAATTAAAATCATATGTATGTGTTCCATAATATCTAAAAATATATTTCATATGATAAATCAGGAAATGAAATCAGTTTCCTATACATTTCATCATATCATAACCTGTGCAAAAGAGATAGGTTTCAATATTATTTTATCATTTCATCACAGAATAACATGTGGACAACGAAGAGGGCTTCAATATAATTTTATCATTTTTTAACCTATGGAATATATATGTGTTTCAAAACACATATTTTCATCATAATCTATTTAGATAAATAATAAAAATTGTATCCTTGGTTTCTATCCCCACTAAAGAATAAGTTACATAAAAAGATGTCATCTTAGATGGAAAATAACTTTGATAGGTAAATCACACTGTATTTTTCATGTGTAAATTAAGTACTATTTGAAAATCACATTTTAAAACTAATAAATCAGAAAATAATTTGAAAATAAATTTCATTGAAAATAAATATGAAAACATATAAAGGAATCATTAAAATCATTTAAAACAATTCATAATGAAAATATCCATTCCACTTTGGAAAAAAACTTTTTAAACATTTAAACATTTTTATACTACTTTTCCTTGAAAATAATAGTGAAAATTTTTAAAATAAGATTTGAAGAAAATTACAAAAAAGGAAATTTTATTCATTCCATTAACATTAATCAGAAAATTCCTTTTATGTTTTTGATTAATACCAAATTGACGTTGTTTGGAAAATGAAATGAATATAACTTTAGAAAAATTCAATAAAAATTAAAAAATGTGTACAAATTTTTTTAGTAAATCATTGTAAAAATGTTAAAAACATGATTCAATGCATTTTTTTTAAACATTGTTTGGGATGGAAAAGTATTTTCAATCAAAGAGTCAAATAAAAACATTTTTTCTTAAAAAAATTATTTTTAATTCTTTAGTACATATATAGAGTAAAATGAATGGAAAAATTTATTCTCATTACATAAATAAAAGAGATGAAAATTACTCATATAATTGAGAAGTGGATTATAATATTAATCCTCAAAATATGGTCATAATCAATCCTGATAAATGATGAGATTGTAACATAAAATCATTACCACTTCTATAACATTAAATTGTAATATCTATGTCAGAATAAAATTTAATAAAATTTAAAATATCATCAAAAAATATATTCCTGATATTTAATGTCTATAGTTCTGAATATACTCCTCATAATGCATGATAGATGAATAACATTACATATGTCTCAATGAAATTAAATTTAGACAAAAATCTATTACCTCGAGTCTCGAATTCTATAGTATATTTTAAAAACTCATGTTTAAAAAATATAAGTATAATATAAATCTATTAAAAGACAATAATTATATATATCATACCATATATTATTTTATTATGACCTTCTATTACCTATTTCTTAACAATTTCATGTTATTTTCACGTTTCAAGCAACATCTACTTTGTTTTTCATCTAGGTTTTGATTTGTTATTTTTTTCCTCATAATTTGATAATATATCCATAATATACATAATTTTACAATGATATAAATTTAATATATTCATTATATATGTTTTCAGAGATATCTTTGAGGTTTATAGGTTGGAAAAGAAATACACCGTTCAGGGAGACGATAGGCCATAACTACGCATGAACATTATTTCCATTTTCACAACAGATTGAAATAAATTAAAAAAAATATTACAAATAATGATTCATTTTTATTTCATTTTAATCACATATTTTTATTAAACTCTTCCTCGTTGCCTTATATTTAAATCATTAAAGAATCACATCACTTCACGAGGTCATAGTCAGCCACACACATGAACCATGATATTGTATTCCCACAAAATGGAAAGTAAGAAATAACATGTGAAATAATGATTGAATAAGAATATAAATATCACAAATATCAAATATAAATATTTAATCCATCATTATATCCACTCTTGAGATGTTTTAATGAAAAAATGAATAACATTGGTTCGTAAGGAGGTAGTCTTTCGTACATAGAAATGATGATTTCGTAACCCATTAGATGGAAGGGTAAATATTTATTGGTAAAGACCATAACATACCAAAATAAGTATATTTAAGATACTTAGGAAATTATATCATCCTTTTTTAACAATAATTTTATTTGGTGGATTATGAAATAAAAAATGTTTGGTTAGGGGTGTTTCCTCTTCTTCGGACAACAGCTTTTGGTTTGCTCCAATGTATTCATTGGTTAGATTTTAGAGCCAAATAAGGCTTATATAATGATATGAGGGGATTAAGTAACTTATTTTATTATGCATTTTTTTGAAAAAAAAATTTACATGTGAAGATGATCAGAGAGGGGGTTCCCTTTTATATGATTGGCACACCGTGATTTTTTGAACTAAAATGGGTATACCCATGTTTTTATATTGAAACAAGGCTAAAAATACATCATTATCAATGAAAAAATATAAGTTATAAGTAGGGATATAAAATGGTTTTTATTTAATTATTTTTTTGACATTTATAACCCTTATATTTTTAGTTTACCCCCCCCCCCCCCTAAAATTCATTTTTACCTTAACCACGGTAAATAATTTTTAATATATTTATTATTCACTAGGGTAAAAAATAAACATTTACAGATTATGTAATATAATTTATTCTTATTCCAAATATGGAATCATTTTTTATAATTTCTATATACATATTTTTCAAATATTAATTTAAAATGTATTCTGTAGATGCGATGAGAAAGAATTATTTAATAGGGAATTATTCAAAAGTTTGTAGTGCTTTTATATAAAAATTAAATGTTAAATTGATTCCAATCACCTATTTTGGATTAGTAGATATATAATTGAATTATTGATACTTTAAAAACAAGATGTTAAAAAAATAATCTTATTAATTCATTAAATGAAAATATAGTTTAAATAAATGAATATTTTTGAAAATTCAATAAAAAATAATCATTTCAGAATAATACCATGTAATAACCCTAAGAAAATTTTCAAATTCTGATTTAAAAATCTATGTTTTAATTATTAAATTGTTTTTTTAAAAGTTTTTTATTTTTTTCACAAATGTTTTTTAAAAAATTCAATTTTTTAAGTATATATTATCTTCGAAACATTAAATAACTTTATAAAAAAATAAATATATTTTATTATTATGATTTAAATAAATAATATCATTATACGTAATATTTTAAAAGTAGTTATTAATATAAAAATCACTATTTTAATGACTCAATATTAATGGTATTATTTAAATAATAATATCAATAGTTTCTTGTGGTTTCTTAAAAATGTTGGTTGTGTGTAACATAAGCTAAAATCGGTGTTACGTGTACCATAATCTAGAAAAATATTAATTTTTTTATTAATTTTAAAAAACTAGGTTTGTTTCACGTAGTATCCTAAATATTAAGGTAAACTTTATTTAATGTTTTATTTTATGAAAATTTGTATAATTAAATGAGTTTGTGTATATTAAGGTTGATCAAAGAAGCAGTTGAATCAAAAGTTAGAAAAATGGAAATGTGATCTAGTTTGTGGCAAAAATATATATTCAAAAAATGAAAGAATTATAATTAGAATTGATGGATTTATATTTAGGACTTATTTTTTCATTCAGATCATGAGATATTACTTACGGTGTGAATGGGGATTTAAGAATTTTTTTAATAATGGAATAGGTTTGTCGACATTTCATCCATTCCAAAAGTGCATGATTTGAATTTACCATTCATTCCATAAATGAGATACTTTCCTATAGATTAAATTTGATGAGTGTCTAACTATCTCATTCACCTTTCTTCTCTCTTTTATATATCATAGGTCATCTCTATGTTAATTTGGGTGATTTAACTCGCATTGAACTCCTTCTATTAGTGTTTCAATTCCCAAACCGACCGTTTTTCAATACTTTGTTATTTTTGGTAAACCGTCTTTAAGTTATTATATTATTCTTTAAAAATTAATCTGATCTATACATTATTGTTTAATTCTATCATCCTTTTATATTCCTTAATCCATTTCTTATTGAGCCATAATTTTTCAGTCTCTTATAGGTTGGATCTTGAGTTGGTTGTAGTGTGGTGTAGAACAATTTTGAGGTATTTATTGATTTATATTCTCTAGAGACCCTTTTTCTATGGAAACATGATTCTAAGAAGTTGTAATAATTTATTAGGTCCTCTTATCACTTCTCTTATGTTCCATTTCCTTCTTGTGGGTGGATCCCATTGTTGGTAGGGTGCAACCCAAGTTTGAGGTAGGTGGTTTCATCTCTAGCCTATGTTTGATAAACTATGAATCCAATATATTTTATAAAAGGTATTCTAAATAATAATTAAAATGATACTTTATTTTTTAGATATGTGTGGATAAATGGATTTTTGAAAAATTATGTTTATACTAATGTTTAGGTAAATAAAATATGGGTTATTAATAAATATAAAAGGGTTACTGAAATTTGTTATGAATGCATTATTTAATATAAAATAGGGTTTTTTGTAATTTTATTATGAAATGAGATAATCCCTTTTAATTGGTTAAAAAAATTATTAAATGGGACCCTTAGGTACCTAGATGGAGATTATAGTATTGGTAATAATATGGTCAAACTGTAGGGGTTCATTTTTACGGGTTTTCTTGTGTTCTTATATCTTATTTACATTGGATATAGTAAATTAACCCTGACGTTATAGGTGGTTTAATCTTGTGGTGTTCTTATATTCACTTTGACTATTTTTTCTATGAAATTTGTATATTGTGACCAATTTGTGAGTATTATATCATTCTGAGTAACCTATCTTAGTTGAACTACATTATCCTTTAGATGATACCAACTGTGCTTAACATTAATTTCTTGCATTTTAGGTGACCTGACTCAAGATTTGATAAATGTAAACTGATTATTTTGAAAAATTATTAGTAGTAGTGTTATCCATATTTTTTAGAACTAGGAAAAAGGGGAGCTACTTAACCATGATTTTGAAATAAATACGGAGACTATAAATCATTCCATGTTTTATTTAAAATTGATAATTTTGGGGCCGATAGATATATATTATGGAACACCACAGTGTGATCCTACTGATCCGTTTTTTCACACACCCTACACACACACTTTAGGTTGTGAAGAACATATTTTTCCTAATGTATGAAAGGTAATGTCACCATAGTGAGGCGATGGAGTTTTTTTTTCAACTGGTTATGGTTTTTTTATGGGGAGACGATTTGACATTTCCCATGCATCACATAGTACAGTTGTCAACAATTTCGATTTCCTTTTTCAATGTTTTTTGACACATACTTTGGGGTTTTTTCTTACTATTTTTTTATTGTACCACATACATGTTCTATCTTTTATTTTTTTATATTTATTCTTTGTTACATAATTTCTAGGTTCTAATAAAATGGAGGTGGGGTTATATTGTTATGTAGCATCAACATGTGGGAGTGGATTAGAAAGTCTTCAAGACCCTCTTGAATTGGTTTTTTTTCTGAATCTATAATAGTGGAAAATATATTTATTTTCTCTCTATATAGTAGAGATAGATTTCATTTATGGACTAAAAAAACCATTTAGTTGAGTTTGTATGTTTTTCAACCAATTGTTTGTTGAATGATTAGTTGATGGGTCAAAGATACCAACAAGTCTTGCAGCCTTACATTGAATTACATGAATATTTTCTAAATATTACCACCAATGCTGATATGGTTGGAAATGCTATATTAAAAGAAATTGATATGGAATTAAATATGAGTTTTTTATATCTTTTTTCCATATAGTGGTAGTTCTTGTGGTTCTCATGGGTGGAATAATAAGTGGTCCGATATTCACATGAGTATTGGAGGAAGTTCTCAGTAAGACACCTTCTGTACTCCATCAGCAGAAGGTATTATCATACCATTGACATGATACAAGTGTGTCAAGGAGGGATACACTTGATGATGTAACCTTTCCCAACTAAAAAATTACAGATCTTGTTGTTGTCAATGTCATCTAAATAGATTATTACATGATCTTTCTATATCCAATTATGGTTAGGGTTATTCTACTCAAAATTCCACTGTATTATAATATGATGTTTTAAAATAAATAGGGGTCTAGACACATGCCTAAGGATAGAACCGACTTCCCGAAGTGGACGTGTTATTTGGGGAAGATAACACAAACACAACTATATTGAGATGCTCAATTTTTTGTTTGACTTCTCAAAAAACTATTCTACTTGATATAGATTCCTTGTACTCATTTATATAAACCATTTTAATTGTTATTTTAGGAATTATGAAAGAACTCATGGCCTTAGTTATGGAAATAGAAATTCCACCAACTATGTGGAAAGAGTATGGGTTTTAATTTCCTTCATGACCTCTTTTGGTAGCTAATGTGGTGTTAGTATATGAAATCATGGTACTTGATCTAGTTTTGTTAAACATAATCATTGTAATAGATTGGTTGGTTTATCACTAAATAGATATTTATTATTATTATCATCATGTTTAGTTTTTATCTTTTTATGGGATCTATTTGGTGTTATCAGGGAAATGGGTTGTGAGGTATGGTTGTCCATGACCTTCTCATACATAGATCTAGAATCTTTTGGTAACCATTATGATTGAGATTGATATTGTTTCTTATCTTGTAGATATCCCCTTGTCTCTTTTGGCATTACACCAAAGTATTCCTAGATGACCTCTCTTTTCTTCCTTTAGATATAGAGGTTGGGTTCTCTGTCAATTTTTTTTCTAGGTACTCAATTTATCTGGATTCCCACTTATCATATGGACCCAACGAAGCACAATGGACATTATGTTCAAATGGAAGAATGGTTAGAGAAGTGATATTTTTATCCTAGTTACTTTTTAGGGGTATCCCCTACACTCTTTTCTAATAATTATAATGGTTACCTCGGTATATGCATAGAATGTTGGTAACAAAGTTTAGTAACATCTATGATTAAGTCTAATTTTCCATGTGTTGAAAACTTGTTTTATCTGTTAAACTAGGCAAAGTGGTTTTTACAAATAGATCTTTCATTGGGTTATCACCATCTAGGAGTGAAGAATAAAATATCATGGATTCGTATTTTAAGTGAATTTATGTCCACTTTGAATATCATATGAATAATTTTTGAATAGATAATTATTTTACAAAATTTATATATTTTATGAACCAAAAATTACACCCATATCTTTATGACTTTGTTGATGTATTTTTGGATGGTATATAGGTCTGTTTGAGTTATTATTATAATAATGGGAATCATCTGAATAATGCTATTACACCATTATAAAGTCACTAACTTTATGAGAATCTGTAGAAATGTAATTTCTGGATTTGATCGGTGATTTTCATGGGGAACATGATTTCACATAATAGTCTATCAATTAAACAAAAAAATTTCATGGATGACTTGAAATGGGAAGAACTAGGAAGCATATTTGATATATGGACCATACAAATTATTATAAGATGTCGGGTATTCTTTGTCATCGATTTCTCAAATATGGAATCACCTTCAAATTCTCATACCAAGAATGTGGTAAAATTCGATTAGGTTACTAAATTTTAGTCTCCATTAATGAATTGAACAGAGTATGACATCAAATCCAATTATGACAATATCATAACCCAAAAATGGATATATAGTATATTTTTATTCTTCAAGGAGAAGTCGGTAGTTTTTTCTTATGCATGATGGTGATTTCATAGGGGTTAGATAATATTTATCTGGTTGGTATGCTATCCCTAGCTAGTCACCTTCCTCCTATGTAATTATTCGATACATGAGTTAGTTCATCATTCATTTATCTATTAGAAATTGTTTGTTTGATGATTAAAATAGTTCTTCATAGTTCATTTAAACTGAAACTATGATGATTTATTAATATGTGAGAAAACATTTTTGATGGATAGGTAATAAGTTTGATGATTATATCTCTCACTGTTACACCTACCACCAAATTATGTAAGAGAACTGGAAGCCATAAGGTTTGATCCAAACTCTTTGGATGATGTTATATGAATGGGATGAAGTGTCTATATTATTTTTAGTTAGAATATCATAGAATTGCTTATGAATAAATTTTATCCGTGAGTTTATTGATAGATGATCAAAATCATCTGATTTCATTTAGATCTAAGACCCAACCATGGTTGAAGATTTTTATTTGATATAGGTGGAGAATATTATGGGGATGCATAGGACGTTTTCATTTTTTTTATTTGATAGGAAACCAAATATTACATCACAGATCAAGATATCTATCTAGGAGGTGATGTGCAGTAAAATCATTAACCATAGACAGGTGTCTATATAGAGAATGTTATCCAGATCATGGATGATATTATCCATACCCATGAATACAATTTTGATGGATCTTTGGATAGCTGTGTAGGACTGGTTCCAGTCTTCATAAACCAAAAATTTCAAGTCTCCAATCTGAATTTATCCCTTTGAGTCTTTTTATGGTTTCCTCGGAAGGTCACCTAATTGTTTATTATATGTTTTTATGTTCACTCCAATGGGACCAAGTCTCAATTTGGAGATGTAAGTGGTCATTTAGGTTATATGTCAATGATTTATTATAGTTAATAGTGTGTAGAAATCATATACAGATCATCAGCACTATCCTTTGGAGTTTTGAGTTGGTTATTATGTTTTATTTAATGTTTCTATTTGCTTGGGTAACCATCTTCTTGGGAAATATGGGAAATTGGATCTGATATTTGATGGATAATTTTAGATCACTATGAAAATGGGTTAGGTTTCTTATATACTGACATTATCATCTTAATTGACATATACTCACGATGTTCTCCACATGTCCTTTTCATGATGTTTCATCCAAATATTTTACATGTTCTATGTTAGGGGTAGATTGATTTATATCCAAATGATATAGTTTTTATGATTAATGTATTTTATGGGATGTCAATTCCATTCTTCAAATGGTTATAGAGTTATTGATTAGATTCTCCTAAGACTTTTTAGGATGATGATTCAGTGACGGGAAAATACCCTCATATCCTTTTAGAGAATCTTTATTCATCATGACATCATGGGAATTGAAATTATTATAGTTGGGATAATTGTAAAATCCTTATATTTAATGTAAACATCATTTTCTCTTTGTATACATATTAATGGGTGTAATTAAATGAGTTAATGTATGTTGGGGGTGTTTGATGAAGTATTTGTCTCAAAATGTAACGAAATGGATATTTTATTGGGTTCACATTATGAAAATATATCAATGAAATTAAAGGTTTTTTGGAAGAATAGATGAATATATATTTTGTATGTAAAAAGTTTCTCATTTCGTGTTATATTTTTCAATGCATGAACATGTATTTGGTACATTTTTTACTAAGGAGTCATTTTTCAGCATATCAACCATTATTTATTTTCACCATGTAAATTAATAATTCACACCATAAATGGGATTCATTATAGAAGATTAACTTTCTTGAGTATCCAAACCCTCTCACTTTTCTTCCTCACCATTTCCATGAACACCGAGTTTCATCCAGCCCATTTGGTGTGATCCATCTCCAGTCAAACTTATTTCCTTGGTATTTTGATCAGCGATCGACCAATTTTCAATAATTTAGTAAACTTGATGGATTTTCTTCTTGTTAATTAAGTACTCTTGGAATTGGAATCATATATATGAAACATTGTTCAGGTCTATTTATCACATGATATTCCACTCTACATTTTTTCTAGATCATTCATTTATTTGAATCTCGATGGTCTGATCTCATGTTAATTATGGTATACTGAATGAAAATTTTTAGTTATGTGTTGATATATCTTATTTTATGTACATTTGTATTATGGATACTTGATTTAATGATTTGGGAATAATTTTTTCTAAAAAACTCTTGTTTTTCTTGTGTTTCCTTTCCTTCTGGCATTTTAATTCCATTATGGGTGGTGTTTGACCCATGTTTGAGGTAAATGGTTCCATATCTAGACTATTTTTGATGAACCATGGATTATTTTAATTTTATATAAGGTTTTATATATGATAATTTGAGGCTTAATTTAAATTTGTGGTATTTATTCATAAATAGTTTTTTTATCAAAGATGGGTTTCACTTGTTTTTCAAAATTAATAATTGATTTGAAATAAATTATGAAATAGGTTGTGATATTTTTTTCAATGTACGATTTTGGATATAAAAAGTAGTTTTGGGGATGTTATTATGAATTATGATACTTCGTTTTGTAATTATTTGATAAATGTTGCACATTGGAGCCTTAGGTGCCTACGTATAGGGTTTAGTATTGGGACATTTCCATTGGAATCGTATGCGGTCACTTTTTATAGTGTTACATTATTCCTATATCCTATATATATTTTCTCTAGGAAAATTCTCCTAAGATCATTGGGGGTTCAATCATGGACCCTCTATTACCTAGCACCTATTATTCTTGGGAACTATTGTAGTTCACACTAGATGTGATTGTTATTAGAGTACATGTGAACTAGATTTTCTAACCTATGTTATCCTTTGGGTAATCCATATTTTTCATAACATGAACTAATTTGATTATATATAATAGGATTCATTATTTGAAAAATGATAATGGATTATTTGATATATTCTTTGAATCCCTTTTATTTTTATTTTTTTAGAACTCTAAAAATAGTGAACTATTTTACAATGCTTTTGATATATCCTTGGAAATTGTCAATCATGAAATGAATTCATTTTAATTGAGAATATTTTAATTTATTTGGTAGATAAATATTATGTAACACCTTGGTGGGATCCTACTGAGCCTATTTAGGTCACAACATATACACGACCTTCATGGTGCTTTTTTCTATTGCAAGAAATGGTGAGCCCCTCCAATGTGGTGTCGAGGTTTTTGTTAGCTGTGAATGGGTTTATAGTAGTGAGATTGTGGGATTATTTTAATGTATTTAATTATGTAATCTTTTTTGTTTTTCTAATTTTATAGATGTTTTTCAAAAATTACATTTTTTATTTTCCTTGATAATTCTCAATGGTATAACTGTTGTTCACACTATTTAATTTGTGACATATTTCAAGATGGTTATCTATCTATTTTTAAATCATGAATCTTGTTTTAGTATGGGAAAATATTACCTTATGATTTTTGTTGGATTCTTGGGTGTTAGTATCTATCCCTTATGGATTAGGAATTCCTTATGTGTCTTTAAACAATTTAGTTTAGATTCTAAAGGGATGGATTGTCTTGGATGTTTTGTAAAAGGTAATCTGTTCAATAGAATATATCTCAAATATGTATGGCATAAAAAATATAGATGATTAAATAATTAATACATGTTTAATTTTATAATTGACATGGGAATCAAAATATAACTGTGGAAAAAATAATCACATTGAAAACAATAATTAAATTTTTAATTAAGGACATTTATAATTATAGGCATTCAGGATTCAAAAATTAAGGCCTCATCCAAGACATCATGTGTTTTATAGTCAATTCCTAATCCAAGACAATTTAAATTTATGGGTGGGTGTACTCCAATTACCCAACTATAATGTAACTCCCTGACTCCAGAATCCTGGAGTCGATGCATTATGTTATTACATTGTCATGATCACTAGAGATCAAGTCTCGAAAGATCCATTAGTTTAGAAGTAATGGATATTTAAATACATAAATGACCATTACATTACACATAAAAACATAACATAAATAATCCTTTGAGAACTCCATTATTCCCCAAGCTTAACCTCGCATATCATTCATAATACACTTCTTTAAATCCTGGTAAAACCAAACATAAGAATGGGGTGAGCTCAGATGCTCAGTAAGGGTAAATAATTTAGCGGAAGATATAAATGTTTAAGGAAATATGTGTAACAAAAAAAATAGTCTTTTAAACATAAACTCGAACCTAATGTGGAAAAAATAATACAAACATTACCACATAAACATGCACATGGATATTCTACTAGTTGAATAATCATATGTAATAACTAATTTCATAATGAGGGAATTCATAATTTCAGATATCATAACCATATAGTCCTGGCCTCGTGCCAAGACTACAAATAATAATTTTTTCATGACCTTGTGCAATAACACTAGTTTGTCTCATGATACCTAACGATGCATCGAGGTGATACAGCAGGCCCCACCTGTCACTTACTAAGCCCAATGCACTCCTCATATAAAAATTATGAAACATAAATTTAACATTCATATTAAAACTAGCATATGAAATGTCAATATGTTAACAATAATCCACGAATGCTATAAAATAGAACATATGAAGTCAAACATATCATAACTCATTCAACACAATATAGAATATTTTTTTATAATAAATCAATCTCAATCCATAAAAATATCGTGTAAAATAATTTGACATTGTCGAAAATGATCAGTAAAACTCTTTGAGAGAAATATCCTTTTTTGTGAATTCATTTAAAAGTCACATAATTTATTATGGAAGATATTTAAAGGTTTTTTTTAATAAAATTTTCCCATACCACATTGAAACTTTTGAATGAAATTAACACTTTAAAACAATCATTTCAACGTAAATAAATCCTTAAAATCATTTTGAAAACATGGACATTAATTAAAAAGATTTAGAAATATAAATCATCAAAAATATTTAAAATGATGATATAGCTATAGAGTATCTTTCATAAAACAATAAAAGAGTAATTTTTTAAAAAATTTAATGAAACTTGGACATAGATGATAAATATTTCCCAGTAGATACTTACAGATAAACAATCTTGGATAATAAAGATATTGAGGAAATAACCCTTACCATGTACATTCCTTTAGTTGTGGGTACGTTTATCCTCCTGTATAATGAAAATATTATGTTTATAAATTATACCAAAACCATATTAATATCTACGATATCATATATGATTCATTTATGAATTTATACTAACCATTTAATAATAATTTCCATGTTAACGTAACATTTTGGGTAATAATCTCTTTCTTTATCGTATGTGTTTTAACTTGTTATCTTGATCGTATCACAAAGATCATTATTTAAATATTTAGAGAATATAAAACATTATTTATATATCATATATATTCATAACATAAATATTTATAATAGATATATATATGAAATTAAAAGTCCGTTCATGGAGACGGTAGTCAATACGTACGCATGAACATTGTTTTGGTTTTCTTATCATATAGTGTGGAAGTATGTAAAAAACATGTATTTTTACATAAAAAAATATTTTATTTCAGTAGAAATATTATTTCATATATCTCATAATTAATAAATATACACATTATTATAAAAAAATCTTGAATAGTGATCGTTGAAAATGAATCTCATCGTGTCGTGGAGACGGTAAGCCGTACTTACGCAAGAGAGACAATATCATTCAATAGATGGAAAAAAGTGTTTAATTGGATGGTATATTATATATAAAGAATCATAAAAATGTTAAATTCATTATATAAATTAATTATACTAATTATTATACCCATCAAAACAATTTAGTGTTGAATATCAAACTACACCACGATGTGGAGACGGTAAGCCATAGGTATGCACATACGTTGACTTTTTCATTCATAGGATGGATAGAGTAATGAATATGGTTTTACCATATTTATAATTACATCATATTTTTTTAAAGTTACTGGAGTTAGTATTTTATTATGGATATAAGAACAATAAAGAGGATGTGGAAGAAGAAATGAATTTAAAAGAGGTGATGAAATAACTACCTCTTCTTTGGGTGCTTCCTTTGGATTTGAACAAAAGTGATCCGTATGTAAAGACCCATAAAATTCAAGGGAAATTTTTTCTTAATTTTCTTTGGGATTTTACAAGAATGAATTTTCTGACGGCACTTGATTTCGAGGCCCGGTGTGCCCGGAATTTCTATCCGAAGTTTAGCTCGGGTACGTTCAGTGAACGAACAAGCGGGTTTTTTCTAACTTTTGAACCAGTGCTCGAAATCGAATTCCGAGTGCATCGATGGATTCGCAGCGCCGGTAATTGCTTAGGAACACCTTTTCTGGAGTTGTGTTTTCACGAGAGAAGTTGATAAAAATTTAGGAAGTTAAAATAAAAATTTAACTACAGTTTTTATTTTCTAAGTGGTTAAAACATTTAGGTGGAAGTTGGGGGAAACCACCCAACCTACCATGGGAGGTTATGAGGGTGGTGGGTCCCACACGAACCCCACCCCTTCATATTCTCTAACTCCTTAAACTCATCATTAATTTGATAACTTAAGTTATTTAATTTAGTGAGTTTAATTTGAATGTTTAAAAATTCAAATGCTTAAAATAAGTGATGAACTTATTTTATTAAAGTTGGGGAGCTTGAAGAACTTCTCCTTCTTCGACGAAGAACACGAAGAATGTGAAGAACGACGGATTCCTCAGAGATGGACGATGCGACGCCCTCCCCACGACGTGACTCCCTCCTTCCGCGACGTCTTCTTCCGCGATGGTTATCTCCGCCACGAACCCTCACTCAACGAGTTTGACGAGGTATGGGTTTATTTTATTCGTTTGTTCGAGATTACTCCCATCACTTTCTTCCTTCCATATTGAACCTCCTGTTATCGAAATAACGGGAGGAGGTTGGTCCGCACGAACATGGCCGACTCTCCTCCCCTTTTTGGTTGTTTGATATTGATGCGACACGAGCAAGGTAATGTGGTGCTGAAGCACCGCGCATGAATTATTAATGTAAGGGGGAGAAGCATGGCGCCGTCGTGCCGCGGAGTTGAAGACGAACCAAAGACGTGGCACCGTCGCGCCGTGCCGGAGAACCACAAAAGCACCGAGGCCAGAGCGGGTCCATGGTGGAGGGGCGCGGTGTTGTCATGCTGTGTCGGATGAACCAAGGCCACGGCCGGTTCCGGGCCGCGGCGGAGCAGGGGAACCGACGGCTGGTTACGGGCCGCCGGCGTCGGAGCAGGCGAACCGGCCTTGCCGGTCCCGTGGCGGCAACAGCCGGTCGACCGGGGTGGGCCGGCTGGACCGGGGAAAAGCCGGGGGTTACAATCCCTCGGCTGGCTAGCTGAGAGGACCCTTAATTGGGGGTCGCGGTTACAAAACGGGGGGCAGCCCCCCCCCCCCCCCCCCCACTCATCCGCTCAGCCAAACGGCCGATCCCCTGGCTGGCGCCAACGCTCCAGCGTGCTGGGCCGGCTGCCCTGGCCGGTCCGCTAGACCGGGCCGCCAGGCCGGGTCATGCCCAAGTGGGCCGGACCCGGACCTGGTTCAGGTCGACCCGGTTCGGGCCGACCCAGGGGGTATCGGGACGGACCCCAACCCCCTATTACCGAACCCCTCACGGTCTTCTGCCCATAACTTGGACTGCGGACCTCCAATCGACACACCTTCAGTTGTGTAGAGATACTTGGATCGAGTTAGTCGATTAGGTATATTAAACTCAAGGTTTCTGAGTACTTTGGGTTCGGCCAGGTTGGTTCGTACACGAAACGAACCAGGCCCTCGGAGCGGAAACGCATATAAATTGAACTCCAGACGTCTGATTGACGTGCCTTCGACTTTTTTAGATTCCTCTAAGTGAGACAGACCTTTTGGCTTAATCTGCTCGAGGTTTGGATGCAGTTGGAGTATGATCGGGTTGGTTTTGACTTAAAAACCAACCAGGCCCCTAGGACGAAAAAGCCAATAACTCTCAGACCGGGCGTCTGATTGACGCGTCATCTGTGACGTTGAGTTCCTGTTGACGATACGGAACTTTTGGATACATCAACTCCGGACTTGTTTCAGTTGATGTATCATCCCCTCAGTTCATGGAGCGGACCCTCCCTAATGAGCTTGCTGTGTGCGGGAACCCTAGAGCTGGTTGCGACTGCGACGACGATGACGACTGTACAGAAATCCTCCATGGATTCGACGGCGACGACTACAACACTCAGTGATCCTACGTGGATCAGTGCTACCGATCCTGTGTGGGTCAGCGCTCAGCGGTCCTATGTGGTCCAGCGCCTACAGATCCTGTGTGGGTCCGATCCTATGTGGGTCATTGCGGGGGTTAGTAACCTATCGATCCTGTGTGGGTCATTGCGGGGGTTAGTTAACTATTGATCCTGTGTTGGTCATTACGGGGGTAAGTAACCTATCGATCCTTTGTGGGTCGTTGCGGGGGTTAGTACCTATCGATCCTATGGGGGTCCGATGGCTTAGATGAATCAGTGGCAATATCTGATCATCTCTATCGTCTTACGAAGAAGTATACCTGTGTGAGCTGAATCTTGACATTCAATCCTTATTTTCGATAAGATTGACTTGATATCCTGTGTGAATTACGTTATGATTTCCTGTGTAGATTTGGGTTGTCATTTCCTATGTGGAACCGGTTATGTTTTCCTGTGTCGAGTGGTTGTACTTGGGCTTGAATGTTGGAGCTGAACTGGAATTGAGGACTTAGGTATATGTATGGGCATATACCTAAGCAGTGTCGGATGTTACTTCATGATTGTATCATTCCTTTGTGGATTATCTTTTGTGGAATCTGGTAGACCTTCAGGGCTCTCGGGGTCCCTACTGAGTATCTTATACTCACCCCTACACGAGATATGCCTGCACTACGTTGTGTTGGTTGCAGACGACGAACAACACTGATCGTGGTTGAGGCACGAGGAGCATGTCGGTACCAGGAGGTGGACCATTAGGCGGGACGTACACGGAGCGGACAGCTGGACCCGAGGAGCTATGGAGGCTATTTGTACCCACCCTTCAGGTGGGACTTCCAATGGATGGCTCGAGGCTGCAGCTTTACTTTCAGTTGCTGTTTTCGCTTTCTAGTTGTACTTTACTTTTAATTTGGGTTTGTATTCTGGCCCACTTACTTTTCTGCACTTACTGTTATACCCAGTTTTTACTTAGTGTTTACTTCTACTGCATGCTTTATCTATGGAGTTTGTTTACATTACAAAGGCAATGCCTTCCCTTTTTACTAGGAATTAAGCCTTGGTGCTTGTCGCCAACCCCTGGCCTATGGAAGGCGGGCTTGGGGTAGTCACAGCACGGGCCCCGAGGAGGGGTCGTGACACCTTAGATTGAATTTCTGATCAAATTAAGGCCTGTAGGATGAATTGAGGGTAGTTGGGAGGATATTTAGTAGGGGTTGGCTGAGCCAAAAGTCTTTTGTGGTGTGATGATAAAAGAAGGGGAAGTACCCTTTTATAAGAGAGGTGAGGGGCACATTATTAAAAATATGAAATATTATTTTATTATAAATTCATTTTTGGTTTCTAATAGCTCAAAATGGATTAATTTAGATGTTAAGGTGGTTATGGGTCGAAAAATTATCCAAAAATAGGTTTTAGACAAGTTTAGGTCACCATATTAACCTTATCATTTAGATTTAACTCTTAGTTAAATAGTTTAACTTTTACCATGTCTTCTTGTATTCTTCCACTATATAGTTTATAAACATAATATAAACATCCAAGATAACATAAAGATGTTAATTAATGAATTATATAACATTATTTAAGTCCTTTGGCCTATCCTTAGATTTTTAGGCATATTATATCATTTAATAAAACAGTATTTGTTTTAAAAACTCATTTATGTCAATTTTGACACTATTCAGTATTTTGTTTTTTTGAAAGTCATACCAATTTTATTTCTTCAAAAAAATACATTTAATTAACCATAACAAGTCATATTAATCTTGAAAATTCGTGGATGTAATAATAAGTATCAATTTACATTTATTTTAATATTTATTGTATTAATTATTTTAATATTTTATTAAAAAGGTAATTATTGCATCATCATTGTGTCATAAAAAAAATTATTTATTTAATGTCAAAAAATTATAAATAAAATACTATGAGTTATGAAATCTTTTTATCCTTATAATTAATTTTTATTATTGAATTTATCTTATGTATAAACCTATATTAAAAATAGTTTAGTTGTTAAAATTTGAATATAACACTTTTAACTCTTCTTTAAATAAAATATAATAAATGTCCTAATCTAATCCATGTGGATCAAAAAGGATCATATTATTGTCCTAAGATTAATTTTGGTCGAAATACACTTATCCAATAGAATTGGGACATGTTTTAAGGTAATTATAATATCATTTTTTTCTTTTAATTAACCTATTTACTTTTAATTATGGAAAATAAAAAATTAAAGTTACTATTCAAAAAAAGTTATTTTCATCCCATTGAATCATATTTTTCTTACTGATTAAAACTAGGTCTATCGGATTTTTGAAATTCAATTCACATAAGCTGTAAAATTACATTTTATGCAAATTTGTAATTGTGCCTAAAAGTTGGAAAAAGACGTTAAAATCTTTAATAAAATTTTGTATATCTAATCTTATTACAAAAATAATCCAATGAATTTCATTGGAATAACATAAGTATGATGTATCTATTTTTAATTTAAGATAAATTTTAAATTTGAAATAAATATTTAAATGAAAAAGTTGGTTTTTTATACAACATAATGTTTTTCACTATTCATCAAAAATTAAATGTTTTTAGAAAAATACTCATAATTTACCCAAAGATAATTTTGATATTCAAAATCATAAAATAATTTCTATTTTACTGAATTAAAAACATATAAGTTTCAATAATTAATTTAAAATTAGTTCCTGTTGTAAAAACCAGATAGCGGGTTTTTGAAAAGTAAAAACAATCAAAAAATTTATGTGTTTATGCCCAATTTAATTGTAAAATTACTTCTAATGACCAAAATTGGATTAAATGAAAAAAAATATAATATAATTATAATTTGAAACCATTAAAATTTATAATTTAACTCTATAAATTAATTTTTTTTAAAAATTAGTTTTCAATTAAAATTTAGTATTTTTCACTATTCATCTAAAGATGAAAGTTATCAGAAAAGTACCAAAAATTTATCTAAACTAAATTTTTATGCCTTTATTATAATGAATATTTTAATTTCATTAAAATGAATATATAAAATCTTCAAATATTGGATTTTAAATAGGGTTCTCCATTAAAAGGTGGAAAAACTGCATTTTTTGAAAAATACTTCTTTTATCAAAATAATTGAAATTTTTCGTATATTATGTCTAAGAAAAAAAGTCGAATGTTAAAATTATATAGGATATATATATAATTCAAAATTTTGTTAATAATATTCATAAACACATTTTAAATGTCTAGTTTGATAGGTTGTGATGCGCTTGAACTCAATGTTGCGTGTAACACAAGCTATTGAATTGGATTAAAGAGATAACATAACATGAAATATTTGGGTGTTACATTCTACCCTCATTCAATAAATTTCATCCTCTCCATTTGAATTTGTTCCATGAAAATAAAAAGATGAAAATAGAAAATACCTTTGTGGAAAACCCATATCGGAAATAGGGTTAATAAAATTTATTCTTAATAAAAGGGAAATGGAAATGAAAAAGTCACCACCAAATTAGTGTTTAAAATAGGAGAAAATTGGGGAAAATCATATACACACAATTTTATAATAATTGAAAATATTTATAGGGAGTGATTAAGGTCATAAATCACAAACAAGTTAACAAAAAATAGAAAATCGAGGGCCTCAAAGGCATAAATCTATGATTATTTAAAATATCATCTGTTCAACAAAACATAAGGTATTCAGATAACACATTTTTAGTTTTGAGATCCTTTACTTAATTTTTATGAATTAATTTCATTATAGAATAAAAAAGAATACTTGATAAGTATAGTTCCCTCCATTAACTAATTTCTTCTACAAACTCATCTTTCTTTCCAAATGATAATAAAACTCAAAAATATTCTATAAAACCTAATCATATAGGGTTTAAAAAAATAAATTTAAAATTCATATGTCAAAAATTTTAAAAAAAATTATATAAACCAATACATCATGTAGGCCAGTGGTAGGTTATGTACCATTGTCACCCTTCGGTTGCGTGTTAAAGTCTCATGGCCTTATCGGATGCCACTAGTTGTCGCCCGACCTCTGGGTTTTCCTTTTTACAAAAATATAAAAAAATATTAATAAACTATTTATCATTAAAAAATAGTATCCAATTTCCATCATAATCCATTTTAACCTTTATACTTATCCACAATACTTCTATCCAAACTCACAGTCCCAAAATTTATAAGTAAGGTTACATAATATACATGTGAATACCTTTATCGTATATTCTCTAAAGGCATGGTAATAAAATGAATTACCAAAAAACATATTGAATATTTTCATTCTTCCTTATTATTTTTTTAAAACATAGAATATTGGATATACTCTTTAAATCCATAAATTTTTTAAACTCCAATATTGATAGAATAAACAAACCATTAATTAGTTCCTATGTAGTCTGTTATATCCAATATACTGTATCCTACTCAATTATCTCTTATTCAAAAATCATTACCCAAGAATCAAGACTATTTAAGGTTTTTATTTCCCTCAACCATATATTTTCCTAATATTTTAACTTGCTATTGGGTCACTTTTCATAGTACCGTACAATCTCAAATCCATAATAAAATAGAACAAAAGTACAATCATTACTTATTTCCATATTTCCTATAATCATTACATCATTGATACAACACTCAAATGACATAATTTTTTCATAACAACATAAGAACAAAAATAATTCCTATTTACCTTTGGTAGTATTATAACATGATTATTATCTAATAGAATCATTTTGGGTACAGTCTGAAGATTTGGACATTGATTCACGTAGTGTCTGAACTCCTTACAGATGAATCATTTTACATTTGAAACCTTTTTATTACCCTTAAAAACATGTACTTGTTGTCCTTTTTTCCACACTTATAACAAAATACCATTCTCTTAATTAATTTTCCATGGTGATTATTTCTACGCTTATCACATGTGGGAAAATCCTTCTTTCCCTTATTTCCTTTATCCATCATTCTCTCTGTTATCCTTTTCTTTTGTGGCTTCCATTCAAATCCATAAAAATAAAATAATTCTTTACTTATCTTATTAAAACATAATAATATTCCCCAAAATGATGAGAATACATGATAGGATATCTCCCTTAAAAATTTTGGCTAAAGGCCATGAAATATAGGATCCTTCATACTCTTTTTATCATGTGTATTGTTGGATTTATCATTCCTTCTACTGGACGCCATTTATAAATGAAGACATACACTGCATTAGTTTATGAATCACAATACAAAATTCCAAACGTGTAGAATACTGAACATAAATTGAATAGTTTATACATATAATCCATAATCATAAAAAAATATTTTCATTGGGTATATATTAACTCATAAATCCTTTATAATGGTTTGTAAGGAAAATGAGATTTATCCTATGAATATCCCCCGAAAGTGTCAAATCAGGTGCCTAGTAAAGCCCGTTTTTGTGAACCAGGATACCCTGGGTAATGTCCAAAACTCCTTATCAGTTTTTTCACTCTTAGGTACATCTTTACCAGAACCACATCCACTTGAAGTATCAATAAATGGATGTATTTCTTGGAAAACACACATAATATCAACATTACCAAAAGTTTTGGATATTCTTCTACACTAATCTTCAATTGTATATCTTAGGGTAATGTTCTCTAATCAGATTTTTTCTAAATATAGTTCCCAGGATTGTACTAAACTTCCTTTGATACCAAATTTAACACCCTGACACCAGTTGCCTAGAGTTGGTGCAATATTTTAATACATTTTCATGATCACAAGAGATCAAGTCTCGAAAGACCGATTAGTTTAGTAGTCTTGGAAAATAAATTACATAAATGAAAGTTGCATTACACATACGAACACAACATAAATAATCCTTTCAGATTTCCATTATTCCCTTGGCTTAACCCAGAATATCATTCATAATACACTTCTTGGAATCCTTGGAAAATAAAACATAAGAAAGAGGTGAGCTCAGATGCTCAGTAAGGGTAAATAATTTAATGGAAGCTGCAAAATATTTAGGGAAGACGTGTAATAAAATAATTTCCTTTTAAACAGAAACTAAAACATAATATTGAAAAAACAAATCAAACATTACCATATAAACATGCACATGGATATTCTACTAGTCGAATAATATCATGCAATAGCTAATTTAATTGTGGGGGAATGTATAATGTCAGAGATCAAAACCACATAGTCAAAGCCTCGTGCCAAGACTACGTATAATAATTTTGTCAAGGAATTGTTCCAAGACACAAGTCTGACTCATGAGACCTACTGATGCATCGAGGGGCTATATAGGGCCCCTCCAATCACTTACAAAGTCCAATGGAATCCTCATATGAAAATGTTGAAACATAACAAAAAATTGTATTAAAACTAGTATACGAAATGTCGATACAGTACCCATAAACCATGAATGGTATAAAAATATAAAATACATAGTAAAAAATATCATAACTCATTCAATACAATAACGAATATTTTATAATAATAAATCAACCTCAATCAGGAATAATATCCAGGAAAGGATGTTGACATAATTGAAAATGATCAGTAAAACTTTTTGAGAGAAATATCTTTTTTTGTGAAATTATTTAAAAGTTACACAATTTCAAAAGTCATACATTTAAAAGATATTTTTATATCAAAATTTACCATACAAATTTAAAACTTTTGAACTAAATTAACACTTTAAAACAATCATTTTTTCATAAATAAATCCATAAAATCATTTTGAAAATATGGACATTAATTAAAAAGATTTAGAAAAATAAATCATTAAAACATTTAAAATAATGACATTTTTAAAGAGTCTGTTCCATAAAACCTTAAAATATTACATTTATAAATTTTTTAATGAAACATTTACATAGATGATAAATATTTCCCAGAAGAAATTTACAGATAAACAATCTCGGATAATAATGAGATTGAGGAAATAACCCTTACCATGTACTTTCCTTTAGTAGAGGGTATGCTTAGCCTCCTGTATAATGACCATAGTATGTTATTAAATTATAAAAGAATAATATTAACATTTATGATATCATATATGATTCAATTATGACTTTATACTACCCATTTAATAATAATTTCAATGTTAAAGTAACATTTTATGAAATAATCACTTTCTTTATCCTATGCATTTTAAATTGTTATTCCTGATCATATCACATAGATCATGATTTAAATAATTATATATTATAAAACATTATTTATATATCATATATATTCATAATATAAATTTTTATAATACATAGATATATGAAATGGAAGCTTCGTTCAGGGAGACAATAGTCTGTACGTACACATGAACGTTATTTTTGTTTTCTTATCTTATCGTATGGAAGTAAGTAAATGACATATATTTATCTAAATATATATATATTATTCTAGTAGAAATATTATTTCATAAGTCTCATACTTAATAAATACATATATTTTTATAAAAGTTCTAGAATGGTGGTCGTTGAAGATGAATCTCATCACGTCGTGGAGATAGTAAGTCATACGAACGCATGAGTGACAATATCATTCTATCGATAGTAAAACAAGGTTTAATTGGATGGTATATTATATATAAATAATAATTAAAATTTTATATTAATTATTTTAATTAATTATACTCATTATTATACCCATCCAAATAATGTAGTATTGAATAACAAATTACACCACGACGTGGAGACGGTAAGTCGTACGTACGCACATATGTTGGCTTTTTCATTCATATGATGGATAGAATAATGAATATAATTTTACCATATTTATAATAAAATCTATGTATATATAAGGTACTAGAATTATTGTTTTAGTATGGAAATAAAAATAAAATATGAAGTGGATGAAAAAAAAGAACTTTATAAGAGGCGATGAAATAATTACCTCTTCTTTGGGTTCTTTCTTTTCATATGAACAAAATGGATTCATTGGTTAGATTTATGATCAAAGTAAGTCCTCTAGAATGAATTTAGGGTAGTTGAGAGGATATTTTAGTAGGTTTTGGCTGATCCAAATGGCTTTGAATGTGTGAAGTTAATAGAAATAGAGGTACCCTTTTATAAGAGTGGTGGGGACAGTTTAGGAAAAGCTTGAAATGTTATTTTATTATAAACTCATTTTCGGTTTCTAATAGATCCAAATATATTTAGTTCTAGGATAATGTTTTTATGGGTCTAAAACCTCTCAAAACATAGGTTTTAGATATGTTTATGTCACCATATTAGCCTTATCTTTTAGATTTAAATCTTAATTAAATAGTTTAACTTTTACCATGCAATCTTGTACTCTTACACTATATGGTTAATAAACATACTATAAACTACCAAGAGAACCTCAAGTGGTTCATTAATGATTTATCTATAATTATTTAATTCCTTTTTCGGAACCTCAGATTTTTAGAAATATTATATCATTTAATAAAATAGTATTTTTTAAAAACTCATTTATTTAAATTTTGACACTATTTAGTATTTTATTTTTTGAAAGTCAAAAGAATTTAATTTATTGGAATGAAAATCAATTGAATTAACACTAACATGTCATATTCACCTATAAAATTAGTATATGACATTAAAAGTTTCAAATTACATTTATTTTAATATTTATAATATTAATTATTTCAATCTGTCGTTGATAAGGTAATTACTGCATCATTATTATGTCTTAAATAAATGTAAATGTTTAATGTCTAAAAATTATAACTATAATATTATCATGTATTAAACCGTTTTATCTTTCTAATTTATAATTATAGATGAATTTATATTATGTATAACCAAATATTAATAATGGTTTAGTTATTACAATTTGAATTTAACACTTTTAACTCTACTATAAATAAAATATAATAAATATCATAATCCAATCCATGTAGATCAAAAAGGATCATATTTTTGTCCTAAGGTTGATTTTGGTCAAAATTAATTTATCCGATAGAATTATGACAGGTGTTAGGGTAATTATAATATCATTTTTACCTTTAATTACCCTATTTACT
This sequence comes from Viscum album, assembly GCA_963277665.1. NCBI lineage: Eukaryota > Viridiplantae > Streptophyta > Magnoliopsida > Santalales > Viscaceae > Viscum > Viscum album. The sequence goes on along the minus strand of OY728153.1, from coordinate 830,554,077 downwards.
ATTAACTGTTGTAAATAAAAATCAAAAATTACTATCCACCAAAAAATATTTTCATCCCATTGAATAAAATTTTACTTAATGATGAAAAATTTGTCTATCAGATTTTTGAAATTCATTTCATAGAAGTGGTAAAATTTGGTTTTACGCATATTTGCAATGTGCATAGAAGGTGGGTAAAAGTCATTAAAAAGTTTAATAAAATTTTAAATATCTAATCTTATTATATAATTAATCCAAGGAATTAAATTGGACTAATATTGGTATTTTGTATCTATTTTTACTTTAATATAAATTTTTCATTAAAAATAATTATTTAAATAGAAAAATCGGTTTTTATCTACAATAGAGTATTTTCACTATTCAACAAAAAGTCAATGTTTTCAGAAAATTTCCAAATATTCACCCAATGATAATTTTGATATTCCAAATCAAAAAATTATTTCATTTTACCAAATTCAAAACATAAAATCTTCATTAATTAATTTAAAATCAGTTACCGTTGTCAAAACCAGAAAGCAGGTTTTTGAGAATTAAAAACTATGAAAACATTGATTTGTGTTTATGTCCAATTTAAATGTAAAATTACTTCTAATGTCCAATATTGGATTAAATTATAAAAATATAATCTATCTATACATAAAAACCAATCTAATTTATAATTTCAAAGTATAAATTATTTTGATTAAAAAAGTTGTTTTCAATTAAAATTTAGTATTTTTCACTATTCATAAAAATATAAAGGTTATTAGAAAACATTCAAAATTTTATCCCAACTAAATTTTTATTTCCCACTTATAAATAATAATTCAATTTCATTAAATTTAATATATAAATTTTTCAATAATTAGATTTAAAAAGGTTCTCCATTAAATAGCGGAAAAACTTCATTTTTTAAAAAATACTTCCTTTACCTAAAAAATTGACTTTGTCTTTATATTATGTCTACGAAACACAAAATATGAATGTTAAAATTATACAGGATATATATAAAATAAAAAATGTGGTCTATACTATTCATAAACGCTTTTTAAACGACTAGGTTGATAGTTAGTGATGTGCTTGAACTCGGTGTTGTGTGTAGCTCAAACTATTGAATTACATTAAAATTATAACGTACTATGAAATCCTGGGGTGTTATATATAACAACCTGATTTTACATCATCATCCTAGACATTATAAAAACATTTTTCTTTCCATGAGACATGTTGACGCATTGAGTGATTAGATATAACTAGACCCCACTCATAACTTTTAACACCAACAAATTCCTTAGATCATGAATTATCAATACAATTATTTATAAAACTACATTATAAATCATAAATCTTCCATATTGAATAAATCATATGAAATATTTCATTATTTAATGAAATAAAATTCTTAATAGGTTTCCTTCAATTGATAATATATAAATCCATGTTACTAAAAATATGGACATGGTGTAGAAAATAATATTCAATAGAATGATTGGGCCTGATATGTAAAATGATCGTGATAAATTTAATAACTAGAAAACCATAATATATTATAGTATCAAAGAATAAAATCAATTCATTACAATTGAAGTAATGTAGTAAAACTATTACTTTTGTTAAGATAAAATAAAATATAATAAAAACATAAGAAATAACTTCCTTGTAACAATGTATAAGAATGATAAAATAAATGTTGGAATCATGTCTATTATTTAATGTAAATGGAGTTTGGTTTATGTATTTTTAGTCCTCACATGGATGATCAGAAAGTTGGAAATGAAATGGATCACATAGTTTAATCATTTTACATTTTTGATGGTGGATTCATCCCCAGTGTTTGACAAAAACTTGGGTCCAGAAATTGGAGAATTGAGAAAAGGGTTTTTGAAAAGGGAGTTATATGAAATATTAAAGGTGGTTTTGGAATATGTTCACAATGCATGTTTTGGGATAATCTCATAAAAATATAGAAAATAAAGTTCCTCAAAAATTTAAATGGGTAAGAAAGACGAGGTTGTGCGTAAGAGAATTATGTTCCCAATGTGATGTGAAACGGGGTTTTACATGCTCAGAGAGAATATTATATGTAGGGTCATCGAGGCTTATAAATAAGAAGCTACTCCCACTCAAGAATAGTAACTTTTACAATGAATATGAGTATCCTCTTCTATATGAATGAGTTTCGTGTGGAAGAGTTCCATAAAGTAAGTCTTATGCGGAAAGTGTTCCTTTAGTCTAATGTGACCGAGTGAAACTGATGGTGTAGGAGCATGAAAGATAAGTGATTCAATTAAAATTTGGGTTGCGTGAAAGTCATCTTAATTGAAAATGACAAATATTTCATGCAAGAGTGGGTTCTGTGTATAAGTTCTAGTGTATGCTTTTATCAAGTTATGATCATTCAGTATGTTCGATCAGTGCTTTTAAGTTCATCAATTTAAGACATCGATGTAAGAAGAGTCTCATGATAGAAAAATACAAAGTCTTCAATAAAAATATTTTCAAGAAATCTTTATGTCAATAAACTGAGTTAGTATTCTCTCAATGTAGGGAGATAAGGGGAGTCAATAGAAGTGTTGTAGAGGACATAGTTTGCTATCCCTAAAATCCTATAAAGGTAGTGTTCCTAGAAAAGAGTTAATGTGTCTAAAATTGTTTATTTAAAATCTTGTGAAGAGTATCAGATTTATGTATGAATGAAACACTATCGGTTTATGCTCCTTGGACTGACCCTTAGTGGTGAACCATGTAAAATTATTGGGTTTTCTTGTTGCTTATTACTATTTTAATTACATCACTTAAACATTAGACAAGTTTTACCGGTTCATACCAATGTGAGAACAATATCTATCACATGTGAAGAAACATTTTACACCCTCATTCACCTCTCACCTCTCAGGGTGTTCCAGGGTCCTTCAATAAATTACATCAAATTTTTCCTTTATTCCTTAAAAAAATAATTATATATTCTTTTCAATAAAAAATTCATATAAAATAACTTATTTTGAATAGACATAAAAAATTTAAATGAATATAAGTATATAATAATGTTCATGGTGGTATTAAAATCCATTCACACTGAACTGGTTAATAATGAAATTCCATTCACAATTTGGTAAAAATTCCAAAAGTATTTATTCAAAAAAAAATTAAAAATTATAATTTTAAATAATTTTAATAAACTTTAAAAGAAGAATTAATATACTATTAATATTTATTTGAATGTAAATAATATCATTTAGAAAACATTTCTAGGAATATGGATATTACAGAAAAAGTTCCCCAACTGAAAAGAAGAGATAAGCTTAGTATCCCTTTCATGTGACATGATCATTGATTCCTTTTCAAAAAAGAGTTTAACTGAAATATAGACATGTAAAACCTAATCATATCTAAATAATAAGAAAATATATTTATTTACGATAATAATATAATATAATTTTCAAAATGGAAATCAAAACATAAAGTATCTTGAAATAAAATGATAATGTAATTCAAAGACCTTACGACACTAATAACTTTTGAATAAAACCCCCTTTAAAATTGAAAACATGAAATGAAAATTAAAATATGACCAATATCGGGTAAATAATGATATAAATTTTCAAAAGTGAATTATATACCCCATATAAATTAAAAAAGCTCATAGTATAAAATAAAAATCAATTGGAGTGGGATTTGGGATAAAACATCCTAACCTTGGGTCTCAACATAATCATACAAATATGATCCCCTTATTTAATAATATTATAATTTTCAATAACACAATATATAATTATAGTAATACTTATAATACCATATATTATAAACTTATAACATCTCATCAACCATTAATTGATAATTCCTCATTAATATCATTATTCTGGTTGTTAACTAGTCTATTTTTCATGTATGTTTCATTATTGGAAGTCTCGTTTATTACATCATGTTCATGGTTTAATTTTATATAGAATATTAAAAATAATATAAATATCATATTTATTCATTAAAAAATTTATTATAACTATTCATAATATGTTGTGATAAAAAATGAAATTCACCATTCCTGGAGATGGAAGTCTACATATACACATGAATGTTGTTTTCATTTTCTAATAAAAAGAAAAAAAATATGGATAAAAATGTTTCACAATTAAAAAGTAATGATTATATCATAATTATCATATATATTTATTAAATACAGCATTATATCCATTTATTTGAGGTGTTAATGTAAAATTGACAGTATCGCTACTTGGTGACAGTAGTCCATACGTACACACGTGAAACACTTTCTTTTTCCATTTGATAAAAGAGTAATTAGGTAGATTATATAGTATAATAATAGAATATTAACTATATCATAAATATAATTAATATACAATGTATACCTCAAAATAAAAATCAGTTAATGGAGGTGATGAAAAATTAAATACATCATCATGTGGAGACTATAGTCCACATGAATGCATGAGCGATGCTTTCATTCACCATTTAGAAGAATAGTGGTGTGTAATGGTTGATACATCAATATAATAACATATAGTTATATTTATGATATTTAAATTATTATATTTTTATATGGATAAAATTGATTACATATAGTTATAATAAGAAATAAACATATAAATTGTTAGTTAATAATCTTACCTCTTCTTTGAGAGACTGCCATATATTACACCTTAAGCCTTTATAGGTGCGTTGTGGGGGAATCCTAGAAGATGTAGAAAATGGTGAATGAGTATATGAAGATATCTTTTCGGTATTTTCTTAAATAATTGGATTAAGTTTTTTCTGTAATAGTGGAGATTGGGTTCCCTTATATATTTGAAGTTGGTAAAAATCATGTAAATACTTGAAATATTATATTAATTAAATGTCTTACTCAAGTCCAGTGTATGAAAAACTAAAACGTAATAATATTAGAGGGGTAAGGTCTATATGAGATAAAATAATAGAATTTCGACATTTTTTTGGCAATTTAGACACATACCTTTTTAGTTTAACCTTTTTTAAACCCATTTTAATATCTATCATTGTAATGAATTTTTAATTTACTTACTATTTATTATTTCCAAAAATTAAATTTAATTATATCTAAATTTGGGTAATTTGATTTAAATTTTTAAATTCATTTTAATAGATTCATCTTTGTTAATTTTGAGAAATAACTTTCCATATCTGCCGACAAAACACAGCTAAAACAATTTTTAGAAAAAATCATGGTTTAAGCATAAAAAATATTTTACAAAAATATATCATATAATTTTGATTAAAATTGAGTTAATTATGTTTTCTTATATTAGATGATATATTTTTTTATTTCAAACAGAAATATAAAGGATGTTTACCTCATGTATACTTGTTTACATATTAATAATCAAAAATTGTTTTCGTTTGAATTAAATCTTTACAAATATTTCTATAATATCCAACATATATTAATAATTTATAAATAATATTTTTAAATGGATTATATTACTTCAAAAAAAATTGATCTATCATAAATATTTCATAAAACTTCATGTAATTATTATATCTTGATAATTTTATAAAAATAACATAATGTTTTTTATAGAATGTTATGATTTTTCACCCAATAATCGATCATTTTTATAAAAATATCTATAGTACATTATTTTATTATTTTTATTTGATAAAACCAAAAATGAAATAATTATAATACAATTTAAATGCTAAAATATGGATATTTATCTTTGAAAATAAACAAAGAGAACTTATTCTATAAAAAAATGGCCTTTTTAAACAATAAGTGATATTAATATATTTCATAAAAATTAATAATTACATGATCATTGTCAAATTAGTAAATTTTAATTTTTTATAAGAAAATTATATACCAATTGGACTTAAATATAAATAATGTTCATATTTCTATTGGTTATGTGTTCAATGATGTCTATATAACTATCATATTACATTTATATATATAAACTTACATATTTCACAAAATTTTATTCATAAAATTCATTTACTTCTCTCTAATTAGGTCAATTAAAATTTTGATTATATTCATTTCTTCCATTGTTTTAGTTGGGGTAATACACTACATTGATAACTACAAGGAAAAATATTTTTTATTTTTATATTCTTATATATATATATATATATATATACATTTACTCACTTTATAATTTTATTCTATTTTTCATATTGATACCTCATAATATATTTATAATTATAATTTACCATAAAATTTTATCTCAATAAAATATATCACGGATAATTTTAGTTTGATGTTTCATATATCACAAGCCATTGAATGTAATATTAAAAAACTAAAATATTGTAGTGTTACATAAAAATCATCAAAATTAACTATATTAATCCTAATATGATGAAATATGAATCATAAGAATAAATAAATCTTATTTTGGTGAAGGAGTAACCATTAATAACTTCTCATCCTTCTAATTGAAAATGAATGATTCAATCAAACGTACTTATAAACTACCACCTAAATGATGCGATGTAATTAATTTTTAATATTAAACTCTGATAGATGATAATGTATATTGATTTAATGAATATATAAATCATCTATGACATGAAGATAATTTTATAAAGAAAAAACATCATTTAAATTCCTTTGTTTCTATCATTGAAAAATTAAAACATCACCAGTACATACGTGTGGACTACCATCTTTATGAAGTCATAAAATCGTATTTCATCACCAATAGAAATGAATGGATGAAAATAAATATATTATGATAAATATGAAATTTATTACTTGATTAGGATTTTGAATATGTTGAATCCCAGATTAATTTTTAAGGACCAGAATCTTTAAACCAAAACACTCATGAAAAATTGAACAGTATACACATGAATGTTGATTTTAATGAATAGTGGTTAATAAATGTGTAGTTATAAATTATAATTGAATGGGATATATTAATATGAGTACGAATATGTTTACGGTATAGATATATAATATCACTAAATTTACTGTGTATGAGGTTAGAGATTGTATGATGTATATCCAGAATTAGGGTAATTGTTTCCCTTATCACATTGATTTCATTTAGTCACATTCCATATTAACCATTTGATTCATATTATGAGTTTTATATGATACCATATGGATAATTCTAAAATATATAAATGAAATAAAAAATTTTAAAAATTATATCTCATGTTCTATCTCTAGAGGTATTTTTATTAAATAGATACAAATGTTGTAAGGGATTCTTCATCTTAATTTACCATTATTGACATATATTAAATATTCACCAACATAATTCTTTTATTTTTTTCATATAATTTACATAAAAATTTTTATATAATAATCTTCATTAACATTCTATGAATTTACAAATCCTTCAAAGGTTATCACTTACCTGATTTTTCAATTCGAATGTTACCAAAGATATAAGGGTCTATGTTGCAATCTCATTCTCATAAAGATTATTTATATTTCAATTTAAATTTTAGGAAATTGAATATAATTTTTTGTAAAAACCTATATATATTATTCTAATAAACTTATTTCTATATTTTCAAATATTATTTCTATTTACCTCTCTTTGTTATATAAGAAGGAAGATATTGTTTTTAAGGAAAACATAGCGTGTTTCTCCTTTTTTTGTCAAGAATCCTTCTCTTCCATATCAATTTTCATAAAAAGTGTTTTTAAAGATGTTTTTTTTACATTTAAATGATGGATAAATATATTTTCATAATATATTTTACATTCACTAAATTTTTAAATTAATATTCTTTTCATTTACTGAATGTGACATTTTGAACATGCATTAAAAAATGTAAGAAAGTATTTTTAAAAAATTTATTATGTGAATGAATTTTTCAACCATCATGTATATTAATCATAATGAGGAATCCACTATAATTATTTATCAGTTTTCAGATAAAATAATATTACAATTTTTCTAGGAATTTTTTTAATGGTAACCAAAAGAAGGGGATAATTTCTCTTGTTTTTAAAAGAATATTTCCAATGTGTTTATAAGTGTATTTTTTTCTACATCAACATCCTTTAAGGATTGTTGTGACATACTGGGGACATGATATTATGGTACACTACAATATCATTCTATAGATGTTTTATAATGAGGATGTTTTAAGGCTGACTTCATGAAACCCATTTCATTCCCATGAGTTAATTATAATGTGATGTAATAATTAATGTTTGTGTGATATTGTGGAAAAAATAAGTATTGTTTTAGTTATATGTCATGTGGGACCAAAATTATATATCCATATAATGAATTGAGTAAATCATAATATCTCATGAGATAATATGAAATGTAAGGGGGAGTAAACCCAATACTTTATGGGACTCTTTCTACTATGTTTATGGGTATGGGGTGTGAACACAATCAACTATGGGACTCTGCCCACCATGTTTCAGAAATATAATTATGTATTTTTCTAAATATATTCCCTCAAAAGCCATGATTTATTATTGATGATTCCACACACTCATAAATCGTGTATTTTGTTTTGAAATTTATTCATACTATGAATCATGCCTTAAGTTAAATGAATTGTTTAGTATGTTTTTTATGTAATGATCATGTTATCATTACTTTATGACTAAGATATTAACACTTATGATATTAAATTGTTGTCACAAACCTATCTGGATACCCTGGTACTCTAATACCCAATCCGTTATTGACATTTCCTAGTGGATTTTCCATATCCCAATGGGTTGGAGATTAGAACAGTGCATCATACAAGATCAAAAACGGAATGAATATTCTAAAAACAAAGTAAGATAAATGAATAAAATCTGCATGATAAACACTCCCAGAGGAGAACAATTAGAAAAAAAATTGGTCGAATAAAACCCATATAGATAGATAGAAATCCCAGTGGAAAAAATAGCATCAGCCAGAAAAAAGTCTCAAAAACTCTTGTTCAATAAGTTGAAAACAACTCCACCAGTCACCATTATCACTCCATGGTCACATTTCTCAAGAAAATAAACCTCCACCAAATAATTAATTCCCATTTATTGGACCTATCATAATAAAATATACACACTCCCAATGTAAAAGGTCAGGTGTAATCTATGAAGCATAGTTGGATCTCACCAAGTGTTATATAATCAAATCTATAATAAAGAAACTAGTTGTGATTCATTTTAATTAAATAAGGAAAGCTATGTCATTCTAATATTTTAAACCAAATCATGATTTTTCAAGAAAATATATGGAGGATATATAAATTATTTATTAAATAAACATTTTATATCAAATAATTACACAAATAAGTTAGTATGAATAATATATTTCAACTGTCAATGGTATATATAATCAAGCCAACAAATCATAGAACATTGTTAAAAAGGCCCATGGTATGTTAGTTTTTGTAATAGGATCCAGACACAACTCAATAATGATCTCAAGTCAAGGTATATGTGAACCCTAAAATCAATATACAATATAATTAGGGAACCCTCATGGGCCATCTACTCCCCCCAAAGAGGAACACTCTCAGGTGTTCATGCTATAATTTTTTAGTAACAACTTTCACCATCATTTATTTTTTATGAAGTCTAGGTCTAATTATACTAGTCCCAGAAACTACTAACCACACTTTTTAACATGTTCTACAAATAATCAATCAATCAAACATAGGAAAATCAAACGTTTCTAATCAATTAAAATTACAATTTCCCAATTTTTACTTTTAATCATTCGTTTCTCCATTAAAAACAAAAATAGAGGATTTTATCAAATCAACTTTCACATTAGGCCATTTTTTTACAATGTTAAAAAAAATTAATTGATCATGTAAATTTCAAAATCATGCCATCATTTTCCTAGAATATACCCCCCCCCCCATATTTTAGTTCAATTAAAATTGGGGTTCCTAAAAAATTCTATAGTATTTAAAATCACACATAAAATCCTTCCAAATTAGTTTTTTTAAATCAATAAATAAATAATTTCAATTAAATAAATAATTATATGGTTTTAATCATAGTGATATTCATTATGGAATTGAATACCATCAAACACATGATCAAACATAAAACATGAAACATGATCCCTAATGAAGAACTAGGTTAAAGAGATCAGGAAACACAACCTAGAATCAAGATCCAAAAAAACATATATTAAATCCATAAATAACATGATGATATATTAATCTTTAGGGATTATATACATAGAGATCTGAAGAAACAAAAAAAGAGATCCACTTACCTAGAAGAGATCAAATGCGACCAATGATGCTTTAATCTTCCAAGAAAGTGTGATTGAGGAGAAAAAAATCACTTTTTTGGAGAATTCGAAGTCCATGGGTTTGAGTTAGGGATGAAAAGTTTGATTAAAAGATGAACCAATGTTTTTTAGGATTATAATAACATTTATAGGGTAATTATAACTTGTGTTCATAGATTACTGGGTAGGGTCGAATGGTTAGAAAAACAGTGTGCCATAACCATGACCCCCTACTAGTAAAATGCATATTTTTTCCTATAAGGGTTAACAATTTTTTAAACCATGAAACAACCATACAACCCATAACTACCTAAGGTTGAACATTGTATAAGGGTCAGGTACATAAATTTGGAAAATCGTGGAGCCCCTTCTACAAGCTCACAATAGGGTGAACAGATTTTTGGTCCATATCACCGATTTTTACCTAACCATGTACGAATTGTGCATAGATAGTTGTGATTCAAAAAAATGAATTATCCTAGAACTACACCAAAACAAGGCCCAAATTAAATTATAATGAAACAAGGCTAAATGTATACATGGATGACGGAAACTAGATTCTACAACCACACCATTATAAAAATGTTCAATCCCTATAAAGCTAGTTATGAATGATCCTTATTAATGAGGGGATGCCACTTATCTCTGATCATTGAGTAATGGTCTGATGTCTAATAAAAATCAGAACCATGTTTCCATAAGACACATACCAAAATTTTCATCCTACCATGAAGAACATTTTCTTGGAACCAATGATTCGGATTGGATGATCAGTCATGTATAAATCAGGATCAACATCAAGATCCTTATTACTCAAGAAATGATATGGGTTATAAATATACTTATAAAGATTCAAAACATGGAACACACTATGTATCAACAAAAACTATGGTGTAGGTCAAAAATGGTAAGCTGTATTTCCAACTTTCTCAACAAACTCAAAAGGTCTTGTAAAATATTGTGTATGATTCCCCTACTTCCCAAGTCATTAATTACCAAAATGAGGTGAAACTCCCAAAAACACTTGGTCACCAACTGAAAACTATGAAGGCTACCTATAACGGTCTATATAATATTTTTACCGGATCTATGAAATCAACATTTATTGATATATCAAGTGTAACTTCTCCATCATTTGTTGGACAAATATTAGTCCAACTAATGTACTTTAACCAATCTTTGACCAAAAAAATAGAGATTCACAAGGCCGAACAAACAAGGCCCCAAAAGGAGCATTCTAAATTGCAAAATAGTAATTGTTATTATAATAAAACTCAACAAGAACCATATGGAAAACCTAGGCTTTTCCAAAATCTATAAAAAAATGTAGCATGTCCTAAAGAATATTTATAGCTCATTCTATCCCACCATCCATTTGTGGATGATCTATCATGATCAAACATACTTGATATCCTAGTGCCTTCTAAAGGCCTTTCTAAAAGGAAGATGTAAAATGGGAGCCTTACAAACAATATAGATGAATGGGTGTAAGAAATTTTAAAATAATTTTCACATAGATACTTCCCAAGTCCTAAACTATGTTTTTATGTTATATGGGTATAATATGAGATGATTTAGTTAACCTTATGAAAAAAATCTATTTCAAATTATTTTTCAGAGGGGTACATATAAAACACACCAAAAATTTCATAGAGATATTTCCCACTTCAATGTTGGAACTGGATGTGGAGGAAACAACCCTAAATGTCTTTGGTGCTCAAAAATTACCTATTGATAGGTACAACAATGAGAATCAAAGGAAAATATGTATTGTGTCATACCTGGCCACCAGAATAATTACTTCATATCATAAATCATCTTTGTGGATCTATGGTTCATTTTCCTCTAGGGACTATGATAATCTTCCATCACATACTTTCTATGGGAAAAGGGACCAAAAACCTATTATTAAAACATAAGATGGCCTCTAATAAGAATTTATATTTTTTCTTAGTCTCCCCGCCATAATGATAGTTCATAATGATATGTAATTCATCATCAACTTGTTGTTCGAGAAGAATCACCTCCAGAAGAGCCAAGGTAAACTGAAAACATGACAATATAACCTTGACCTCTTCCTCCTAGATTCCAAAATGAAATTGAGAAAAAATATACATTAAGATAAACATTTAAAATTATTATTTCATGGCATGAGTATGATGTTTCCTTCCCACAGCTTCCGCAATTGCATTCCCATTCATCATAATGTATGAAATTTAAAAATTAAATAATTGTACGTACTGAACCAAATAACTCTTTTAGAGTTTCAAATCATTTTGATAGAAGATATAGATTATGTTTTTTTAGAATAAGTGATATACATTTCTCCAAAAATATAGTATTTCCGACTCTTAATATAATTCATCATAGCAGTGAGATTCATATCATGGGTAGAATAATTATTCTCATTTGGTATAATATATCTATATATATAGGATATCACAATATTACCATACATGAGAACACATCCAAACCCCAAATTTGATGTTTCATAGAAGAACAAATCTCCATGTTTAGCTTCCCGATGAGTCAACACTGGTATAGAAGTCCAAATTCATTTTATCTCAATGAAATAACTCTAAATTTTTTTATCCTAAATGAAATACCATCCATTTTAAGAGAGGGTAATCATTAGAGAATCTATATTTGATAAATCTTTAAAATACCAATGGTAATACACCACCAAGTCCAAAAATATCTATATCCCAAAAACATTAAGCAGTTTCTCAAATGTCATAACAGCTGTTTCCATCTGAAGATCAAATGATATACCATGTTCCAACACCACATATCCCTATAATTTCACCTCTCAAATCCATTAATTATATTTTTAAAACATCACCTAATTTTTTTGATCTCTAATGATTTATAATACTTCACTCAAATGACGAACATGATCCTCCTCAGGTTTGGAGTGATATAACATTTACTTAACCAAGACTAATATAAATGAGTTAAGTAACACATGGAAATTACAATTCATTTAATTCATAAAAACTATAGGATCATTGGTTAGACAAAATGGTAATAAAAGATAATCAAAATGGACATAACTACTCTTGAATAAAGTCTTCTAATAGTTATATTCTTTTACTATCTACTAGTGATAACCAGGTCAACGATAAATCATTGAGAACCAATTTTACCCTATCAAATGGTCAAACATATCATCAATATATGGTAGCAGATACATTTTATTACCTTAAAACTACTGAGTTTTAGATAGTCAACATACAGGGGAAAAGTTTTGTCCAATTGTTTTCAATGAGAATAGTCCAAACCTAAGGTCACACACTCAGGTGTATGACTCAATTATCAATCAAATCATCCATCTAAAACTTCATCTCTTCCAAATATTCTAGTGATATATGGTAATATGGAATAGAAATCATCGGACTTCCAGCTACTAAATTAATAGATAAATTTACCTCTCTTAATTGTGTAAGAAGATTAAAATTTGAATGAAATATTTTAGGAAACAAAATGATGACTAGAGGGAGATCATAACTCAAATTTTCTTACTTCACATCAAAAGAAAAATTATATATTACCGTACCCAACACTGAAAAATATGTATTAGATCTACTTGACCTTATGTCCCATTCTCCTTGAAGGTCATGGAACACCACATTGGGTATAGTAAAGGAGACCCGTCAGATATAACATCCAATTTATCCCTTATTAGAAATCATCCAATCCATATTGAGGTTTAATTCTATTGTTTTCATGATGAGAACCCAAAAAATGTAAGTAAACACAATATATAATAAAGATAATACACAAATAGATTAATATTTACCCATGTCTCTCTTCATTCTGAGGGGAGTTGTAATATCCTTCACATATGATAGAATTTACCTAAGCAGATTTAGTAAATTCATTATAAAAGTCTATTTAAATGAGAAAGATGCACCTATGTCAAATAAATCCATCAATAAATTTGAATATATAATGATGGTTCCTATCATAGTCTTTAGACCTATACCAGCTTCCATTTTTGACTCTTCCACTACATGAAGAAGCTTCATTATAAATGAATGTAGCTTGAAACCATTAGACCTTGATGAATCTGATTTCACCATAGTACTCTTTGGATCTGAATAGCCCATACTAATGTGTGGAGTACAAAATATAAGGTAGATCTTAGGTGTATGGATTGAGAAACCAGAATAATTACATATATTTAATACCTCAATACAAATGCATCCTGATTATACAAACTTTCCATAGCGAGATCAATTTAATGGTCATGTTCTTTGAACTATAAGAGTTCAAGAAGAAACTAGATATATTGAACCAATATGTAACTCATCACCCAAGCTCACTAGTTTAAAGTAAAATAGATAACTTCCACTAGGATAAAAAACTCCTATAAACCCTGAATTTCTAACCCGGTGAACATCAACCATTAACTCCATATCCAACACATCAGTATAAGAATAAAAATATAAGAAGAAAAACTAACATCATTTTTCAATTTTAATACCCATCTCAAATATTACATCATTCGTCTTCTCATTAGTCACCACCTCATGAGAAAAAAAAGTAATATTAGTAATGTGGTTTACATGCTGAGTCACAATCATGTCACCCAACTGAAGTATGGGAAACTAGATTTTTTTCTTAAATACCATATTTTTTAGATATAAATGATCATTGAGATGATCTTTAATGTCTTTACATTCCAAAAAGTCATGATTTTTCTCAATCACCATCGAATCCATCCATCTCATTCATAGCCCTTCTAGCATAATTTCTAGAAATTTTACCTAAATAGCTTCACGAATTTCCATGAACTCAAAATAAGATCAATATTTTTCAACCATTTCTTAGCCTCTTGATTATCATTAGGGATATATAAATTAGGAAACTTATATATAATTAACACTTGAGAATAGATCTAAGATTCATCACTCTAAGGTACCACAATGGGATCCTAAACAAAAATGTGGTTCAGTGCCAATCCTAGAGCTTGGAAAACACACACTATTATCTCAAAATTATTCTATCCCATTGGAGGATTTTCTCATTTTAGTTCATCAGAATCATCCTCCCATGATATACTCACACATATTATTAGAACAATGATGCTACAAAATATTAATAAACAACATAAAATACATCCAAAAAAATACAATGATCAAAAACATAGACAAGATATACAGTAATATCGATTCAACTGAGAACAAATTTAAGATATTAATTTGATAAAACTCATATAATAGAGACTCAACATAATAGAATAAAATTAAAAAATTCATCAAAGTCAGTTTACCCAAAAAAACACCATGGTGATTTAAGGCTCATTGTGGTGAGATATAGCTAGGAATCCACTCACAAATACCTACTAAGTCTCATAAATATATCCCAATCCATATAATTATATCATGGAATGATGATTAACCTTCACCATTAATAACACATTGTCACAATCCACCCTATATACCCTGGTATTGATACCCATTTTTTCATAATATAGCCCAAAGAGAATTCTAGATCCCATGGATTAGCGAATATCACCTAGCATCAAACAATATCAAATAGGGAATGATTTATTTCTAAAAAAATATAAAAATATAAACAAAAATAACATGACAAACACTTCAAAAGGATAAGTATCAGAAATAATTAGGTAAAATGAAAACTTGATTGATATATAAACATTATAATTGAAACTATAATGGGTACAATAAGAAATTCAAAAACACTTATATAATTAGTGGTGAACACCCCCACATTTTACCATCATAACTCCCAAGTCCCACGAATCAATAACACCCACCACCTCTAATTGTAACATTACCATAGCACATACCTAGAATTTGAAAACCTATAAAATATGGAAGTAAAATGTATTGTGTGAGCTATAAATCCGAGTGGGGTCTCATCAAGTGTTCCAAAATCAATTCAATAATAAATAAAAAATTTATGGTTCATTTTAACTAATAATGTGATGGTATATCATTCATATATTTTAATGAAAACCAATATTTCTCATGAAAAGAGACTGAAGATATATGGAAGCTATATTAAATGAACATTTTAAATAAAACACTTATTTCAAATAGTTAGCATGTATAAAATAGTTATATTATTAATTTCATGTATAATAAATTCAAAAAAAATATATAACCATGAAAAAATACCAAGAGTATGTTAGTTAAGGTAATAGGATCCTCACAAACCTTAATAATGAACACGTCCCAATATAGGTGTTCACGTTAAAATCAATCTACACCCTATTTGGGTTACCCCCATGATCTATACACACCCATAATGGGTAAGAATCTTAGGAATTCATACCACAATTGTCTACTAATAAATTTCATCATCAATCAATTTATAGGGATTAAATTTATTAGAATTTTTTTCCAAGTTACCAATAACTATCCAGGATAATATTTTCTTCAAAAATAACAATCAATCAGAATAGGGAAAATGAAACATATTGAATAAATTCAAATTAAAATTTCTTAGTTTTATGTTTTCCACACGTATTTCTCATTTTAAAACCAAAACTGATGTTTTCATCAATTTAGGAATTTTCAAATAATCTATCACATTAACCCCCTTTTTTCAGAAGGTTCAGCTTAAAATCAATTTCAAAATCAAGCCATCATTTTCCCATAATATTCCACACAATTTAATTCCTTTATAATTGGGGTTTTTAAATAGTTCATGTCATTTCAAATCACACATAAAATATTTAAAAGTAGGGTTTTCTCAATAAATTAAAAATTCTTTTCAATTTAATAAAGAACTATCATGTTTTAATCACTGGGAAAATAATCATGAAGCCTATTACCTTAAATCAAATAATCAAACACAAAACTCAATGAATGATGTAAAAGAGATCAAGGAATATAGAATCATGGTCCAACAAAATGGTACATATATCTATGAATAACAAGATGTAAATTAAACTATAAGGATGAGAGAAATATATATTTGAAGAAACCACATGATACAAGATCCACATACACATAGAAAATTGATTGAGATCAATTAAAAATAAATAAATAAATCATATGGTTTTTAGGATTTATAATCACCACATAGATTCCTCAATGACTAATTATATTAGTTTTATTTATAAAAAGGTGATTATTGGTTAAACTTGAGTGTTTTAAGAATTTAACAAATTTTTTGGTGGAATTAAAACTCATGTGCCTGATTTTTTGGGGAAGGTCTCATGGTTAGACAAATTGTTATCCCTAATAATGTTCCCCTTTTGGTTTGGTGTATTCTTCTCCTAGGAGGGCATGTGGTTATTCAACCCATGTTCTAACCATGTAAAAACACACTATCCGAGGATCCACTATGTTGAGGGGTTGGCTATATGGTTAATAAAAACTGTGTTCCCCCTTACAATGAACCACAAAAGGTGCACATTTTTTTGGGCCAAACTGTATGGATTTCCCTAAAAGTATGCAAATAAGGAACAACACCTTAGGATTCCAAAATTTTAAAAAATATCCTAAAATTACTTCAAAAAGACCCAACTTAGTAGAGATAATAAAATTTCACAGAATACCTTAGAGTAGTTGACATGATTTTACAATTTTTAACTCCAAATTTTACCTTTTCTAAGTATCTTATCTCAACATTTTATTTGTATTCCATTTCCATAGGTTATGAGGAATGTTTTTATGTGGATATCTCTATGAATGAAACGAAGTGAGAAGTAATTTTGTGGAGATATTAATGATCCATCACAAAATAAGTTTATTATGTATTTAGTAACTAAATACACTCATCCATTATGGTACTTCAGCATAAATTACACTATGAAATAATAAATTCTTATAAAAATAATCAATAATTTTTGTAAGTGATGCATGGGTCAACAGATTATTTTATCAAATAATATATATTTTTTATGGAGAATTTTAATTTAGTATAGGAAGTAGGACATGTTTTATTTGAGATTAGTTTTATCTAAAACATGTAAGGGTTATATTGGAGTTAGTTCCTTCCATAAATATAGGGGTTAAATTAGAGATTAGTTTTATCTAGGTATGATAAATGGTTTCACTGGAGTTTAGTGTTTTATAGGGTGGTATATGGTTTTGTTTTCATTTAGTTAAATAATTGATGAAGGAATGGTTACAAAACTACATTACACCATGTTGTAATGAAGAATATATTTTCAAAAGGGGATGAAGTTATAATTGGGTAGGTATTAGACCCTCATAAAGGCATTATAGACATCCTAATTTTGGAAATTAAACTCCATGTATTTTTTCGAAAATAGGATAAATATATGTGATAATTCCAAGACACACACCCATGATTAATTTTAATTACATTTTTAATAAAATAATTAAATTGTGACTTAATGATTAATGTAATGGGTTCAAGGCATAAAATCCATCCTTCACAGTTATTCTTATAATTTATATACATGTAAGAGTTTATATTGGAGAGTGAAAATTCTTATAGGAAGGAAAAATATGGTATGATTTAAATCCATATATCTATAGATAAAAACACTATCATGAAAATTATTTTTAATATTTCAATTCTTTAAATAGTTTTTATGAAAAACCAATTATCATTGGGATTCAAAAAAAACAATATAATCCCAGCATTATTATTTCATATCATGAAAAACTTATGAAGTCACCAAATATGTTATCAAATTCAGTGGGGTTACATTTTATTTATTTTTTATGGTGAGTGGGGGGTTGTTGAATTTTTTAAAATGATAGAAACTAAAGTGTCGAGACCCATCAAGATGGGGGCCATTCTCTGACTCCCTAATCATGCCTCTAATAGGCTAGGCCTGGAGACTAGTGTCGAGTAGGCATATCACTAACATGGAATGACATATCTTAAGTACATGTCAATAAAAGAAATCTCCAATCCAACACAATGCTGAAATTTAAACAACTAATAAACCATGAATGCATACATCTAAATCCCCCAACCAGAGTATGACAACAAGAACTAGAAATTATATAGGTCCAAATACGATCGCACCAAAATTATTCTAAAAACAAGTCCATGGTGAATGTAAATATGGGGATTATTGTTGAGATAACTATAGGAACTCGCCTCGGTCTCTCTATATCAATAAGCACCACCTAGTCCGAGTCCCTCTATGACTCAGTTAAAATTTTGATTGTATATATAAGACATGATAGGTGATAGAAAATACCATGAAGGGGTGAGTATAAAATAGTTATTAGGACACCCTAAAACCATAATGAAAACAATTACATGATTACCAATTTTTTCTACACATGTGTATGTCTAGAACACATATAACAATTATATTCAGATATACTGAACAAAGATTCACAATCTCAATGTAAAGTCACAACCATAATTCCTACCAAGGATTACTTCTAAAAGATTACACATATCAATTGTACATGAGAACACACAACATGAGTAATATATCATTGATGGCATCCATCCAAGATGTAATAATCATCGAGTCTCTCCATAGGATCTATATACTAGAATTTTGAAGAGATATGTTACATAGAAGAAGATCACGCCCAAGGACATGGGGCATACCAACTAATAAATATGGAATACCATGCTATGTAAAGGATTAGTGCTCATGTAGTGTTGGTAACAATGATACATAGAACACCACCAATGGCATGACGATGGGAGATGATATCACTCGAGGCATCACGAAAGGATTCCAAAAAATCTATCCAATAATTCCTACTAAAGGGATCACTAACCTATGTGTATGGCATGATTCCAGACTAACCCATATGTAATGGATAAAGGGAAATCGTCCTAAAAAAATGTTCCCAATATATAAATGACAGGGGATCCATGAAAACAATGAATGGAAACATAGTGTGTACTGGGAGTACACGGCATTACGCTTCAACATTGGGTTCTGCCTATGTAAATAGCTCATGTATGTATCTATGTAAAAGTACTTGGTGTGTCTATGGCCATGTACTTTTTATTGTTTCCAAGTACATGGTTATGCCCATGTACACATGGCCCGGCCATGTCTGTGTCGGAGTGTATAGTGTGTTAGTGACCGTGCACTCTTTTCTATGTTTGGGAACAACCCTAGGTACATGTCAAGCCAACTAGAAGGGGACATAATCAGGGTGACAGGGTCACAAGCCATTTGATACTTAACTTCATATAGAGACCATAGTTTCCAAAATAGGGGCCACAAATGGAATTTATCTCTATAATACATGTTTTGTACAATGAAATTTATCTATAATTCCATACATGGATACTATGTTATCATCTAAACCCCTGTTAATTAATTCAGCCACTCCCTATGCCGGAAACCATGGAAAATCATCAACTGAAACATTTCATCATTGAACACTAGGATTCAAACTTTGAATCCATTTTGAAAAACTATCTCACATTTCATCCAGCATCATGCACTGAAGTACATGAATCAGGTATCCCAAATATGTATGATCTACATACACATCCATCATCGCACCATCTATATGCCATAAAAATCCCAGATTAATGATATTGAATTTATGTTCCAAGAAACTGGTGAAAAAATGTCCTATTTATCCATATTTTTTAAACCAAAGGCCACGTTATACTACTCATGAGGAATAGAGATACAGGGAATCAAATCACAATCATAAACATAAGGAACAAATATCATCCAATTATCAGGTCATACTTGATTTTTTTCATTATAATGGAAAAAGAATAGATAAATAAGTAATCACAAATAAATTACCCCAATTTCTTGATAAATATAACCCATAATAAAATATGAATGATCTATGAATCAATTCATTAGTTTATTGACTCACATTCTTCATAGGAATCGCAAAATATGGATAAATCCAAGAAAAACATCATCATAAATAGATTTGAATCAATCACTGACTTATAATGATGTTTCATTGTTGTCATTGGGGACATACTCTAATTCTAATGAAAGCTAATTGATAATTCTCGATCCAGCTATCAATCTTAAATGGATCCACCTCTAACGGCTCTCCACTACTCTCTCAAAATTGAAGGGTTATGAAACTAACCCTTAAATTTGTGGTACAACATCATTTTTAAGGTAGAGGCCGAGTCTCTATGTTAACGAAATAAAAAAAAAATTAATTAATTATTTTATTCATTTATTCATTTTACACTTGTGGTGAATTTTTCACAGTCATCCCCATGCCAATAAAGTTTATATCATGCCAAAGATAAACCCCACATTCAGAACTCAATGGTTCCCTTATATTTTTGATATAAGAATCTTTTTATTAGTTATATCACTTTTTTAAGAAAACTATATGTGTGTGGTATTTGATATATTTAATATATTTCAAGAATTTATTCAAGGAGAACTGGACCACAAAATTGAACATCATCCCAGCTCATGGTCTCAAAAATAATACATAAAATATCTAAAAATAATTCATGATAAATATGAGTCACTACATTCTACTCACTGTGGGGATTTACATCACAAAAATCTAAAAACAAGGGGTTTCCCTAATAGATATGGGCATTGATCAGGCATATGAGCCTCCCACTCCTAGATTCTCTCTTGAGGATTCCAATTCTACCATAATACATGCACTACAAGAACCACTCACCCATAAAGGATACTCTCCTGCTGATCCCGGATCTCTATTGGGTACACAAAAAATGAATCTTCATCTTTAATGTCTATATAATCCTATTCAATAACATGTGATGGTTCGTTCACACAACTCCCTAGTTATTAGTTGTGGAATACTTTGTGTAAATGGTCTTACTATAGTCATAGAGATAAGTGATAAATCATCTCTCCAACTCAACATAGTATCCTGAAAGGGACATTGAACCTTGATGATATATTTCTTCCCTTGTGAAACATCCATAATCCATGTCGTGGTGAAACCTATAGGAACACAAGGTCACCCTCTTCTAACTCAAAATGCCTCTTTTTTCTATCTTCATAAGACTTATGATGGATATGTTTAGTCCTCATCCTCTAATGGATGATTTTCACCTTCTCTGTTGCATCTTGTTCCAACTCTATGATTGTTAGTGATCACTCTCTTGTGTGAGTCTGACAAATTGGTGACCAAAATGGTCTCCCATACAATGCATTTACTGGTGTCGTATTGTTGGTGTCATGGTATTTTTTGTATGAAAACTCCACCAGTGGAAGGTGATCCCCTCAACTATGGCCAAATTCAAACATAAAATCCCATGTAATGTCCTCCATGACTTGAACGGTCTTCTCAATTTGGTCATCATTTTGTGGGTGAAATGTCAATCTCAAATTTATTTGAGCTCCAAATTTCTCATGTACCCCTTCTATAACTGATATGAGATGTGAGAATAAAAGTCAAAAAAACTGAGGGAACTCAATGGAGTCAGTCTATCTTCTGTACATAAAGGCATCCCAATATATTTATTGAACTCTTCTCTTGGGTAACTATGAATTAGGATGAATTGGTGATTTTCCCTATGATCATGAAAATTAAATAATGTCCCTGAGACATATGTGTCAATACTATCATGATGTCTATGGATATCCCATTATAATTCTACTATGTCACCTTAATATGTTGTGCTAAACCCACTAGAACCTGGTTCCCGATATTCACTTACTGATATGTAAGGCATCAAGTGAAAAACTCAGCAACTCCCTTATTCATCAATGGAATCCAAAACTGATGTTTGAGTTCATGGTATAACTTTTCAACTTTTATATGAACCACCAATGGATATGTGTTAAACTCTCTCAAAACTTCCTCCCACAACGTCAATTTTAGCATTGTTCACCCTTTTAAAATAACTACATGGTCACCACATTCATAAAATCCATTAGTATCATGTCTATTGGATATATGAGTATGTAGGGTATCATAGTAATTTTCCCCATGTTTTTTCTCCCCAAATCAATGTAAAAGAAAATGGGTAATATCCATCGATATGAGGTAAGCTACTTCATCTCCATCTATCAAGGATAACTGCAATGACACTAACTGTTCTAATTCCTCACTAAACAACTAAGAATAAGATCTCATGATGAGAGTATATGATATGAAATCACCCTTCACATGATTAAAGAGGACCTTCATGTCATAATATTAGAGTTACACTAGCCATTGCATCTACCTCAAGTTGTGATCTTTATGATAGAAGATATACTGGAGACTTGTGTGGTCATAATAGATGATAAATCACTCTCCCGTCAGTAGTGTCACCACATATTTAGTGAGAATACTACTTATTCTAAATCAATAGGATGGATCATATGGTTTTTATCATGTGTTTTCTATAGACATGAACCATAGGCAATCACTACTTGACTATACAATAGAATACAACCAAGCCCGGTTCCCAATGCCTTGCAGAACACAGCATAATCGGAACCCACCTCTAGAAATATCAATATGAGACCACTCAACAATATCTACCTAAATTCTTGAAATTATTGATGGAATATCTCTATCCACTCGAATGGCTACCTCATTCAGGTCAAATATGTCATGGGGGATGTTATCCTATAAAAGTTTCATATGAATCTCTTATAATATCCTTCCAACCCAACGAATCTTTACACCTCCATCACACTCTTAGGAGTATCTAAAGCTAAAATTTCCTCATCCATTTTTCTTTCCATTTCCATTATATCTGTTGAGATAAAAAAAATCCAAGAATGTGGACCACATGAATCTATAACTGGAAATTTGATAAATTATTGTAAAGTTGGTGCTCTCAGAGTACTTATAGAACCATTCTCAGGTGCCTCATGTTCCCCTCCTTGTATTCTAAGTACACAAGGACATTGTCGATGATGAGTACTATAAATCAGTTGAATAATTGATTAAAGACCGGGTTTATGAGTCACATGAACAATATTTGGGATTTTTTCATGCCAAAGTGAATCACCAAGTACTCATTATGACCGTAGTAACATATGAATGTCGTATTTGGTATATCTGCATCCTGTAATCAGAAATGTTGATAGATTGACCATAGATCAACCATTGAGAACCATCATTACCCTCTCAGCTGATCAAAGAGTCCAACAATTCTTGATAGTGGATACTTGTTCCTTAGAATCACCTATTTTAGGCCATGGTATTCCACACAAGACATGAAACTACCATCCACCTTTTGGGAAAAAATGGGGGCAGTCCATGGTGAAAAATAAGGTTTAAAAATATCTTATTTTGTAGTTCCTCCAACTAAACACTAAACTCATAATGTTCTATGGGATCCATCCAATTCACTATAGTTGATATCAGGGTATTATTGGTGTTTATATCAATATTTAAGTCTATCTATTTTAAGGGAATTAATCCCATAACATCCTCAAGAAATACATCCTCATACTCCAACACCACTGTAGGGAACTAAAAGATCATAACATCCATCCACCTAATGAGTAATCAAATACAGCCTCCTATGCATGAGTCCATCTTACACTACCTATTTTTCCTTTTCTCTTAGAAAGGAAAACCTTGTCTCATCATTATGAACACACTGCATCCTCTCCCAGAAATAGTCAATCTAGGCATGAACTACAGACAACTATTACATACCTAAGATGATGTATTATGGCCTCATTTTATATAAAAAGATATCCAAATATAAAATATAGCCTCTAAGAGTCAGGTCACACTAGCAGTACAAGTGTGTGGTCATTAAATCATCTACATTAGGAGTCTCCATGTCCAAGGGTTGAGCTAAGGGCTAAACTGGAACCTCTATGTCTCAAACTAGATAAGTGGAAATAATGGAATGACTAGAACCTATGTCTAGTAGTACTTCATGTAAGGTGAAAAAAGAGATAAATAGTGCACCATATCATTCACAAAGCCTCTGGTTCATAATCCTCAACTGCATGAAGCTACCCCAACCCCTTTCCTCCACCTCTCTAACCCTATTGTGGACCACCTAGGGGTGGTGGTGGTAACCATTCGAAGAAACTAATACATCTAGATTCTCTCAAATCTCCTCTATTATTCCCTCTTCCTTTGGGAATAGATTTTTCATGCCACAACCTCCACCTTAGTGGCCCATCCATTTTCACATTGGTAGCCACACGGTGGGTTAGAAAATCTTGTGCAAGATGTCCTCGGTTGTCACATGAGCCACACCACCTCTTTTTTTTATGAGTTGAACCATCCGATGAGCCTGGAATCATTGAACCTCTATCTTGGGACCTCCTCAAAAAATTCCTCACACTTCTAGGTCTATGAGACTAGCTTTTCTTCCCTACGACCATAATATTTGGACTTATTTTCCCACTACCAGGAAACAATGTCTGCATTTTCTCATCCTAGAAACATTCAACCACCAAATAACACTCTAGAACCCCAGAATGGGTAGTAATTAATAATTTTATAACACTATCTTAGATTCCTATATTTCATCCTTAATTGAAATTCTGAGCTATGAATAACTGACCATGAACCATATCCATTGATTACCTAGAGAAGTTAGTGAACCTTGATGAATACTCTACCATAGTAATAATTCCCCATTGAATATTTATATGGTATCATATGTTTACAAACCTTAGAATGGGTAGAGACAACTTTTCATTTAATAGTAACTCAATCTCTAACCATGTCATAGTTGCCTCATTGTATGAATCAGTCACTAAACCCAACCATAATCATGTAGAGCCACAGAGATAGCTCACTTTTAGATCCACCATCTGATCTGTTGGTGTCTTGAAAAGATAGATCACTCATGTCACTACCTAAAGTCAGTCCTCCTACACATGTGGATTGTCCTAACCTTGGAAACTGAGTAGATGTTGTTTCTGACACTCTGGAGTGCCCCCACCGTGAAAACCTCATTTATTGGTTCTAAGGGTATTATCTGCTACTCAATAGGTGGTGGTATAATTAGTGCACCACCTAAGGTAACACATATAGAATAATCCCTTATATCGATGCATCATTACAGATGGGATCATCCTTATGATACTGATGTTGTATCCTGGTTGAATTATGTTATGGAGGTATCCTAAAATAAACAATATGTACGATGGTCAATGATTATATCTAGAGAGATGAATCAATAAGGACTTTGAAATCACAACCCATTCCTATATGATTCATGTACCATTGTTTTTTCGTATAACCAGTATCCCCAAATACTGAGTTTAAATGTAGGTGATCAGAGTCATTGTGTATGGATATGGTAACTGTTGTACCAACACTAGATTCCCTAACCTGAAATCTGTACTCAAAACAGTTAACATTTTTTCCCCAAACCAATCTCACAAACTTCAGTCCAATAGTAGAAATGACACCTTTGATACCACTCTATCACAAACAATCAAAATTTGGGTTGTTCCATGACTCCACAAACCATAATCCAATAGGCTAGGGGCTATAGCGTAGTACCGAGTAGGCATGTCACTAACATGGGAGGCCATAGCCTAAGTACCTGTACACATGAACACATCTCCAAGATCATACAATTCTAAAATATAAATCCAACAAAAAAACTATGCATACATATATATAAATCCCACAACTATAGTACAACATGAAGTAATGGGAAATAAACAGGTCCAAACACAAGCCACCCACAAAGAGTCTGAAAATAAGTTCAATATGAACATAAAGATGTGGAATACTATCAGGATATCCAAAGGATCTCACCTCAGTCTATCCAGATCAATAAGCACCACCTTGTTCTGGTCTCTCTAGGACTCTATCAAAACATCATTCATTTGTAAAAGACACGACACGTGTGGGAAAATACTATTCATGGTGAGTATAAAAATAACATATAAGACACCCAGAAACCACAAAGAATAAATCAAAAAGAATAATAGTCATTTGTACTCATATATATGTCTAAAAACATATAATAATAATATCCATTTATAATCAATAAATACACATGTTTTCAGTGTAAATTCACAACAACAATTCCATCCTAGGATTCATGCTCTAAGGTTCCATATATCACTCATATGAGAGAAAACACTCCATGAGTAAAATAGAATGGATGGAATCCATCTAAGATGTACTTTTCATCAGGTCTCACTATAGGAAGTATGCACTAGATTTATTGAGTGGTAAGATACATAGATGGGGATCAAACCTAGGGCCATGTGAAATACTAGAAACAAAATATGGAATAACCCACTAAGTAGAGGATTTACGCTCGTGTGGTGTTGGTAACTATGATACTAAGAACTCCACCTTGGGCATATATAAGATAGAGGATCTCACTCCAGGCGTCATAGAAGGATTTTGACAACATTATCAAAAAATTATTGTTGAAGGGATCACTATCCTATGTGTAGGATGTGATTCTATAATGACCCTCGGGGAATGTTTAGAGCCCCAGACCTACACTTCTAGATCCGATACAAAAAATGATGTATATTTTTCTATTTAAAAGAAACTAAAAAATATATAGGCGTTTACGACTAAGGATATTTTTTATTTTAGGTTTTGGAGGAATAGGATTGTATTTACATATTATCAAAGTTAAAACTACAAATAAAATACAGTGATAGGACTTTGTTAGCGCTAGATCCATACCGAGGTAAACTCCATGAAAGATCTATATGATCCTCAAAAACATTTTATATAAACCTAGGGTGAGTTTAATTTCCCAGTAAGAAGATTTTAAAATGAAAGGGAATTCACTTTTCAAAAATACTTATAACTTTTGAAAAGATATTTAGGAAACACTTTTGAAAATAATTTTGGATAAACTTTTGAAAATAGCTTTGATAAATACTTTTAAAATAAATAGATTTGGAAAAAAAAATTAGAAAAACTTTAGAAAATAATTATAATTTTGAAAACACTTTTCACAAAATAATACTTTTTAAAAACTCTTTTTAAAATATAATATCATTTTTAAAACTAATAGAAATTATATTGAAAACATGGTTTTGAAAATTATTTCGAAAATAATTACAGATTTGAAAACATATAGACATACTCTATGAAAATACTTATGCTTTTTGAAGTGATTTAATGAATATGAAAATAGTTATGTTTTTTAAAGCATTACATTTCTTTTAAAAAAACATACGTGTGAAAATGCTTTAAAATAAACCAGAGGATTTTCTGAAAATACTAAGCAATATTTTAAAAACAAAACATTTGGGATTCTTAAAAATTAAAGATTTTATTGTTCTTACACACTTATGTTAGTAATAGGATCACCCCCACTCCTCTTCTAGTTTACAATCCCCATGTTCCATTTTTTATGAAAACACTTTTTAACTTCCTTTACATATATATACATTTTCCACTAGGGTTTTCATTTATTTAATAAACATAATAATAATTTGAATAAACCAGAAAATTTACAAAAATATATAAATATATATCTTATTAGGAAAATCACTTCTATGATTTGGAACTTCCAAATATCATTTCATTTTTCTTTTACATGGTACGTCAATAAAAAGATTAAAATCCATGTAATTATAATTTCTGATTAATTACTACTCATTGAATCTTTATCTATTGAAAATATTCCCTAGATAAATATATTAAATACTATTTTTCCTAAATCCAAATTTGATTCATTGAAACATTAAATAAAATATATAAATAAATTCAAATAAAATAATAGACATATAATATTTATTTCTCAAAATATATCATGATCACATAAATTCTAAGCATTTAAAATAATGGTGTGAATAATATTAATTGTAAAATTACTATTTTAACAAACTAATCCCATTAAACATATATGCATACATATAATTATACTATCATTAAAAATAAGAAGTAAAAGTAAATATACCCTTTAAATAAATTGAAGAAAAATAATATAACAAATATAATAAAGATAAAAGTAATATTTTCAAAATAAAATATTATTCATTTCTTATTTTTTTTAAAAATATTAAGTACGATGATTTCAGGACATCAAATGAAATATATATTCATTTTGAAATATGCATTGATGGAATGTAACATATATATAAATATATAAATATATGTATATATAATAAAATATACCGTTTAAATAACCTTCATTCTTAATTATAACAATTGAAGAAGAGGTAACACATATAAAAACATGAATTCTTGTATTAAAAATTCAATGACATGCTTGTACATAATTAAATAAATAAATATCATACATTCAAATTCTGATGAATAAACTTGAAGAAATGTAAAATCATACAAAAATATAATATATATATATATATGAAACATGAAATTATTAAAAATATATATCTACTTATATAGTTTTAAAAAAAATTAAAATTTGGAATGATGGTATAATCATACTTGACAAACATAAATAACTTGAAATTATATCCCAAATATGTATATTCATGAAACATGAAAATATAATATATATTAGTATATATCAAAAAAAGTATTCCCCTTACCCTAGATAATGAACGAAAGGTAGATCCTTGGGGGTTCTCAGATCGAGTGAAGGAAATGGCCTTCTCCCATGACTAAGAGAAATTTCAAACAAGGACTTGTTGAAGGGATTCAGTATCAGCAATGGAAGAGAGGGGATTCTCTATATAAGTAACTTATATACATATATACCTAACTTATAAAGATACTACAAAGAAAACTTCAAAAAAATTACCATTTTCTCTACATTTGATGTCATGGTTTGAATAGATGCTTAAGATGATGATAGGGGTGATGTCTGTTGTCTTCACCATAGCTTGCGGGTGAAGGGGGTTGGATAGTGAGGGTTGGAATAGATTCTAGTAGCTTGCGGATGAAGACTTGGTCTACAAATTGAGGGATGGATATCACTTTTCTGGTTTGAGACAATGAAGATAGGAAGATCGGGTGGTCGATGATAGATCGGGGATACTGTGTTGTGTGAGTGGACTATTCTGAAAGGGGGTTGGGTCGATTTATGATGGACTTGTTTGGTGGGTCATGTTTTACGGAGGAAGAAAAAATGTCATCCCATTTTTTTAGTTTTCCTTTTTCTAAAATTGGTTGTTTATATATATATATATGTATGTATTTATAAATATTTATAAATAAACTAAACCAAATCATTTGTTGGAATAATATATTTTTATTATGATAAATTTTTAAATTGCAATTATTTTACTTAACCTGTTTTTTATACAATCAAATCATTATTATTATTTTTATAACAACATAGAATTCATGTGTGTTTTGCAAACAAAAGGGTGAATGTAATGATAATAAATTTATTAAAACTAATATGTTAAAATATTTATTCTTTTTACTTGATAATGAAACATATTTCCAAATGATATATTTAATTATAAGTATACTTTGTAAAATAATTTCAATGGATTTATTTTCATTTTATCATTACTTACTTTTTTAAACTTCAATAGTTATAATTTAATGGTTCCAAAAATTTGTTTTTTTATAAATTTATCACTTAGAAAAAAAAATTGGTATCTATACTCGACACACATCATTACAATGCTCATGATAATGTGAAGTGCCCAGATCAGTGTGAATCACTGAGAGGGGGAGGGGGTGAATCAGTGATCCCTTAAAACTTTTTATTAATTGATTCTTTATCAATTAAACCTCTATGGCTTGTTAGGGCCTCGATCCACTCTTCTTGTATCTCTCAGCCTTTCCTCGAGTGATGCAGTAAATGTAAAGGCACAGGACACAAGGATTTACAAGGTTCGACTCCAAAGTCCTACGGCCTTTCCATGTTGGTTAAACACCCCAACATGGTTTCTTCCATTATAATCTGTTAGTATTACAATAGTCGATACAGAGTCCCACTGTATCTCTCCTGAGTCCCACAGGAGGGTCTTTATACTGCGTCCCACAGTGTTACCAGAGTCCCACTAGCCTGCTCCAGAATCCCACTGAAGACTTCTTCCACCCTGAGTCTCACAGGGGGCTTCTCCTGGCTCCTCGAGTCACACGAGTAGCTCTTCTTCTCTTTAAGTTCTTCAAGTTTCTTCAGTAGTCTGGGATAAAGACGGTTTGCCTTGCTCTTCACTTCTGATCACTTGATCAGGTCTTCTCATCTTGCTCAGGATTTATCTCCTTCTTCTCAGGATGACCTGGCCTCTCACTTCAAGAATCTTCAACAGCCTCTGATAAGGTCTGTTGGTCTTGCTCAAAACTTCTGATCACTTCCGTTGATCAGGGTCTTCTCAATTACTGAAAACTCGGGCAGCTGATGTCTTTAACTTCAGTTTGGCTTCAGTCTCACTTCATATCAACTTCATGCACTGAGTGCATGGCAACTCTTCTTCCTCATGCACTGACTGCATGGCTTCTTAATAATCTTCAAGAACTTTCAGTCTTGGTCAACTCAGATGCACACAACCAGATTTGATCTTGTTCACGTGTGCACTTTCATGCATGCAAGCATGCACTCCTCTTCTTCTTCTCTTGGTGCAATAAACCCACAAAGGGTGTAACACTTTTAGCACACACCTTCTTCTTGTCCTTCACACATTTTATTCCTTTTTATTACACACTTAAATGTGTGTTGTACTTTGTGTGAGTGTCTTCTACTTCTTCTAAGTGTGTTCACTCCACTTAGTGCACACACTAGGTTCGGCCTACTTGTTTTTGTTTGCACACACAACTTATTTGTTCACTTAGAAAACACAAGGCTTAGCCTACACTCCTTCTCTTCCACACACTTAACCCGTAGGTCCTCTTCTTGTTTTTCACACACAAATGCTAATCCCCGGCCAACTTGTTTCATCAAGAATGCACACAACCCGTAGGGTTCTCTCCTCTTTGCACACACACACAGATTGTTTAACTCTTCACCCGAGCCTCAATACAAAGAGGGCGTGCAAGGGGTGCTTGAGCCGTGGGTCGCCCAAGTCACAAGGCACAAGGATGCGCAAGTGTGCCCTGGCTGCGGGGTGCGCAAGTGAAACACCCATGTGCACTTCCTCCTGCCGCGCAAGTACACAGGCAGTGAGGGTGCCAACCTTGAGCGCGTAAAAAGAGGTGGCTCGGGTTCTTCCTGTCGTGCAAGGTAGGCACGCAGGGGACTCCTTCGGGACCTCGAGTGGCCCCGAGAACTTCAGCCGCACAAGTGGGTTGTGTGGGGCTTCTTCTTCGCGAAGCACAAGGGTGCTCTCACGGGACTCTCGTTTCTAAAAGGATCAGCAAGAAAAACCATCGCTTCAGGATCTCCTTTTATAGGCAGAGGCGGCTTTGTCCATCCACGTGAGATATAACTTTGAATCCCCGAAGATTTCGAGAATTCAAGATTCTGCAAATCTTGAACTTTCTCATCAGTGCACGCGGGTTCCTTCTTCTTTATTTTTCTCCTCCACGTGCATGCTTCGAACGTGTGCATGGACTTTATTTAAGCCCAACCCATGCATAGCACGAACACCCGCATGTCCTCGACATCTTTGCTTGCCTCGTCATTCTTCAAAATAACCATATCTTTGCATGAATGTAAATTTTTATACATGGATATGTTCAGTAGGGCCAGACGAAATCCATGGATGCTTCAGTTTGTTCGGAGGTGTCCTGGAGCTCGACTTCAGTGCTTGGGAAGCCACTGGAACATGGCGAGGTCGTGGGTGGCACGGGGTGTCCTCGGCTCAAGCTCGAGGAAGGAGATGATCCCCGAGCCGTTGGATCACCTCTCAAATGATCAGCAACGGCTGAGATTAGATCGTGATGCGGCGCGATGAGATGAGCGGCACAGATCGACGCGCGATGGAACAGACGGTCACGATTAGATCCCCGATGAAAATAGCGCGCCCCACATCAAACCGGCCCACACATTTTCCGTGGCTTATCAACCAGCCACTCCCTTCCACTCTCCAATTGAACTTCCCTCCTCTCTGTGCTTCCCCGCACCAATTTCTCCTGCGGGCGCGCTCTTTCTCCCACCCCTGCCACTCGGGCGCGCCACTGGCGCCCACTATGCTTGTCACGGGCGCGCTCCTCGCGCTCATGCTGCGCAGGGCTCGACAACCCTGCGTGGCCCTCAGGGCTTATACACGGCCCCCGGACTCTCAGGCTGGCCCCATGGGATCCCCATGGGTGTGGTGACCATGAGTCCCACAAGAGCCTTGGGTTGAACCCTTAAGGCTGGCCCTTGAGGTGGCATATTTTTTTTAGTGTAGAACAATTCCTTTGTGTAAAAACAAAGTGACCAAGTTCAAATGCCAAATGCCACATGCCACATCACCATTCATCTTCTCCCAATACATTCTTCTTCTTCACCTCCATTATACATCATTAGAATTCATCATTCCTCCTCATCATATATTCTAGACTTATGAGGTATTTGTAGAAGGTTCATCTTCAACCGATTCTCCTAAATGAATTAATTCCTCAATGTTCTTCATTGATCTAATCAAAGATGAATTTCGATCTTCTTCAGCTTCTCATACACTAAAAGACAGTGCATGATCTCCATTAATCCACTTCATCCACTTAGAAGTTGTGGATGGATCATCTTCATCTCCTCATTCATTGTAAAGACAATGCATGGTCTTCAAACATTTTTGTAACATTGTATCCACTTGATACAAGTTCTTGGAACATAAAGAACTATTCAACAATCGTCAGATATAATGATGCTCCATCATCATTCATTCTTCAAGTGTTGTCACTTAGTATCACCTTGATACAAGTATTGAAACATTAAGAACAGCTCTACAATCGTCTGATATCACTAGAGAATGTTTCAACCATCATCTCCTATGTCACATAGTGAATCTTCTAAGTGACATTCCTCTATGGTCCATGGCCATTCTACATTCATCACCAACACCATCACATCCTTTGACATTCACATCTTGACGCTCCTTGACATCCATCCATTCCATGTCACCTTTTGAAAAAACATACATAATTGACAACAAATGAAACACAGTGCACTTCATAATGATGCATGTTTTTTTCACTTATTTGTATTTTTATTATCATCATCATTGGAAGGCTCCTATTGAGGATGGATCCAGACGATGTAAGAAACAATTTCTCAGCTGGCATGTTTGTTTTACTTTTTTAGCTTATATTCCTAATGGTTGTTGTATATAAAAAATACCCATGTATGTTATCTAAATAGGTTTTATTCTATTAAATTGTAATGTATCATCATTATTTTATCTATATATATTTATTGATAGGTCTCATTTATTATGTTAAATAAAATAATATATTTTAAATTATCTTATAACAAAAACATATGTTTATTAAAGTAAAACTTTATTACTAATAAGATAAAAACATATATATAAACTAAAAAAATATTGAAGGATATATATACTTATCCTTAAATTTATAAAACAAATCATTAAATAAACATTTATTAAAAGAAACCAATGTTTATAATTTCTGGGGCGTTACAGAATGGGTATAGAGGGCACACGCTAATGAAACTTGTAAAAGATACAGAAGATAATGGCTAAAAGACAACCATGAAAGTGTATGTTTTCTGTAATTAAAGTACACGACATGACCCTTCGACACTGGGTTCTTCCCATGCAAACCACATGTGTTAATGTCTGTGTTAAATTACATGGTGTGTCCACGGTCATGTATTTCAGACTTTGTCCATGTACATGGATCTACCAATGTACACTTGGAATGGACAATTATTTGTTAAAGTACATGGAATGTCCATGATCGTGTACCCTTGGTTGTGTCCCTATACCACCCTAGGTACGCACTAAGCCAACTAGAAGGGATCATACAACGTGGGATA
The DNA here is from genome assembly GCA_963277665.1 of Viscum album. Lineage (NCBI taxonomy): Eukaryota > Viridiplantae > Streptophyta > Magnoliopsida > Santalales > Viscaceae > Viscum > Viscum album. Next base: position 830,519,305 of record OY728153.1, on the reverse strand, counting down.
TTGAAATTAATTTAGAAACCCAAGTCACCAATTTCAGTGTATGATTTGGTTTTTAGCTCCACAATATATGTTGTGTACTATAGTATTATTTTAGAATTATAGATCTTGATCTTAGGACATTATACACACCTCCGGCCATAGATCTGACTATGACCTATGCTAAAAACCATGGAAAACTTTCGAGTGAGGCTTACCATTGTCAAACATCAGAGTTCTTCCTTTGAATCCATTTGTAAAATGATCTCACACATCATCCACCATCTCATGATCAAGAACACGAATTGGGTACCCCAAATCCATTTGATCTGGTGCCTCATCAATTTTCACTCAACCACCATGTTGTACCAAGGCTGTATTTATGATACCGAATCGTTTTTCAAAGAAACATGTGTGCATCATTCGATTTCAGGGTATTCATCAAATTAAAGGACAAGAAATTTTTCCATGATTAATGAAGATATGGGGAAGAAAAGAACAATAACAAACATGTGGAAAAACCAATGGAAAATTTTAATTCGGGCCTCGATTTGTTGATTCTAACATGAAAAATGAAGAGATAAATATGTATTCACAAATAAATTCCCCTAAATCTCGAATAAATATAACTCGAACCCACAATATGCACTATCCATGAGTAAATTCGTTAGTTTATTAATTCATATTCGTCATAAGAATTATAAAATGAGGATAAATACAAGTAAAACAATATCCTACCTCGATTTTTATTGATTTTCAATGAATAAAAAATCACTTTCTTTATCGTTGGTGAGATCCTCTAATTATATTTCACATCGATCGATGGTCCTCGATTCGGTTGTAATTCTACAATAGCTTCTCCTCCAAAGTCACTCCAACACTCATTCATTTTTATGTGGCTAACCCTTATATTATGTATATAACATCTTATCTAAAGAAGATTCTGGGTTATTTCATCAATGTATAAAAATAAAATAATTTATTTTATTATTTTATTTAATTTATTCAATCAATTATTTTTTTAAAAATTCCCCACCACAAATAAGGTTTTGATGCACCAAAGGTAAAATTCATATTCTGAACAAAATGGTGGCTTCATATATATTATATGGGTCTCTATTTAGATGATGTTAGAATTTTTGAGTTAAAATATGTGTACATTCAATTTTATATATTTAATATATTTCGAAAATTTATTTTGGACACACTGGGTCTTGGAATCACATGTCGTCTCATCACCTACTCTAAAAAATTATCCATTCAATATTAAAAACTAATACATAGAAAATTTGAGTCCCTATATAAATATTATAATAGAAATATTTGAATAAACAAGGAGATGAAAAATGGTTTATTATAGGGGTAGTATTACCAAATTCAATTTTACCATATCCATTATAATTCTGAATTATAATTATTACTCATATTAAATGAGATATTTCATGATCATAAAGATCTCATCACAAGTTATATATAAATGTGATTCCCAACCATACTATGATACCAGTATGTTTATTCTCTTTCCCATATATATGGTGAAGTAATTATCAATCACTAGAGAATTTATTATTAAATTAAAAATATTTTCTCCAAGTAACTCATAACCTAGAGAGGATGGTTTATAGTGCTAAAGAGTAATAACACAATCTTACACACACGTAACAATAATTTAAATTACACAACATGTAATAACACATATATTTCCACATATTGAATAAATAAAATGTAATGAAAGATAAATAAAGAAAATAGATAAGAGATATCATAAAAAATTATAATAATTATATATTAGTTAGGAATTCCACTCACAATAACTGATTTCAAAAGATAGAAAATAGGAATATAAATATATATAAATATTCCATCATAAATAAGATAAAATATACAAAAATTTTCTCTCAATGGTAGATATTATTACATATATGTGAAAAAAACTATTTGGGAATTAACTTTACTATTATAATAAAACATTAATAAAGAAGAAAAATAATCCCTTTAAAATTTAACAAACAACTCCGAAAATTGATTTTTCCTTTCTTATATGAGATCCCATGTTCTTTAGGGATGATTGCACATGTAAAATGGTTATTATATATACCTTAAAAGTGGACACAAAATTCTTTAGACTTTCTAGTTTTCCCTTTAATTACACACTTCCCAAGATAACATGGGTACTCCTCCTCTTAATATGGGTTACAACATTTGTGATTTTTTTGGGTAATTATTTATTCTTATAAGAAATTAATAAAAATATATTAATGATTATTCATGTTTACCTCTTTTCCCTTAGGAAAAAACACATATTTTCAGTCACTTATTCATTCCGTTTCTTCTAAGTTAATAACATTAAGACTCTATCAATGTTCAGGGATATTGGTGATTCCAGATGAATGATCTTATAGTTTTAAAAAAATTAGGGATTTAATTCATAACATTATGATAATAAGTATGATAGGGTATGATCATTTATTATATTATGTCTTAGATGATTACACCTTCTAGTTTTATGCTAATATCTAGCTTCATTAACAAATTCAACAGATGATATACCATTTTCATAGTAATAGATTCATTCTATGATTATAATATCAGTATATCATAGGGAATTTCATTCAATTTAACCTTATACACTGTCTATAAAATTATCATTTTTCACCTCTAACTTCATATTAGAAGTTGAAATGATGATAAAAAAATAAACCATAGTAAATTGTAAACATTTCAATATTGCATAACTCTACATACTCTAAAAATAAACCAACATTTCCATCTATGATATATTATTATAATTTTTTCATAGAAACAAGGTATGATGGTCGATTAATAACACATATAGGTCATATAATATAACCAGTATAGTGTAAATTACAAACATTAGTTGTAAAGTGTCGCCCCAATCATATGTATTAACATCTATATGTCAAAAAGACATCTCCTAATGCATGTAGCGATAAATCCATATTGAAACCATGAAATAATAATTCTCTATGAATGCATCAAAATTTTAATATTAATATCAAGATTCTAAATATTTCTACATTCATGGAATTTATGCACACTAATCATCATTCGTAATATCTTATCTTATGACAAATTTATACCATAAAGGGTAGGAATATTTGTTTTTTATCTAGGCTCTATGACCTCTAAGAATTTTGAGGTCCTTAATATTGGTTTAATTCTTGAAATACCTAAAAATCAAATCATAATAGTTTTTAGCATAAATTATTAATTTTATTCCAAAGAAATGTAATAAATTAAAACAATTTAACTAATTATAAAATATTTAAAAGAAACCCTTAAAATAAACCTTTATTCCAAAAACAAAAAAATGTAATAAAATATTGGTAAAAAAATAAAATTTACTACAAAAAACTATCTTCAGTATTTTAACACATCAATTTCCCTACACTTTTATAATTATACTCCAAATAAAGTGAACATAAATGTTATTCACAAGAAAATTTATAAATCAATTTATTTTAAGAAATTATTTTTTAATACATGAATCCCAAAACAATTTATAATATATACATTCACATAAATTACTTTTAGTTTTATATTAAATCAAATTAATTTTCATACCTCATATCATCCCATAGTTATTTATTATTAATTTTTTTTAAATAAATTCCCTTATCCATCATAGATATTCTAAATAAGGGTTTCATCTTCACTAAGTAATGTAATTTTTATTATTGGTTTTATAAGATTATGGATTCCTTATTAAGAATGAATAAGATCATATATCAATTATAATGGATTCCTATAATTTTATGTGGTAGATACTAGTTGGGTAATTGACTCGGCCTTATTTTTTATCATTAAATTTTGTATAGTGAATACATATTTTATATATGAAAAACTATAAATAATATTGTATTATTTTTATAGTGTATTTTTTTATCATTACACAAGAAATGGACTAAATATTGTTTTTTATTATTTTTTTATTATTTTTTACATAAAAATTAAATGGATAACTTAAGAATTTTGTTTTTGAGTTTTATAGGATGGTGGGTTGATATTGCGTGTTGCATACTACAAATGTTTTCTAATTAAATACATAAAATAGAAATCATAATACATTTTTCATGGCTTATAAGACCCTAATGATATGTGAAATTTATAAAATAATCTCATAATGAACCCATTAATTCTATCAGCTCACCAATATTTCCTTACACTCACACCTTAGTTTATCCCAACACTATACATAACCTCACAGAGTACCTTCCCATTGATTCATGAACTCAATGAAATATCAGGATATTATGTGTTTAACATAGTCTACCCAATATTTTCCTTAGTCTCAATGCACATTATGTTTACATAATTTTATAATTAGTGGTGAGATTTTTTATTTTTTGGGGAATTAAATCTGACATGAAGCCTTAATTAATGCCAGAAGCAATTACCCCTGACCATTAATAAAGTATCTATTGGATTAAAAAGGTACCCTTTTGTACTACACCAATGTAAATCCAATCTCCAAATAACCCATGATATCCATTACTAATTCCATTATTCATGTAATGTAGTATATACCTTTAAATCATGACCTATGACTCAATGACACCAATTCCTTTTATTTAAATATAGACAGTGATATCTCTGATATTTTTTTTCACAAGAAACTCTTAAAGATAATTTATAGAAATGGATTTATTCTCTAAAACACATTGATTACATATTTAAAAATTCACGTATGAGGGAATTTTTCAATTTATTTTGTTCAAATAAATCAGGAAGAAATATTGTTACATTACCACGTGCTCGTATCCTTGAAAAAAAGGAACACGTGACATTGAGACAATTTAGATGAATAAAACCCAGGAAAATAATTCAAAATAACCCATAAATTAATATAGATCATAATTATATTGAATTTACAAGGAAAAATACCATGGAAAATTAAGGAGACTTTACTATATACAAATTCAACTCATCCCATCAATTTTAAAGTGATTGAGACTTTTAATTCTTTACCATGGACAAAGTAGAAAATATGTTTTTTGAAAATTTCTATTGAAATTTCTATTAAATAGTTTTTATTTTGATTAAAAATAGATAAAAATCTATTTTTATTTACTTTATTAATATATTTTAGGATTAATATTCATATTAATCATCTTTAGTTCCCATGATAGTGAGTAGCTAACCTGTGGCTTATTCCAAAGGGAGGTTTTCATAGTTTTCTGAAATCCTTATTATTATAACTTTATGTTTTAATTCAAAATAATGTGGGGATGTGGGTGTAATATGGTTTGTTGTAGTAATAATCCTCTATCCACATCATTTTTATAACTTCATTCCATTCCACTAAACATATTAACATATTATAATCTCTTGGACATATCTTCATGTGATGGTGATAGGTTTTTCATGGGATTAAGAAACAAATGAAGGAGTTGGGTCAAGCATGGTGTCACATGATTGATGTTTTTTCATAGTTATTAACTACTATAGGATGTGATATTATTAGTACCAAATAGATCATCTAGGTATTTTAAGTGTCACTATCATTTTACGAGATAGTAACTCATGTATAGTGGATGAGTTATCATTTGGAATAAGAAAAATTGAGAAGGATAAATGAGGAACCTCTATTTACAACCCTTGGATTATGTCATTTATTTCAGACATATATTTTTATCTTTCCTTAATTTATATTTATAAATTTACCCTACATGACATCCCCCATTTCCCTTACTTTAAAATATTAAAAACAATAAAAATATAAATATGTGAACTAAATTATTGAGTAATTATCAAAAAAAATAAAGAGATGTGAACTTGGTTTACTCCTTATCATTATTATATGTTTTATTATTTTAGTGATGTGAGACCATTTGACTATCCTTGATCACTTTTTCATGTTTTATCAGAGATTATTCCGTTTCTTATTCTTACATTCAATATGTTCTGTCTATGTGATTTAATTAAATTTTAAAAATCAAAAAACACAAAGTTTATATTTTATTTATCCCATTCCATTTTTGAAACTATGTAGTTAATGTTATGGTAATTTCAAGGGCTATCGAAATCTAAATCTGGGGATGTATAATTCTATGAGCTCATCGGGGATCTAAAACATGACTTCCAAAAAATAGTTCTAGACGCTTTAATGGGGGATTCTAATTGAATTTTATGACAACTTCATAGTTTTCAATCAATATAAGCCTAAAAACACAATGAAGCACTCCCTATATTACTTGATAAATACATCATATAAGATGAACCAAATTATAGTACCTTACTATCCCATACTTTTTTTAACACTCATAGTGGCCCATTATGAATAATAGACATTAGAAGTTAACTAGTTAAAGGGAGTCAGATTAAACAAAAACTCTATTTTATATGATTTTAAATTTTGATCAAATCCTAACCACACCCCTTCCTTGTATTTCATATAATTTTCACATGTAATTCCCATAAAGAGTAGAGAAGATTAAGAAGATGATCCAACCACCGAGGAGAAGATGGTTTGGGAGATCAAATAACAGATCGCCTAGAATATGGTAATTCAAGAATAATATATTGAGTATCCCATAGTGAAGAAAATATATCCTCAAGAAAAAAATATCCCATGTATCACACCACAAAAATTAACTGAGAACCCCTTTACATTTTCATATCCCTACCACACTTTCACTTCTCTCACTCATCTCATTTTTCTGGATGGGTATCATCTCTATTCATCTATAGTTTATCAATCGTGGTATCTATATATTGATACCAGGATAAATGATATGTTCTACTTCACTTCACATAAACCTTATTATAAAGCAAGGATCAAAAATCACTATCTGGACTGAGACACCACCTTTTTCAAAACAAAAAAAAACATAAACCTATTTATCCTTGGGATTTACATTAATCAATAAAAAACCTTGGATTATGTAGTTTGAAGACAATAAGCATTTGGGTTAATGACCTAATACTCTTTTTTCACCATCTATCAATTTTTATGTTTCATAAAATAAAACATACTCATTGGTTTATTCAATATATTTATAGGTTATAGAGTGAATGTTAGAATGATCTTACAAAAAACAATTAGATTTCAAATTCAATGTGTATATCTCTTAATTATACTAGTTCTTTCATTTTCCCTTTCATTTTGTATTGAGATTTAATTATAATGGTGAATTTCAATTTTGTTGTAATTTCAAACTACTATATGTTTAGATCTTATTTTCCTTATTTCTACTATTATTATCTTGATATTTTTGAATTTCCCCCCACTTGAGTACATCATATTTTTATGTTCACTATGAGACATTTAACTATTAAATATGTGGATTCTCTTGTCTAAAAATTTAATAATGAATGGTAATTAGAAAAATATAAAACCAGAACATTATTTATTATTCATAAATGGGAAGAGAAACATGAATTTTAGTAAATCACATTATAAATAAAAGTAACACCTCAATGAATCATTAACAAAAAACCAATTAAATATATTCATTTTTATTAGTGTAGTCTATGTAGTTAGTATCCAAATGGAAGTCACTAAATATTTAAAATAAACATAGTGTGTGTGTGCCTGTGAAAAATTAAATCCATGATATGTTGAATAAATTACATCTACCTGAATTGATTAAATAAATGTTTTGAATATGTTATAGGTTATGGAGATACTAGAATGAAATGGTGGATAATTAAATTGATTGAATACATGGAAAATGTTATATAATCTTATTTACTAATGATGGCTCCAAGATTGTGAAATTGAGAATAGAGATTTGAAACCTAAATAAGTGGTGATTGAAAGATATATTTCATGTTGTTATTGATAATTACATCAAATGTAACAAGGTGTTAAAGTGTGGAGATATGTATTCTAAGTGAATATTATTATTGATATCCAACTTTTTAAGACAATGAATAATCCATGTGTGAGGGAGTAATTCGTCCACATTTTCCATAACTTTTTACATATAATTTAGTATAGATAATATTAATTTTATAAAAACCCATTAAATAATATTTTTTTTTTATTTTATTCTATGGTTTATTAAATTATTTAAAAATCCCCATAATTTGGGTTTTACTTGTTTTTTTATAATTTCATACTGAACGAATTAAAAAGATATCCTAGTATATTTTTTGTATTTTGTAGGAATGAGGGTTGATGTACAGTTCTTTCTGACATGGATGTAATCCCATGGAAAACTTGTAGGATGTGTCACAGTTCCAAGACTATATTTTAGAATACCTTTGGATACATAATGTCATAAAAACACTCCAATTATAACCCCTTACATTCAGTAAGTGTACTAATGCTACATCATTCTCAAACATACGGTTATTCCCACAACAAATATACTCTTATAGATTACCCTCATATAAAGTCAGTACCCCAATTAAATCCAAGGTGCATAACATAACTTTTATATGTAATGCAACAAAATTTTGACACCTAATTCACACTAAGATGATGTTACAACATAATCAGCATTATTGTGATCTATTTTTGGTGAACCCCTTTGGTTTTAGTGTCATGAGTCGTACGAGCCCCAAACATACCTCACTTATTTGAACAAAATACATTATTGGGACAACATAGCCACACAATGGAACAATTGAGTAGCATAATCACCTCCATTATAAAAAACCAAGTTTCCATGGTACACATCTCTTTGAATAATACAATAGCTTGTGTTGTACGCAACTTTGAGAACAAACACACCACGACCAACCAAAAAAGCCGTTAGGAATTGTAATACCCACTTTTTGAAATTTTATAAATTTTATTTATCAAAATGCAATTCATTTTTGGATTCGTAATATCAAAATTAGCTTAGGGGGTATTTTTGGTATTTTTCTAAAAACATTCTATTTTTGATGAATAGTGAAAAATACCATGTTATTGTTTAAAACCTAATTTTTATTTAAATAATTATTTATTTTATTTATATTTATTATAAGTCAAAATAGATACATAATACCTATATTAGTTTAATGTAATTCATTTATGTCATATTATAATAAAATTCGATATATAAAATTTTATTGAATTTTTTAATATCTTTTACCCACCTTCAAGCCACGTTAGCAAATTTGAATAAAACATAATTTTACTACATCAATGAATTGAATTTAAAAAATCCAAGAGACAAAATTAACATTATTAAGTAAAAATATTTTCAATAGGATGAAAATATTTTTTTTGTGAATAGTAACTTTTTAATTTTGTAACCATGGATAAAAGTAAATAGGGTAATTAATGGTAATAATGATATTATAATAACCCTAACAAATGTCTTATTTCTATTTGATAAGTATTTTTCAACCAAAATCAATCGTAGGAATAAAATACGACCCTTTTGGTTCACTTAGGTTAGATTTGGACATTTATTATTATTTTATTTAAACAAGAGTTAAAAGTGTTAAATTCAACATTTAATAACTAATTTTTTTTTAATATAGGGTTATACATAAGATAAATTTGACTATAAAAATTCATTTAAAATATAAAACAATTTACTAAATAATTTCATTTTATTTATAATTTTGAGACATTAAAAAAGTAAATTTATTTATGACATAATAATGATTTAGTGGTTACCTTATTATTAAAAGATTAAAATAATTGACATTATAAATATTAATATATTTTTAAATTGATAATTTTGATGTATTCCACGAAATCTCTAGGTTAACATGACTTGTTAGGGTTTATGAAATATATTTTTTCCTAAGTGATAAATTTGTTATGAGTTTCTCAAAAACCAAATACTAAATATTGTCCAAATTTATATCCATGAGTTTTTAAAACAAATACTATATTATTAATTGATATAATATTCATAAAAATATAAGGTTTAGTCAAAAGACTTATATAAAAATATATATGTTATCATTGAACAATTTGGGGTTCTCTTGGAATTTTATAGTATATTTATTAACCATATAATATAAAAATACAAGAAGACATTGTAAAAGTTAAATTGTTTAACTAAGAGTTAAATATAAAAGATAAGGTTAAAATAGTTACCTAAACCTATTTAAAACCTATTGGTTGAGAGGTTTTTTCCCCAGAAGCACCTTATCCTATAAATAAATGATTTTGGAGCCATTATAAACCAAATATTATTGTATAATAAAATAATATTTAAATCTTTTCTTAAAGTGACCCTCACCACTCTTATAAAAGGGTACTTCCCATTCTCTAAAAATCACACCTCCAAAGACATTTGGATTATCCAAACCCAGCTCAAATATCCAACCAAATACCCTCACTTCATCTTAGAGGACTTACTTTGATTACAAGGCATCCTAAGGAGCCCTTTTGATCAAATAAAAAGGATGAACTTGAAGAAGAGGTAATACTTTCATCACCTCTTTCAAAGTTATTTTCTTCTTCAACTTCCTATTTCATTGTGGTTTCCATAAAAAAATAATAAATCAATAACCATATACATACATTCATGTTATTATAAATATGGTACAATTATATTCATTATTATATCCATCCTATGAATTACAACTCACCATACATGCGTACGTACAACTTATCGTCTCCATGTCTTGGTGTAGTTTGTTATTCAACACTTCATTATTTGGATGGGTATAATAATGAGTATAAATTATGTAAATAAGAAATATTAAATTTTAATGATTTGTTATATATGATTTACCATCAAATTACATATGATTTCACCATCAATAGAATAATATTTTTTCTCATGCATACGTATAGATTATCGTCTCCACGAACGTGATGAGATTCATTCCCCATCATAACCATTAAAGAATAATTTTCATTTTATTATTAAAAATTATGTTTAAGAACATAATATAATTATGTATATTTATCAAATACATACTATCCATTACAAAAATGGCTTAATTAAAAAATAATATAAAGGAAAAAAATTATTTAACACCCAAAACAATGATAATACTAAAAAATTATTAACAAAGAAATATTACAAGATCATATATTATATCATACTTATGTATATAGTTCTTCTATTATTTAATAAAAATGATATAAATATTATTCAAGAGGTTAAGATACCATCATCCAAGTAAAATTTCAAGGTAAGTGTTAATTATATAATCTCATCATTATTTGAGGTTGTTTATACGTTAGTATCTACTGGGACCACTTCATCATCTACATTTGTGTTTCTTAAAAATTTATTTCAAAACATTTTTACTATTTCCTAGACTATGGTTGAATGTATTTTATACCCTTGATTTAATTTTTATGAAATTTTTATAAAGGAAACTTTCTGTCATTTTCCAAACATGGTCTTTTACGACCTTTTCGAAAAATGTAATGAAAGAATGTTTTTTCTAACTTATACGGTGAGTGCGGTTATTTTCTGCCCTTATAACACCTTAGATGCTTCCATTACATTCTTACAAGAATATATTCAAAATAAATGTTTTCTTTTATAATTATGTGACTTTTAAATGATTTCAAAAAAGAAAGAGATATTTTTCTAAAATAGTTTTGATTCCATCTATGTCAACATCCTTTTATTGATTTTACAATTGTTTGAAGTTGAATTATTATGATAAAATATTCCATATTTTATTGACAGTTTTGTGATTTATTTGAATGGGGATGTGTTATTTTTATTCCATTCGTTGTTTATGGTTAAATTATTAGAATTTAATATGCTATTTTTAATACAATTGTTTATTTATGTTTCAACATTTTCATATGAGAAATGCATTGGACGTAGTAAGTGATGGGTGGAGCCTGCTATATCTCCTCGATGCATCAGTAGGTCTCATGAGACAAACTAGTGTCTTAGAATAAGGTCTTGAAAAAATATTATTTGTAGTCTTGGCACGAGGCCTTGACTATGTGGTTATGATGTCCGACATTATGCATTCCATCATTATAAAATTGCCTATTGATATTGTATGTGATTATTTGACTAGTAGAATATCTATGTGAATAAGTAAATGAAATTAATTTATTTATATATTCCATATTATTCAGAAGTTTCTATTCAAAAGTATTGTGTTTTAGTCTTATACATTGACTTAAATGTTTTTGCTTATTTATTAACATTCCCACTATATTTTTATCCTTACTGAGCATTTGTTATCACCCCTTTCATATGTTTCCTATTTTCCCAGGATGTGAAGAAGTTTATTATGATAAACCTACTAGGATAGGCAAAGGATATCAGTGTGTTCAAAAGGGGACACAATGTTGTTGTTTTTTATCTCATGAAGTAATGTAAAACTTATGTGTGTATCTATCACTTGCAAGTCAACTAAGCTGATATGTTTTTCGGGATTTGATCCCTTTTGATCATGCCCATGTTTTGTAATAATGCACCGACTCTGGGTAACTAGGGTCAGGGAGTTACTTCCATGATACCTTGAATATGAGATATTATTAAAGCTTCATAGTAGTATAATCATTACATCACAAATTCTAGAATCATACCCCATTAACAACTATGGAAATATTCTTCAGAAAATCTCATTATCCTTTCTTTGGTGGAAATTAAAAATGTTATGGGGATGGATTGGATCTCATTATATATCTCTCATATCAACATCTGAGAAAGATTCATTTATTTTCATTCTCTGAACCATACCATGTTCTTATACACAGCCAAGGAATATTATGAATCTTCTATAGAATATCCCTCAGTGGTGTGGGTATTAATATAAAATAAAGAAAAATATCTTTATAAAGTTATTAATGTAATGGAATACAAAAACCCTGAATACACAACAATTATTAGGGAATATACTAATGTATTTCCTAATTAATTTTATATACTTCCACAAGTAAATGAGGTAATGTTCTCAATAGAACTTATACCTAGAGCCACACTTATATGCATGAGGTTATATATAATTTCAATGATATAATTGTAGTAATTAATGAAGTAATTGAAAAAGGGTTTAGACAAAGGGTCTATAAGACCCAGTGAATCACTTTAGGGTGCATGAGTTCTCTCCTTTAATAATAATTATGGGTCTATCCCCCTTTTCATAGAGTACTAAATGATAAAAAGTATCACTATAATGAACTTGTATCTACAAAAATGGATTTATGACTTGTTAAATAAAATTTTAGGAGATCAATACTCCTAAAAATTGGATTTTCTTTCTAGATATTAGTATCTAAATGTAAATAATGAAAAAAGCAAAAATACATAATTTAATATAAGTTATTGACACTATGAGTTCATAATAATTCTATTTGTACTAACAAAAATACTATCAATATTTTTGAACATAATTAATAGAGTTATTGGAGACTACCATGATAAATGATTGGTGGTATTTATTGAAAAATTATATATATAATACAATATCATCAAAAAAAACATAAAATATTTATGAGTTTTTTTACCTAATTGAAGAGAAAATATTTGTATAATAATATCAATAAAAATGTATATTGGATATACAAACTCACATTATTGAGGGACTTGATCAAAATAAAAATCTTTTTGTGCATCCATTAATGTAAATAGAAAATTAGGAATGAACCAGACCAATAAGGATCATTGATACTCAATGTTTTCTTAGTCTAGTTGGTTACTATAAAAATAGTGTGATATATTTATCTCATTTCTCTATCCCACTTACAAAGTTAACACTAAAGGGAGTAATGTATGTAAAGATGTAATAATATAAATAAATATTTATGTATATTAGGAAGAAGCTAATCACTATACATAAACTCACACTACCCTCAAGTGAATACGGGTTTGTGGTACATAGTGACACTTTAAATAAGGTCGTATACTGCATATTCATATGAAATTATTAAGTAATATCATATAGATAATGCAATTTAAAGATCCATGAATAGAAAAAACAGATGAATAACCTAGATTTAGTGTTTTTATTTCCTCATTTAATATTTATAGATACTACCTCTATTAATTGAATTGTGAAATATATACATTTCACCAGAGTTTGAAGAATATATTCACCGAAAATGATAGAATCATGTATTAATGAATATTTTAAGAGTTAATAAATAAATATACTTGATCAACACACTACCAGACTCAATTGTAGAAAAAGGTAGCTAAATATCTTAGTATAAATGGAATTTCTACCATATTAATGATGATTACTAAGAATGAAATTGTCTTTTTTAAATACAAATAATTGGCCAAGAAATCATAAAGATATGAAATGCATCCTGTATTTCACAAATTATTTCTCAAACATTCATCCAAGATAAAATCTATGAGGTATAAATTGATGAGTCATATATTTAATAAAATTTGAAAGAACCAAAGGAAAGAAAGCATCATGAATTTAACATCGACAATGATGGATTCATTTGGTTTGGAACTAGAATATATGTTCCATAAAAACCCAAGATAATGAATGAGTTCATTGATAACATAAATAAATAATATTTATCACTTCATTGTGTAAATTGATATATGTATTGATATCTTTGAGATTTCTTCTTATAGGGAAACCTAAATAATAATATTAATGAGTACACCTCAATTTTATTTATATTCAAACTTGTTCATGGAAAGAATAAAAAATAAAATTATATGATGAAAATATTATTCATACCAATATAGAAAAGGGAAAAAATTTTAATTTTTCATTGGTTTTATAAATTAATCTAAAGGAAAACATTCCATATAGATTATGATAGATTAACTCAGTAATACTGCTCACTTAATCACCATATAGTATAATTTATCACTCAATTGAGTTTCTATGATATATGTCAAGGAACTGGTTAGGATTTATGGGGAACTAAGTTTGATCATATTTCACCAAGATCAGTGGATCACCACTCTGTATTTAAGGAGTTTTAAAATTTTACCTGAATGCTAATTGGAAATTCTATATAGATTATCACTCAAAGACTAATATATAATTTGAAATAAACATTAAAACTCTTGATGAAATAATATATTTCACAACAGACATCAAATGACTATGATATAAATATCATACCAAGGTTGAGAAAACATACAATAAATGTTTCCAATCAAGTATATAGATGGGTGTATTAAAAAAATTATATGTCATGATATAAAGTAATCAACATTTTTTTAATTAAGTTGATGAAAAAATATTCTTTTACCTAACCTTGTGTGAGATATTTTAAGGAAGGATTAGGCTATTTAGAAACACGTTAATGTGAAACAAATTCCAATTAAGAGATATGCTCATAATCACCGAAAGGAAGTTTAGTTGGATATTAGAGAAAAAGTATTAATTCAAATATCACCTTGAAATAGAATCATTAGGATTTGAAATTATGGAATGATCAATCCTTGGTAAATTAACCATTTGAGATCCTTAATCATTTTGGATTTATGGGAAATAAAATGGAACTTCCCCCAATCCTAGCTCAAGTGAAGGATGCTTTCAACATATCATTACAAATGAAGAACATATATAATTCCTCATAAGAATTGAATTTATCAGTGGTACAAATAGACCATAAAATATCTTACAACGACCATCCAATGAAGATCAATGACTATAGCAAAAAATTTCTATGAAAAAAAGAAAATTCAACATGATAAATTACATTGGATAAATCAAATGTCCAAGGATAAAACATAGGAACCAAAGAATGCAATGAATTATATATAAATCCATCAATTATTTATTGAGAATATGAGTTGAAATTTATTTAAAGAAATTTATATTGGGGGAAGAAAGTAACAATCCAAATATTTCTATATAAAAATTTATCTATTAACGTATATGTGTATCACATTTTGGTATAAGGTTTAGTATAAATAAAATGATTAGTATAATTCAATATACACTGATTTATTCATAATATATATATATATAATTTATTTTGAAGGATGAATAAATTATATAAAATTATGAAAATAAAAATGGGGTAACAAAAAAAGTAAATAACAAAAAAACTAAAATTCCAAAAACATCGTTATGTCTTAAAAATAAAACATCCTTGAGCAGAACTATAAAAATAAAATACATCATCCAGATTATGATTGAAAAATATTTAAAAAAATAGAGAAAATAAATTCATGATGATTGATATAAATAAAAGGTGTTTATAAGATATATAAATCTAGTATTATTATATAAATAATAATATGATTATTAAAATAATAACCTTGATGTTGGGAATAGTAATATATTCATTAGAACATTAACATGGACCTTAAAATATAAAAAAATACTTGTAAATAATATTTTGAAATATTAATATAATTAAATATAAATATTATAATTCCCAAAAATAAATATTTAAATTTAAATACTCAATAAACGTATATGATCATTTTCAATAAATTGTGTGGTAACATGTTTTCTAAATAAAAAAATCTTTTTATTTTAATAACTATAATTACCTAACATAAAAAAATTAATGTGATGTAATTAATTTTATTTGTTGAATTATTAGTAGAAAATTATACATTAGTGAAATTTTGATAATTTTCTAAGGAACATGATTATTTTGAAGATTAATAAAAATACAATATTTTACATAAAAATATTTTATTATCTAATATTAATATAATATTTATTTAATTCATCATAAAATAGTTCGTTACACCAAATTTAAGATAAATAATATAAATTACTCTCTTAAAAATAGTAAAAAAATCATACCTAAAATGTAATTTCCATTGTCTAAATAGATAACATATTTTATTAAAAAAATATTTTCCTTTTTCCTAATTCCATTTTATAAATAACTAAAAATTTTCATTTAAGGGTTCAGAAGTCATAAAAAATTTAAACATTTAAAAAATTGTAGTTCATAGACTCATAAAAGTATAATATTAAATGTATTACTCTTGAAATAATATTTTATTCATTAATTTTAGCTAAAATACCACTCCCCTTCAAGTATAAATATCACCTCTCACCACATTATAAAATCACTTCTGAAACACTAATCTATTCTATATATCTATATAGTTACCTTATTTTAACCTTTCTATGATCTTTATAGACGTTCTAGTGTCATATAACTTCAATAAACTTAAATATTATGGTCATATAAGGATAAAACATCAAGGATGAGGTAGTGTTCATTTCCTGTTATCTTAGATTTTCATATATAATTCATCTTTTTATTTTCTTATATAAAAAACTATATTTCCCAAATTGATTAAGTATTATATTACACTGATATTAATTATATTAAGATACATTAAACAATTATTTACAATATTTTTATACATAATATCTTCCTTCCTCTCTTTCATAATGTCCCATTAACTTTTAGTTTTCCACCTATAAGTATGATTCCAATGATTTATGTATCATAGTTTTTCATATATTTTAACTATTCGTTTAAATACGTATGAAGATTTAATTTTTTCATTACATATTTCCAAATTATTGGCATATTAGTTTAACTTATATGTAATATATATTTTTCTAATATTATGACTTTTTAATATTTTGTAAGTAATTATATAAATTGATAAAAAATAATGAATTAAAACTATGAATTAGAAAAAAAATAGGAAAATTAAAACGAGAATGTTATTAAACTATTTTATATCTTATGAAATGTTAATAAATAGAATCCAATGATCGTATTTTATTAATAATAACATTAATAAATTTAATGATATTCTATATCAATATTTTAATAAGAAAAATTTCTTTATACATGAGGTCTAAATGTGATAAAAAAATAATACCTATGGGATGGGGACTCTCAACACTTTAATATTATATTGGTTTTAATCCATTAGTCACCCTATTTTTTATATAATTATTCTAAACTAATTTATAAATATATTTTATTTTTATTTCCCCTTTATTTTTCTCGGTATATGCTTGTTTCTACTTGGTTGTGATGAATACTAAGCAATGATTCAAAGAATATTTATGATGAACATTTTCATAAATCTTCTCGTTGAATACCTTTGTATTATTTCTTCACATATTGATAAACTATAAAAAAACTATACATCCATTCAATTTCCAAAATAACGTTTTTACCATTTTTTGGGAACCTTTAATTTTAATCCCCGTTATGAGATTCATGCCAACATTATGAAAACTATTGTTTTCTCATGGGTTTGTTTCATGTTTATGACTGATGTATGTTTTTAAAACAATATAGTATGTATTATTATGAAGATATAATGATGTAATGTGTGGGATGAACATTTTATATCCCTTTAATTCATTTTGTAAAGATATATATCTCATTAGAATATTACAAATTAACTTGATTTTAACTTTGTTCATGTGATTAAATTAGTGTTTTACACATAATATATATAAACCTGATTCTATCTGTGATTATGTATTATATGTGGTAATTATGCAGTTATATTATTCCATGATTTTATGATGTTTCATTATTATTTTTATGAAACATTCTATGTCACCTTAAATTTATTTCCATATCGTTATGATGATGATTCTATTCATAGAAATTAATAATATTATTATTATTGTTATTCTTACCCATGTACTCATATGGATTCATGATTTATATTCCTCCATATTATTATTTTTTCATCCCACCCATTCATTGATGTATATCCCCATGTAATGACATGTATAAAGTTGATTACGAATGATAATAGTGGTAATTTTTTGAATCACATAAATAGTGTTTAAATTTATATATGTATTCATTTTTTATAAACCTAATTTCCCAAATTCACTAAACATATTTATTTCTAGAGTTGTATTTTTATTTTAGTTTTTTATTAAAATTATATAATAATCATGTTTTTAAGATAAGGGTAGCTATAATGAATTTTACCCTATGTTTTTAAAGAAAATATTTTCCATGTGGGATGAATTTTCTCTTATATGTTGACTTATCATTTTCTAATAATTCATTATGCTAGAAAATCTTCTCATTCCAAAATTCCCCTCTTCCAATTAATTTCATTTATTGTATCTACTCCTTCCATTCTAATCCCTCTCCATACAAATACAATTACATAATCATTGATTATTAGTTATATTTATACCCCAATTGTAATAGAATATGAAAAAAGATTCCATAAACCATACTATATTGACTCATTTCTATAAGTGACATATAACATGTTCAATAATACCATATTGTACCTTCCAAAAAATTTCACTAGTTCTTCTTACTAGTGTTGAAAATATTCTCCATGATTCTATTTTATTATCTTATGGTAACATTATCCTACCAATTTATTTATGGATGATATGGTATCATTGATTTGTAGATCACTCCTTATATTATCATTAGGGATTCCATGAATCTATTTCAAACATTATTTTTGTACTTATAATTTCCTATAGTGTTCCAGATCGACCGAAATATTATTGTTCTTAAAAAGTCACAAATAATATTTGAATCATTAGTTTTCGGGATGTTTTCTTCCACCCACTTATAAAAAAAATAAAAACAAATCAATATCTATGAATACTGAAAATATATGGGGAATGGTCTGAGAAATTCTAAACCTTACACATCAATTGTTTCACAAAAATTAATTTGTACTTAATCCATTTTTTATTCATTTGAGATATTTCCATTGAATTGATATTTCATTTATTTCCTGAAACCCTATGGGGGAACCTAAATATTGTGTACCAATAGAAATATGACTCCAAAACATTTCTAGTTTTTTTCTAATGTATAAAGTTATTTCCATGTGATAGGGTATAAAATAATTAATTTACAGAAGGTACGTACTGATCTTGTATGAAAATTTTAATCATCTATTTACTAAAAATATTCCAAATAGGTGGATCATACCACTCATAAGAATTTTAGTCATATTTTTTCATGAAAATTGGTATCAATTAAATTTTAAAGTGATTTGAGTGGTAAAAATAATTTTTACCCTATCATTATACTAATGTAACTCAGTTGAAATCAAAAATTAGTTGTTCACATTGTATAAAGTAAATTATTGGGTCTTGGTCTAAAATTCCTAACTTGGCCTTTTATGGTGTTTTGATCATGTGATCAGTCGCTAGGTTCTTAGTGAACCTCTTATTTTTTGTCACTATATAAAATAATTAAAATAATAACATTCATCATACAATCCTCATCTAAGAATCATCCTTATTAATTAAAAGTATACGAGTTTTATGGTTATATTGAATTACTAATTTAGTTCTAAAAAAATATTTTATAAACTTATCAAATATATAAAAACTATAAGAAACTCTTTCTCAATGGTCGTATAGTTTCTCATGGAACAATCCAATGTATGAAAAGAATAATTTATAAAATAAGTTCTTTTTTCTTTTAATTGTAAAAGGAAAATTCTTATTTATTCAATTACTTCATTAAAAATTATTTAAAAATGGTGTTCTTATTATAGTGGTTGAATTATATGAGGTGAAATCATTTTTATCATTTCTTCATTGAATTGACTATTATGAGTTCACCAATGACGAAACCAATACCCTTTTATGTAAATTTACCCAGTGGTAAAGATATATTACGAAAATCATTGATAAATCACCCACAGTAAGCTAAATGAACAAAAAATGATCTAAAATGTTTCATAAAAGTTAGAAAATGTAGTGCATGTATGAATTCAATTTATATTCTTCATTTTTAATTATATTCATTGAAATAAAATTTTAAAACCATTATCTTTATTACACACTAATTCATTATTAATTACATAAATGTACACATAATAAAACCTAGAACATTGAGAATTCTAGTATCATTTGGAATTAGATATATATCATTACGTCTTGAATATGGGATATAAAAATATTATTGAAAACTTCCTTAACATGGTTCTAAAATTCCATGGATTTTAAAATTACATGTGGTAACCTTGGGACATAAAGAAGAAATGGGTGAGATATAAATACCAATAAGAGAATAATCATGTAATAAGGTAATAAATGTTATAAAATTGGAATATCAATGGGGATTAAAAGGAACATTAACAATAAGGAATGATATTGAATGATAATCGTAACATTGGAAATGTGGAAAAAAACATAAAACATGTCCTCATAAGCATAGGCGAAGGATAACATCCAAAAAATCAGGATGTAAAAAGTCTAATAATGTAATAAAGTTCACTCCATGTTCAAACATGATGTATCATTAGACTAAAAATTACCCAATGCATTAGATCTCTATATAATTATGGTTGCACCTGTCACTTTCATTTCCAACTCATCCTTAAGTGTTCCACATTGATTATACAACATAGATTCATTCATCATAATATTTTATTACAAGAACATGGATTGTGTAATACATACATTTATTTACCATGTAAAAAAATTATATTTTTATAAATCTGATCCTCCTGGATAGGAAACGGGTGTGGTATTCATAACACAATTGTTTTGGCTTAGAAAAATCGCTGTGAAATTTTGATAGCATAATAAAATCACTAAAAACTTCATAAAATTGTTTTATTAGATATAAATGAGTATATAGTAATTTTGGAATAAAATGGGAATAAATAGGGACATTTAAATACATATCCCAATATATGTAATTGGAAATAGGAGGCTAAAGATAATAACGAATCTTAAATAAAGAAGATAAGGTGAGGATCCCTTAGTTGAGTGTTTGAGACCAAATTATTGGGAGGAGATTTTGAGAGCTTCAAAGAACCATTGGGAGGACTTTATAGAATTGAAGTAAGAGTAAGGATGTTATTAGAATATTCTTAGGGAAGATAAATGGGTGATTGATTTGTTTTTTAGGAAACGTGTGGGGATTTATTTAATATTTCAGAAAGATTGTTTTTGGAAGGTATATAATAAAATAACCAAAACCACAAACCATACCATGTTTTCCCCATGGTTTCTTTCAAATGGGTTTTTTTCATTATTTTATATGTCTAAGGTCCAAAATTAATAAAATATTTCTTTTTCTTATGTGGAGGTGAGTCATACTCTTAATGAAATGATTTTAAAACATTAAAATATATTTATTCTTTTGGGGGATTCATAGTGGATATATAAAATTAGTCAATTAAAATTAAAATATCATTATTTTAATTATAAAACATATAATTGGTCATTTATTACTTTTATAAGATTTTTTACATAACTTTTGGATCTTTATGATGTCACCATATAAAAAGTCTATTTATATAGTATTTAATTTTTACCCAAAACATTGATTGTAATAGAAAATAATGAAAAATTAACCATTGGATAATTTCAACATTATGATTCCAAAAATAATTTTCATATTATCAGAATAATTTTCCTAATATTTTTATTTTTAATTTTAAAATAAAATTCGATATTTATTGAGAAATTCTAGGATTTTTTACAAAAAGAGTTTTTGAAATAGTAAAAAATTTACATTTGAATTCATAAAAATAATATAATCATTTATATTTAATAAATATTATTTTATAATAATTTTTCATTAAAATTTTATTTATTTAAAAAATCCATAATTTTTTCAAAATAAATTTTTAATTAAATTTGAATGTTGTCCAAAAAATACTATTTATGTTTTATTGTATGAAAATAAAAAACAATTATTTAGTGACAATAATAGAATGAAAATATATTTGTTATTATAAATAATTATATATATTATAATAATAATATTTCAAGTATCTTATTACTTATCCCTTTAATATATAATAGAAATCCTTATGAGTTAGTTGTGTGATGGTGAAATTTGTGTGGGGTGGTTCGACGTTCATTATTTAGGTCATGATCCTGATGACCTTGAAATTCTCCCATAAATGGTTTATCTCATTCTTAATTTTTTGGATTTTATATTGTGATTGTTCATGGGAAAAATCCAAAATATTCTATCTCCATCGGAAGAATCGATGAATGGTCTTCATATGTTACAATCTTATTGGTTGAGGCCTTCACATCCTTTGTCTGTTTCAATTACCAATATTAAAACCTTATATTTATGACAATCATGTGATTAATGTTCAATGAATATATTATCCATGGTGAAGATTATTAACTATAATTTAAACATTCTTGTATATTATAGTATGAAATAAGTGTATGTGTTTTTTATAACAATGTTACATGATAAGACATTTAATTAAATCATAAGAGATATTTCATTTATTATAGTTCGTGTCATTAAAATATTCCCCCTAAGAAATTTAAACCTCAGAATTTTATTTACCCACATGAAAACATATGAGGGTAACTCTATTTCATCATGTACTATGGTACCCACATTTATTCTTCAAACATGTGGTTACTCCATAGTACTATGGAAATGATCATGGTCTTATTTAGTATAACTTTGTCTCTATGATCTAAGATATTCACTGATTTCTCCTAATATGAAATGACATACTCTAACAGTACCACTGTTGGATTATGTATATGTTAGGAGTTTGGTAGGTAATTACGAAATAGGGAATATGTAATACATCATGTACTTGAGATATGTTATATAGAAGTGAAAGTGGGTAAAACACTACACTAATGTGATCAAGGATCTCAAAAGGACCAATGTACCATGGAATAAGCTTTCCCTTCTTCAAAAATCTCATTAATTTATTCCACTAAGATATGAGGAGGAATAACATGTCTCCAACATCAATATCTAGGTCACATCAATGATTGTTTTTGAATATATTTTGTCAAATCTGAGCAGCCTTGCTGTTCTATTGAATGGTCTTAACCTTTTCCACTATTTCCTAGAATATTTCAGGACCTAGAAGTTTTTGTTCCCCAACATCATCTCAACATGAATGTGTTATTCTCCCTTCCTATAAATGGAGTTTTAGGGATCCATTTTTATGTTAGATTTTAAACGTTTGTTTTAAGATAACTCAACCAAATGTAGATGATAGTCCCATCCTCATTTGAAGTCTATAGAACATGCTCAAAACATGTCTTCCAGGGTATGAATAGTTTGCTTCGATTGGACATCAATTTGAGGATGATAGGCCATACTAAAGTGAAGATCGATGTTTATAGAATATTTAATACTTTTCCAAACATGTAGGTAAATATAAGATCTTGAATGGATACAATCGATAGTAGAAATCCATGAAACATTATAACATCTCTGATATATATCTATCTAAGTTGATCCAATGAGAAGTCCTCTCAAATTGTGATAAACTGAGATATCATTTTAAGATGATCAAGCACAACCTATATATCATTATTCACTTGTGATTCCTTTATAATACCAATGAAAAACACCATGGTGATGTTTTTCTATTTCCATGTAGGTATGGGTTATGGTTGCATCACCCCTAGTATTTATTTCCTTTCATATTTCACTTGATGACATTTGAGACATCTTGAGGTATATTAAATGATATACTTATTCAAATTTTCCCACTAATAGTGTTATTAAAAATCATGATACATATTTTTCTTCATAGGTGTATGGAGAATGTTGATCTATTTGCATCATCAAATAGTTCCTTAAATAACTAAGGATTTGTTTCTACACATAGTCTTGACCCAAATCTCAAAACTCCTTCTTTGTTAAAATTGAACTCCAAGGATTTCCATTTCTTTATTGCCTCTAGTTTCTTCTGAATTCCCACATCATCAATTTGAGGATCCTTTAACCTCTTCAAAAGAGACGGTTGAGAAATAATTTGTTAAAGTATTGAATGTGTTCTTTTCATTATGATTCCCATGTCCACCCTTTAAAAATATAAGTTGACCAGATCCATCTCAATTCTCATCAATGATAAAATTGTCAGATCCTTTCTACTTAAAAATTTTTCCACATTATTCACTTTCTTAATATAGTAGTAAATTGAGAAACCATTGTCCTTAATCATCTCTAACCATCATCGCTGGCGCATATTCAGCTCTTTCTATGTAAATATAAACCCGAGGCTTTTGCAATTTGTATATATTTCATAATTATCCACAAATAGATAATGATTCCTTATCTTCAAAGAGAAGAACACTACATCCAACACCTGATCATGAGTTGGTCAGTTCTATTAGTGAACTTTCAACTTTCTTGATTCATAGGTTATAAATTTTTCATTCTAAATTAACACACAACCCAATAATATTTTTGAAGAATCACTGAATACAATGAAACTTTCTCCACTTATGGGTAGTGTTAATACACATATATTGATAATCCTACTTTTCATCTCCTTGAATATCTCTTCGCATTCATCATTATAAGGAAACATGACTCCCTTCATATTTACTTTGGTTATATGGTTTAACAATTGCAAGAAACATTTCCCAAATCAACGATTATATATAGTTTATCCAAGGAGACTACAGATATATTTCCAAGATGTTTTCTTTGTCCAACATTCAATTGCTTATGTTTTTTAAGGGTCTTCCAAAATCTCATTATTTTTATGATATTCCCCAAGAATGAGACTTCCTTTAACCAGAACTCACATTTGTTGTACTTGTCAGAGATCTTATACTTGTGTATAGTCTTTAGCACAGTGATCATGTGTTTATCATGATCCTCCTTTATTTTGGAGTATATTATAATATCACCTATAAAGACTCCCACAAATTTTTGGTTGTCATATCTAAATAAATTAGTCATCAAGTTCAATCATATTTATGGAGAATTAGTGAGTACGGATATCATCAAAATTAACTCATAGTTATCATACCATGTATGAAAAGATGTCTTGGAGAAACCCTCCTTCTTCACCTTAACATGGTAATACCCCAACCCTAGATCCACCATGGAGAAGTATTATGCTCCATGAAGATGATCGTACAAGTTTTCAATCCAAACCAGAGGATACTTGTTCATTATTATGATCTTTTTTAAGCTCATGATAATCAATTCAAAGGGGCATTGACTCATACTTCTTCTTAACAAATATGTTTGGTGCACCCCATACTAAAGCACTCGGGAATATACACACTTTATCAAGAATCCCATATAGTTGTTTCTTTGGATCCTAAAATTCCACAATATCCATTCTATATGGAATCATAGATAATGTAAATTATATTGGTATAATCTTGATTGAATGTTCAAACTATTTTCTTAAAGGAAGACCAGGAAATTCCTTATGAAATATATCAGTGTATTCCCTAAAAATAAGAATGTCTATGAGGATGGTTATTTCCTTAGAATCAATCATTTAAACATGATACACTTTCTTGTTGTGAATAAAATCTTGGCTTGAGATTTTGGTGCTAATGAATATTCATCATCCTCCTTTAACTTGAACATAATCTGAGGTCTATTCCTAATGTGGAGAGTGATTTCCTTCTTGTATAAATATATTATGGATCTATAGAGGGAAATTAAATCCATGTCCATAATTTCCTCAAATAACACAAAAGGTAGTATGAGAAGGTTCGATGGGAAGTTCATCTAACAAATTTTGATAGGGGAGTAAGTGTATACTTGGGATACAATATTTTCACTATTTTTTGTTTTCACTAAAATATCCACATACATGCTTTGTGAAAGTGTTTTAATAGTTCTAATAATCATTCATTATATGAATTATTTCTTAGAACCATAATCAAAAAATATGTTTTCTATTCGTGAATGAATAACTAGAATACCTTTCACGACATCTTGGTTGCATCCACCTAAGTGGTTGTGATGGAAAAGTATTTCCATCACAACCTTGTATATTGTTGGTTGTCTCTAAAAAACCTTCACTTACGGAAATTGATTTCAATGTTCTCTGGTTCCTTGAAATTAAAGAAATGAAAAATGTTCAGAGGTTTGATGAGGTAATTTCTTTAATACATCGCATTAGAATGATTCTCCTATTTGAAATCCCTATCTAGGTTGCCTTCCTTCCCACACCCAAATCATCTACTCACCCCTTAGGTAATTATATGGGTGCCTCTTTCCAAAACATTGACAATTGGGGTGTTTAAATGTCTTGGAACTATTATATTTTGACATTGGAACACCAGAATTAAACTCCACATTCTACTTCATATCCCTGTGATAACCTTGAGATTCATGGATAATTATTTTGACTTTAAGGGTGCATCAAACAATTTTCTCATAGCTATCAATGCCTTATATCTCTAGTTATTTTCTTATAATATGTTTTAGTCCACAAAAGATGAGGCCAACCATGCATTCAGAGGTAATGATAAAGGTGCAGGCGTATCATGGATGTTTTTTATGTTCTCCTCATACTCCCCGATAGATTCATCGCCATTTTTCAATATCGTAAGGAAACCCATTTCCATTTTATGATTTACATTATGCAGAAAATATTTATATAAAAACATTCTCTCAAATTCCATCCACCTAATCACTTTGATCTCTCCCATAGGCTTCATATTCTTGATCAATGTCCACCATTGATTATCTTTTCACTCTATATAATAAACAGCTAATAAAACCTTCTCTTTTTCAGAACATTCACTAATGTAGAAGATCATCTTAGTGGATTTGATTCATTTCTCCATGATTAAGGGATTATATGACCCATTGGATGTTAGAGGCCTTTGAAACATAAAGCTCTCAATCGCATCTTGTTCTCTATTATGGGGATTTGGGAACTCCTCCTAATCTATGTTTCAATTCATACTTGATTCAGTAGAGAGATTATCATCACAATTGTTTTGGTTCCTACTCCCATCGGTTGGGAATCTCATTGGAGAAGTTATCACATTGCCCATCAAATAGAATTTTTACCACATTCCTCCTATTTTTTGACATTGGCTTGAATAAACTAAAAATTAAGATGATTATTTTTAAACTATTAAACACATAAAAGGGAATATAATGAAATTAAACAGATAAATTATAAATTACATTTATTTCATTAACATATTATTTACTAGCCTATGAGTGCCAATCCAGGTGTGTGGTAGGGCACATTTTCATTATCCATGTTACACCGATTTAAGCATGGCACACCTTGTCAGAGTTGTTACCCCTAAGTACATATGTGAGAGAACGACATGCACTTATAGTATATATAATGAAATTTATTTTATTGATAAAATACTTACACTATACATACCAAAAATTATGTATTTTTAATTATACTTAATCTTTTCCTTATTTATTTCTCTATAGATTTCAAATCATAATCCCAAAAAATAACTAAACTTTTCCTTTGATATCAACTATAATAAACCTGATCTTTATTACACATTAAATATAGATTTATTACATAAAATTAAACAATATTACAACCTAGATGATTGATAATTCTAGTGTCTTTATGAATTATGTACATAGTATAATAACTAGAACATGGGATACAACATCAATATTAAAACCTTCATTAACATGTTTCTAAAATTCCATGGTTTTTAAAACTACATAGGGTAACCTATGGAAATACATAAGAATAGGGTTATCTATAAATCCCATTAAGTTAATAATAATTTAATAAGGTAATACATTTTATCCAATAGTAATATCAGTGGGTAATAAAATTAACATGAACAATAAGGAATGATATGATACCATAATCATACCATGGGAAATATGTAAAAAACTTGAAAACTTCATTATGAATGTAAGTCAAAGATAAATCCTAATACATAATGATGGAAAAAGTCCCATAAAAGAATTTGGTTAACTCTATTTCCCAAAATGACATCTCATGAGACTAAACATCACCCCATTTATTGGAGCGCTACATAATTCGTGGTGCACCCATCACATTCATTTCATTCTCATGATTAAGTGGGCCATAAAGATCATACAAAAAGGATTCATTAATCATAATATTTTATTCCAAGAACATGGAGTGTGTAATACATGCATGTAACTAAAAATTTAATTAATTATAACTTTATGAAGGTGAACACTTTTCATAAGAAATGGGTATGTTATTCACTATACAGTTGTTTTCACTTGTAAAAATCACAGTAAAATTTCAGCAGCCTAACAATGTCATATAAAAAATCATAAATTGTGTTGATGAGAGTGAGAGGGGTATCTCATAATTTGGGAATAAAATGGATAGAAATTGGGAAATGTAAATACATATTCCAACTTACGGATTTACAAATAGAAGGCATAAGATAATAAGGAAACATGAATAAAGAAGAGAAGATGAGGATCCCTTACTTGAGTGTGTGACTCTAAATGTTTAGGTGGTACTTCTTAAGAGCTTGGGGGAACCTTAGGACGGATTTAGATTGGGGAGTTCTGAGTAAATATTTTCTCCAATTATTTTGAGTGAATATAAATTTGATATTGGGTGGGTTTATATAGGAAAGGATGGGGGAGTTCTTTAATATTTCTCAAACATAGGATTTAATCTCTATATAAAACAAAAAACCAAAAACCACCCCATTTTTTCCAAGGTTTCTTCCAAATGGGAGTGGTTTTCATTATTTTATTTTTCCATGGTAAGAACATATTAAAATAATTCCCTTGATTATGTGAAGGTGACTCGTACTCTTAATGAAATGATTTTAAAAAATTAAAATATATTTATAGTATTGGAGGATTCATAATGGATTTATAAATTTGATAAAATTAAATTAAAATATATATATTTTAAATATATAATATATATTTGGTCTTGGATACCTTTTATAGTATTTATTACATCAGTTTTGGGTCGTTATCACTTTTGGGTCTTTATGATGTCATAATATACAAATTATATTTATAGGGTATTTATTTTTTACCCAAAAATTCGACGGTCTCAAAAAATGTGAAAATATCATTGTGGGATAATTTTTATGTTATATTTCAAAAAACAATATTCATGTTATCTAAATAATTTTAAAAATATTTTTATTTTCACTTTTAATATCAAAAATGACATTTATTGAGAAATATTGAGTTTTTTTACAATAAGTGTATTTGAAGCCTTATAAAAATTACATTTGACTTCATAAAGTTTTTCGGATCATTTATATTAAAAAAATTATTTAATAATAGTATATTATTAAAATATTATATATTTATAAAATAAATTAATTCTTTCGAATAAAATCCTTAATTGAATTTAATATTTCACAAAAACATTGTTTGTGTTTTATTATATCAAAATAAAAATCATTTATAATGAAACAATAATAGGATGGAATTATATTCATTATTCTATAAAAAATAATAAACATAATAATTTTTCTTGGGTATTGATACATATACCTTTAATACAATAGCAAATTCCTTAATGGTTAGGTGTGTGAAAGTGGGATTTTCATGGGGTGGTTCCACATACATGGGTTGAATTGTGATCTCGATGAGCATAAACTTCTTCTATAAATAGTTTTTCACATTATAAATTAGTTATATATCATCTCAGGCTTATTCAAGAGAAAATCCTAGAGATTCTATCTACCTCAGAAGACATAATAAATGGGATTCATATTGTATGATCTTACTGTTTGAGGCCATAAATTCCTTTGGTCAATTAGATTTGTTAAAACCGTACATTTATACTTGTCTTGTGATCACTGTTCAACTACTATCTTATCAATGGAAAAGATTTTCAAAGGTCATTTAAATCTGATTGGATATAATAAAACCAAATATTTGCATGTGTTTTCTATAACCATATTACATAATTATATATATAATTAAATCATAATATAAATTTCATTTATAAAATTTTGGGTCATTATGTAACAAGTCCTAATAAAATACACTTTTCTTTAATGAAATGGAATGCATAAAAATTGAGCATAAGTTTCATTCAAAACCTAATCTACATTTAAAATGAAATTATTAATTAAATTTAATATAATAGTTAAATAATATAAAAATAATTAATTCCATCCTTAATTATATCATATAATATTTTTAAAATACATCTCTATAATGTCACAAGCGCATTACAAAATCCAAATGGAACTCTTTTCTAGGAACTGTTTCATCAAGGATATTTAAATCTTATTTTATCCTGGACATTATGAATAATATTCACATATAAATATATTAAATATCTATCCGAAAAAATAATAAAGATTTTTGAAAATGATTCAATCCATTGGTCTATGAATGGGATTATTAAATGGGGTTCCTTGGACACTGAATCTAATCCCACATATTCAACACATACTCTACAGTTTTTTTACTCTTAATGGGATCAGTTTAATTTTTTTCATTCTCAACAATGGTGATAAAATAATTTTTATCCATAATGTTAACTGGAGAAACCATTGGTAAATATTAAATAGAGTATATGATTTATACTTCTCAAAATATTCCAATTTCATTGTTAATCACCTCTATCATTATATTTTTTAGGATCCTTTGAGGATTTCAACCATGTTTCTCACTATCTTCAATCAAAATTAATTTCATAAAAAACTATGGATAAATTATGGTATAAGACATAAAATACATCTTATGACCTTAATTCTCTTCATCAAGTGATCAATTAGTTTTAGTTTATAATTGATTTACAAGATTATATAAATGATTTCTGGAAACTTCTATTCACCCATTAAATACAAAATTTTCATATTCCATGGTACCAGTTTCATTTATATGTTAGTAGAGTGAATAAGATAAAAAAATAAATTTTCATTATCTTAACTTCGCTGATGTTAGTTCTTTATAGCGACCCTCACATTACATACATTGACATTTCATCAATTTTGGGAATAATTAACACATTAGACAAAAAGATTCCAAAATATTGAATTAGCCTAGTCCCTTGCGAAATATGTAAACATAAACATTGGTATATAATTGAGTTGCATTATATCCCCCTATAAATTTCATGTCTAGAACCCTTCCTAGACACATCATACATAATAATTATCTCCATAACATGGGGAAGGAATAATAAAATTGGGTGATCATAGACGCTCAGTAAGGTTAAACAAGAGTGATATGTAATCATAAACTTGAGAATAAAGGTATAACAATGTGATCATAAAATTAAAAGATCATACCCTACATATAAAATATCATAAACCTAAATCATGGAATAAAAATGGCCAGTTCAAAATAATTGATTGATAAAGGAATAAAGTGAATGATCCAAGAAAATATAACACATGAATAATACATGGTTTTGTGGAATACATATAAACTTGTATTATCATTCCTTATAAGTCAAAATGCATTGGTAAAACTTATCAGGGAACTTCATGGGGACTACACCAACTAGGTGGGACACACCACCATCCCCATTCATACTCCTTTCCTTTTAACTGACAGGGTTTCCCTATATTCACATAGTAGATTGGGTTTCCCTATCTTCCCATTATAGATTTAGTATCCCCAACTTCTCATCATGGATTTAGTTTCCGCATCTTCCACTATAGATCATGCTTGTTTAATTTAATCACATCAGTATCTCATGATATATAAATCTTTATCTAATGCATTGGAGGGAGATATGGGTCCAATCCATCTCAAAATAATATCATATATTCATGTGACACAAGATCATAAATAGTCATTTGATAACCCATGAAAAGAAATGGGTATCGAAAACAATTAATCATAACATGACCTATGGAAAAAGATCCATGTTTTATAATCTTTTCATCAAAATTAGAACGTGTAAAAAGAAGTGTATTTTATAAAAATATAAACAATGAAGAAGAAACGGGTTTCATAAATTGGTAACCTTAGAAAAAAGTGTTTTTATAAACATATATCCAATGAAATAGAAATGGGTTTCACAAAAATCATGCCATCAAAACACAAACCATTCAGATAAATAATGTGAATGGAACCTTTGGATCATTTCTAAATAAAGGAATCAGTAACACCAACAGATGTAATGTTAGATGGAAAACAATTTTTTAATATATTTTAATAGTATTTCTTATTGGAAATATCTTGTCTTATTTGAAAAAACTTTTGAAAACATAAGTCCTTTTGAAAATAGTTTTTATTTAATATAAAAATGAAAACATATAAAAAAATATTAAAAACTTTTGAAAACCATTTTTTTAAAATCTTTTGAAACAAATAAAGGATTATTTGAAAAACATAAATCATTTTTAAAATAATTTTTCTTTGAAAATTAGATTAAAATATCAATTTAAAAAAATTAAAAACATTTTTGAAAACATGGTTTTTGAAATACATGACTTGTGTCTCAAAGAAAGAAAATTAAGACATAACTACTTTCCCAATCTAACAACTTTTGAAACATAAACTCCATGAAAAAAAGATATCACAAAATAGATATTTAAATACCCATATTTTCAAGGATAATAATCATATAACATATTCATGGGTATTATATACATCACATAAAAGAAACTAGTGGTGAATAAGGCATAAATCTCACATAAATAAATGTGAGACTAGAAACCCCTTTACATTACTCTTAACTATCATCATACTCGTAAAAACCTCATAAATAATAAATATAATTTTATTATAAATTTTTTAATTATCCATATTATTATTTTTAATAACATATGTTCTTTTTTATGCATTTATATTACCCACTTACTAACAATTCCATTTTATTTTTTTTTTTGTTCGGGTAAAATCCGCTTTCTTCTTCGTACGTGTTTTGACTTATTATTCTTGATTGGTTGACTTAGATCATTATTTAATTATTTTAAAATGTAAAAAATTATATAAATATCATATATATTCATTATATATGTATTTATAATAATCTATAAAATATATAATTATGAAATTAAAAACACCGTTCATGGGGAAGCTATGTCCTACGTACGCACGAGTATCATTTCCATTTTATTGTCATATTGAAAGAAAGAAAATTAAATATGTGTATATATATAATATAATTATAGTAGAATTATTATACCATATATATCATATAATTTCACAAAACTTATCCATAGTAAATTCCATCTATAGTGTTAATGAATCACATTTCTTTGAGGAGGCGGTAGTCCATACATCCACAAATGAAGTTATCGTATTTACCAAAATTGGAATGAATGAAAGTATGTGTTATAAAATAATTACATAAGTATATAAATTCATAAATATCAGATAAATTATATAATAATATATTTTCCATAACAATTCCCAACTATGAGAGGTTGTAATGGAAAAATCGAACAACATCATTTCGTGACGTGGCAATTCGTCATACACAAGAACAATAAGTTTGTAACCAATTATATAAAAGTGTGTGTAAGTATAGGATAAAAAATAAGAATAAAAAAATAACAGTATATCTATGATAGTAAATTTAGTATATAATCATAGAATAAGAATAATATAGGAGGTGGATGATAAAAATAATACAAAAAATCATGAGGAAGGATATTACCTCTTCTTTGGTTAACTCCTTTTAGTTTGCACCAAAGGGATTCCTTTGATAGATTTATTCTAAAACGAAAGAATATATTATTAGAGTAATAATTTTGGGATATTATTTGAGAATATTTTGTGTGATTAAATAGTATTGAGAGGTCTGAATAAGTGGGATGGGTTAGTACCTTTTTGTAGTGGAGGTGATGTGGAATTCTTGTACATTTTTTGAAAAGGAATTACACCCACTTTTTCAACATTTAATGTGTCTCCAATAGTGGTCCAAATATAATAAACTATTGTATATGGTATAAATATGAATATAAAATGATACTTGGACAAGTTTATAGGTCATTTTGGTTTATATGTGTATGGTTTAGTCCTTTCTTAAGCTATTGTTTATATTAATCGTTGTAATTAATTTTTACAAATTTCAAGAATATTTTTATAAAGAATATAATTTGAACCTATTAAATATTATAAATTAAAATTATTAAAAAATTTGAGTCTTTTTTCATATAATAATTAGATCAGTGGTATAAATTAATATAAAAATAGCGTTGTAGACGTGTCGCGACAGTGGGTTTTTAGCCAAAAATTTAAAATATTGGGATGTTTTTATACCAAATTTCACTATGAAATTTTTTCAAATTTTCTAAATTGGTAAAATATTTCTAAAATTTAACTAATTATGATTTTAAACCATATTATAATGTAGTTTATCTATATAAATAATTAAGAAGAAAACCCAGGTTTGAATTAAGTTTATGGGCTTTTCACTATTCATCAAAAAATGATGTTTTTTAGAAAAGTATAAAAAAATAACCCTAAGATAATTTTGACATTATTAATTCCAAAATTAATTTTATATTATAGAATTAAATTTCTAAAATTTTCTGAAATTAATTTTATTATTGTTCACATATGAACATGAAAATTTGTTCATTTGAGAAAATAGTAATTTC
The DNA here is from genome assembly GCA_963277665.1 of Viscum album. Lineage (NCBI taxonomy): Eukaryota > Viridiplantae > Streptophyta > Magnoliopsida > Santalales > Viscaceae > Viscum > Viscum album. The sequence goes on along the minus strand of OY728153.1, from coordinate 830,484,370 downwards.
AAACATATAAAGACTTCACCAAAATAACAAGTTTTATTATCAATATGTTTTATTTATATAAAAACTTAATAAATAATATTTAAAAATTAATATTCATATTACATTGTTTAATGGATATGTTATAACTATCTCATAAAAATAATTATAACAATAAAATGATGTTTTATAGAAACTTGGGGGTGTGCGTAACGCATGACAAGTCAGTGTTATGTGTAGATCAAGCTTATTTTTGCATATAAGGTTTTACATATTACATATTTCAATGCACTATATCAAATATAATAAATTTATTCATAAAAAACAATTCACAAAAACACAAGGTGTCACATTCTACCCCCCTTAAAATTAAATTTCACCCTTGAAATTCATCATTATGATACAAAAAGAGAGAGGATATTTCTGCCTCAAAATATCATCAAGTTCCCACATAGCTTCCTCTAAGAGGAGATTTTTTCATAAAACTTTGACTATATGAGTGGTATTATTTCATATTACTTTCTATGTATGATCAATAATTTCAACTTGTTGTTCCTCGTAAGAATGATCAGCTCTAGTGGTATGAGCTTTGAGTTTAGTACATGTTAGGGGTCAGGTATGTTCTCCCTCCAGAGAAATTCAAGGAAAAATAATGGAATTAAGATATATTTGGAGGAAGCACTAAGTGATAGGATTCCTTTTTAATATAATCAAGAATCTCAAAGGGATTGATATACCAAGGGATTAGTATCCCTTTATTCCTGAACCTCAAATATTTATTCTAGGGAGATATTCATATAATCAAATTCTCACCAACTTCTTATTATAGTTCATTATGATGGTTATCTTTATAGATATTCTTTTGAATTTTTACTGCCTTGATATAATGTTGGATGGTTCTTACTTACTCCTATACTTCTTCAGCTATCTCAAAACCCAATATATTTCTTTATCCAACTTTATCCCAACATGTTTGAGGCCTACAATTATTTCATTATAAGGATTCATAAAGAGCCATGTGAATGAATCAGTGAAATGTATTTTTGAAAGAAAACACAACTAGTGGAAGGTGTTGATACCAACACCTTTGAAATCAAAAGAAAAATATCTCAAATTATCTTCTAGGGTTTTAATTTTTATTTCAGATCGACCATCTGTATGAGGATGATATGCAGTGAAAAATATCAATTCTATATTATATTCTTAATGAATACTTCTCCAGAACATTTGGGTAAACCTTATATCCCAGTCCGATACAATATAATGTGGTACTTTTTGCAGCCCTACCACTTCCATAATGTATAACCTAGAAAGATGATCTAGAGATAATTTTTTTCTAATAGCAATTAAGTGTGCTGACGTAGTAAGAGGATCAACTACCACCCATATAACATTAAACTATTTTATGGTTTTAGGGAGTCCAATGAAAAAATACATAGAGATGTTTTCCCATCTCTATTGTGGTATGGGTAATGGTTGCAACATATCGTTAGAATTTAGTCTTTCATCCTTAACATGGTGGTATTCCAAGCACTAAGACACACACTTAGTGATAATTTCCTTCATGAAATTCCACTAGAATTTTTATTTCAAGTCTCTATACACATTCATAATTCTATGATAAATAGATAATTAGGATGTAAGATATACCTCTAATAGATCATTCATGAAATCTAGTTTGGATGGAAAACATACACAGTTCCTAAACTATATCATTCCATTATATTATTGGATAAACTATGGAACATCGCAAAATATCTTGGGAAGATCCACATCTTACTTATGTTACTCTTTGATCATCACATTGATAGAGTGGTGTACATTCAATTGAGAAATATATTATTTTCCTCGTTGCTTCAAGATTTATAGATTCATCCCTTTCAAATACAGAAATATTGGGTCTTTTGTGATCCTCATCAAGAATAACCTAGCATGATTCTTTTTACTGAAATCATTGGACACCTTGTTCTCTTTCCCTGGGGGGTAATGTATTGATCATTCATTGTCTATTATCATATCCAAGAATCTTCTCTGACACATGTTCAAATCCTTCTACGTGAATATATATTTCATACTTTTTTTTTAAGGTATATATATCACACATTAATCCATAATGATAATGTCTCTACATATTTAATGTTGAATTACCATTGCTAACTCCAAATCAAGAAATATGTAATTTTTATCATGAATCTTCAACTGTCATGAGCCATAGGCTATAACGTTTTAATTATTCATAATAATTAATCTCAATACCTTCTTATATGCTTAACTATATATTACAAACCCTTTTCTACTATAGGGTATTTAAATTACATGTGTTATGACTAGCCTTCTCTTTAATTCCTTGAAATTTTCCTCATATTCATTTTTCTAGAGGATCTTAGAACCCTTTTGAGTTAACATGGTCAGAAGATTAGATAGTCATGAGAAATTCTCCAAAAAATGTTAATAATATCTAGATAAACCATGGAAACTATGGATATCAATCACCATGGTTGGTCTAGGACAATATTCAGTATCCTCTATCTTTTAGGGATCTACTACTATACCATCACTTGACATTTTGTGACCCGAAAATTAAACCTTTTTCATCCAAAATTCACACTTTGTAACTTTTTCATAAAAATTATTCTTCTTTAGGGTCTTTAGTAAAATACTCAAGTGGTCTTAATTATAATAATTTCACATTCAATATATAAGAATATAATCTATAAACACTACCACAAACTGATCGAGGTAATATTTAAGGACTTTATTCATAAAATCCATGTGGATAGTTGGGGAATCGCTAAGACCAAAAGGAATCACTATATATTCACAGTGTCCATACCTTCTTTGGAATGTTATCTTGGTTATATCCTCTTTCTTTGCCCTCAATTCATGATATCCAAAATGAAGATCCATTTTGGAAAAGTATTGAGCTCCGTAATGTTGATCAAGAAAGTCATCAATACATTTAAGTGGATAAATGTTCTTGATCGTGATCTTGTTTAGCCATTGATAATCAATGCAGAGTCACATTGATTCAACTTCCTTTTTTAAGAATTAGACATGTTCACCCAAAGGTGACACACTTGGCCAAATGAATACTTTATCATGGTTTTCTTAGAGTTTCTTCTTCAATTTATTCAACTCAAATGGGTCTATTCTATAGGGAGTCTTGGAAATTGGTGTGGAATAAGGCATGAGTTCTATCAAGAAATAAAATTCATGTTTTTCGTCAAAGGTTTGGAAAATCCTCCAGGAATAGATACACAAATTCCTGAAAAATAGGCATATCATCGATGTTGAGATTCTCCTCAGCCATCTAATACAAACTTTACTTTTGAATGGGAATTTATACCCATACATTGGATATAACCTCTATTGGAAGATCATAATTATTGTCATGTTGATAGATGATTATATTTTTATTTTAAATATCAAACATAACTTCCTTTCCTCTAATATTTATGTGGAATTTATGAATAGAAATCCAATCCATTCCTAAGATGACATCAAATTAAACAAGGGGAAGAATGGTAAGATTTTCTTGAAGTACATTACCAAAAACATGAACCAGTTATGAATCATAGACATGAGGTGAAATCATCATACTATTTGGGTATTGTTCTATTAATTCAATTTATAATAATTTGTGTGTAATATTAATACCCTTATAAAATTCTTTTTATAAAAAATATTGGGTATATAGAAAATCAAATAAGACATTAGCAGTTCTAGAATGGATGGTAAGTGTACCTTTCACCACAGCCTCATTGAACCAATCATCTAAAATAGCGATTGCATGAGATTTCCCCTTTCCCACATTTTAAGAGTTTAATAATTCTGATCATCATCACAAACCTTTGGGTTTTGGAACTTTTTAATATAATGTACATGTTCCTTACACTTGATGAACGGAAGTTCTGGAGGTTCTATGTTTGTTACTTTTCCTCTATTTGCATAATTGGCTAACCTCTTCCCATCAATGCGGAAATCAATTTTCTGATGGCCTTCCCATATTCACTTAAAAACTTATTGGACCCTATTAGACAAATACCTCCATTATTTTTTCTACACATATAGTATAATGTAAGTATCATCTTATTATGTCCATGGTTTTTAGATTTTCCTTTGTAATCCACATTCGATTTTTTAAACCATGATATTGATATATAACTCCAACCTCCATTTCAACTTTGATTTCATAATGCACAATCTATTCACAGCAAATAATTTCTATTATAGAAAACTCCCTTATGATACTTTCTTTTAATCTATTAAAAAACCTATCAACATTGCTTTTGGCTTGGTTGACAATTCCAGAAGCATACGTTGCATGTCTTGTGAAATTATCCTCGTAGGTATCAAATGATTCATCATTTATTTTCTTCAACTCATGGAACTATAATTCCATATTCATATGAAGAAAATGATTAATGTACTTAATGATGTAATATTTCATAATATTTTCCTAGAACATAGATTAAATTTTATCTTGATTCATCATATTATTGATTAGATCCCACCACTAGTCTTCTTCACCTTCTAACTGATAAACTGCTAGAATGACATTATCGTGTTCCGGAAAATGGGGAATGGAGAATATATTTTTAGTGGAACTAATCCAGTGTTTATAAACAATCCTATTAAGTGACCCATTGATAAAAGGTGGATATTTCCTCATGAAGGACTCAATAGAATGTTGTTCCCTAATTTTCATGTTTGGAAGCTCAACTGGATTCATAGATTGATAAAGTTAGGTGAGTATAGAAAAGAGACTTTTAATTCCAAATCCTATATAATTTGGATGAACAAGAAGAAAATCATTTCATTTTCCATTTAAATCACCCTTAATGTGGTTTCTTAGGGTTTCATCAACTAAATAAAACCCAAAATCATCATGTAAGAAAAAACTTTCATAGTGGGTAACCACATATTCATGAAAACCCACAAATAAGAGGTCTAAATTATGACACTGTATAGAATATATGACACCCTTGGTTAATCCAAGGTTATTTATATCCCAATTATTTTAAGTTCCTTCATGATGGTTCATGAAGTGTTTGTGAAATCCTGATGTGGCTCTATTTTTACATAGTTTTGCCACATCTTTTCACTTAATTTTTAATGATTTAATTAATTATTTAATCACTTTATACTAAATAATTGTACTTTTGTATTTTTATAATTAACGTTGTTAATCAATCAATTTTTATAATTAATTACGTATTTTTCATATTTAAATTAATAATTTTATTTTAATTTTAATTTTCTAATTTAATTAAGTATTATATAGTTTGGTTAATTTAAATCTGATTTCCGTTTTATTAATGTAACATTTTTATAAAAATATTATATAATTTTTGTAATTATATTTAATTAACTTAGTATTTATTTTGATATTTTGTATTTTAACGTAGTTTTATTAGAATAGGTTAATAATGTTAAATTATTTGTCTAATCATCCTGTTAATTAATTAAGTTAAGAATCTTAGTTCAAATTAAATAAATAGTTTGCTTTTAATTTAATGTATTCACTTAGTTGTTTCAATAATTTATTAGTTGTTTTAAAACATTAATTATTTAATCTTAAGTATCCAGTTAGATTATTTATTCTTTAATTTTTGATTTTAGTCTAACGGTGAGGTAGACAAGAGCTATCGGTAACCTATTGGGTTACTCATGCTTTTAGTTTTTACTCGACGCTACCCTGTATTAATTTATATAGTAATTTTAATTTATGTCTTATATCATCTTAGTTTATTAATCATCTATTTCTTAATTTAGTTGTTATTGTTGGTCGGAGTGGATACTCAAGAGGGAGGGTGAATTGAGTTCCAATTAAAATTTTCTGTTAAAAACAATGTTTATTAAAATCCCCCTATTTCAAAAACAGATTAAACTATAGTGAATTTATACAGATTATAAAGGTTCAATTAGTTTCTCAAACATTGATTAGTTCTCAGTTAACTTAATCTTATGATTAAATTAACTTTTGAAACTAACTTACTGGTTTATAATAAATATAAACACTTGCGAGTTTAACTATCAAAGTAGCTTTGAATAAAAATTATATTTCAAAGTAATAGCAGCAGAATATGAAATAAATATGTAGTATGTATATAGTATGTAGCTACAAACATAGAGAATTAACCAAGAGGTTCAGTCTCAAGCCGAGACTTAGTCCTCTCAAAAGTTTATATTAAAATGATCCACACCCTGGATCGGGGTTAACAACAGTGAACACACTGTCCAGGTCACAAGACCTCTACCACAGTTCTTCGTGGGGAAACAAACAACAGCTTGGAGCTGTCCAGGTCTCTCACGACCTCTACCACTATCCATAGTGGGAAATGAAGTGTAAAAAGGTTTGCTGAGGATTTACAGATCCTCCAGTGAAAGTACAGGAGTTAGTGTGTGTGTTTAATACAGCAGATAACACACACTGCTCAAGATGTAAAACAAATGTATCACAGAGCAGAGATGTAGAGTTTAGAAATGGCTCTAGCGATTTCAGAGTAGCTCTGGACTCTTTTGTATTTGGTCAGAATTTATTCTGAGTCCTCTTCTCGTTTTTTTTAGAAGAAGAGTGTCGTATGCTTCAGGTTCAAAGGCAGTGAGATGTAGTCGATGAAGTTCTTCAATGTTCTTTTGTATGCACAGAACTCTTCTTGAGTAGTCTTGATTGTGTATGAGGTTCTGTCTTGCTTGGTTCTTCCTCTTCTTTCTTTCCTCTATATTCTTCTTGTGTTCTTCCTTCCACTTTCTTCTTCAGCAGAGTCTTCTTGTATTTATGTCACGTGCTTCGGAAGACAGAAAACGTTTCCTTTCTGCAGATACGAGGTATGGTTTCCTGACATCCGACAACCATTATTAATTAATTGACAGAGCATTAAAATATACCTAATATGACCATTGGTTAGATAAAATAAAGATAAAGATAAAGAAATTCAAACAGTTGTTTATGACTATTGAAGAATCAAGTGATCGGTAGGTCATCAGCATTAGTGATTAATGATCGTTGACTCAGATAGATCAGCATCGGTGAGTCATTTGCATCGGTGAGTTATTTTGCATCGGTGAGTCATTTTGCATCGGTGAGTCATTTGATCAGCATCGGTCTGTCATCTGATCGGTGAGTCAGTTTGATCAGCATCGGTCTGTCATCTGATCAGTGAGTCAGTTTGATGAGCATCGGTCTGTCATATGATCAGTGAGTCAGTTTGATCAGCATCGGTCTGTCATCTGATCGGTGAGTCAGTTTGATCAGCATCGGTCTGTCATCTGATCGGTGAGTCAGTTTGATCAGCATCGGTCTGTCATCTGATCGGTGAGTCAGATGATCGGTGGCTCATTTTGATATCGGATCGGTGCGACCGCTGTCCTTTGATATAGGATCGGTGCTTCCGATGTTTGTTGATATTGGATCGGTGCTTCCGATGTTTGTTGATATTAGATCGGTGCTTCCGATGTCTGTTGATATTGGATCGGTGCTTCCGATGTCTGTTGATATTGGATCGGTGCTTCCGATGTCTGTTGATATTGGATCGGTGCTTCCAATGTTTGTTGATATTGGATCGGTGCTTCCAATGTCTTTTGAAACCAGAAGACTTCCAAAATACTTTGTAAGTCAATAAGCATAGACAAAAACATGATAACAGATTCATTCACAGATTGTAATTAAGTTTATGAGAAATCAAACCAGATTAATCATTAATGATATGTGATGATTTGTGATTATTAAAACATCAATCATAGACATGAAATCAACAATCTTCCAGAGGGCTCAACAATCTCCCCCTTTTTGATAATCACAAATCTTTATCATAAATAAAAACATAATGAGAATTAAACCATAAAAAAATAAATATAAAGAGATATATAAATCTCCCCCTTAATTTAAATTTCCCATATATATTATACAGATTTCTCATATATATTATACATATTTCTCATATATATTATACAGATTTCTCCCCCTGAGATAGATACATCTCTCATATATACATCTCTCATATATATATAGATCTTTCTCCTCACCTTAGAGATATACATCTTTTCTCCCCCATATATCTCTCTTCTCCCATATATCATTCGTTTTCTTCTCCTCATTTGGGATAATCAAAAAGGAGGGAAAACATACAAGTGAAAGTGAAAGTAAAAGCAGTCATCATAGAGTAGAGAGGAAAAAAATTGATAAAGTACAGAATATTACAAGCATCACATTGTTCACCCTATCAAAAACAATACACAACTATTTGTTGGGATACAAAGGGGCTTTGCCTTTCTCTTTGGGATCAACAGTGGGTAAGTTTGAAGGCTTGGAGGCAGGCTGGACTTGGCGAATATGAAGTGGTGGTAGGACAACTCGGGCAGGTGTAGGAGCAGGTGCCACATAGAGTTGTTGTTGAGAAACAGGAGCTGGTTGAGAAGCTTGCTGAGGGACTGGTCTTAACTGAGATAGAGCTTGAGCAACAGATAGCTGATTTGGAGCTACATCAGAGTCACTAAGAGGTTCAAAAGTAGGAACTACTATTGCAGTGGCCGGTGCATTCAAATAGGGCTTCAAAAGATGAATGAAGTCCTGAATGACTTCTTCCCCATACTTCATAGATTTTTCAAAATCATCTTTATTCTCCATGAACTGGGCCAAGGAAGGGGTAAAATCTTGCAACTGATGAACTTGAGTTTTGAAGGCCTGAGTGACTGGAGGTAATTTCAGATTCTCTGCCAACACCTTGAAGTTTGCAGCCATTTCATGCTTTGTATAAATCTTGGAAAACTAATTATCAACTTTCTCTTTGATCTCTTGTAGAGCTTTCTTAGCATCTGCTGAATACACCAATGCCATCCTATGACTGTTATCACAGAGCTCTTTCATCTTCCTCAAAGATTCTAAATCAAGAATTTTTCTAACAGCAGCTAAGTCATCATGCACAACTTCTCTTAGAGCTTCTAGATCACGGGTAGTGATCTTGGCTACCTTTCCTGTACTGGCTTGGCCAACTATGTGAGTTAACTCAGCTTTCAACTTCCTCAGGTCATACTTGTTGAGATGTTCAATCAAATTTCTCAAAACTTCCATCATACCAGATATGGTTGATCGGAATTCGCTGGATAGAGATACCAAGCCGGTGTGAAGATCCTTCGTAGTCTGATTCAAATAGGCTATGTGCCTGCCAATAAGTTCACCAGTATTGGCCAGGTCTGGCTTCATAGCATTAGATACGCTTTGTGAGAAGGCTTCCAATGAATTTTCAGAAACTTGTAGAGACACATGAGTAAGAGCATTAGAAATTTCTTCTCTAACTGTGGCTCTCACAGCGGTTAGCAATTCAATATTAAACTTATTAAGATCATCTTGAGAGATTCCAGAACCAGGTAAATTAACATTTGTAGGATCAACAGCAGGAATAGACCTTGCTTCTCTTGGGAGGTTCCTCTTCACAGCTACAGCAGATTCTGGCATTTCTTCTTCTTCTTCAGAATATTCTAATCCCAACACAGAATAACTAGGGTAGTCATCCCAAATAGTAGCACACAGGGTGTATTTTGGTTTCTCATAGCTTGTTGTTCCACTTATTTTTGGTGAATCAACCTTGCCACTGATATGTATTTCTTGTTCTGACTGAGGTGATTCTATTTAATCTTCAGAAAGACCAACCACTGGTCTGTTATCACCATCAACAGCAGCCTCAGCAGCATCAGCACGTCTATCATCACTCTTCTCGGAAGCTTCACTGTGATATTCTTCAGTATCAGAATCTTCTTCATCCCCAAGAATGGGTTCTGATTTTGGTAGGGCTAAGGGTGGACTAGCAGGTCCAAATTCTATTTTTCTCTTGGGACTAGCAGTGTCAGGATCACTCCTATCATCAGGAGATGACATACTTCCTTCCTCAGTCGCAGTTTCTTGTTGCTCTTGGGCTTTGGTGGCCTAATCCTTTCCTTCTTCTTGCTCATCATCATCAGAATAAACTGGTTCCTCATCTGGTTTCAAGCCAGGGTCTCTCAAATCCTTTGGCCTCTTGCCATGATCTATGGGATTGTAGGCTTCATACAATTTATCTTCATCTGCAACCCAACACTTCTTCCATGGATTCCAATTGATTTTCATCCTCTTGTAGATCTCTTTGTTGAGATAGAAGGTATGATCTGTTTCATCAACTTCATCATCTTCATCAACACATTCTAGATTCTTGAGCATGGTAGATATCATCTTTAAATAAAACAAGGCAGTGGCTTTCTTGGATGGTTTTACCATTCCAGCCATGTGCACAATCACATATCTACACAAATTGATCTTATCATGTGTTTTCAGAAGAAACAACAGGAAAACATCCTGGTACTTTACAGCAGCAAAATCTCCTCTCCTAGGGAAAAGTTGGTGCTGAATAAACTTGAAAACAAGTCTACATTCACCATCTAATTCTGAAGCTGTGATTCTCTGTGAATCTCTGTTTCCAGTCAGAAGCTCTAAAGATAATTCGTAAGAGAAGTAATCAGATGTTGGGGGAATATTCCCAGCATAATCCTCATACCGACCTTCATGAGGTACATTCAAGCACTCGTCCCACTGCTTAGATGAGAAGGATATTTTCTTTCCTTTTACCACAGACGACATCCTGGAAGCCTCCACACCATCTAAAGTGACTTCCAGATTCATATAGAACTCATGTACCAGCTTTGAGTAGTCTATTTGGGAGTTTTCAGAAAACCAGTCTATCCATCCTTGCGATTCAAGAACATGCAGCAACAGTGACTTACTTGACAAAAGCCACGCAGAGCTAACTTCTCTTTCTACAGCAACAATCCGAGTTTCCAAGTTCAGATTTACTGATCGTTGAGAGGTACTACTTGACTCGCCTCGAGCACGCTTTGAAGGTACAGGGCTATCCGGTCCTTTGCTCGATCTCTTTTGCTTATCCATTCGAGGATTTTGGGAAGGCAGGAGTTCGAAGGTTCGAAGTACAGGGGAAGAGAGGTTGAAAGGTTCGGCGGGAAATGAAAGGTCAAAGGTTTAGGGAAGATAAATAGTCGCGTATCATTTATTTTATCATTTAGGGTTCCCATAAAAAGTATAAAAGAAATTTACTAATTAATTACAATATAATAAAAAAAAGATCGGTATGACAGATCGGTTGCACAGATCAGTTTCACAGATCAGTTTCACAGATCGGTTTCACAGATCAGTTTCACAGATCAGTTTCACAGATCGGTTTCACAGATCGGTTTCACAGATCAGTTTCACAGATCGGTTTCACAGATCAGTTTCACAGATCAGTCTCACAGATCAGTTTCACAGATCGATCATACACAACTCTTGTTTAATAAATTTCATTCTTTCAGAGCATAAAGGCTTTGTGAAGATATCAGCTAATTGATGTTCAAAACTAATAAATTTTAAAGAAATATCACCTTTTTGATAATGATCTCTTAGAAAGTGATGTCTGACATCAATGTGCTTAGTTCTAGAGTGAGACAGAGAGTTCTTAGATATATTGATTGCACTAGTATTGTCACAGTTAATTGAAACATGTTTAAGATCACATCCATAATCCAACAAAGTTTTTTTCATCCACAAAATTTGTGCACAGAAACTACCAGCAGCTATGTATTCTGCATCGGCAGTAGACAATGCAACTGAGTTCTGTGTCTTACTACACCATGATACTAGGGATTTTCCAAGCAAATGACATGTTCCAGATGTGCTCTTCCTATCTAACTTACATCCAGCAAAGTCAGCATCTGAATAGCTAGTTAGGTTAAATGATTGTCCTTTTGGATAAAACAGACCTAAATTTACAGTATACTTAAGATACTTAAAAATCCTTTTAACAGCCAGTAAGTGTGATTCTTTAGGATTATCTTGAAATCTAGCACACATACATACACTGAACATAATGGCTGGTCAACTAGCAGTAAGGTAAAGTAAGCTCCCAATCATACCTCTGTAATTGGTTTGATCCACTGGTTTCTCACCTTCATCTATATCCAATTTACAGGTAGTACTCATAGGTGTATCAATTTCTTTAATAATATCCAATCCAAAACGTTTTAAAGTATCCTTTGTATATTTACTTTGATTTAAAATAATTCCATCTTTAGTTTGAAAAATTTGAAAACCAAGAAAATACTTAAGCTCTCCCATTAAGCTCATTTCAAATTCATTTTGCATAATCTTTGAAAAATCAGTACATAAGGAATTTTTAGAAGATCCAAAAATAATATCATCAACATAGATTTGTACTATTAATACATCTTTTGAAATCCTTTTTATAAAAAGAGTGGGATCAGCTACTCCTTTTGTAAATCCTTTTGAGATAAGAAAGTTTGAAAGCCTTTCATACCAAGCTCTTGGAGCTTGTTTTAAACCATATAAAGCTTTAGAAAGTTTAAAAACATGATTTGGAAAATGAGGATTTAAAAAACCAGGTGGTTGTTCTACAAAAACATCTTCAACAATAAAACCATTTAGAAATTCTCTTTTGACATCCATTTGATATAGCTTGAAATTCATATGTGATGCATAGGCAAGTAAGATCCTAATAGCCTCTAATCTAGCTATAGGTGCAAAGGATTCCTCATAGTCAATTCCTTCTTCTTGATTGTAACCTTGTGCAACTAGCCTAGCTTTATTTCTAATGATGTTTCCAGATTCATCATCTTTGTTTCTAAACACCCATTTTGTGCCTATGGTCAAAATTTCCTTAGATCTTTCTACTAATTTCTAGACTTTGTTTCTTTCAAATTGATTTAGTTCTTCTTGCATAGCCATTACCCAAAATTCATCATTGATAGCATCATTGATATTTTTAGGTTCTAACTGTGAAAGAAAAGCTTGATGTTCAACCTAATTTCTTAGAGAAGCTCTAGTATGTGTTCCTCTATCTAGATTTCCTACAACAGCATCTAAAGGATGGTTTTTTAGAGTCCTATATGGTCTTGAAAATATAGGGCTAGAGATTTCAGATTCATCTACAGATTGAGGTTCAACAGAAGCAGGTTCTGGAGAATTTCCAGAGCTGGATGTTTTAACTATAGGTTCATTGTCTTTATCATTGAGATTCAAACCAGAGATATCATCTTCAAGAGAGATTTTAGGTTCATGTGGATCAGTTTCATCAAATTTGATGTGAACAGATTCTTACACACATTTGGTTCTTTTATTGAAAACTCTATAGGCTTTACTAGAGATAGAGTAACCTAGGAAAATTCTTTCATCACTCTTGGATGCAAATTTGTCAAGATTGTCTTTAGTATTGAGAATGAAGACTTTGAAGCCAAAAACTTTGAAGTAGTTAACCTTAGGTTTCCTATGGTTCCACAACTCATAAGGGGTCCTCTTAAGAACTGGTCTGATCAAGACTCTATTAATGACATAACAAGCTGTATTTACAGCTTCAACCCAAAAGTAAATAGGCAGTTCATATTCATTGAGCATAGTTCTAGCTATTTCTTGTAGGGTTCTATTCCTTCTCTCTACGACACCATTTTGTTGGGGTGTCCTAGGGGCAGAGAAATTGTGACTATAGCCATTGTGGGAAGCAGTAAGAATCAAACTCATGATTTTCAAACTCACGACCATGATCACTTCTTAGGGTCTTAATCTTGAGTCCACTAAGATTTTCTACAGACTTGGAGTATTTAACAAAGTAAGAACAAGCTTCACTTTTGTGAGCTAGAAAATATACCCAAGTATATCTAGAAATGTCATCTACAAGAACATAGACATAGTTCTTCCCATTCAAACTAGAAACTCTAGAAGGTCCAAATAAATCCATGTGAACCAACTCGAGAGGTTGAGAAGTTGACTCTTCTTTCTTTGATTTAAAAGAAACTTTATGTTGCTTTCCTTTTCGACAGGGATTACAAACTTTGTCTGCTGGAAATTCAAGTTTGGGTAAGTCTCTACCTAAGTTCTTCCTAGAAAGTTTTCTAAGAGAGTGTACATTGCAGTGTCCTAATCTTCTGTACCATAGCCAAGACTCTATGAAAACCATTTAACCAAGGAATATTCTGCTTAGCTAAAGAATCTAAATCAACAGCATAAACATTTTCATTTCTTAAAGCAGAAAATACTAAAACATTTTTTGAGTTAAAAACATTGCAAGAATCATTTTTAAATTTCACATAAAAACCATCATCACACAGCTGAGAAATGCATAACAAGTTATATTTAAGTCCATCGACAAATAAAACTTCAGAAACCAAGATTGAATTAGTGTTACCAATCTGGCCTAAGATGATGATTTTTCCTTTTGAATTATCACCAAAAGTGACAAAGCCTCCATCAACTTTTACTAAGCTCTTGAAACATGAAAAGTCTCCTGACATATGTCTTGAAAATACACTGTCTAAGTACCATATCTTCTTGTGACAACTCTTCAAGCAGGTCTCCTACAAAACAGATTTAGATGGAAGATGATTTTGGTACCCAGATCTTCTTGGGTCCAGACATGTTAGCCAATGATACTTTAGGTATCCATATTTGTCTAATGGGTCTCATATAATTTTTAGGATTAACATTATTTGATAAATAAACCTTATTAGATCCATAATTATGAATATAACTGGTTGAGGCATATGAAGTTCCAGAATTACCTATCTTCTGTCCAGATTTAGGAATGAATCTAGTTTTGGAAACTTTTCTTTGTCCAGGTTGGTATCCTATACCAGTAGTATATCTAGGTGCAACTTGCTTTCCTAGCATTTGTGTTAGAGTATTCTTGCCATTTGTGAACTTCTCTAAGTCTTTTCTGAGTTGCTCATTAGACAATTTTAGTTCATTATTCTCTTTAAGCAACTGATCATTATTTTCTACTTCTATATCCAGATCAGATTTATGCTTAACACTTAAAGCATACTGTTTCTTTAAACCTTTATATTTATCTTTAAGCTCATTACAGGTTTCTTCAAACATATCACAATATTCAAACAGTTCAGATTTAGACATGTTATCACATTCAAAATCATCTCCAGAATAATATGAATTTAAAGCAGGAGTTTCTGATGTTACCTCAGAAGTGTTTGTCATGAAACACATGTTGGCTCGATTCCTTTCAGAGTCTGAAGATTCAGCTTCACTTGTGCTGTCTTCTGAAGCACTCCAAGTAGCCTTCATGGATTTCTTGTACGTTTTATCCTTGTATTCATACTTCTTTCTGTATTTCAGTTTTGGACAGTCTGCTTTTATGTGTCCTTTTCTTTTGCATTCATAACAGACAACTTCATCTGATTTATCAGACTTCTTCCAATCCTTTTTCCATTGTCCTTTGTTATCATACTTTCCTTTGTAGTATGACTTTCTGAAAAACATCTTCTTCCTATAGAATTTCTTAAATCTTCTAGCAATGTGATCCATCTCAGCATCACTGTCAGAATCATTCTCACTTTCCTCACTGCTTGAACTTTCATTGATAGCTTGAGGCTTTTCCTTATCCTTATTCCTTGAGGTTGTAGTCTTGAAGGAAACAGACTTCCTTTTAGGTTCATCATCTTCTTCTTTGTTTACCTTGCGTTCTTCTTCATACATCATCAACTTACCAATTAGTTCCTTGACAGGCAGTTCTCCAATGTCACACGATTCTCTAATGGAGACAAAGGTTCCTCTCCATCTTTCAGGTAGATATCTCAAAATTCTCATGATTTGTTCCTTTGCTGGAACATCCTTTCCCAGAGAAGTCATTGTGTTGACAATTTCATTGAACCTGAGATACATATTAGAAATGGGTTCATCAGGCTTAATCTTAAAATTATCATACTTAATAGTATAGGTATTCAATATCATCTCCTTAACATTAGTTGTTCCTTCATGAGAAACAGCTAAGGTATCCCAAATTTCATATGCTGCTTTACATGCAGAAACTCTATTAAATTCCTCATCTCCTAGAGCACAGTACAAGGCATTTATAGCTTTAAAATTATTATTGTAAGTAGTCTTTGTAGGTTCATCCCAAGTAGATCTATCAGTAGTGGGAATTTTGTATTCAGATTCAATAGCAGTCCAAATATCAAAACTCAGGCTTTCTAGATGAATTTTCATTTTAAGTTTCCACTGAGCATAGTTTTTTCCATTAAAGAAAGGTGGCCGGTTAGTAACAGCGCCCTCAAGTCTATTATCCATGATATCACAAAAAGAATTTTAAAGAGATAAAAATTTAGAAATAACAGAAATTTTAAGAACTTTAAAATACAACTAAAATAACAGTTGAAAACCAGGGTACTTTAGAAAATATTTTCCAACCTCTGATACCAAATGTTAGTCGGAGTGGATACTCAAGTGGGGGGGTGAATTGAGTTCCAATTAAAATTTTCTGTTAAAAACAATGTTTATTAAAATCCCCCTATTTCAAAAACAGATTAAACTGTAGTGAATTTATACAGATTATAAAGGTTCAATTAGTTTCTCAAAGATTGATTAGTTCTCAGTTAACTTAATCATATGATTAAATTAACTTTTGAAACTAACTTACTGGTTTATAATAAATATAAACACTTGCGAGTTTAAATATCAATGTATCTTTGAAGACAAATTATATTTCAAAGTAATAGCAGCGGAATATGAAATAAATATGTAGTATGGATATAGTATGTAGCTACAAACACAGAGAATTGACTAAGAGGTTCAGTCTCAAGCCGAGACTTAGTCCTCTAAAAAGTTTATATAAAAATGATCCACACCCTGGATCGGGGTTAACAACAGTGAACACACTATCCAGGTCACAAGACTTCTACCACAGTTCTGCGTGGGGAAACAAACAACAACTTGGAGCTGTCCAGGTCTCTCACGACCTCTACCACTATCCACAGTGGGAAATGAAGTGTAAAAAGGTTTTCTGAGGATTTACAGATCCTCCAGTGAAAGTATAAGAGTCAGTGTGTGTGTTTAATATAGCAGATAACACACACTGCTCAAGATGTAAAACAAATGTATCACAGAGCAGAGATGTAGAGTTTAGAAATGGCTCTAGCGATTTCAGTGTAGCTTTGGACTCTTTTGTATTTGGTCAGAATTTATTCTGAGTTCTCTTCTCGTTTTTGTTTGAGAAGAAGAGTGTCGTATGCTTCAGGTTCAAAGGCAGTGAGATGTAGTCGATGAATTTCTTCAATGTTCTTTTGTATGCACAGAACTCTTCTTGAGTAGTCTTGATTGTGTATGAGGTTCTGTCTTGCTTGGTTCTTCCTCTTCTTTCTTTCCTCTATATTCTTCTTGTGTTCTTCCGCCCACTTTATTCTTCAGTAGAGTCTTCTTGTATTTATGTCACATGCTTCGGAAGACAGAAAAAGTTTCCTTTCCGCAGATACGAGGTACGATTTCCTGACATCCGACAACCTTTATTAATTAATTGACAGAGCATTAAAATATACCTAATATGACCGTTGGTTAGATAAAATAAAGATAAAGATAAAGAAATTCAAACAGTTGTTTATGACTATTGAAGAATCAAGTGATCGGTAGGTCATAAACATTAGTGAGTAATGATCGGTGACTCAGATAGATCAGTATCGGTGAGTCATTTGCATCGGTGAGTCATTTTGCATCGGTGAGTCATTTGACTAGCATCGGTCTGTCATCTGATTGGTGAGTCAGTTTGATCAGCACCGGTCTGTCATCTGATCAGTGAGTCAGTTTGATCAGCATCGGTCTGTCATCTGATCGGTGAGTCAGTTTGATCAGCATCGGTCTGTCATCTGATCGGTGAGTCAGTTTGATCAGCATCGATCTGTCATCTGATCGGTGAGTCAGTTTGATCAGCATCGGTCTGTCATCTGATCGGTGAGTCATATGATCGGTGGCTCATTTTGATATCGGATCGGTGCGACCATTGTCCTTTGATATTGGATCGGTGCTTCCGATGTTTGTTGATATTGGATTGGTGCTTCTGATGTCTGTTGATATTGGATCGGTGCTTCCGATGTCTGTTCATATTGGATCTGTGCTTCCGATGTCTATTGATATTGGATCGGTGCTTCCGATGTCTGTTGATATTGGATCGGTGCTTCCGATGTTTGTTGATATTGGATCGGTGCTTCCGATGTCTGTTGAAACCAGAAGACTTCCAAAATACTTTGTAATTCAATAATCATAGACAAAAACATGATAACAGATTCATTCACAGATTGTAATTAAGTTTATGAGAAATCAAACCATATTAAGAATTAATGATTTGTGATGATTTGTGATTATTAAAACATCAATCATAGACATGAAATCAACAATCTTCCATAGGGCTCAACAGTTATTAATTAATATTTTTTTCTATAATTTTAAGTCTTATGTTTATTAAAAATCATGTTTTAAATTTTTGGTGTTTAGATTTTTTTAAATGAATTATTTACTATCATTTTATTTAGTTAACTTAAGTTTTAATTTTATGTTCAATTTATGTATTTTTAATTTTTGAAGACCTCCGTTAGTTATTAATTTTTGGTCTAATAGTGACACTTTTTTTAATGTGAAACAGTGACTCTTTTGCCCACCGGTGACTTCTTTATTTTTACCTAACGATTACTTTTTATCCCATTAGTGCCCTTTGTATTTTTTCTCCACTGGTATCCTTTTATTTTTGTCTACCGGTGACCCCCACACCTCTTCTCCTCATTTGTTTTTCAATAACCAGTGACCTTTCACCCTACTACTTTTTATTCTACCGGTAATCTATTTATTTTATTCTATCGGTAACCTTCATAACTGCATCGGTGGACTTGTACTAGTATTCTTTATTTATAACTAATAGTGACCCTCTAATTTTTAACTAATAGTGACCTCTCTTTTTCATTTAATAATTTTGGTGACCTTGCACTATACTGCTCCCATGCACCTCACCAATATACTTCGTCCCCTGCACCTCACTTTTTCACCCCTCCATCTCACTGGTTCCTTCTCTGCTTCTCACCGTTAGGTGTTTTCCTCCTCACCATTCCTCTGCACCCCACCATTCAACACCAGTAGCTCCATGATACTGATCCATTTCATCCTTCTTTAGTGTCTCATGACACACTGATTCCATCTCTTTTGTAGAAACTCACTTTCATTTACTTGTGATGTAAAACCACCACTATCCGCACCAGCTATTCCACACACCACAACCTGAAAAAAAAAACTCAATTCTAGACCCAAATCAACTATGAACCACCATCAATCAAACCCCAACACATAGATTCAGACTGAATATCCCTCAATCGAATTCAGTTCAGTTGCAATTCAATCTTTTGACCTTGCGCCGCTTTGAATTACCTGAATCTGAGGATCCTCTGTGCCGGTGATGGAGACATCACCGGCGCTGAGTAGGGTAACCGCACCATAGCCGAGGTCGATGCCACGCTATTGTTGAGGAATAAAATCAAACCACCACTAAGAATAACCTGAATCCACCACAGAGCAGGGCTATAGCCGAGGGTCCCGCATCATTCACAATGAAGAAGGTTGGCCTCTGTGGAGGGAGGATCTAGTCGTTTCACTGCCGCTGGAGAAAGACGGAGCTGGTGCCGCTGCTACTGAATAAGATTCTGCACCCCCTGCCATCGTAGTGGATTTCTGCGAGAAGAAAAAAATTCCCGAAACCCCCCCTAGGGTTGCACCGAGATTAGGGGGGAGGAAGTTAAAAAACTTTAAAAAAATGATTAAACTAAAATAAAGTTATAATAAAAACATAAATTCAAAACATATAATAAATATTAAAAATTATAAATAAATATAATATATTTAATAAAGTATAATTATTAAACAAAAATAAAATTTTATTTAATTAATTGATAAGTTATTTCTAAAATCAAATTAGAACAGACTATTAAAAATATTAATGTTTATAATTTAATAATATGTATAAATATTAATTTATTAATACATTTTTTTATAAAATAAAATACTAATTATAATTTATAAATTAAATCATAGTTATTAAAACTAGTTATATTAAAATGTTAATAATGTAAATTTTCAAAATAACAGGAAACTTAATGTTTATAATTTACATTAATAATGTTTATTAATTAAAAAAATAATAACTTATAAACAATTTTGCATCAAAATTAATAATTAATAAAACTTCTTAATTTTAATAATAACTCTTTTATTAACAAAATCGATCAACTTATAATATGTAAATTAGCATAATTTATCTTTTATAATTAAGTAATAACTATTTAATAATAAATTTCATTTTATTATAATTAATTAAAATATAATTACTAGTTATTTTTAATAGTAATAATATAATTTATTTAATAACATTAGTTAAATGTTTTTTAATTCTTTTAAAAAGAATTTTAAATAAGCTAATTTCTTAAACTATAATTCTTTATTTCCTTAGAATTTTAATTATTTTGTTTGTTTTTCTTGCACAGGTTCATTCAAGAGTCAAAATCACATTTAATGGCACATAACTAACTCACCTGGAGTTATTTACATGAGAAAAACTTGCACGATGTTCCAGTCACAAAAAAATGCACGTGTACGGTGCAATAGTGAAAGATGAACTCAAGTCCGTAAACCAAGCAGTGACATGCAATTTTTGACATCATGATGATTAAGCAGAGAAAGCAGCAGATTGAAAATAGGAAAATTCATCAGAGATAGATGGACTCAACATACCTAAGGATAAATTTCCAATCAGAGGAGACCAAAGGGAGACTCTTGAACCACTTCTTGAAGCTGGAGGAGCGTCAGAGTAGATTATTTTTCAGGGAGTTTGACTTCCCTTATGTTTGAATTCTTACACTCTGTTTAGTATGTCTTTAATTAGTGTTATGTTAGTATACTTGTTTCCTAGATAAGTCTTTAGTTCGGGGATAAATTGAAGTTTCACTGTTTATTTTTGTATGTTCTTTTTCACTTCATCTTTATATGTATTCAGTATTGATCGGCGAGATCGATACTGAATTCATTCAGTCGCATTATTCCACAAAAGTTTAATTTAAAAATTTGACAATTGGTTGGTGAGATTGATTGAGAATAAATCTTTCAAAAGTTAATAAATTCTTAAGACTTCAAGACTTACGGTGACTTCATCCGGTTGTCATTTTTTTAAAAAAAAATTCACGGTTGATTAACTTTGGAGTGGAAAAATCTAAATTTGATTGTCTTGCATGACTTAACTCCTGGAGAGGGAGGTGATTCATTCTTTTTAAGGTGGTACACTGCAAAAACTTTTAAGTTAATTGAATTGGTTTAAGAACCAGTTGAATGGAGATTCTTCCCTGGGAATTTTAATATATTTGTTATCTAATAAGTGTGTTATATCTCTCTTTCTCTTTATTTTCTACTGTTTCTAGCTTCAACTTAGTTTAGATATAAGATTGTTTTGTTCAGTCACTTCATTTATTAATAAACAATTTTTTAAAAAAAAGTGACAAATAGAAAATTCACTCTATTGTAGACAACAATAGGGTTTTAGAAGGTTTTTTTAGAAGAATGGTGCTCAGAATTTCCTTCTCTATGGATTTGAACCTGCTTGACACATTTACAGTATTTAGTGGAAATATAAATTTTAAACTTTTACTGGCTTCAAAAATAGTATAGGTAATGTTTTTTTCGCCATTTCCATTGAATAAATGAGCCATTACTCTAAAAACATAAAAACACATATATAAAAATAGTATAAAAATTTAAAAAATTTGAAAATTGTAAAAAAAATATGGTTTACTTCTTGCTGAATTGTTACTACTAAGTACTGCATGTTGCTATTTGTATGAGCACAATACACACTGTTGTTATTCTAGATCCACTGAACGTAGAAATAGAAAAACATCTCATTGCTCTAAGAAAGAATTACAAAACTGAAATGGAAAACTTAGATAATAGAGTTCTTAATAATAACTATCAAAATCAACCAGAACACATAGAAGAAGATAAAAGGTGTAGGATACGGGAGATTCATATTCATCAAGTTTCAAGCAATCCATCATTAATTAGTTTATATCCTAGGGACAGAAATTATGAATTGAAACAGTCACATATTTCATTGTTGCCTGCTTTTAATGAACTGTCTAATGAGGAATCGCTGGCCTTCATTAGAGACTTTTATAATATTTTGCAGCAATTACCTCTTCTAAGACTCACAAAAAATTAACTTAGAATGAGATTATTTCCCTTTTGCCTTAAAGAGAATGATATGAATTGGTTTTTGAGTCTAGATGAGAACATTTTAGAAAATGGGGATCAAGTATACAACTCTTTCATTATGAAATTTCATCCTCAAAGACGTAAAGGTGAACTTAGAACAAAGATAACCAGTTTTATCAAGAGGATGGAGAAGCTTTTCATGGAGCTTGGGATAGATTCAACGATCTGCTTATGAAGTTTCCCCATCATCAACTCTCATCACACCTTCTTATGGATACATTCTATAAAGGGTTGTCCCTCTCTAGATAGAATCTAGTTGATCATGCTACTAGGGTAATTACAATGATAAAATAGATGAAGAACATAGACAAAATTTTAATAATCATACACTGAATTCACAACATAAAAATTCAAGAAGGAAAAGATTCAATAGAAATGTTAATTCAAACATGGGTTCAATGAATGAAACTCAAATTCAACTTGCTGAAATCACGAACCAACTTCAATCTTTTATGAACCAGAAATCAAAAAAAAAACTATAAACCAACTTGGATGGAAAATACCAACCAATTTTTAAGGGAACAGTTTGTCCAGTTTGGTATGTTTGGGCATACTGAAAACTTCCATCCAAATTTTGATATGCCAACCCAACAACAAGAAAATTCAAACTTTGTTAACTATGGTCCTAGAATTCCTCTTAAACAAGATCCATTTTCAAAAAATTATAATCAAGGCTATAGAAACCACCCTAATATGTCTTGGAAAGATCTAGGCTTAATTAAACAATCAACTGTAACTAATTACTCTAATCAACCAAGACAAAACATTAAAAATCAACAAAGGGGTGAGTCTTCAAATGTAATAGGAAATTATGATAGTCACATGTCTTCTAAGCTTTATCTAAGTTTGAACAAAATCAACTCTCAAGAAGAAAGACACATGAATCAGCTAACCAAACATCAAAATAAAAATGATTCTAATATAATGCAAATTAATGTTAGAATGAAAAACATGGAAACACAACTTGGTCAACATGCTCATGATTTTTCATCTTGAGAAAAAGGTAGACTTCCAAGTACCATAGAACTTAACCCTAGGGAGAATGTCATGGCTATTGTCACTAGAAGTGGGCTTAATACTCAAACTGTAGCTGAAAAAGACCATGAAAATACCCAAAATGAAAATCTTCTTTAATCTGGAAATAAAAATATGATTTGCACACATGATATAAATTTACAGAAAAGTAATGAAAATGATCTAAATCTAAATTTATCACCTAAAACTCAAGCTGAAACTTCATCTAAAAATCAAAATAATAAAGGAAAAGAAATGTTTTAGGAAGAGGTGAAGAATATTCCTACTCTCCTTATAAATTTTTCCCCACCCATCCCTTTCCCTAAGAAACTGAAACCACAAAGTAACAGTAAGGCTGAAATTCTTCAGTTCCTAGGTCTCCTTTCTAAACTTTTGGTTAACATTCCACTCATTCAAGACATAATTCAAATCCCATATGATTTGAAATCTCTTAATAAAATTTTTTCTAAAAAACTAATTTAGAAGAATTTTCTACTTACAGCCTCACTGAAGAGTGCAGTGTTGTACTTCAAAAGAAAATCACACCTAAACTGAAAGACCCTGGTAGTTTTGACATAACTTGCACACTAGAAAATTCTGATCAGGTCAACTGTTTATTTAATTTACGTGATAGAATTAATCTTCTCCCATACTCACTATTTCAACAGTTGATGTTGGATTCGCTACAACCCACTATAGTCATACTGCATTTAGCTGATAGATTGTTCACTCATCTTGTGGGTAGGTAGATGATTTTCTAGTTGGTGTTGGGAAGCTATTTTTACCTAAATACTTTTTAGTCTTATATAAGGATTGTCATCAAGAGGTTCCCATAATCTTGGGTAGGCCCTTCTTGGACACAGTTGGTGTTGTTATTGATGTATCTAAGGGTCAATTAATTTTTAATATTGGAGAACAACAAGAAGAGTTCAATGTGTTTAAAAATGTTAAAGGACCGACTTTTTCTGAAAAATGTTCAATTCTAGAGTCCTTAAAGAATGATAAATAAATTCTCAATTAAATAAAATATTTGTGAAGCTGAAAATCTTGGTGAATCTATTTTAGAAGTTGAAAATTCTATTCAAAAACCCATTCGGGAAAATTTTCCAGAATTGGACAGCTGCCAAGTTTTTATTCTGGAAGAGTCCTCTATTTCTGAACTTAAGATATTTTTTAGTGAATTTAGTGGTGTTTATATTAACACAAACCTTGATAAACACTTCGATGATATTAAGGGAGAACTTATAAGACAACTAGATGATTATTCTCTGATTTACCTTTTGAAATCTGTTCTGGAGAATGTAGACAGTGTACTGCCCACTTTGGACAGCAGTACTGTTACTTCTGAATCTGAGCATGAAATTGAAAATCTTTCATCATTAAATACTCCTTAAAAAAAATATGTTGAGTATCTTGGACCTCCCAGGCCTAAGAGTCTTCCTTCTAGTGTAGAAAAACCCGATCTTGAACAAAAACCAATCCCTATCCATCTTAAATATTCATTTCTGGGTGAGAACTCCAATTTTCCTCTAATAATTTCTGCTGAACATAATGAAACCCAAGAGGAAAGACTATTTAATGTTTTGAAAAAGTGTAAATATTCCATAGTCTAGACAATAGTTGATATCAAGGGTATTAGTCCCACATTTTTCATTCATAAAATACCTATGGATCCTAACCATATGCCAAGGGTATAGTATCAAAAAAGATTAAATCCAAACATGAAAAAAGTTGTGAGAGAAAGTGATCAAACTGTTGGACACTAGAATGATATATCCCTTTTTCGATAGTGATTGAGTCAACCCTGTCCAGGTTCTCCCCAAGAAGGGAGGTCTCATTGTTGTTAAAAATGAAAAAAATAAGAAGTCCAAGTTAGGAAAGCCACAAAATGGAGAGTCTGTATAGATTATAAGAAGTTTAATGCATCTGGTAGGAAGGAAAATTTTCTAATGCCCTTTTTAGACCAAATTCTTGAGAGGATTGATGTAAATGACTTTTTCTGTTTCTTGGATGGGTATTCTAGTTACAACCAGATACCTTTTGATCTAGAGGATAATGAAAAGACCACTTTCACATGCCCCTTTGGGACATTTTCTTATAGGCGGATGCCCTTTGGGTTGTGTGGATCTACATCTACCTTTTATATGTGTATGATGGCTATCTTATTAGATAGGATTGATATAATAATTGAGGTTTTCATGGATGATGTCTCCATTGTGGGTAGAACTTTTGATACTTGTCTTGGAAAACTAGCGTCAGTATGAGAGAGATGCATTGAAACTAACCTTGTTCTTAAATGAGAGAAATGTCAACTCATGGTTATAGAAGGTATTGTGCCTTGTCATAAGGTTTAAAAGTGAGATCTAGAAGTTGATACTGTGAAGATTGATGTTATTCAAAAACTGCCACCTCTGGTAAATTTTAAAGGTGTTATAAGTTTCCTAGGTCATGCCAGTTTCTACCAAAGATTCATAAACAATTTTCCAAAAATAAATAAGCCCTTATGTTCTTTGTTGGTCAATGATGCACCTTTCAATTTTGATTAAAACATTTTGAAATCATTTAATTTTCTTAAAGAGAAACATACTACATCACCCATCATCACTGCAGCTGACTGTAAAGTACCTTTTGAACTTATTTTTTATGTTACTAACATAGTAGTAGGTGTTTTCCTTGGACAGAGGAAAGATATGAAGTGACATGTGGTGTATTATTCTAGTAGACGGTTATATGATGGCCAAAATAATTATACCACCACTGAAAAAGAATTGTTATCTTTTGTGTTTTCTTTAGATAAGTTTAGACAGTATTTGTTTGGATCAAAAGTCATCATTTTCACTGATCATTCTGCTTTAAAGTACTTTCTGTCTAAGAATGAAACTAAACCCAGGATGATTAGATGGATTATATTGTTACAATATTTTGATTTACAGATTAGGGATAAACAGGGAGATAAAATTTTAGTTTCTAACCACTTAATTAGGCTTCCTCTTACTCAATCTGAATATGAAGATCCAAGGGAGATAAACTCTTCCTTTCCTCATGAAAAGCTGCTTACGGTATCAATCAGACAACATGCTTGGTTTGCTTATTTTCTCCAACTTCCTTGATATAGGTTTCATTCCCAAAAATATGTCCAAAAACCAAATAAAGAAATTCATTTCTGAGCTTAAGTTTTATCTTTAGGATGATCCTCTATTTTTTAAGAGAATTGCTAAAGGTATTATTAGAAGGTGTGTGCATGAGGAAGAGATGTTGTGCATCTTGGAAATTTTTCATTCTTCACCTTGGGGAGGTCACCATAGTGGTGAAAGAACTGCTCAAAAAGTTCTACAATTGGGATTATATTGGCCTACTATATTTTAGGATTCTAGGAGCTTGTTGTTTGGTTGTGATAGATGTCAGAGGCTAGGAAACTTTGGTAGGAAGTAGTAGTTACCCAAAAAAGGAATTATATAAGTTGAGATTTTTTATTTTTGGGGTTTAGATTTCATGGGTCCATTTTCGTCATCTCATGGGAATGAGTATATTCATGTTTATGTTGACTATGTTTCAAAATGGGTGGAGGCAGTGGAACTGCCCAACAATCAATCCAATTCGATAATAAAGTTTTGTAAGAAAAACATGTTTAAAATATTTGGAGTCCCAAGAGCTTTTATCACTGATAATAGAACACATTTTTAGAATTATATGTTTAAATAATTGATGGAGAAACAAGGTTGTGTTCATAAAACTATACCCCCTTATCGTCCACAGTCCAGTGGATAGGTGAAAATATCAAACAGGGAACCTAAATAAATAATTGAGAAAACTATGTCAACCTCTAGGAAAGAATGGTCTCTTAATTTGGATGAATCTTTATGGTCATATAGAATTACTTTCAAGACACCAATAAGTATGTCTCTTTATAGGGTATTGTTTGATAAATGTTTTCATTTACCTGTGGAGTAGCAACACAAGTCTTATTGGGCAGTTAAAGCTCTAAACTTTGACTTTAAGAGTGCATGTGAGAGGATATTTCTTGAAATGAGTGAACTCGATGAAATTAGGAGAGAGAGTTATGCTAATTCAAGAATTTATAAAGAGAGGACTAAAATCTTTAATGATTTTATCATTCAAAACAAGGAATTCAAACCTGAACATGAGGTCCTTCTCTTTAACTCTAGACTTAAACTATTTCCTTGAAAGCTGAAGTCCAAATGGTCTGGACCTTTTACAATTGTGAGAGTGCTGAAGAATGGGGTTTAGAAATTGTATTTGAAGAGAATAAACCCATTTTGGTTAATGGGAGGAGAGTGAAACTCTATTTTTAGGGAATACCAAAGGGCTTGGCTTCCTTCACAATGATGGAAAATTGATCTTGAATAAAGACTGGCTGAAGACTTTAAAACATAGCGCTACATGGGAGGCAACCCATGGTTATTTTTGTCTTTATGTTCTTTCTTTTTAACCTTGAATAAAGAGTTGCTTCTATGTTCTGTTTTTTTAATACCAATTAATGTTGGTTCTTTGTCTCCTGGTTTTGTCTCAGGATGCTACTGCTTATGTAAATAAAGGAGTGGAATTCCCATACTGGAGGATAATTGATAATTATATTCAGGGAAGTAATCAACTCATAATTGTTGAATTTACTTTTCTTCTCCTATTGAATGTATGGATACAATCTTATATATGTTTTGTTTCAAAAATTATGCTATTTGTTAGCTGGAAAATATTGTTGTATGACTTGATATATTGAAAAAATGGTGCATGTCACTTTTCTGAAAAAACAAATCTTCTATTTTTCATTATTTTGTACACAAATTCGGCTTATTCCTCCTTGCTGAAAAAAAATTAATTTCACTATTGTTAAAAACATTGACTATTTGAAACTATGTGTTGGGGGTACATTCTACTGGTCTTTTCAATATGCTTTGGGTTGGGGTTTTTAGCTTGAACTTTTTCTGATGTGTTGATTACCTAACTGAATTAATTCTACTAAACTTTATTTCACCCCAATTCATAGTTCACTTACACTTCACATTTAATTTTGAGCTGTATTGAAAATCTGTGTCATTAGACTTAAATGATAATGCTTCAAATTGTTTGTGAACCTGCTGATAAATTAATCTTTGTGGAAAAAAATAATGTTGTACTTCATTGAAAGACTTTATACTTGTTGTAAATCTACTTAATTGAAAACCTGTTTTGAACCATTAATGATTAATTATACTTCTCCATATTTGGAAGTCAACTTTGGGAACAAATTTGGGTTTTAAGTGTGGGGGAGGGGGTCAATTCTTGACTATGTTAAATTCTATTTTAATGAAAGCCCATTAATCCCCACTTTAATATAAACATTACGTCTAATAATGGTTAATTTTTTTCAGAATTAGGTCATAAATTTAGGATTTACATTGATTTTAAAATTGTTTTTCCTATGGGAAATATTTCTTTGGTTGTTAAGTTGTGAATTAAATCTGAAATTAATGAGTTTGGATGATTACTGAGTGATCTTACTTAGTGATTTGATGGAAATTTGGTTTAGGAACTATTTATGAGAGTGATATAGGTACCCTTTTAAAGGAATTATGATCAAAACCTCAGGAACAGGACATTTAAATTGATCTTAGGCGACAAAATTTTTTTTTGTTCATTAAAGTAATAAAATTAATGAGCCAATATAAATAATTTTTGATATAAATCTTTTTCAACTGGAGTAGTTTGGGCATCTGGGATCCCACTGTGAGTCTCTAAGACCCTAGATTTTGGGTGCGTTTCTGTTTATTAAAAGCCCACTGTTTAATCTAAATAAGTGCATTGTACGGTGTTTAGCACAATGATACATGGCTTGGGAAAAAATATATTAAGTGTCTATGGTCCAAAATGAGTTCATTAAGGTGTGGGGAATGATGAACACTGGTTGTAGAAGGGGTCAATTGGTTTATATGGAAATCATTTAGGTTGTATGAGTAAGGTGATTCAAAAAAATATATTTAATATTGGTACCTAGGTGAAAAGTCAAAGTACAAAGTTCCTATGGTTAAGTTTTTAATTCCACAAAAATTTTACCTCTTGTCACTCTTGAAATTAATACCTGAGTTTGGATTGAAGTGAGTCATTAAGTTGTATCACATATGAGGCGTGACATATTCATTGCTTTATGATTCATAGCTTTCTAGATTACTCTTTTAATATTTGTTCTAAGCAATACATCATTTGAATCATTTTCAAAAAGCCCTTTGATATTTTCTGTCCTCTGTTTTTAAATTCTGGACATGTTACATTTTAAGAAAAATAATAAACACTTCACTATTTTTCAACTATAATAAAACATGGTATTTTTGGAGGACTAACAATGATTAATTGTGAGGGAATTTTATGTGGCTCTGTTTTTACATAGTTTTTTCACATCTTTTTACTTAATTTGTAATGATTTAATTAATTATTTAATCACTTTATACTAAATAATTGTAATTTTGTATTTTTATAATTAATTTTCTTAATAAATTAGTTTTTATAATTAATTATGTATTTTTAGTCATTAAATTAATATTTTTATTTTTATTTTACTTTTCTAATTTAATTATGTCTTATTTAGATTGGTTAATTTAAATCTTATTGACTTTTTATTAAACTAATTTTTTTAAACAATTATATAATAATTATAATTTTATTTAATTAAGTTAGTCATTATTTTAATATTTTATATTTTAACTTAGTTTCATTATAATAGGTTAACAATGTTAAATTATTTGTCTAATCATCCTTATAATTTATTAAGTTAAGAATTTTCGTTCAAATTAAATAAATAGTTAGCTTTTAATTTTATTTATTCACTTAGTTGTTAAAATAATTAATTTGGAGTTTTAAAACATTAATTATTAAATCTTAAGTATGTAGTTAGATTATTTATTCATTAATTTTTTATTATAGTCTAATGGTGAGGTAGACACGAGCTATCAGTAACCTATTAGATCACCGATGCTCTTCGTTTTTACTCGCTGCTACCCTGTATTAATTTATATAGTAATTCTAATTTAAGTATTATATCATATTAGTTTATTAATCCTCTTGTTAATAATTTAAGTTTTATTAATTGATAATTTTTTCTTCAATTTTATGTCTTATGTTTAATAAAAATCATGTTTCAAATTTATGGTTTTTAGCTTTCTTGAAATTAATTATTTTTAATCTTTTTATTTAGTTTACTTAAGTTTAATTTTATGTTCAATTTATGCATTTTTAATTTTCGAAGGTCACCATTAGTTATTAATTTTTGTTCTAACAGTGAACCTTTTCTTAATGGGCAACAATGACTATTTTTCCCACTGGTAACTTCTTTATATTTACCTAACGGTGAATTTTTTTCCCAACGATGTCCTTTTTATTTTTTCTCTACTGGTAACCTTATATTTTTGTCTACCGGTGACCCCCATGCCACTACTCCTCATTTGTTTTTCAACTAAAAGTGACCTTGAACCCCTTTATTTTTTATTCTACCGGTAATCTCTTTATTTAATTCTCTCGGTAACCTTCATAACTACATCAGTAGACTTGTACCAGTATTCTTTATTTATAACTAATAGTGACCCTCAAATTTTTATGTAATGGTGACCTCGCTTTTTCATTTAAGAATTTCAGTGACCTTGCACTATACTGCTCCCCTACATCTCACCATTAGACATCGTCCCCTACACCTCACTATTGCGCCCCTCCATCTCACTGGTGCCTTCCCTACTTCTCACAGTTAGGTTTTTTCTCCCTCACCATTCCTCTGCACCCCACCATTCGACACCAGTTCCTCCACGCTACTGATTCATTTCTTCCATCTTCAGTGTCTCACAACACACCAATTTCATCTCTTTTGCAAAAACTAAATTTCATTTACCTGCGAACCAAAACAACCACTATCCACAACAGCTATTCCACACACCACAATCTGAACCAAAAATACTCAATTCCAGACCCAAATCAACTATAAACCATCGTCAATAAAACCCCAACACACAGATTCAGACCGAATATCACTCAATCAAATTCAGTCCACTTGTAAGTCAATCTTTTGACCTTGCGCCACCGTGAATCTCCTGAATCTGAGGATCCTATGTTCCGGGGATGGAGACCTCACCGCCACTGAGTAGGGGAACTGCGCCAGATCTGAGGTCGACACCACGCTAGTGTTGAAGAGGAGAATCAAACCACCGCTGAGAAGAACCTGAAGCCACCGCAGAGCAGGGTTGTAGCCGAGGGTCATGCATCGTTCATGATGAAGAAGGTCAGCCTCTATGGAGGTAGGATCTGTCCATTTCACTATCATTGGAGAAATATGGAGCTGGTGCCACTACTGCTGAAGAAGATGTTGCACCCCCTTGCCGCTGTAGTGGATTCCTGCAGAAGAAAAATATTCTAGAACCCCCCCAGGGTTGCGCCAAGATTGGGGGGGCAGAAATTAAAAAACTAATGAACTAAAATAAAGTTATAATAAAAAATTAAATTGAAAAAAATAATAAAAAATAACAATTATAAATAAATATGAGATATTTAATAAAACATAATGATTAAACATAAATAAAATTTTATTTAATTAATTGATTAGTTATTTCTAAAATCAAATTAGAATACGCTATTAAAACGATTAATGTTTATAATTTAATAATATGTATTAATAATTATTTAATAATACATTTTATTTATATAATAAAATACTAATAATAAGTTATAAATTAAATTATTGTTAAACAAAACTAGTTAATATAAAATTTTAATAATGTAAACTTTCAAAATAATAATAAACTTAATGTTTATAATTTACATTAATAATGTTAATTAATTAATAAAATAACAACTTATAAAAAATTTAGCATCAAAATTAATAATTAATAAAACTTCTCAATTTTAATAATAACTCGTTTATTATCAAATTCAATCAACTTATAATATGTAAATTATCATAATTTATCATTTATAATTAAATAATAACTATTGAATAATAAATTTCATTTTATTATAATTAATTAAAATATAATTACTGGTTATTAGTAATAATAATAAAATATTTTATTTAATAACATTATTTAAAAGTTTATTAATTATTTTAAAAACATTTTTTAATAAACTAATTTCTTAAACTTTAAATCATTATTTCTTTAGCATTTTAAATATTTTGTTTGTTTTTCTTACACAGGTTCATTCAAGAGTCCAAAACACATTCAAGTACACTTAACTAACTCATCCGGAGTTAGTTACGTGAGGAAAACTAGCACAATGTGCCAGTCACAGAAAATGCACGTGTACGGTGCAATAATGAAAGATGAACTAAAGTCAGTAATCCAAGTGGTGACATGCAGTTTTTGACAGCATGATACTTAAGAAGAGAAAGAAGCAGATTGAAAAGAGGAACATTCTTCAAAGTTAGATGGACTCGACATACCTAAGGATCATTTTCCAAGAATAGGAGACCAGAGGGCGACTATAGAACCACCTTCTGGAGCTAGAATAGCGTATGAGCAGAGTATTTGTTGGAGAGTTTGATGTCCCTTGGGTTTGAATTCTTACACTCTGTTTAGAATGTCTTCAATTACTGTTATGTTAGTATAATTTTTTCCTAGCAAAGTATTTAGTTCGGGGATAAATTGAAGTTTCACTGGTTATTTTTGAATGTTATTTTTACCTTCATCTTTAGATGTATTCGGTATTGATCGGCGATATCGATACTAAATTCATTCAATTTAATTGTTCCATAAAAGTTTAATTTCAAAATTTCATAATCATTTGGAGAGATTGATTCTGAAAACATCTTTCAAAAGTAAATAAATTCTTAAGACTTCAGTACTTACAGTGACTTTATCCTGTTGTCATTTTTAAAAAAATTGTTCACATTTGATTAACATTGGAGTGGCGAACTCTAAATTTGATTGGCTTGCATGACTTAACTTCTGGTGAGAGAGGTGAGTCATTTTTTAAGGTGGTACTCTGAAAAAACTTTTAAGTGAATTTAATTGTTTTAAGAACCAGTAGAATGGAGATTTTCCCCAAGACTTTTAATAGATTATTCTCTCATCAGCGTGCTATATCTCTATGTCTCTTTGTTTTCTACTATTTCTAGCTTAAACATAGTTTAGATATAAGATTTTTGTTTTTCTTGTCACATCCTTTCTTAATAATGAATTTAAAAAAAATTGAAAAATAGAAAATTCACTCTGCTGCAGACAACATTGGTGTTTTAGAAAGTTTTTTTAGAAGAATAGTGGTCAGAATTGCCTTCCCTATGGGTTCGACCCTGCTTTCCACATATACAGTAGTTATTAGGAATATAAATTTTAAACATTTACCATCTTCAACGATAGTATAAGTCAATTCCCAAATCATATCCCCCATGAACGTCAAACCAGGTGCGTAATAAGGCCCATTATTGTATACCAGGTTACGCTCGAGTTAGGCTCGATGCACCATGTCAGAGTTGTTCATCCTAGGTATAGATGTTATAGAATAACATCCACTTGTATTATCCAGAATGTGATTTATTTCTATGATACCACTTGCTCTATCCTTTACCAAAATTCCAGGACATTTACATATACTTTTTTTATCTTTAGACTTATCTTTAGACATGTCCTGGGAGTTCTCACTAAGGTTTTATAATCCTAGTTTCCAGTGGTTAATTAAAATTTTACTCTAATACCAATTATAGTGGCCCTCAATTTTCATACATTAAAATTACATCACTATTTGGGAATACATAATACATTACGCCAATAGACATCTAAAGACCATATTATCCTAATTCCATTAGAAACATGGAAACATAAACTCTGAAACATAAGTGAGCTATATTATCTCCCAATAGGTTCTTCATGACTAGAACCCTTCTTATACACATCACACTTAATACATATCATCATCACCTAGGGAGATAAACATAAAAAGGGGTGAGGTCAAATGCGCACATCATACATAATAAATATCTTCATTACCAAGGGAAGGAAACATAAAAAGGGGAGAGGTTCGATGCTCAATAAGGGTAAAAAAGTGATATATATATATATAATCATAAACATGAGCATAAGGGTATGATAATGGGATCATAACATTAGAATATCATAACCCGCATGTCAAAGAACATGATTGTATGTCATGGTGTATAGAATAGAAGTTCCTAACACTTGATTCATAAGGGAATCAAAAAGAAAATCCATGAAATCACAATATAGGAATAAGACATGGAATTGGGGAATACACATAAACATGAAATATGATTCCCTATAAGTCAAAATTAATTTCAAGAACATATCGAGGCACTTCATGGGGAATACACCTATTGGGCCGGACACACCACCATCCCTAGTTGAAGTCCTTCCCTTATAATGGATTGGGTTTCCCCATCTTCCCATAATAGACCAGGTTTCCCCATCTTCCCATAATGGACCAGGTTTTCCCATCTTCCCTTAGTAAATCAGGTTTCCCTATTTTTCATATAGTGGATCTGGTTTCCCCATATTCCCAACGGGGATCAGTTTTCTATATCTTCCACAGTGAATCAATCCCATCGACTTGAATCATATCATTATCTCATGAGATATAAATCGTTACCCAATTCATTGGAGGGAGATAAAGGTACCACCCATTTTTGTAAAGAGTATATTATTCCAATATATCTTAGTTTTATTTGATTTGATGATTCAAAAAATACCTACATTTATACTAACTAGTTTTTCTTAAGTTTTTTAGATTATTTTTTTCGTACACTCTGTGTGTATTTATTTATCTTACGATATACAAAAATTTTGTATTATGTTAAGTGAGGAACATCTTTAGTTACTTAGAAATTGAAAGAAAAATTTAAAAATTTATCTTACAAATTTTACCTAAGATGCTGAGAAAAAACATGAAGATATGAAATGGAATTATTATCTGATGTAAATAAGTTATGTATTATATCAATGTAAAATTTTATATTACACTAAAGAATCATCTTACGCTTCACTAATGATATATTATCTTACGAGTAATATCCTCTATATTTTATGAGAATTTATCTTACTATGATATGTGCTTTCAGTACCAATCATTTGAAGATTTAGTACGGAAAAATTCCATGGTTACTTTTCAAAATTTTTGATAAGTTACATCAATATTTTAAATCAAATCAAATGATTTTATCTATTTAATGAATGAGAGGTATATACAAGAATTTCTTGAATAAGAAAATTAGAAGTAAAAGAAGATTTATGTTACAAAATAAATTATTATATTTTAAAAGTTCGGTTACATGTCCTTAATATCCTATCACATAAAGACTGTTGTCAATGTCTCTTGAAGCATATAAATGGATCCACAATATTTTATAAAAATTTTAAGATAAACAATATAATAATGATAGTGTATTTATAATTGAACATCTCAAATGAAAAAAATTTAATCACTATGCATAGAATAACAAAAATCTATCATGATTCCCTTTTCAATTATTATTAGTTGCATCTAAGATCATCCTAAGATACTTTTCATTTTTCTCATTTTCCAAGGATAAATATTCATCTACTGTAAGTTTTTTCTAACAATTTTATACTGAAA
Organism: Viscum album; assembly: GCA_963277665.1. Classification (NCBI taxonomy): domain Eukaryota; kingdom Viridiplantae; phylum Streptophyta; class Magnoliopsida; order Santalales; family Viscaceae; genus Viscum; species Viscum album. The sequence continues at coordinate 830,448,711 of OY728153.1, read as the reverse complement.
ACATCCTCACAATGTTTTTTAAATTTAATCATATTTTCACTCAGTGTAAGAGTTTGGATATGGTTAGGAATTGGTCATGTAAAGGGGGATCCTATATGAAATATCTAGAACCTTTGTACTAAGTGAAAAATTTTTGTACTCAGCTAAGAGTCCGGGTAAAAGGGTTTTTTTTAACTCACCATGATCATAGAGAACAGTGATAGTGGAGTTGACTAGGGGATTTCTATTCCCCGAACCACTATAATTTTTAGTGTTCAACTTCCATTTACCATGCTTCCATATTTCTTCTACATACACTCTTAAAGAAAAAATTAAAATGGAATACTCTAAGGAGGGTGGTATTATATTCAAGATATTTTTTTAAGAACTCAATTCACCACCCCCACCCCTCTTGAGTTATTCAATTAGTCATTTACTGGGAAAAATTTGGTATTAGATATTTGGAATCTTGACTTCATAACTAGCAAAGTTGTAAGTCTAAAAATATTTTATAAAATGGATGGTATGGAAGATAAAAGAGAAGGTATGTAAATGGTTAGGGCTCCATACTTCAATGGAGATAAATATGGTTGATCAAAAGATAAAATTTTTATTTTTCAAAAAAATATTTCTCTGAAATTATATCTCAAATAAGTTTAGCCCTATGAAATTACTAATACATAACCTAATACATATGACGGTATATATGAAGAAAATTTTGATGAAAACTTTTAATCATTGAATGTTATCATTTGCGGATTAGGACCAGATGAGTTCAACATGATCTCTCAATGTTGGACATTGTATGAAATGTGGACCCCTATAGCAGTATCATATGAAGGTACTGACAACATGAAAGACCTTAGATATGATACAACTAAGATCATGTCTGAAACTTTCTAAATGGATGAAGGAGAAATAATTATTCAATTAAATGGTATACTTACTAAGATTGTGAACAACATTTCTACTCTTGGAATTCCAATCACTCAACCCAAACAATATTTTAAAGTTCTCTGAGTATGACCACCTAAGTATACTATAATCTTAGTTTCCATCAGATAGTCTACAGAAGTCATGAACTTCAAGATAAAATATCTTTTCAGTGATTTCATGGTGTATTAATCTGAAATGGATATTGTAAGTGAAGAGCATAAAATAATCGGGAAGGAAAATGATGTTGTGATGTTTCTACATATAAATATGATAGAAAAATCATAAGTATAAAATTTTATGAACCATATAATGAAACATAATCCTCAATAAAATTTGATTCAAATGATCATTGTAATCAATATTTTCAAAATTTCAAAAAAAACCCATCAATAACAAGAAACGTGGTTTTAGAAAATATTTCAATAATCATAGAAAGCATGGTGAAAACTATAAAGATTTGAGATTCTATGAATGTAAACATATACATCACATCAATCCCAACTATCCAAAAACTAAAGACTACAAGAAGAAAAAATTATATACTTAAAAAAGAATAAATATCACGAGTATAATAAATCTATCAAGGCCACATAGAGCGATTCTCAAGATTCTAGTGAATATGAATCATCTAAATCAAAAGATGAAGGTACAAATAAAAAATTCCAACATATTATTTATTGAATAATTAGATGAGGTATATTCTTATTATGATGGTAATGATCATGAATCAGAAAATAGAAATTTCTCATATAAATAATTACATTAACAATTCGCCATGTTTAAAATAAAGTATGAAATCATAAAAAACATTTCTCTTCGAAATTGTTATAATAAATTTTTTGGTGAGGATTAAAATATAATAAATCATATTTAATATATGAAATCTCAGTTAGAAAATTATAATGTCTTGACTACTAAACAAGTAAATAAAATTGAAAACCTATAAAAGGAGGTATGAAATTTCAAAGATGATGCAGGTGTTTTTACAAAAGGATAAGACTATTTAAACAAAATTCTTAGTCAAAATCAACCTAGAAATGAAAAATTTGGAATTGGAAGCTAAGGTAAAAGATATGTGATTTATAGAAAAAATATTTTTCCCTAATAAAAAAATAAATATCTCCCCAATTTACTTATTTTAATTGTGGTGAAATAGTACATTTTTCTAATATTTGTGAATTAAAAAATCTTTTGGTTTTTGGAGTCAAAAAATTTTTCCTTTCAAAGGATTTTTTAAAACAAACTGAATTTTTTTTGGAAAATAGAAGCGAATATAGATGCCTACATCTCTTATAGCTAAAATTTTTGGACCCAACAAAATTTGCATACAAAAACATTCGATTATTTTATATTTCATTATAGGAAACTAGAGGTATGAACAATAATTCAAAATGGTTCATGGAAAGTGTCCATTCATGACATACGAGTATATATTACTCCAATTTTTATTCTCTATCCAAATTAAATGGTGGATATGAGATGTTTATAGATAATACAAAGGGATATATATTTGGAATTTGTTCAGTTAGAAATCTACAGCCTATCCTTATTAAAAATTACATTACATTGATGTGTTGAAGCACATCTTGATATGTATATCTAAAATTTATGATGATGGATATTATGTTTATTTTAATAATAATTTCTACTTAGTTTTGAAATAAAAATTTCAAACCATTAAAGCACATATAATACAAAATGTTTACACACTAGATCTTAAGTCACTGTGTAGATAGAATTTAAATTGTTTAAATGTTGAAATTTAGGAATCATGGATTATTAAAAGAAGTCTAGGAAATTACAATGTTCAGTGTTTATGAATTGTGTCTAAAATAAATTTGATTTATGAACTTCTTAATCTTAAATTGGATAGAAAGAAACTCAATGATACACGTCTGTTGACGCTCCTTTCATCACAAAATATAAAGATTGGAAAAGGGGATTATCTTAACTCAAAGTGATTCAACCTTTGGACAAATATCAAAAATTGACAAAGGAAGGAATAAGAAGAATGTTTCACAAGGTTCGCGCAAGTTCTACGATGGTCACACAAGTACACTTGCGCGCCACAATGGTCGCGCAAGTACACTTGCGTGCCTTAAGTGATAACCACACGGGGTCTTCTCTAGCCTATAAATAGACCTTGTGGGCCCCCCATTTGAGGAGGAAGTTTTTCCAGAAACTCATATTTGAGCTCCTGGCGCCCTAGTCTCTTCTCAAAGCATTTGAAACACTTCCAAGGTAATTTCTTACCTAGAATGGAAGATCTAAAGAGGGGGAGGAAGGCCTATGTGTTGAAACTCATCAACACTTGCGCGCCTGAGTGGCCAGCCCTTAAGGGAAATGGCCACACTTGCGCGCCGCCTAACTCCTTCAATAGAACTTGTGCGCCACTCTTCTGGAAGAACGTCAAGATGATTCTAAAGGCTTTAACCAAGAGTCGGTCAAGTATTACCCTGCTGGTTAACCGTCGCACAAGTACCAATGTGTCACGCAGGTATACATGCACGACCATGACTTGTGCACCCACGCAGTACCTACGTGCCTACTAGGACTTGTGCGCCCCTGCCTTTTTGGGTGCCCTATTTTCCCATTTCACCCCTCTTAAGACATTCCACCTCTCCTATTCAAGATTCAGTCTTCAAGACACTCTTCAAATCCATTTATGGCATGATTTCTTGATTTGAATTCTTTATTTGAAAGGAATTATGTGGAATATCTCTCAAAACCTAGTGATTTACACATCTTTATGTCACTAAAGATTGATATTTCATTCATTCAATCACATCCTTTAAGATGAGAGAACTCATTAACCTGGGCCTCCTTTTCCGGAATAATCCCCAGTCATAATCATTAACCTAGGCCTCCTTTTCAGTAGTAAGCCCCAGTCTCAAATATGGGAATCCTCTTCAGGAGTAAGCCCCAAGTCCCTTAATTTTTCAAGTCTCTTAACCTGGGCCTCCTTTTCAGGAGTAAGCCCGAGTCTTAATTTCACTTAACAAGTCCTAATTTACCTTTGATCTGGGATTACTTCTTAGGAGTAAAAACCCAATCCTAAGTCCTCTCCTAATTTGGGCCTCCTTTTCAGGAGTAACCCCAAGTTAGAGTATTCAAATCTCCATGAAGCACATATACCTTTATGGACCCTGTTCCTGGATTTCTTCCATGAAGTAAATCCTAATATTCATTTATCTGGGCAGTCATACATACATAAGTCCCACATTATTTCTTATGATTACATCTTTCATGGCACAATTTTCTGATTTTTACCAATACCAATTGTTTCTCACACTGAGCATGACTCGCGTGAGCTTAGAGTGTAAAAGTAATTATGACATCCTTCTTTGAGCCATCAATCATAAACATCATACTCCCTTATTGAACTATGTGGTTTCTGATTCCTTTTCTAAACAAAGGATACATAGGTAGCCCATCTGTGGGTTCAATCCCAACTCTGAAATAATCCATGTCCTTCTGAATTACAATAAACTTCAAGTGCCCCACTGAGTGGCTTTAAAACCAGCATGGTCATCATAATGACCAAGAGACTTCTATATAAATGTATCGAAGGATACCATTGACCAAGAATCTCTAATAAATACAGATCATTCTCTATCGATGAAGAACCTCGAATATATATAAAATATTCTCTAAATTTCCTACATATTTAATCATTGATTGTCAGATCTGAAGGAAATCTCATTTTATACTTGGTAATGTAATAAGGATTCATGAACATAAATTAAATCTATAAAGAGAGTCCCAGAGTAGACTATAATTCCCCTCAAAAAGGTGTGATGAGTCTGACCTCCCATCCTCTCGACCAATGCAAATTCCTAAGCCTCATCAGTCCACAAACTAATGAGCTCCTACCTTTGGAAAGTATGTCCAAATGGATGTGGAATCATTGGATGTTTCCGGTTCTACGAACAAACCCGTTAGAAATCGATTGGAATGTTTGAACCTTCAATCAAGGAGGTCATCCCCAAATTCTGAGGGAAACAAAAAATGGTGAAGCCGACGTGAATCCTTAACCAAGTTAAAATGATTTTTTACCTATTTGTTAGGCCCCTATTTAAAACTCAATGAGAGGGCCAACAAAAACAATCATTGACATATGTGCTCATCCAAAATATGTAGTGGCTGAATTTATCTTGATTACGTCTGTTATATCAAACAGGCACTCTTTTCCAAGATCTTCCGCATTTCCAGAATGGCTGCTCTCAAGTTCACACCTGTGAATACTGCTGCTGCGAATTCCACTGCTGCTACATTTACTGGATCGTCGTCCGCTCTGAGGATGACATCACCTACTCAGCATCTTCAACGCTGGGTATAAAATGCGCTAGTTAAGGAGTACCGTCAACGCGGTACCATCCCAACACTGGAGACTGCTCGACAAGCCCTCTAAGTGAACAACTCACACTGATCGTCTGAACAATGGTGACCAGGGATCAAGAAGCAGGCGGTGCTAACCACCATCTCCAACCGTTTTGGGTCGTTATCCCCATAACGCAATCACCATTCTCTCCCATATTTTGGGGAGGTGAATGAGTAGGTCCCTCAGGGCCTTAATTCAAGGATGCAGGAGTCCTTCCCGAGGGCTCCCATCAACAATCGCTGCCAGACTTATGCGGAAGTGTTCCCTCAACATGATGAGGGTGTCGACTCCAGGCGTTCGGCTCAGGTTCCTCAAACCCGAGCTGGCAAGAAGAATCGCCAGAGGCAAAATCCGGTTAATAGTGAGCATGTTCTCATCTCTGCCATCTTCGGAGAAGTCCACCAACCTAACCTGGTGGTAAGAAATGAGCGGGCACACACACCTGTCCGTTTTAATTACGCTCTCCAGCAGACTCGTCTGGCAGCATCACGCCAATCCCGCTAGGCAATTCCGGTGGAGTGCTATAGGTAGGAACATAAACCTCTTTATACATCATCAGTTAGTCAGCAGGCTCATCTGACTACATATGATAGAGCTCGTCAACCACATTCGGCGAAGTGAAATCAGCAGGCACATACACCTACTAATACTAATCAATCCTACCAATACTCTTGCTTAGTAGCACACAGAAAAGTCAGTCGGAAAGCTCTGGTGACAAACAGGAGGCAGACTCAACTCTATGCCCTCACACTTGAGTACTATCGGGATTCACTGACAGGAAAAGGAGGACAGGAGCAGGCACATACACCTACTCCAATCATGGAATGGACGTATATCCCCATTCTGGCAGCTGAAGTCACCAAGCATATTCTATCACTGGTGAAAGAGCAGAAGCAAATCCCTGCTCATATTCTGGATGCTTGCCAGGATATTATAACTACTTCAGCAGCATCTCAGGGAAAGACACATAAATCTATCCCTACCAGTGGAGTGAAACATCAACAGTTCACTCCAGAACAAACACACACATTTTTTCCAGTCCAAGAGGGTTGTGGGGCATACTCCCCCATATCATACGGACAACCAAGCCAGGCACATACACCTGCTTTGAGTGGAGATCGTCAGCCTAACCTGGACATCTTTCCTGATAATGCACATACACCTACTCAGAGCGGCCACTTTCGTCAACAAGTGGTTTCCAAAGTGAGTAAGAAGGCGTCTAAGAAAAAGACCCTCCCAGCACAGTCAGGAGATCAAGATCCAATCTGTAATAAGGCCTTGCTTGATGCTGGAGTTCTTGAAGCCCTCAGAAAGTTATCTGTTAGAATTAAAGATTCTACTCCATCATTTCTCAATAGGGGGAACATTAATTCTAAAGGTCTTCAACAGACACTTCCTCATGAAGGATTGCTTCATGACAATTCGGTCGATCTCGAAGTTTCATCTTCAGATGTGAGCCACAGGAACCGTCTGTGTGGTCAGAAGACCAAGGATCAAGAGATCTCATCTTTTGCTGTAACCCATTATGGTGGTCCTCCCCATGACGATGAATTTCTCTGGAAAATTCCTCTCCATAGTAGTGATGCGCATTGCTCGGAAAATGCTCCAGTGGACAATGTAGTGTTGAGAAAGCCATCTTATCTTGAGGCACTTGCAAATGTGAAACCAGACATGTCTGATGCTTCATCGCTAGTAGGTGAAATAGTTTCTCAATTAGAAGATATCCTAGGGTGTAGGTAATTATCTAAACCACCCCTAACTCATACATCTTCTAGTTTGATCAATGATTTCTCTACCAATCTTGTTGAATCCGATGAAGCAACAAGGAAACACAGAATCTGGTCAAATCGGGTAGAAGAAACTTCATTGAATGATGAAGAAGAAATGTTGAACATGAGAAAACAATTGGCGAAAGGTGAAGTTCCAATCATGTTTTGGCCTCTGGCTGACTCTCAGTATGACATTCCAAATATGTTGACGGAAGATGGAATTCATGATATTCATCTCAACATATGGAAAACTCTTTGTCAGTTGAAGAAGAAAGTATTATCTTATGATGAATATGAAAATAATCTTAAGATAATAGAAGGGTTACAATGTCAGATTGATTTGGCATCTCTATCAGTCTCTCGATATCCGAAGGCTAAAAAGCAGCAGAGAGCCCTTAAACGTTAATGCCTTGGCGCACTAAGAAGATTGCATCAGTTAATTAAAAATTCCCCATCTAATATTCATATCAGAGGATGGGGTGTTCATGGAGAACTACATTTCACGGTGCTCTCCAGTCATCTAAACTAGCCAAAAATGGTCTCATGCAATGTTATTGCCCATGGCCGGCCACAGTCAATGGGATTTGTTTGTAATAAAAAACTTCCCAAAGAACAGACCTCAACTAGTTCCTCTCAAAATCAAGAATACAGAGAAATTTGTTTTGAATTAATCCTGCATCAAGAAAACGATAATATTGAACAGGCCTCTCGTATGGAGCAAGCACATCATCAAGTGACAGAAGTGTCGAAAATCATCGAATGGTCTTTTGAACCGGGTGATAAAAGTGGATACAGGTTAATGCATCCAGCTAATTTCTGGATTAAGGTTTGCAAGATCAGGAGAGATTTTAAGAAATTCTCAAACATAGCATGTCAAAAGCCACCCCAGCTTACCAGACTGGGGACTCTTTTAAAACAACCCTCAAAATCAACAAATAGTATTCGAGGAGTTGAGCGGGAATAGAAGGAACAGCCCCATCCCACTAGACTGGAGACTTTTTCAAATCATCAATCCCCTCCTCAAAGAAATTCGGTCTTTTCTCGATTGGGGAAAAAGCCTCAAGGGGAACGAAGAGCCAAATTATCAGAAGATTCCCTCCAAATTACGGTTCATCAAGAAGTTCCTGAGGTATCAAATCAACAAAAGGCAATGTATCATAAAAGACATGGAAGAAGAAAATATCACAGAAATGCTAATAGAAGGGATGTGATGCGTTATGCATCAATCAATGTCATCAACTTCATTGTTGTTGATCCACCAGATGAGGCTGACTCAGGGGACTCAGATGAAGAGGTTCCTGCTCAAGAAGATGTATACACCGAAACAAATGAAGAAGGTGTGCGTACATGAAATCAAAGGGTTACTCAGAACCTAGGTAATTCTTCAAGTAACTCACTTCCCCCTCTCCGAAAATGATCCAACAAAGTGAGGGGAAAGAATCAGGTTACATATCCTTCCTCTGGAGAAGGCCAATCACTCTCACTAGAGCAAAGGTTTTCACAATAGGATGAAGAAATGAATGAATTAAGGAGGTTGAATACAGAACTACTTCAGGGTAGTCTTCTTCTTAAGCGTGCTGGAGTCAATCAGCCAAGGAAATTTATTGCAGCTACTGATATGGGTCAAGAATATCCTCTTCTATCAGTACACCCTCACAGGTCTAATCCTACGGGTCAAGTGCAACAACAGTTAGCAGTGCTACCATCAGTTGTAGCACCAACCACCACATCTGTCCAAGATCCAGTCATTGTAACTACCCAAGTTCAAGTTCAACTGGATGTTTCTCAAAAGTTAATAACTACCATTGAGTCATTAACAGATCAGTTAGAAACTATAGAAAGGAAACGTGTGCAGGTTCAACCAGAAAAGAAAGTTTACCCTAAATGGGTAGATTCAATCTCTCCTCCATCCAGTTTTGGAAACCCTGTATTCCCTATTTTCAATGGATCAGGCGACCTTGAATAGCATTTAACGCATTACGTGTCTTGTTGTGATCCTATGATGGGAACTCCAGAGCAGCAAGAAGCAGTAAAACTCAGATGCTTCATACGGACCTTGTAAGGACCAGCCTTTGTCTGGTATACAAGCTTGTAATCCCGGTCAATTACTGGATGGGAAGATCTGCATCAACAATTCCTTCTTCAGTTCAGTTAAAATTTTCCAAAGACAACAGTTTTCTATCTTACAAACTGTAAGCAAAGGGATAATGAAAGGGTCTCAGATTTCATTGCTCACGGGAAGGGATTAACATATTACCTAAGATTAGCACTCCCTCAAGAAGAATTGTTTCTAATCTGTGTGGAAAATTTAGGTGACGAGTTATGCACACTATTGATCCCTGTGAAATACACAGGAGGGTTTCGAGAACTTACTTCAATCGCTCAGTAGATTGAAGATTCTCTTATACAGGCTAAGGCTAAATCTCATGTAATTCCATAAGCTCTAGGAAGGAGAATGGGTAAAGAAAAAACTGCTACATTTATGCTTAAACAAACACATGTACCTATTTCTACTTCAAAACCTTCATCTTCTCGAAGGGATCCACCTCCTGAGCGCCAAAAACAAAGGACGTTTCATCCAGATGATCAAATATGAAAACAATTTGAGGATCTAAAGAGAAAAACATACTCTTTCCGAAATGAAAAAGTTTTTGGTTACTTCATTTCGGCTCTGGAAAATATTCTGGTTCAATTGACAAGGCCTAAGAGGCCAAATAAGGAAGGAGATGAAGACCATCCCAATTATTTCCCTTTTCATCAAATGTTGGGGCATCACATCCAGGAGTGTTTTGTCTTCAAAGACCTCCTGCAAAAGATGGTCGACTCGGGACAAGTCAAACTGAAAGGTTCTTCAGCTCAGGTAGCATGTGTTACTACTATAGTTCCAGAGGAGGAAGGCGAATGGAAAGAAGTCAAAATAAAAAATGAACATAATTATGATGATTGGATGTTCAGAAAGACAATCAACCAAACTCATGCTATTTTGCAAACACAATTAAAGAAACCGATTGTGTCTTATGCCATGAATGTTGCGGCAAAACCCTCTTCATCAGAGGTAAAGTCCTCAAAGAAATGGCATGATTCAAAGAAAGAAAAAGAATCTGAAGAAGATGAGTATGTGTCAAAGCCTAAGTTGTCTTTGACTTTGGAAGACTTAATGCAATCTACTTCAAATCCACGGGCACCGCCCCACCAAATGGCACAGGCTAAATAGGCTAATCTGGTAGAGTCTTCATCAGACAATGAGTTAATCTTCAGTTCTGTTAATATGATTCAATTAACGGATCCATATGTCAGTCATAGTTTTGATTTCGATGCGCCTGAATTCCATGTATCAAAAAGCGGAATCAGAGGAAGTTCCAGAGGCTCAGGATACAGGGGAAGATGTGGATCTTTTAGAAGCCACTATTCCAATTCTATCCCTGCTAGAACTGTGTACACAGTTGAAACTCGTGGTAGAGCCCTTCAGCGAGCTCAGCAAGAACAAGCAAGTTCTTCTACCAATAGAAAATTCAGTCCTGGCACAGTTATTTTGGAAGACCGATTGAGGGTTCTATCTTCTTCTTCTAAGTAAGTAAATGGATCTAATCAGTCTAATATTCCAAAACCTGGAATATTGCTAACTCCTATCCCAATACGAGATGCATCAACTTCCAAAGCATCCACTTCCAAGGTACCTACTAAACCACATATTCCTGTTGGGAAACACAGACCTCTCGATCAAAATTATGATGTATTGAAACACTTGTCCCAAGTACCATCCAAGTTATCAATTCTGGATGCTCTAAATCTGTCAAAAGATCTTCGAGAAGAACTCATCGAGGCTTTGTCGAGTCCTCAGGAGTTTTAAACTGAAATTGCTGCAGCTGAAGTCTATCACATAGAGAATAATCCTGCAGAATGCCATGCAATAATATCTTTTACTGATGAAGATGAAGATGATGTTGTGCATGGGAATATTAGACCTTTGTACTTATCTAGCAACGTCAATGGCATAGACGTCCGAAGAGCTTTCATTGAAAATGGTTCAGGAGTCATCCTCATGCCGATCCGTACACTTCGTAGATTGGGCCTCACAGAATCTGATTTATCTCCTTCTACCATGATGTTACAAGGATATGATAAAAATGAACAAGAACCACTGGGCGAAGTTACACTCAGAACTTAGTTTGGAGATCTTGTATCCAATTCGGATTTCATGGTTGTTGATCAAGATTCAGCTTTCAACATCTTGCTTGGAAGACCCTGGCTACATTAACATGCGGTTATCCCTTCACCATACCATCAATGTCTCAAATATTGTTTTGATGGTCATGTTGATACATTTTATGGTGATAAGGCCCTGTTCAAGACATGTGAGTCTCAATACATTGAGGTGGAATTCTATCATATGAAGGGAAGGGAGAAATCCACAATAAAGGAGATTACCAAAGTTAATGCTCCATATGGTTTGGAGAAGATTCCAGTAAATCCATTTACACATGTGAGTACATATTATGTGTCGCCTATCAGTCAAATTGACAAGATATACCCAAATCAAAATACTCTTATGGAAGGATCCATAATGTCAATTACGACAATCGTGCCAGAAAACATGGGAGAAATTGGTAACCCACCAAGCAGTGATGAAAGCACAAATGGTGACGTATTCATTTCCTCTACTGAAATCCAACAATTATATACTTCGCCAATTTGGCAAGAAGAAGTTATAGCAACATTGGAGGTGAACAATGATGTCGATTCTCAGTCCATCATCTCCTATTTATTACCCAAAGAAGACCCTCCATCATCAATCGGGTCGGAAATGGAAGCTTCTTCTTCAAGGTATGCAAATTTTGACATCTCTTCTGATCATGAAAATTCTTCTTTATCATCTACTATGCAAGTAGAAATGGAAGAAATAACACATGATGATGAAGAAGAGGAATATCTCAGAGATGCTCCTCCAGCATTTGAAGAGGGTATCTCTACCACTGTGGATGAACTCAGAGAAATAAATCTGGGTACAAAAGAAGATCCATGCCCCACTTTAATCAATGCGACCATGAATCTTGAAGAGGAAGAGATGTATATTTCTTTTCTAAAGAAAAATAGAGATATATTTTCTTGGAACTATACATAAATTCCTGGGCTTGGTCCTGATGTTTCAACTCATCATTTGGGTTTACCATAAGAACATCGAGGATTTAAGCAAGTCGCGAGAAGAACACACACAAATTATGCTTCCAAAATTGAAGCTGAAGTGGATAATCTTATCAAAGATAACTTCGTCAGAGAAGTTCAGTATCCCAAGTGGTTGGATAATATTGTCCCTATAAAGAATAATAATGGACAAATTAGAGTTTGCATTGATTTCAGAGATCTTAATCGACATTGTCCTAAGGATGATTTCCCAGTTCCGATTACATAACTTTTAATTGATGCAATAGCTGTCTATGAAGCACTTTCCTTCATGGATTGATATTCCGGATATAATCAGATCTGAATGGCCCCAGAAGATGAGGAATCCATAGCCTTCATAGCCCCTCATGGTGTGTTTTGCTACCGGGTAATGCCCTTTGGCTTAAAGAATGCAGGTGCAACATATCAGCGTGCTATGCATCATATCTTCAAACCGTTCTTAGAGAAGTTTGTTGAATTCTGTGTAGACGATTTGGTGGTTAAATCCAAATAATGTTCTAATCACTTGGCTGATTTTGAAGTCATATTTTGCAAGCTTCGACAAAATAATTTGAATATGGACCCCTTAAAATGTGCTTTTGGGGTAACCTCAGGAAAATTTCTCATCTTTTTTGTATGCCATCGTGGTATTGAAGTCGATCCTGAGAAGACCAAGTCAATCCTTGGTATGTCACCTCCTCAAAATTGGAAACATTTAAGAGGACTTCAAGTAAACTTAGCCTATATTCGGCGTTTCATCGCCAATTTGGCAGGAAAAAGTTTACCCTTCACCAAATTGATGAAGAAGGGAGTCACTTACCAGTGGACTGAAGAATGTCAAGAATAATTCGATATTCTCAAGAAATACCTCTTAAGTCCACCGGTACTCATGCCACCTGTTGAAGGAAGACCACTTATACTCTACGTAACAGCTCTAGAGAGATCATTGAGTGCCTTTCTTTCTCAAAAGAATGATGCTGGAAATGAAAACAGCCTCTACTATCTCAGTCGAACTATGCTTGAAGAATAAACCCAGTATTAAAGTATTGATAAGTGCTTCCTGGCATTAATATTTGCAGTTCAGAAGTTGAGACACTACCTGCAACATCATGAGGTCCAATTGGTATCTCGCAATAACCCACTAAAATTCATCCTTAGTCGTCCAATTCTTACAGGACGTCTGGAAAAGTGGGAAGTTATTTTGCAGCAATTCGACATTCAGTATGTGTCTCAAAAGGCGATAAAGGGCCAAGATTTGGATGATTTTCTGGTTGAACACCCTTCAGTGGAAGACACATCTTCAGATATTGAACTCCCTGATGAGGAAGTCTTCTCTATTCAAGAAATTCCACAATCATGGGAAATGTATTTTGATGGTGCTTCGAGAATTCCAACAGGGAGGAAAATGGAAAATCCTAAATTCAACAAAGTTGGCTTAGTAATTGTGCTCATTTCTCCAGAAAAGGCAGTGTTACCTTATTCCTTATTATTGTGGGATGGTGGCACCAATAATGAAACAGAATACCAAGCTCTCATCACAGGCTTGGAACTATCACTTCAAGCATAAGTGAATCACGTAAAGGTGAAAGGTGATTCAGACCTGGTAATCAAACAAGTCAATGGGGATTATGCCATCAGAAAATAAGAACTAATCCCTTTGTGTGATTACGTTAGAGAGTTAATAGCGGAATTCCATTCGGAACTGACATTTTCTTATGACCCAAGATCACAAAATGCTCAAGATGATGCACTGGCTAATATAGCCACAGCTCTAGCAGATCCAAATCAGGATGAGACAACCATCAATATTGTCCACCGTCGTGCAATTTCACCTTATGTTCGAATCAGAATAGAGGAAATTAATGAAATCAGTCCCATTCCTGAACCGTATAGTCATACTACAGGATGGATATCACTTATCAGGGAATACCTTCAAAATGGAACACTTCCACCTGATAGAGCCGAGAAAGAACAAATCTGGAGACTTGGGGTCAATTTTACTCTTTATGATAGCCCAGATCACCTAGAGAAAATTCTCTCCAAACTTGGTTTTGATGGAGTTCTCTTCAGATGCATTGATGGTGAAGAGACAATGGCTGTCATGAAAGAAGTGCATGCAGGAGTCTGTGGTGCCCACCAGTATGGACATAGACTGTCTGATCAGATTCGAAGGCTTGGATACTTTTGGACTTCAATGATACAAGATTGTGTTGATTTCACAAAGAAGTGTCATTCGTGCTAATTACATTCCAACTTCATTTATCAACCTCCAGATTTTCTTCATACAGCTAAATACTCATGGCCATTTGCCACATGGGGAATGGATGTGGTGGGACCTTACCCTTCGACTACGGCCATGCATTTTAAGTACGTTCTTACTACTACTGACTTCTTTTCCAAGTGGGCAGAGGAAATACCTCTCAAGGAAGTCAGTTCTAAATGCGTTGTTAGCTTCATCAAGTCTAACATTATTACCAGATTTGGTGTCCCTCATACCATATTGACGGACAATGGCACCAACTTATGTTCATCCGAGGTGAAGAAGTTGTATCAAGAATACAACATCAAATCCAACCATTCATCTCGGTATCATGCAGTGGCCAATGGCCAGATATAAGCCTTCAACAAGACTCTTTCAAATATACTGCAAAAGATGGTGGATAAATATAAGAATTCATGGCCTGATAAACTCTTTCATGCTTTATGGGCTTATCAGACTACCACCCGCACTGCAACGCGGTCAACTCCATATTCATTAGTATATAAAACGGAAGCAGTCTTTCCAATTGATGTTCAACTAACCTTCCTCAGAGTTTCCATTTGTGATCAATCATCTACAGATGAACAATCTCAAAAGTGATTGAATGAATTGGAACGGTTAGATGAGAAAATATTGTGCACTTGCACCACTTGGAAGTCTATCAAAATCGAATAGCACAAGCTTTTAACAAAAAAGTTCGCCTTTGTTCATTCACTCAGGGAGAATTGGTATTAGTTCTCAGAACTCCAATGATACCAGGAAAGAAACCTCCCAAGCTTGAGCCAAGATGGGAAGGACCTTACTCAATACATAGGGTCTACTCCAATGGAGCTTATTCATTAATCTCGATGGATGGAGAACTCATCACTACTCCAACCAATGCCAGATTTTTAAAGATATATTTTGTATAAACACAAAATATATCATCTGAATGGTCCGGTATGACCTTAAACTGCACCACCGTCCAGCAGGATGTTAAAATCCATCATCAACAGTCCATGCATATGACCCTAAACTATTTGCACATATGTCCAACATGACGTTAAACTGTGTCCCCATCAGCGTCCTTGCTATATGACATTAAACTATACGGCAACGGTCCATACATATGACATTAAACTATTTGTATTCCTTTCGTCTCACATGCCGTTAAACTGTGACGTCCTAACTACATGACACTAAACTGTATAGAAGTCCCTTATGTCCAGCATGACATTAAACTACACCATCCACAGTCCATGCATATGACCTTAAACTATTGACACTTTCGTCCAACATAACATTAAACTGTATCACCCCTTTTTTGTCCAACATGACGTTAAACTGTGAAAAAGTCCATAATATGTCCAACATGACGTTAAATGGTATACTCTTTTGTCTTCACTGCATGACATTAAACTGCACAGTCCCCCTTTTTTCCAACATGACATTAAATTGTATTTTTCCCCATCGTCATAACTACATGACGCTAAACTGTACAGAAAGTCCTTTAATACGTCCTACATGACATTAAATTGTACTTTGTCCCGGCCACGTGATATTAAACTGTGCAGCACCAATAGTCCTAACTGCAAGACTTTAAACTGCATAGTCCCTCTATATGTCCTACATGACATTAAACTGTGCATCGTTAGGGTTGTTACTACCTCTTGTTTCTCACACCGAGTATGACTCACGTGAGCTTAGAGAAAAACTTCAACCATAACACTTTCTATGGGATACTAACCATGTGTAAGTCCCAACACCTTTTTTTAGGTCATTGTCCCCAAGAACAACTTGATCATTAATTCATTATTTAAATTGAACTACGCGGACTTTGATCATTTCTTTCTAGGATGGGTACGTAGGGAACCTCCCAAGGTTCAAGCCCAAAACCAATCTCTTCACATCAGTTCACCTCCATCTCATACGATGTTGATTCATGAAACCGCCTCTAGAATAAATATCTTTACATTGGTTCACTTTCAACCTTGCTATACGACGTTAAAATATACAACACTTTTGTCCAGTATGACAATAAACTACAATTTTATTTGATACCCTAAATTGAGAGGGAATCATTATTTACATTTATTTTCAATCATGTTTTATTCCAAAGACTACGTGCATACATGGCAATGCCCGAACCTTTTATCTTGGGTTAAACCATCATTGCACTAAATTCCCCTTTCACCCTTCACCTGTATGAACAAAATCTGTACAGAGGGTATTTCTAGAACTATGTGGGCTTGATTACCATCCTTATGGGATACGTAGGAACGTTCGAGTGTCCCTCGAATCCAGGCCCAAGTCTTTGGGCCTAACCCCAAATTCCACTTTCAGTCCCTCGGCTGAAAAGTCCCCATGAAAACACACACTATGTATTTCTTATAATGGTCCAAGATCTATGACCCTAAACTAAGATCTCTAATCCTTTTTTCCCACAGGACGTTAAACTATAGTTCAAGAACTATTTATGGCTTGATTCCCATCCTTATGGGATACATAGTGAAGTCCGACATTTCCATTCAGGACCCAGCCACAACATGATTATGGTTAGCATTGATCTATGTATCTCTGTATACATTGGACAATACCCATCCTTATGTGTCATAATCCTAACCTTAAATATTTTCAGATCTTCATAAACCTTTTCTTGAATTCTAGTCACAAAAATGTCAAACTTCTGAGAGTTATTTTTCCTGACTATATAGTACGTTCCCTTAGGCAGTCTTGTATAAACAGTCTCCATAACAGATTTGTCAACCAAAAGATACTATTATTTGACTATGCAGCCAATGCCCTTAGGCGGCCCTGCATAATTCAACCCCTAACGGGTTTTTCGGATAATGGTAACTTCATTCTTGGGAAGAAAGCATCTTTTGTCCTTGTTGGTCTTAAATGAAAGTATGTAGGGATCCACAAAAGTATCCATCCTTATCATATTTTTCCCATATCCTTCTTCATGATATGAAAGTATACAAGTATATGGTTTATATTATCCTTCCCTACGTTTGGGTCAGACCTTCGTAGGATTGATATCTATCCAGTTCGTCGATAATCTTGTGTTGAAATATCTTCTCCATATCCAAGTACCTATTTCTATACAGCAAACTCTATACTTTGGAAAATTTGAATCTCCATAAACATTCACTGGATTTTAGCTCTAGGAAAGTAAATTTCTGAGAGTTATATTTCCTGACTATGCAACACGTTCCCTTAGGTGGCCTTGCATAAGTAGTCTACATAACAGACCTGTCATCCAAAAGATGCTATTTATTTGACTATGCAGCCAATGCCCTTAGGTGGCCCTACATAATTCAACCCCATAAAGGGTTTGTTAAATAATGGTAAATTCATTCTTTGGAAATACTTCTTCTAATGCCTTTTAGCTCTTTTTTCATATCATTCCTCATATTCAAATATTCTTAAGTCACAGTTTACATATTTTCCATCATACTTGATTATGGTACTATGTTTTCAGATGAATTGTCAAGGAATTAAGTCAATTCTAATTCATTCGGTCAAAGCTATTTCGATCTTAAACATTAGCCTCTTTATGTCCGACATGCATGACATTAAATTTCCCACAAAAGACAAGGAAACTCTGAATAAAAGTCAAGTTCCAGCTCACTAAACATATATTTTGTATGATTTAGGTAATATTGAGAAATTAAGAGTTTCAAAGTTTGTAGGGTTATTTATATTAATCCTAGTAAAAAGCAAGCTATTCTTACTAGGCCCATTGGATTAGGTAAAATTTAAAGCAGGTAGAGAATGAATACAAGAATAAATGATTGAAGATAAAATTATTCTCCATTGATGCACAAGAATTAGAGAGACATCCACAGATTGGAGCCTCTTCTCTTTTTCAGGAGATTACAAAAGACTGTCAACATAAGTCTTCACTTGATGTACATCATCCTAAGCTTCATCAGTAGCTACTTGAAGCTCATGAACTCGACCACCTTCACTCTTCTCAGCTTGATGGAGTGCCTTCTTGTCATATGCAATGGCTTTCATACCATTCGTTTGAACACCCTCCAATGAATTATTGGGCTTATCAAGTTCCCCAGTAACAGCATCTAACTGTTGTTGGAGTTTCACCTGCTGGATGACTTTTTCATTGATTTTATGCTTCAACTCGTTCATCTTGGAAGCATAATCAGCCTCATCTCGGGATATCATAGCCTCAAATTCGCTGATGTTAACTGACAGTTTCACCCTGGTCAGATCTTCGCGACACTTTTTCTCCTGCTCCCTCCTGAAGATGACATGTTTCACTGCGGCATGGATCTTTTCATATCCAAAACCGCCAACTCATAGCATAAAAAACTGGGATTACAATCAATGGATCTTCGATGATATCTCTTCTAAAGTCACCTCAGATATGATTTTCCATATGTTGTTCTATGCCTTGCTTCGTGAAAAGATGAACGCTTTAAGCACCTCTGGGTCTGATTCAACATCATCATCATAGGGGGGCATGTAATCTGGTATTAATGCACTTAAAGCAGTTCCATGTTCTGCTCCTTCCCCCCTGACCTGTGCTTCTTCTCTTTCAATTCCTGTTGGGGTAGAGGCTGAGGCCTCACCTCCAGATCTAGCCACTGCAGTTGATGGCCCTGCATAATTAATTGAAATCATTGGTTAACTTCAAAGGATAACAAAAGAATCGATTGTATTGAAAATTAAGTACAAATCACAAATATTGTTATCCCTTGCCCGATGGTAGATCAACTACCTGAGAAGACTCTACCCCATCTTTCCCAGTCTCAACACGATCTTCAAGATGTGTCTCAGGAGGGTTTACTGGGTTTAGCTCTACTTGAGCTAATGTTTCTACAATGGTAGGTTTGACATCAATGTCCACAGCCTCTTCAAGAATTGGTAGTTCAGCAGCTTCTATGGATGGAACTGCATATTATTTTCAGTCATGATTAGAAGTGTAAATTATAAGAAAATTTACTGGGTGAAAGACAACACTCACGCCCAAGGTCTTCTAAATCACATGACAACATAGCATGATCATAAAATTCTTTGAAAGACATGCCATGATTCATCATTTCATCCAATGATATTTCAGAATCCTGGTTAGTCTCACCAGTGGGAGAATTTGATATGTCTTCTTGACGACTTATGTCTTGCAGCCCCTGACCCTGGACAACATCTTCAGATAAAATCACAGCATCAGTTGCAACAGCTGCCAGAAACTCTAATGCAGGAGTTGAACCTGAAGTATCATAGAATGGAAGTCATTCAGTGTTTCGTTCAACATTTTTATTAAGCATTGGTGACTTACCAGAAACAGGTTCTTCTCTTCTTACAACAGCAGCAGGAGGAATACTGGGAATAGATGCTAGATCTTCTCCAGGAGCAGCCAAGTTAGCTTGAATCTGTGATTGTTCCACAACACCCTCTGTAGTCCTCAAAGGAAGATCAGTACTTTCCCTTAGAGGGGAAATTGAAGAATCCCCTGAAATTCCATGGAAAATGAGCAATCTTTTCATAGTTTAGTACTCATGATTATCTAAAGAACTTACCACAGCTAATGAAGCGTTTAGCTATGGTCTTCTTCCTCTGATGTTTTTGCTTCCTTGGCTTTTTGGGAGTATCAGTAGTCTCCATTATAGGTACCTGGATGGGAGAGGGGAAATCCATGTGCAACTCCTCATCCATGGCCTACTGGCCTAGAGATATCTCGCCTGGTTCGCAAGAAGATTCAGCAACAGCCCCGATGGCAGTACCACCAGGGCTATAATGTGGAGAAGGAACCTCAGTAGTTTTGGCAAGCTGCAAGATGAAGAAAAAAATTTCCTTTAATAACAATGCTTCGACTAAAATCAAGTTTCAATGAAAATAAGGAAAGAAAACTTACATCTTCAGGAGCCACATACTCATGCCACTCCTCATCAGTGGTGTCGTGATCTATCATTTCATTCACCTGCTTGGTGATAGGGATAGAATCATTGGTGGCATATATGTAGGCCTTCAACTCTTTGACATAGGCTCTTACTTCATCAGGGATATCCTTGAAATGAATATTCGCAGGAGCCTGAAGAGTCCCTATTCCAGGAAGACGTAACCCTTCACATAACTCCATCCAGATAGTTTCAGTATCGCAGTATACATCCCACCATATCTGGATGGCCTCTGGTCATAGATATGTAGGTGTACTAGAAGGTTGTGAAGAGGGTCCTACAACCTTGAATTTTAATTTCTTTCTAGCTCCTGCAACTTTAAAAATAGAATGAAAACTTGTTACTCTATAAAGTTACTTGCAATTAAAATTGCCTTAATAAAGTAACTCACTAGGAGTTGATGGAGTGGCTCTTTTGATTCTGACAGGGGGATTACATACGGAACGGGGCCATTTTGACACATGTTGTATCTCCTAAGAATCTGATGAATCATCCTCGGTTAAAGAACTTGGTGAACCAGCTTCAAGAGTGGAAGAATCATCTACAACCTGAATTGTTTCTTTCACAATGGTTCTCTTCTTCTTCCCAACCCGGTCAACAGGTTTATTCAATATGGCCTCAGGATATGACGATATCCAGTTTTCAGCATACCATACAGTCAAATTTCTTACCGCTTCAGTATTTGGTAAGTCAAAGGTTGCCCCGGTCCTTTCCATAGCCATTAACAACCATAGTTTCCGAGCAACCATTGGATGCTGCTCTGATCTGACGTGCACTGGAGAAGATACAACAGTTGTTTGCAGACACTTGATTTGGCGTGCAAAACGATATGGAGCATAGGCCTCACATATAATTTCCCCATCAATTCTGGTGGCCAATACACCATCTCTGCAGGCCAGCATATAAGACTTCTATTCCAAGCTGGCTGATCCATCATCAACAAATCGCCCTATCGGAGGATTTCCATAGTGAAAGAAGTGGAATTCCTTATGCATACCCAGCCTTGCCCTAATATCATAAGCATTGAGGTACAAAGGATAAATTCTAGAGAAGGCCTGAACAGATGTCCTGAATGAACTTCCGGGAATCTGTATTCCGTTTTGAACAGCATATTTCCAGAAGTGAGTGGCGATCCATTCCCATAAAACTTGTAATGGTCCCACTAATCTCATAGGAGACTTACCCATATAGACATGGATTAATATCCTGTGAATCTTTGCCAAAACTGGGGTAGCCAACCCCACCATCTTCCTCTCAGCCAACTTGGCTGCGATAACGAAGGTCCCTGGCCTGACACCTCCCTTCGAATCTCTAACTGGAAAAAGATAGACACTGAGCCATAAGGCTAAAAATCCTGCCAGATAGGTCTTCTTCAGGATTTTATGATTCACTTTATACCCCCATTTTTCAAACTCTCCTACTGCCAGAGTCGGCCACTATGTTCTATGAATACCTCTCTTATCTGCTCTAGGGCAGCTAGTAGGACGAGTACAGGTGGGCCCCTTTTCCCTCTACTTCTTGAGAAACACATTCTTTCATTCCTCTGGATGAATATCCATTCTAGAATAAGTCTTTGAATTCTTTAAGATTTTAATCTTATGATAAATCTTCAATAACTCTTGAACCAAATCTGGAGTCTTCTCTGGATCATTCATGGTTGCCTTTGGAGGAACGAATTCGTCATACATATCACCCAGGATTGGAACCCCTGAGATCTTGTAGATATCCCCCAAACTAATGCCTACTTCTCCATGGGTCATATGGAAATAATTAGTTTCTGGGCTCCAGTGGCTAAGCAATTCCGGTGCAAAATTATCATTCCTATAAACATATGTCTTCCCAGCCCAGACAGCTTCATAAATTGCAGCTCCCTTCAGATCCTTGACAAACTCTTCACAAGTTTGTCGCACCCAATAATCCCACATCCAAGTTGGCTTCACCCCTCCTCCAAAACGGAATTCCCATTTCTCCTTCCAGCCTTTGGATTGATCCATCTGAGAGTTTCGAAAGATTGATGGATAACAATTTGGTTGCAGCTCAGGCTTATGATGTTTCAGATCTGGATCACACAAGCTATGATGCATTATATAAGCTTTCTTTACTGTTACAGAATTTGAAAATGTTCCTGCGATTGAGACATTCGCTGAAGAAAAGTTGGTATACAACTAAAACCAGGAAGGCGGGAGATAGTTCGTTGCCTCTGGAATATTAACATATTGAAAGTGACCATGGCCATATAGAGGAAGATAGATTCTTTATTGGAAATCATGATTATATTTCTTCAGATTATTAGCCAAGTCTGGAAGAGTGCTTTCGCAGATTGAATATTAATCATGGCCAATGATGCCCATCATCTCATCAATTCATTTACTCGCCAGTTCATCAGCCTTTCCGATTCTCTTTGGAGCCATTTGATCTGCACAAAAGTTGAACAATTAACTCTTAAAGTATGTTAATTTTTTATAAAATTTGTGAATGATTTGAAGAAATTGACAAAGTAATTAAGGTTCGCAAGTCCCATAGTTAGCGCGCAAGTATTATTTGGTCACGCAAGTATTGGTCAAATAGGTATCACCGTGCAAGTCTAAATACCTTAATAGCAGCGTGACAAAAGAAAAAGAAGAGCAGACGAGCAAAATCCGAGAGCCAAGCTGCGTGCCGAGATCAAGAAGTCTGTGAGATCTGAGTGAGTTGTGCGGAAGGAAGATCCCTATTTATAGATGCGGCCATGACCCTACGCGTTGTACCCTGCGCGATCAAAGGCCGTATCCCTGCGCGCCTGGCCCTGCGTGCCCGAAGCTCATTTGCGCGCCATACCCTGCGCGCCCCAATTTCCTTTTGATTCTAGATTTCCTTAGAGTCAAATCTGCATTTTTTTTATCCACCTCTAATGGGGGACTTTTGTTTACGCTCCTTTCATCACAAAATTTAAATATTGGAAAAGGGTATTATCTTAACTCAAAGTGATTCATCCTTTAGAAAAATATAAAAAATTGACAAAGGAAGGAATAAGAAGAATGTTGCACAAGGGTCGCGAAAGTTCTAAGATGGTTGCACAAGTACACTTGCGTGCCGCAACGGTCACGCAAGTACACTTGCGTGCCCTAAGTGATAACCTCCCGGGGTCTTCTCCAGCCTATAAATAGACCCTGTGGGCCCCCCATTTGTGGAGGAATTTTTTCCAGAAACTCGTATTTGAGCTCCCGGCACCCTAGTCTCTTCTCAAAGATTATAAAACACTTCTAAGGTAATTTCATACCTAGAACGGAAGATCTAAAGAGGGGGAGGAAGGCCTAAGTGTTGAAACTCATCAACACTTGCGCGCCTGAGTGGGCAGCCCTTAAGGGAAATGGCCACACTTGTGCGCCTCCTAACTCCTTCAATAGAACTTGTGCGCCACTCTTCTGGAAGAACCTCAAGATGATTCTAAAGGCTTTAACCAAGAGTCGCTCAATTATTACCCTGCTGGTTAACCATCGCACAAGTACCCATGTGTTGCGCAGGTATACCTGCGCGGCCAGGACATGCACGCCCCTGCCTTTTTGGGTGCCCTTCTTTCCCATTTCACCCCTCTTAAGCCATTCCACCTCTCCTATTCGAGATTCAGTCTTCAAGACACTCTTCAAAGCCATTTATTGCTTGATTTCTTGATTTGACTTCCTTATCTGAAAGGAATTCTGTGTAATATCTCTCAAAACCTAGTGATTTACATATCTTTATGTCACTAAAGATTGAGATTTCATTCATTCAGCCTCATCCTTTAAGATGAGATAAC
Organism: Viscum album; assembly: GCA_963277665.1. NCBI lineage: Eukaryota > Viridiplantae > Streptophyta > Magnoliopsida > Santalales > Viscaceae > Viscum > Viscum album. The sequence continues at coordinate 830,424,551 of OY728153.1, read as the reverse complement.
TCATTAACCTGGGCCTCCTTTTCAAGAATAAGCCCCAGTCATAATCATTAACCTAGTCCTCCTTTTTTGGAGTAAGCCACAGTCTCAAATATGGGAATCCTCTTCACGAGTGAGCCCCAAGTCCCTTAATTTCTCAAGTCTCTTAACCTGGGCCTCCTTTTCAGGAGTAAGCCCCAGTCGTAATTTTTTATAACCAGTCCTAATTTACCTTTGATCTGGGATTCCTTCTCAGGAGTAAAAACCCAATCATAAGTCCTCTCCTAATTTGGGCCTCCTTTTCAGGAGTAAGCCCCAAGTTAGAGTATTAAAATCTCCATGAAGCACATATACCTTTATGGACCATGTTCCTGGATTTCTTCCCTGAAGTAAATCCTAATCTTCATTTATCTGGGCAGTCATACATACATAAGTCCCACATTATTTCTTATGATTATATCATTCATGGAACAATTGTCTGATTTTTACCAATACCTCTTGTTTCTCACACCGAGCATGACTCATGTGAGCTTAGAGTGTAAAAATAATTATGACATCCTTCTTTGAGCCATCAATCATAAACATCATACTCCCTTACTCGAACTACGTGGGTTCTAATTCCTTTTCTAAACAAAGGATACATAGGTAGCCCATCTGCAGGTTCGATCCCAACTCTGAAATAATCCATGTCCTTCTGAATGACAATAATCTTCAAGTGCCCCACTGAGTGGATTTAAAACCAGCATGGTCATCATAATGACCAAAATACTTCTATATAAATGTATCGAAGGATACCATTGACATATAATCTCTAATAAATACAGTTGATTCTCTATCGATGAAGAACCTCGAATACATATAAATGATTCTCTAAATTTCCTACATATTTAATCATTGATTGTCAGATATGAAGGAAGTCTCATTTTATACTTGGTAATGTTATAAGGATTCACGAACATAACTTAAATCTATAAAGAGAGTCCCGGAGTAGACAATAATTCCCCTCAAAAAGGTGTGATGAGTCCGACCTCCCATCCTCTCGACTAATGCAAATTCCTAAGCCTCATTATTCCACAAACTAATGAGCGCCTACCTTTGTAATGTAGGTCCAAATGGATGTGGAATCATTGGATGTTTCCGGTTCTATGAACAAACCCGTTAGAAACCTATTGGAATGTTTGAACCTTCAATCAAGGAGGTCATCCCCAAATTCTGAGGGAAACAACATCAAATGGGAAAGCAACATAAATCATCATTCAAACCAATTATAGAGGCCTCTACTTCTATACCTCTTGAGTCTATCCATATGGATTATTTTGAACCAACTAGAACTACATGTATTGCAGTTTAGTCATTAATTTATGTTTAAATAGAAAAAATTTCAACAATTACATCGCTTTACATTTTAAGACTTAAAGTAAAGATTTTTCTATTTTTTTTAATTTTTGTAAACTTGTGAAAAATTAAAAAGATGTCAAAATCATGTATTTTATATGTGATCATGGAGGTAAGTTTCATAATCATGAATTTAATTATAAACAACATAATTATAGATGTTCATCCTCTATTATTTATAAACGGTATTTACAAAATTCTAACGTAATGCTTAATGTGTTTAAACTCTTATAAACACCTTGTCTTCTAAACTACGTGAGATGAAACATATCATTTTAAGTGAATTTGTTAATCAAATCCTTATTTAATGTGTGAAATAGCGTTTACCCCTAATGGTATGTCATGCATTGTTAGTAATGGTAAAAATATAATTTATAAATGACATTCCATTCATTTTAGAGAGCATGCATGTATTTGTTTAATTACATTGTGTAATGGTGCATTAACATTACATACATTTACTACATGTGTGAGATTAATCATTTTATGATATCAAATGGATTATGATTTAAAATTTCCCATGTTTTATAGGATGCTTTGTAATTTTTAAAACGTATGTACCTCGAGAATTTATCAATGAATTTATTTTATTCTATGATTAAGATTCAACGAAATCGATGTGGTATGGGAAAAAATTATTTAAAGAAATTTATTTTTATAATACATATGTTGAATGCATTGGGTTTCATATTTGATGGTTGAGTCCTTCTATAGCCTCTCCATGAATTTCTAGGACTCATGAGACAAACTATGGTCTTGGAATAAGGCCTTGAAAAATGGTTATTAATGATTTTGGCAGGAGGCCATGGTAGTATGGTTATTTATGGTAATAGAACTAGGCTATGATGGGATGGTTATGATGTCATGCATTATGAATTCCATTATTAGGATTCTAGTATGTGAATGACCATATGATTATTTGACATGAATAATATCTATGGTTAATGATCATTATCCTTTCAAACTGTTTTAATCATTCTTACATTATCAAATAAACATGGTAATACTTTTTATATATAATTACATACATATATATATAATCATTTATTTTAAAGCATTAATAATTAGTTTAGAAACATATCAATCATTTTATGGTTTTCATTTATGAGGAATTATAAATTACATCGTTGTCTGTGAAAATTAGGAAAAAATATTATATAATGTGTAATTTTTATACGCACACTTGGATGATAATCATGGAATAATAACCATAAATTAATAAACACAAGTTTCAAAAGGTTAGAATAAAAAAGAAGGAATATAATATGAAGAAAGATTTTCTATTATAGCTAGATTATAATCTATTATAATCCTTCTAGCATATGAATCATATATGAATTTTAAATTATATCAAATAGATGTAACATCTACCTTTTTAAATAGATTTTTAATGGATTATGTTTACATAAAAAATATTCAATTTTTAAAGATCCTCATTTTCAAAATTTTGTGTTTAAACATACCAAGGATATATACGGACTTAAACAAGCTCCAAGGGTATGGTATAAAATATTAATTACTTTTTTATCAAATTTTTGTATATTAGGAACTACTGATCCAATAGTATTTAATAAAAATATTTTTTCTAATATTTTTTAGTGAAAATATATGGAGATGATGTTATTTTTAGATCAAAAAATCAAAAAAAAAATCAAAAAATTATCAAAACATAATTAAAAAAATTGAAATGAGTATGATGGGTGAACTATACTATTTTCTAGGAATTCACGTTAATCAAAAATATTTCAAAAATATTTCAAATAAAAGAAAAATGCATATGTGTCTTACTTACGATGTCTGGACATGAAAATAGTAAGACCTACTCAACTTCCATGTGTTCCAATATCATTCTTGAATCAAATGAAACTGGAAAGCCAGTTGATAACAAGTTGTACAGAGGAATCATTACAAGTATGTTTTACCTTACTAAAAGTAGAACAAACATTCTGTTTTCAGAATTCCATTATAAAATATTTCAATATAATCCCAATAAATCTCATTTAAATTCTATAAAAATAATTTTATGATATTCAAAATGAACTGCATCGCATTCTATTATTTTTTTTCTAAATCCTCTTATTTTTATTTTATTTCATACTCGGATGATGATTTTTATAGATGTAGATTATATAGAAAACGAACTATAGGATCCTATCATTTTTTTGGAAAATCTCTGGTGTCTTGGTCAAGTATTAAAAAAATCTTATATCACTATCAACTAATGTTTTTTAATATATTGTCCGAAGAAATTTTTTTCATAGGTGATATAGATGAAATATAACTTAATGGATTTTGGATTTAACATTAATCATGTTCCAATTAGATATGATAAAAGTATTGTTATCAATATCTCAAATAAACAAATAAACTATTCAAGAATGAATAAAATTTGATTTAATAATCATTTATTGAGAGACCATGCATAGAAAGATGTTATCTCTTTAGAATTTTTTGTCACAAAAAAATAGTTAGCACATATTTTTACTAAACTTTTTTCATATATATACTTTATTTTATTAATTTGGAATTAAGGATGTTTAATTTTTAAATATAATATCTTATACTATATCTCTCTTATATACAATTGTCATGTTATATGTTTTACTTAAATATTTTTATATTCTGCCATTTCAAGTAATGGTCACATCTGATAGAACATTTCACCTATATTTAGTAGTAATTACCCATAAAATTACTATGCAACCCATATTGTTAAAAAAAACACCTACAAAAATACATTTTTAGAAAACCAGTAGATACTCATCTTGTTTAACATTTTGGAATTTGTTGCCCTATAGTTGGGCACTCTAAAAACATATGAATTATTCCACCTATTATGGAATTATAACATTTGAAACTATTTACTTTAAAATAACATTTGGATAATCTTAATAACATTTCGTTTTTTAATATTATTAGTTTAATACTCTTAATACTTTTTATGAATTTTTTATCCTTGGTATTCCTTTTATCCTTTTTACTTAAATTTAATGTTATTCTATTATAATTTCATTTTAGTCATAGGATTTATTATCCTTTTATGGTATAATATTTCAATGTGTGAATATAAACATTATTTACTACCAAAATTATATTTATTAATAGTTTCATTAACTAATTAACTAATATTTTTGTGCAATATAAAATATTTTCCTTATTTTACCTCTTTTATAAATCGAAAAACAAGCGAGAAGAAAAGAAAAATAAAAAATATTTATTTTTTTATGAAAAATTGTTTCTTATTATAAAAAGGTTAGAAGTAAAATAATATATATATATTTGGAGGGAATGAAAAGGAAACATCATCGATTGTAAAAAATTAAATCCTAGTATAGGAACTTTTTGTTTTTCTATCATGTGGCCTTTCAGATCATCAAAAAGAGAGAGATTGTTGTAAAGAGTATATTGTTCCATTATATCCCTAACTTATGTGTTTTTATTATTAAAAATTACATAATTTTATTTTAGTGAGTTTTTCTTGAGTGTTTCTGATTATATTTATCTTACACTATGAGTTTGAGTATTTATCATACGATATGAAAAAAAAATCTTACAAGAATTGAGTAACATATCTAGTTCCTAAAAAACAAAAAGAACAACATAAAACATTATCTTACAATGTTTTACTAAAATTATTATGATATATGTGAACATATTAAAGGATATTATTCTCTAAAGTTGTGTAGTTATGCATTAAATCACAATAACATTTTATCGTACGCTTAAGAATCAACTTATGCTTCATAGAATATTTTTTATCTTATGAGGAAGAACCACTTTATCTCAAAAGAAGTTATCTTACTATGATATGTTCTTTTCGTTCATATATTATAAAGATTTAATATTGTATAATTTCATTATTACTTTAATAATATTTCAATAATTCCTTTTATTCCATTAAATCACATCCAACGAGTTTTTCTATTTAAGGAATGATTAGTTTGTAGAAGACTTTCTGGAATTGAGAAATCCAAAGAATAAGATTATTTCTATTAAAAAGGTAATTCTTATATTTGGAAATTTTGGAAACATGTCGTTAATATACTATCTCATTATGATTATTTTCTATATATCTTTACCATTATATTTGTTCTACCTTCCTATTTAAACAACCATATAAAAGGATCGTTAATCTTCTACAAAAATAATAATATAAAATAAATAAGAATGATATAGGATTTCTTTTTGATGTTCTCAAAAGAATAACTTTTAATCCTTAAGAATTTTATTCAGTCCTACCAAATATCACCCCAAACTACATTTTAAGTTGATCATTTTCCCAAGATAAATTTTCATCTACTGTCAGTTGCTTCTTTCCACTGCGTACTGCAAACATTCTCACAATGTTTCTTTTTATATCATTATATTTTAAATCATTTTAAGATTGTGGTTAAGACCATGGATATGTTTTTTAATGATAGATCTTGTTTTGAAGTTTTTGGAACATTTTACTAACATCTACTTGTACTCAGCTGTGATCCCTTGGTTCAAGGAATATTTTTGTGAGAATCACCAAACCTGTAGAGGAGAGCATTGGTTGAGAATACTATGGGATTTATATTCCTCAAACCATAATAATTCTTTATGTTCAATTTCCTTTATGTATGTTTTTAAATTTCTACAAAATACACTCTTAAGTAAATAATTGAATGAAATACTTTGATGATGATGGTATAATATTCAATAATTTTTTTTAAGAACCCAATTCACCCCCCTCTTATATTATTTAGTCATTATTTATCTTGGACAACACCCATTGTTGGGTAAAAATACCTCAAGGTGTCCCTTAGGAATGTTTGGGGTATGATTGTGTTTGTTGAAAAAGCCAGATGATCGCGAATGGGAATGGTTGGTGTTTGTCAAACTCTTGTTTTTATGGTGGGACAGTTTCCTAGTGTTGGCCAAATTTTGGGGCCTCAACATTGGGAATTAGTGTGAAGAATGGGGAACTAAGTTGGTAAGAGAATTGAAATGAGGATCCCAGGACATGGATCATGTACCAAGTCCAGAAAGAGTAAGTAGACGCATACCAGGAAGCGGGAACAGTGCACGGGTGTGGTTCACGAATCCGAAAACGGTATGTAGTGAAAGCTGATGTAGTATGGGGATGTCTTGATGTCAAAAGAGGAGGTCGACATAGTAAGATCAAAATCAGTATGTGGAACATATATAAAAAATAGTTTTTGGGGGGCTTGTGGTTCACGAGGGTAGTTCGCTGTAAGGCTTACAGTTCGCGGCGACAAGAGGATTGGTATATGGTAGATGTTGGATTGAATATTTGGTAAATAGTGGATTAGAACTTTTCACAGATATCTTTTCATATATAAGAATTTATAATCTCTTCGATTACAGTTGAGATTTAATATCATTAGAGAACATATTTTTGATCTGGTATTTCAGCAATGACCGAAGGAAGTTCGCAAAGGGAGTTTCTCAAAGGATGAAGTGGTTCACATAATAGTAATTATGATGAAGGTGTTTGTGGGAATCATTAACCTAAAAATAAAGTCCTCTATACAGAGAAGGAAGCTCGGTACATAGAAGTAGTTGACATGGTACATGGGGGAGGAATCTACAGTACATGGGATGGAGAGTTCCGCATGTGGTACGCAGAGGGGGTGGTCCGGTATGCGGAAGTGAAGGTAGTCCATGAACAGAGAACAAATCTCGGATAGCGGGTAGTTCGCAGAAGAAGAATGAATGCAATGGTATGTGAAGGAAATAACAGATCATGGAAGAAGCAGTAGTATGTAGAAGGGGTTATTTGTGTACTAGACCAGGTACTCCATACGCGGGAGAGATGGTGGTTTTCTATTTTCACAAGGAAGCTTGTCAAAACAAAAAATCAGTTTGAGAAACTATTTTCTAGTACCTGGAAGTTACCTGGAAGGTGTAATTCATCTACGGGTGAAAAAGGACTTCAACATCGCATCTAGCAATAGTTGAGGATGTAGGAATTCATGAAAATGAAGGGACCTATATGTCCTTACACAGTGTTTGACCTACACATCCATAAACAGTGAGTGGATTTTTTTCCAAGAGCCGTGAGAAAAGGATGATGAAGATGGTGACCCTTTCCACCAGCAGTGAACCAGAGAAAGAGGAAGAGGGAGCGACCCTTCAAAATGTAGTGAGATGACCCTAAATGTTGTAAAGGTAGTGAGCCTCCGTATATAATATCTAGACCAAACATTGTAGTCCTTATTGGAAGTAAGACTTAGTTAATTTGGTACATCGACACACTGTCGTTGTATGCTCCTTGGACGTAGCCTAGCGAGGGTCAACCAAGTAAAAATAATTGTGTCCTCGGAAGGATTTCATATCTACTCATATATTTTCTACAGGATGAAGAGAGAATTGAGTTTTTTTAACAACAAAACAAGATCTAAAAGGAAATATTTTCAATCTATTATTCCTTGATTCACCCCCCCCCCCCTCTTAGGGTATTCGACCTAGTGGACCTAATTATTGGATTCAAAGGGAAAGGTTAAAATTCAATCGTTTTTGCTCAAGAAGAAGAAATGGAGGTGGTCAGTCATAAATGAATTCTGATCTTTGATGGAAAAAATTTAAAACTATGGAAGTATCTGATGCAACACTACTTCTGATCAGTAGGTATGGATGTCTTCACCGTATCTATACTTGGAATGTATTCTTACATTAATAGTGGTGCCTTATCAGAAGCTGAAAGGGTAGAATTGGATACTGAAGTAAAAGGGATCAATGCTTTAGGGGAAATAATTAGATTCTATTTATATGAAGGTGATTTCCTGTAAAACATCACATGAAATGTGGGAAAAAATGTTGAACATTTATGAGGGTGTTGACAAAGTAAAAGAAGAAAAGCTTCAGGTTCTATAGAAGAAGTATGTGGATCTCAGAATGAACCCCAATGTGACTATTGATGCATTATTTGATAGGAAAAATATTATTTTGGAAGACATGTGGGGTCTTGGATAAGTAATTGGAGACATAATTATTGTGAACCATATCTTGAGGAAACATCCACCATAGTTCAATGAGAATGTTTTTGTTTTGGAAGAAAAAGACCCGAAAGAGCTGACACTTGATAACCTATACAGTTCACTTGTTGCATATGAAATGATATTAGATGATAACGATACAGTGGAAAAGAAGAAGTCTAAAAAGTGGCATTTAAGGCAATGAAGAATCTATCTATTGAATATAGTCCCTAGGAGGACACTATGGGTGATGTCATGTCATTTTTCTCCCCAAATCTACAATGGGAAAAAGGGAAGTTCAATGGTAAACTTTAGATTGCATGTTTTTGATATGGAAACAATGTGCATTTTCCAGAAAAGTGTCCTATGAAGTATGATGATGAAAATGAAGAAAATGATAAAATTCCCCAAAATAAGTATTCATCAAATGAGAAATGGAGGAGAAGTACTAGGAGAATTTTTTTCAATAATGAGAATATTCTTTCAAAATAGGATGAATATTCAGAAGAATTTGAGGCATAAGAGTTGGAAGAAGGATCATAAAGTAGATTCTATGGTGGCAGTGGTTAGAAATTCATTTACAATAAAAGAAACTGATAAAGAAGAAGGGTAAATTGAAGGAAGATTTAATCTTTAGGCTGAATTAGAAGTTTCCGTTGAAGTGGTATATATTTTGAGATCCAAAACAAAGAAAGGAAACAAATATGTTCATGATGCCAAATAATTTATGTAGCAATAGGTAGAAGTTAATTCTGAGTTTAATGAAAAAATTGAAAAGCTAAGGACTTCAATGCCAGAATTCTCAGAAAAGGTGCTTGAGTACAAACTCAAAATTGAAGAACATAAAATATAAAAAGATAGCTTGACTAAAACTGGAAAAGACAAATCAAACATATTGAACGTCTAGAAGAGGAAGTATTCATTCTGCGACGAACAACTGAAGATCAAGAGAAACTATTAACTCTCAGTTTGACATCAGGAATGAAGATAATACACGAAACAGATAAGATGATATTTTAGAAAAGTTGTCCATTAGAACAAAACCAACAATCAATTATGAATTATAAGGTGTGTACAGGGTTTAATCCAAAACATAATCCAGTTATGGTTCAAGTCATACCACAAGAACACACTCCATGATTTTAAATCAATTTGGGTATGAAGAAAAATCAGAAGATTCAGAAAACTCAAGTCCCAACTACTGGTGCATCATTTCCATATAAAAATGTACCTCATATAATATTCTATTGTTTTGGAAAGATAGTACACTGTCAAAATGAATGCTCTATAGTAAATAGTTACCAAAGGGAACAAGGCCAACAAATTCAATCATATAGAACTTAAAATTCTATGTCATCATCTGATGGTCTTTTTTTCAGGTGTAAATGATTCAGAAATATGACATGATATTTTACATCAACAATGGAGAGGAATGTGCTGAGGAAAGACAAATTTTTTCATAAGAAGCATCAAAATGTATCATCAAGAGAGATGTAAATTCAAAATCGATTTTCATCCTTGTAAGTTGACGTTGTTACATCACACACTGAGGAAGATCAAGATTATCTTTCCATGTTGGATATTGTAACGACCCGAATCTGGAGCCACTCAACTGGTGCCTCGTACCCGGTTCGCCACATGACCTCAAGCACGTTTCCCCAAATACCAGAGGCTACCGACTAGTAGCGAGGGCCTTGGTGAGTTAGTGGGGAAACTATTCCCTCATTTTCTAAAGTTTGTAGTGGAAGGAAAATAATAAACAATAGCGGAAACAATAAACAGTATAAAACAACTAAAACTAAATAGTAGAAGCAATGTATAATATAAAAATGATGTATCGTTGTACATGTATCTGTGGAAAGCAGTAAAAAATGAAACATGCTGAAATACAACTGAAACCCAAGTACTAAAAGTAAACAGTAAACTCCAGCAGCATCGCAGGCCTAAGCTCGGTCCCATGCTCTCCAACTCTAACTAGCAATCAAGCACCTGAGGTAGAAGAGACACAATCCCTATCCACACCTGCAACCATATAACCAATTTGGGCCGAAAATCAGGACCCAAATAGGGTGTGAGACTAATCCCAGTAGGCAACCACCACAAGATCCGTTCCCTACTGTTAGTGAGCAATATAGAAAAAGTAAATGAAATAAATGCAGCACAGAAACAAGGGGTACACTAATTAAACTATCCTACAAGACTCTATTCACATTTATTCATTAATTTAATTCAATTATTTAATCATTAACCAAAGAATCTATCAAAAATATCTGTAATCCAAAGGCGTAGTAGGTAACACAACAGGTATCTCAATAGAATACCTAACAACAAATAGTACAAACCCAAGCTTGTTCTTTGGCTTGGTGGACTCATCACAACCAACCAATATTAATTTATCACGCTGACCCTCTGGGTGGCTCACGCAGGCAGAACCCTATGGTCAAGTATTCAACAAAAGAAAAGACACTCTGAGGAAGCACTCAACGTCAATTCCCCTTATGGTCTGACTACACCAGGTTCCTACAGCCCGAAGTAAAAGCAATCGTACGTAACCGATTCGTAGCAGCCCTAAGTATGTTCAACAACTACTTGGCTAATAGCTACAATGCATCAAAAACCTTTAAACTACAGGAAACACATGAAATTATTCATATCAAGGCAGGCAATCAGTGTAACAAGGCTTTCCTCACAGGCAACCTAAGCCAAACAGCGATAAATAACCAAAACAAGGAAAACACCCATAGGATGATCCTCATACATGCAAACAAGTAATCATTATTCATCTAATAGCCTCAAGCACACAAGCCATCTAAGGAAGATAATATTACAAGATCAAAACCCTAACCTGAGATACCCGATACATGGAAATCTGGCACTTCTTCACAAAAACTCAAAGAAATTTAATGTAAGGCATCAAACCACCTGCCTTGAAGGTTTTGACGAAAAGCCCAACAACGAAAAATGAACAAGAACTCGGGTTGATTCGCCAACAACCCACCTTAGATTCCTTCTACTAACAAGATCAAGACCCAAAATCATCAAATTTGGTATCCACACACATAGATATACCCATAACGGGTGTAGATCTATGAAATCGAGGGAATAGGAGAAGTAGATCTAAGTATATCTAAGAAAAGGATCAAGAATGAAGGAGAACAATCACATATCTCAAGAATCCAACTTTGATTTTCCAAGATAAGCCTTCGGATCGCCTCTGGAATGCTTGGGAGTAGTTTTCCAACCTTCAAGAGAGAGTAATCCTGAGTTATGGCTGCATAGGAGCTTAAACGAGGTGATTAAAGGAAAAAATAAGTTAGATCCAAAAATTTAGGACCTAGATTAAAGTGCCCGCATGGTTTTCTCACACGGTTAGAAAAACCGTGTTCTAATCATGCAGTCTGTACTGCCTTTCCAACACTCCTCGCACGGTCTCTTCGCACGGTTTCCCTTAATCGTGCAATAACCATGACGTCGCCACTGCCTTCAGTTCCAGCTACGCACGGTCTGGCCGCACAGTTAGACAAACCATGCGCTGCCCGTGAGCTTCCCGTTTTTCCTCAAAACTTCCTTTAAAGTTTCTTTGCCTCTCCCAAGCATCACCCTTAACTTTAAAACCAATAAAAACATAAACCAAGGGGTCACATACCTGAAAAGAAGATCAGGGTTCTTACAAACTTCCCCCCTTAAAGAACTTTTTCCCCAAATTTCCTAACGCAGCGTAGAAGAAGAAACCTCGAACAACTCTGGCCACTGCGATCGTACATCGGCATCCCTCTCCCAAGTCTCGTCTTTTACTCTCTCATGCTTCCATGGCACTCATACTACAGGAATAGATTATCCACGGAGAACCTTGGCACTACGATCAACAATTCTGATAGGATGCTCCTCGAAAGATGCATTCTGCTCCAACTCAACCTCCTCGGGTTGAAAAACATGAGACGGGTCTGAGAAATACCGTCAAAGCTAAGAAACTTGGAAGACGTCGTGCATAGCCTAATACCTCTGAGGTAACTACAGCCTATAATCAACTAGCCCAACTCTCTACAGAACCTCAAACGGCCCGACATATCTCGATGAAATCTTTCCATGTCTCCTAATACTCTTATGTCCCAACCTCGGGGTAACACATAGGAAAACCTGGTCTCCGACCTTGAACTCTAAAGGTCATATCTGTTGATCAGCGTAAGATTTATATCGAGACTATGCGGTATCCATACTCTTCCGAATCAACTCCACCTTCTCTGTGGTCACCTTAACAAGATGAGGTCCCTACATAGCTGCCTCTCCTGCCTCTAGCCAACACAAGGGTGATCGGAATGGCCTGCTGTACAAAGCCTCAAAAGGTGCCATCTGAACAGTTGCCTGAAAACTATTATTATAGGAAAACTACACTAGAGGTATATGTTTCTCCCAAGAACCTCCAAAATCAAGGATTCATGCTTGCAGCATGTCCTCCAGCACATGAATCGTGCGTTCTGACTGGCCATCTGTCTGGGGATGGTAAGTTGTACTCAGAAGTACCTGTGTACCCAAATCCCTCTGTAGCCCCTACTAGAAATGTAAAGTAAAGAGGGAATACCTATCTGAAACAATAGTGTTTGGAACCCCATGAAGTCATACCACCCCACGAATTTAAAACCTCCCAAGCTCATCCACACCGAAGGTCTCCTTGATCGGAAAGAAATGAGCAACCTTCGGGAGCCGGTCAACAACAACCCAAACTGCATCATTCCCTCGAGGTGACCTCGGTAACCCTGTCATGAAGTCCATCATGACATCATTCCTTTTCCACTTAGGAATGGTTAACTACTGCAAAAGGTCTACTAGTCGCTGATGCTATGGCTTCACCTGCTGATAGGTGGAATACCGCATAACAAAACCAGCCACATCCTTCTTCATACCTGGCCACTAATATTGACGGCGTAAGTCTCGATACATCTTTGTGACACCAGGATGAACTGTCCAAGATGAATCATGAAACTACCGCATCATCACCTCACGTATGTCTGCTGAAACGCATATGCGGCCATGAAAACGTAACACCTCATCATCGCCCACTGTCCACCCCAGAGTTGGGTCTCCTCCTGACATGACCTTCCATAGGACTAGGCCTTCTGAGTCTGATAGCTGCCTCATTCGACCTCAATACAGAAGAGTAGAGGTAACAGGTATAGAAGAAAGAACTTTCTATCCCTGTTTGTCGTGCCCCTCCAAATGCATCTCAAAGAACAGATCCATAAGATTCCACTCACTGCTGGACTCCTGAAATTCCTATAACTGAGCCCTCCTGCTCAGTTCGTCTGCTACAACATTGTCTCTTCCAGGCGTATAAGCAATATAAAAGTCAAAAGACTATAGGTACTGGACCCACCTCCACTATCTCAGATTTAAGTCACGTTTCATGAAGATATACTTGAGGCTCTTGTGGTTAGTATATACCACAAAATTCTCTCCTAGAAGATAATGTTTCCAACAACGCAAGGCATGAACAACTGCAGCCAACTCTAGGTTGTGTGTAAGATAGTTCTTCTCATGTGGCCTCAACTTCCATGATCCATATGAAACAACATGATCCTCCTGCATAAGCACTGCTCCAAGCCCGATGCCAGATGCATCACAGAAAACTATATAACTCTTGCCCTGCTCTGGCAGAACTAGAATCAGTGCTGAAGTCAATCTCCACTTCAGCTCCTGAGAGGTTGAATCGTAGGCTTCTGACAAAATGTACTGCACCCCCTTCTTATTCAATATCATAAAAGGCACTGCTAAGCCTGAGAAGTCCTGTATAAGCCGCCTGTAGAAACCATCTAGTCCCAAGAAACTCTATACCTAAAAGATATTCTTTTGTTTCTCCTAGGTAACTACTTCTATCACCTTATCTGGGTCTACTGATACTCCTATCTCTGAGATGACATGACTCAGGAAGTGAATCTCATCCATCCAAAAATGGCACATAGAGAGCTTAGCATATAGATGATGCTCTCTCAGTGTACTTAGTACGATCTCAAGATGGGCAGCATGGTCGTGTTGAGTGTGAGAGTACACCAAGATATCATCCATGAAAACAACCATGAAAAAATCCAAGTAAGGATGGAAAACAATGTTCATCAGTGCCATGAAAACTGCTGGCGCGTTCTTGAGACCGAACGACATCACTAAATACTCGTACAGGCCATACCTTCTCCGGAAGGCTGTAAGAGGTATATCTGATGGTCTGACGTGGAACTGATGATAGCTGGATCTCAAGTCAGTCATCGAGAACACCCTAACTCTTCGAGGATGATCAAAAAGATCATAAATCCTTGGAAAGGGATATCGGTTATTGACTATCAACTGGTTCAGCTTCTGATAATCCACACGAAGACGTAAAGTACCATCTGCCTTATTCACAAATAAAAGAGGTGAACCCCAAGGAGAAGTACTGGGTCGGATAAAACCCTTTGCCTGAAACTCCTCCAACTGCTTCTTGAGATCTTGTAACTCAGGAATATCCATTCTATAAGGAGGTATGGATACAGGTGTGGTTCCCGGGACAAGCTCAATATAAAAGTCTACCTCACGCTCCGGAGGCAACCCTGAAAAGTCTTCTGGAAAGACATCCAGAAAACGATCAACCACTAAAGGATAATCCATTTGAGAAGTCCCCCAATCATCCAGATATAAAATAGAAATATGGGCTATAACACCACCCAACCCATGATGCTCTGCTCCAGCTCTTCTCGCCTGGACATCCCATTCGCCCTTGTGAAGAAAAGGTCTGCCCTCGGGTGATGTGAAACTCACCCTACGGCGATAGCAATCAACAAAGGCCAGAAAAGGAACTAGCCATTCCATTCTAAAAATGAAATCGTAACCTATCATCTCTAGGACATAAAGATCCCACAAGAAGTACCACCCACCAACCTCAAGGGGGAACTCCTTGAACTGATGCACACTAACAGTTCTAATTCCCAAGGGAGTGTCTAGTGTCATCATAATCTTAGAAGTGAAGATAGTAAGTCTAAGGATCTCCACAGTGTGCACAGAAATAAATCTATGAGAATATCATGTATCAAAAAGTGTAGAAGATAAAACTAAGGCTACTAAGATCATACCTCGAACTGTAGAAGGTCCAGGATCCTGCTCCTGGTGATTTTGCTCTACAGCAAAAGTCTGGCTTGTACTGCAGCCCTGTGTAGCAGCCTGAGATCCCTAAGCTGATCCTCTCTGATCCTGACCATGGCGTCCATGGCCTCTACCCTAGCCTAAATGACCCGAAGAACTCGAGCCCCCAGCCTTCTTTGGAACTGGTAATCATGCGCCTGTATGCGGAGTCGAAACAGATCCACCTTCACTAGCTGCTGGAAGAAGAACCTTGAAAAACCGTTGCAGGTGACCCATATTTCCACAATATTGGAACTCCACTGGGTCCCTTGGGAACTGTGGCTTCTTATGCCCATCCTTCCCACACTGGTAGCACACAAACTTGCTACCTGAAGGAACATCTCACTTCCTCGAGTCACCTCGTGTAGACTCTCGGTAGCTCTTCCCACTGTCAGTAGAAAGACTACTGACTCTTGATGGTGAACCACCCTAGCTCACTACTCCAGTATACCTCAGATTCCTCTCAGTGATCAATGCCTTGTTGAATATAAAATAAATAGAAGTCAACTGGAATACTTTCACCTGTGATCTGATCTTTGATCTGAGGCCCGCCTCAAACTTCCTCGCTTAAAACAGCTCGTCGTTCCCCAGAACAGGAGTGAAATGATGTAACTCAGTAAAATGGGAGGAATAATCCATAACTGATAGAGTACCCTGCTGCAGGTTCATGAACTCTCTGGCTCTGTCTGCCCTCAGTGTCGCAGGGTAGAATTAGTCGTAGAACGTACACTAAAACTCGTCCCAAGAAACTATCTGCTGACACCCTGCCTGAGAAACTACGTCCCACCATCTCTTGACGGAATCTCGCAACATGTAAGTTGATATCTTCACCCTTATGTCTGTGGGTGTCTCGAGATGGTCGAAGATAGAAACCAAATATTTGAACCAAGATTTAGCAGCCTGAGGTCCTCCATCCCCAATGAACGTGGGATGTTACTGCTGCTAGAAGACTCACGTAAGCTCTACTATAGACTGGGCAGGTTGCTAAGCTCCCTGAAAGGTCTGTATGAACCTCATGAATCCCTCACAGAACTGTGTGTCCACACTAATAATTGGGATAATTGCCAATGCCATATCCGGCATGCGATCACTGTCATACCCCTAACGTGAAACATGAGGACGTCTTGGCGGCATGACTCGGTAGGGTCAAGAACACCTTTATCAATGATGAGCACAGTTGCAAACTTAAAAGAGTGAAAATGGAAAAGAAGAGGAAAAAATCATAATACTGGAAAAACATGGTTACACGGCATGTAGTCTTTATACACGGCGTGTTCCAAAAAGATTTTACTTGGGCATGTACACCGGCCAAACTGGCTGTATAAACCCAAACTACACAGTGTGTTCTTAAAGATTTTTCTCGCCTGTGTCGTTAGTCACATGGGCTGGTACACAGTCTACAACTACACGGTGTGTCAAAAATTTACACGGCGTACTGTCCCTATGATTTTCCAACCCATGTATTCAATTACACAGCTGGATCACCCGAAAGGAAAGTACACAGCGTGTACTTCAAAGTACACAGCGTGTAACCACGAAAAGTAGTTCTTCCTGAACAGAAGAACACATGGTGTGTGTTCATAAGGCCACATGTCGTGTTATCTGGGTTTCTGGGTAGTAGGCATACAAAACTCCCCAAAACCACTGAAAAAAACTGAAAACCATCACCTATTTGTCAAATTCCGATCCGTGGGGGCCCATACTCCCCACGAATCAAAGCTTGACATCATAACAATGCATATAACAAGTAAAAATTATGATAATCCCATGATCCACCAACTTATGATCCTCGAGGGCCCATAACACCTCTGAGACCAAAGCTTTGTATCTATGCAAAATAAGCTGTAAAATAAACAATACCATATCAGTATAGCAGGTATCTCTATCACAGCAACTATCACAACATCATGCATAATCTATCACGAAATCTATCACAACAGTATGCAATTTATAATGCACCCTAGATGGCATGGTAAAATGCATAATATGTGATTTTCTAACCAGTGCCTATATAATGCATGAGATGGAATACCCTCATCTCATCAGGTTTCAACAAAATAGAACCACAATCATATAAAATGTAACAGCACAAAATAATTGCATCACCCAATAGTGAAATATAATCAACTGTAACACTTGAAAAAACTAAAAGTTACAATTACGAGGTAATATAGATTTTCCCCATACATTGGTTAATTACTCCAAGGCACAGTTAAGTACCAACTACCCATTCCTTCTTATCCCTATCTATTGTCTCCAAATAGTAAGGAAATATTAAAAAAGAAAACTCATATGATACCACTTTGTAACGACCCGAATTCGGAGCCACTCAGCTGGTTCCTCGTACCCGGTTCGCCACATGACCTCAAGCGCGTTTCCCCAAACACCAGAGGCTACCGACTAGCAGTGAGGGCATTGGTGAGTCAGTAGGGAAAATATTCCCTCATTTGGTAAAGCATGCAGTGGAAGGAAAATAATAAACAATAGCGGAAGAAGTAAACAGTATACAATAACTGAAACCAAACAGTAGAAGCAATTTATAATATAAAAATGATGCCGCATGGTACATGTATCTGTGGAAAGCAGTAAAAAAATCAACATTCTGAAATACAACTGAATCCCAAGTACTAAAAGTAAACAGTAAACTCCAGCATAATCGCAAGCCTAAGCTTGGTCCCATGCTCTCCAGCTCTGACCAGCAATCAAGCACCTGAGGTAGAAGGGACACAATCCCTATCCATGCCTGCAACCATATAACCTATTTGGGCCGAAAAGCAGGACCCAAACAGGGTGTCAGACTAATCCCAGTAGGCAACCACCTCAAGATCTATTCCCTACTGTCAGTGAGCAATATAGAAAAAGTAATTGAAATAAATGCAGCAGAGAAACAGGAGTATACAGAATAAAATATACTAAAAGACTCCATTCACATTTATTCTTTATTTTAATTCAATCATTTAATCATCAACCAAATAATCTAGAAAAAATCTCTCTAATCCAAAGGCATAGCAGGTAACACAACAGGTATCTCTACAAACTACCTAACAACAAGCAGTACAAGCCCAAGCTTGTTCTTTGGCTTGGTGGACTCATCACAACCAACCAAAATTAATTTATCATGTTGTCCCTCTGGGTGGATCATGCGGGCAGACCCCTACGGTCAAGTATTCAACAATGTCAAAGACACACTAAGGAATCACTCATCGTCAATTTCCCCTATGGTCTTGCAGCGATACTACAGACTTTATGAGGAAGCACTTACATCTGATTCCCCCTTTAGTCTCGATTCGATAATTATCATACCTTCTAAGAGAGCACAAATTCAATCTCCCTTATGGTCTCGTAGTGGTAATAATTAAACAGGTCCTATGAGGAAGCACTCAACATCAATTCCCCTTATGGTCTGACTACACCAGGTTCCTGCAACCCTGAGTAAAATAAATCGCACGTAACCGATTCATAGTAGCCCTAAGTATGTTCAAAAACTACCTGGATAATAGCTACAATGCATAAAAACATTTAAAATGCAGGAAACACAAGAAATTATCCATATCAAGGAAGGAAATAAGTGTAACAAGGCTTGCCTCACAGGAAACCTAAGCCAAACGGCGATAAATAGCCAAAACAAGGAAAACACCCATGGGGTGATCCTCAGACATGCCAACAAGAAATCATTATTCCTCTAATATCCTCAAGCACACAATCCATCTAAGGCAGATAATATTACAAGATCAAAACCCTAACCCGATATACCCGATACATGGGCATCTGGTACTTTTGCACAAAAACTCAAAGACATTTTACATAAGGCATCAAACACCTACCTCAAAGGTTTTTATGAAAACCCCAACAACGAAGAACGCACAAGAACTCAGGTTGATTCTCCAGGAACCCACCATAGATTCCTTCTCCTAACAAGATAAAGACCCAAAATCATCAAATTTGGCATCCACACACTTAGATCTACCCATAACGGGCGTAGATCTAAGAAACCGAGGGAAGAGGATAAGTAGATCTAATTAGATCTAAGAAAACGATCAAGAACGAAGGAGAACGATCACATAACTCAAGAATCCGGCTTTGATTTTCCAAGAGAATCCTTCGGATCACCTCTGGAAAACTTGGGAGAAGTTTTCCAACCATCAAGGGAGATTAATCCTGAGTTATGGCCACTTAGGAGATTAAACGAGGTGATTAAAGGCAGAAACAAGTTAGATCCACAAATTTAGGATCTATATTTAAGTGCCCGCATGGTTTTCTCACATGGTTAGACAAATTGTTCACTAACCATGCGGTCTGTACTACCTTTCCAACACTCCTCGCATGGTCTCTTCCCCTGGTTTCCCTTAACCATGCGACAACTGTGCAGTTGCCACTGCCTTGAGTGCCAGCTACACACGGTCTGGCCGCACGGTAAGACAAACCATGCGCCGCATGTGCAACTTCTCATTTTTCCTCAAAACTTCATTTCAAGTTTCCACGACTCTCCCAAGTATCACACTTAACTTTAAAACCAATAAAAACATCAACCAAGGGTTCATATACCTAAAAAGAAGATCTGGGTTGTTACAGGTATGAATTCAAAGATATGGGTCAAAAAAGAGAACAAATGAGCAATTAGTGGTTGCATAAATTGCATTCAAGGAATCAGTTCACATTGGGATATGGATCATTGATAGTAGATGAACTTCCCATATGACAGGAAATAAAGATCTTGTGACCATAATGAGTTTTGTTAAAGAAAGTACCGTAAGATTTGGTAATGATGAGGTGTTGAAAATTATTGGTTTAAGAAAAGCCATGTTTAGAGGAAAAGACATGAGATGATCAGATAACTTGATTATTGAGGGCTGTTCACAAATTTCTTAGTGTTGGTCAATTCTATGACTCAGGGAATTCCATAAGTTTTTCCAAGAAATTATGTATCATCAAGGCAAAGGGTGGTGTTGTTATGTTATAAGGAAAGCGTATGAAATGGAATCTCTACCTCATGAGTGGAGAAGAAGATATGTTCTTTGTATCCAAGGATGAAGAAAACAAGTTGTGGCATAAGCGTATGGGCCATATAAGCCATGGTTCCTTAGAATATCTAATGAAATATGATGCATCTTGAAATCTCCCTATATTATCACGTTATCATACTCATACTGGAGATGACTACTAACATGGTGAGATCTTACTAAAGTCATATAAGAAAAAGGATAGAAAGTCAAAAATATTGCTTGAGTTGGTGCATATTGATGTCTGTGGGCCAATTTCTCATAGGGATATTGATGGAAGAATATATAGTGTTCTATTCATTGTTGAATATAGAAGAATTGAATGGGTATCAATAATCACCCACAATTCTGAATTGTTCAATTGCATTACAAGATATCTAAGGGAATTTGAAAAGAGGCTTGGTCAGAAAATTGGGAAAATTAGAATAGATAATGGATTAGATTTCACAAATATACATGTGGAGGATTATCTCACGAAACATGGGATAAGGAATCATGTTTTAGTAGTAATAACTCCACATCAAAATAGAGTAGTTGAGAGGAGAATCAAATTGTCAACAACATGGCCAGAACAATGCTCATTGAGAATGACCTGCCGGAGAAATTATAGAAAGAAGCAGTGATAAAATCAGTTTAAACTTCAAATAAAGCTTTTACTTTTTCCAAAATAGGATAATACTATATAAAAGTTATGATATGGAAAGAAGACATCAATAAAGTTCTTCCAAATAATTGGATGTAAATGTTTCATTCTCAATAAGGTGAAACATAAAAAATTTGAATCCAGTAGGGATGAAGGGATACTTCTAGGATAATTAAATAAAATTAAAGCATATAAATGCTTAAATGCGTGGATGGGAAAGATAGTTGAAATTCATGATGTGAATATAGTGGAGAATGAACAAAATATTCAGCAAATACATGATCATACACAGGAGGTTAGTGATGAATATATGATCAGGTCAGGAGATACTCTAGCTCCAGAGGTTGATTCAGTGGATGACATAGATGATGAGAACAAATTATTGTATTCCCAGAGACCAACAAGAAGATATGAAATTGATAGCCAGAAAATAATTGGTAATCTGATAGCTCTAGTGCAGACAAGAAGGATGATGTCTCTACAACAAGCATCATACTAATCATAAGTGGAACCTAAAATAATTGATGATGCTGTTGTATATGATATTTGGGTTCAAGAAATGAATGAAGAGCTTGACCAAATTGAGAATAACCATACATTGAAAATTGTTTTGAGAAAAGCAGAGAAGAATTTTATCGGGACTAAGTCGTTCTTTTAAAGAAAAATGAATAAATATTATTTTTCTATTTGAAACAAAGCACAAATGGTGTGAAAAGTGTACTCCCAGATAGAGGGTATAGATATTGATGAGATATTTTCACCCATTTCAAGGCTAGAGACCATCATATTATTCTTGGTCATAGAAGTGAAAATAAATATTAAGGTTTTCCATATGGTTTTCATGTCAGCATTTCTGGATGGAGTTCTTGAAGGAGAAGTATACATCAAGAAACTAGATGGTTTTCTTATTGATGAAGATGAAAAAATAGTTTTTCAACTAAAAAATGCTTTATATTGATTGAATCAAGTACCAAGTGCATGGTATTCAAGGTTGGAAAAGTTTCTAAATATACTCATTTTCTAGAGCAGTGGAGTTGATTACAATATATATTTCAACAATGGAAATAGTAAAAGGATGATGGTTCTGGTTTGTGTTGGTGAACTAATTGATATTGGATCAGATAGAGAACAGTGAAAATAGTTTTCTGAGTTCATGAAAAGAAAGTTTGAAATTTCAATGATTGGTGAAATAACATTTTTCCTTGAAATATAGGTGACGTAAGGAAAGAATAGAGCTTTTATTTCTCAATCTAAATATGCTATGGAGGTTTTGAGAAGATTTGGATTGGATAATTCCAAAGAGATGAAGAATCTGGTTTCTACCTGGATGAAACTATCACATGATGATGAAGGCAAGGCAGTTAATACCACAGAATATAGGAAAATCATTGGTTGCCTGTTGTACCTGATAGAAATAAGGCCTGATATTGTGTCTGCCACATGCCAAGAAACAAGGTATCAATGAAATAATAAGGAGAACCACATGATTGCAGTAAAAATAATTCTTTGGTATATCAAGGGAACAATGGATTTTTTCCTAATGTATAATGAAAAATCTCAACCACAGTTATTGGGATATACAGATTTAGATTGATCTGGTTTAGAAGATGATAGAAAATCAACATCAGGAAGTATATTTTATCTTGGAGGGTTGTGTATTTCTTGGTTAAGAAGATTGAATTTCATTGAGCACTGTAGAAGCTGAATACATTTTGTATACTCAAGCTTGCACACAGTTATTGTGGATGAAATAGCAACTTTAAGATATAAGAATTGATGTGAAAACTTTGGTTGGGATTCATTTTGATAATTCATGTGCTACAAATATGAGTAAAAATGCAGTCCATCGCTAAAGTATGAAGAACATTGAAATCAAATATCATTTTTTCAAGGAGAAATTGGAACAATGTCTTGTGGAGTTGGAATACGAGCCTACAGAACAACAAGATGCAGATATTCTTACAAAGGCCTTACCCAAAGAAACGTTTGAAAGGCTTTGACTGGAATTGGGAGTCCAGTCGACTTCTCTAACTTGAAAAGGTGTGGATGTGTGACTCCCCTCTACCCAAGGTATGATGTGTTGTTCCCTAATGTTCTGATACGTGTTCTTTACCCTGTTACAGACACTCTTGAAGTGCCCTTTGGGTTTATTGACAAAGGGGGAGAAAGTGTGACTATTCAGGGGGAGAAAAGACATGGGGAGAAGCAGGTAATTGGAGCAGCGAGATTGGGGGAGTTGAAGATGATTTGAAACTGGGTAGAGGAGCTATAACAAAGGGGGAGTGTTGAATCTGAAAATTCTATAATTGATCGATCAATGATTAGATATCATGATGGATGTGGTTTGTGATTAAAGCAGTTCATTGGTATCTATGTATCAATATGGTACAACAGTTGGTGACTAGAAATAAAGTGTTTCATTGATGAACGCTTCATTATAATATTGTTTCTCACACTGAGCATGGATCATATGATCTTAGTGTGTGTGTTGAGTAAATCCTTGATCACTATCTTAATTGGTTGAAGCGTATGATGGTTGAAGATGGAAGGAGCTTTAAAGAGATATCAAAATGAGAAGAATTGTTTTGAGAATAGTTTTCAACAAACCCAATGGGGGAGATTGTTGGGGAAAATCCCTCAAGGTTTCCCCTCAGAATGTTTTGGGTATGATTGTGTTTGTTGAAAAATCCAGATGATTGCAAATGAGAATAGTGGAGTTTTTCGATGGCAGGTTTTTAAGGTGGCACAGTTTCCTAGTGTTTTCCATATTTTGGGGCCTTAGAATCCAGAATTTGTGCGAATAATAGAGAAAAAAGTTGGAAAAGTAATAGAAATGAGGAGCTCAGGACATAGATCGCATACCATGTATAGGAAGAGTATGCAGCCATATACTAGGCAGCGAGAATGGTACATGGTTGTGGTTCACAAAACTGAAAACAGTTTGCAGTGAAAGGTGATGCGGTACACAGATGGCTCGATGTCGGAAGAGGAGGTCAACTGTATAAGTGAAAAGGCACCATGCATACCACATATAAAAATGGTTCACTGGTGGATTCGGTTCATAGTAGTAGTTCACTGGATGGCTTGTGGTTCGCGACTGTAGGAGGATTGGTATGCGGTAGAGGCTGGATTGATGATTTTGTAAATCTTGGATTAGCAGTTTTTGCAAATATCTTTTCCTATATAAGAATTTCTAATCTCTTCAATTATGGTTGAGATCAAATATCATTATAGAATAATATTTTGATCCAATATTTTTTAAAATACTGAAATAAGTTTTTGAATGGAGGTTCGTGAAGGCTGAAGTGGTTCACGCAGAAGTAATTTTGTTGAAGGTGTTTGTGGGAATTCATAACAAGAAAAAGATGTCTTGTACGCGGAGGAGGATGTTAAATACATAGAAGGATTTTACTTAGTATGTGGAGGAGTAATATCAGGTAATAAAGATGGAGACTTCCGTAGGTGGTACGCAGAGGGGGAGCTCTAGTACGCAGAAGCAAAGGCAGTTTGCGAACAAAGAACAATTCGCAGACAGAGGGTAGTTTGCAGAGGTAGAACGAATGAAATGGTACACGAAGGTGATAATGGTTCATGGAATTAGTAGCAGTATGTGGAAGGGGTGATCCACATACTAAACCTATTATTTAGTACATGGTAGAGTAAGTGGTTCTTGATTTGTATAAGGAAGCTTTTGAATACTTCAAATCAGTTTTCGAAAGTATTTTCCAGTATCTAAAAGTACTCGAGAAGGTGGAATTCATCTACGCGTGAAAAAGGGACTTCACCAGAGTATCTAACAATAATTGAGGATGCATGAATTCATGAAAATAAAGGGACCTAAATTCCATAAACTGTGTTTGACCTACACATCCACAAATCATGAGTGGATTCATTTCCAAAAGCAGTGAGAAAAGGAAAAGGAAGACGGTGAACCTTTCCACTGGAAGTGAGCCAGAGAAAGAGGCATAGTGAGTGACCCCTGGGAATGTATTGAGAAGACCATAAGCATTGTAAAGGTTGTTAGGCTAGGCATAGAAGATCTATGCCAAACATTGTAGTCATTATTGGCTGTGAGCCTTAGTGAATTTGGTACATCGGCACATTGTCTTTGTATGCTCCTTGGATGTAGCCCAGTGAGGGTGAACCAAGTAAAAATCATTATTTCCTATGCATAATTACATATCTATTCATATATTTCGATGGGAGGAATAAATAATTGAGTTTTTTTTTACAACAAAACCATATCCAAAAGGAAAATGTTACAATCTATCATACCCTGATTCACCCCTCCCCCCCCCCCTTAGGGTATTCGACATAGTTGACCTGACAGCCATCTCATACTGAAATCATTCATATGTGTTCCAAAAGATCATAAACAATCATATTATAACCCATGAAATGAAATTGGTATCATAAAAATATAATAATAACTTAACCTATGAAAAAATAGGCAGGTTTCATAATCATTTCATCAATAGAATTACCCACAAAAATAAGAAGGTTTCATAAATATATAACCCGTGAAGAGGAAACGGGTTTAATAAACATGTAACTGGTGAAAAATAAATGTGTTTCATAAACATGTAACTCATGAAATATAAATGGGTTTCATAAACATCATTCCATCAAAACATAAACCATTTAGAGAATGAATATGAATGGAACCTTTGGATTATTTTCTTAGAAAGGAATGAGTAACACCAATGGATGACATCTTAGAAAGAAAATAATTTTGAATTCTCTTTTAAAAATATTTCATGAGTAAAATTTTCTTTATTATTTTAAATAATATTTTTAAAACACAAAACCTTTTGAAAACCACTTTCTTTTAAAATAAACTCAAAAACCTTTGATGAAAGCTTGAATAACTTTTGAAACCACTTTCATTGAAATCAATTTGAAAAATTATAAGGATTATTTAAAAAACATAAAACATTTTTAAAAACATTTTCAGTTGAAAATGATCTTAAAATATCTCATTAAAAACAATTTTTGAAAACAATTTTGAAAATATGGTTTTTTAAATTCAATGCATGTGTCTCAAATAAGCAAAATTGAGCCAAAACAACTTTATCTATTTCATAACTTTTGAAACATAAAACCCGTTAAAGAGATAACAAAAAATGGATACGTAAATACCCATATATTTAAGGATAATAATCATAGAATACATTCATGGTAATTATATACACTATACAAAGTAAATTAATGGTGAATAATAAAAAAATAACACAGAAATAAAATTGAGACTAGCAATCCCCTTACCTTTTGTCTTGACTCTTTTCATACTCATAAATACATTCTGTATGAAAAAATATATTTATTATAAATCTATTAATGAACAATATTATTATATCTAATACCATATATGGTTTTATTATGACTTTATATTACCTTCTTATTAACAATTTCATGTTATGTTTTTGCTTCGGGTAATATCTGCTTTGTTCTTCATACATGTTTTGACTTACTATTCTTGATCATATTTCCTAGTTCGCGATTTACTTATTTCTAGAATGTAAAACATGTAATAAATATTATATATCTAAATTGTATATATATTTATAAAATTATATAAAATACATAGCCCCACCGTTGGTGGTGGGGTGGTAAGGGTTTGGGGGGTGAGAGGCAGGTCGTGGGGTCAAGTCCCTGGGCTTGCGATTTAATGTAATTTTCTTCCTTGCATGTGTGCCGATTTCATGGTTGTACCCAATTTTTTATATAAAATACATAAAGAATAAATGCAATACATTTTTCATGGTGCTGGTAGTCTACACATACGAATGAACGTTTTTTCCATTTTATTATCATGTTAAATGAAATAAAGTAAATGAAACAAATGTATATAAATAAATAAAATATATATCTATATATAATTAAATTATAATTATTATGACATATATATAATATAATTTCACTATAACCACCATTAATATATTCCATCAAATGTGTGTACGAACCACATCTCTTAGAGGAGGCGGTAGTTTACACATCGACAAACGAAGTTATCATATATAGAAAAAATATAATGGGTGAAGGTATGTGTTATATAATAATTAAAGAAGTATAAATAAATTATAAATATCACATAAATGATATAAAAATATATTTTACATCATATATCCCAACAATTAGTGGTTGTAAATGAAAAATTAAAAACATCATTTCGTGAGGCGGTAGATCGCCATACATAAGAACAGTTGGTTCATTACCATTTAGATGGATGTGTATGTAATTTTAGGAAGGAACCTTTGAATAAAAACAAATAAGTATATTTAGTATAATGTTTTTATTATATAATCATGGAATATGAAAAATAGAAGTTGTGGATAATGAAAATAATACAAAATAGTTTAAGGAAGGGTGTTGCATCTTCTTTTGAAAACTCTTGTTGGTTTGCACTGAAGGGCTTCCTTGTATGTATTTATGCCAAAAGGGAGGAATCAAGGATGATGATGGGGATTTTGGTAGATTATTTTAGTAAATTTGGAAATATCCAAAGGGATTTAGAGGTGTGAATAAGTGGGTGTGGTTAGTGTCTTATATAGCGGAGTAGTGGCATTCTGATAAATGTTTTTTAATGGGAATTACACTAATGTTTTCCCCATATAAAGTGGATTAAATATTGTTAAAAATATAATAAAAGGGATTTTAGGTTCTAAATATGAACATAAAATGGATTTTGGAAAATTTTATTGGCCATTTTGGGCCTTAACTTTAGGGTGCAGTCCTTTTCTTAAGCTAGTTCTTCTCTTAATTGCTCTAATTTATTTTAACCACCTCCACTAATTGTTTTCATCAAAAAATAAGTGGAATTTATTAGACATTATAAATTTTGACAATTCAAAATATGGAATCCATTTTTTCAAATTATAATCTCATCAGTGGCATAAATTAATTGAAAATTAATCCCATAAATGTGTCACGATAGATGGGTTTTTAGAAAAAAGTTCAAAAGTTTGGGATGGTTTCATATCCAATTTCAACGTGAAATTAGTTGCAATAAACTAAATAATATCCATTGAAGTAAAATTCTAAAAAATAAACATTAAAAAAAATTAAAATATAATTTAACTATATAAATAATTTATATGAAAAATTAGTTTGGAATTGAAATTCTGTATTTTTCACTATTCATCTAGAAAATGATATTTTTTTAAAAAATAGAAAATATATAATCCTAAGATAATTTTTATATTTTGAATTAAAAAATAAATTATATTTTACTAAATTAAATTTTTAAAATTTTTTAAAACTAATTTAATCTTTTTTCACATAAGGACATAAAAACAGTTCATTTGAGAAACTAATATTTTAAAACAAATAAATACATATCCAATATTACATAATTTTTATCAATATGTTTTATTAATATAAAACCATTATAAATAATATTTAAAAAAATTAATTTTTAAAATTTTTTTCCCAAAAGATGTTTTTGGCCACCATCTCTAGTTTTAATAATCAAAAATCATGTTAAATTTAATTAATCATGTCAAATATTATTTATCGTATATAATCATTTCAATAATGTTTATTTAGGTTTCAACATGTGTAATTATGATAATTTACAATCATATATAAGTTTAACACATTCTG
Source organism: Viscum album (assembly GCA_963277665.1). NCBI lineage: Eukaryota > Viridiplantae > Streptophyta > Magnoliopsida > Santalales > Viscaceae > Viscum > Viscum album. Next base: position 830,395,830 of record OY728153.1, on the reverse strand, counting down.
ATAATATTTATGTTGTAAGATTGTCCATGCAATAATATTTCCTATGTATGAGAAGCTAACCCCAACAGGCAATTGAGTCACTGATGCCTACAGAATAAGTCTTAGTCACCTATGCCGAAAGCACAAAGGACTCACCAATACTGAAAGACTGAATGTATCACCGATATTTCAAACAAGTCACCAAAATTTCAATTGTCTCACTAATAGAATGAATGACTTACCTAAACATAGTGATATTGATGCATGGTTCTACCGATGCGTGTTACTATTGATGAAAGGACTCACTGATGCATTATTCACCGATAAAAGAGTCATGGATAGGTAATTTAAATTTATTTTTATTTAATACTCATTCTTATGGTCACATTTTGAGTGTTTTAATGTGACTAACTAATTTAATTCTTTTTGCAGACATATTTAATGTGGATTTCAGATGTAAAAGGTATAACACCAACCTCAAACATGCAAATTGTCAGGAATCAAGAATAAAAAAGAAAAGGTCTCGAGCTAGATGAAGGGGTGCATGAAAAAGATATACAAAGATAGGAATAGAAATAGTAGAAAAACCACACAAGCAACATACAAAATGGATAAACACATGAGGAACTCCTCAATCCTACTTGCTGTGAACCAGAGAACTATTATCCAAAAATATTACAACATCTCTACAGAATTCAGTTGAAACTAAGGAGATAAACATCTCATATTTATAGAAGACAAAACAAAATGCTCTATGACACTCTATTTTAGTGTCTGTTTCTAGAAGAGGACTAAAACTTCACATCTTCTATATCCAAAGACTGTAGAGCTGTATTTCACAACACATAATGACTTCTAAAGTCTATCTACAGATTCCATACTCTGTTGTGTGCATTTTTAATTCATTTTGAAAAGTGTTTGTATCATTATATTAAACACACTCTCTCTCCTGCACTGAAGTAGAGGATACTAGATATCCTCACATAAAAATATTTTTACACTTATTTATCCCACGTAGACCTGTAGTAAAGATCCTATCTGACCGGGTTGTATTTTCTTCCCACAAATAACTCTGGTAGAGGTCAGGTGACTTGGACAATTGTAAAATATTATGTAAACCCCAATCCAGGGTGTGAATAAAAACCTTTATGTATACAGACTTCTTTGTGGTAGGTGATCACTAAGTGGAGAGGACTATGTCTCATATTGAGACTGATCCTATGGTGTTATATCTGATGTGTTTTCAAATTTAGTTTTATCTTTTTTCACCCATATTTCAAAAAACTAAATTTCACTTTTATAATTAGTCATGAATGGTGTTTATAACTATTTTGGATAATGATATTAGTTTGAAAAGTTATATCAATATCTGATATTATAACAACCTAAGAAATAATCAATCTTCTATGAAATTAGTTTAATGACCACACAATTATAAATTCACTAATTTGATTAACTGGCCTTTTAAGTTTTAAATTAGGGGAATATTTTAAACAAAAAATTTAACATAAATTTTTATAGGTACTCAATTCACCCCCCCCCCCCTCTTTAGTGTCCTACTCTGACCAACTTTTTGTATTAGAGGGAAGTTCTTTAAAATATTTTTCAAATATTATCAATTGTGATTTATTTTGGTTTTAAATATGTCAAAATTTATATTACTTCTAAATTTTTATCTCTATAAAAATATCTTCTTTAGTATGGATAGTAGATTATTAGGTTCTTCTACAAACAGTACTCCCATAGTTTAATGAAACAAACTATTCCCAGTGGAATACTATAATAAAAATGCATTTATAATGTATGGGCATTGATATTTGGATAGTTATAGGGGATAAATATGAAATACGAAATATTTCTAGGAATACCTGGAGTTATTCCACAAATACTTCTTATAATAACAATTTCAAATCTATTAATGCTCAGTTTTTTGTACAAGGAGATGAGGAATTCAATAATATAACTTCTTGTACATATTCTTATAAAATTTGGGACATTTTAGCTATTTCACATGAAGGAACTTCTAATTTTAAAGAAATGAGACTTCACACTTATACTATAAAGTATGATAATTCTTAAGATGAACCCAAATAACCCTATTTATGACATATATCTCAAGATTAATGAAATTTTAAACACTGTGATCTACCTAGGAAGAGTTGTTATATCCAATGAGAAAATCATGAGAATACTCAGATACTTAACAGATAGATGGGGAGGGATGTCTATATCAATAATAGAATCATGTGAACTCAACACTTTTCTATTAAAGGATCTGATAGTCAAGTTGATGATATAAGAGGTAGAACTTTAAGTAAACAAAGAAGAGGATGATGAACCAAAAAGAAAATATTTTGCTTTAAAATCAACCTCATCCAAACATATGGACAAAGCTAAAAGTTAAATTGAAAGTTCATGTGATGAAAAATCATCAATAGATAGTTGTGAGGAGATAGATTAGATAGCCATAAGGTTTAAGAAATTATATAGGAAGAAGAAATTTTTCATAAAGCCCAACTACAAATGAAATTATGATCATAACGGCCATTGGAAAAAGGATTGGAGAAGAAGTTACACCACAAATGAAATCCTAGGTTATGTATGTAAAATAAAGTCACATGTAATAGCTGACTTTCCTAAGATAAAGTACAAGAAGAAGTACGATGATAATGACAGAAAGTATAAAAAGGACATGAAGGAAACATGGAGTGCATCTAAGGATATCACAAGTGACTCAAAATTTTCTCATGATGAAATAGATAAAAATGAAAATATGTGTTTTATGACAAACACATCTAATGTAAAACTAAACCTTCCTGAATATAATGATTACTATTATTGAGATGAAAGTTATTTTGAAAATAATAAAATGAGGAAATTTTTGAATATTGAAAAATACTATAGGACACTTGTAACGAACTAAAAGATAAATACATATTTTTAAGGAAATATCCAGATTTTATTAGTAATGCTAAATCTGATCTTAATATAGAAAAAGAGAAATTTTCTTAACTGCTTAAGGAAAAAAATGAGATTAAATTATCAAATAAGAAATTGGAAAATAATTTAGAAATGTTTACCAATGTTAAAATTATATTTTTTAAAAATTCATAGAAAATATGTTTCACCCAAATACACTAGTGGTATGGCATACCACCCTGGTAAAAGATATTTTTTCAAAACCAATTTTGTATCTAAATCTCAAAAATCTAGTTTTATTATAAGTTCTGGAAATTTTTTTGGTAAGTTTCTGTAACGAAACATCTTTTACTATTTCATGTTTTTTTATACCTAATAAAGTCTATTTCTCAATTACTTTACATGTTGCCTACAATAAACCCATTAAGAAAATGAGGTCTCCAAAAACTCTTATTTCTAATGTTACTGGACCCAAAAAAATATAGGTACCAAAATCATTTCTTGTCTACTCTGTATGTATCAAATTTTTTTAAATAGATCTTATAGAATTCTAAGGTATTTGGATAGTATATGTTCAAGACACATGATAGGATATTACTCGTGCTTCAATAATCTGATAAATATTGATCGTGGAAATGTCACCTTTGATGATAATGCTAAAGGAAAAATCATTATCCAAGGCCATATTGGAAACTATAAAATAGTTTTAATTTCCAAAGTACTTTTTGTTAATGGAATAAAATATATCCTACTTTGTAACTCTCGGTTATGTGATGATGTATTTGAGGTTAAATTTGAAAATCATTTTGTTAATGTTTTTAATTCTAAAAATGAGTTAGCATTTTCTGCTTTTCAAAGGGAAAATGTTTATTTTGTTGATTTAGATTCTTTAATTTCACAAAATATTAATAGTTTGAGTGTTTTTTATAAATTTACTTGGTTTGGAATAGGATATTAGGACACTATAATTTACACTCAAGTAGGAAGCTTACTAGATAAGGATTGGTAAAGGATATACCCAAACATGAGTTTCCAAATGAAACAGTATGTAATACTTTTCCAAAGAGTAAACAAAACAAAATATTTGTCAAACCAAAGAAAGAAGTTTCAACTTCTCAATATCTTGAGTTTGTTCACATGGTCTTTTTTGGATATTTTAGTGTTTCATGTCTAAGTGGGATGCATTATGTCATTGTTCTTATAGATGACTACTCTAGATATACTTGGACCTTCTTCTTGTATCCCAAAAGTGAAGTTTTCTCTCATTTCACATATTATTCTAAGACTATAGAAAATGTTAGTGGAATTAGAATTAAAACCCTATGTAGTGACTATTCCCGTGAGTTTGAGAAGGAAGAACTTGAATATTTTTTCTCACAAAATTTCTATAGTCATAACTTCTCTACTCTTAGGACACCCCCAAAAAATGGAGATGTAGAAAGAAGAAATAGAACCCTAAAAAAATTTCAAGAACCATGATTAATGAGTATGAAATACCTATATACTTTAGGTAAGATTTTGTTAATAAAACATGATATATAATCAATATAGTCTTGATTAGAACTATCTATAAGAGAACTCATTGTGAGTTGTGGAACAATGGAAAATACAAGGTTAACTACTTCAAAGTTTTTGATTGCAAAGTCTATATTAATAACACTACAGATAATCTAGAAACATTTCTCTCTTAGTGTGATGAAGTTATTCAATTTCAAGTAAATCCTATGGATTCTTTAATAATAGTTCCAAATGTGTGGAAGAATCTATACATGTCAAATTTTATAAGACAGATCCACGTGATTTTAAAGACCTATTTACCAAATCATAAGGATGATTTTTCAAATATGGACATCAATACTAAATCCTATAACCATATTATTGTGGAATTTGTTAAAACATATGGTTCTATAAATTTTCCATACATTAGTAATGATGAACTTGAACCTATAGAAGAATTTGAAGTGACTAGTCCTTCTTTTCTAGACATGATAGAACTCTCAAGAACCATCCTTTAGATTCTATAGTTGGAGATTTAGACAAAGGAACTCAGACATGAGAATCTCTAAGAAATTAGTTTGAACATATAGCTTTCTTGTCACAACATGAGCCTAAGAATATTAATGAGGAAATCAATGATGAATTTTGGGTGATGGATATGCAGGAAGAATTAAATCGGTTTGAAAGAAACAATGTCGGGAAACATTTATATAGACCCAAATCACCTTGACTATAGGTACTAAATGGGTTTTTAGGAATAAAGTAAATGAATATGGTAACATAGATCGAAATAAATATATATTGGTAGCACAAAGTTATATTCAAGAATAATGGATTCACTATGAGGAAACCTTTAAACCAATAGCTATACATTAGGCCATTAAAGTAAGCTCCAAGAGCTTGGTATGATAAGCTCAGTAATTTTCTTATTTATAAATATTTTATAAAATGTGTTTCTGATACTACCCTGTTTATAAAAGTAATTTCCAAAGATGTTTTAGTAGTAAAAATTTATGTAGATGATATTATTTTTGGATCCTCTAAAAATTATTTTTGTGCTGATTTTTCAAAGATGATGCAATGTGAATTTGAGAAGAGTTTGATGGGGGATTTAAATTTTTTGTTGGATTTCAGATATTTAATAATAAAGTAGTAATTTTTTTAATAAAAGTAAATATATTAAGGCTGTTTTAAAAATAATTGTCTCTGAAGGAAATAATAGTAGTGACACTCTAATGAGTACCACTTGTTTGTTAGACCTTTATGAAGATGGTAAATCTGTTGATCAAAACACTTACAGAAAAATGATTGAGAGTTTACTCCACTTTACTGCAAGTAGTCGAGATATAATATTTAGTGAGTGAGTATGTTCACATTTTCAAGAAAACCCAAAATAATATCATTTAAATTATATCAAAAGGTTTTTTAAATACCTCAAATATAACACAAATTTAGGATTATTCTATCCTATAGGATAACCATTTATTTTGGTGGGTTATTCAGATGCCTATTGTTGTGGCTATAAGTTAGACAGAAAGAGGACCTCTAGCACATGTCAATTTTAATGAAAATCTCTAGTTTCAAGGTGTAGTAAGAAACAAATTTCTATTTTATTATCTTATATCGAAGCTAAATACATTTCTTCTGGTAGTTGTTGTGAACAAATTTTGAGGATGAAAATCACATTACAAAACTATAGATATCAATTCAGACATGTCCCAATAATTTTTTTTATCCAACTGCTACTTATATTTCTATGAAGACTGTTTCACATTATAGGAAAAAACACATTGATGTAAGAAATCACTTTTTGAGAGACTATTATCAAAACGGTGATATAACTTTAGAACTCATTGGCTCTAAACATCGGCTTTCTAACATTTTCACTAATCCATTGAACACTAAATGAAGGAGATACATCAGACATGAGATAGGAATGATAAATCTATAAGACCTTATGTTGTTATTCCTTTAATAATTTTATGTTAATTTGTCATATTGACACTAGAAAGGTAAAATAGATTGTGTCAGCCCGACACTGACAGTATAAAGCTGAAATTGTCATGCTGACACCAATAACATTGTCATAACAATTCGAGGACATGTCGACATAGTTTTCCTACCAACACTGATGCCTTGTCATAAAAACACCATTAGGGTTATGAAAAATATTTCATTCCGACACCGAATCGTTTTTTTTATCTATTTTATGTTTTTTTACAAGAACAAAACTATTTAATTTATTTTGATGATCCTGGATCATGATTTTGCGATCTCAGATTCCCTAAATGATATAAATCGAGTTGATCCACTCTAATACTTACCCTCACACTTTAATCCTTACACTCTTCACCTATTTCTCTCTTCTTACCTTCGACCATTCACCTCCCTAACTTCAATGAAATAGTAATAATCATGTATTTGAAGCACATTCTGGAATGTGGATCGGGAGAAGAGTCTCATGTTGGTAAGAAATAGAAATGTGAGTCTTCAGGGCCGGTGAATCATGTGCTTTTAAGCTGAGTGGATACACCAAAAAGGGAAGTGTTGACCGAGTGGTTGTTGGAAAGATCTTCCCTGATGTTGAAGGAGTTGTAGGATCAAGGCTAGAATAAGTGGTTTTCAGACAACTAAAGACCATTCTACTCAAAGTTATTTCATGAATTTTACATGAATGTGGAGTTTCTGCTAGAAGTAAGTTATGTTTCTTAGATCAAGTTAGTTGTTAAAGAAAATAGGATCTCTTTTTCATCTAGATAGTGGTTTGAATGTCTTCCAGTAACCATGAGGGTGTCTTTGATGACTATCAAGGTAGCTCTCTACCTGAGAGTGACTATTTTGTTATGAGATAGCGCTAAAGTAGCTTACTGACAATGATGAGCATTCGTGTTCTATTTCAATAGAATTATATGGGTAGTGAAGAATTTTATTCAAATTCATTCAGCACTATATTTTTCCTATGAAATGGGACTTTTCCTCATTAAAATATCTTGTTGTATATTTGGCGTACCTACTGAAGATGGTAATTAATGTAAACATATGTATTTATATCATGGTTCATATTAGTGAGATGATCAATCCTTCTTGCAAGACCAACTCATTGTTTAACCCAATGATGATCTCATCCATGTTGAAAGAGAAATGATGTGTTTGTGATGCTAATGATTTTGTTTCCGAGTGTAGTGGGATATTCCTATGAAAATAAATTTGTAAAAGGATGAAAATCAATTGGAAATCATGGAAGATATAATGGGTTAGTAATTACATGAAATTATATGAGAAGATAAACATAGTGGACCACCCTATTAGGGAATGGAATATGGTGGATCCAGTCCATAGACCAGATGATCATGTTGTTTACTCATTATATGGGGAAGAAGATAGTGCCACACCAATCAAAGATCAAGGGTAAAATATCAATGATGTGATCGATCATGACACCATAAGAGAACCAAAATGTTTTTTTTGACCTCCAAGTCCACCACTTGATTTACAATCAGCTAAACCCACTCTTGGAACTAATGGATATGAGGAGATAGAAGTCTCATGTAATGTTAGGTAGGTTTGAAAGATTGGAAACTCTAAAGATGAATCAGAAGTAGAAAAATAATATTAGAGAGAAGAAGAATAATCTAGAATGGATGGAAGTAACAGTGGAAATGAAAGTTGTTTTGGCTGAGGCAGTAAAAGAGGAGATGATGAGAATACAAATAGAAGTGGAAGTGAAGAGAATGAAGAAGATTATTATGATGAAGGAAATGAATGAAATAGTGAAGGTGATGAATTTTATGGTGACCATCATGAGGATGATCATGGTAGAGATGTAGAGGTGGTTTATGATCTGTTCTAGAAACGTGTTTCAGAACCTTCTATAATTTCTGTTGAAGAAATAACTATAGTTGAAACTCAAAGAGAAGTGGATGCACAAGTGATCTGTGCACCTCAGTTAGTGTATGAAATAAGGAGACCTCATGGTATGGTTAATCCATCAGTGAGGAGAGAATATATTAAGGGGGAGCTTCAAGATAGAAGAGCTCTAGTTGAGGAGGATCCTCAAGCTGGAAGAGTGATAGTTAATACACACACTCTTTTGGAACCATATATCATTTCTAAATGGAAAATTCATCCTAAGAATGTTGTCATTGAGTTAGGTTATTATGACTCTGATGCTAAGGAAAGGGTAGTATTTTAATAGACACCACCAATTTTAGAGCATGTTATTGTTAAAACACCTAAAAAAATGAAATCTTCCTCAGTCCCTACACCTTCTGTTGATTAATTTTCTATTGACTATGCCACTAGATTAGATTTTGAGAAGTTAATGGATAAAATCTATTTAGCTGGGAGAGTATTAGTTCAATCTCAGTTGGTTCATGAGTTTCAACAAGCTAGAAAGGAATACACTCAGTTGAGTAATGAACTACACTCTCTAAAATCATCAATTAGAGAGATGAAAAAGTCTATGAAAGATACTCTGATTCTAGTTTAGACAGTTGGTGTGAATGAGGCTGATGTAGTTAAATATTTAGAGAAGGTTATAGCCATGATTCAACCAAACATAATCCTAATGGCTTAAACAATTATTAAAAACAACACCAAACTGAGAAAAGAAATTAGTAGTATTTTCATTGTAATAAATCATATAACCTATGAGTATAAAGGTTGTCTGGAGACTATTCATAAATCTTTCAAGACTCATACCTCAGATCATGTTGTTCCTTCTACCTTTGGTAAGACATTTTTGGCCTTGGACATTGAGGCAATAAGAAATGTTATTAAAGAAGAGATTCAATGTCTGTTTGGTTCTTCTAGATTGGATTACCTTGCAAAAATTGAGAAGAATAATGACCATGATCATGAAATGGTTAGGATCTATTACAAGAGTGTGGAGACTTACAACACTCAATTTACAAATATAGTGGACTATTATTTCAAGAATATAATTACCAAGAATTAGTTGACAATACTTTTTAAATATTTGATAGAGGACATGACACTGCCTATAGTGACCTAATCTTTTAATGATCATGTTCAAAAATTGAAGTACACCCCACCTCTTTATGAGAATTTCATGGATATTAAAGATTATTTTGAGAAATCTATGATTTATGGTGGTAAAATCATTGAGGATTTCATCAGGGTATTGAATCCATACCTTCATGTGCATAGTAAAGAAATTGTAGTGCCTACTGATGCACCTATTGGACATGCTAGATCAGTGCCTCCCCCTCAGATGACAGTTTCTCAGGTTTTTTGTCAGATTTGGACAGTTATCATAGTGTAGAATCAACCTCATGTTTTTTCACAACACAAGCCTAGCCTTGCCCCTACTGTTCTAAAATGAGTTATCCTACCTCCTCTGAATAGCCATTCAGACCCTCCTACCTCTTAGACTCTACCTTCTGCTGGACATTCGATTGATCCCTCAAGGAAAGAGAAATCCACTATTGAACTTATAAAGTTTGTTGGATGATTTTTGATATGGTTGATGTATTGTAATTTTTTATTCTTTCATTGAAAATTTTAATACCCTATACTTCACTGTTTAATGGAATTTAGTGGTCTTTCCTTTCATCTATTCATGTTATATCTATTATTATCTTACACATATTATTCCTTTGATACTTGTTTACTTCATGATTATTCTTTTGATTAAATTTCATTATTGATTTTATCCTTTGATACAATTTCACTTTTTGATAATCCCCAATGGGGGATAATAGTTTGTAATTATCCTTATTTATTTTACCTCTTCTACCACTCTTTTGTATTTTATTTTCCTTACCTCTGATTACACATGAGAATAAAATGCATTAGTCTTTAATAACATTATTATTGTTTCCCTTGATACTATTACTATTTATTTTACCTCTGAACCAAATATATATATATTGAAAAAATTCATTAGTAATAGGAAATTATAAGTAGAATGATTAAATTACACATAAAATGATTGTACATTATAATTTCCACATTTTTTATCATCTAAAAGGGGGAGATTGTTGAACCAAATGAGATTGTTTTCCACCTTCTCTGGTTTAAATAATAACAAATCATGTCAAATATTATTAATCATCTCAAATATTATTAATCATGTATAATCATTTCAATGAGATTTGTTTTGTTTTCAATATGTATAATTATGAATATATTTGATCACATATAAATTTAACACATTCTGATAATATTTCTTTTGTAAGATAGTAAAAACAAAAATATTTACTAAGTATGAGAAACTAAAACTGACATACAATTGAGTCACTAATGTCAATAGAATAATATTGACTCATTAATGCCAACAGCAAAAAGGACTCACTGATACCAACAGACAGACTGTCTCTCCAAAAGATCAAATGAGTCACTGATAGTTTAGTTGTCTCACTGATATAAGGACTGACTTACTGACACATAGTGCTACCAACACATAGTTCTATTGATGCAAGGACTCTCCGACACATTATTCACCAGCTAATGAGTCACTTATAGAATATTTAAATTTCCTTTTATTTAATACTATTTCTAAAAGTCACATTTTATATCTTATAATGAAACTGACTAATTTAATAATTTTCTGTAGACCTATTTAATGAGGATGTAGGAGTACAAGTGACAACACCTACCTCAAACATGCACATTGTCATGCTGAAAGAATATAAAAGAAAATTCCTCATGATGGAAGATGTTGTGTGTGAAAAAATATTAAAAGATACTGATAGAAACAGTAGAAGACCCACACAAGCAACATAAAAAAAGGAATAACACTCAAGGCACTCTTCATTTCTGTTTATTATAAACCAGAGAACTATTCCATAACAAAGTTCCTACATCTTTGCATCATTCAACTGAACCTAAGGGGAAGAACATCTCATATTCCTAGAATATAGAACAAAGTTATCCTTGACTTTCAATTTTAGTGTTTGTTTCCAGAAGAGGACTCAAACATCACATAAACTATATCTAATGAGCCCAACGCTGCATTTTAGAACACACAAATCCTTTTAAAATTTATCTCTATTTTCCCTACTCTTTTCTGTAGATTTTTATTTCATTTCAAGCAGTGTGTTTAGCTATTTTTTAAACACACACTGTCTCTGACACTAAACAAGAACACACTACAAATCCTCACACAACAATATTTTTTCATGTGTTTATCACATATAGAATTGTGGTAATGGTCATGTGTGACCTGGTAGTATATTGTTCCAACATATAACAATGGTAGAGCTTTGGTGACCTAGATAGTTGTAAACTGTTGATTAAACCCTAATTCAGGGTGTGGATCAAAATCATTATCTATATAGACTACTTGGTTGCATGTGATAAAAAAGTGGAAATGACTAAGTCTCATCTTATGACTGAACCTCCTATTTTATATCCACTGGGTTTTCAAATTTAGTTTTTCTCTATTTTTTACTGTATTTTAGAAAACTGAATTACACTATGATATTTATTATTGGATAGTGTTAATAACTATTTTGGATTTATTATATTTGTTTCAAAAGTTTAATCAATATCTCATATTGTTACAACTGAGAAATAATCGTTCTTATGAGAAATTAGTTGAACATCTAGACTATTATAAATTAACTACTTTGAATAACTATCATGTTGAATTTTTAATTGGGTGAATATTTTAAATAATTTTTTTAATAAATTTTTTTATAGGAACTCAATTCAACCCCATCTTGAGTTTCATACTATAACCAACACATATTACTATGTTTAATGGCTAGGTTATAACTATCTCGTGTAAATAATTATAATAATAAAATTATGTTTCATAAAATCTCAGTGTTTCATGTAACACAATAAATTTTAGTGTTACGTGTAGCACAAGATTATCTTAGTGTAGAAATTTTGACTTTTTGTAGATTGCAATGCAGGACATCAAAGAAAATGAATTTATTCTAAAAAAAAGTTCACAAAAACTTCTGGTGCTATGTTCATGTACAAAATTTTTATCATTAGGATCATAATCATTAGAAAACAAATAATAAAATACATTAAATAAGTAAGGGGTTTCTACATTCATTGGTTCTTGTTCAGTCAATTCGGATAGTCCAAAGTCTTTCCCCAAATGCACACAAAATATAAATTTAATTCCAAAAATTATATTATATTATAATATATTATTTTCCAACATAGAACTAGGATTGTATCACCCTTATATTTTTTGAAATTTTTTATGAATAAAATTAATTTCTTCGATATGTTATTGTTACACATAACACCATGTTTTAAAAAACCTTGATATACAATTAATATTTTTATTGAATTTCCTAACATTGAAATTAAATTTGGTCAAATGAATAGAAATTAAAAAATTCTTAAAATTAGTTTTTTATGATGAAAATATATTTATAAATAAGTACTTAACTTTTAGTAAATCTTTTATATGATTTGAAAATACTTTTTTCCTCAAAAAATAATTACTATTTAATTTTATGAATAATTAAAAAGATTATATTTGGATAATTTTATAAAATTTATTTGAAGAATTAATTTTTTTTTGTAATCAGTATGTCATTATTATCTAAGGGTGAATATTTTGTATTATTCTAAAAAAATTAATTTTTTTATTGGATAGTTAAGAATAATTGTTTCTATTAAAAATATAAATTTTGACTAATGAATTTACATATTTTAGTCTTGTTTCAAAAAATATGAAAATTAAATTTAGATTAATTATGTTATTATTAAACCAATTTTTAGTATTAGAACCAAAATTCTGTTGTATTTTGTTATTAAAACATTCTATACTAATGAATTTTTTTCTATAGAAAACTAATTTTTCATCTTTTCTATGGGATTAATTATAAATTAAAATTTTAAAATTATATGAATAGAATTTGGAAAAAATTATTCCATATTTTTAGTTATAATAACAAATATTTTATAATAAGGTCAATCTTTTTTTTCAAATTGATTAGTAAATCCAGAAAAAAAAATTAATTATTATGGTAAAGGTTAAAACAGGTTTACCCGTGGTTAAACATAATGGATAAGGGGGGAATTACCTAAAAACTTTTACAAAACACATTTTATGGCCATATGTATACTATATATTATATTAGGTTTGTTAATGATCCATTTTGGAACCTTTTGTAATGTGAAAAATGCTGGTACACTTTATTCTTTTCAAAACAGTCCATGTGTGTCCCCTCCCTCATTTATAAAAGGGATCATGACCTTCTCTTGTAATAAGAATTATAAAACTTCTTGGTTCATCTAATAACTTCCCAAATACATCTAATAATTCCATCATCACATCCTACGGGACTTGGCTTTATCAAGAATCCAACCTATAACAGATTTTGTTTTAAACCTAAGGATGTTATATGAAGAAGAGCTATTATTCTCAACCAAACATTTATATTTTATTTCTTATTTCAAATCTGTCAAATATTATTCAATTTTTAGGATATAATAAAACAATTATCTCATATATTCTATTATTTTATTATATTAATTTAATAACCTACATATATATCCTCTATCATTAATTGGAAAATGAAAACGTCAATGGTGTGTATGGGGGACTATTGCCCCACAAACCAATGAAATTCATTTTCCATCACCTCCTATCATGAAAGGAAATATGGAAGGATATAAAGTATATATATTATATTAATAAAATAGTTATAATTCCATAATTATAATATCACATATATCTTCTTAATTTCCCTTTCATGAGAATAAGGTAACGTCGCTCATGTTTACGACAAAATACCACCTCGCGAAGCAATGTGATTCATTTTTCACTTACACTTCACGTATAAAGTAATAAGGATAAATTTAGTGAATATATGTGATATATATGACATAATAATTAATATTTAAAATGGATATATTATTTACCTTCCTTTCATTCAATCCATTGAGAAAATGGTAACAACGTTCATGCGTACATATAGATTACTGTCACTAAGAATGGTGTAATTAATTTTCTATATTTATCTTATATAGATAACTATATATACATATATAATAAAAATATATGAAATTTATATAATTTATAACATTAAAAAGATGATTTATACCCGAAAAAAGTAAAAGTATTGAAAATATAATACCAAAACAAACATGAAAAGCGAATAAGTTATTTCTCGTAACACACTTTTTATAGGGAATTGATAAAAAAAGTAATAAAAGGTCATAAGTAAATAATATATTTTATGATATATATGATAAATGTTCTATAATAGATTTATAATAAACCTGTATTTCTTATTTATGAGGTTCTATTCACTACAAATGAAGTTAAGTCAAAATGTAAGAGATTTCATTTCTCACTATTATTTGTGGGAGACATATGTCATATTCCCCATTTAGTTCTTTTTTGTGGTGTGTATATTTCCACATTGACATGTTATATTCTGAATATCAATATTTTAATGATATTTAATGTTTCAATTGGTGTTATTTTTTAATTTGTCTTACAACTCTAATGTAACCAAAGTTGCGATGGATTTTCTTCTCACCATAACCTATGTGAGAAACATGAAATATTCATCGCTTTTTACTATTATGTGGTGTATATTCTTCCAATGAATACATTTTATGATTATTAACATTGAAATTAAGGGATTTAATTATCCATTTTAGGATCTATCATTCATGTTACTAACCTTTCAAATGATACCAACGTGGTAAGTGTTTCAAGGAACAATCTCATTGTTCATTGGGATAGATTATGATTATGTATATAATAGTGAAATGTTACGATCTATCTCTAAAATAACATTTTAATTTTATAATCCAACAGTAATTTCAAAAAATAAGTGTTTTTTCTCATTTTTCTCTATTAATGTTTCTGAGATAACAAAATAATATTTTAAGAAATTTTTTTATTTATTTATCTCTTTGATGGAAAACACTTCTCTTCCAAATCCATGATTGAGAAAAATGATTCAAATTATTTTTTTACTTTTATAATATGATTGTTGAAAGAAATTTTTTCCAATTTTTTAATACTTTACAAAATGTTTTAATAATAATATACATGTCATTTTATAGACAAGGCCCTTTTGGATTTTACTAAAATATAAAGTAATTTATTGTTTCAATGTGTATAGAATTAACGAAATGTTCCATTGTCATTAATGATCAATGATCTAAATATTCCTTTATATGTTTCCAAGGATATTTTCCTCAAAAATAATTTTGAAAATTTATTATGAATGTTTTATTTTAAAAAGTGATTTTCAAAGTTTAATGGCCATTTTTCTTATGAAATTATCCATGTGATATTTTAAAATAATATTCCATATAAGATGTAATAATTTCAGGTTACTTTTTCTTTAATATTGGATATGATCTAATTATAATATCTATATTTTTTGGACTTTTTATGATTACGATAAATAATTTTTTATAAAACTTCTTTATTTTCCACAGGTTTTTCTATGAGGACTTTTTGAGATGATTATGATACTCATTTCCTTTATTTGGGTTATTCTTTGATATATTTTTTAGACCCTTTTAATTTCATGGGTTAGGATATGCTAAATGTTTTATGGTCATGTGGAACACTTATATATTTTTTTATTATGAGAGAGTGGTTTTCTTTTTAATAAAATATTGTTGTAGAATTATAACCCGGGTCGACGGTCACATTTTAACCAAGGACTAGTGGGACCTATATCACCACCAATGATTTATGTAAGGATTTATATCTAATGGGATAGAAATTGGGAAATGGTCCAACGGTCTTGATCCAAAATGTGAAATATATTGATGAGATTGGTCTACACTGGGAAATCAGCCAATGGGCTTGATCCAAAATGAGAAATATGTGATGAGTCATGGTCCACTATTTCTCATGGTCTTTGTATTTCACATTGACAAATGAAATGGTATATAAACTTATGTTGGCTCTACACTTCTATAACATGATCTTATGGTTCATGAATTATGATTATTTTAGAAGCTTATGAATCATGTATTTTTGAATGATAATGCTTTATTCCAAGACTCATGTTTATGATCTATGAAAGGTTTGGTATAAATTTGGTAAGTTATGTTCATGATCTCATACCATTATTCATATCATATTCTTTCATATGATCATATAATGATATATATCATTCATACCCCTATATAGAATCTAATATCAAGCATTCTTATGGTTCATTTACCCATGTTATGGAGAATGGTTTTATGTAGGATATGACTATGAGGTGTACAAAATGGGAAGATCATTATTGGAAATGTTGAAATCATTCGTTATCTACGAAAATTGTGTACCAATTTTCAAATACAATAAACTATTACAATATTTGGGTTTTTATTTTTAAAAATTATTTAATATTCATCTAAAAATACTTTACATTTATGTATTAAAATCTCGGGACATTATAATTGGAATAAACAGAAAGTATTAGTTAACCATTAGAATATAGGATGAGAAAACATTAGTGATAACCCTTATGATGAACCTATGTATAGGATAACATCCCAAAGATTTATGAAGTAATATTTTATGTGGTTTACGAATATATACAGTCCATCCAATATACTAAAAGTATACATGGTTCTAGAATATATTTTCTTAGGGGTAATAAATCAGAAAAAGTAACATCATGATTGACAGGAGAATTGCATGATATATAATAATGAGCTTTAATGAGAACCTGTTTTAACACTCCCAGGGAATTTTATTTTATAAATTCACATTTCCATTAAAAAACATCTTAAAGTATTTTAATAGATGACGATCATGGATTACATAATCTAATACTCAGATATCATAGATTTAAAATAATGTGTATTGATTTAGACAACCATTAAATGATTCTTTATTAATATTTGTTCTCCCACAATGATTAGTGTTTCTCACAGTAAGAGTTTTTTAGTGAACTGCTCAAACCTGAAGGAATAGGGTTAATGTTGAATTTGATATAAAATTCATTTATTTTCTACCTAATAAACTAAATTCTATGGGGTATGGCATTCTTAAGTTTGTTTTTACGGTCACACTACTTTCTCAAGTCATAAATCCTATTCATCTTCAAAAATATCAAATGAGGGAATGATGTTCTATTGAATCCTTCATGAGAAAAATCCACCCTCTTTTATTTAGTCTTATAATCAACTAGTGGATAAGTGATAGATCATCACAATTGGGATGATATTTTATATTCTCCAGTGCTTAAAATAAGAAATGCTTAACCTTGTTGTTAATCATTTTAATAGTGATGAGTATCAATAGTAGAACCTTATTAAAAATACAAGGAAAGATAAATAAACTGACTCTATGCAATGGACAAGAAGATACCACCAAATAATGCAGCACCCACTCTCCAACGATTAAAATTCAAAGAGTACGCTCATTATTCCAAAAAATGCATTGATCTGAATGTTTTTAATTAACATCATCAAAAACATCCAAGGACAAAAGATAAATAGAAATATCAAGAGATCAAGACTGCCCAAGTGGGTTATGAGAATAACATGGTGAAAGGAACACTTATTATTCACTCTAGAATGAATAATGCATTGTTTGATTCTGGGTACACCCACTATTTATACCTAAGTAATCATTAAATGGTATTGAATTAACATATCAATGATTAGATGTTGAGTTAAAAATAAAAACTATTAATGGTAAAATTGTTTCTTCACAAGTGTATCGTTCCACAATGAATGTCAATTGTGGGAATATTCTTTCAGAAAATTTTTGGATTCTTACTTTAGTTGAATTGGATTTGATTCTATGTATGTATTATCTTTATTTATAAATATCCCATATCAATTTTTTAGGAAAGGAAGTCTCATTTTTTATTCCAAATGAATGCATGATCATTATATAGTATGAGGATGAATAAAAACATACAATGGGAATTACATCAATCTTTTGTGTCTTATTTCCTATCCATGAGAAATATTTATCTCATATGATTAATGATAAACTCAACAACAAATGTTGTCCTATTTTTGTAGAGTTTTTTATGTTTTTCCGGATGAGTTTCTTAGTATTCCACCAAATTGTAAAGTTAAATTTTAAATAAAACTCACACCTAGTGTAACACCCATTTTGTTGAATCCATATAGAATGGACCTGATTAAGTTAGAAAAATTGAATGAAAATTCTAATAGAATCTGGATAATGTATTTATACACCCTAGTGGGTCAATGTCGGGTGCAACTGTTCTATTTGATAACAATAATCATGGATCGATGTGACTCTACATTGATTATATGCATATGAAAAAGTTCCCGATCAACAAAAAGTATCATATAACAAGTATTGATGAATTGGTCGATACTTTAATAGAGCTTAATCCTTTTATAATAATTAAATTCATTTAGTAAATCATCAAAATAGGGTCAATAAAGAGGATATACCAAAAACATCCTTTCGTTTAAGGTATATACATTCTTAGTATATAGTGATTCTATTTGGTCTTACTAATTCCTACACTGTCTTAATGGATTTAATTAAATGATTCTATAGAAAATTCCTTGATCATTTTGTGGTAATATTTATATATGATATTTTTATATATTTAAAGTGAAATGAAAATGATAAATATCACTTGATAATTTTAATAAAGTCCCTAAGGAAGGAGTAACTATAAAAAAATTACAAGGTGTGACTTTTGGCCAGAAAAGGTTTCAGTATTTGGTTATATAATCTAAAGTGATAGTATATCATGGTATCAAACCAAGATATAAGCAATCAAAAATTTGAATAGATCGACCATGGTAAGTAATATATAATGTTTTCTTTATTTTTATGGATATTATCAACGGTTTATAGTGAATTTGTCACTACTATCTATGCAACGACCAAAAATTCTAACAATGAAAATTCCTCTTATTCTAATTAAATGTATTATAATGTAAAAATTTTATATAACATATGAACTTAATTGTTTTTATGTTTTAGTATTTTAAAATACCATTATGAATTGTGACCATTTCTAATATAGTCATTAAATAGTGATCACATGATTAGTATAAATATAGGACTTTAACAAATCCAGTTTACTCTGGAAAAGGAATTGATGGTCCCATCAAGTAGAATTTCTCCACACAAATCCAATTTGGCTAGGATCATAAATGAGGTGGCATCACTGGGCTTCACTCTTGACCAAGCCCAAGCCTAGGTTCAACAAGTTAAGCTCAAACAGAACAGCATACATGAGAAGTGGAAGTTGATAGAGATTACCAGCCGAGTGATGTTATTTGAGCCACCCCTAGAGTCTGTCACCATCACACACCTTATCCTTTGGTCTTTTGCGGGTATTATAAGGGGTTATGTAACAAGACCTTAGAAATATGATTATGTGCATTATTTTTGTATATAATAAAGAATATACATTCATTTTATTATTTTTACTTTGTAAATAGTTTTTAATGCACAAAAAACATTTTTAGTTAATATTCAATAAATAAATCTATTTTTTGAATTAATGGATTTATGAAATAAATAATATCTTAATAAAATATTATTTCTAAATTCATTTTTATTAAATATAAATGATCGTATTATTTTTTAAATACAATTTTGATTTTTATTATGGTTTGGAAGTCGTTTTTGTCAAAACCCATGAATTTACGATAAATGTCAGATTTTATATTAAAAGTAAAAAAATCAAATATTTTGAAAATATGTAGATAAAATTAATATTATTTTTGGAATTAGTAAATCCAAATTATCCAATGGTTAATTTTTCACAATTTTCTGAGACAGTCGAATTTTTGGGTAAAAATTAAATACCGTTTAATTATATAATGTGTTTTATGACATCATACTTACCCAATAGTGATGTAATAAAATAATATAAATTCCATTTTCTACCAATATATGTTTTAAAATTAAAATAATGCGATTTTATAATTTTTTATAAATTTTTCAAATCTTTAGTGGATCAACCAAGACTTATAAAACATTTTAACTTTTTAAAATGATTTCATATAGAGTGTGACTCACCTACACATAATAAATCCTAATATTTTAAAAAGTTCGGTCATTAGCCTTGTAAAATAATTTTTTACACTACCCTTTGCAAAAAAAATGGGCAAAAACCATGGGTTGGTTAGTGGTTTTGATTAGTTTAGTGTGTGGTTTCCAAACCCAAAATAATAAAGAATTCCCTTTTTTCCTTTATAAACCCACCCAATCTCCCGCTCCCTATTCACTCAAATCCTATGGAGCTCTACCAAATTCTTCCCTTCACTCCTTATAAACCTATCAAGTCACCCCAATCTCTCAAGAAGCCTCTCTCAAGCCTCTCCCAAGCCTTTCGAATGACATTTCCAAGTAAGGGATTTCTTCCTTTCTTATTTTTGTCCAAATTTCATTATGTTGTTCTAGCCTTTTTATTTCAATTACAAATGTTGAGCTATAATTTTTAACCTCAACCATACTTCTTTATATATGTTCGAATGATTATATACCTCTTTATATCTCATTAATGCCTCCCATGTTCACCTGTTACCATGCCGAAATTCCATAAGGGATTTCTTCCATTCTCATTTTCGTCCAAGTTTATCAATATTGTTATACCCTTTTAATTTCAATTAAAAATTTTGGAGTAGGATTTCTCACCTCCCTCATACTTTTCTCATTTTTTTTAATGATGATAGACCCATTTCCATCTCATTAATTCCTTCCATGACACGTCTTACCATGCCTTAATTTTGTAAGGGATTTCTCTCTCCTCATTTACATCAAAGA
Source organism: Viscum album (assembly GCA_963277665.1). Classification (NCBI taxonomy): domain Eukaryota; kingdom Viridiplantae; phylum Streptophyta; class Magnoliopsida; order Santalales; family Viscaceae; genus Viscum; species Viscum album. The sequence continues at coordinate 830,374,751 of OY728153.1, read as the reverse complement.
AATTTTTTTATAAATCTAAAATCCTTTACATATGTTGGGAAATGTATCCATATAACCCCTTTAATATAAATTTCATGTACATACGATGAGATACCCTTTATACTCTCATTAACCATTTTTATGAATTCTTATGTCACGTCGTTATGCTGTTGAAATTATACCACAATTTATCAAGACAATGTCATTGTGTAGAGAATACCATGCTCATTTGTTTATAAAGCATGTTAAACGTTATGCACATTTACTTAATGATTATAGAGTTTCATGTATGAATTCCAAAATCCTTTATCATGGAATAAATGACCATATTTAATGAATCCATGTTATATGATCCATGTGGCACACTTATGCATTAAATGAAATGATTAAGAAGGGTGCGCCCTGAGAGTGCTCCAGTGCATTGGGTAAAGATTAGTATCCTGATACGTTAAGTGAAATGATGGTTTACTCATGTTAATTCTAGTGTAATGAAGGATTACCTATTCTCCATGTGTAATGAGCCTTGCCTTATGCTAATATCATGTTAAATGTTGTTGCCACATTTCCATGTTAGGATAATCATTCTATATCTTTCCTTTATGTTCATGTATCTGTTATGTTCCATTAATATTCCAATTGCCGAACATGTACTATATTCTACATTTTATGCCTTGTTTACTCTCGTACTGGTCTTTAAAGCTCACCCTTTTCTTATTCATGTCCTCATTTTATCCCATCCAGTACTAAGTAATAAATAATGTGTGTGGTAATGTAAAAGAAGTTTTCAATAAAGATGATTATTTCATGTTTTACGTTTTAAAATAATGTTCCTAATCCCCAAATACACTGGACCTATCAATATTCTATGATATATCAATGGAAGTCTTTATGTAATAAAGTATTTTTAAGTGTGAAATAAAGAGCAGGGTTTTTATAGTTGGTATCATTGGATAAGTTTAGTTATTTTTGGGATTAGGATTAGGAAACCCTAGGGAATGCCTTAGGGATAAGAATAAGTATAATAAAAAAATCCCTAAATTTTGGTAAGTATTGAGTAAGTGGTTTATCAAGAAAATACATCCCTCTTTGGATATTAGCAGGTAGAGTCGGCTCTAGTACAGATATATCTTGGGGTAAAACTCGAAAACACTGCTTTGAGCTAGACTCGAACGAGAACTGATGCACGAAAATGGGCCTTGCTGCACTTTTGGTTATGACACTCTAGGGGGATATTATTTGGTAAATTCAAAATCTTAATATGAACCATTATTACCGGAATAAAAAAATCCCCAAAGAATATATGTTGGGAAGTAGATCATGGATAAAATAGATTGAAGCCTACAAATTCAAAATTTAATGAAATAAAAGTAATTTATAAGTTACATGTTTTTATCTTTTGATTACCCTTTATGTGTTACCCCTAAGAGTGCTTTTATTCCAGCCAACACCCAGTAATAGGAGGACTCAGGCTGACAACTATTGAGAATATCAATGTGATGATTGTTCTAATGAGATTCCCAATTCGAATGGTGTGAGATTCGTGGTATTTTTCATGATACTCTCTCAATTAACTCAATATTTGAATAGAAACATGGATCAAGGGAAAATTTTAACCCCCTAAGAAAGAAAAAGTCGCATTCGAGAGCTTCATGAGACAAAGGCCTCATACTTTTAATGAATCATCCAATCACTCAATTGAAGAACAATTTATCAACTCCATTGAAAATAACTTTTCCATCCTTCAATGTTCTGAACAAGAGAAGGTTCGTCTAGATACATATCTTATGGAGGGTGAAGCTGATAAATGGTGGTCATTGATAAAAAATATGAAGCCTGAGGACAAAATTGATGTATTGGAATTTAAGTATTTTTGGAAAAAAAATTTGAAATCTATTTTCCTTGCACCCTCTAACATAAGAGGGAAAGGGACTTCATTTCCCTCAATAAAAAAAGACGACGAATCCATCAGAGCATACAAGGAAAAATTAACAAGTATTACGCGATATTCCTTTGGCTTTCTCATTTCCCCCGAATGCAAGGTTGACCACTTCTTTGGTGGGATAAAACCCAACCTATGGAAATCCACAGGGATCCATGACTTTGATAGCTATGAGGAATTTGTCTGATGTTCCATCAAAGTCAAAATGGAGATAATAGTATCTCATGGGTATCAAGAGGATACGAATTGTAACGTGGAATTTAATTCTGGTGGTCCGATGGATAAATCCAATGGTGTTAAGAAAATATACCACCCCACTTGCCAAACGTGTAGAAAGAATAACTCTAGAAATATCCTGAATGGGATGAGGAATTTTTTTAGGCATGGAAGAGTAGGGAACCTAGCCGTTAACTACCAACAAGAAAAAACCACGGTAGAATCAGAGGAGATAAACTCTCTATTTGAAACTCAATTCCTTGTTCATTGCTTCAACTGCAAAGAACTAGGTCACCTTGAAAATGAGTTCCCTAAGCCAATGGGGTTAGGAGGCAACCAAAAACCTCCAAGGCAGAAAGGGTGATATTTTTCCCCCACTACCAAGGAAGTGAACCCCGAAAATGAAGTGGTGATAGGTACTCTATTCATTCATTTAATAATAGCCAATATACTTTTTGATTCTGGTTCTACGCATTCTTTTTTATCTTGAATTTTTAGTAGAGCAATGCTAACACCACCACAAATCATGGATTTATTAAGTCGGAGAGTACATAAAATGGAGCAATTATTACATCCCATGAATATAACTCCTCCACTATCGTAATCTGTGGATTGAACTTCCCAACAAACCTCATCATACTCTCTCTAGTAGAATTTTATGTAATTCTTTTCATATATTGGATTTCATTATATTGAGTGAACATATATTTCTGTGAGAGGTAAATCACTCTCCATATAGAATAGACCCCTAATTCTATACAAGTTCAAGGAATAAGATGAATCTTCTTTAGCTCCACCCTCTCAAGAATGGACATTACTACCCTATGAGCACACATATATGGCTCAGATGATTGAGTCTAAGGAAGAAACCATCCTTGAAGACATGCCTATTGTGAAGGAATTCGTTGAAGTCATACACAAGGAATTTCCCGGTTTTCCTCTAAGAAGATATGTTGAATTCTCAATCGATCTTATACCTTGGGAATTTCTAATATCCAAGACTCCATATAGAATGGATGTTTTAGAGCATGAGGAGATGAAGAAACAACTACAATAGAATATAGATAAAGGGTTTATATTCCCAAGTGCTCCACCATTTGGTGCATGAGTCATCTTCTTCAAGAAGAAGTATCGGTCAATGCTCCATTGCATTGGTTATCGCGATCTCAAAAAAATCATGATAAAGAACAAGTTTCCTTCACCATGAATTGATGACTTGTTCGATTAGCTATGTGGAGGAAAATACTTATCCATGTTGGATTTTCGGTTGGGATATTATCAAGTATGGGTTAATAAGGAGGATATACCCGAGGCTATTTTTCGTACAAGGTATTGGCACTATGAATTCATAGTAATGCCTTTCAGACTCACTAATGCTCCATCAATCTTTAAGGACATGATGGATAGATTCTTTAATGATTACCAAGATAAATATTTGGTAGTCTTTATAGATGATATTCTAATATAATCCAAAACCAAGGAGTAGCATGAGGAGTATCTAAGCAATGTACTATGAAACTAGCAAAAAGGTGAATCTCTATGAAACGTAAAACAAGTTTTAGTTCTAGTTGAACGAGGTCTCATTATTGTGTCATATCATCATAAGCAATTGGGATATCTATGGATTCCTCCAAGACAACAGCAATAGAGTGATGGTAAGTCCATCATTTGTAATAGATATCCGCAGCTTCTTAGGGTTAGCTGGATATTACCGCCGATTTGTGAGAAATTTCTCATGATTTTGCAACCCTATTTCCAAGACAACTCGTAAGGGAGTAATGTTTTATTGGAGTGAGGAATGTGACGAGAGCTTCAATTAGTTGAAAAGAGGCTTATCACTACATCTGTACTCACATTACCCATAAGTGTAGAACTTTTTGTGGTATTTAGTAATGCTTCGAAGAAGGTCATGGGATGTGTGTCGATGGAAAATGATAAATTCTCTGCCTATAGTTCATGGAAATTGAATGTTCATGAGAAAAACTATCCAACCCAAGATCTAGAGTTGGCTATTGTAATATTCTCTTTGAAAATTTGGTGACATTACCTCTTTGGTGAGAAGTGTGAAATATACATGGACTACAAAATCCACAAGTATATATTCAAACAGAAAGTGTTGAACATGCACCAACGAAGATGTTTAGATATGATCAAAGGCTATGACTGCTCAATCCATTACCACCTGGGGAAAGATAATAAGGTGGAATATTATCTAAGTAGAAAAAACCTAGTGATTCTATCATTGATGAGAATTGAAAAGGATCCAATCTTTTTAGATTTAATAAAGATGAACATGGAAATCCTAAATAATGGAACATCATCAATCCTTTCACAAATTATTGACAAATATTCTCTTTTGGAAGGGTTAAAGGATGCTAAAAAGGACGATATGGGAATTCAGAAAAAGGTGGAAACTATCAAAAAATGGAAGTCCTTAGAGTTCAATGTTAATAAAGAAGGGATTTTGAGATTTTGGGAAATACTATGTCTTCCATAGAATCCAGATTTAAAGAAATAACTTTTGGATGACACACATAATTAAAATTTCTCCATTCACCCGAGAAACACAAAGATGTAATGAGATCTATGAGAGAATTATTGGTGGGATAACATGAAGAAAGAGATCATTGACTATACATCAAAGTGCCTGTTATGTCTTAAAGGGATGGGTGAGAGGAAGAAGTTTAAGAGGAAGATGAAACCATTACTAATACCAACATTGAAATGGGAGAACATAACTTTGGACTTCATCACCGGACTACCGAAGACATCCAAATGAAACAATTCTATTTGGGTTGATATGGATCTTCACACAAAGACTTCACACATTATTCCAATTTGGGAGGATTTTTTATTGGATCAACTGGAACGGATATACATCAGATATGTGGTGAGTCTTCATGGAGTACTACTAACTATTATATCCGATCAAGATCATAGATTCGCCACTATGTTTTGGAAGAGTCTTTTACATGATATGGATAATAAGGTGAACTTGAGTATGGCTTATCATCCTCACACTGATGTCCAATCTAAGTGGACTATCTAAACACTTGAGAACCTGTTGAGAGCAGCCTCAATGGACTTCAAAGGAGGACGTGATCAACATCTTCCTCTGGTTGAGTTCTCTTACAATAATAGCTTCCACTCAAGCATCCAAATCAATCATTATGAAGCCCTATATTGGAAGTGGTGCAGAACATCAGAATGTTGGTATGATTTTGGGGAGAGAAAACACCTAGGTATGAAAATGGTCAAAGAAATGGTGGAGAAGGTTAAGACCATCCAGTTTCACATTAAAGCTGCTCAGATTTGACAAAAGAGATATGCTGATAATTTTCAAAGAGACCAAGAGTTTTATGTTAGGGACATGGTATTCCTCTACATATCACTGTGGAAGAGAGTTATTATATTTGGTAAAAATGGAAAGATTAGTCCAAGGTACATCGACCCTTTTTAGATCCTTGATCGCATTGGAGAAGTGGCCTATCGACTAGCACTACCACTGAACCTATCTCATGTACATGATGTAGTCGATGTATCACTCTTGAGGAAGTACATACCTGACCCATCACATGTACTCAATCTAGAGGTGGTAGCATTAGATAATGACCTCTCTTATGAAGATAAGCGGTTGAAGATCATAGATCATAGAGTAAAAGTTCTACAAAATAAGACAATGTCCCTCATCAAGGTGTTGTGGTGAAACCACAAGTTTGAAGGAGCATGGAAATTAGTGTAAGTGATGAAGCAGAGTAAACCTGATCTGTTTTACTGTAGGAAAATGAAATTTTGAGGGTGAAATTTCTTAATGGGGGAAAATTGTAACGACCCAATCTTCTATGAATGAACATTCCTCTTGATCTAATTAAATGTATTATTATTTAAAATGTTTGTATAACATGTGAACTTCTTTGGTTTTATGTTTTTGGATTTTAAAACACCGTTATGAATTTTGAATGTTGCTAATATAGCCATTAAACAGTGATCACGTGATTAGTATAAATATAGGGCTTTAACAAATCCAATTTACTTAGACAAAGGAAGTGATGGCCTAATCTAGTAAAATTGCCTATTACGAAGCCCATTCATCAGAGCTCAAAAAGGAGGTGGCATCACTGGGCTTTCTCTTGACCAATCCCAAGATGAGCTTCAACACTTTAAGCTCAAACGAAACCACTAATAGGAGAAGTTGGAGTTGATAGAGATTACCACCCAACCGATGTTATTCGAGCCACCCCAAGAGTATGTCACCATGACACACCTTAAACTTCGGTCTTATGTGATTGTTATATGGGTTTATGTAACAATACCTTAGAATTATGATTATATGCACTATTTTTTTATATAATAATGAATATACATTCATTATCTAATTAACACTTTGTCAATGTTTTTAATGCGGAAATATTATTTTTAGTTAATATTCAAATGAAAAATCTATTTTGATGAATTAATGTATTTTTTAATTAAATAATATTTTAATAAAATATTATTACTAAATACATTTTTATTAAATATAAATGATCTTATAATTTTTATAAATACAATTTGTGATTTTTATGAATGTTTGAAAGCCGTTATTTTCAAAACCAATGAATTTTCAATAAATGTAGGTTTTTATTTTGAAAGAAAAAATTCACATATTTAAAAAATTATTTAGATAAAATGAATATTATTTTTGGAATCATGATGTTGAAATTATCCAATGGTTATTTTTTTATAATTTTCTAAGACAAACACATTTTTGGGTAAATATTTAATGGTGTTAAATTATATAATGTATTTTTTGACATCATAATGACCTAATAGTGATATAATAAAATAATATAAATGGGTTGTTAAGAAAATATATGTTTTAATGTAAAAATAATATGATTTTTGATTTTTTTTTTATTTATTTTACAAAGCTTTAGTGGACTCTCCAAGACTGATAAAACATTTTAACTTTTTAAAATGATTTCCTTGAGAGTGTGACTCACCTCCACATAAGAAAGCCTAATATTCTAATAAGTTATGCCATTGGACTTATAAAATAATATTTTAAACTCCCCTTTGGAAAACATCATGGCCAAAAACCATGGTTTGATTTAGGATTTTGATAAATTTAATGTGAGGTGTCCAAAAACCTAAATAATAAAGAATTCCCTCTCTTTTCCTAGATAAACCCACCCAAGATCCAAATTTCATTATATTGTTATTCCTTTTTTATTTCAATTAAAAATGTTTAGGTATGATTTAACACTACCCTTATACTTCCCTCCATGTTTTAAAATTATGATATACCTTATTTTTATCTCATTAATTCCTCCCATTTACACCTGTTACCATGCAGAAATTCTGTTAGAGATTTCTTCCTTTCTCATTTTTGTCCAACTTTCTTAATGTTGTTATACCCTTTATGTTTCAATTAAAAATTTTGGTGTATGATTTATCACCTCCCCCATACTTCCATAATAATGTTCTATTGATGAGAGAGCATTTTATTCCTCATTAATTATTTCCATGTACACCTATTACCATGCCAAAATTATGTAAGGGGTTTCTCTCTCCTCATTTACATCCATGCAATTATTTTGTATTAGAAATATAAACTCCATTAAATATGTTGGGACATGTATCCATATGACCCCCTTACTATCCATATCATGTAAATATTATGATACACCATTTCCACTCTCATCAACCATTTTTACAAATTCTTATGTCACATTGTTATGCTGGTAAAATTGCACCGTGATTTTCCAAGACGAAGTCATTGGGTAGGGAATACCATGACCATTTCTTTATCAGGGGTATTTACCTTTATGGAAATTTACTTATTTATTATAGAGTTTCATGTATAAATTCCACAATCCTTTATCGTGTAATAAATTATGGTGTTTAATGAATCCATATTATATGATCCATGTGGCACACCTATGCATGAAATGAAATGATTAACAAGGGTGAACCCTGATAGCATTCCAAAGCATTGGGTAAGATTAGTATCATGATACATCAAGTTCAATGATGGTTTAATCATTATAATTCATGTGAAATGATGGATTACCCATGATCTATGTTCAATGAGCCTACACTCATGCTAATATCATGTTAAATGTTGTTTCCACATTTCCATGTTATGATAATAATGTTATATTATGCCTTTATGTCCATGTATCTCTTATGATCCATTGATATTCCTATTTCCTAACATGTATTGTATTCTTCTTGTTACGCCTTGTTTAATTCCTTACTAGGCTATATAGCACACCCTTTTCATATGCATGTCCTCAAGTTATCCCGTGCAATGTTATGTACGAAGTAATGGGTGTGGACATGTAAAAAAAGTTTTTAATAAAGATGTGTATTTCATGTTTTAAGTTGTTATGTAATGTTCCTAATCCCCAAAGACAGAAGTATTCTCGATCTTCTATTTTGTATCAAGTGAAGGATTTATGTAATAAATTATGTTTAAGTGTGAAATAAAGAGCAGGGTTGTAGTAAGATAATCCACCCACCAATTCTACTCAGAAGGGATCCAAGTTCCTCTAGATGGATTAATGTGAGGAAATTTTCAAGGAACCGAAGAGATGATTAGTCATTTCACCTATTCTTAAATAATAATATAGTGGTGAAGGGTTATAAATCGATACTAATGTTTCTAAAAATGGATTGGGATGAATTCTCATGTAGAATGACATAGTTATTGTTTATGCCTCATGAAAATTGATGGTTCTTGTGAAATATTATGCAACTAATGAGTTTTTTGAATCTAAAATAGTTATTACCTTAAATTTATGAATTCATTTTCTTTTTATAGAGAAGTTTGATATATATACATATCCTAAAAGTTAAAATGTATATATTCACAAGTAAGGAGTTGAACATTCTCGAGAAAAAATGGTTAGAGTAGATTAAAGATTATGACTTCTCAATAAATTACCACCCTAGGAAAGTGGAAAAGGTTGAAGATAATTTTATTTTAAAGGGTTATTATATATTAACCATGATGAGGACCACAAAAGAACCAATATTTATTTATTTATAATGGATGTATCAAGAAATCTTGTATGAATTGTATAAATCTTATCTTTATCAAATATTTTTTCAACCATTTATCCATGTGAATATTAAAGAGGAACATAAGGATGATGTGGATCTATAGAAGAAGGTGATAAATGTTCTTGATCTCAACCTTTATTATGATGGAATTATATGTTTTAGGTGTAACTCCCCGACCCTAGTTACCCAGAGTCGTTTTATTATTACATAACATTGGTATGATCGTAAGGAAATCATGTCTCGAAAGACTGATTAGTTTAGTATTATTGGAAACAGGATTCATACATAAGTTCAACTTTACAAATTGAAAAGAAATACAACAAAAATTTATTCCATTGGAAACATCCAAGCCTCTTAGATAATTCACAAAAGTCACTCATAACTAACTTATTCATATCCTTGGAAAATGAAACACATGAAAGGGGTGATCTCAAACACTCAATAAGGGTAAGAAATACAGCAGAAGATAACATAAATATTAAGCATGGTGAATAATTGAAACTTCATGCCTTTACTAATAATAAATATGAATAATTTTATGGAAGAAATATGATTTGAGTAAATAATTCCATAATAAAACATAATCATGGGTATTATACTAGTCGAACGACCACATAAACCATCAATATTATTTTCATAATGAGGGAATGTATAATGCCGAACATTCTGAAACATTTTGTCAAGGCATCGGCCAAGACATCCAAAAATGATTAAGACCTCGGCCAAAACCATATATCAAATTGGGAAAGGCCTCAAAAAATTCCACATCTAGTAGTCTCATGAGACCTAACGATGCATCGAGGAGTTATAGAGGGCTCCACCCGTCACTTACTAAGTCTAATACATTCCTCATATGAAAATGTTGAAATAAAACATAAACATATGTACTAACACTAGCAAACGAAATGTCAATTATTTAACCATAAACCATGAATGGTATAAAAATAGCACATCAACAGTAAAAAATATCACAAAACCTTCAATACAATATGGAAGTTTTGTATCATAATAAATCAACTTCAAATAAACATAAAATCCATTAAAGGATGTCGTCATAGATGAAATAAAAACATTTTTTAGAGAAATATCTCTTTTTAGTTTGAAATCACTTAAGAGTCACATAATTATTGTAAGAACCCAATTTTTTCTGCGGAAGACTTTGGAATATTCTTGATGATATTTCAGAGCATCACCTTCAGACGGCGTGCGATTCCGAGCCCTGGAATGGCCAGAATTAAATTTTTAGTGTGTTCACACTGGAAACGCCAAATAAATGTGATAACTCCTAAACGGTGATCTAGATCAGAGATATGAGTGTATGTATGGGTCCGGAAAGGGGTCTTTACCCTAGGAACGAAATAAAGTATGTCGGTGCGGGATGTTTTGACCCCTCGCTCGCTTTTGGAACGTTAAACGGATTAATTAATTAATTAATTAATTTGTTTAATGATGAAACTCAAGTATCTCTTAAATGGTGGCTCGGAATGGAAAACCAAGGGCACCGTTGAGTTTGGAGCATGTCGTTTACCCTAGGATGGGTGTAAGTTTTGCGGGCGCGGGCCGTCTGTGAAAAATGGCCCCAAGGGTGTTTTCGTAATTTGGTGGCTTTGGGCGTTCAACTTTATAACTTTCAAACAGAAGCTTGGAATCCAATTCTAAGACCACCGTTGTTCTCAGGGGGGTGTTTTTTACCCTAGGGTAGGCTTAACCTCGACCATGTCGGATGTTTCAGATGCGAGTAAATTTGGGGGGTTTTAATTAATAAAAATTTAATTAATTTCCCCTTAAATAAACAAACACCCCTTCCCTTTTCCCTTGAACCCCTTGGAAAAACCCCTCCCCTCTCCTCCTCTATCTCCGGTGAGGAAGCTCCGGCAAGGCGACGACGTGGAGGCAGATCTTCCGTGAAGCGTCGGGCGAAGCCCAACGAGGTAGGATCCTGTTTAACGTTTCATTTTAATCCCCGAACCTACTTTGATTTCAATTTGATGCGTCGAATTGCTGCTTAAACGTCAAGAGAATCCAATGAATGCGTAGTATATTTTCTGCTCTTTCTGTCGCTTGTTTTAGATTTGAAATCCGGGTTTGGAGGAGGCCGCAGTGGTTCGATGAAATGCGCGGGTTTTTTAGGTTTCTGGCCGATTTTGGGTGTTTCGGCAGTCCGAGGTGCGGCGGCGCATGGCTGAGGCGGCGGCGCGTAGGTGGCTCCAGCGGTAGGCGGTGGGGTTTCTCGACAATAGAGCGGAGCAGCCTCGGCAGAGGCTCGGCTCGAGTGGGATCTTCAGGCGACGGCAGCTCGGTGCAGGTTGGTCTGGGCATCAGCGGAGGCGGCGGCGCGGGCAACTCCTCTGCAGGCGGTGAAGGCAGATGGCTGAGGCGGGATGGCAGCGAGCCACTGGAGGTGGGCCAGGCGGCGACGGCGCCGCTGGGGGGCTCGGAGAGGGAGCACCGGCCAGTTGACGCGGCAGCAAGGGTCGCGGCGCGCGACCCTGCTCGGGAAACAGAGACCCACCAGCGGCGGGTCTCCGCGGGGAAGACTTCCGGTCAGAGGAAAGTTTTTTTTTAAAAAAACAGAGAGAAAAATTTAAGTTAAAATGTTATTATATTAATAATAATAATAATAATACTAATAATAATAATAATTATTATTATTATTATTATTAGGGGAAATGATTTATTATTTATAAATCATAGAACGGGTGTCGGATTTAGGCGCCGTCTATGGTGATGCGCTCCTTAAATTACGAAGAATATTTTGAGATGGTTTTGGGAATTTTTAGTTCCTGAAACGAGGGGCCTCGGAGGTGCGATGCGTCTTTAAGTGGATGAGCGTTTTTCCTGGGATTCTTCTTTTGGACGGCGCGGACGCGTCTGACGTCCGTTTTGAGCGTCGTCAGTGGCGTTGCGTCCCTGGCACTGAGTCGGAGGTTTCCTAGGTGGTTTTGGGCGTTGAGACTGGATTTGAGGTGTGGGCCCCATGGCCCGTTCTTTCGAGCTGCGTGCAGTGTTTCATGACTTTTTCATTAGACGTTCGTTTGGTGCATGCGAGCAGTCATTTATGGATGTTTTTTCGAGGGGATTGCAATGGTGCAATCCGCCCGCTCTAATTCGGCACGATGGTGCGGGCCCCATGAGGGCCGTTTCGGGAGTTGACTGTGATTTCCAGCCTTATCACTGGGTGTCCGTTTTGGACAAGTGAATAGTCCTTTTTGTGTACTTTTTTGAGAGGATCGCAACGGTGCGATCCGTTCATTGAGTTTCTGGACCGGTGTGCGGGTCCCGCGTGGTACCACTCGTGTGCGGGGCGCCGAAACGTATCTTTTTCTCCGGATATCCGTTGCGCTCAAGTTAGTAGTGATTTTGACGTGTTTTCCCAAGGGGATCGCAATGGTGCGGTGCGCCCGACTGTTTTCGGGGCTGAGGCTCGGGATCACGGGAGGTCGTTCAGGCATGAGGCGGTGTTGGTGACTTTTCCGTCAGATATCTGTTGGAGGCAAGTAAGTAGTCTATCTCATGTGTTTTTCTGCGAGGATCACAATGGTGTGATCCATTTGGTTGTGTGGAGCCTCTTGCGCCATCTTGTTAAATGTGGAATAAATGGTGCTTCGGTGGTGGTTCGCCCTACCGTGTTTGTAGCAGACCCTTGGCGTGTCATCGCGCACTCTTGGGAAAGTGATATAAATGATTCACAAGATGTGGTTGGTCGTGCCTGGGCCTTTGAGTTGTAGGTGTTACATCACGCCTTCGCGTTGAAGTTGGGTGTCGTGTGCACGATAGCCCTTGGGCTGAAAATGAGGTATACTCTGGGAGTATATAGGAGCGCTTGGTGGTACATGTGGTTTGTACCTGAGACTGTTTGTGCGCTTGGTTGGGGTTTGACTTGGGGCCACATGTTCTGTGGGCCCCATGTGCGTGCTATGTTCTGATTTGCGTAATTTGACCTCTCGCGGTGTGGAGGGTCTCTCTGTGCTCGTTTGTTTGACCAGCAGGGTTGAGTGGTCTCCCCCAGGTTTCGTTCTTGATGGATCGGCCGGTAGCGGTGCTAGTGACACCCAGTGATGGAACAGGTGCAGAACCACTTTTGGTGAGTTGTTTTGGAGTTGGGTGGTTTCGTGATACCCACTACATGTTCGGTTGGCCAGTGGTGTACCCTCCAGTAGAGATGGCTAGATCAGTTCTGAGTTTTACCCTCCAACGGGGCTGGGCAGTGGGTTACTCATCGACTTCTTTGGGTTTACCCTCCAGCAGGGCTAGGCAGTGGGTTGCTTACTAACTTCTAGGGTTTACCCTCCAGCAGAGACTGGGCAGTGGGTCACCCGACGCTCTTAGGGTCTACCCTCCAGCAGAGACTGGGTAGTGGGTCACTCGATGCACTTAAAGTCTACCCTCCAGTAGAGACTGGGCAGTGGGTCACCCAACGACCTCTTAGGGTCTACCCTCCAGTAGGGCTGGGCAGGGGGTCGTCCGTCGTCTAGTTCCAGGTCTACCCTCCAGCAAGGCTGGGCAGTGGGTCGCCTGTCGACTTATTCGAGGTCTACCCTCCAGCGGGGCTGGGCAGTGGGTCGCCTGATGATGTATTAGGGTTTACCCTCCAGCAGGGCTGGGCAGTGGGTCACCCGATATCTGGTTAGGGTTTAGCCTCCAACAGGGCTCGGCAGTGGGTCACCCGATATCTGGTTATGGTTTACCCTCCAGTAGGGCTGGGCAGTGGGTCACCTGATATCTTATTATGAATTACCCTCCAGCAGGGCTGGGCAGTGGGATACCGGTTGGCATTCCAGACTTAGTCCTTACTACTAGGCTAGTCTGTGGCTTTCCTCCATTACCACCGGAGCAGTACCCTTGTTTGTACGGGTCGGTGATGGAATGACTTGGAATTTGAGAATTCCTCTCAACTGCAGGGTAGTGATGAGGCATGGTTTGACTTTCCCTAGAACTCTCAAGTTCGAGGGGCACTTTCCCCACCAAGATGCGTTCTTGTGACGCGATCTAAAACAGTGCGGTCAAGTCAGTGCCGCCCAAAGTGTATAGTATTGAGGTGCGGTGATTGAGCCCTTGACTTGTGGTTCGGGGCAGACGTACGGGATGTTGGGCATCGATGGTTTACTTCTGGAACTATTGGCTACTCTTTTCTTGGGCTGAGCTACGGGATGGAGATCCCCTTACGACATTGTTCGGGCTTCTTTACAGAGCATATGGATTTGTATATACCATGTTCTGGTACCCACTTCTTGGGTTTGGTTGCTCTCCTTCCAGGAGAGGCGAAGACACGTGGGGTATGCCACATGCTTTTTTCATCTAGATTCTCGTGGTTGGATGAGTCTACTCTCCTGCTATAGGCAGGGAAAGCTCGACGAGAAGTGCATCTTCTCACCATTCCTAGCTCCTTATGTTAGGACGGGTCTTCTTCCTTTCTCTTGTTGGGTTGAGTTGGACTCTTTACTGCACTCTCTGTTGTACTCCTTTACTTTTCCTCTTCACTCTACTGCTCACCCTTCGGTACCTCCTTTGTTGCTCCCTCGAGCCTTCGGGGTATCCTACAAAGTATTTTTATACTCACCCCTGCTTGGGATTTGCCCGCACTTGGTGTGCCCTTGCAGACAACGGACAGGTTGGTCGTGACGTCAGAGGAGCTTAGGAGCTGGGAGCTTGGACCGCGTGCGGTGGTTGTTGATGGGTTCCAGGTGTGGGAACCTCCCAGCTGTTTTCTGTTGTCTTACCTATTGTCGGGTTGTGGCATTTTTGGTTGGGCGCGTGTTTTCCCCTTTTCTTTTCAGTTTACTTCCAGCTTGTACTTTGTAATGTTTAGAGGTTAATGCACATCTGTGGTTTATTTATAGTAGTTTCCCTTTCCTTTACTTGTCTTTTCATTTTACTCTGCACTATTTCATTGAGTGTGTTGCGTGTGTGTGTACAGGTTCTTAGGCAAAGGCCTCCCCAAGTTATTGTGCCTTCGGCGCTGGTCGCCAGCCCCTGGCCTATGGAGGTGGGCTTGGGGTAGTTGCAACTCGAGCCCGGGAAGGGTCGGGTCGTGACAAAGTGGTATTAGAGGTGGTTCGTTCCTTGGGACGTCGTGCGGACGTCCCTAAAAGGAATTGTTGGGATTTAAGGCAACAGTGTTAACGTGTCTCGATAGTAGCTCTCAGGCCAGGGAGTCTAGTGATGGTACGGCGGCCGACGTATCCATTCACCAGGACCTTGATAACCCGCTTGTCAACTTGGAATGCTGAGACACTTGTTGCAGGGAAAATTTGGTTTGGGCATCACATAGGATTGAGTCTTTGACTGTCCTTCTTGAGTCAGCTCCCCATCCATCGTTGTTGTTATTGGTATATACATATATGCTCATCTGACCGCGGCACTCCTTGATAATATTCAGGAGGTCTCTGCGAAGACAGCCAGCCAAGATACCAGCTTGGGTGCGTGATGAATACCCTGCGAGCTACGAGGCCACAGTCCAGGACCCATCATGCGATCCCTTTTCTCCGGGTGGGCCGGTAGAAGCACCCCCACCTGTTGAGAAGCAGACTGCTTCAGCAGAGCATGCTGAGTTTGAGCGCAGGTTGAGCGCGCTCCGTGAGTTCCAGCGGCAGAGACCACTGAGGTTTAGTGGTGAGCCAGACCCTCAGGCAGCAGAGGTTTGGCTCGAGGTAGTGGTTTGACTTTTCAGGCTTGTGCAGATGCCAACAGATTAGAGAGTGGCTTTGGCATCCAGCCTTTATTGTGGATCATCTTGGCGTTGGTGGAGTCTGGTGACTCGGTTTCTTGACGAGTCGTCACTTTTGTTGGGCGACTTTCAGTTGTTGTTTCATTAGGAGTTTTTTCCCTCATGCTTGCACTCCATTCGGATTCAGGATCTCCTGCAGTTTCAGCAGGGGGGATGACGATGGTCGAGTACGCGGAAAGTTTTGCAGACCATGCACACTTTTACCCAGACTTGGTCCATGATGACAACTTCCGAGCGCTGAAGTTTGAGCAGGGTCTCCGCTGAGAGATTCGTGTTATCATAGTACCCTTGGGCATTTCCACTTATATCGAGGTGCTAGAGCAGGCATTGGTGACAGAGAGCTTCCTGTCACGTTTTGCAGGCGGTAGTGGCAGAGGGCATGATGGAGCTGAAACGTCTGTCGTAGTTAGCAGGTGATTGAGGATAGGACCTCGATGCAGGTGGTCTTCCCACTACCGGTTTCAGAGACGTGGTCGTATACCACTATAGTGAAAAGGCGCAGGGCCTCAGCCGAGGATACCCTTCCATGAGTGGATCTCAGGCCGTGGTCGTACACCACAGTGGCGCCGGAGGGAACCAGTGCAACCAGAGAGGGTCGGTTCTATGCTTGCGATGGGCGAGGTCACCTGGCACGGGACTAACCGACTAGGCATGCGGAGAGCTTTGGGTAGGCAGCAGGTGCACCACCACGATAGAGGCAATGCCGTGATTGGAGTAGTACCCAGAGAGGTGGTGCTAGCAGAGGAGCGAGAGGAGATAGTAGTGGGAGACAGCTTTATAGGGTCTTCCCATCACCACTAGTTGGTCCACGTCAGGCTCTGGGAGCAGACAGTTGGGACCACAGAGAGCCGCGAGCTTTGGATGTCTACGATCCTGCAGAGCATGAGGTGATAAGAGGTATGCTCTACAAATCTTCTACTTTTTGCAGTCGAATTGATAGACTCTGCGTGTGAAATGATTTTCTCCCGGCTCCTTGTTTGAGTTGTTACCAGGGTGGCACGGGGCGTCGGTGTAACCCTGTGTTGGTAAGGTAAAAGCTGTGAGACATTTTACATTAGTCGATGGTGTTGACTTCATCGCTTTCCGAGCGTGTGAGAGAGTCTTGGATGTGAGACATCGACTGGGAAATCTTGTGTAACCAGATATCCTTGGGTGTTTCACCATATGGATATTCTAAAGGAGGGAATCACCAGGCCTTGTTCCAGGTGCGGGCGGTGATTCCAGTTGCGTCATGCGACGTAGAGGCTTGGTCGGGGAGGTGAGCTACCCCCAAGAGCCTTCGGGCCGTTTGAAGCCGTGCAATGGGATGGCGAGGTTCCCTACCGCCTTGCCCTAACCCTAAAGTTTGGAGTAGGTGCACGACATTGGCAAGGGCCAACCTCGCGTGAACAGATCAATCCTTTGGTCTGTGTGTGGTAGTGCAGAGGTGTGCGAGAGTTCTTCTGGGTACGGAAGAGCCGGGTGTGGGCTTAGTACCCTGTGTTTCTCCCAAGTTTTGATTTTCAGGGACAAAAATCTTGAAGGAGGGAATGATTTAAGAACACAGTTTTTGCTGCGGAAGACTTTGGAATATTCTTGATGATATTCCAGAGCAGCACCTTCAGACGGCGTGCGATTCTGAGTCCCGGAGTGGCTGGAATTAAATTTTCAGTGCGTTCACACTGGAAACGTCAAATAAATGCGATAACTCCTAAAGGATGATCCAGATCAAAGATCTGAGTGTATGGATGGGTCTGGAATGAGTTTTTTACCTTATGAACGACATAAAGTATGTGGGCGCGGGATGTTTGGACCCCTCGCTCACTTTCGGAACGTTAAACGGATAAATCAATCAATTAATTAATTCTTTTAATGATGAAACTCAAATATCTCTTAAACGGTGGCTCGGATTGGAAAACCAAGGGCACTGTTGAGTTCGGAGCGTGCCTTTTACCCTAGGAGAGGTGTAAGTTTTGCGGGCATGGGCCGTCTGTGAAAAATGGCCCCGGGGGCGTTTTCGTAATTTGGTACCTTTCGGCGTTCAGCTTTATAACATTCAAACGGAAGCTCAGAATCCAATTCTAATACCACTGTTGTGCTCAGGGGGTGATTTTTACCCTAGGGGAGGCTTAACCTCGACCCCGTCGGATGTTTCAGACGCGAGTAAATTTGGGGGGTTTTAATTAATTAAAATTTAATTAATTTCCCCTTAAATAAACAAACACCCCTTCCCTTCTCCCATGAACCTCCTGGTAAAACCCCTCCCCTCTCCCCCTCTATCTCCAGCGAGGAAGCTCCGGCAAGGCGACGGCGCGGTGGCGGATCGTCCGTGAAGCGTCAGGCGAAGCCCAACGAGGTAGGATCTTGTTTAACGTTTCGTTTTAATCCCCGAACCTACTTTGATTTCAATTTGATGCATTTAATTGCTGCTTAAACGTCGAGCGAATCTGATAAATGTGTAGTAGAGTTTCTTCTCTTTCCATCGCTTGTTTTGGATTTGAAATCCGAGTTCGGAGGAGGCCGCAGCGGTTCGACGAAATTCACGGGTTTTTGAGGTTTTTGGACGGTTTTGGGTGTTCCGGCAGTCCGAGGCGTGGTGGCGCAGGGCTGAGGCGGCGGTGCGCGGGTGGCTCCAGTGGCAGGCTGTGGGGTTTCTCGGTAGTAGAGCGGAGTAGCCTCGGCGGAGGCTCGGCTCGAGCGGGATCTTCAGGCGGTGGCGGCTCAGTGCAGGGTGGTCCGGGCATTCGCAGAGGCTGCGGTGCGTGCAACTCCTCTGCAGGCGGCGCCGGAAGATGGCTGAGATGGGATGGCCGCGACCCGCTGGAGGTGGGCCGGGCGGCGACGGCGCTACTTGGGGGCTAGGAGAGGGAGCACCGACCGGCTGTGCCGGCCGGTTGACGCGGCAGCAAGGGTCACGACGCGCGACCCTGCTCGGGAAACAGAGACTCGCCAGCGGCGAGTCTCTGCGGGGAAGACGGCCGACTGGCCAGCGGCCGGTCGGTGAAAAGTTTTTTTAAAAAAAAAAAGAGAGAGAAGAATTTAAGTTAAAATAATAATAATAATAATAATAATAATAATAATATTATTATTATTATTATTATTATTAGGGAAAATTATTTGTTGTTTATAAATCATAAACCGGGTGTCGGATTTAGGCGCCGTCTACGGTGACGCGCTCCTTAAATTAGGAAGAATATTTTGAGATGGTTTTGGGAATTTTTAGTTCCTGAAACGAGGGGCCTCGGAGGTGAGACGCGTCTTTAAGTGGATAAGCGTTTTCCCCGAGATTCTTTTTTGGACGGCGCGGACGCGTCCGACGTCTGTTTTGAGCGCCGTCAGCGGCGTTGCGACCCTGGCACTGAGGCAGAGGTTTCTAGGGTGGTTTCGGGCATTGAGACTATATTTGAGGTGTGGGCCCCATGGCCTGTTCTTTCGAGCTGCGTGCAGCGTTTCATGACTTTTTCATCGGACGTTCGTTCGGGGCGTGCGAGCAGTCGTTTCTGGATGTTTTTCCGAGGGGATTGCAACGGTGCAATCTGTTCGCTCTAATTCGGCACGATGGTGCGGGCCCCACGAGGGCCATTTCGGGAGTTGACGGTGATTTCCAGCCTTATCACCAGGTGTCTGTTTGGGACAAGTGAATAGTCCATTTCGTGTACTTTTTTTAGAGGATCGCAACGGTGCAATCCGTTCATTGAGTTTCGGGACCGGGGTGCGGGTCCTACGTGGTACCACTCGTGTGTGGGGCGCCGGAACGTATCTTTTTCTCTGGATATCCGTTTCACTCAAGTGAGTAGTGCTTTTGATGTTTTTTCCCGAGGGGATCGCAATGGTGCGATGCGCCCGAGTGTTTTTGGGGCCAAGGCTCGGGATCCCGGGACGTCGTTCGGGCGTGAGGCGGTGTTGGTGACTTTTCTGTCAGATATCCATTGGAGGCGATTAAGTAGTTTATCTCGCGTGTTTTTCCACGAATATCACAACAGTGCGATCCGTTTGGTTGTGTGTGTTGGATCGAATAGTCGATATAAAAGTCTATTAGATGGAACAATACAAGAGGGGGGGTGAATTGTAGGTTTAAAAACCTTTGAGTTTTAGTAACAAAGAGATTAGTTTAAATGATCTTAAACTAATACAAATACAAACACCCACAATTGTATTGAATGTAAAAGGTATGATGTATTGTAATACTATTGTTATGTAAAACAATTGTATTCAAGATGAACACAATAATCAGAGTAATACAAATGTAAATGATTCTACCTTAAAGCGTATAGAACCAATCAATACAATATGTAACAGAATGATTGTAATTGAAACAATTACAATTGAATATTTAAAGAAGAAAGGAAACAATACAAATCCCTTTCTAATACAAGTAACAGCGGAAATGTAAAAGTAATACAATTCTTTTAACCCAAAGAGAAGGGTTATCCTTTCACCTAGGATAAAAGGTCTGTCTCACCAACACCTTGGTGAGCCCTCGATACGATGATCGGCACGTCTGTCTGCCTATCCCCGGCAGCCCTCGATACGATGATCGGCACGTCTGTCTGCCTATCCCCGGCAGCCCTCGATACGATGATCGGCACGTCTGTCTGCCTATCCCCGGCAGCCCTCGATTTTGCAGGTAATCGGCACCTATGTCTTTCAATTACTTGAAAGCCCTCGATACGATGATCGGACGCACAAGGCTGATGATAGAAGTCACAGTGTCTCTCTCTAGAATCTTCGTAGTTCACAGAGTCTCTTTATTCGATCTCTTCGTTCATCAGTGTGTTCTCAGCTTCAAATGACCTCCTATTTATAGGCCTCGGGTTCCAACGGTCATATTGCCTCCAACGGTCATATTGAAACAGAAAGCACGACATCGTTTTGATTAGTATATAACTAACTCAACGACATCGTTTTGTTAGGATAAGAGATATATAGAAATGTAAAACATGAGTACGATTCATATGCAGAGAGAGTTTTTGACAAAGTACCAAGACAAATAATGATCATCTGAATAGCAAAGTCAGTACGATACGATTGACAGAGTCAGTACGATACGATTGACAGAGTCAGTACGATACGTTTGACAGAGTCAGTACGATATGATTGACAGAGTCAGTACGATACGTTTGACAGAGTCAGTACGATACGTTTTGGTCGGTACGATCAACATCGTACGATACGATAAACATGATAAAAGACAATTTGTTATTTACAAACATATGATAGAATACATTTGAGATTTCCAAAACATGACATAGAATATATTTGTGATTTCCAAAACATGATGTAAAATATATTTGTGATTTCCAAAACATGATGTAAAAGCCAAAAGAAGACTTTTGACTTAACAATCTCCCCCTTTTTGGAAAGCACAAACACACAAAGTAAATGAAACAAGAAATACTTATCTCCCCCTGAGTTATTGAAAACTCTTCTGAATAAGAAATTGAATACAACTAACTCCCCCTTAGGTATTGACTTTCCTAAGGATTGTATTCATAGATTTTCCTTAAGAGCATTGTAATGCATTCTCCCCCTTTGTAAAACAATCTTTGCTTTGTAAATATTCTCCCCCTTTGTGATTTACAAAAAGAAAGGAGGAATCTCGAATTGTCTGGAAGAGTTAGTGAAGAAATACAAGACAATTGATAAAAGAGAAAGGATTATAAGAGTTATTACAAAACAAACAAGTTCCAAATGAAACAAATACAACAATCATTTGTTTTCTCTTTCCTTCTCTTTCTTTATAAGCTCATGAAGCACAGCTTTCATCTTCTTGATCTCCTTCTTGTCTTCAGAAATTGATTCACCCTGAGTTTTGAGAAGCTCTTGTTGATCCGCAAAAATCTGATCTTGATTTCTGATGGTTTCCTCCTGGACTCTGATTACTTCTTCAAGAGTATCAATTCTATTTTGCAGAGTCTTGTTATCCTTGGACAACTCAGAATTTTGATTCTTCAGAAAAACCATTTCATCTTTGAAAGATGAAACCTTCGAGAATTCAGATTGGAAAGCATTCATCCTATCTTGCAAGTCTTTCACTGAAGGAACATCGGTTCTTTGAGAAGACAAAAGGTTCAGCCTTTCAACCGTTTCTTTATCAAGCTTGTTGAAAGCAATTGCTAGCTCATTTGATAACCTCCTTATATCTTCAATAGCTAATTCATGATCATTGATTGAGCTTTTAGTTTTGTATGACCACTTGGTCATCTTATTGCAAGCTTTCTTATGAGCAACTGAGCTTTCCGAAAGAACTTTCAGATCGGCTTCTACTGACAAAACTTTCTTTCTCAATTCTTTTACAGAGCCAAACTTTTTCCTTTGATTTTCAGTAATAAAATCAATCTTCCCTTCCAGCCTCGGGAAATAAGGAATTGTTTTCTCCACCCTTCTCAAAACATGAACAATGTAATCACTCTTCTTGAGAGAGATTGTATGCTCTGAATCAGTATCTTCATCGTACGATGCTAGTTCATACGATCTGCTTGAATCAACAACTGGCTGTTTCCCTTTCTCTTTTTCTTTCTGCTTTCTTTCTTCTTCTACTTTGCCACTAATGACAACTACTTTATCAGACTGAGAAGATTGAGCATCTTGCTTTTCTCGAGATGACATCCTGTCCGGAGATCTTTCCTGATCGGCATGAGGAGTTTGTTGAACACCTTCGCTCAGCTTTTGAAGCGATTCCTCTCTACTTTTCTTTGAACTTTGAAGAAATTCTAACAGAAAATCTCCTTCTTCTACTTCCACTTCTTCTATCACTTGTTTTCCTTTTTCTTTCTCAGGCAGACTCTGTACGATGGGCTCTTGGTGCACTTCCACAGTTAGTTGAGCACTAGCATCTTCAACTGCTTTCAAGACTTTAGAAATATCAAAGTTCTGAGCCTTTCTTTTCAAAAGAGTCTTCTTTTTATTTTCAGCTTGAAGGGTTTCTTCTACCCTTATTCTTTCTGCAAAGGCCTCAGCAGGATCAAGACCAAACTTTGGATCGCCTTCCTTTCTTTGTTCCTTGTCCTTTCTCCATTTGGCTACAACTTCCTTACTATACCTTGGCTTCTTCTTTGGTTTTGAACTAGTTTGAGGATCAGACTTTCGAGTAACACCGGTGGATTGATTGTCCTTGGCTGGCATAGGTGCCGATTGATTTTGAGCCAATTCAGCTTCTACATCTCTGACAAAAAGTTTTGAATTTGAATCAAAACAAACATTCAGCTTTTTCATCGTACTCTTATTAATCAAAGACGGCCACAAATCCATAGGTTCTCCTTTCAAAGGAATGTTACAAAACTTCATACTCTCAAGAATGAATTTCGTAAGGATGGCTGGATACATTATTATTTGGGATTTAATCCCTCCTTTCTTGACATTCTTGATGGTTTCAAAAATATATCCCATGAGATTTACTTTCCTCATATTCACAAGATAGTCGAGCATAAAGACATCAAGAACTTTAAGGGTTTCTCTATCCCCTTTTCTTGGGACATGAAAACCTTTCATCCATAAAGTGAAAAACCGATTTTCCGGTGAAAGATGATAAACTTTCCTCTTTCCCTCATTAACAACAAACAAAGTTTTTTCAGCACTTTCTCTATTAAACGTACCAACTTCCTCTGGTAGTTTGTGAGATGGACAGAATGCATCGCCTTCTATAGAAACATTCAGAAAATGTGCCGCTTGTTTCACAGACATAGATAACTTTCTATCGTACACAGCGAAGTTTATAGTCATATCTTTGTCGAAAGAAACGGTTTTGTAAAACTGACAAACTTCATCAAAAAGAACTGGATCTTGAATATCAGGCTTTTCCACACAGAGATGTTCCCATCCTTGAAACAAAATAATCCTCTTGATTGTAGAATCGTACATATCGAAAAATTCTCGGGATACTAACCTTTCTCTGTGAAAGTCTTTCTCTGTAAAAGTATTTGAAGACATTTCGGCAGGAGTATTAGCAGAAGATTGAGACATAAAGGTTCTGCCGATGAGAAGATCGTACGATTGTTTATAGCTGGTGGAGCAGAGCTTCGCCTCAAATCCTGAAACTTCAATGTGGGTTTGGGGAGGGGAGGGGGGTATTTATAGGCGATAAAGAGATGACCGTTGATATTCTACGGTCAAGATTAGATAATACCAGATCAATGGTTAGGATTAAAACAAAGAAAAAATAAAAAAAATGAAAAGAAACCTGTCGGAGAACATAAGGTGATTGCTGGTTTTGGTATGAATCAAAAGTAAACACAATCGTAAGGAGAAAAAAAACATGATTTCGATGGAAAACAAAGTCATTACTATGATCGGATCGTACGATGGAAGAACAGTTGTTACCATTAAATGCCAGTACGATGGAAAACAATCTCAATACTATCATCGGTCGATAAAAAAAATTGAATGATACGATGGAAAAGAATTTCAATACTATCATCGGTCGATTCAAAAACTATTGAATGGTACGATGGAAAAGAATTTGAATACTATCATCGGTCGATTCAAAAACTATTGAATGGTACGATGGAAAAGAATTTGAATACTATCATCGGTCGATTCAAAAACTATTGAATGGTACGATGGAAAAGAATTTCAATACTATCATCGGACGATACAAAATTTTTTGAACGATACGATGGAAAAGAATTTCAATACGATAAACAGAAAAACTGAAATGGTCAATACGATAAATAGAAAAACTGAAATGGTCAATACGATAAACAGAAAACAAAACAATCCAGAGTAAATAGTTAAAGAAAATAAGATAAAATAAGCATAAAGACAGAAAGAAATGTCCTCCCCCTTTTTACGAGGAGTTTCTTACTATAAGGAGAGATGTAAACAAGAAGTAGATATGAATGATTATTTTAATGTAATCATTCCTAGCTTCTGTTTTATAAATTCAAATCTATCGGAAGGTAAAGGTTTTGTAAAAATGTCAGCAAGTTGTTCTTGCGTTCCGATGAATTGTAAAACAATATCTCCTTTTTGTGTGTGATCCATAAGAAAGTGATGCCTAACATCTATGTGTTTTGCACGAGAGTGATGTGCTGGGTTTTTACTAAGAGCTATGGCACTTGTATTATCACACAGAATTTGAGTTTTGGAGAAACTCAAACCATAGTCAGTGAGTGTGTGCTGCATCCACAATACTTGAGCACAGCAACTTCCAGCTGCTACATATTCAGCTTCAGCAGTGGAGAGTGCTACTGAGTGTTGTTTCTTGCAGGACCAAGAAACCAAAGAGTCTCCTAAGAAATGACAAGTTCCAGATGTACTTTTTCTATCCATTCTACAACCACCAAAGTCAGCATCTGAAAAACTTTTTAAAACAAAATCATTTCCAGAAGAGTAGAAAAGTCCTAAATCCATAGTGTCTTTTAAATACCGAAAGATTCTCTTTACGGATTTTAAGTGAGACTCTTTTGGATTAGATTGATATCTTGCACATAAGCATACAGAAAACATCAAGTCGGGTCGACTAGCTGTCAAGTATAGCAAACTCCCTATCATACCTCTAAAAATTGTTTGATCTACTGGTTTCCCAGTTTCATCAAGATCAAGAGTATTTGAGGTACCAATTGGGGTGCTAATACTTTTAGTTTTGTCAAATCCATACTTTTTGAGTAAGTCTTTAATATACTTATGTTGAGATATATAAGTTCCTTCTGGTTTTTGAGATATTTGAAAACCTAGAAAGAATGTTAACTCACCCATCATACTCATTTCAAACTCAGATTTCATTAAATTTGCAAAAGAATCGGTTAAAGATTTCTGAGTTGATCCAAATATGATGTCATCAACATAGATTTGGACAACCAAAACATTTTTGTTTTCCATTTTGATAAAAAGAGTTGGATCAGCTGTACCTTTTCTATAATTGTTTTGTAAAAGAAATCATGTAAGTCTATCATACCATGCTCTAGGGGCTTGTTTAAGACCATATAGAGCCTTGGTAAGTTTAAAGACATGATCAGGATGTTTTGGGTCTTGAAAACCAGGAGGTTGTTTGACAAAAACTTCTTCTTGAACAAAACCATTTAAAAAAGCACATTTGACATCCATTTGAAATAGTTTGAAATTGATATATGCTGCGAAGGCTAATAGAATGCGAATAGATTCAAGTCTAGCTACAGGAGCATATGTTTCTTCATAGTCTATTCCCTCTTGTTGATTATAGCCTTTAGCAATAAGTCTTGCTTTATTTCTTACAATGATTCCATTTTCATCACACTTGTTTCTGAAAACCCATTTTACACCAATTACAGTTGTTTCTTTAGGTCTTTCAACTAAAGTCCAGACATGATTCCTTTCAAATTCATTTAGTTCATCCTGCATTGCTTTGATCCAATCATCATCACCTAAGGCCTCACTTGGACTTTTAGGTTCAAATTGGGAAAGAAAAGCAAGATGTTCTATTTCGTTTCTTAAGGAATTTCTGGTCCTTACAGGTTGATTTATATCACCAATGATATTATCACTGGGATGATTCCTAAGAAACAATTGATTTTGGTTTTGTAAAACCTGTTCATCAACATATGGTAGAAAATCTTCTGTGGTAAATGTTTCAGGAACACTTTCTTGAACATTTTCCTTATCAGAATGTTCTTCTAATATAGGTTGATAAACATTTTTGGAAAACACATTTGAGGATGTAGGATTGGATTGGTTGAAAACAAAAGGGTTAGTTTCATCAAATTTTACATGTACTGTTTCTTCAACAGTACAAGTGTTTTTATTGAAAACTCTATAAGCCTTAGAGGTTGTGGAATAGCCTAGAAAGATTCCTTCATCAGATTTTGGTGCAAATTTGTGTAAATTTTCTTTTGTATTCAGAATGAATACTTTGCATCCAAAAACTTTGAAGTAAGAAACTTTAGGTTTTTGGCCAGTCCATAACTCGTAAGGAGTTTTATTAAGAAATGGTCTAGTTAAAACACGATTTATAGTATAACAGGCAGTACTTATAGCTTCAGCCCAAAAGTGCTTAGCAATTGAGTATTCACTCAACATGGTTCGAGTCATTTCCTGAAGAATACGATTTCTTCTTTCAACAACACCATTTTGTTGAGGAGTTCTTGGTGCTGAGAAATTGTGAGTAATACCTTTCTTACTACAAAAAGTTTCAAAATCTGAGTTTTGAAATTCACCACCATGATCACTATGAATAGTTATCAATGGTAGGTTTTTCTTATTTTTAACTTGGGCTCTAAAAGTTTTGAAATACGAAAAGGCTTCAGATTTCTTTGTGAGAAAGTAGACCCATGTAAATCTAGTAAAGTCATCAACTAAAACAAATACATAGTATTTGCCTCCAATGCTTCCAGATTGTGAAGGACCAAACAGATCCATATGAACAAGCTGTAATGCATTAGAAGTTGAAACTTCATTAATTGGTTTAAAGCTAGTTTTATGTTGCTTTCCAAATTGACAAGGATCACAGACTTTTGAAGAATCATATCTAAGATCCGGTAGCCCTTTTACAAGTCCTTTCTTTGAGAGTTTTCTTAGGTTTCTCAAATTACAGTGTCCTAATCTCCTATGCCATAGCCACGATTGGTCTTCTATTACACTTAAACAAGGTAAGTTTTGGTTCCTAAGGTCTTCTAAGTTAATAGTGTAAACATTCTCTTGCCTATGGGCAGATAGAATGAATTCATCCTTGGAATTGTGAACTAGACACTTATCATTTCTAAAATTCACAAGGTAACCTTCATCACATAATTGACTTATGCTGATGAGATTGTTCCTAAGACCTTTTACAAATAAAACATTTGAAATAAGAACTTTTCCAAGAAAAACGATATTACCTATACCAACAATCTTTCCTTGAGCATTATCTCCGAAGGTAACTTTTCCACCTTTTGTTTTGATAACCTTTTCAAAGAAATATTTGTTTCCAGTCATATGTCGAGAACAACCACTATCCATGTACCAAATGTTCTTATTGATACACTTCTCGTTTTCCTGAAAAAGAAACAATTAGATTTTCGGAATCCAAACTTGTTTGGATCTAGAAGGATTAGATAAAAGAATTTTAGGAATCCACATTTGTTTTGCAAAATGAGCTTTATGAAATCCTAAGGATTGAGTTTTGTTAAGAGAACAATCTCTTCTCCAATGTCCACCACATTGACACTTGGAACAGAAATTGGTTTTTTGAGGAACAAAATAGTTATTACTAAAAGCAGGTTTGGAATAAGTATAACCAAGACCAGAACGATTTCTCAATGGTCTAATTTGAGAATACATCCTATCAAAGTTTTCTTTTCCATGAGTAAAGTTTGACAAACACTTTTTCAAGGATAAAATCTCTGACTTTAGTTTTAAAACCAAATTCTTGTTTTCTAAAACATTTGAATTTGAACTAGAGTTAGACTCAAAAATATTTTTCTTTGAAATAGCAGTTTCAAGATCCTTAGAAAGTTTATCCTTTTCAGATTTGACTTTCTCAAGGGTTTTCAAAATACTTTCAAAATTAGAAGTTTTCCCATCAAGATCTTTAGAAAGATCTGATACTTCTTTAGTCAAAATAGAAATTCTAGAATTTGCTTTTTCAAATCTCTTTTTGAGTTTGGAATTTTCATTTTCAAGTAATTTAGCAAATCTAGAGACTTCTTCAAAAGAAGGTAAAGTATCATCTTCTGATGATGAGGTTTCATCATTTGAAGATTCATAATATCTATTATCAACATAATTTGCATT
This sequence comes from Viscum album, assembly GCA_963277665.1. Classification (NCBI taxonomy): domain Eukaryota; kingdom Viridiplantae; phylum Streptophyta; class Magnoliopsida; order Santalales; family Viscaceae; genus Viscum; species Viscum album. Next base: position 830,346,180 of record OY728153.1, on the reverse strand, counting down.
TAAAGAAACATTTGTAACAGCTTCAGCATTATGTACCTTAGCCATGAGACAATGATCTTCAATTGGTAGTCTGGCTAGAAGTCCAATATTTCTTTGTCCTGACGTCTCATATTCTGAAGAATCATCTGAGGAATCACTACCACTTGCACTCCATGTATCATTTGCTTTCAAGCCTTTCTTAGTCTTATAAAACCTTTTCTTGTTTCTGTCAGAGTGTTTCTCTTTTCTATCTTTCCTCTTCAGTAAAGGACAATCAGGCCTTATATGTCCTGCTTTCTTGCATTCATAACAAGTTACCTCTGAATCTTTCCTATCTTTCCTGTCTTTCTTTCTGAATCTATATTGAAAATATTTCTTTCCCACAATCTTGTTCATCTTTCGAGCAAGATTAGCTAACTCATTGTCTGAAAGATTACAATCACTTGAATCAGAAACAACAACTTTCTTGGATTTAGACCTTGTAACCCTTTCAGGTGTTTTAGCGTTAGATGCAAAAGCTACACTTCCATTCCCATTCTTCTTCTTATTGAAATCAGCATCTCTTTTCATTCTTGTCTCGTGCTGTAGAAGAGTTCCAAAGAGTTCATCAAGAGTAATCTGGGAAACTTTTCTATTTTCATCAATAGCTGTTCTTTTTGACTCCCATTCATTTGGCATAATATCTATAATCTTATCAACAAGAGCTTCATCATCAAGACCTTTTTCTCCTATAGATTTTAAGCTGTTGACAATTGTCATAAACCTTTGTTGCACTTTGCATACTGGCTCTCGATAAGGAAAAACAAATCCATGATATTCTGCTCGAAGCATTGCTCTCCTTGTTTCTATAACCTTGGATGTACCAAAATGAGTGACTTCTAATTTCTTCCAAATACAGTTGGCTGCTTCACATGAAGATATCTGACTATATATATTCCTGGTCATAGAGCATAATAAAGTATTGTGTACCTTGTAATTCAATTGATATTCTTGCTTCTCTTGGTTGGTGAAAGTGCTAACTTCTTTGTCAGGAATTTTGTAACCCCCAGTAAGCATAATAAAATTGTCTACACCAGTATTGATGACGAAAGTCTTCATACGATCTCTCCAATACTCATAATCATTCCCATCAAAGATTGGTGGTCTAGAAGGATTCAGATTATCTATTGATCCGATATTCATTCCTGCCATCTAATATAACAAAAACAACTTTTCCACTCCACACGTTAGTGTAGTAAGTATTCAAGATAGTAATAAGAAATAAAGCTAGTAATACAAGTCAGTGGAAAACCACCTCTGATACCAATTGTTGGATCGAATAGTCGATATAAAAGTCTATTAGATGGAACAATACAAGAGGGGGGGTGAATTGTAGGTTTAAAAACCTTTGAGTTTTAGTAACAAAGAGATTAGTTTAAATGATCTTAAACTAATACAAATACAAACACCCACAATTGTATTGAATGTAAAAGGTATGATGTATTGTAATACTATTGTTATGTAAAACAATTGTATTCAAGATGAACACAATAATCAGAGTAATACAAATGTAAATGATTCTACCTTAAAGCGTATAGAACCAATCAATACAATATGTAACAGAATGATTGTAATTGAAACAATTACAATTGAATATGTAAAGAAGAAAGGAAACAATACAAATCCCTTTCTAATACAAGTAACAGCAGAAATGTAAAAGTAATACAATTCTTTTAACCCAAAGAGAAGGGTTATCCTTTCACCTAGGATAAAAGGTCTGTCTCACCAACACCTTGGTGAGCCCTCGATACGATGATCGGCACGTCTGTCTGCCTATCCCCAGCAGCCCTCGATACGATGATCGGCACGTCTGTCTGCCTATCCCCGGCAGCCCTCGATACGATGATCGGCACGTCTGTCTGCCTATCCCCGGCAGCCCTCGATTTTGCAGGTAATCGGCACCTCTGTCTTTCAATTACTTGAAAGCCCTCGATACGATGATCGGACGCACAAGGCTGATGAGAGAAGTCACAGTGTCTCTCTCTAGAATCTTCGTAGTTCACAGAGTCTCTTTATTCGATCTCTTCGTTCATCAGTGTGTTCTCAGCTTCAAATGACCTCCTATTTATAGGCCTCGGGTTCCAACGGTCATATTGCCTCCAACGGTCATATTGAAACAGAAAGCACGACATCGTTTTGATTAGTATATAACTAACTCAACGACATCGTTTTGTTAGGATAAGAGATATATAGAAATGTAAAACATGAGTACGATTCATATGCAGAGAGAGTTTTTGACAAAGTACCAAGACAAAATATTGATCATCTGAATAGCAAAGTCAGTACGATACGATTGACAGAGTCAGTACGATACGATTGACAGAGTCAGTACGATACGTTTGACAGAGTCAGTACGATACGATTGACAGAGTCAGTATGATACGTTTGACAGAGTCAGTACGATACGTTTTGGTCGGTACGATCAACATCGTACGATACGATAAACATGATAAAAGACAATTTGTTATTTACAAACATATGATAGAATACATTTGAGATTTCCAAAACATGACATAGAATATATTTGTGATTTCCAAAACATGATGTAAAATATATTTGTGATTTCCAAAACATGATGTAAAAGCCAAAAGAAGACTTTTGACTTAGCAGTGTGGAGCCTCTTGAGCCATCTTGTTAAATGTGGAATAAAAGGTGCTCTGGTGGTGGTTCGTCCTACCATGTTTGAAGCGGACCCTTGGCGTGTGATCATGAACTCTTGGGAGAGTGATATAAATGATTCACAATATGTGGTTGGTCGTGCCTGGGCCTTTCAGTTGGAGGTGTTACATCATGCCTTCGCGTTGACGTTGGGTGTCGTGTGCACGATAGCCCTTGGGCTGAAAATGAGGTTTACTCTGGGAGTATACAGGAGCGCTTGGAGGTATGTGTAGTTTGTACCTGAGACTGTTTGTGCACTTGGTTGGGGTTTGACTTGGGGCCACACGTCGTGTGGGCCCCATGTGGGTGATGTGTTCTTCTTTGCGTAATTTGACCTCTCACGAAGTAGAGGGTCCCTCTCTGCTCATTTGTTTGACCAGCAGGGCTGAGTGGTCTTCCCCTGGTTTCGTTCTCGATGGATCAGCCGGTAGTGGTGCTAGTGAAACCCAGGGATGGAACAGGCATTGAACCTCTTTTGGGTGAGTTGTTCTGTAGTTGGGTGGTTGCACGATACCCAATACGTGTTCGGTTGACCAGTGGTGTACCCTCCAGTAGAGATGGCTAGAGCAGTTCTGAGTTTTACCCTCAAGCAGGGCTGGGTAGTGGGTTACTCATCGACTTCTTCGGGTTTACCCTCCAGTAGGGTTGGGCAGTGGGTTGCTCACTGACTTCTAGGGTTTACCCTTCAGCAGAGACTGGGCAGTGGGTCACCCGATGCTCTTAGGGTCTACCCTCCAGCAGAGACTAGGCAGTGGGTCACCCGATGCACTTACGGTCTACCCTCTAGTAGAGACTGGGCAGTGGGTCACCCGACGACTTCTTAGGGTCTACCCTCCAGCCAGACTGGGCAGTGGGTCTCCCATCGTCTAGTTCCAGGTCTACCCTCCAGCAATGCTGGGCAGTGGGTCGCCTGTTGACTTATTCCAGGTCTACCCTCCAGCGGGGCTGGCTAGTGGGTTTCCTGATGATGTATTAGGTTTTACCCTCCAGCAGGGCTGGGCAATGGGTCACCTGATATCAAGTTAGGGTTTACCCTCCAGTAGGGCTGGGTAGTGGGTCACCCGATATCTGGTTATGGTTTACCCTCCAGCAGGGCTGGGCAGTGGGTCACCCGATATCTTATTATGAATTACCATCCAGCAGGGCTAGGCAGTGGGATACCGGTTGGCATTCCAGACTCAGTCTTTACTACTACGCTAGTCTGTGGATTTCCTCCGTGACCACCGGAGCGGGACCCTTAGTTGTACGGGTTGGTGATGGAACGAATTTGACTTTGAGAAGACCTCTCGACTGTAGGGCAGTGACGAGGCATGGTTTGACTTTCCCTAGAACTCTCAAGTTCAAGGGGCACTTTCCCCACCGAGACGCATTCTTGTGACGCGATCTAAAACTGTGCGGGTGAGTCAGTGCCGCCCAAAGCGGATAGTATTGAGGTGCGGTGATTGAGCCCTTGACTTTTGGTTCGGGGTAGACCTACGGGATGCTGGGCGTCAATGGTTTACTTCTGGGACTGTTGGCTGCTCTTTTCTTGGGCTGAGCTATGGGACGGAGATCCCCTTGCGACGTTGTTCGGGATTCTTGACAGAGCATATGGATTTGTATATACCATGTTCTGGTACCCACTTCTTGGTTTTAGTTGCTCTCCTTCTAGGAGAGGTGAAGACACGCGGGGTATGCCACGTGATTTCCGCGTCTAGCTTCTCATGGTTGTATGAGTCTACTCTCCTGGTATAGGCAGGGAAAGCTCGACGAGAAGTGCATCTTCTCACCGTTCCTAGCTCCTTGTGTTAGGACGAGTATTCTTCCTTTCTCTTGTTGGGTTGAGCTGGACTCCTTACTACACTCTCTGTTGTACTCCTTTACTTTCCATGTTCGCTCTACTGCTCACCCTTCGGTACATCCTTTGTTTCTCCCTCGAGCCTTCAAGGTATCCTACTGAGTATTTTTATACTCACCCCTGCTTGGGATTTTCCTGCACTTGGTGTGCCCTTGCAGACGACGGACAAGTTGGTCGTGACGTCAGAGGAGCTTAGGAGTCGGGAGCTTGGACCGCGTGCGGTGGTCGTTGATGGGTTCCAGGTGTGGGACCCTCCCAGTTGTTTGCTATTGTCTTACATGTTGTCGGTTTGTGGCATTTTTGGTTGGGCACGTGTTTTTTCCCTTTTCTTTTCAGTTTACTTCCAGCCTGTACTTTGTACTGTTTAGAGGTCGATGCACATCTGTGGTTTATTTATAGCAGTTTTCCTTTACTTTACTTGGATTTTCTTTTTTACTCTGCACTATTGCATTGAGTGTGTTGCGTGTGTGTGTATAGGTTCTTAGGAAAATGCCTCCCTTAGTTATTGTGCCTTCGGCGCTGGTCGCCAACCGATGGCCTATGGAGGCGGGCTTGGGGTAGTTGCGGCTCGAGCCTGGGTAGGGTCGGGTTGTGACAATTATAAAGAAAACATTTATTTTTAAAATATTCTTATAATCTTGTAAGGGAATATTTGACAATTTTATAACAGCGAAAAATAGCTGCACACGCCGTGTAAGTTAAAAAAATACATTCTTACCTTAATTTTGTCGAAAAGGTTATAAAGGACCTTCTTTGGAAAATGACGGAAAGATTCCTTTATAAACATCTTATAATAGTAAAAAAATGTTATAAATGACTTTAACCCATAGTCTATAAAATAGTAAGAATGTTATGAAATTCATTTTTAATAAATATGGATGAGGATGATAAAGAGGTCCCAGTAGTTAATTATGTATAAACCACCTTGGATAATAAAGAGATTATAGAATTAACCCATACCATATACATTTCCTTGGTCAAGGGTAGTTTAACCTCCTGTATAATGGTGAAATAATTGTTATTAAATTATACAAGAATGATATACATTAATATGATATCATATATGATCTTTTAACATTGCTTTGTTAATAATATCTTAGTATTATCGTCTTTTCGGGTGTTAGCTAATTCATTTTCCTTTGTATGATTTTTTACTTAAGTAATGATTATTATGGATAGGTTGTATCTTATTCAAATTCATAATGATATTAAGTCTTTAGACATTATTTTTACCATCAATTGAAAATTAGTCTTGAATGTATATTATGGGGAACAAATCTCGTCGCATTTGTGGAGGCGGTAATCCGTACATACGCATGAGCGACAATATCATTCTTTTGATAGTAAAATAATATATAATTCGATGATATATCATATATACAGAATCATTATCCTGATATATTTATTATTTACATCAATTATACATATTTTTTATACCCATACAAGTAATAATGTATTGAATAACAATTACCCCGCGACGTGGAGACAGTAATCCGTACGTACGCATGTATGGTGACATGTCATTCAAAGGATGGATAGATTAATGAATATGGTTGTACCATATTTATTATAACATCGCAGTATATAGAAGATACTAAAGTTATTATTTGATAATGTAGACAACAAAGAAAGAGTAAGTGGAAGAAGAAAGGGACTTGAAAGAGGTGATGAAATATTTACCTCTTCTTCGGGTTATTCATTTTTATTTGATCAAAATGGATCCTTAGGTTGGATTTCTGACTAAAGGAAGGCCTCTAGGATGAAGGGAGGATAGCTTAGAGGGTATTTGGGCAGGTTTTGGCAAATATAAATGGCTTTGAAGGTGTGAATTTGATATAAGTGGGAGTTCCCTTTTATAAGCGGAGTGAGGGGCACCTTAGGAAAAGCTAAAAATATTATTTTATAATAAAATAATTTTCGGTTTCTAATGGCTCAAAAGTGGATTATTTAAAGGATAATGTGGGTATGGGTCGAAAAACACTCAACCAATAGGTTTTATACAAGTTTTAGTCACTATATTAACCTTATATTTTGGATTTAACTCTTAGTTAAATAGTTTGACATTTACCATGTCTCTTTGTATTTTTATATTATATGGTTAATAAACATAATATATACTTCCAATAGAACCCCAAGTGGTTCATTAATGATAAATATATTATTATATAAGTCTTTTTTCTGAACCTTTGATTTTTAGGAACAAAATATCAATTAATAATATAATATTTGTTTTAAAAACTCTTTTATGTCAAGTTTGACACTATTTGATATTTTGTTTTTTATAAATTCATAACAGCATTATTACTTCAAAAAAATTATCTAACCAACTCTAATATGTAATATTCACCTAAGAATTAGTGTAATTCATAAAAAGCCTCAAATTACATTTATTTGGATATTTATAATATCAATTATTTTAATATTTCATTAATTGGGTAATTACTACATCATCATTGTGTGATAAATAAATTAAATTATTTAATGTCTAAGAAATATAAATAAAGTACCATTATGTTGGAAATCTTCTTATATTTTTAATGAATATTTATAGTAAAATTTATATTACGTGGAACCCTATATTAAAAATGGATTAGTTATTAAACATTGAATTTAACACTTTTAACTCTTCTTTGAATTAAATAATAATAAATGTCCTAATCTAATCCAAGTGGACCAAAAAGGTTCATATTTTATTACTAATGTAGTTTTTGGTCGAATTATACTTATCCAATAGAATTATGACATGTTTTAGGGTAATAATAATATCATTTTAACCATTAATTACACTATTTACTTTTAACTGTGGTAAATAAAAGTAAAAAGTTACTATTAAAAAAATTATCTTATTGAACAACAGTTTACTCCTTGATATTAAACGTGTCTCTCAGATTTTTGAAATTCAACTCACAGAAGTGGTAAAATTTAGTTTTATGTATATTTGCAAATACTTCTAGGAGGTAGGTAAAAGACGGTAAAAAGATCAATAAAATTTTTATATATCTAAAATTATTATAAACTGACTCCAATGAATTACATTGAAAATATATAGGTATTATGTATCTATTTTGACCTAAAATAAATTTAAATAAAATAAATAATTTTTAAAATAAAAATTTGGTTTTAAATAATGACTCAGGGTTTTTCACTATTCATAAAAAATTGAAAGTTTTTAGAAAAATACCAAAAATTCACCCTTATCTAATTTTGATATTCCTAATCCAAAAATGAAGTCCATTTTGAATGTTAAAATTTATAAAATTTCAAAAAGTTGGTATTACTATTCATAATGGCTAGTTTGATTGGTTGTGGTGTGTTAGAACTTGAAGTTGCGTACAACACATGCTACTGTATTTTTCAAAGACAAGCATACTATGGAAGCTTGGGGTGTCAAATTCTCCTCTCCTTCAAATAATTTCATCCTCAAAATTTCTAGAGTATTACTACGTAAAAAGACTCGGGTGGTTCTTCATCATATGTTCCTTGGGTTCCCACGTTACCTCATCCATGTTATAGTTTCTCCATAGAACTTTTACCTGATGAGTCGTCCAGTTTCTCAGAACTTGCTCTCTTGTATCAAGAACCTTGATAGGCTCTTCGCAATAAGACAGATCAGGTTCCATCTCTAATTCCTCATATGTGAGTACATGCGTTGGGTGAGGCATGTATTGTCTCAATAGTGATACGTGGAACACATCGTGAACTTTAGAGAGACTTGGCGGTATTGCCAAACGGTAAGCTACAACCCCAATTTGTTCTAGAATTTCGAAAGGTCCGATGTACCTGGGACTCAATTTTCCCTTCTTACCAAAACATATAACACCCTTCCATGGAGATACGTTCAAGAAAACATGATCTCCTACCTGAAATTTTAAATCCTTCCTTCGGTTATCAACATATCTCTTATTTCTACTTTGAGCTTCTCTGATGTGGGTTTGGATTACCTTCACCTTATCCATCGTTTCCTCCACAAGTTCTAGGACTAGGAGTTTTCTTTTTCCAACATTATCCCAACAAGCTGGTGTGCAACATCTCTTTCGGTATAACACTTTATATGGTGCCATCTGAATACCTGAATGGAAGATATTGATATAGAAAAATTCTACCATTTGGAAATATTGATCCCACATACCCTGAAAGTCAAGTGTACATGATCTCAACATTTATCTTAAGGTTTTAATTGTCCATTCTGATTGTCCATCAGTTTGGGGGTTATAGGCAGTGCTCAAATGAAGTTCAGTATCCAGGTCTTTCTGAAGACTTTTCCAAAATCATGATGTAAAACGGGGATCACGATCATAAACAATTGAAAGTGGTACTCCATGAAGTCTTACAACTTCATTAATATATAGTATTGCTAAGCGTTCATGTCTTAAATCATCCCTTACAGTAAGAAACTGTGCTGACTTGGTAAGACAATCAAGAATAAACCATATTTCATCATTCCTTCTAGGTGTATTTGGTATCCCCAGGACAAAGTCCATCGTAATATTATCCCATTTCCACTCAGGTATGGGAAGAGGTTTCAAGACTCATCCAGGTTGTTTCCTTCCAGCTTTCTCTTGTTGAGAAACCATTCATCTTGACTCAAAATCAGCAATCTCCCCCTTCATGTTGTCCCACCAAAAATGTTCCTTCAAATATCTATACATTTTGGTTCTCCCAGGGTTTATAAGGAAATTGGAACTATGGGAATCATCCAAAAATTCCCTTTTTAGATCAGGTATATCGGGAACACAAAGTCTCATCCCAAATTTTAAAATTCCATCTTCATATACGAAGTCACTCAGTCTCCCATCATTCACAGCTTTAATCTTCTTTGAAATTCCTCAACATCCACCTGATATCTTTTTATCCATTCTAGTACATATGGTTTGGCAACCATTTGAACAATTATTGATGTTTCAACTTCCATATTTTTTACCATATCTATATTTACTATATCCATGTATATAGGATCCTTTTCAACTCTAATCTTGTTCAAAACTCCATGATCTTTTCTTCTCAAAGCATCTTCCACCTTATTTTCCTTCCTCGGGTGGTAGTGTATTTTGCAATCATAATCCTTGAGTAGTTCAAGCCATCTACTTTGATTCATGTTGAGTTCTTTTTTTGAGAAAATATACTTCAAACTCTTGTGATCAGTATAAATCTAACATTTTTCACCACAGAGATAGTGTCTCCAAATCTTGAAAAAAAAATATTACAGCTGATAACTCAAGATCATGAGTTGGATAGATTTGCTCATTAATTTTTAGTTGTTGTGATGCATAGGCAATAACCCTGTCATTCTGCATAATGACACAACCAAGTCCTTTCTTTGAAGCATCACTATAAATAACAAACCCATCATTCCCCAATGGTAGAGTCAATATAAAATCATTGACTAATATTCTCTTCAATTCTTCAAAACGTTCTTCACAGTCTTTTTTCCAGAAAATTTTAACCCCTTTATGTGTGTTCTTGGTTAATGGGTTAGCCAATCGGTCAAAATTCTGGACAAAACCTTGATAATAACCTACTAAACCAATAAAACTGTGTACCTCAGTTATATTCATCGGTGCTGGACATTCTTGGATTGATCTTGTCTTAGAAAGATCAACATAGATTCCATCCTTAGAAACGATGTGTCCAAGAAAAGAAATCTCCTGAAGCCAGAATTCACACTTGCTAAACTTCCCATATAATTTGTGTCTTCTAAGAGTCTTTAGAATAATGTGAAAGTGATTTTTATGATCTTAGAAGGTTTTGGAGTATACCAATATATCATCAATAAATACCACTATAAAGTCATCAAGATATTCCTTGAAAACTCTATTCATTAGATCCATGAAGACAGAGGGTGCATTAGTCAATCCAAAAGGCATTACTAGAAACTCGTAATGCTCGTACCTGGTTCAAAATTCTATTTTTGGAATGTATTACTTCTTCACACACAATTGATGATGTCCAGATCGAAGGTCAATATTTGAAAAGTTTTGAGATCCATGAAGTTTTTGGAATAAATCATCAATTCAAGGTGGGGGATACTTGTTCTTTATTGTTATAGCATTGATGTCCCTGTAGTCAATGCACAACCTCATAGATCCATATTTCTTCTTAACAAAAAGGGAAGGGGATCCCAATGGAGAAACACTAGGGAGAATAAATCCCTTATTACTCAATTCCTCTATTTGTCTCTTTACTTCTAATAATTCCACAGTGGCCATTTTATAAGGGTTTTTTGAAATGGGCCTTAATCCAAGAATTAAATCAATGGGAAACTCAATTTCTCATTCTAGAGGATGTCCAGGTAAATCTTCTAGAAACACATCAACATATTCTTTCACAATAGGTACATCCTCTATTTGAGAATTCTTTTCCTCACCCACAGTTATTTCATTCTCTTCCTCCCCAATAATTGAATTTATTTGATCTACTGGGGGTGGATCTAGATAAGAATTATATGGTGACGATTCTACTCTAAAGATAAGGTGTTCTTTATCATCGTCATCAAAAATAGTAACCTCCTTCTTCTTACAATATATTTTTTCATCATGGTTCGATAACCAATCCATACCAAGGATTATATCAAATTAAATCATGGGTATGATGATGAGATCAGCAACTAAAGAACATTTATATGCTCTAATGGGAACTGATTCAAAAAACATTGTCGCAATGATACTTACCTTAGGAGTTTTGACTAAAAACTCCCTTGTAAAATAAAATTGGAAATATCTAATTTTATTATAAAACTAGGAAGATATGAAACAATTCAATGACCTAGAATCAAATAAATCATCGTCTAAACTTGAGGAAACCATTAAATTGCCTGCCACCACGTCTTTCGGGGCTTCAACCTCAGCAGTAGTGATCACATAATCTTGGACTTGATCCCTTGGCCTCTTTTGAGGTAAGTTTCACTGACGTTTAGGAAATTCATTTGTATAATGTCCCATGTCCCTGAAATTGTAGCATTGAACATTGGTAGGGTCTTTCTTTCCCTTCAAATCACCAGCAAGATGGTCTTTCTTTCCACATTTGTAGCATACCCCTTTTCCTTTTTGACTGGCACCAGAGTGCTTCCTTCCACAATTATCACAGCGTGGAAATTCAATTCTTCCCTTCTTCCCTGTTTCCTTATTTCCTTTCCCATATTTTTCAGCATATCTCTTCTTCTCTTTCTTTTCTTTAAAGTCATAAGACTTAGAGAATTCCTTTTTTGTCTTGGTAGCACATGAGACTATATCTTTGTATGATGAGAAGGATTTTGATACTAATTCTCGACGGATAAATGGTTTTAACCCATCAAAGAAATGGTAAATCTTAATTATTGGGTTATGTATATAATCTGCAGCATTCCTTGGAAACCATGTAATTTTAGCTTCATACTTTGTGACATTCTCATCCCCCTTTTGCCTCAGACTCAGAAATTGTCTTTCCATATCTGCTCGATGGTCATGAGGAAAGTATTTTTCTAAGAAAATATCTTTAAACTACCTCCATTCCATATTTGATACTTCATCATCATCCTTTGTGTTTTGAATCAATGACCACCATTGATCAGCATCTCCAGTGAGGTATTAAACTTCAATTACAACTTTTTCCCTTTTGCTACTCCCCAAGGCGTGGAATATTTTCTCTAATAAATTTATGCATTGCTCAGCTACTAATGGATGTGTACCCCAATTTAATGTTGGTGGTTGTTTCTTCAGGAAGTGGTCTAACATTGATCCTCTTCATTTTGGATCAGTGTTCTCCATACAGGTAAGGTTATTATTCATAACCTATGTGAGTTCTTCCATTATAGTGATAAGCTGATCAACACCAGTTGTATCACCAGCTCCATTATATCTATCTTGAGCAGGAGGAAAATACCTACATGGAGTGTGTGCATTGATATGGTTTCCATTCCTTCCATTATCCACCATTTCTAAACAATTTCATACACTATATTAGTTTAAGAATCGCAATACATAAATCCAAACTTGTAAAAAACAGAACATAAATTGAACAGTTTATGGATATAATCCATAATCATAAAAATGTTTTATTTGAGGAAGTATATACTAATAAACCCTTCATAATGGTTTTTAAAGAAAATTAGAATTATCCTAATCATATCCCCCAGGACTGGCATAACCAAGAGTGCAGCAAATCCCGTTGTCATGCCCCAGTTCCCATTTGAGTCTAGTTCAAAGTGGTGTTTTCAGGTTTTACCCCTAGGCACATCTGTGCTAGAGCCGCCTCTACCTGCTTCTATCCAGACAGGGATGCATTTCCTAGAAAACTCACAAAATCTCTACAATACCAAAATTCTAGGAATTTCTTCTATACTAATTCTCAATGTCTATTTTAGGGCTATGTGCTCTAATCAGAGTTTATCCAAATCTAATTTCCAAGGTTTTTACTAAACTTCCTCTGATACCAACTATAACTCCCCAACCCTAGTTACACAGAGTCAGTGCATTATTACATAAAATTAGCATGATAATAAGGAAATCATGTCTCGAAAGACCGATCAGATTACTATTATTGGAATCAAGATTCATACGTAAGTTCAACTTTACAACTTGAAATGAAATACAACATGAATTTATTCCATTGGAAACACTCAATCCTCCTTGATAATGCCTGCAAGTCACTCATAACTAACTTATTCATATCCTAAGAAAAAGAAACATATGAAAGTGGTGAGCTCAAATGCTCAGTAAGGGTAATCAATACATCGGAAGATAATATAAATATTAACCAAGGTGAATAATTAAAACCTCATGCCTTTACCAATAATAAATATGAATACTTTTATGGTTGGAATATTTTTTGAGTAAATAATTCCATAATAAAAAATAATCATGGGTATTCTACTAGTTGAATGACCACATGAACCATCAATATTATTTTCATAATGAGGGAATGTATAATGCTGGACATTATGAAACATTTTGTCAAGGCCTCAGCCAAGACCTCTAAAAATGATTAAGGCATCTAACAAAAACATATATCAAATTGGGAAAGGCCTCATCCAATTCCACATCTAGTTGTCTCATGATACCTACCGATGCATCAATGAGAAATAGCAGGCTCCACCCGTCACTTACTAAGTCCAATACATTCCTCATATGAAAAGGTTGAAATAAAACATAAGCATTCGTATTAAAACTAGCATATGAAATGTCAATAATTTAACCATAAACCATGAATGGTATAAAAATAGAACATCCACAGTCAATCATATCACATTACCTTCAATACAATATGTAAGTTTTGTATCATAAAAAATCATTTCAAATAAACATAAAATCCATCAAAGGATGTTGACATAGATGAAATCAAAACCTTTTTTAGAGAAATATCTCATTCTATTTTGAAATAATTTAAGAGTCAAATAATTATAAAGAAAATATTTATTTTGAAAATATTCTTATAAGATTGTAAGGGAAGCTTCGATGATGTTATAATAGCATAAAATAGCTGCACATGCCGTATAAGTTAAAAAAAGACCTTCTTACCACAATTTTGTCAAAAAGGTTATAAAGGACCTTGTTTGGAAAATGACGGAAAGATTCCTTTATAAAAATCTTATAAAAGTAAAAAAATGCTATAAATGACTTTAACCCATAGTATATAAAATAGTAAGAATGTTTTGAAATACATTTTTAAGAAACATGGATGTGGATGATAAAGAGGTCCCAATAGATAATTACGTATAAACAACCTCGGATAATAAAGAGATTGTAGAATTAACCCTTACCTTGTAAATTTCCTTGGTCAAGGGTAGTTTAAACTCCTTTATAATGGTGAAATAATTGTTATTAAATTATATAAGAATCATATACATTAATATGATATCATATATGATCTTTTAACATTGCATTGTTAATAATATCATAGTACTATCATCTTTTCGGGTGTTAGCTGATTCATTTTCCTTTGTATGATTTGTTACGTAAGTAATTTTTGTCATGATTAGGATGTCTCTTATTCATATTCATAAAGATATTAAGTCTTTAAAAAATATTTTTAATCATAAAATGAAAATTAGTCTTGAATGGATACGATGGGGAACAAATCTCTTCGTGTTCGTGGATACGGTAAACCATACGTACGCACGAGCGGCAATATCATTATTTTTATATTAAAATAATATATAATTGGATGGTATATCATATATACAGATTCATTATCATGTTAAATTTTTATTATTTACATCAATTACACATCATTATTATATCCATCCAAATAATAATGTATTGAATAACAATTACACCACGACGTGGAGACGGTAAGTCGTACGTACGCATGTATGGTGACATGTCATTCAAAGGATGGATAGAATAATGAATATGTTTGTACCATATTTATAATAACATCATGGTATATAGAATATACTATAGTTATTATTTTATAATGGAAATAATAAATAAATAGGAAGTGGAAGAAGAAGAAAGGAACTTGAAAGAGGTGATGAAATATTTACCTCTTCATCGGGTTCTTTCTTTTGATTTGATCAAAAGGGCTCCTTTGGTTGGTTTTATGACTAAAGGAAGGCCTCTAGGATGAAGGGGGGATAGTTTAGAAGTTATTTGGGTAGGGTTTGGTCGATCCAAATGGCTTTGAAGGTGTGAATTAGAGAGAAGGGGGAGTGCCCTTTTATAAGAGGAGTGAGAGATACCTTAGGAAAACCTAGAAATATTATTTTATAATAAAATAATTTTCAGTATATAATGGCTCAAAATTGGATTATTTAAAGGATAAGGTGATTATGGGTCGAACACCACTCAACTAATAGGTTTTATATAGGTTTTGGTCACTATATTAACCTTATCTTTTAGATTTAACTCATAGTTAAATAGTTTGACATTTACCATGTCTCTTTGTATTTTTATATTATATGGTTAATAAACATACTATATACTTCCAAGAGAACCCCAAGTGGTTAATTAATGATACACCTATCATTATATATGTCTTTTTTTCTGAACCTTAGTTTTTTAAGAATAGAATATCAATTAATAATATAATATTTGTTTTAAAAACTCTTTTATGTCAATTTTGACACTATTTGGTATTTTGTTTTTTCAAAATTTATAACAGCATTATTACTTTGAGAAAATTCATATAACCAACCCTAATATGTCAAATTAACTTATAAAATTAGTTTAATTCATAAAAAGTCTCAAATTACATTTATTTGGATATTTATAATATCAATTATTTTAATATTTCATTAATTAGGTAATTACGGCAACATCATTGTGTCATAAATAAATTAAATTATTTAGTGTCTAAATAATATAAATAAAATACATTTATGTAGGAAATACTTTTAGATTTATAATGAATATTTATAATCTAATTTATCTTATGGGTAACCCTATATTAAAAATGGTTTAGTTATTAAACATTGAATTTGATACTTTTAACTCTTCTTTGAATTAAATAATAATAAATGTCCTAATCTAATCCAAGGGGACCAAATAGGTTCATATTTTATTCCTAAGGTTGTTTTTGGTCGAATTATACTTATCCAATAGAATTAGAACATGTTTTAGGGTAATAATAATGTCATTTTAACCCTTAATTACCCTATTTATTTTTAACTGTGGTAAATAAAAGTAAAAAGTTACTATTCACCAAAAATTATTTTTATCTTGTTGAACCACATTTTCCTCCTTGATATTAACCATGTGTCTTGGATGTTTGAAATTCAACTCACATAAGCGGTAAAATTTTGTTTTATGTAAATTTTCAAATACTCATAGGAGGTAGGTAAAAGACGGTAAAAAGTTCAATAAATTTTTTATATCTCTACAATTATTATAAACTGACTCCAATGAATTAAATTGAAAATATAGAGGTATTATGTATCTATTTTGACCAAAAATAAATTTAAATAAAATAAATAATTATTTAAATAAAAAAGACAATTTTAAATAATGACTTAGTGTTTTCCACTATTCATTAAAAATTGAACGTTTTCAGAAAAATAACAAAATTTCACCCTAAGATAATTTCTATATTCCGAATCCAAAAATTAAGTCTATTTTGAAAGATAAAATTTATTAAATTTCAAAAGGTGGGTATTACTATTCATAACAACTAGTTTGATGGGTTGTGGTGTGTTAGAACTCGAAGTTGCGTACAACACACGCTAATGCATTATTCAAAGAGAAGCGTACCGTGGAATCTTGGGGTGTTACATTAGGAACCTTGTAGGTGTTATAACCAAACCATATTTATAGAGGTATCTTTTAGAAGAGGCTCATAGTTCTTCATTCTCTATTCATCCTATATTTACAAAGAAGTATAGAGATTTGAAAGAGTATTTTTTTGTGGGATGGAATGAAAAGGGATATTAGAGAGTTTGTATCCTTTTTCTTAGTATTTCAGAAATTTAAGGATGATAGTCAAAATTATATGGTGGTGTTAAAACCCATACCCATAACAAAGTAGAAATGGGAAAACATGACCAAGAATTTTATCATTGGACACCCCATGACATCTAAATTGTACCACTTTGTATGGATATCTATTAATATCCTTATAAATGTATCCCAATTTATCTCTATCATATAATATTTCTATCTAGATCAACATGTTTGGATTTACGTTATTAATGTTTTAATATTTAATTGAGTGAAATTGTCTATTGTGTCCAATCAAGATATGAGTTTTACCTCAATATTCTAAAAAATTATTTATATTGGTCTAAATACATAGTTGAATTTTAGCATTGTGTATCATCCATAGATAGAAGGTCAATATGGGGGAACAATTCTAACCCTAGAGAATATTTTGAGATTTTTCTAGGGATTTTAAATGTTGTTAAGATAAACACATTCCTCTATTTTAGTTTTAATACAGTATTAGATTTCACTCTAGTATTCTGATAGCTCCTTATGAATCGTGCTATGAAAATAAGTTTCAAAATCAAATGTATTGGGAAGTAGTTGGATAAATAAATCTATTGGGACTAGGTCTGCCAAATGAAATTGCTGATATGTTTAAAGACATTCAGTAACAGATAATGGAAGCATGAATTCAATAAAAAAGATATGATGGAAATCACCGGTGGGATCTGAAATTTGAATTTGGTGATATGGTTTTTCTGAGATATTTCCCATGGAAAAAGGTAATGCGATTTGAAAATAATATAAACTAAGACCTATTTATAAATTCTCCTTTGAAGTTCATGATCATATTCGGACCATATCTTATTGCTTTGAGCATCTACTGAACCTCTCTCATGCCCATAATGTGTTACATGAATCTATATTAAGGAATTACATACCAAATCCTTCATATATACTAAAGATAGAGTTAATAACACTAGTAAAGGATCATTCATAGAAGGAATAACTGGTGGAGATTCTATATCATAGAGGGGAAGTTCTATAAAACATGAACACTCACTTGGTCATTATTTTGTGGTGAATTATCCAATTTGAAGACATTATATAAGAACCTGAAGATATATTGAGGCCCAAATATCGTTATTTTTTATCAAATTAATTCAATTTCATGAGAGGAATTAATTTTATGTTGGGTACAATATAACACCATAATAGTTTTTATCTTGAATAAATTTTATTTCTTTGAAAACTTCCATTATATGTAACACCGAGTTTTATCAATTTGTGATATATTATTATAGTTATTATTATTGATCATTATAACCAAGTAGTTCAATTTTGTGGAATAAATAGGATTTATTTTTAAATTTTTTATTTATAAGGGTTTTAGATGTTGAAAATATATTTATAAATAAGTACATAATTTTTTTGAAATGTCTTTATATTCATCCAAAATACATTTTCCTCAAAAAATGATTTGTATTTTTTTTTGGTTAAAACAATAAAACCATTTTTTTAAAAAAATATATATAATTCATTTGAAAAAATTAAATTTATTTTTTTGAATTAAAAATTAAAAATTAATTTATCTTTAATTATTTATAATTTAATGAATAGATAATTTTTTTGAGGAATAGTGAAAAATACTAATTTCTATATAAAACATCATTTTCATTTATGGAATTTAGAAGTTTACATACTGTTAAAAAATGATTTAAATGTAAAATTTGTTTCATTGTGTAATTATTAAAAAAAATTATGTTATTGGAACTAAATTCATGTTGGATTTTGATATTAACACTTTATATACTTATGAAAAAATTTACTTAGGAAACCCTCTTTTTCATCACGTCTTCGGGTTTATTTTTAAATTAAAATTTTCCTATTACGTGAATTGAATTTGAAAAAATGGATTCTATAGGAGGGAAAAAATAATAAATTTTATATAATTGGTTCAATGTAATTTTTTTCAAATTGAATAGTAAAAGCTGTCAATATTAACTATCACATTTAAGGTTAAAACGACTTTACTGGTGGATAAACTAAAAGGATAAGGTTTCAAATGACCTAAAAACTTATCTAAACCCCATTTTTGTTTTTATTTTGACCATATATTATCTTTTGAAAATTGGCCATTTTTTAGCCTTTTGGAAAGTGAAAAACGTGGGTACAATTTTTTCTTTTCAAAACAACTATCTGTGTCCTCTCCCCAACTTGTAAAATGGGACACCATATCCTCTCTTATTTACACTTTAAAATATATAGGGTCATAGAATAAATAATATAAATTCATTATATACATCCATCCTCTCATATAAATTCATTTTTTTATTATTAATACATCACATGATGGCATAGGGTGTAAACCTAAAGAGATTATTCAAAGAAGAGGCATCGTTCTCAGCCAAGGGTTTCTATTTTATTTCTCTTCCACCACCTTAAAATATTAAAGCATTGTGAGGATATAAAAACATAATTATCCAAAATATATTTTTATTTTATTATATTAATTTAATAACCTACATCTATATACTCTTCCATTAAATTGGAAATGAAAATGTTGATCGTTTGTATATCAGACTACGACCTCATAAAGCGACGTAATTCATTTTCCATCATCGCCTATCTCAAAAGGATATAAATACATATATAATGTATGTGTGTATATATAATATTTATAACATAATTATACATATTAAATAATAATATCACAAATACCTTCTTAATTTTCCTTATGTAGGGATACGATAACGTCACTCATGTGTACAGCGGACTACCGCCTCACAAAACGATGCTATTCTTTTTTTTATATACTATTTACATGGAATGTAATAAATATATATTTAATTAATATATGTTACATAAATGGTGTCATAATTAATATATAAAGGTGATAATTTATTTATCTTTTGTTCATTCTATTCGTCACGAAAATTTAAATTGTGTTCATGGGTATGTACAACCTACCATCTTCAGGACTGGTGTAATTCATTTTCTATATTTATCATATATGGGTCCCTATAAATAAAAATATAATGAATATATATTATATTTGAATTATTTTTCACATTATGGTGATGTTGGAACAATAATAAATATAAAATGATCAAAAATACTAATCCAAAACATACATGAAAAATAAAGCAGTTATTACCAGAAATGTGATTTTAACAAAGAATTGATAAAACAATGGGTAATAAAAGGTCATAAATAAATAATATATGGTATTATATATGTTATTATGGTTATATAATATATTAATATTAAACCTATATTTATTGTAAAATATTTTCTAATGAATATATAGGAATTTAAGACTTAAGGTAATGGATTTATATTCTCTCTTTTATTTCAGGGAGACATATTCCATATTCACCACTAATTTATTTTAGGTCGTGTATATATTTCCCATTTAAATTGATAATTTATGAATTAAAATAATTTCAAGATATTTTATGGTTAATTTTATGCCATAATTTTATGGTTTTTATGATTCTATACTTACCAAAGAGGTAAGCAATTCTCATCTCGCTTTTACTTTTGTGAGATGCATGCCATATTACCATTTATATCATTTATATAGTATATACACTACACATAAATGTATTTTTTAATGATTATAATAAATATTATGGGATTTAATTATCCATTTTAGTATTTGTCTTTCATGGGGATTATGTTTCAAATGATACCAAAGTGGTAAGGGTTTCAAGTTATAATCCCATTGTTCACCAGTATTGTCAATTATTATGCTTTTGATAAAGAAATTTTATTATCTATCTACAAATTAACTTATAAAAATTCTTTTAATATATTTATTTCTTAAATATACATTTTTTAATTTCATTTTTCTCTCTTAATGTATTAAAGATACCGAAATAATGTTTCTAATAAAAATTATCTTTATTTATCTCTTCAGTTGAAACCCCTTTTTAAACCATATCCATGTATTCTAAAAAAATTAAAGAAATTTATCACTATTATCCAATGATTTTTTAAATAAATATTTACCTATTTTTGAATTTTTATAAAAAAAATTTAAGGAATCTTCATGTCTTTTTCTAGAAACTGTATTTTTTTCTGAAATGTGAAAGGAATCATTGATTTAACATGTACAGAATGAAAAATAATATTTACGATAAAAACAGAACGATGATTTAATAAATAAGATATATTTTTTCCAATGTAATTTTAAATTAATAATATTTTAAAAAAATTTGGGAATTTTTTGTTTTAGAATGTAATTTTCTAATGGGAAAAGTTATTTTCCTCATGAAATGTTCGAGGTGATATTTCAAAACCTTATTTCATCTTCTATGTCATCCTTTGATGTTATCTATGATTTAATAAGGGTGTGATAAAATTTTAACATCATTATTTTTATCAAGGATGTTTATGACTATGATGAATATATTTTTATGAAACCCATTCCATTTCTTAGTGTTATGATGAGATGAATTGATGAGATTATTGTGAGACACATTTCATTTATATGGGTTATGATATGATGGAATGTTTATGAGAAACTTTTATTTTCACGGTCCATGATGTGATGAATACTTTTTTATCTTTTGGAACACTTATGTATGGTTTTCATTATGTGATGGTGGTTATATTATAACCCCATATGGTGGTACCCTATGACAAAGGATATTGGTCATGTTATAATCATGGGTGGTTTGGGCATATATCTCCCTCAAATTCGTTAGGAAAAGATTTATATCTAAATAGATAATGAAGGTAAACATGGTAATGTGCTTAATCCATAATGGTAAATAGTCTGATGGGAATGTTCCACTATTAGAAATAGGATGATGGGATTGATCGACAATGGGAAACTGGTGATGAGCCCCAATACATTATGGCTGATGTTCTTGGTAGTTATATAGATCAAATGAAATAGTTTATA
This sequence comes from Viscum album, assembly GCA_963277665.1. NCBI lineage: Eukaryota > Viridiplantae > Streptophyta > Magnoliopsida > Santalales > Viscaceae > Viscum > Viscum album. Next base: position 830,324,423 of record OY728153.1, on the reverse strand, counting down.
TTCCTATGATGGTGCCATAGTTTTATTAAATAATCTTATTATTCGTGAATGATGAAGATTTTACACTCCGAAGAATCATGTCATTTGGAATGGTAATGCCTTATTTGATGGATAATGTTTATGATCTATGGATTATTTGGTTTGAACTTTGTATGTTATATTCATGATCACTTACCTTTATGATTATCTAAGGCTTTCATATGATCATAGAATTATATCTCCCACACTTAACCTTAATGGGCATCTTAGAACACTCTTTATTTTGTTTCCATTCCCCAGGTTATGGAAAAGGTTTTATGTAGGGTATGTTTATAAAGATTAAAATATGGGAATATCATTATGGGAGATGCAAAATATATTTATTTCAATAAGAATATTGTGTACCTTGTCTCCAAATACTCTAAAACCATATGACCATCAGGCTTGTATTTGTTAAATATATTAAATATTCATCTATTTTTTTTATATTTATTTATGAAAATCCTAGGTCTTTATAAGTATAATTAGTATGAGAATTTTTGAAAAATAAATGTTCTTATTATAGAATCATTATTGAATTAAAAATATTAAAGCGTATTTTCCTTTCCATAAATTCCATCGTAAGAGTTTCTTTATGGAAATTAATGAATTTTTTTACAATATTCATAAATGGAATAATTAGGATGATTGGAAATTTAAAATGTTTTATATATTATTTTATATTTAGAAAAAATAAATCAAGTAGAAATATCAGTTTACACAAACTCACCATCACATATTTTATAACTCAAACTTTGAATGCAGTAGCTCCATTATCCAACAAAACTACAACTTTGGTAATCTTGATGTATACAATATTTAAATATAATAATGTATAATATGGAACTAAATTCATTTAATATCCTAAATCACATAAATAATTTTTAAATAATATGTATTAAATTTTATATGGAATTTAAAATTTCCTAAGATAATGTGATTTTGTAAGAAATTTATTTATTATTAGACTTTACATATTTATTTGAAATAAAAATATCTAATTTACCTTGATTTTTCATATTTTATATAATTAATTTATTAACATAGAATTATTTGTAGTATTTTTAAGGTATTGAAGAAGTTGTTTGTTCATTTCTTATTTAATTAATGTGTTTTTAATTTTTTTTTGAGTCACTTCTTCATGAATTTTTGTAGATTAAATAATTGTTCATGGAAAGGATAGTTGTATTTATTTCTATTCTTTTTATGTTTTCTCATGATAAATTTTATGTATTCAAATATTATTTTTATATTTATTTCCCCTTTATTCATCTTTGGATGGATTTATTTTCATCTGACTATGGATTCTAAGAAGATTGGGATTCCATTACACTTTTTGTAATGTCCTTATTCCAGGTGCCGCCCAAAGGTGCCCCATACCCAGTTGGTCACATAGACTTTAGCGCATTTCTCCAAATTCTAGAGACTTCTAACTAGCATTGAGGTCCTTGGGTGTGATAGTGGGGAAACAATTCCCTCATTGCGAGTTTAGCATAGTGGAATCAAACAAGAAACATTACCGGAAGATGTAATACCATAAAATAACTAAACAGTAGAATACTGAAAGTAAATAAAAAAATGGAGCACATATATAAATGATGCATGTCACATATGCCTAAAAAAGAATCCAAAAAAGTCACAATGATAGAAAATAAAATACTAATCCAAAGTAAAAAATAATAAAAATAAACTGGGGCAGCACTGTAGGCCTCATCTTGGTCACATGCTATCCATCTCCATAGTAATCAAGTACCTGAAGTAGAAGGATGCTTTCAATTTTATATACCTGCAATAATATAATCTTTCTGGGCCCAAAAGCATGACCCAAATAGGGTGTGAGATGAATTCCAGTAGGCAACCAAACAAATATCTTTTCCTAACTATCAATGAATATATATATATATATAGCAGGAAAAATGAAAAATGAAGTGAAAAACAAGGAAGTACTCAAAAGTAAATAGTCCTACAATTGAAAACTACATTTATTTAAATTTATTAAAAATCCAACCAATCATTCACAAGAAACCATCTGGTAATTTTCACACAGTCTAACCCATCTTTCTAAACTTATCATTTAAATAATAAATATAAAATGAACCTCTAGGAAAACTCACACAGTCTAACCCCTTTGGTCTCATGCAAACAAACATGCTCTGAGTAAGCACTCCCCATCAATTCCTATAATGTTATTTTAATGATAAACAACAGACTCTCCGATGAAGTACTCAATGTAAATTCCCATTGTGGTTTCGTAATGTTATACTATAGACACTTTGAGGGAGCACTCTTTGTCAATCCCCCCTATTATCTAGAAAAGTGAAAAGTATACCTCACACTCTGGGGAATCCCTCAATGTCTATTCCCCCTATGGTCTCACTACACCAATTTCTCACAGCGTTGTGTAATACAATCATGTAAAAATGATATTTGGCAGCCAAAGTAAATCACAAAAACTAGTTGTCTAAATAGCTAAAATGCATATCGCAAGCATGTCAAATAATATCAAATATACCCTAACAGCACTAGGCATGGAAAAAAGCAGCCTAATAGGCGGTTCTAGTCCCAATGGAAAATGTCAAAAAAACATGGTAAAAACACATCCCTAAATAAGGTAATAAACCTAATTCATGATCAAAACCTTTACCCATTAAAACAAACCATAACAAGAATCAAACAAGGTTAAATTTCAAAAACATGTAATACCCTGAACTAGGGTATTGGGAACGTTTTTCACATATAATCTAAAGACAACTAAAGAATGGCACAAACCACCTACCTCAACATTGCATGATAGATATAGTTGAACCTCAGACTTTGAATTGACCTAGAACTCCTTATATCTATAAGAACATAAAAAAATATAAACCTATAAAAACTCACACACGAGAATAAATCAAGAGGAAAATCTATTGAAGAAGGAATAATTCATCAAGGAAATTCCAATGCAATCAAAAGTGTTTGATTCGGTGAACGAACAGTGGGTTGGTGTCTCAGAGAATATTTCGGGATTCCAATCACTACTAGATGAGACGGTTATAGAAGAAGACAATTCTATCAATTAGATGTGACCCTGGTCTGATTTAACAAATAAAATGAAAAGTACATGGCGTGTTCATTTATTGTACACGCCATGTACTTGCCTCAACCAGCCTCCACTTTAGGTGGTCTCCATGTCACCTCACATGGCCATGTACTTAGCTATTACACATCCAATACACAACTACCCACAGCAACCGAGTTCACGATGTGTACTCCTAAGTACATGGATTGTACTCCTAAAATTTCCAAATTATCCCATTTTTCTAAAAAACACCCAAAATCATGATCCATTCCTAAAATGAAGATCTAGGTTGTTACAAACTTCCCCCCTCAAAGAAATTAATCCCTGAATTTTACTGACAAGGTGGTGAAGAAGAATCCTCGAACAGCTCCAGCCACTACGATCACACATCGACCACCCTCTCCCATGTCTCATCTAGTACACGCCAATGTTTCCACTACACCCAGACTAGAGGAACAGATTGGTCACAGATAACATTCATGATGTGATCAACAATATGGATAAGATGATTATATAACAATTCATCAACCTCTAGCTCAACCTCCATGGGTTGAAAAACAAGAAACGGGTCTGAGAAGTAATGTCGTAGTTGAGAAATGTGGATGATGTCCTGCATATCCTGATACCTCATAGGTAACTGAAATCTATAGGAAAACATCTCGACTATCTCTGAAACCACAAATGGACCGGTTTATCTTGTTGAAATCTTTCCATGTCTCCTAATCCTCATGTGTCCCAACCTCGGTGTGACATGATAGAAAACCTGATATCCGACCTCAAACTCTCGAGGTCGTCTCTGACGATCAGCATAAGACTTCTACCATGACTGTGAAATATCCATCCTCTTCTGAATGAACTCCACCTGCTCTATGGTATCCTCGTCAAGACAAGGTCCCAACATAGCTACCTCTCCTACCACCAGCCAACATAGGGGTGATCGACATGGACTACCATACAAAGCCTCATAAGGTGCCTTTTGAAAAGTCTCCTGAAAACTATTTTACTAGGAAAACTCCACCATAGGTATGTGATTCTCCCAATAACCTTCAAAATCATGGATGCATGCTCGAAAAATGTCCTCCAACACCTGAATCGTATGCTCATACTGGCCATCTATCCGTTTATTGTAAGTTTTACTCAGAAGTGCCTGTGTACCCAAAGCCATCTATATTCCCTGCCAGAGGTGAGAAGTGAAGTGTGTGTCCCTGTCTCAAACGATAGAGCATGGAACCCCATGAAAATGTACAATCTCTCAGATTTACAATGATACAAGATCATCAACATTGAAGGTCTACTTTATTAGTAAGAAGTGTACATCCTTCATGATTCTATCAATGACAACCCAAACTACATCATACCCATGAGCTGACCTCGGTAAAACTGTCATGAAGTCCATCACGACATCACTCCACTTCCACTTGTGAATGGGTAAATGCTTCAAAATCCCTACTAGTCACTAGTGCTCCACCTTCACCTACTGATAAGTGGAACACTTTGTCACAAAATTAGAAACATATATATTCATACCCGGCCACCAAAACTGACTGGGTAAATCATGATACATATTAGTGATACCATGATGAACTTCCCAAACTTAGGAATTAAAATCCTTCAAAAACTCCTCGCATATGTCATCTGAAACCCATAAGAACCTATGAAAAGCAGGATCTGATCCTCGCCTATGGTCTATCTAGGAATAGGGTCCCCTCCTGACACCCTCCCCCATAGAACTAGGCCTTCAGAATCTAATAGTTTCCTTATTCACACTCGATCAATTAGAGTAGAGGTAGAATCTATAAGAGAAAGAAACGTTTACCCATGTCCATTGTGCACCTCCAAATGCATCTCAGAGAATAGATTCATAATCATCCACTCACCAATATCCTCTTGAACTTTCTGTATCTGACTCTTTCTTCTCAACGAATCATCCACTACATTTCCTTTCTTAGGCATGTAGGCATGTTCAAATTCAGAGGACATAAGGTACTCAACTCACCGGCACTATCTCAAATTCAGATCTCACAGCGTAAAGATACATTTGAGACTTTTGTGGTCAGTTTACACCACAAAATGCTCTCCCAGAAGGTAATTTCTCCCACATAGAAAGGAATGAACAAATGTTACCAACTCAAGATTGTGTGTTGAGTAATTCCTCTCCTGTAGCCCCAACTAATGAGACCTATACGCAACAATTCCTTCCCTTGCATAAGAACTAGTCCTAGCCCAATACCTGATGCATCATAGTATACCATATAACTATTTATCAGACTTATAAAAACTACTATTGATGATGAATTCATCCTCTCTTTCAGCTCCTAAAAGGTTGAATCACTAGAATCTTTCCACAAATACTTTGCACCCGTCTTAGTCATGCCCTTCAGTGGCACTTCTAAGCATGAAATGTCATGTATAAAGAGTATTTAATAACCATATAGCCCTATAAAACTTCGTACCTCAAATATGTTCTTCGACTTCTCCCAGGAAACTACTGCTCTCACTTTATTTGGGTCTACTGATACTGTTGTCTCTGAGATAACATGACCTAAGAAGTGAATCTGGACCAACCAAAAGTGACATTTTGAGAGGTTAGCATATAATTGATGCTCTCTCAGTGTACTCAAAATGATCTCAAGATGGGTTGCGTGGTCGTATGAAGTTTAATATTACACCAAGATATCGTGCACAAAAACCACTAAAAAGAAGTCCAAGTATGGATGGAACACTCAGTTCATCAATGTCATAAAAACTAAAGTTGTGTTCTGGAGACCAAACGACATTACAACATACTCGTATAGACCATACCTACTCCGAAAGGTTGTAAGAGGTATATCTGATGGTCTAACATGCAACTGATGATATCTGAATCTCAAGTGAATCTTAGAGAACACCCGGGCTCCTATATTTGGATCAAAGAGATCATCAATTCTCAACAAGGGATATCAATTATAGACCATCAACTAGTTCAACTTCCATTAATCCATTCAAAGTCTGAGGGTAACATCTGCCTACTTCGCAAACAGGAAAGGCGAACCCCAAGGAGATGTACTGGGTCTAATGAAACCCTTTTCTTATAACTACTCTAGATGTTTCTTGAGCTCCTATAACTCTAGTGTAGCTATCTGATACAGTGGAATGGACACTGGTTCCACTCCTAGAAAAAGATTAATAGGTAAATCTACCCATCTCTAAAAGTAAATCAGAAAATTAATCTGAAAAAGCATCCTAGAAAAGATACACCACTACAGTAAAGTATATCTTTAGATTCCCCTGGTTATCCAGATATAAACTAGAAATCTGGGATGTAACTCTTCCCAACCCCTGATACTCGGGTCCGAAGATACTCTCCTAGACATCCAATTTGCCATTATTTAGAAACAAACTACCCTCTAGTGATGTGAATCTCACCCAACGATGATAGAAATTGACAACAGACTAGAATGGAAGTAACTAGTCCATTCTGAAAATGACTTCATATCCTGTCATCTCTCAGACATAAAGGTCTCATAAGAAGTGACACCCACCAACCTCAAGAGTACACTCCTTGAACTGATGTACACTATCCCTCATAGTCTCCAACGGAGTGTCCAACGTCAAGATATATCAGAAATAATTATACAGAGCCCAAGTCCCTTTACAATAGGTACATATATAAAGCTATGGGAAAACCCTATATTGAAAAAAGTAGAAGCTAAAACTGAGGCAACCAAAATTGTACCTTTAAATGTTGAGGTTCTGTGATCCTAATCCTGTTGGATCTGATCGAACACAAAATCTTGACCTGCACTGTGGCCCGGTGAAGCTGTCTGAGATCCCTGAACCAATCCACCATGAAATTTTCGAAAACCATGTGTCTGAAAACTATGTCCATAACCTCCGCCTCAGCCTGAACGACCTGAATAACTCCTGCCCCCAGTTTTATGTGAGACTGGTGATCCTACTCCGATATGAGGAGTCGAAATAGAAACCCTATCACTAGCTTCTAGTGAGAACAACTGACAGAAATGTTGAATACGACCCATCTTTCCATAATATCATCACTCATCTGGGTCTCTCGGGAAATTTGGCCTCGTATGCACACTCTTCCCACACTATTATCATACCACCTATCCATCTAAAAGAGTATCCCCCTAATTGGATCTTTGCACGTAGACACCCTATAGTGCTTCCTAATATCAGTCGGAAGGGTACCAACTCTAGCTATTGAACAACCCTAGCCCACAGCTCCATAATCCCTGTAGTTACGCTCAGATATCAGCTCATAGTTGACTATATAAGTTATGGAAGTCTTCCTGAAGAGGTTCACCTAAGATCAGATCTCATTTCTGAGACCATCCTCAAACATACTCTCTAGAAAAAACTTATCGCCCCATAGTATGGGTGTGAAGCACTACAGCTCTGTGAAGTGAGAAGAATAATCCATGATTGAGAGTGTACCAGACTCCAAACTCATTAAATCTTGAGCTTGTTCAACCCTCAAAGTGTCTAGGTAAAAGTAGTCATAGAAGTCACGGTGGAACTCATCCCAATTTATAACCTTTTGGAATACCGCCCATGATATCACACCCCACTATCCCTTGGTAGAATCCCGAAGCATGTAAGTAGCGAGTTTCATCCTCCTCTCTGGAGACATCTCGATATTCTTGAAGATAGACAAAATGGATTCTAACTGTGACTTTGCAGCCTGAGGTACTTCATCTCATAAGAAAGTGGGAGGATGATGCTACTAAAAATCCCACATCAACTCTACCCTAAATGGGGTAAGATGCACTGCTCCCTAGAAGTTCTGTATAATCCTAAGGAAACCTTCTCTAAATTTTGTATTAGAAACTATATTTGGAATGATGGTTGGTTCCAAGATAGGCAGAACTGGAGGATCTTTTTGTAGTCCCTGATCTACCATGTCTGGTGTCTGATCATTTCCCTATATTTGGCATACAATCAGAGGACGTATCGGTGGAATGAAACTACAAGATAAATCACAAACCTCAGTTCAATATTATCAATAACTGAAACTTAAAAGATCAGGAAAGGAATAGGAGAAAAAAGACATTCATGTTTTTTTTTCAAAACATGTATACAGGGCATGTATTAACCCTACATGGTGTGTTTCTTTAAGCCTTGACACGGGCATGTACTTCTACCAACCCTGGTCATTTAAAACCCCATACACACGACGTGTTCCTCTCAAGGACATGCATGTACTTGAATCATTTTACCATACCCGAGTTCCCCTACACTTATAAACCAAATGATTCTCTTAGAACTGAAGTACATGATGTGTTTATTCTAGACACGATGTGTACTAGAAGGATTTTACCGACCTGTGTTGTTGGTCACACGATTGGGTACACGGTCGACTCTACACAGCTTGTTCAAGCTAGACACGATGTCTACTACCTGAGTTCCATTAATCCATTTCATTAGTCACATAGTTGGACACATGGCCTCTACAACAGGAATTGTACATCCGGTACACAGTGTGTTCCCCCAAGAATTTTCCAACCCCATGTCTCTTCCCACACAGTCAGTCACACGGTCTAGGATTACACGGCGTGCACATATAGTTCATGGTGCATACTTAGGAAAAAATTTTCCTTCCCGAATATAAGGATATATGGAATATATTCATCATTAAATACCATTTATTCTGGTATTTTCTAGACAGTAAGCCTCATAAACCACTTCTGAACCCCAAAGAAAACACATAAACAAATAATAAAGTGCCATATTCTGATCCATGGGGCCCACACACTCCCAAATCAAATCTTGGCATCATATTGAAAGAGCACTTTCGTGGGCTCCCTCAAATGATTAATGTGATTTTGGGGTTCTTAGGTGCAACAAAGTGGCTGACCAAGGTCGTCTCTCAAAGGAGGATGTGAATTTAACAAATTATTAAAGGTATTCTAAAACAAATAAAATAGAATATAATAAAAACACTACTTGAAAGGATGGGGGTTGGTTATAGTTTATGAATCTAGAAGAAGTTTGCTGGAAGAAGATTGTATATTTTTTTGTTTTTTGTTTTGAAATGAAGCTCGATTAAAATGACACGACAAAAAGATGTTTTTTTTAGAAAATATTTTAAAAGGCGTAATCGATCTAACTCTACCTCTTCAATAATTTATTAATCATTATCATTTAAATTAATATTCACTTAATTATTATCCCTTAATTTGTTAAATCCCGAACCCTACGAGAATTAACATTACCATGAAGATGAAGTGAATTTAACCTTAGGCTAACTTCGGAACATGCAATCGCAACACCCTGCTTTGATTGATGTTATAAAATTAGATTATGGTCAGTGGTAAATTAAGTCACATAACCACTCTATAAATGAGGATTAATTGAGTTTAGGGATTATATTTTAACGCTACAAATTGATCCCGTGTGGTTTTGAATTACCGGTTAAGGTTGCGCTCTCACGGTTCACACAATTCCCGACCTCGCGTGTTTTGTGTTAACTATTAAATTGCTTGCTTAGTTTCATTTAAATTAAAAACTCAATTAATAGATCATAATATGTGAATTACAATAGCTCATTGATTCAAAATAAATGAATGAAGAAGGATATAATTCGATCGATTACTAAAAAGAACTACTCTTCAATGGGTGGCGTAATCATCGTAGAAGCGTTTTGCATGTGCAAAGGTTTATAATGGGTATAACCCAATAACGCTTCTTCTCAAGACTTCCATCCCAAATATGAAGATTAAGATAATAAATTTAAACAAAATAGAAGAAAAGAGAAGAAATAAAATAAGAACAACAAAGTTTATTACGTAAACAAAATCATTACAACATGAAGGAGAAGAAGAAGGCTTCGTCGAAGGGATCCTTGCTTCAAGAGCTACCATTATTGAAATGGTTGGATAATTGGAGTGGATCCACTTATTCTCTGCCCCCAACTTCACAATGCATGTCCCGACCCCCCAAAATGAGAAAAACTCCAATTTATAGAGTGGAGGGGAGGCTAGGTTTAAAGAGGTTTCAAGTGTGAATGGGAAATCCCGGCCAAATATTTTAATACAACTTGCACCGCCCATTTGACCTCGAAAACGCGTGAACCAGCTCTCCTTTTAGAAGGATGATTTTTGGGAAAATGGATCCCCGAGCTCCTCTCAAACATTGGGCTCAATCGAAGACCGTAGGAAGAAGATATAACCCAAATACAGAACCCATGTCCATTCTGCCGAGTCCAACCCACCATTGGATTAATGTCCCATTTACTCCATCCAAATGCACTTTTTAGCTCCAGTGTCCTGAATTTAAGTTGTAGATAATTAAATTAGAAACACTGTTACAAAATTTAAAATTAAAATAATAAATATAAAAATATTTATCTTCGAAATACTACAGTGAACTATAAAGGGTAAAACTGTAATTTTCACCAAATTTTCAAATGAATAATCAAATCCCAAATATTTTATAAATAAACATATTTAGCACAATGTGGGGAAATTATATCATTTATTATCAATAAAATATTCAACAAAATAGTGTTTTATCAACTCCCCCACATTTACCCTTTTGCACTCCTGAGAAAAATCTCATATTAAGTAAACATCAGTATCAAATCAAAACCAATTTTAAAACACATATCCTTGAGATCAATCAATTTCACACCAATAATGAAAAGATATCATGCCTCATAAAAAACCTTATTTCAAGTTCTCCATTTATATCATTCAATATATTTCCACTTCATTTATCCTCTCATGCACAAAACACTTACCTCTCTTGAATTTTCTCTCATCACTAAAATATCAATTTTTTTGCAATGTCTTTCTCTTACAAACTCATACAAGGGTCACCATAGGCTTGATAGATTCCTACATTGCTACTCAATGTGAGTCAAGGACATATGTTTATCATGAGGACTTTTCAGGGTTGTTATGTGGCTTTCAGTTGGTAGGATTTAGATGTGAAAAATTCTGAGGCTGAATAAGGAGGGCTTGACTCTTTTTGAAGAAAAATTGCATTAATCTAATTTTCACTTAAATATGGTCTTCTCCTCAATCCCCATAGTATCAATTAAGCTCCATCATCATGAAAAGTCATGAATGTTTTATGCTATTCATCATTTCAGCATCAACAATTTCAATCTTCTCAAACATGATTTTCTTGAAAGCTCTAGATGGGAACAGTTTTCCACCTCAATTAGAAGCTCCAGAAAAGGCACAGTTTCACTTATCATGAAAGCTCTAGATAAGGAACATCTTTCAATATAATGGCTTTCTTCAGTAGAAAACACATCTCTTAAGAATTTAATTTTCCACCCAAAGTATCACAGAATGTGGTGGCACAACACAAGATAGATTCCCCCACACTTAAGCTCAACTAGATTATGCAATTTCACTTCGAGAGTTGGTTGGATTGGGAAAATTGGCTTCTAATGTGGATAACCTAACAGGTTGTGCATGGATTCTAAGGGCTAAAAGGATTATATATTCAAGGTAGTCCATTATAAAAAAAATGATTCTTTGAAATAGGGGCTTTAATACCAAACAAATTCCTCAATCATTTAAACATAAGTACCTAAAACCCTCAAGTTTTGACAGGAATAAATCAAATTCTGGTTAAATCAATCATGGTTTGGTTCTCTCAAGAAGTGAGTTGAATGTAAAGAATATGAAAATAATGGTTTAGAATCCTCACAGGAAAGTGATTTCAAAAATAAAGACAGTGAGATGTGGCATGGGATTCAAAATTCAGTGTACTTTTCATGAATTTACTAAATATTTGAACTTGAAACAAAGTCATTTCAGTATTCATTTAAGCTTAGTTTCAAGGGGTAAATTGTTTCACTCATTGATATTCATTTCAAAATTTTGATGAGAATCATTTCATCTCAAAAATTTCAAAAACACAAAGAAAATTGAAAAATAAACACACAAAATTTGAAAAACACACATTTTTTTTGTTTTTTTTAAATAGGAAAACAATTAAAATTACTAAACTAAAAGGTTCCCTCCCCCACACTTAAAATATTTCATTGTCCTCAATGTGAACCCATGAGATGATATATGCACATGAAATGTATAATTTTTAAATTGGAAAAATAATATAAAAGTCAAAGGGTTAGGAACAGCCTGATGTGCTCAAGTGATGATGGGGTCATGCAGTGTGATCAAATCCACTGTATCAGTATGAAGTCCCTCAATGTATCTCTTCAAACGTTTCCCATTGATGGTAAAGCTCCTTCTAGTGTCCTCTTGTGTGATCTCCACTGCACCATAAGGAAAAACATTAGATACAATATAAGGACCTAACCATCTGGAACGCAACTTACCATGCATCAGCTTCAGTCATGAACTGTAGAGAAGGACTTTCTCTCCAACATGAAACTACCTTTGTTGGATAATTCTATCATGAGATTCTTTTGATCTTTACTTATAGATCCTTGAGTTCTCATATTATGAAAGTCGAATCTCCTCAAGCTCTTTAATTTTCAACTTCCTTTGAATTCTAGCTTGGGCCAAATCCATGTTACATTTCTTTATAGCCCAATATGCCCGATGCTCGACTTCCACTGGGAGATGACACGCTTTCCCAAACACAATCCGAAATGGGGACATACCAATGGGTGTCTTGTATGCTGTCCTATAATCCCACAATGCATCATCCAAGCGCTTGCTCCAATCCTTCCTATTTGGCTGCACGGTTTTCTCCAATATTTTTTTCAACTCACGATTTGAAACCTCAGCCTGACCATTTGTTTGGGGGTGGTATGGTGTTGATGTTTTGTGTGTCACCCCATACTTTAGAAGGAGGGAAGAAAAATTCCTATTGAAAAAGTGTGTCCCTTGGTCACTGATGATGGCCTTTGGTACTCCAAACCTACAGAAAATTTGAGCCTTGACAAAATCCACTACAACATGAGAATCATCATTCCTGGTGGCCTTGTCCTCCACCCATTTACTCACATAATCAACAATAACCAAAATATACAGAAATCCAAATGAACTAGTAAAAGGAACCATAAAATAAATTCCCCATACATCAAAAATCTCACAAAATAGTATGGGTTGTTAGGGCATCTCATGTCTCCTAGAAATATTCCCAGTGTGTTGGCAACAAGAGCATGACTTACAAAACACATGGGCATCATGGAATAAGCTAGGCCAATATAACCCAGAGTCGAAAACCTTTCTATCTGTCCGTTGGGGTCCAAAGTTTCCACCACAAGCAAGTGTATGAAAAAATTGAAAAACAGACTCAAACTCATGATCGGGAACACACCTCCTAATGACTTGGTCACTACACATGCGCCAGAGGTAAGGATCATCCCACACATAAAACCTAGACTCACTTTTTAATATTTGGACTTGATGTTTCTTTAAATTTGTAGGTACTTCAGAGGCAAAAAGGTAGTTCACTAAGTCAGCATACCAAGGATGAGTACCTGAGATGGAATAAAGATGCTCATCGGGAAAAGTGTCCTGAAGTGGTACCTGGCCCAAGGTGTCATCCTCTAGTGTGTGAGTAAGCCTACTCATGTGGTCTGCCACCAAATTCTCTGACCCCTTCTTGTCCTTTACCTCAAGGTCAAACTCTTGAAGAAGGAGCATCCAACGGATAAGTCATGGATTTGCATCTGGATTCTTTAGGAGGTTCCTCAAAGGTGCATGGTCAAAAAAACAACTACTTTAGAGCCCAATAAATATGAACATAATTTATCTAAAACAAATATGTCAACAAGAAACTCTTTTTTTGTGGTTGTGTAATTTGATTGGGTTGAATCCAATGTCCTTGATGCATAGGAAATCACATGTGAACGTCCTTCCACCCTCTGAGATAAGACATCTCCAACCGCGAAGTTGGAGGAGTCACACATAAGCTCAAAAGGAATCTCCCACCGTGAGGGCTGTATGATAGGTGGAGTGGTTAGACGTTGTTTTAGCTCATCAAATGAATTCCTACAAGAAACATCAAACACAAAATCAGAATCCTTTTGAAGTAATCTTGACATAGGAAGAGAAATCTTACTAAAATCTTTGATGAAGCGCCGATAAAATCCTGCATGCCCTAGGAAAGATCTAACATCATGCACACATGAAGGATATGGTAAGGATGAAATAATATCTACCTTTGATCTATCAACCTCTATCCCATGTTTTGACACTACATGCCCTAAGACAATGCCATGATCTACCATGAAATGACACTTTTCAATGTTCAGGACCAGATTCTTCTCAATACAACGATTCAACACCTTTCCCAAAATAATTATACATTCATCAAATGAAGACCCATACATTTTAAAATCATCCACAAATACCTCCATGCAGGTCTCAATAAAATCAGAAAAAATACTCACCATTCATCTTTAGAAGGTACCTAGGGAATTGAAAAGTCCAAATGGAATCCTCCGGTAGGCAAATGTTCCAAAGGGACAGGTGAATGTAGTCTTCTCCTGATCCTCTGGAGCTATAGGAACCTGAAAATATCCAGAAAATCCATCCAAGAAATAATAGTGTGTCTTACCAGCTAGTCTCTCAAGCATCTGATCAATAAATGGGAGGGGGAAATGGTCCTTGCGAGTGGACTGATTTAGTTTCCTATAATCAATACACACACGCCAATTGTTTTGCACCCTCATTGGAACTAACTCATCTTTATCATTTTTAACAATAGTAACACCACTTTTCTTAGGCACAACCTGAATAGGACTTACCAACTGAGAATCTGAAATGGGAAAGATTATACCTGCCTCGAGCAATTTCTCAACTTCTTTTTTAACAACTTCCAGGAGGGTGGGATTGATTTTCCTTTGTGGTTGTCTCACTGGATTAGCCCCATCCTCCAAGAGAATCCTATGCATGCAAATGGAGGGGCTAATACCTGATATGTCAGCCAAGGTCCACCCAATCACCCTGATATTCTCCCTTAAAATATTCAAAAGCTTTTCTTCATGTTTAAAAGGGAGATTGTTAGCAATGATAACAGGTAATCTCTCACAACTCAACAAGTATAAGTATTTCAGATTTGGTGTAAATGGCTTGAGTTCTAATGAAGGAGGGTGTAGTATGGATGGAGACATTGAAGGAACTGAAATATATGCACAAAGAGAATCAATATCAGAATAGACATCATCAAAATCATGGAATAAAGCATCAAATCCATCATCATACTCTACAGCCATGTCATAATCCGAATTCACATGATCAAAATCAGAATATGATTCTATTTCAAAATAAAATCTTATAGAGTCTTGTTCCTTGGAAACGGGTGTGGAAGTACTCCTAGACATCAAACTAGAACCAATACTCATAATCTCCCAAAGCATAGGACAATCAAATTACATGGAGTTTTCACTTGATGGTTCAAAATGGGAGATAAAAAATGCAGAATGATCCTCTGAAGGGTACTTCATGGAATCCATAACATTAAATATCACAACTTCATCCCCAAATTCCATGGAAAGTGTACCCTCATTGACATTTATGATAGTTTTCCAGTTTTTAGGAAGGGCCTACCTAAGATAATGTGGGAATGAGAACTTACCTGATCATCCTCCATGTTAAACATATAGAAGTCTGCTGGAAAGATCATGTCTCTTACCCAGACAAGTACATCCTCAAGGACTCCCGCTGGATATTCCATAGCACTATTCGCTAATTGCACCACTACTCTTGTTGGCTTCAACTCACCAACCTGCAAGGAAGAGAATAAATAGTGAGGCATCACATTTATTGAAGCTCCAAAATCACATAGAGAATCAGAGAAGTGCAACTCCCCTATGGTACATGGGATAGTGAATGTCCTGGGATCCTTTCACTTTGTTGGCATTGCTATAGTTGGTGTAATGAGTGCTGAGACATTCCTTCCAAGGTTGATCCTCTCATTTCCCTTGACCCCTCTTCGATTGGTACAAAGTTCTTTTAAGAATTTCACATAACTTGGAATTTTCTTAATGGCTTCAAGTAGAGGAATGTTGATCTCCACATGCTTCAATGTATCAAAAACCTCCTTTTACATTGCTTCTTCAGCCATGTTCTTGGTTTGAACAACCCTGTTGGGAAAAGGAAGGGGTTTAGGAGGAACATCATCAATCTTTTTCTTAACTTTATCTTTCTCCTTGGATTGATCATTAGTTGGTTTGGAATGTGGCTGCTCCGGAGTTGAGGTGAATCCCGGTGGAATGGTAGGTACAGATGTATCATTAATTTGCTTCCCACTTCTCAATGTGATGGAACTGAAATTCCCCTTTGGATTTGGAGTGGGTTGGGAAGGTAGATTTCCGGAATTCTTACTTACAAGTTCATGGAGGGCGGTGGCAATCTGGATCATTTGAGTCTTTAACTCCCTCAGCTCCGAACCTTGACTCTTTAGCTCATTCTGTTGATTAAGAACAATTTGTTTCAAAAGATCATCAGTGTTAGAGTATACCTTTGGTGGAGGATTCCCTTGTTGCTGACTTGTTGATGTTTGAGCTTCAAATCTCCTTTGGGGTTCTTGGAAACCCTGCTGGTAAGGCGGAGGCTGCTGGAAGTTTTATTGAAAGGGTGGCCTTTGTTGTTTTCCAGATCCATACCTCATGTCTGATTGATCCTTCCACCATTGGTTGTATGTTGGAGCAAATGAATCAAACTTCTGTTGGGGATATGGTTGTTGTTGCTACTGAAATGGTCTCCCTGGGAGTACTACTGCGCAATCCTCTGTCTCTTGTAGTTGTGGGTAACAGTCAGTTGGGTGGCTTGTCTCAGGGCAAGTGCCACAAGGCCTTGAAGGAGGGGTTAGAGATTTCTTTTGTGCCAAAGAAATTTCCCTCACTATAGTGGTCAATTCTTCTAACTTGGTATCAATCAAATGACTCTCGAGAGAAGAAGGACTTACCTGATGTACTCCCCTGATATGTGGTGTACCTCGATCACCAAATTGTTGGGAGTTTTGGGCCATCTTGTCGATCAATGCATGTGCGGCTGCTGGTGTCTTGTCCACCAACGTTCCTCCAGCTGTAGCATCAACCATGCTCCTCTCCATGTGTTTGAGTCCTTCATAAAAGTATTGGATGAGTAGTTTCTCGCTAATTTGGTGATGTGGCCAGTTTGCACACAACTTCTTGAATTGCTCCCAGTACTCATACATTGACTCTCCTTGGGCTTTCTTGATCCCTGATATCTTCTTTCGAATGGATGTGGTCCTTGATGCTAGAAAAAATCTCTGCAAGAAAAGACGTTTCAAATCGTTCCAACAAGTAACATCTTCAGGTTGTAAATAGTACATCCAATCCTTTGCAGCTCCATCAAGTAAAAATGGGAATGCTCTTAATTTGATTTGATCTTCAGAAAAATTTCTAGGTTTTAGGGTTGAGAAAACCACATTAAATTCCTTAAGGTGTTTATTGGGATCCTCACCATATAATCCATGAAACTTTGGAAGAAGGTGAATTAATCCAGAGTTTAACTCAAAGTCTGATTCGTTATTTGGGTATGCAATACAATTTGGTTGATAGTTAATATCTGGTGCAGCCAATTCTAGAATGGTTATATTAAGTTCATTTCCATTATTTCTAGCCATTAGTTCCTCTTTTATGTTTTAATTTTAATTGCTTCCAATTTAAATGTTTCCAGAAGAGAGGAATTCACCAACTGGTTGAATATTGAAACTTCTCGTAGATTGAGAATGTCTGATTCATGCCCTAAGGTTGTGTTCAATCTCAGGGTCAAGATCTAGGAGATCTTCGGGATTAGTTCGTGTCATAAATCAAATAAAAATAAAACGAAAGAAAGTTGACCATAGTAAAATAAAAATGAGAAGTTTGAGTTGATGTTCCAAAAAGAAGTAGAAGAAAATAAAATAAGAAGAAGAAAAATCAGATTGGGTAAAGAAGGAAGAAAGAAGAGAGGAAGAGAATAAAATGTAAAATAAAATAAATACCTCTAATTGGTTGAAATAATTACTTGCCTCCCTGGAAACGGCGCCAATTTGAAATAGCACTGTCGTGGGCACCCTCAAATGATTAATGTGATTTTGGGGTTCTTAGGTGCAGCAAAGCGGCTGACCAAGGTCGTCTCTCAAAGGAGGATGTGAATTTAACAACTTATTAAAGGTATTATAAAACAAATAAAATAGAATATAATAAAAACACTACTTGAAAGGATTGGGGTTGATTATAGTTTATGAATCTAGAAGAAGTTTGCTAGAAGAAGATTGTATATTTTTTTGTTTTTAGTTTTGAAATGAAGCTCGATTAAAATGACACGACAAAAAGATGTTTTTTTTAGAAAATATTTTAAAAGGCGTAATCGATCTAACTATACCTCTTAAATAATTTATTAATCATTATCATTTAAATTAATATTCACTTAATTATGATCCCTTAATTTGTTAGATCCCGAACCCTATGAGAATTAACTTTACCATGAAGATGAAGTGAATTTAACCTTAGGCTAACTTCGGAACATGCAATCGCAACACCCTACTTTATTGATGTTCTAAAATTAGCTTATGGTCAGTGGTAAATTAAGGCACATAACCACTCTGGAAATGAGGATTAATTGAGTTTGGGGATTATATTTGAATGCTAAAAATTGATCTCGTGTGGTTTTGAATTACCGGTTAAGGTTGCGCTCTCACAGTTCACACAATTCCCAACCTCGCGTGTTTTGTGTTAACTATTCAATTGATTGATTAGTTTAATTTAAATTAAAAAATCAATTAATAGATCATAATATGTGAATTAAATTAGCTCATTGATTCAAAATAAATGAATGAAGAAGGATAGAGGTCGATCGATTACTAAAAAGAACTACTCTTCCATGGGTGGCGTAATCATCGTAGAAGCATTTTGCATGTGCAAAGGTTTATAATGGGTATAACTCAATAAAGCTTCTACTCAAGAATTCCAGCCCAAAGATGAAGATTAAGAGAATAAATTTAAACAAAACAAAATAAAACAGAAGAAATAAAAGAAGAACAACAAAGTTTATTACGTAAACAAAATCATTACAACATGAAGGAGAAGAAGAAGGCTTCGTTGAAGAGATCCTTGCTTCAAGAGCTACCCTTATTGAAATGGTTGGATAATTGGAGTGGATCCACTTCTCCTCTTCCCTCAACTTTCCAATTCACGTCAAAACCCCCCAAAATGAGAAAAACTCCAATTTATAGAGTGGAGGGGAGGCTAGGTTTAAAGAGGTTTCAAGTGTGAATGGGAAATATCAGCCAAATATTTTAATACAACTTGCACCGCCCATTTGACATCGAAAACGCATGAACCAGCTCTCCTTCCAGAATGATGATTTGTGGGAAAATAGATCCCCAAGCTCCTCTAAAACATTGGGCTCAATACAAGCCCAGATGAAGAAGATATGGCCCAAATCCAGAACCCATGTCCATTCTGCCGAGTCCAGCCCACCATTTGATTAATGTCTCATTTACTCCATCCAAATGTACTTTTTAGCTCTAGTGTCTTGAATTAAAGTTGTAGATAATTAAATTATAAACACTGTTAAAAAATGTAAAATTAAAATAATAAATATTAAAATATTTATCTTCTAAATACTACAGTGCACTATAAAAGGTAAAACTGGAATTTTCACCAAATTTTCAAATTAATGATCAAATCCAAAATATTTTATAAATAAACATATTTAGCACAATTTGGGGAAATTATATCATTTATTATCAATAAAATATTCATCAAAATAGTGTTTTATCACATATTCATGTATATCACTAAGTTTTATAGTGCAACCAATCACATTTTCCACCAAATTCTACCCATGAGGGCCCACAACACCTGAGAGACCAAATTTTGGATCCTATTAAAAAGAAACATTACATATTAGCACTAACCTATCAAATAGAAGGTATTATATTGAGGAATATATCACAATAGCATGCATATCTAGCACAACATACCATCAGAAATCCACCCTAAATTTCATGATGAGAATGCATGAAATGTGATCTCTAACCGGTGCCTATATGATTCATGAGATGGCATACCCTCATATCATCGGATTGTAACAGAAATAGAACCTAAATAATATCAATCATAACATCACAAATCATGTGAATCACCCAAAGGTGAAATCAAATCAACTGTAATAATTTAAAAACCATCAAAATTGAAATAATCGAGGTGAAATGGATTTTCCCTATACACAGGTTATCATCTCCCAGGAACAGTTTATTACCAACTACCTATTCCTTTCTATCCCTGTCTATAGGCTCCAAAAATCAATTCAAAGAAGAAAACAATTTCTCTCATAGCACTTTGTATCATCCTGGTCCCGGTAGTCGCCGAAAGGTGCCCCGTAACCGGTTGGTCACATAGCCCCAAAAGAATTTCTAGGAATTCTAGAGGCTGTTGACTAGCAGTGAGGGCCTTGGGTGTGATAACAGGGGAACTATGACCTCATTGGAAGAGTAGAATAGCCAAAACAAATAGGTAACAGTATTAGAAGCATTAATACAATACATTATGTAAATAGTAGAATACTGAAAGTAAATAAACAACTAGAGGACATATATAAATGATGCATGTCACATATGTCTAGGAAAGAAGCCAAACAAGTCACAATGCTAGAAAATATAATACTAATCCAATGTACAATGAAACCAAATATCCTACAGAAACATCGAAATCCTTAGCTTTGTCCCAAGCTCTCTATCTCCACATCAATCATGTACCTGAAGTAGAAGGGTGGTTGCCTTTATCTATACATGCAACAATATAATCTGTTTGGGCCCAAAAGCATGAGCCAAAAAGGGTGTGAGATGAATCCTAGTAGGAAACCACCCAAATATTTGTGCCTAACTTTCATTATATATATATAAATATGAGAAAAAATGAAAAATAAAGTAACAAACAAGGTAGTACTCAAATTTAAATAGTCCTACAATTTTAAAATACATTCATTAACATTTATGGAAAATTCGACTAATAATTCACAAGTAAACCACTAGGAATGTTCTCACAGTCTAACCCTTTTGGTTCAAATTATCATTTAAACAATTAAGTTATAACTACCCTCTTGGAAAGCTCATATAGTCTAACCTCTTTAGTCTCATGCAAAAAAATAATCTCGGAGGAATAACTCACCATCAATTCCTCCTTTTTTCTTTTAATGATTAACTACAGATTCTCTGATGAATCACTCAATGTAAATTCCCCATGTGGTCTCGTAATGGTATACTAAAGACACTCTGAGGGATCACTAATAGTTAATCCCCCCTATAGTATCATAATGTGATAAGTATAACAGACACTTTAGGGAAGCCTTCAACGTCAATTCCCCCATGGTCTAACTACACTAAGTTCTAAAAACACTTTATTATAAAATCATCAACAAATGATATGTGGTATCCAAATTAAATCTCAAATACTACTTAGCTAAAAAACTACAATGCATATCACAATCTTGTCATATAATATCAACTCTATTCTAACAGCACTCAGCTTGGAAAACAAAGTGCCTAATAGGCGGTTCTAGACCCAATGGCCTATATCAAAAAAAAGGAAAAACACACCCATAAACAAGGTAATAAACCTAATTCATGTTCAAAATCATTACTCAATAAAACAAACCATAGCAAGCATCAAATGAGGATAAATTTCAAAAACACACAATACCCTAAACTAGGGTATTGGGTTCTTTTTTCACAAATAATTCAAAGAAAACTAAAGAGATTCCAAAACCACCTACCTCAACATGCGCGATTGATATAGTTGAACCTCATCCATTGATTTGGCCTAGAAAATTGTAGATGTAAAAAAAATCAAAAACGCGCATCCACCAAAAACTCACGCAAGAGGGGAAATCAAGATAAGAGGTTCTAGGAGAATGAAGAACTCACCAAGGTAATTCCAATGAAATCGATGGTGTTTGATATGGAGAATAGTTGGATAGTTGGTGGCTTGGAGAATATTCAGGGCTTCCCATCACTCTTGGATGAGACAAGGCTAGAAGAAGATAATTCTATCAATTAGTTGCGACCCCGGTCCGATTTAAAAAATAAAAAATAGTACATGAAATGTTCATTAAATGTACACATAGTGTACTTCACTCAATTGGACCCCACTTTAGGCAGTCTCTAGGTCACCTCACATGGCCGTTACATGGATGGTACCCAGCTACCCGTGGAAACCGGATACATGGCGTGTACTCTCCAGAACACAGCGTGTACTCCTAAGACTTCCAAATTCTCCCCTATCTCTCAAAAACACCCAAAATCAAGATCAATACCTAAAATGATGATCTAGTTTCTTAAAATTTTGGTTATTATTATACTTACTTTTCTTTTAGGATCACGTCATATTTAGGATTGTAATTTATTGGGGGTTCTTGGTCATTATTTCCTTGAGAATTGGATACTGGATTTGAAATTCCTTCATCGCGATTTCCAATTCATCAAGGTTTAGATTAGACTTATTTTATATTTTTGGTTGATAAATAATGAAAATTTATTCATGAATTTTACCCTATATAAATGGAAGATGATGGTAGGTCTATTGGAATAGATGCTTGAAATAATATTGGAATGCTGGTGTTTGATAAAATTATTTACGAAATGGTTATTTGGTTTGATTTTACAGGTTTCCAAATATAGACTAGACTTAAAAATTTCCCCTTCTTCATTGTTAATATCATATTGGATTGGTCTTTATTGAAAGGTAGATCCACAAATCCAATACTTAGGGTCAGAAGTCAGTAAAATGATTTGGGGAATAACAAAGGACAGATACATTCACTAGTTTTTGTTTATCATTTGACTACTTAAGATCCATATTTACAACCATAGTTTTTAGTTCATTAAGTTTATTTTAAAAAACAATATTTAGTGTATTTTACCTCATGGGACCCTCTGGAGATAATACCTCCAATGTATTATTACTTCCAATTTTTTCAATCTTATTTATGAGTAATTTTTATTTTATAGGTGAATTTTTAATCATATCCCCTACAGATGATGTATATAATATTTTTATATTATTATCAAGTATTATTTGTATAAAAAAACTTCACGCATGTGCATTATTGGGCACGAGCGACAAACTAAACATTATATCCTACTTACTACTTAGAATAGTGGCAAGATAGGGTCAAACCATAGGGAGGCCTAATGTGGTGCTTGGTGATCTAAAAAAAATAAACTAAACAAAAACACACACAAAAAAATAGATGGTGGAGGTGATATGGAGTGAGTGAAAATTAGTATGTGAGGATGTGAAGGTGAACTGGTGAGTGCAAGGGGGTAGACAAGACAGTAAGAGATCTATTGGTGAAAACAACCAATAGATTAGTAGGGGAAGTCCACTGGCCAATTCCGATATTGCTTAGACACATTCAGGAACTGAAATTTAAAGAATATGGATCTGGATTAACGTAACTGGATAGATTTTTGGTCCTGTCAGTTTGTGATGAAATAACCCTTGTTGTCCTTCGACTGTAAAACTCATTCAATCCAACAGTGTTAAAAAGTCAGATGTCACTGGGCTCAACTTGTTAGTTGAGTTCAGTGTGTCTCTCTCACTTGAGAATGGCTCATTTTTCAATGAATCCCTCAGAATGAAACTATTTTCATTTATATTCAATCAAGATTGGTTTTCATTCAACCTTTGTGTTTTGAAAATAAAACTGTCCTGCTAACAATGAGAGAGACAATCCAGCGAATGATGGAGTGCATGAATCAGTGATAAAACACTATTTTATTGAATATTTTATTGATAATAAATGATATAATTTCCTCAAATTGTGTTCAATATGTTTAATTAGAAAGTATTTGGGATTAGATCATTCATTTGAATATTTGATGAAAATTCCAATTTTACCCTTTATAGTTCACTGTAGTATTTCGTAGATAAATATTTTTATATTTATAATTTGAATTTGAAATTTTGTAAAGGTGTTCCTGACATAATTGTCTACACCTTTTATTCAGGACACTAGAGCTAAAAAGTGCATTTGTTTGTCGAAAATGGGACATGAAGTCAAGGTTGGGCTGGACTCTCCAGAATAGAGAAGCTTCTGTATTTAGGCCATAACTCCTTCATCTAAGCCGGGATTGAGCCCAAATATGTAGAGGAGATAGAGGACCCATATCATCACATTTTATCCTTCTGGAAGGCCAGACAATTCACGTGTTTTGGTGGTAAAATGGGTGGTTCAATTTGGCATAAAATATTTGGCCGAGATTCCCCATTCACACTTGAAACCACTTTGAACCTAGCCTCCCCGCCACTCTATAAATTGGTGTTTTCACATTTGGTGGGGTTGGAACGTGAATTGGGAAGTTTAGGGCAGAGGAGAAGTGGATCCACTCCAATTCTCCAACCATTTCAATAAGGGTAGCTCTTGAAGCAAGGATCCCTTCGACGAAGCCTTCTTCTTCTCCTTCATGTTGTAATGATTTTGTTTATGTAAAAAACGTTGTTGTTCTTCTTTTATTTATTCTCTTTTCTTCTGTTTTGTTTAAATTTATTATCTTAATCTTACTCTTTGGGCTGTAATTCTTGAGTAGAAGCGTTATTGGGTTATACCCATTATAAAACTTTGCAAAACTCTTCTACGATGATTACGCCACCGATGGAAGAGTAGCACTTTTTAGAAATCAATCGACCTCTATCTTTCTTAATTAATTTATTTTGAATCAATGAGCTAATGTAATTCAAATATTATGATCTATTAATTGAGTTTTTAATTTAAATAAAACTAAGCAAGCAATTTAATAGTTAACACAAAACATGTGAGGTCGGGAATTGTGTGAACTGTGAGAGCGCAACCTTAACTGGTAATTCAAAACCACACGGGATCAATTTGTAGAGTTCAAATATAATCCCTAAAATCAATTATTCCTCATTTATAGAGTGGTTATGTGCCCTAATTTACCACTGACCATAAGCTAATTTTAGAACATGAATCAAAGCAGGTTGTTGCGATTGCATGTTCCGAAGTTAGCCTAAGGTTAAATTCACTTCAATCTTCATGGTAAAGTTAATTCTCATAGGGTTCGGGATTTAACAAATTAAGGGATCATAATTAAGTGAATATTAATTTAAATGATAATGATTAATAAATAATTGAAGAGGTAGAGTTAGATATATTACGCCTTTTAAAATATTTTCTAAAAAAACATCTTTTTGTTGTGTCATTTTAATCGAACTTCGTTTCAAAACTAAAAACAAAAAAATAAAAATACAAT
This sequence comes from Viscum album, assembly GCA_963277665.1. Lineage (NCBI taxonomy): Eukaryota > Viridiplantae > Streptophyta > Magnoliopsida > Santalales > Viscaceae > Viscum > Viscum album. The sequence goes on along the minus strand of OY728153.1, from coordinate 830,299,186 downwards.
CCTCTTCCAGAAAACTTCTTCTAGATTCATAAACTATAAACAAACCTCATCCTTTCAGGTAGTGTTTTTATTCTCTTTTATTTTATTTTTAGAATACCTTTAAAAAGTTGTTTTAAATCTACTTCCTTCTTTGAGAGACGACCTTGGTCAGCCACTCTGCTGCGCCTAAGTACCCCAAAATCACTAATCATTTGAGGGTGCCCACGACAGTGCCCTATCAAATTGGCACCGTTGACGGGGAGGCAAGTAATTATTTCAGCCAATTATAGGTATTTATTTTATTTTACATTTTATTCTCTTCCTCTCTTCTTTCTTCCTTATTTACCCAATCTGATTTTTCTTCTTCTTCTTTTATTTTCTTTTACTTCTTTTTGGACCATCAACTCAAACTTCTCATTTTTATTTTACTATAGTCCACTTTCTTTCTTTTAATTTTTATTTGATTTATGACACGAACTAATCCCGAAGATCTCTTAGATCTTGACCCTGAGATTGAACGCAGCCTTAGGGCACGAATCAGACATTCTCAATCTACGGGAAGTTTCAATATTCAACCAGTTGGTGAATTACTCTCTTCTAAAAACATTGAAATTGGAAGCAATTCAAATTAAAACATAAAAGAGGAACCAATGGCTGGAAATAATGGAAATGAACTTAATAGAACCATTTGAGAATTGGATGCATCAGATATTAACTATCTACCAAATTGTATTGCATACCCAACTCTCGAATCAGACTTTGAATTGAAATCTGAGTTAATTCACTTACGTCCAAAGTTTCATGGCCTCTCTGGTGAGGATCCCTATAAAAATTTGAAAGAATTTAATGTGGTTTTCTCAACCTTGAAACCAAGAAATGTTTTTGAAGATAAAATTAAATTAAGAGCATTCCCATTCTCACTTGATGGAGCAGCGAAAGATTGGATGTATTATTTACAACCCGAAGATGTAACTTGTTTGAATGATTTGAAATGTCGTTTCTTGCAGAGATTTTTTCCAGAATAAAGGAAAACATCCATTCGTAAGGAGATCTCAGGGATTAATCAAGAACAAGGGGAGTCAATGGATGAGTATTGGGAGAGATTCAAGAAGTTGTGCACAAGTTGTCCGCATCACCAAATCAGTGAGCAACTCCTCATCCAATACTTCTACGAAGGACTCACACCCATAGAGAGGAGCATGGTTGATGCTGCAGCTGGAGGAGCATTGGTGGACAAGACACCAGCAACTGCATGTGCATTGATCGACAAGATGGCTCAAAACTCCCATCAATTTGGTGATCGAGGTACACCACATATCAGGGGAGTACATTAGGTAAGTCCTTCTTCTATTGAGAGTCATTTGATTGATACCATGTTAGAAGAATTGACAACTATGGTGAGGAAAATTGATTTGGCACAAAAGACATCTCTACCCCCTCCTTTAAGGCCTTGTGGAATTTGCACTGAGACAAGCCACCCAACTGACTGTTTCCCACAACTACAAGAGACAGAGGATTGCGCAACAATATTCCCAGGGAGACCATTTCAGCAGCAACAACAACCATATCCCCAAAAGAAGTTTGATTCATTTGCTCCAACATACAACCAAGGGTGGAAGGATCAATCAGACATGAGGTATGGATCTGGACAAAAACAAAGGCCACCCTTTCAACAAAACATCCAGCAGCATCCACCTTACCAGTAGGGTTTCCAACAACCCCAACGGAGATTTGAAGCTCAAACATCAACAATCCAACAACAAGGGAATCCCCCACCCAAGGTAGATTCTAACACTGATGACCTTTTGAAGCAAATTGTTCTTAATCAACAGAATGAGCTAAAGAGTCAAGGTTCGGAGCTGAGGGAGTTAAAGACTCAAATGAGCCAGATTGCCACCGCCCTCTATGAACTTGTGATTAAGAATTCTGTAAATCTACCTTCCCAACCAACTCCAAATCCAAAGGGAAATGTTAGTACCATCACATTGAGAAGTGGGAATAAAATGAGCGACACATCTAGACCTACCATTCCACTGGGATTCACCTCTACTCCAGAGAAGCCGCATTCCATACCAACTGATGAGAAATCCAAGGAGAAATATAAAGGTAAGAAAAAGATTGATGATGTTCCTCCTAAACCCCTTCTTTTTCCAAACAGGGTTGTTCAAACCAAGAAGATGGCTGACAAAGTAATGCAAAAGGAGGTTTTTGGATACATTCAAGCGTGTGGAGATCAACATTCCTATACTTGAATCCATTAATAAAATCCCAAGGTATGCCAAATTCTTAAAAGAACTCTTCACCAATCGAAGAGGGCTCAAGGGAAATGAGAGGATCAACCTTGGAAGGAATGTCTCAGCACTCATTACACCAACTCTAGTAATGCCAACAAAGTGCAAGGATCCCGGGACATTCACCATCCCATGTACCATAGGGGAGTTGCACTTCTCTGATGCTCTTTGTGATTTAGGAGATTCAATAAATGTGATGCCTCACTCTGTATTCTCTTCCTTGCAGGTTGGTGATTTGAAGCCAACAAGAGTAGTGGTGCAATTGGAGAATAGAGCTACGACATATCCAGCGGGAGTCCTTGAGGATGTACTTGTCTGGGTAAGAGACATGATCATTCTAGCAGACTTCTATGTGCTTAACATGGAGGATGATCAGGTAAATTATCATGCCCCCATTATCTTAGGTAGGCCCTTCCTCAAAACTGAAAAACTATCATAAATTTCAATGAGGGTGCACTTTCCATGGAGTTTGGAGATGAATTTGTGATATTTAATGTTATGGATTCCATGAAGTACCCCTCAGAGGACCATCCTACTTTTGTTATCTCCCATTTTGAACCACCAAATGAAAACTCCATAGAATTTGATTGTCCTATGATTAGGGAGATTATGAGTATTGGTTCGAGTTTTATCTCTAAGAGCACTTCCACACATGTTTCTGATACACAATCCTCTCTTGGATTTGATTTTGATGTGGATTCATATTCTGATTTTGATCATGTTCACTCTGATTATGACATGGATGTTGATTATGCTGATGGATTTCATGATTTATTCTCTGATTTTGATGATGTCTATTCTGATACAGATGTTCTTTGTGCACATATTTCAATTATTTCAATGTCTCCATCCATACTACACCCTCCTTCATTAGAACTCAAGCCATTGCCACCAAATCTGAAATACTCATACTTGTTGAGTGGTGAGATATTACCTATTATCATTGCTAACAATCTCCCTTTTGAACATGAAGAAAATCTTTTGAATATTTTGAGGGAGAACATCAGGGTGATTGGGTGGACCTTGGCTAACATATCAGGTATTAGCCTCTCCATTTTCATGCATAGGATTCTCTTGGAGGATGAGGCTAAACCGGTGAGACAACCACAAAGGAGAATCAATCCAAATCTCCTGGAAGTTGTTAAAAAAGAAGTTGAGAAATTACTCGATGCAGGTATAATCTATCCCATTTCAGATTCTCAATGGGTAAGTCCTATTCAGGTTGTGCCTAAGAAAAGTTGTGTTACTATTGTTAAAAATGAGAAAGATGAGTAAGTTCCAATGAGGGTGCAAAATAGTTGGTGTGTGTGTATTGATTATAGGAAACTAAATCATTCCACTCGCAAGGACCATTTCCCCCACCCGTTTATTGATCATATGATTGAGAGACTACCTGGGAAGACACACTATTATTTCATGGATGGTTTCTCTGGCTATTTTCAGGTTCCCATTGCAGCAGAGGACCAGAAGAAGACAACGTTCACCTTCCCATTCGGTACCTTTTCTTACAGAAGGATGCCATTTAGACTTTACAATGCCCCTGGTACCTTCCAGAGATGCATGGTGAGTATTTTCTCAGATTTCATTGAGACCTGCATGGAAGTATTTATGGATGATTTTACAGTTTATGGATCCTCATTTGATGAGTGTCTCTCTAGTTTGGGTGATGTGTTGCATCGTTTTATTGAGAATAATCTGGTATTAAATTTTTAAAAATGTCATTTCATGGTCGAAAAGGGAATTTTCTTAGGTCATATAGTCTCACAACGTGGCATTCAAGTTGATAAATCTAAGGTAGAAATTATTTCATCCCTCCCATATCCTACATGTGTGCGTGAGGTTCGATAATTCCTTGGACATGCTGGAGTTTATTGACGCTTCATTAGAGGTTTTAGTATGATCGCTCTACCCTTATCTTGATTGCTTCAACAAGATATTGACTTCAATTTTGATAATTCATGCAGGGTATCATTTGATGAGCTAAAGAAGTGTCTGACCACTCCACCCATCATACAGCCCCCGCGGTGGGACCTTCCTTTTGAGCTTATGTGTGACGCCTCCAACTTCGCAGTTGGAGTTGTCTTATCTCAGAGGGTGGAGGGACGTTCACATGTGATCTCCTATGCATCGAGGAAATTGGATTCAGCCCAATCAAACTACACTACCACGGAAAAGGAGTTTCTTGCACTCATATTTTCTTTAGATAAATTCCGTTCATATTTATTGGGCTCTAAAGTAGTTTTTTCTGACCATGCAGCTTTGAGGTACCTCCTAAAGAAGCCAGATGCAAAGCCTAGGCTGATTCGATGGATTCTCCTTCTTCAGGAATTTGATATTGAGATAAAGAACAAGAAGGGTTCAGAGAATTTGGTGGCAGACCACATGAGTAGGCTTACTCACCCACTAGAGGATGACACCTTGGACTAGGTACCACTTTGGGACACTTTCCCCGATGAGCATCTTTATTCCATCTCAGGTACGCATCCTTGGTATGTAGATTTAGTTAACTACATTGTTTCCTCTGAAATCCCTGCAAATTTAAAGAAACATCAAGTCCAAAAATTAAAAAGTGAGTCTAGGTTTTATGTGTGGGATGATCCTTACCTCTGGTGCATGAGTAGTGACCAAGTCATTTGGCGGTGTGTTCCTGATCATGAGTTTGAGTCTGTTTTGCATTTCTGTCATACACTCGCTTGTGGTGGACACTTTGGACCCCAACAGATATCTAGGAAGGTTTTGGACTCAAGATTATATTGGCCTAGCTTGTTCAATGATGCCCATGTGTTTTGTAAGTCATGCTCTCGTTTCCAACACACTGGGAATATTTCTAGGAGACATGAGATTCCCCAACAACCCATACTATTCTGTGTGATTTTTGATGTATGGGGCATTGATTTTATGGGTCCTTTTCCTAGTTAATTTGGATTTTTTTACATTTTGGTTTCTGTTGATTATGTGAGTAAATGGGTGGAGGCTAAGGCCACTAGGACTGATGATTCTCATGTTGTTGTTGACTTTGTCAAAGCACAGATTTTTTGCAGGTTTGGAGTACCAAAGGCCATCATCAGTGACCAAGGGACACACTTTTGCAATAGGAATTTTTCTTCCCTCCTTCGAAAGTATGGGGTGACACACAAAACATCAACACCATACCACCCCCAAACAAATGGCCAGGCTGAGGTTTCAAATCGTGAGTTGAAACAAATTTTGGAGAAAATTGTGCAGCCAAATAGAAAGGATTGGAGAAAGCTCTTGGATGATGCATTGTGGGCTTATAGGACAGCATACAAAACCCCCATTGGTATGTCCCCATTTCGGATTGTGTTTGGGAAAGCATGTCATCTCCCAGTGGAAGTCGAGCATCGGGCATATTGGGCTATAAAGAAATGCAACATGGAATTGGCCCAAGCTGGAATTCAAAGGAAGTTGCAAATTCAAGAGCTTGAGGAGATTCAACTATCATCATATGAGAACTCAAGGCTCTACAAGGAAAGATCAAAAGCATCTCATGATATAATGATCCAACAAAGGGAGTTTCATGTTGGAGAGAAAGTTCTTCTCTATAGTTCACGACTCAAGTTGATGTCTGGTAAGTTGCGTTCCAGATAGTTAGGTCCTTATATTGTATCTAATGTTTTTCCTTATGGTGCAGTGGAGATCACACAAGATGACACTGGAAGGAGCTTTACAGTCAATGGGAAACATTTGAAGAGATACATTGAGTTACTTCCTACTGATGTAGTGGATTTTATCACACTGCGTGACCCCATCATCACTTGATCACATCAGGTTGTTCCTAACCCTTTCACTTTTATATTATTTGTCATATTTAAAAATTCTGCATTTCATGTGCATATATCATCTAATGGGTTCACATTTAGGACAATGAAATATTTTAAGTGTGGGGGAGGGAACCTTTTAGTTTAGTAATTTAAATTGTTTTCCTATATTTTTTAAAAAAATAACCAAAAAATTTTTGTGTATTTTTTAAATTTTGTGTGTTTATTTTTCAATTTTCTTTGTGTTTTTGAAATTTTTGAGCTGAAATGATTCTCATCACAATTTTGAAATATATATCAATGAGTGAAATGATTTATCCCTTGAAACTAAACTTAAATGAATGCTGAAATGACATTGTTTCAAGTTCAAATATTTAGTAATTTCATGAAAAGTACACTGAATTTTGAATCCCATGCCACATCTCACTATCTTTATATTTGAAATCACTTTCCTGTGAGGCTTCTAAACCATTATTTTCATATTCTTTACATTCAACTCACTTCTTGAGAGAACCAAACCATTTTTTATTTAACTATAATTTGATCTATTCCTGTCAAAACTTGAGGGTTTGAGGTACTTATGTTTAAATGATTGAGGCATTTGTTTGGTATTAAATCCCCTATTTCAAAGAATCCTTTTTTATAATGGCCTACCTTGAATATTAAATCCTTGTAGCCCTTAGAATCCATGAACATCCTGTTAGGTTAGCCACATTACAAGCCAATTTTCCCTATCCAACCAACTCTTGAAGTGAAATTGCATAATCTAGTTGAGCTTAAGTGTGGGGGAATCTGTCTTGTATTGTGCTACCACATTTTGTGATACTTTGGGTGGAAAATTAAATTCAGAAGAGATGTGTTTGCTTCTGAAGAAAGTCAATATATTGAAATTTGTGCCTTTTCTGGAGCTTTCGTGACAAGTGAAGCTCTGCCTTTTCTGGAGCTTCTAATTGCGGTGGAAAGTTGTTCCTATCTGGAGCTTTCAAGAAAATCATGTTTGAGAAGATTGACAATTTTTTATGCTGAAATGAAGAATGGTGTAAACTTTTCATGACTTTTCATGATTCTGGAGCTGAATTGATTCTATGGGGATTAATGAGGAGACCATATTTAAGTGAAAATTAGATTAATACAATTTTTCTTCAAAAAGAGTCAAGCCCTCATTATTCAACCTCAGAATTTTTCACATCTAAATCCTACCAACCGAAAGCCACAGAACAACCCTAAAAAGTCTTCATGATAAACATATGTCCTTGAATCACATCAGGTAGTGATGTAGGAATCTATCAAGCCTATTTTGACCCTTGTATGAGTTTGGATGAGAAATACATTGCAAAAAAAATTGATATTTGAGTGATGAGATAAAATTCAAGCGAGGTAAGTGTTTTGTGCATGGGAGGATAAATGAAGTGGAAATATATTGAATGATATAAATAGAGAACTTGAAATAAGTTTTTTTATGAGGCATTATATCTTTTGATTCTTGGTGTGATATTGATTGATCTCAATGATATGTGTTTTAAAATTGGTTTTGATTTGATATTGATGTTTACTTGATATGAGGTTTTGTCCAGGAGTGCAAAAGGGTAAGTGTGGGGGAGTTGATAAAACACTATTTTATTGAATATTTTATTGATAATAAATGATATAATTTCCTCACATTGGGTTAAATATGTTTAATTAGAAAGTATTTGGGATTAGATCATTCATTTGAATATTTGATGAAAATTCCAGTTTTACCCTTTATAGATCACTGTAGTATTTCGAAGATAAATATTTTTCTATTTATAATTTGAATTTTAATTTTTGTAAAGGTGTTACTAACTTAATTATCTACAACTTTTATTCAGGACACTAGAGCTAAAGAGTGCATTTGTTTGTCGAAAATGGTCCATGAAGTCAAAGTTTGGCTGGACTCTCCAGAATGGAAAATCTTCTATATGTAGGCCATAACGCCTTCATCTGAGCCTGGATTGAGCCCAAATTTGGAGAGGAGATAGATAACAAATATACTCACATTTTATCCTCCTGAAAGGCCGTACAATTCACTCTTTTTGGTGGTCAAATGGGCGGTACTATTTGGAATAAAATATTTGGCTGAGATTCCCCATTCACACTTGAAACCACTTTGAACCTAGCCTCCCCACCACTCTATAAATTGGTGTTTTTCTCATTTGGTGGCGTTGGAACGTGCATTGGAAAGTTTAGGGCATAGGAGAAGTGGATACACTCCAATTATCCAACCATTTAAATAATGGTACCTCTTGAAGCAAGGATCCCTTCGACGAAGCCTTCTTCTTCTCCTTCATGTTGTAATGATTTTGTTTATGTAATAAACTTCGTTGTTCTTATTTAATTTCTTCTCTTTTCTTCTGTTCTGTTTAAATTTATTCTCTTAATCTTCCTCTTTGGGCTGGAATTCTTGAGTAGAAGCTTTATTGGGTTATACCCATTATAAACCTTTGCAAAACGCTTCTACAATGATTACGCCACCCATGGAAGAGTAGCTCTTTTTAGTAATTGATCGACCTATATCCTTCTTAATTAATTTATTTTGAATCAATGAGATAATGTAATTTACATATTATGATCTATTAATTATGTTTTTAATTTAAATGAAACTAAGAAAGCAATTGAATAGTTAACACAAACATGCGAGGTCGGGAATTGTGTGAACTATGAGAGCGCAACCTTAACCGGTAATTCAAAACCACACGGGATCAATTTGTAGAGTTCAAATATAATCCCTAAAATCAATTAAATCTCATTTCTAGAGTGGTTATGTGCCTTAATTTACCACTAGACATAAGCTAATTTTAGAACATCAATCAAAGAAGGGTGTTGCGATTGCATGTTCCAAAGTTAGCCTAAGGTTAAATTCACTTCAATCTTCATGGTAAAGTTAATTCTCGTAGGGTTCGGGATTTAAAAAATTAAGGGATCATAATTAAGTGAATATTAATTTAAATGATAATGATTAATAAATTATTGAAGAGGTAGAGTTAGATCGATTACGCCTTTTAAAATATTTTCTAAAAAACATCTTTTTGTTGTGTCATTTTAATCGAACTTCGTTTCAAAACTAAAAACAAAAAAAATACAATCTTCTTCCAGAAAAATTCTTCTAGATTCATAAACTATAACCAACCCCCATCCTTTCAGGTAGTGTTTTTATTCTATTTTATTTTATTTTTAGAATACCTTTAAAAAGTTGTTTTAAATCTACTTCCTCCTTTGAGAGATGACCTTGGTCAGCCACTCTGCTGCACCTAAGTACCCCAAAATCACTAATCATTTGAGGGCGCCCACGACAGAACCCTATCAATCAGAGTAAACAAATCTTAACTAGCCAGATTAATTCCCCCCCCCCAAGGAATATAGCCGGACATAATGGTTGTCTTCAATGAAAATATAGAATAAAAATCAATGAAGTTCATGTTGAAATAAGTTGCAGAAAAATAGAGAATAAGAAAAATACAGATGTTTGATCACTCAAAAACTCTAATCCCTACTGCTCGATGGTGTATGCGGCAGTGGAGTTCGCTCGATGTCCCGCCTTGGGAATCGAGGTATGAAATGTTGATCTACTGCTCTGATGCCTGGAATCCTCTCCCAATGGAAATGGTGAAACCTCTAGGGATCGCCCAATCCTCTCTTGATTGATGAAAGTGCAATCAAGAATGAAGTCTCCATCGAGATGTGTTGTCTAGTCCCACTGAATGGTTACCACCCAATTCCTGATCAACCCTTGCTGGATCGATCATGGAATGTCCTCTGTCCTTCCCCATATTGAATAATATGATATAGTTCCCATGATGAATGTTGATGAGCCTGTAATTGATGTCTCTAGATTCTCGTTGGAGGTGTTCCCTAATCTCCATGCGGAGCTTTCACTGTTCCACATCTCCCACACTAGTCACTGGAGGAGTTTCTCCTAACTGAATGATGAGTGCATGTGCCAGGCCACAACCCTCCCTATACAAAAAGCTCATGTGAGTTAGATAATAATATAATGAAATAATTATGTAAATATATATATATATATATATCACTACATAAATTACTTATTAATATATGTATATATATACTAAAAAAATACTTATAAGAATATATATTTTGTAATACCTAATACTGTTATTAATATAATAATTATTGTATTTAATTAATAACATATATTATTATATAAAAAATTTATATTGTATATGATATATGAAAAATAATATATATATTATATTATATTATATAATAAAATAGAATAAAACTTAAAAAAGAAGAAGAAAGAAATGAAGAGGTTAGGGGGTTTGTTCGTGCGGCGTAGGGGAGAAAGTGGGAAGGGGTTTGGCTTTAGGTGATATAGGGACAAGAGAACATGGAACGCTGGCTATGGGGAATAGGGAAGGACATTGTGCGGAGGGTGGAGGCAAGGCCAGTGGTGGGTAGCATGTGTTGTGAAGTATGGTAGGGACGCAGGTGGTTCTGCGGTGACTGGGGGTTCAATGAACCTGGTGATGATTGGGAGCTTGAGCGATAGTGTAGAGGTTCAACTCCGGCCTAGTTTGGCAGTTCAGGATGATGAAGCATGTGCAGCGGAAGGGGAAGGTGAGGGTCAACAGCACTCAATTCCTCTTGCAAGGCAGCGGGTCGGGGCTGGGGTGGTGGTTAGTGTTCGATCGGCCTGCACATGTGTGAAGGATGAAATTTAGGGGGTGGGGTGGCACCAGCGATGTGAATCAAGGGTGGAAGCATTGGATTTTGCTTGCGCAGTGAGCCGAATGTGGAAGGAGGTCAGAGGCGCATAGGGGATCACGAATGGGGGTGATGTGAGAGTGTAATGGAACAGTGGGTCAGATCTATTTCTGATTTGGAAGAATTAGGTTTCAATTAGATAGTTGTTTCTTCTATATTTGAATCTGGAGAAACTGTGTTAAATCGATTCTGCTTGTTTTTGTTTGTGTTGTGCAATTTTCTGTGGGGATTTCCATGTTCTAATACTGTGATTAATTTGTGGAGTGGTTTTCTTCTGTGATTAATTTTTTACTGGGAAGAAGAAGGTAGGGGTGGGGAGAAATTGTGGATGAGTTGAGCGTAGTGTAAGTGAGGGTGATGCATTGTGGTGAGATAGTCACTATAATGGATGGATGTTGCAGTGATGAACGAGGTCAGTGAGGGACACCATGAGTGAAATGGTGCTGGGGAGGAATAGTTGTGAGTTGTGGTGGCTGGAGATAGATTTGTTGTGGTGCCATGACTGAAACAGTACCACTGGTATGTTGTAGTGCCAACAAACGGTGGGAGGATGATGAAATGCCACCATGAAGGGATGAAACAGTGTGTGGGGTAACTATGGCACCATGAGGGATGGAGATACGGCGACACCGTGAGAGAAAAGGAACGGTGGCACCGTGATGTTGAAGTAGTGAAAGGATGGAGGGAAATAATAGTAGGTTTGAAAGGAAATAGTGGCAAGCTTGGATGAAATGGAGTGAAACAATGTCACCGGGAAGAGCTGAAACGGTGGGACAACAACCGGTTATGGTGTCTGGGTTTGTTGTGGCACCGTGAGTGAAATGGTGCCACAACAACCATGCTGAAAGGGGTGGAACGGTGAGACGTGCCACTGTAATAGAGGAAGAGATTCCACCGTAATTTGCACAACAATAACAAAAATTAAAATAATACAAATTTAATACAACTAAAAATAGATTAATAAATTAATCAATTAAATTAAACAGAATATTATTAAAAACTAAATAAATAAAACAATGTCAGATGACAAAAAAATTAATTATTCTTTATTTAAAAGAATGAATTTATTTGTATTAAAAATTATAAACAAATTTAATCAAAATAATTATATTTAGTTGCTTTAATTAATTGACCAATTAATTAATTAAAAAATTAATTAAATTAAAAAATAAAAATATTAATAAGATTAAATTGCTAAAACTAGTTATACTATTAAAATAATTAAAAACTACCATGTGTTGTTTATTTATAAGTTAATAATAAAGAATTAATTAATTTAATTAATGAATTAAAAAATATTGAAAACTATCAACATAAAATAATGAAATTAAAAAATAACAATTAAATTTTATTATTGAAAAACAATAAAAAAGGAACAACATAAACACACTTTTAATACATAAACACTTTTTTTATAATGTAATTTAAAAAAAACAATTGATAAATATTACACAAAATACAATAGTTTGATATTTAAAAGTCAACAAAAATATAAAAAAGGATGTGGCAAAGAGCATTAAAAATGAACCACATAAATCTCCCCCACACTTAAAACTTTTTTATCCTCAAACAAGTAAATTCATTTGACGTTAAAATAGAAAGATGATTTGTGAGTTTCAGTTCAAAAAGAGTGCCTGATTAAGCAGTAATACCCAGAGGAGCAGGGCCAAACCATGGGTCGGACTATCCAAAGGTGTTCAAAAACGATGTCCTACATAGCTTCAAAAACTCACTAGAAGTCAAAAGCCTCACAAATTCATACACTATCAATTATTTCATGCCTCCTATGTGTAATCATTAATTATCCAACTTCACCATCCAATTCAAGTTCTAATTCAAGGAGTGATGAAATGTTAGATGTAGTGGAACTCAAAACTTAACCAAGGGCACCTTCCATTCTCACCTTCTCCCAAGTTCCAAAAATTAAAGTCCATTAATTTTATGACTTTAGTGATTCAACTCACTTGAAAATTAACCAAGCCAATTGCTCACTTCTTCATCTGGGTTCAAACGTCCCCTCACCATAATGAGTTCATTTTTGAAAAGGGAACTTTATTTTTATTTTTACCAGCCATATTCCATGTGCAATTAACTATGCATAGCACTTATTTAAATTGAACTTGGCTTTATTTATTCACAGAAACACACCCTATGCACTTTGCCTCAGATACTCACTATGCGATCCCATTTTCCCATTTTACTTCAGTTCAAAAAGACTCAATTAACAATCAAACTAGTTGACTTCCTAAAGTGATTGAATATTATTTAATAAAAATGTGAGTCCCCTTGGTTCCAGTGAGAACTTATTTTTACTCTATGTCATGATCCTTATTCCACAAAACTTATCCTATCACACTCCCATCCCCAGTTCCTAAACAGAACGGTTCGTAGAGACAGTGAACAATTTCACTCAGCAATCATTCATGCTTAACTGTTTCAGACTAAGTGACACTCTCAACATCTAGTGAGCAGTTATCCACTAATAGGACATAATTGAAATACCATTGATCCTTAAATAGCTATAAAGTGAAGAAAGAATTAGATTTTTTTGAATTATTTTGAACGATATTTGAAAATTTTGTCCATTTTTTTAATCAAAACACAAAATTCAAGTTCAAGAAGGGGGAATTTGAAATGACACTAAAATGACCCCTCTCCCCCACACATAAAACCAAACATTGTCCCCATTGTTGACTCTCAATGTGGGGGATAGTTTATGTTCAATATTAATGGATTTTTCACTGGAAAAAGGATATGGAGGGGTAGCAATGAGGTTCAAAAATAAATTTCTTTTCCATCCAAAATGAGAAAAATAAAATAAAAACAAAAACAAACTGAAGAACCAAACTCTACCGGTCATCACCAGCAATAAGATAAGATATATTCCTAAACTATTATTTCTTTAAATTTTTAAAGAGAAGAAAACAGATTTTATCAATGTACTTCAAATAGTAGCATGATTAACAATGATGTGCAGTATCAGCATAATGAAGTTGAAAGTAGTGGGTGAAAGCATGTTTCACAAATCAACTCAAAATAATTTTTCAACTCTTTAGATACTAGCAGCTAAACATCCATACATGAGAACATTACCATTTTCCATAGGTCAGGGGTAAGTCCCCCACAATTAATTCACACTGAAATTAAGAAGGTAATTTATAAGTGTAAAAGGTCATAACAACACTTCCCTGAATTATTGGAACTTTAACGCTGACTTCCATCGACAAATCATCTTTCATAGCATTGGGTGGTTACTCCACTTTATTAAACTGAAAGTTCAAATATGTAAAATAATATTTTAGAGTTTTTAGTACATGATAACTAACCCAAGGGAGTGATTAGAAAGAAATGTTATCCATATGATGCAGTGGGTTTCTCCCTTGAGTTTTCTTGTCCATGTTTTTGGCAGAAAAAACTTTCTATCTAAAAAAACAATAGATCATGAGGCACCATCAAGCAATTAAGAGTTTAAAATAGAGAAAAAGTAGCAGGGGTTAACTTTATTAAAGAAAAAAAATAAAAGGAAAATGACTAAGAAGCCATGGGTTAGTTCCCATGCAACACTGAGTGTATAGTCCTTAGTTTGACTTGAAACGGCTCATTCTTCCAACAGATATATGGCTGGTAAGCCCTTTTTCTGCCCTTTAATGAAGTGCTTTATTCTTTGAACGTTGACTAAGATAGGTCGATTCTCCTCTCCAACTAGCTCAACATCCCCATTAACCATGACTCTTACAATGGTAAAGGGTCCAGACCACATAGACTTGAACTTCCCTAAAAATAGATTTAATCTAGAATTGAAAAGAACTTACCCCTCACATACCTTGAAATTCATATTTTGAATGATTGAGTCATGAAAATCCTTTTTTATCTCTTTATAAATTTGAGAATTCTCAGAGGAATCTCTTCTAATAGGATTTATCTTGTTCATCTCTAACATTCATCTCTCACAAGTAGACTTAAAATCAATGGTACAAACCTTCAGTGCCCAATAAGATCTCTATTGTAACTCGATTGGTAGATGAAATGTTTTCCCAAAGAGTATCCTATATGGTGACATCCTTATAGGAGTCTTATAATTAGTTCTATAATCCCAAAGGGGCTCATCCAACTACCATGACTAGTCCTTTCAAAATCTAGACACTATTTTCTCTAAAATTTGTTTGAGATTTATATTTGAAACTTCTAATTGCTCACTGGACTATGGGTTGTAAGTGGTGTTTGTCCTATGTGAGTACCCATACTTCTCCATAGAACCATTGAATGTATAATTTTTTAAGTGAGTCCCATTATCAGTGATGAATTCTTGAGGCACACCAAACTTGGAAAAGATGTTCTCTTAATTAATTTCACAACAATAGCAGAAGAATTGTCAGACAGAGCTACTAACACAACCCACTTGGACACGTAGTCCACAAAAAACACAATTTACTCATTCCCATAAGTGGATGGGAATGGGCCCATGATGTCCAAGCCCCACACATAAAATATTTCAACTTCAAGAATTCCTTTTTTGGGTAGTTCTTGCCTTTTTCCAACATTTTCCAACATTTTACATTTCTCACAGCCAATAACTAGACTCCTAGAATCTTTAAACAATGTTGGATAGTAGAAACAAGCCTGTAGGACCTTTTCAGCATTCCTTTCTCCCCCATGGTTTCCACCCCATGGTGATGAATGGCAGCTCTCAAGTATCGGAAAAATCTCATCCTTAACCACACATCTTCTCAAAATCTCATCAACACATCTCCTAAAGAGAATAGGTTCATCTCAAATATAATATTTCTGCTCAGATATGAACCTATTTCTCTAGATGTGTGAGAGATCCTTGGGCATGACTCCAACTACCAAAAAGTTGGCATACCATGTGAACTAAGAAGACTGCTGTAAAGAGGCAACAAACAATTTTCCATCAAGGAAAGAAGTTTTGATCTCTCTTAGTTCCTTACTTGGGGTATTGGGAAATCGAGACAAGTGATCTGCAACTACATTCTCAATACCTTTCTTGTCTTTAATCATTATACCAAACTCCTGTCACTGTATGGTCTACCTCATGAGTTAGGGTTTTGAGTCCTTTTTAGCCAGCAAGTACTTTAGGGAGGAATGATCTATGAAAACTATGATCCTTGATCCTATAAAGTACGTCCTTAACTTTTCCAAAGGAAACATCACAATAGCCAACTCCTTTTTTGTGGTATAATAATTCTTCTAGGTATTGTCTAGTAGCTTTATTGCATAGTAAATAACATGTTTTTTCCTATCCTTCCTCTACCTTAACACAACTCCTACTACAAAGTCACAAGCATACACATCACCTCAATGGGAAGCTGTCAGTCATAAGCAGTAATTACATGTGAAGTTGTCAACTTCTCCTTGAGTAGATTAAAGGCCTCTTGAAATTTTTCATCGAAGACAATGGGTGGGTCCTTAACTAGCATGAAGGACAGGGGTATATTAATCTTAGAAAAGTCATTAATGATCCTCTTGTAGAACCCATCATGACCCAAAAAACTTTTGATTCCTTTGACATTTTTAGGTGGGGGAAACTTTTGTATGACATCAATTTTAGCATTATTGACCTCCATCCCCTTCTTAGAAACTTTGTGTCCCAAAACTATGACTTCAGTGGCCATAAATTGGTACCTGCCTATAAACCATTTTTTCCACATTTTCAGAAAGCCGGTTTAAATTGTAGTGGTACCCATTACAGACATTAAACCAAGAAGAACCATAATCCATCAAACACCTAAAATTTTCAAATTAAAAATTCAAAACCAAACATCATCTAACCCAAATCGCCTGACAGATACTATATACGCACGTTTCCACCTGACGCACCGCCGCCTCGAACCGAGCATCTGCCCATCGATCTTCCACCAGAACAGATTTCTAGCTAGACCAACCACCGGGAATTGTTGTCGTCCCATGCCACAAATCACTAATAACAAAGATCCAAATGCAGAAATACATCAAATAGTTAATGAAAGCCACAGACACAACAATACCCCAAAACCACACATCTAAGAATAGCTCCTCAAAATTCCCATAACAATCCAAAAATTCCAAATCAAAACTCTCGCATACAAGGTTGCAATAGGTGGAAAGAGATTTATCATAAAGCATCGGTCGAAGCCTCACCACAAAATCAAAACGTGTTAGCTCAAAACAATCTCCATCCCATAAATCATCCAAAAAAGAAATCAATTGACAAAACACGCAAAAATATAAGAACATCACTAGAATTCCGAGAGAAATCCCAATCTCAATCCCGAAATAGATACCGTTGAAGCCATCTGGAAGATACATGAAGAATCATCCAAATGCCCAGATATGTGGATGAGGTGCTGATCTCGAACTGCTGAGGCTGGAACTCAGGAACAGATTCAACATCATGCCACCTTGAAGAGGCAGACACCAGTGCGTGCCAGTCGAGCCAACACGAAACCACCACAGCAAAGAAATCACCACCTCAAACCGCCGAGCAAGAGAGAATAAGCAGATCCAATCTGGGATGGAGCTGGCGAGAGAGAAACCCTAGTGGTGATGTTCCCCTTACAGGCTCATCCTAGCCTCAACAATGGATGAGTGCAATGCTCCTGCCATAAATTGGTACATTTCCTAGTTCAAGACTAAATTGTTCTCTTGATGCCTTTATAACATTATTTCTAGATTTTTAAGATAGTTATCTAATTTATTTCCCACAATAGAAAAATAATCCATGAAAAAATCAATTATCCTTTCAATCATGTCTGAAAAAATTGCCATCATGCACCTCTAAAAAGTGGCAGGAGCACCACACATGCCAAAGGGCATCCGCCGGTAGGTAAATGTCCCAAATGGATAGTTGAAGGTGGTTTTGCCTTGGTCCTCAGGTAAAATGGAAATAATGTTACCATAATAACCATCAATAATGCAGAAGAATTCATTTTTGGCCATTCTCTCTAACATTTGATCCATTAATGGCATGGGAAAGTGATCCTTTCTTGTCGAAGCATTCAACTTTTTGTAGTCTATATAGACTCTGCATTTATTCAATGCTCTTGTTTGGATTTGTTCATTATTTTCATTAGTTACCACTATCACTCCACTCTTTTTGTGTTCCACGAGGACATGACTTACCCAGGGGATATCAAAAATGGGAAAAATTATTCCAGCATCAAGAAACCAAATCACTTATTCTCTCACAACTTCCTTCATGTTTGGGTTGAGTCATCTTTTGGCTTCTACTCTAGGATTAAACTCAGGTTCCATGGGAATTTTCTTCGTGCATAAGGCTGGACTTACCCCCTTGATATAAACTATTGACCAGCCTATGAAGGACTTGTACTTCTTCAAAACACTAACAAGATTTTTCTCTTGATTCACCCCCAGGTTGGATGAAATGAATACAGGAATGGTGGGAAATATTCTAAAAAAGAGTATTTGAGATGTGTAGGGAGGGGATTGAGATCAAGGGTGGGTGGTGACTTGCTTGAGGGAAGACACTTGGGCCTGGGTGGACCAAGGTAATCATGCTACCTCTTGAAAAAGGCAGTAGATAAGTTTTTTTTGTCATCACTAGAGAATCCAAAAAAATCTCCTCAAACATAGACTCCTCTCTCGGGGTACGAATGTTCTCCCACACAAACTCATCTATGTTCCCCAAGAATTCTCTCTACTACTCATCAAAAAATTATATCTCTTTACTTGAGATGATCCCTAGGAAAGCGGCATCAGGGATTTCAGGTTCACTACTGATTTCATCTATCATACTCAGAAACTCCTCTTCGTCCTTATCAACAGTACTCTCATCAACTAACTTCTCATCTTTAGGAAAAAATCGGGTGGGTGGGATCTTTGATTTTCATAAACACATGGAATTGTTCTTTTTGTTCACCCATTTTAAAAATTAGTTTCCCCATAGACACATCTATCATAGCTCCCCCTATGGCCAGAAAGGTCTTACCAAGAATGATAGGAACCTTCTAGTCGCAATCCATATCAAGGATAAGAAAGTTTGCAGGCCAAAAGAGATTTCCTACTCCCACTAATAGATCGTCGAACCTACCCACTGGATGAGTAATGGACCTATCACCAAGCTGTAACACAACAGTGGTGGGTTGGGGAACTCCTAATATCAAGTGCTAAAAAAGTGACAGGGGAATCAGAATAATACTAGCACCCAAATCACAAAAAAAAAATTCAACTTACCACCTCTATCCCCAAAGGTTAAAGGGATGAAAAAGATTCATGGGACCTGAATCTTATGAGGTATCCTATTCTACAGGACTATACAACACTCATTTGTTACGATATAGGTGTAAAATTCTTCCAATGTCTTTCTATTTGAACATATTTTCTTGAGTGACTTTAGATATGATTGCTTCGAACCAAGGCTTCCAAGATTGGGATATCAATGTTCGTCTTTTTAGCCACTTTCAAAAATTTCAACAGTTTAGAATCATGAATTGGCTTCTTAATTTTTGTAGGAAGGGGATTTTAGGGAAAAAATTCCTCACAATTGGGGGAATCTCTACAGATTCCTCTTCAAAATTTTTTTTCACTTTATTGTATTTTTTTTTCAAGACATTTTCTTTGGGTTTTTGAGCTGGAACAGCAAGAACTTGAGGGATTCCATTGGTTCTATCTAGTTTTCCAAATTCAAGTTCTTTCAAATTTGAGTTTCCTGCTTTATCTAGTTTTTTATTTTCATAATTTTAGGGTTCTTTCCTGGGCTCTTGGTGAGTTTGGAGACCACTTCTTGTGGTCACAACCATGGAATTATTCTAGGTATTGGCTTCAGTGGTGCCAGGAAACCTACCCTTTTCTCTATTACTAGAATCCCTAGCCAACTACTCCATTTGAATTTCCATGTTCTTTATTCTAGAATCCATTTGAACTTTATCATAATAATTTTTGGTCTTTTTTTCATAAAACCTCCCTATACACTAATGAAACATGTCTCACACCTCATATTTTGAGTTGGATAACTCAGCCTTAGGTTGGGGTTGGGGTTGGAATTGCTGTCTAGGAGGCTGCTAGAATCCAGGAGCGGAAGTATGTTGTAGGACACCCCGCTCCCTCCATGAAAGGTTCATATGGTTCTTATACCCCTATTTGTAGGTGTTGGAAAAATGATCTTCCATAGGTTGCATCCGTGGTCCATAGACAACAAAGTTGGTACTATCTTGAGGCTGGACAGGCATATCGATGTTTGGATAGAAGATTTGAGAATGGAAATATATGCCATAGTAGTGGAACAATAACATACCGCCTTTTTATAACATAAACTTTCACTACATTACACAAAACTGGGGATCTTTAAGGTTTAGTGTCTTGGAAACCAGGAACATAATACATGAAAACAACATATACAATTCTTCTTAAACACTTTAAAGGCTTCTCCTTAAGTTCATACTAGTTTCATTACTGCATCTCATAACCTGGGGACATACATCAAAAGAATGGGTGAGCAGAAGTCCCAGTAAGGGAAACAAGCAAAACATTTTACATATGAACTTGAGATACATCAATAAAGTCATGAAAAGAACTTTAAGGCATGAGAAAGAAATCATGAGGCATATCATAATAAAAATAACATTTTTTATAACTTTAAGATGTGGCTACAACATTTAATATTGACAATCATTTCGTTTCACCAAGGTCCATCCCCAAGGTGTCATTAAAAACTACCAAGGTTATTCACCAGGGTATCAGTCTAAAAAGTCATCTCTAGAGATTAAGTCTTTACCCAATGCATTGGAGCGCTATCTGGGCGCACCATTGACATGTATTTATTATCATGTGAGCCACATATATCATCATCAATCATTTCATAAACAACCCATATAGCATTAAAACAAATGGGTTTCATTTCATAATCATAACATTTTAAAAACTGCTTTAAAGACATGATCTTTATGTCACTTTAGTCCCACGGAAAAGGGAAAGCGGGTTTCATGTATGTAAATCCCAGAATTTAAAATAGAAAATTTTGATATATATGTGAATACCCATGTAGAAATAAGAGCTTTGAGTATTCCCTTAATAACATAAAATAATTTTGAGATAAAGAGGGAGGCATTTTGAGACGAAAACTATGCAGCATAACGTCTATGATACATGGTTTTAGAAAAAGTTAGAAAGAGAGGGTACATGGGTCACCCACTCAAAAATGATACATAAAACAGTATGGGAACAAAATATAAAGTATTTAAGAACATGTTAATTAAATTTGAATGTTATACCATTTGAAACAAAGAACATGAAAGGAAGACAAAAAATAAGATTTCTCTTATGAGAATTCGGCAGTCGAACAGCGTTACTTAAAACATCAAAAAATGGATTGACGAGATCAAATAGGGTCTCTCATCATATGAACATAAATTATAAGTATGATAGATATATATATCATACCCCAACATAATAAAAAGTAACTTTAAAGACTTGACATGAAAATAGATCTTGAAAATGAGAAGGGTGAAAGAATCCCTTAAAAATTCGACAGCCTAACGGCGTCACTTAAACTTCAACAAAAATGAATTGATGAGATCAAATAGGGTCTCTCATCATATGAACATAAATGATAAGTATGATAGATTTATAGATCACACCCCAACATAATAAAAAGTAACTTGAAGAAGTGACATGAAAATAGATCTTGAAAATGAGAAGGGTGAAAGAACCCCTTAGAAATTCGACAGCCTAACGGCATCACTTAAACTTCAACAAAAATGAATTGATGAGATCAAATAGGGTCTCTCATCATATGAATATAAATTATCAGTATGATATATTTAGAGATCATACCCCAAAATAATAAAAAGGAAATTGCAAGACTTGACATGGAATTAGAACTTTGAAAAAGGAGAAAGGTGAAAGAACCACTTAAAAATTCGGCAGCCTAACGGCGCCACTTAAAACTTCAAAATACTGAATTGAAGAGATCAAATGGGGTATCTCATCATATGATCATAAAATATCAGTATGGTAAATATAGAGATCATACCCCAACATAATAAAAAGGAACTTGAAATACTTTACATGAAAATATATCTTGAAAAATGAGAAAGGAGAAAGAATCTGTTACAAAAATTTCGGCAGCCTAACAGCGCCACATAAAACTTCATAAAACGAAATAATGAGAGTAAGAGGGTATATCTCATTATATGAACATAAAAAGGGCAGTAAGAGGGGTATAAAATAACATCCTACAACATAAGAACATGGATCATAAAAGGAATGACATAAAAGAGATTACTTGAAAAGAAAGAGAGAGGTCGGATCCCTTACCTTAAAATGCAACTCTTAAAACTCAGAGGTTTGGACCTTGAGGGCTTGGGGGCACCTTGGTAGGACTCCTTGGGAGGTAAGGAGACCATAACTTCGTTGAGGATGGTTTTGGAGTCGAATGGATGGGAGGAGGGCTTGGTATTTATAGTTAAAGTGAGGGGACAAGACATTAATGGCCAAAGGACACCTCACAAGTGCTTTTCTCAAAACCATGTGCTCTCCCATGATATTTCTCATGGAGTTAGGCCACATGGGCCCCCCAATACAATAATTCATCACCTTAGGTCGGCCAAACCTTAAAATATCTCATGACATCATCATGACACAGTTATGATGTCATTAAACATACCGAAACCCTAAAACTGTATTTTTACTAGTCACTGAAAATTCAACTTTCTCAGAAAAATCCCAAAATTTTACCTTAACCAAATATCGATGCCTAATTTCAAAAATTAACTCCATTTTATAAAAATAATTTTATAAATATTTTTAATTTTATTTTTAAATAAATACACTATTCACCGAAAATTCATTTTTTTCATAAAAAACACCAAAAATTACCTTAACATAATATCGATCCTCTGAGTTCAAAAATGAAATCCATTTTATAAAAATATTTTTCTAAATATATATATTTTTAATTTATAATTAAAAAACACTATTCACCCAAAAAAACTAATACTTGAATAATAATTTATAAAACTGTTATTTACCCATTTTATTGAATCACGTTACTTAATCAAGGTGCCTAGATTATTTTAATAGTTATTTTAGTGAGATTACTAATCCATTTGGTCACATTACTAATCCTAATCATAAAATCACTATTCATATTTTACTATTCATCAAAAATCAAGTTGATCTTATTAGACTCTAAATTTCGTACTGAACATAATTGTAGAAGAACATTTTTTAAAAATCATTACACATTTTTAATTATTTAAGGTTTACATAAACATTTTTAAAATATCCTTTTTCAAAAATTCATCAAAAATATGCATACTATATTTATCCGGTCATTTGAGAATTCATAAACATCATCACAAGAAGAAATCCAAATTCTTATTTAAAACAAAGGATTACACAAGGCAGTTACGGTCTCCTTACATAGCCCCTTATCACACCAGCATAGGACCTAAGTGTAAGGTGTGCTAAGGTGAGATAATCTGAGGGAGGCTCGGCTAACATCGCACGAGTAGTAATTTCTATCAGTTTGAACTTCTCGCAAAGGTGATTCTGTTCTAGCTTCACACGATGAAGTTCGGATTGGGTTTGGTCCAGAGCAAAGCCTAGTGGTGCTACCTCCTTCCCATGTTCTGTTAGATGGGCTTCGATCGGTCCAAGACTACTGGGTGAGGCCATCGAATCTTCTTTTTATAATAATTAACCAAGATTACTTGTATATAGAGACAATAATCGAAACGTTTAGTTTACATCGGCCATATTGACCAATGGTCATATAATAGTCAAAACCCAACGGTATCATTTTAATTATACTCATGCCATCAAATGAAACATTTTTGTTGAGTATAAAAATAAAATAACACATAAAATTAGGAAACAAGATTTATTCAAAATTTCGGGTCGTTACAATCTTCCCCCCTTAAGAAATTGCATCCTCGCAATTTTTTTAAAATTAGGTTTTGAAATTTCATTGAAAGTCCCACATCGGAAAAGGAGTCAGTAAAACTATTACTTTAAAAGAAAGAAAGGGAAGTACAAAGGTCCCCCGAGTTAACCCACACTAGGATTCCATGTAGGAAAACATGGACATGGAGGAGAAAACAAAGGGTCAAGTTCTGAGGGAGAGTGATAGAGAACACGATTAGGAGAAAGTTAACCATAAGAAAATCCCAAACTTATGATGTGTGTAAACGATCTTTGATTACCTAGTAGGAAATGTAAACCAACAACGTTTTTGTTTTACATTCCTTTTCATAATTTTGAGGAATTCATTTACTACATAGAACAAAAACATAAGAAAATATGCCTACCTTCATGTAGAGTTTCATCTTTTAATAAGTTTCTACCAAAACTAATCTTTTATCAAAACGAAAAACTACTTGGTCTCATCAAAACACAAGAATCATCTTCTAGAGAATCACATAATCCACAAAAGATTAACTATCTATTTCTTCTATCTTTAAACATTATCCCAAAAACAAAAAGGGTAAGGTAAAACAACTCTTCAAAAAGAAAGAATCCCATAGGAATGGAAACTAATTTTAAATCTTCAAAGTTCCATGGTACTACCCAAAGATCATCATAGATCATTCCATAAATAACGGTCCTTAAGATTCCTCAAAATAACCCAAACTAAGATTGAAACCCAAATACAAGAAGGACTTGATAACATAGTCTTCCAAAATAAACATCATTGTTTATCTCCAAACAACATCAACCACTCCTAACATCTTATAACAAAAGTAGCTAACCTAAACATATTTTACCCAAGATAGGTTAATCATTCCCATAAGTAACCTAAATTACTATAAGCCCACCTTAAATTCATCGATTCTTCAAAATATAAGTCAACCTTACTCCTCAATGAAAATACCGTAGTAATCTCTTTACCTCGATCAAATAGGGTCCCCGAAATAGTGAATATCTTATAGAATAATAATAATCTTTTAATCCACTAATCATCTTTGTCATATTAATATGGAAATCTTCACATTTCCTATCACGTTGGTTGTTGGGACATGTTCTTCCATTTCCCGCCATTAACTACGAAAATAAAGTACAATTAGGGGCTTGAATACTTAGCCAATAATCATGAAAAGGAACTTAAAGCATATAAGGATAAATTGTAGAAAAAAATTATACCCTAACTTGTGATCCCCTAGGTTCTCATCTAGGTTATCCATGATCATATATTCTTATGTAAATCTTTATTTTATTTTATCTGTGTTCCTTTAACAATGGTTCATACTAAGCTTATGAATTTACCAAAGCATATCCCCCGGGAGTGTCGTAACCAAGGGTGCAGCAAGGACCGTTGTCGTGTACCAGTTCCCGTTTGAGTCTAGCTCAAAGCAGTGTTTTCGGGTTTTACCCCTATGTACATCTGTGCCAGAGCCACCTCTACCTGCTCGTATCCAGACAGGGATGTATTTTCTTGGCAACCAATTACTCAATACTCACCAAAATACCAGGAATATTTCCTATATATAAAATTTTCTATAGGCTTCTTCCTAAAGTTTTTATATCGTAATTTCCACAAATAACTAAACCATCATTTGATACCAACTATAACATCCCGCCTTTTTATAACATAAACTTTCATTACATTACACAAAACTGAGGATCTTAAAGGTTTAGTGTCTTGGAAACCAGGAACATAATACATGAAAACAACATATACCATTCTTCTTAAACACTTGAAAGGCTTCTCCTTATGTTCATCCTAGGTTCATTACTACATCTCATAACCTGGGGACATACATCAAAATAAAGGGTGAGCAGAAGGCCCAGTAAGGGAAACAAGCGAAACATTTTACATATGAACTTGTGATACATCAATAAAGTCATGAAAAGAACTTTAAGGAATGAGAAAGAAATCCTGAGGCATATCATAGTAAAAATCACATTTTTCATAACTTTATGATGTGGCTACAACATTTAATATTGACAATAATTTCGTTTCACCAAGGTCCATCTCCAAGATGTCATTAAAAATTACCAAGGTTATTCACCAGGGTATCAGTCTAAAAAGTCATCTCTAGAGATTAAGTCCTTACCCAATGCATTGGAGCGCTATCTGGGCGCACCCTTGACATGTCTTTATTATCATATGAGCCAAAAATATCATCATCAATAATTTCATAAACAACCCATATAGCATTAAAACAAATGGGTTTCATTTCGTAATCATAACGTTTTAAAAACTGCTTTAAAGACATGATCTTTATGTCACTTTAAACCCACAGAAAAGGGAAAGCGAGTTTCATGTATGTAAATCCCAGAATTTAAAATAGAACATTTTGATATATATGTGAATACCCCTATAGAAATAAGAGCATTGAGTATTCACTTAATAACATAAAATAATTTTGAGATAAAGAGGGAGGCATTTTGAGACGAAAACTATGCAGCATAACGTCTATGATACATGGTTTTAGAAAAAGTTGGAAAGAGAGGGGACATGGGTCACCCACTCAAAAATGATACATAAAATAGTATGGGAACAAAATATAAAGTATTTAAGAACATGGTAATGAAATTTTAATGATATACCATTTGAAACGAAGAACTTGAAAGGAAGACAAAAAATAAGATTTCTCTTATGAGAATTCGGCAGCCTAACGGCGTCACTTAAAACATCCAAAAATGGATTGACGAGATCAAATAGGGTCTCTCATCATATGAACATAAATGATCAGTATGATAGATATAGATATCATACCCCAATATAATAAAAAGGTACTTGAAATACTTGACATGAAAATAGATCTTGAAAATGATAAGGGTGAAATAATGCCTTAAAAATTCGACAGCCTAACAACGTCACTTAAACTTCAAAAAAATGAATTGATGAGATCAAATAGGGTATCTCATCATATGAACATAAATGATCAGTATGATTTATTTAGAGATCATACCCCAATATAATAAAAAATAACTTGAAGAAGTGACATGAAAATAGATCTTGAAAATGAGAAGGGTGAAAGAACCCCTTAGAAATTCGACAGCATAACGGCGTCACTTAAACTTCAACAAAAATGAATTGATGAGATAAAATAGGGTCTCTCATCATATGAATATAAATTATCAGTATGATAGATTTATAGATCATACCCCAACAAAATAAAAAGTATCTTTCAAGGCTTGACATGGAATTAGAACTTTGAAAAAGGAGAAAGGTGAAAGAATCACTTAAAAATTCGGCAGCCTAACGGAGCCACTTAAAACTTTAAAATAATGAATTGAAGAGATAAAATGGGGTATCTCATCATATGATCATAAAAGATCAGTATGGTAAATTTAGAGATCATACCCCAACATAATAAAAAGGAACTTGAAATACTTTACATGAAAATATATCTTGAAAAATGAGAAAGGAGAAAGAATCTGTTACAAAAATTTCGGCAGCCTAACGACGCCACTTAAAACTTCATAAAACGAAATAATGATAGTAAGAGGGGATATCTCATTATATGAACATAAAAAGGGCAGTAAGAGGATTATAAAAGAACATCCTCCAACATAATAACATGGATCATAAAAGGAATGATATAAAAGAGATTACTAGAAAAGAAAGAGAGAGGTCAGATCCCTTACCTTAAAATGCAACTCTTAAAACTCAAAGGTTTGGACCTTGAGGGATTGGGGGCACCTTGGGAGGACTCCTTGGGAGGTAAGGAGACCAGAACATCGTTGATGACGGTTTTTGAGTCGAATGGATGGGAGGAGGGCTTGGTATTTATAGGGAAAGTGAGGGGACAAGGCATTAATGGCCAAGGGACACCTCACAAGTGCTTTTCTCAAAACCATGTGCTCTCCCATGATATTTCTCATGGAGTTAGGCCACATTGGGCCCCCCATACAATACTTCATCACCTTAGGTCGGCCAACCCTTAAAATATCGCATGACATCATCATGACACAGTTATGATGTCATTAAACATATCGAAACCCTAAAACTGTATTTTTACTAGTCACTGAAAATTCAATGTTTTCAGAAAAATCCCAAAATTTCACCTTAACCAAATATCAATGCTCTAATTTCAAAAATGAACTCCATTTTATAAAAATAATTTTCTAAATATTTTTAATTTTATTTATAAATAAATACACTATTCACTGAAAATTCATTTTTTTCAGAAAAAACCACAAAAATTACCATAACATAATATCGATCCTCTGAGTTCAAAAATGAAATCCATTTTATAAAAATAATTTTCTAATATTTTTTAATTTATAATTAAAAAACACTATTCACCCGAAAAAACTAATACTTGAATAATAATTTATGAAACCGTTATTTAACCATTTTATTGAATCACATTACTTAATCAAGGTGCCTAGATTATATTAATACTTTATTTAAGTGAGATTACTAATCCATTTGGTCACATTACTAATCCTAATCATAAAATCACTATTCATATTTTACTATTCATCAAAAATCAAGTTGATCTTATTAGACTCTAAATTTCGTACTGAACTTAATTGTAGAAGACCATTTTTTGAAAATCATTACACATATTTAATTATTTAAGGTTTACATAAACATTTTTAAAATATACTTTTTCTAAAATTCATCAAAAATATGCATACTATATTTTTCCGGTTATTTGAAAATTCATAAACTTCATCATAAGAAGAAATCCCAATTCTTATTTAAAATAAAGGATTACACAAGGCAGTTACAGTCTCCTTACATAGCCCCTTATCACACCAGCATAGGACCTAAGTGTAAGGTGTGTTAAGGTGAGAGAATCTGAGGGAGGCTCGGTTAACATCGCATGAGTAGTAATTTCTATCAGTTTGAACTTCTCGCAAATGCGATTCCGTTCTAGCTTTACACGATGAAGTTCGGCTTGGGTTTGGTCCAGAGCAAAGCCCAGTGGTGCTACCTCCTTCCAAAGTTCTGTTAGATGGGCTTCGATCGGTCCAAGACTACTAGGTGAGGCCATCAAATCTTCTTTCTATAATAATTAACCAAGATTACTTGTATTTAGAGACAATAATTAAAACGTTTAGTTTACAGTGGCCATATTGACCAATGGTCATATAATAGTCAAAACCCAACGGTCTCATTTTAATTATACTCATGCCATCAAATGAAACATTTTTGTTGAGTATAAAAATAAAATAACACATAAAATTAGGAAACAATATTTTTTCAAAATTTCGGGTCGTTACAGCACTGGTCTTTAAGGGTTTGTTGTGGGTTCTTATTAAATAACCCCGCAGCTTTGGCTTCAGCTTGAGAAGCAGGGGCGGTTTCCTTTCTCACAATGGTTCTCCTCCGAGAGCATTTGTTCTGGGAGTTTTGAGCTAAGGTATTAAATATTTGTTTTATCTCCTCAGCAGTCATATCACTAAAGTATCCTCTAGATGACTAATCCACCAAGGATTGGTGATAAGGTTTGAGACTATTGTAAAAGGTATCCATGAGAAATTTGGGTGTCCATTTATTGTTTGTAAACTTCCTAAGATAAACTCTAAACCAATCCCATTCTTCATGAAACAGTTCTTCTTTATCCTAAAAGAATCTAGTTATTTTGTGTATAATTTTAGATTTCAAACTCCTAGGATAAAATTTCATTGTGAATGCATTAAAAACATGATCCCAGGAGACAAAGATTTCATCTTATTACTATTGAAACTAAGACTTAGCATTTTCCTTGAGGTAGAAGGGGAACACTCTCAGTTTATGCTCTTCCTTAGTGAGACCCCTACGTGGTAGCTACTAGACACTACAGTAGAAGGCTCTGATGATGTCAAGAGAGTCTTCACTAGGAATTCCATTGCTGGTAGGTAGTTGACTAAGCATGGATTTATTGATTTCATAATTCATGGTCCTGGGAGAGATTCAAATGCATGATTGGTTTCTAGACAGAGATGTCAGAAAGAACTTTCTCAAATTGTGCCTATTAGCTATCACATTCTCAAGTAGATTCATCAT
The DNA here is from genome assembly GCA_963277665.1 of Viscum album. Taxonomy (NCBI): domain Eukaryota; kingdom Viridiplantae; phylum Streptophyta; class Magnoliopsida; order Santalales; family Viscaceae; genus Viscum; species Viscum album. The sequence continues at coordinate 830,269,487 of OY728153.1, read as the reverse complement.
TCTAGGTTGGTTCAAATTCTCAGGAAGTTGGTTGTTCAAGTTTTCATTTCTATTGTCTTCCATTTTGATCTTGTCATTGTTCTTTTTCACTTCCTTGAGGTTCTTATCAATTTCAATATTAGCAGGTATTATGTATTCAGACATAGACCTAGTTTTCATGCAGCAGTTCATTTTTTTTTGAATTTCAATTTTCCTTTTGCAGATTTTTTTAGTGATTTTTTTTGATTTTTTTATATGTGAATTTTTGACTTGTTTTTGTTATAGCACACCTGGTCTCCCAGGAAAAGGCACCAAAATTTTCATGCACACGCATCATTGGGCACGAGAAAGAAACTAATATTTATAAAATACATACTACTTAGAATAGTGGCAAGATAGGGTTGAACCACAAGGAGACCTAATGATGTGCTAGGGGATCATAAAAAATAAACTAAAAAAACACAAAAAAAACAATCAGAAACTGCTGGTGGTGGTGAAGCGGAGTGAGTGAAAATTATTGTATGAGGAAGTGAAGGTGAACTGGTGAGTGCAACGGGGTATACAAGACAACAAGAGTGCTTGTGGTAAAAACAACCAATAGATGAGTATGGGGAAGTCCACTGGCCAATTTCTATAATGCATAGCCTCGTTCATGCACTGAAATTGTAGGAATATGGATTTGACTTAAAGCAACTGGCCAGATTTGCCATCTGGTTAATTTGTGATGAAATAACCATTTTAGTCCTTCGACTGTAAAAGTCATTCCATCCAATGGTGATAAAAATTCAGATGTCACAGGGCACAACTTGTTAGTTGAGTTCAGTGTGTGTCTCTCATTTCAGCACGACTCATTTGACAATGAATCCCTCAATTGAAATAGTTTTCATTTAGATTCAAACAACATTGGTTTTCACTCAAACTTTTTGTTTTGAAAATAAAACCGTCTCGAAAATAGTGAGAGAGATGATCCAGCGAATGATGCAGTGCATGAATTAGAGTAAACATATCTTAACCAACTAGCTTAATCCCCCCTCCAAATTTAGCTGGACAAAATGGTTGTCTTTAGTGAAAAATAATAATAAAAATCAATGATGTTCATTTGGAAATAAGTTGCAGAAAAATATAGCACAACAAAAATAACAAAATTTTATCTCCCAAAAGCTCTAATCCATGCTGCTTGATGGTTGATGCGACACAAGAATTTTCTCGATTTTCCACCCTAAGAATCCAGGTATGAAATGCTGATCTACTACTTTGATGCCTAGAGTTTGAAATTGATGGAAATGGTGAAAGCTATAGGGATCGCTCGATCCTCTCTCGATGGATGGAAGTGAAATCAAGAATGAAGTCTCCATTGAGATGGGTCGCCCAGACCCACTTAATTCTTGCCTCCCAATTCCAGATCACCCCTTGCTAGATCGATCAGGGAATGTCTCGTGTCCTACCCCATAATAAATAATATGATCTAGTGCCCATGATGAATGTGGATGAGCCTATAATAGAAGTCTCTGGAATCTTGCCAGAGGTGTTCCCTAGTCTCCATGTGGAGTTTTCATAGTTCCATGTATCCCATGCTAGTCACTGAAGCAGTTGCTCGTAACTGAATGATGAGTGCGTGCACCAAGCCACAACCCTCCCTCTGCAAAAAGCACACGTGACTCAGATGGGGTATCTCATCATAATAATATATGTTATTATATTACCACATATATTTATTTATTATATTTCTTATATTTCTTATATTAATATATATTTATTTAATTATATGTAAATATAATAAATTCTTACAATTACATATTTATTATTATATTTACAATTATATTTTTATTATATTTATTATTATATTTACACATATATTTATTATTATATTTAAACATATATTTATTATATTTCTTATATTATTATATATTTATTATAATAATATATTTATTATATTTAATATATTTATTATATTTACACATATATATTTATTATATTTACACATATATATTATTATATATTTATTATAATAATATATTTATTATATTTACACATATATATTTATTATATTTACACATATATTTATTTATTATATTTCTTATATTTCTTATATTATTATATATTTATTTAATTATATGTAAATATAATAAATTCTTACAATTACATATTTATTATTATATTTAATATATTTATTATATTTACACATATATATTATTATATATTTATTATAATAATATATTTATTATATTTACACATATATATTTATTATATTTACACATATATTTATTTATTATATTTCTTATATTTCTTATATTATTATATATTTATTTAATTATATGTAAATATAATAAATTCTTACAATTACATATTTATTATTATATTTACAATTATATTTTTATTATATTTATTATTATATTTACAATTATATTTTTATTATATTTATTATTATATTTACACATATATTTATTATTATATTTACACATATATTTATTATTATATTTACACATATATTTATTATATTTATTATTATATTTACACATATATTTATTATATTTCTTATATTATACATATTATAATATATATAATATACATATAATAAATTTATTATAATATAAAATACTATATAAATAGGATTAAATATATAAGAAATATAATAAATATATGTCTAAATATAATAATAAATATATGTGTAAATATAATAATAAATATAATAAAAATATAATTGTAAATATAATAATAAATATGTAATTGTAAGAATTTATTATATTTACATATAATTAAATAAATATATAATAAATATATTATATCTATAATATATATATCATAAATATAATAAATACATTATAGATATAATAAATATATTTTAAATATAATAAATATATTAAAAATATAATAAATTTATAATAAATATAAAATATTATATATTTAAAAATATTATAAATTTATTATATCTTTAAATATAATAAATATATAATTATAAATATGATAAATATAAAATTAACATATACACACACACATATATATATATATAATTATAAATATACTTATATTTATAATTATATTTATTTATAGTTGTTAATATATAATTATATATTTATATATGTAGTTAAATATATATATATATATTTATATATATTTATAATTTTAAATTTATATTTACATAAATAAATTTATATTTATAAACATATATTTAAGTAATAAATAAATATATATATATAATAAATATATAATCATAAATATAATAAATATATAGTCACATATATATATACTCATAAATATATATAATTATATATTTATAATTACATTTAAAAAAAATAATTACAATTTTTAAAATTTATTTATAAATATGTATTTAAAAATATGAAATTATTTATAATTATATTTATAATTATATATAAATATTTAAATATAAATAAACCATATATTTAAAATTTATAAATTTATATATAATTATTTAAATACATAATTAAACCACATTAAATTTATTTATATATATATATATATAAACATTATTAAAATTATTTATATTTATATAAATAAACCTTATGAAATATTAAATAATTAATATAATTAAATAATTATTATAATCATATATTTATTATATTTATAATTATATATTTATTATATTTTTAATCATATATTTAACAAATCTTATATTTACAATAATTACGTTTTTATTATAATTATATACTAAATATATATTTGTAATAAATATATTATAATTATGTATTTATTATATTTATTATTATGTATTTATTATAATTATATATTTATTCCAATTATATATTTATTGTGATTATATAATTATTATATTTTTAATTATATATTTATTATATTTATATATTTATTATGATTACATATTTATTATAATTAGATATTTATTATAATTAGATATTTATTATAATTATATATTAATTATAATTATGGATTTGTTATATTTATAATTATATAATTATTTTATTTATATAATTATTTTATTATACTTTTATTATAAATAAATACATATTTATTAATGTGATAAATAAATTTATTAAATATATTGATATATTTATATATAACTATCTAAATATAGATTTATAATTGTATAATTATATTTATATTTATAGGTATGATTATAAATAATCTCACATTTTTAAATTTACATTTATAAACATATTTTTAAAATTGTAATTATTTATTTTTAAATGTAATTCTATATATATATAATTATAATATATTATAATAAATATAATAAATATAAATAATTTTAATAATGTTTATTTATATATATATAAATTTATAAATTTATAAATAATTATATAAAAATAAGCCTTGTATTTAAAATTTATAAATTTATATTTAAATAAGAATTATTAAAATTATTTATCTTTATATGAATAAACTTTATTATATGTTATATTATTATTATAATTACATATTTATTATAATTATGTAATTACTATAATCATATATTTATTATATTTATAACAATATATTTATTATATTTTAATTATATATTAATTATTATAATCATATCTTTATATATATAAACCCTATTAATTATATATATATAATAAGTATATATTTACAAAAATTATATATTTACAAAAATTATATAATTATAATAATTTTATAACTACAATAATTATATATTTATTATAATTATGTAATTACACTAATTATATATTTATTATAATTATAAAAATTATATAATTATTAATAATTATAACAATTATATAATTATTAATAATTATAACAATTATATAATTATTAATAATTATAACAATTATATTTATAATTATATATTTATAATTATATATTTATTATATTTATAATTATATATTTATTATAATTATATAATAAGTATAAGTGTATATTTATTATATTTATAATTATAGAATTATTGTAATTATAATTGTATATTTATTATAATTGTATAAATATTATATTTACAATTATATAATTATTATAATTATAGTAGTTTTATAATTATTATATTTATAATTATATATTTATTATAAATATACAATTATTATATTTATATATTTATTGTATTTATAGTTACTTAATTATTGTAATTATAAAATTATTATAATTTTATATTTATTATAATTTTATATTTATTATTATTATATAATTTTTATAATTATAATAAACATTATTATAAATTTATAGTATTTATTTTAGTTATTATTTTTATTATAAATATATTTATTATAATTATAATTATAATAATATATATATATATATATATAAGGGTTGGGGAGGGGTTGCCTGGGATTTGGAAACCAAAACCCAAGAGCGCCAATTCATTTGGCGCTCTAGGGTAAAATTGTCTAGCGCCAACTCATTTGGTGCTAGACACACCCATTTTTCAAAATAAAAAAACAGACCTTTTAAATTAAAAAATAAAATAGAAAACCCCCTCCCTTAAATACATCGTGAGTGAAAACGATGCTGGGGTGGAATAATTGTGAGTTTTGGTGGCTGGAGATGGATTTGTTGAGGTAGTGTGAGTGAAACGGTGCCACTGGTATGTTATTGTGCCATGGAATGGTGGCGGGACGATGTAATGCCACCGTGAAGGGATGAAATGGTGTGTGGGGTTACTATGGCACCGTGAGGGATGGAGATATGATGGCACCATGAGAGAAATAGAACGGTGGCACCATGAAGTTGAAGTAGTGGAAGGATGGAGGGAAACGATAGTAGGCATGAAATGAAACTATGGTAAACTTGGTTAAAATGGTGTGAAACAGTGTCCCCGGGAAGAGCTGAAATGGTGGGGCAACAACGGGTTATGGTTCTGGGTTTGTTGTGGCACTATGAGTGAAATGGTGGCACAACAACCATGATGAAAGTGGTGGAACGATGAGACAAGCCACCATAATAGAGGAAGTGGTGCCACCATATTCTGCACAACAAAAACAAAAATTAACTTATATAAAACTTTAATATAACTATAAATGGACAAATAAATCAAAAAATTAAATTAAATAAAATAGGATTAAAAACTAAATAAATAAAACAATGTAAAATAATAATAAAATTAATTATTCTTTATTTTTATTAAAAATTATTAACAAATTTAAAAAAATATTTATAGTTACTTTCTTAAATTAATTAACCAATTAATTAATTATCGAATTAATTAAATTAATGAATAAAAATATTAATAAAATTAAATTGCTAAGACTAGTTAAACTATTAAAAGAATTAAAAACTACCATGTATTGTTTATTTACAATTTAAGAATAAATAAATAAATAATTTATTTAATGAATTAAAAATTATTAAAAACTAATAATATAAAAGAATGAAATAAAAAAACAACTAAAATTTATTATTGAAAAACAATAATAAACAAAGAACAAAAACACACTTTTAATACCTAAACTCTTTTTTTATATTCTAATTTACAAAAAAACAATTGATAAATATTGAACAAAATTTAAATAGTTTGATATAAAAAAACAACAAAAATATAAAAAAGGATGTGGAGAAGAGCATTAAAAATGGGACACATAAAATACCATTAAATGGTGTTCTTCTATGGTGTGGTGTGGACATAAAACATTTAGATTTGTGAATCTCCCGTAGTATTCATAAATTGTCTATCATGGGTATTCTCTAATTATATTGATCTATTTCTTAAAGGTAGTGACCTAGGAGGTTGAGAATAAAATTTGTTAGAATTCCCTCCAAAGATCATTCTGTCTAGTGACATATCATGTTCTCAATTTATACAACCATTCATTACATACTTCTTCTTGAGAGAATGTGAATTCTCTCTATTTTGAGTTTCACATCCATATATTTTTGTAATGATATAATATTTTTTTGTTGATTGTCATGATATTTCAATTCTTTTTTCCATGAGAGATTTTTTTCAACGTTTGGATTAAAAGTTAATAGATATTAACTATTAGGTATATTCATGAACTTTATGTAAGTGATCATGTGTAATAGAATTTTTACCAATTTCTTATAAATTGGTACAATGATTTTTTTCCACACATGTGTCATAGTGTGTGTGAATATTGATGTGAATCAAAGGATAATTATAGTATAGTGGTGTCCTCAAATTAGCTATAAGAATGGGTGAAAAGTCACAGGGTCACATTGTAAGTGCTATTGTTTAAGGATAATTTGTGGCATATTTGAGTGTAATTTGTTGAATACAAATGTTAATTATTGGATTAATAATCATGAAGTTGATTAGTTATTGATTTGTGGGTGGGAGTTCAAACATCATTCTTCCAAAATTTAAAAATAATGAACACTTCTTATAATTATTGACTATTTTGATGGTATGTGATAACAAACCTCTCACATATGAGTTATTTCATGGTGATTTTAATTAGAAAATAATAACTATAAGTTGAACCTTCTTAATTTGAAAAAGGGATAGCAAAGAAAAATTAATTATTCATCTAATAGTAAACTCACCTTATGTTTCAAAGGAATCATCTAATTTGGAGTTTTTCATCTAGCAAAACTAAGAGTGATGTCATTTCTTACACACTCATGTATATGATCACTAGAAATTTCACTATGAAATGATTCTTTATTCATATTTTATGGGTATTATTGAGTGGTGGGAGAAAATGAAATAGTAATCAATGAGATCAATAATCTAAAAAAAATATTGATTGAACACAATCACACTCAACTGAAAATCCCATAATATGAACTATAATCATCATAAAATGAAGGGTATGATATTTTTTAAAATATTAAAAATTAAAATCTCATTCTCTGTTGAATAAATAAATAATTTTAGGTTTATCCTTCCATGTTTAAGATCACAACCATGGAAAATGAGCAAAATAGAAGGGAATGGAAACATGAAATATAATAACTTAAAGTCCTTGAATCCCTAATATAATGATATATTGTTCCTTTTACAGATATTACTTATTAGAAATGAATTTATTTTACACCAAGGTTCCCTAGATTCATTACATGCGGATTTTATTGTACTTCTATGAATAATCAATTGAATGTTTTACTCCCATGATCAAAAGTGATTCCTCTCTCTCTCTGATTGTGTTCCATATAAAAATTTATTTTATCCTATTCCTAATTTGGATATAAATTTTGAAAGAATACTCTTTTGTGAACAATATCATTTGAAAAAATTTCAAGTAAGATTTTAACTGAATAATTTCTCTCTTCATTTCTAGAAATTCTCATCCCAGACTCACAATTGAGATAATATTTGTAGACCAAAGAATACTACATTGGATACTGAAATTAAATTGGTATATTAGTAATAATTAATTGGATATTAATACTTTATACATTAATAATAAAGGCTTGATAATATATTGTCATGATATGCAGAATTGGATGGCTCAAAAATTGTTTCATTAAATGGAATTCACAAGATGTGTCATATCCACATACTATGTTGGATCTAATATAGTTTTGTAATGTGCATGTAGTATTTATTCATAGTGGATATAGGTGGTTTATTAGCACATAAGGAAGTATTGAGCATGAAATTTTGGAATAAATTCAATTCAAATTATTTTATATATTGAAATAATTTGTTGTTATGTTACGAGAGTTCACTAAGTGATTGGTTCCCTCTAAAGTTTCAGATGATTCAAATTAATTGTAAACACCTGGAAAATTCAAGGAATTTTTTTTCTTAATTTTTTTGTAATTTTACAAGAACGCAGTTTCTGACAGAACTTTTGGCATACTTCGCCTGAGTTGTGGTTGTAGTTGGATAGTGGCCGGGTTGGATTGTACCTGAAATCCAACCAGGCCCCTGGAAGGGAAAGCTGATAACTTTCAGACCGGACGTCCATTTGACAAACCGTTAGCGGCGTTGGTGATCACGTTGAGAAACGGTCCCTATGAGCATACCCTATGAGAGTTCGGGGTATAGTTGAGATACGGCCGTGTAGGTTCGCACATGAAACCAACCGGGCCCCTAGGATGAAAAGGCTAATAAATCACAGACTGGGTGTCTGATTGATGCGCCGTCTGTTGCGTTGACACCCCTAGGACGAGGCGGTCCTTTGAGATACTTATTCGTGAGACTTTGTGATACTTAGAGTATCAACCTATAGCTCATGGAGAGGACCCTCCCGGAGACGAGCGTACGGAGTACGGAGACCGTGTAGCCGGCTGAGATCTGACGACTGCTTGACTGACTCCACTTGGAGTGAGTCGACTAGCCCAGTGGATGGAGCACTACTTTGTTTGGGTGCAGACCCATGGAGGACGGAGCACTACAGTGTTTGGGTGCAGACCCGCGGTACTCGTCTGGAGAGTACCTCTGCAGGCTATTAAAGGGTGTGCACTACTGCATTTGGGTGGCATACCCCGGCGGGAAGCACTACTGTGTTTGGGTGGCTGACCCGCGGTACTCGACAGGAGGAGTACCTCAGTAGTCTTAGGTTAGTGAGCAGTACCTCAGAGTTGTGACAGGATCACTGTATACTCCAGAGACGGGGCTCTTCAGCAGTTAAGGTTTCGATAATGAAAATCCTGGTTTGAGCTGAGTCTATGACCTTTGTGTTACCTCATGATTGAGATGGGTTACTTGATGAAATAGGTATATGTATGGTCATATACCTTGGTAGTGGTTATCCGTTGATTTCATAATCTTTTTGTTTCCTCATGATTGAGATGGATTACTTGATAACTTAGGTATATGTATGGGTATATACCTAAGTAGAGGTTATCTGTTGAGATCTTCTTTGTGGTTATCCTTGTTGGTTTTAGTGAGACCTTGAGGGTCTCGGGGTCCCTATTGAGCATCGTTATACTCACCCCTACACGGGCTATGCCCGCACCTCGTTGTGTTGGTTGCAGACGACGAGAAGTGCTGACGGAGGCCGAGTGTTCGAAGACTGGACGATACCCAGAGGTGGACCCCACGACGAGTCAATATCAGGAGGTGGACTTCACTGTGAGACGATACTCAGAGGAGGTTGACGGGAAAGAGCGTTGTGGAGGCTATCTGTACCAACCCTTCAGGTAGGATCCATGGTGGACGATCCAGGAGTTGCGGTATCTGTACATACCCTTTAGGTAGGATCCGAGGAGGACGACCCAGGAGCTGCTTCTGTTCTTCCTACTGTTGTATTTTTCTGTTGAACTTTTTTTCAGTTGTAGCTGTACTTTTTGTTGGGTTTGTATTCTGTCCCATTTACTTTTTAACACTTCTTTTATACTTAGTGTTTTTCTTCTGCTTGTACTCTTTGGTGTTTTGTTTACTTTTATAAAGGCAATGCCTTCCCAGTTATCGGGATTTACGCCTTTGGTGCTAGTCGCCAGCCCCTGGCCTATGAAAGGCGGGCTTGGGGTAGTCACGGCATGGGCCCCGAGGACGGGTCGTGACATTAATGAATTATTGTTCATCACAACAATTGTTTTTTACATTATTTAATATAACACTGAAAATATTTTACATTATATAATGGAATAATTTCCTTGTTTAAGGTTGTGGTACAATATTATGGTGAGTATAGTGGACCTTTTATCAACCAATTATTCATTAAATGCATAGAGCATTGGTTTTTATTTAACCTTACATTGCACTGTCATAGTAACTGTAGAAAAATGAATCTTTTAAATAAGTATTTTTGGTTTAATGGTATTAAAAACCACCACTAAATCATTTCACATTGGTTTATATAAATTTTCACAAGATGTTACTTTTTGAGATATTTCATGATGGTTATTATAATTTCATGATGGAATTATCAAACTATCATGAAAAATTTAAAGGTGACTTTTACATTTTTTTTTCAATTTTCACATGATCAATCATCCATTATTTAGAAATAGTTTAAACCTGATAATCTTTAGACCTACACACTCATTTCTAGTTCAAAAAACTTTTAATTTTTATACATGTTTTCATACCAAGTGAATGGGATATCTAAACTTTAATATATTTCACATTATTTTCATTATTTAAACATTACATCTCATAATATTATGATAGTATATGGGCCTAAAGGATTAGTGTATTTAGATATTAGCTATAAAAATATCTTATTTCACATAATTGTGAAAATTTCTCTATAATCACACCACAGTAGACTCACTTATAGACATATCATATCTTATTCTCATCCACAAAACCAAGGGAATGGAAAAATTAGAAGTTGTGACATCAAATTATCACTACAGGAAAAACACATTAATATTTCATCAAGGATTATATGATAATAAAGTGAAAAAAAATTAGCATGGAAGATATATCTTACAAAAACAATCATTGAGTAATTATTGTTTTTATTAAAGGAATGATATATAAGAATATAACATCAAATGACCGAACATATACCATGGAATAATAGTATAGAATCATGAAACAATAACCATTACCTTTGACGAACATAATATGAAGATACCATAGAAATTCGGAATAAGAGTAAGAAAATAAAATAAAATAATTAGGAAAAAATTTAAATTAAATCTGGTCCATATAAAATCTTATTATTAAATATAAAAAAAATCTTGTCCACAGACAATATTTTGAGAAAATATATGTAGAAATAATTTACATGCTAGATCTTCTGAATAAATAAAAAATAAAACATGTCCATGTAAAATCCTATGAACAAAGCTAATAAAAAATATTTTATACACACTCAAAAGATATAAAACCTGAAAGAATGTATTATATATCTATATTGGACCCCATCCATCATGTCAGGATAATAAATATGCATTTATTTCACCCAAAATAAATATTATATCATATCATAAAGATCCCATAAATTAAAAAATGGTTTCCTTAATATTTCTTAATGGTATCACGTAAAATGTCATCGAGGCATGGATTAATTGATACTAATAATTGAATCACCCAAAAGGAGTATCTTGAAATGGAAATTAGTGTGTGATTCATAAAACCATAAAAGATAAATATTTTATATATAAATTTGAAATATATGTGTTTAAATACCATTAAATATTTCTTAGAAAACATTTATTAATATTTTCATAAAATCATAAATTTATGAGTCACTTTAAAAAATAATTTTTGAATAGGTGACATAAAAGTCCACTTTTTAAAATATCACTATAAAATAAATCCTAATATAGTAACATTGAAAATAAGTGAGGGTTAATTTAACAAAAGATGAGTAGAAGATAAAATAAATGAATGTCAAATAACATACCTTTTATTATTTAAAAATATATTTATTGAAACCCTCATCATTAGAATAAAGGAAAATATTCCTTTTATAAAGTTATAAAGAGATATATGAAAATAAAAATAGATAATATATATTTGGGTTTAAAATTAAAAAATTAGAATATAATTGGGAATAAGGAATATATACTTTTAAGAAAATGATCTATTATAAAGGATAGAAATTATTCTTAACAGTGCTATAATTTTATGAAGAAGTCAACCCATAAAAAAAAGTTGGTGTTTAGATTTAAATTATAATGAAAATAAGGAGAAAATAAAATATAAAATTATCAAGTGATAGAATAGAACCAATATTTTAAGTCCCTAGTCAAGAAAGAATGATTATGACTCAAGAAAATGAGTTGAGTTAAGAAGGCCCCTTATGTTGGATTCTAGATTTTTCGGATGCACACAAAACATATGTATGATAAAAATAACCCTATTAATTACTTATTTAATAATTGTATTAAAATATAATATCAATTTTACAATTTTATTATAATCATTAATTGTATATTTATTGGTTACTTATTGTTGATTTTTATCATTAGATGTTTGTAATTTTTTTTATTTCAGACTCACTTTGTAATATCAATGTTGATCCACATATTTTTCTACCATGATCTTAATTATTATATTATTTAATGTAATAGAATAGATTTCCCAAAGTGATTTATGAGGTTCTAATTTCATTCCTTGATATTTTTATTGCAATTCATGAAGATGAAATCAGTGAAGGGAATATTTTTGTAATTTTTAATGAAAAAAGTTAGTATATTAATAATAATTTAGATATTAATAGAATACCAAATTTTTCTTTACAAAATATTAATAAATTAATAATATTATATTTTATTCATTAAATTCCAACTTAGATCCATCAAAAAAGGTGGTGATGAAAAATGGAAGATGTCGTTCATGGAGGAAGTAGTCCACAAATAACACGAATGATGTTTCCCATTTTCTAATTGACGAAAAATAGATAGATAATGTTTGATCCAAAAATATATTAACATTTAAGTGTACTAATTATATTGATGAAATTATTTTAGTATGGTTAGAATAATATTGGAGTATAAATATTGAATATAAAAGGTAATGTAGTGGACTATATACGATTCGAGGACATGATTACTCTCTAAAAGGGCCATTGTGGAATGAGAACTTTATTATAAATAATCGATGAAAAATGTTGAAGGAGATTCAAGGATATGGTAAATTGGTAGATATTCAAGGATATTTTAAGAACCAAAATTTCAAAAAGTAGGTGTTTCTGAGAAACATTTAAATGTTAAAATAATGAAATTATGTGGAAACTAATTTTAAATGAATAGTAAAGATGGAATCAATTGGGAGTTAAATTAGTTACGTGAAGAAATGCTGTTAAGAATTTTTTTTATTAATTTAAAACCTAAATTTTTTTTCTAGAAAGACTAATTGTAATTTTAATTTATAAAAATATGATCCTCCTTATATTACCTCTTTATACCGTTATTAATAATTAAAACATTTTAATCATGGTATATATTATTTTAATAAAAATATAATATGGACCTTCTTACAAAATATTGACATGATTATTATAAAATTGGACTACATATATTATTAATAAATTTCCCAAAATGAGAATATTATAATTTAAATTAAAACATAATTATAGAAAAAATTACTTTTTTGAAAGATATCATACTACACATTAAGTGATTTTATTTAAATTTCAGATCAATATAAATTTAAATTAGTGTTAAAATATGATTTTAAATATTTATACATAATATTAAAGCCATAAAATAAATATAAATTAAAATTTATATCATGTTTAATCAAATAACTCAATTAAAATTAGTTTTTTACCTTTGTGACTAATATTTATTTTGGTAAAATATTTTTATGTTGAAAATGGAAATGATTTTGTTACAAAATTTTCATATGTAAATTAAAATAGAGAAAAAAATTAGGCATAATTTACTAGGTTGATAAAAATTAATTTTTAATACACAACTCTTATATAATGTAGAAAAGTAGTTTGGAGAAAAAATATATTATTTAAGCTTAAAAACAATTTAATCATATTACTTACCATGCGATAATATTTATATGAACATAATTTTATTTATTTATGTATAGTATAAATATATTCCTCATTATTTAATAGTGATTAATTGGTTTAAAATAAAAAAATATATAGAAAATGAATGACTGTTAATGAAAATTTCCTTTTATCATAAAATGATTATATTCCTAATAATTTAATACTAATTACTAGTTTAATAGGTGTTTGTTAAATTTTCATAATGCGTTGGAAGTAAATATATTTCTTTGAATAAATAAAATAACTGTTTAAAATTGTAATAACAATATTGTGTAACCAAAATATATATTATAAATAATTAAAATTAAATGTTACATTTTTATCTCATTATTTATAAATTATTTTATTTAAAATTTGATAAAAACAATACAATAATTTAATATCCCTATTGGATACACTTATATCCAATGACCATATTTCCAGTGACTATATTTCCAAGGAACAAATTTCTAATAGCCATATTTCCCATAACCATTTACCCATTTTTAATGGCTATATTACCCTCATTACCTACTATAAATCCAATCCATTCTTACCCATTAAATATCCTATTTTTATACATTTCATTTTGGATTTCACAACATGCATTATACATTAATTATTTTCATTCTCATTATTGGTTCAGTTCTTCTAATGGTGATTCTCATTGGTGAAGATGTTCTAGGGGATATCCAAGTTTAGAAGATATTATTATTTTTTATTTATTTTCCTATTTTAATTTATGAATTTTTATTAAATTTAATCAACTATGCCATGTGATGTTAAATAGTATGCAATTTAACAACCAAGACTACCAAAAAATGGAGATAAATGTTATAATACATAATTTGTAAGAATACAAGAGTTTTTTCAGGATCAAACAACATACTAATTTTAGAATACTAGATACATATATATATTACATTTGAACACATAAGATAAATCATGATCATATTACGTGAACATTGTTATCCGTTATACTAAATCCATAAAAACTAAATATACCTCACTTATTGGTTTCATAGGGAAAAGGGTGACCTCCTTTCTTAATAAAGAGTAGTATATAGTGGAATCTATCAAAACATAAAATTTTCACAAGTGATGTTGTAGGAATAAATTAACAACATTGAGAAATAATCAATTTAATCTTATGGAATAATATATACATGAAAAATAATGAAAATTTGGTTAATAATAATAATGTATCCCAAATATATGGAATTCAAAATGTCTACTATCAGAACATGACATCAAGGCCTTATGCTAGGACACTATACTGATATGGGGAGAGGCATACACCAAAATAAAAGTTTATTTTCGCATCTGAATTGATGATAAATCATGGGGATATATAATTTTGGGAATCAAACATCGCATAAAATGACCAATTAATTCACCAAAAGAGTTATTAATAAAATTTATATTATTTCCTATTGAAATACTCTGTAATTAAATACATATTCTTCTATACAATGAAAAATATATAAGATAAATATTTCTTTATTCAATGTGATAATGTGGATGTATATGAGATAATAAAATAATAAACCCAAATGATGTAGGGTATCATCAAAGTAATAGGAAGTTACATTATCAATTAAATATAATGGAGATGATACTTTAAATCTATAGGATTATCCATTAAAGATAGTAATTGGTTTGAATAGTTTTCATTGGTAGTATAATAAGGAAATGGTGGAAAAAATAATTCATCATGGTTTATAAAGAGTCAGTGAATATTATAAATCAAATCCCATGGGAGCATCTAGCAAGGTGTATAGTATTTGGCCCACTCATTGTGAGTCATGGTGATGGTTAATTCAATATTTAACCAACCACTTTTAGGGTGATTAACCAAAGTTTTATCTTTTCCAAAATCACATCTATTATCTAGAAATTAATGTGGTTTATTAAAAAACCATTAGCTCTATACATTATAAAAACATATGATTTTTCTTGGATTTATGAAGAATTTTGAAAAGGGATAAATGATAATAAATATCATTTTAAATACAAAAAATTGGTGATATTTCTATATAATTACATGCATAATGATAATAAAGTAAAGTCTTGTAATTGAAAATGGATGGGGTTGAATAAAATCCCTTATGTCAGCATAATAAAGGCATGGGAAAAGGTCGATAATGTGAGAGAATAAGTAGTCCCTCATTTGAAACATATCAAATGAAAGATTGTAACGTGAAATTAAAATTAAATAATTTTTTTAAATGGGATTATGAAAAAATAATTTCAATTAAATTGAAAATATAAGGATTATAAACTAATACTTTTCAATGTATCTTCTTAAAGCATGCGAGGACTATTTAGAAACATATAAACTCATTAGTATGGATTTATAGATGTATAGAGATGGAAATTCCATGATAAATTCTTTTTGGGTGGTGTAGGATGAGAGAATGCATGGTAGTGAGCACCTTTTATAGGTGAAAAGAGGTAATTTTCATAGAAACTAATATTAAGTAGGGGTAAGAATATAATTACATGGGTGTTAGGAGGGCTACATGAGTTAGGTGATATTAATTAAAAAATAGTTGTTTGGTTATGTGGGTATTACATTTATACCTAATAATTTTTTCTATAAGGTGTAAGTGTCCTTTTAATTATTAAATATTAGAGATACTTCATATACAAATTCACCCATATTAATCTTGATTAAAAATTAACCATCAAAATAATTTTATTATTAAAAAAACATGATGACACGTCTTACAAAATTTTTACTCTATAAATCCAATTTTTTTTCTATTTAATAATATTCAATTTATAAATGTGAGAAAATCAACTTTTAAATAAAAACTTATGAAATTTGAAAAACCAAATTTATATAAAAATGTCTTCGAATACATTAAGTTATTATTATTATTATTTCCTATTAATAAATAATCAAATAAATTTTTATAAAATTATTTATATCATCAAAAATAATAAAATATTTTCAATTTAAAATAAATAAATCCAATTTAATTAGATGGAATTTATGTAACTCATATAAAATCAATTATTTAAGAACAACCATTTTATTTTTACCATATTAATTAATTATTTAAATAATTTATAAAATTAACAAAAAATAATATTGTAATAATTTTATAATTTGTACCAAATTATTATAAATATAAATTACATTTTTAAAAAATTAAAGTAACATATACATGGAAACTTAATTTTAACATTAGCACTCATAAAATCTGTTTTTTGTAACAAAGTGTATTTTTAAGAATAAAATAGTTATTATGATAAAAGTTTCAATGATTTGAACTTTATGAAATACATTTATTTATTATAAAAATGTGCTTAAAAAATATTCCAAAAATGAGTTTTAACAAAATTATTTAAATTTAAAAGAAAAGATCAAAAAAATTCTTTTATTGGAAAATATTAATTAAGTACATAAATTATTAAACATGGGTTTTATAATTTAGTAATATAATTTTAAAAATGTTTAGTTTCATTAAAAATAGAAGAATTTTACCATTCAAATTGTTTTTAAATATTTATTTAGTTCTTATATAATGATAAATCCATAAAATATTCAACTTTGGTAAAAATTATATTTTCACTATTCACTTAACAATCTATTATTTTAAAAAAACCCAAAATATCATCTTAATATAATATATTTTTGAAGTGTTCATATGCTATGTTTATTATGTTAAAATAGAATTATAGAATTCATAAATTATACTTCTAAATATACTGATTAATAAAGTCTTTTTAGAGTGCTTATTGTGTGCTTGGTTAGGATATGGTGTTTACCTACTATTATAGGGTCTCAGGTATTAAATTCTCTTGACAAAAAATAAATTTCTTTTAAAATTTGGGTAGATATCAACTGTTTACAAATTATGGATATTAAAAACCTAATAAATGATAAGATAAATTATTATAATATTCATTAGTATTCCTGAATTATGGAGTTATATTCATTATAAATATAATATATAATTCTAAAAAACAAAAAGGAAACTGTTTTATTACACTCGTTTCATATAAGATTTTATTAAAAAGTTTATTTTTAAAATTAAATAATTTTAATTTTAAAAATTAATTTCATTTTAAAATTTATCATGTAAAAATCATCTTATGATGAATTTTTAGGAACTTCTTGAAAATATTGATTTTTCAAGGAATGGTTAAAAATAATTCCTTTTATTGAATGATGAATTTTATTTTAAAGTATTTCCTAGGTCAAATTATGTTATGGATTATTTTTAAATTATAATTATTTTTTTATTTAAAATAATCCAATTATTGTTTTTGTGATGTATTTTATACTTTAATTTAGTATAAAAACAATTTATATAAAAATAGCTTTTTTTAAAAAAATCTCTTTTTCATTGCATTTTATCAGATTAATTTTAATTTTAAAATTTGAAATTATTTATTTATAATTATGAAAAATGTATTCTATATTTTTAATTAGTGTGTCTAATTTTATTAAATAGAAACCTTTTATTTTTTGACAATGTGAATAGTAACCTTACTAATATTTATTACCATGATAAATGGTAAATTGGGTAATTTACATTAAAAATAAAATGATAAAAACTATAAATTGACCAAAACACCTACATAAATCATATTATATCAGTATATGTCGACCATAATAATCCATTGGTCAAATTTATGACCTTTTGGGCCACATGGATGATATTATGACCTTCATAGTATTTTATTTAATGAGATATAAAATATGTCACACTCTTATTTTTAATAAGTATACAATATTTAATATGGTGTTATAAAGAGAATATGATCAACTATAAATATTATTTTGAAATATAAAATATTTATCTTTATCATTGTAATTTATTTTTAATTTTTGGTAAAAAAATAATTTCATTAACTACTTGAACAATGCTGATATAGTGATTAATTAATTAATGGAAAAAAACAAATAGAAGATATTAAAAATATTAAAATAAATATAATTTCAGATAAATAATATGATATAACACATCTATATATGACCCTGAACTTTTAAGGGTATAATAATTTTTTTCCATTTTTGTTTTTTATTCATATTATTAAAGTCTAAGTAACAAACAGTTCTAAAAACTGACATTATGGATGATGTTTTGAAAATAATATTTTATTAAATGATTTAAAATTTCTAAAAACATAAATTTATTCAAGTGGATAATATAAGGATTAATATTTGAGTTATGGTGGTTAAATATGGGTTAAAAGACAAATAAAAGGGTATCAGTATAGTCAAAACATGTATAATTTTTATTTTACGAGATTTTTTCAACACATACTCATCTTATCATAGAAATTAAACACTTTTAATCAAATTTTATGTGAAAATTAATTTATTTTAATTTAATGTTTAAGAGATTCAAAGAGTGCCCATCCCCACTCTTATAAAAGGGATCCTATTATTCTGATTTAAAAAAACTAAAAAAACAATTTTTTCCCATATAAATACTCATATAAAATTATATAATCTATCCCCAAATTTGAGATGTATTTTTTAGTCACAATACCAATCTTGGATTTATTAATGTGTTACGTAAAGAAGGATGTCCACAGAAGATATATAGTTTTGGTCTGTATGTTTTACTTTTTTTTCTTCCTCCACTTCCTTAAAAAATTTATTTAACCATTTTAAAATAATAAATCTTGTTAAATCCATATATGGATATTTTATTATATCAGTTTTATGACTTTTATCTATTTCCTATTTAATCAAATGGTAAAAGAATTCATCATTTGTGTATAGGGTGGACTACCACGTCACAAACCAATGTAACTCATTTTCCATCACTACCTCTCAATAATGGTTATAATGATTTAAATAATGTTTATATTTGTTTTTTATGACATATGTATCATTCTGATAATAAAATATATCGTTTAACTTCATACCATTCCACAAACTAAAAAACGATAACATCATTCATGCATACATGTGGACTACCACCTTCACAAAGGGACGTGATTCATTTTTCATCACCACATCACACAGATGATATATATAATTATATTTAATAAATAATTGTGATATATCTTATATTATTCTAATTTTTTAAATAAAAAATATTACATATCTCTTTTCCATAATGATTTTCAAAAAATGGAAACGTTACTCATGTGTATGTATGACATAACATCTCCATTATTGTAACGTAGTTTATTTTTCATAACCATATTTCAAAATTTGTTTTAAAGTATAATTATTGTTTCAATGTGATAATTATTTCATGATAATTATTCAATATATGGTTTATTAATGACCGATTTGACCATATTAATCTGACCAAAGTCATTTTGGACTTATGTAACAAATATTGTCAAAACATCCAATTTGAACTTAATTGATTGAGTAATTGTATATAAAAAAGAAATCAGTGATATAAAATGAATAATATACTTTAAATTATTTATTAATAATATATAATTTATCCTGATTCTATTATCTAGGAATATAAACAACGTACAAGACAAGTCAGACTCAAGGTAAGGGACTTTCTCTTAAAAATTATTATTTATAAAAGTTTCCATTAGAACTAATTTTTTTCCATATTTAATTTATTTTCTTCTTATAAATAATTTAAAAAAGATTTTATGATTCTTCTATGATGGATTAAAATCATTTTTACCCAATCATAACTTTTTAATAAAATTGATTTCAAGGAATATTTTCTTCATTTTCCAAAAAAGGTACTTTATGATATATCCAAAAATAGTATACAAGGAATATTTTTTTATATTTTTTGAATTAGAGTATTTTCCAGCCATCACAATTAATTTTTTATTTGAATATTACATTAAATTTTTACATTGGTATTTTCAAATAAATATTTTTCTTCTGTATGTTTATAGTTCTTTTAAAAATAAGTTATTTCAAAATGAAAAATAGTTATAATGAATTATTTCTTTATTTATGATTAAGTTGTGGTTATTGAAAATTTTTATGATAAAAAGTGGTTTTGTTTTAAAACAAGGAAAATTTCTTCTATTATTAACAATATATGGGTGGCTTCATAATAAACCAAGGATGGTTGGTTATGTTATAACCTCCAATGCATTGGGTATGGAAGTCAACTGTATTGTTATTCCATTTGTAAGTGTGATTGTAAGTGTGATATGGAAAATGATTTCCCAAGTAAACTACATGATTTATCTATAATTCTTATGTTTTTTATAGTAATATTATGATTTCTCAATATAATATGATTATATGTTGTTTTATGGAAAGAAAATTATACATGTTAATTGTGAAATGTATAACTTTGTGAAAATGTTACTATAGGGTTTTTCATGTCTTTAATGAAATATTTATGAGTTTTATTTTTTATATTAAGATTTGTTATGAATTTTTTATGAAAATATTTTGGTATATAAGGTGATTTCTTAGTTAATTATATGTTTACTTTTTACACACAGTTTATTTTGAAAATGGAATGTTTTTATAAGTGTTTATAAACTAACAGTTTATTTGATTATTTTTATGTCCCTTATTAAGATTTTTGGTCATCCCATGTTTCTAAAATGTGTTCAAATTGATTTATAGATATAAAGAAAAATAAGTAATACATGTTTTTGATTGGGAATATATTTCATAAAAAGAACCCATGTTTTATTTTAAAAAGTTTTTTCGGTGGGAAAATGGATACTGAGTATAATTATACACTTGTAATATATTTGTTTTTTATGTAAGAGTTTTCCTATTACTCTAAAAATATAAACCATAAATATCCATGGAATCATAATAAATTAAATTCTAACTCAAGGTCACTGGAATATTTAATTATTATTTTCAGTCCTAATAGTTGGTATGAGAGGAGGGTTTAGATAACTTTAGATATTATGACTTTTTCATGTGTGGTAATATGAATAATTATGAATACCATAATCTGTTTAACAGTTTATGTTCGATATTTATTTCAATTCCTTAGAAACCCCTTTTATGTTTTATATGGTGGATGAATAAGATAATTAAGAGCATTAGGAGAGTAATTTATGGTAATAAAACCCATAGGTTTACGATAGGTTTAATAGAAATTATTATTTGAGGAAGAAATCCTTTAATTTTTGTGGAAATATTTTTAAAGGTATTGGTATCCTTTAAGGTTTATAATATCTTTTATTTTGAGGTAATTATGGTTCATTAAATTTTTGGATGCAAAATGAAAGAAATGATATAACCTTTGAGGTGAATTTTTTTTATAGTTGAATACATTAAGGTTATTTTTTAGGATGTCTCTCAATTTTTTTAAATTTTATAGGATTATATTAATTAATATTTTAAAAAATGATAACTAAAATGATGGGTGAAAGCTTTTCCTGCACGACAAGGTTGTGGCAATTTAATCCAATACTGAAGGGCTATACGAGTATGTTTCCTACAAATGGCCTATGTTATTACTTGTTTAGTATGAATTTTTTTCTTTATTTAGGCAAACAGAAACATAAATGTTATGTTAATTTTTGGAAAATATGTTTTATCAAATAGATAATAATGGGATTTGAAAAATATTTCACGAATAATTTATTAATGTTATTTTAGAATACGTTCACTATTTTGGAACCCAATATAATCATGGTAAACATAATACTATGGTATTTTATTTGAGGAATAAATAATGAATTATAGTTTGGAATAATATATGGATTTATAAGGGATTTATGGTGATTATGTTTATTTAATGAAATGGCTATCATATCATGGATATTATTTAATTTAAGAAAATAGTTTTTTTATACATTAATAGGGATTTATATAATTTAGAGATAAATTTTAAAACTTATCTTGGAAGACTATACGATCAAACCCTTATGATTTTTCGATTTCATTAAATGTCTAGAATAATTTTGAGTAATTTTAAGAATATTTATTATTGAAAAATATATGTTGAACATTAGGTTTTACTGTTAAATTTTACAGATTAAAGTTGTTTTACCTCCTTAAAAGTATTTTTTTAGATAATTATCATATCTTGTACTAACAATTTTATTTTTGGTTAATGTATAAATATTGGAGGAATATATATTTATTTTTTATTGGATTTTGTTTTATCTGTAGAAATTGATTCTATTACTTCATGAATGAAAAAATTAACTTGAAAAATCATAATATAGAGAAAATTGTGATTTTGTGATAGAAATTTATCAAAGCATGAAATTTTACTTGTCATAAAAGTATATTTTATAATATAATTAGTCTAGGTTGTTCAAGAATTAATAGAATTTTGGAAAAGGATTTTGAAACAATAATTTTAACCCTTTACCTTTATTACTAAGAAATCAAAGGCCTTTTAACTCATCAGAGATTTATGATTTTGTGATTCTTAACTTTATTATAACAATGTTCTTTATCGCTTTCTATCAGTCCTTGAGAGTTAGATTTTGAATCCATATCCATGTTTTGCATCCAACTAAAGTTATCATAAATGGAAACCTAGTATATCTTATTCAAAATCTCCTTTGTGATTCCATTTTAAACTTTTCAAGTGGATGTTTTATTGACCCCTTATACGATGTAGGTTTTCAATAAAGGTATTTTGAAAATTCAAACCATGTTTACCAAGACATAGTTCAAAATTACAAGGTTAAAATTTTGAAAAGGGATGGGCAATGTAACATAATAGGGACATATTGAATAAATAATTTTAATATTTATTAGCATTATAGAATTAGTCATTTATATTCATTATAAATATATTAAGTAATTTTTCCAATAAAAAAGTAAATGGTTTTATTAAACTCATTATTTGTAGTATATTATTTAAAAGTTTAATTTTAAAATTATTGAAATTTAATTTTACAAACTTAATTACATTTTTGAATTAAGAATGTAAAATTTTCGTAGGATACATTTTTATAAGTTTTCTAAAAATATTTATATTTCAAGGAATAGTAAAAAATACTAATTTTTTAACTATATTTTATTTTATAGTATATACTTGGAAAATAATTAGATAAGTTTTTAATTTTCATTTTTTTCATTTTTATTTAAAATAATCCATTAATGGTTTTTTAAAGTGATTTTATAATTGAATTTAGTATACAAACATTTTATATTTAAAAGGGCATTTCTCTTAGAAAAACTATTTTTAATCATGTTTTATTATTTAATTTTAAATTAAATTCATCATGTACTATGTATTTAATTTTTAAAAATGGACTAAACATTTAGAGAAAATGGTTCCAACATTAGTAAATAGTTCTCTATTATTTTTTGGACAGTATGAATAATAACCTTTGTAATTTTTATTACCATAGTATATGGTAAATCAGGTAATTATGGTTAAAAATTAAATTATTATAACTATAAATTGACCTAAACACTTACCTAATATATTATTTGATGAGTAAATATCTACAATAATCATCATATGGTCTAATTTATGACCTTTTATTTCCATTTGGATGAGATTATGACTTTTATAGTATTTATTTAACAAAATGTCAAATATATCACTCTTGTTTTTAAAAAGTATAATATTTTAAATTGAGTGTTATAAAAAGGATATGCTTGACTATTAATATTATTTTTTAATAACAAATATTTTTTCACCATTATAGAATTTCTATTTTTATTTTTTAGTGAATAAATAATTTTCTTAAATGTTTTCACAATAGTGAGGTAGTATTTAATTAATTAATGTAAAAATAAAATAAAAAATATTATAAATATTAAAAAAATATCCTAATAGATAAATAATATTATAACAGAATTTTATATACCACCATGAAATACTAGGGATATAATGATTTTTTTTAATTTTTATTTTTTCCTTGATATTATTAAAATTAATGTAATATAAGGGTTGGAATATCAACTAGGTTCCATTTAAGTGACTTTTTTCATTTTATAGTAACAATATTGACCCTCAATGAATAAGAATCCATGTTGTCACAATAAGAGTTTATGGGGTTATATAGGGGTTTAAAACAAAGGATAAGTCTATAAATATAGTAAAACTTATATATTTTTATTTTATCATGGTATTTCAATGGATAGTCATTTTATATTCAAAATAAATCAATTTTGATTCATTTTTTATTGAAAATTAATTTTTATTAATATAATATTTTAAGAAATTCCAATGGTGCCCCTCCCCTCTTGTACAAAGGCGAACCACTTTTAATAATTTCTTCACCCATAAAACCCCATTTATATTATCCAATCCCTAATAAAATCCAATTATAGATTCCTTAACCATATTATATATTTATTTTTTTAGGTAGAATACCAATCTTATATTTCTTAAGGTGTCAAGAAACAGATGTTTACCAAAGAAGATGAATACTTTTAATCTGCATGTTTTAGTTTTGATTCTTATTTCTTATACCTAAAAACATATTTAACCATGATATAATAAAAAATAAATAATTATAAATATACTTATATGTTATTCTATTAGTTTTATGACATATATCTATCTCCTCTTCCATCAAATGAGATAATAATTCATCATTCCTGTGTACGGTGGACTACAACCTCACAAAATGATGTAATTTATTTTTCTATCACTATTTAAAAAGATTGATTATAATAAAGAAAAAAAAAATTATATGTGATATAAATGAAAAATTTATAATTATTAAAATATAATATTTCATTTAATTTCTCACCATTCTATGCCTTGAAAAATCATAACATCGTTGGTGCGTATGTGTGGACTGCCTCCTCCATTAAATAATGTGATTTTATTCATCACCACATCACATAAATGATATATATATATAAATTAATATTATATATATGATATTATGATCATTCTTCATAGGTAAAATAAGACATACCTCTTTTCTATAAATATCGTTGAAAAATATAATAGGTACTCATGTATGCGTACGACTTATCGTATCTATGATTGTAACATTATTAATTTTTCACAAACATATTTAATTAATTTTTCTAAAATAATAATTGATGTATAATAATGATAATTATTTTATTATATTTAGTCTAGATCTGGTGGTGTAATGACCACTTTGACCATAGTAAAGCAACCAACGTTATTTTTGAAATAAATACCTAATATTGTCAAAACATCTAATTTGAAATTTAGTGATAAAGTAGTTATATATAACAGATACAAAAGTTATATAAAATAAATAATAAACATAAAAATAGATAATAATAAAATATAAATTAAAATAATCTTATTATTATAAAAGAAAAAAATGTATGTGACAAGTCAGACTCAAGGTAAGGAACTTTCTTTATATTTTTTTAAAGAACCCCTTAAACCCAATTTTTCATCCTTATTAAATTGATGTTTTTCATAATATTATTTAAATAATGTTATTATTATTATATCATTGTTTAATATCATTTTTACACAAATTTTACTTTAAAAAAAATAGTTTTAAAAGAATCCATTTTTCATTTTCTAAATGAGGTACTTTGTGACTTTCCTGACAAAAGTATAGAAGGACTTTTTTAACTTATACAGAATGAGATGATTTTATCAATATCATGATTAATTAATTTTTAAATTTTACTGTAATATTTTACTAGATTATTATAAAAGATATTATTTTTCTTTTTATTTTTTATGCTTTACTAAAAATAAGTGATTTCAAAATTAAAACGTTTATGATGCATTATTTCTTTATTTATGATTAAGTTATGGTTGTTGGGAATTTTTATGATTAATTTTTTTGAATTATAATCCAAGGATGGGTTGTTATTTTATTATCCAATTAAGGTTGGTACTAATATAAAACAATTATGGGTAGTTAGGTTGTAACCTTTAATTCATTAGGTACAAAAGTCAATCATATGGTTATTCTATTTATAAGAGTAATTGTAAGAGTGATATAGAAAATGATGTCCCATGTATTATAAATGTTTTATATATGATTTATATTGTTATTTATAGGAATATTATTATTTCTTAATATAATATTATGAACTTATGTTTTATTGAAACAACAAGATAATTTTTTAGGGTGATATGTATAACTTTTTGAAAAAGTAATAATGAGTTTGTAATGTTTGAAAAGAAACCTTTATGAGTTTTATTTTTTCCATTGAGGTTTCTTATGAAATTATTTATAAAAACCTTTTTGAAGAGAAAGTTACTTATTGGGTGTGAAAATATTTATTTTGAATCAAAATTCTAATTTGAAAAGGGAAAATTTTTATAACTGTTCATAGACTAATGGTTTCATTCATTATTTTTATGACCATTACTGAGCTTTATGTGAACTTACCACATTTTTAAAATGTTTTTGATAGGTTTTAAAGATGGTAAGATTAATAAATAGTATAGATGGAAATTTTTTATGATTTATCATGAAAGTAAACAATGTTTTATTTTAAAAAGTATTATTTGTTGAAAAAAATGGATACTGAGTATAGGTTTCAACTTGTAATGTATCGGTTTACTATGTAATAGTTTTTTAAATCACTAAAAATATAAACCAAAAATATACTCCCCATCGTAATAAAATTAATTATATCTCAATGTCATTAGAATATGTAATTCTTAAAGTTGGTTCCTTACTAATATTCCTTCATCATAACTTTAAGATCCTTAGTTTCATCTTCTAGATTGTGATTTTTTTCATTATACATTCTGCAATTGAGTTTTCTAATTATGTGTAACATTCACTCTAGTGTCAAGAATCTCATTTGATTCTCCATTATAAAAAATTTCTATATCTAACTACATTCCCTTATATGTGAGAACTTGTGTTGGATTTTGAATGTATTTCCTCGGTAATGAAATATAGAAGACGTCATGTATATTAGAATGGTAGTCCATCCTTGCCAGTCTATAAGCTACAACTCCAACTCTTTCTATTGTTTCAAAAGGATCAATGTATCAAGGAATTAATTTCCACTATTTAATAAATCATATGGATCCCTTCTATGGTAAACACTTAATGAATAAATGAACCCCCACTTGAAATTCAAAATCATTCATTAAATTATAATCGTAGATATATTTTCCACTATCAGATGATTTTCTGTGATCCTGAATTATTTTTACTTTAACATTGATCTACTAAATAGGATGTAGTACAACTATCCTTCTTTCTTCGACATCATCCTATTAGTTTAGAGTATGGCATATCATCCAACATAATTCTTCATATGGTACCATATGGATTCTCAAAACAATGTTAATATTGTATATAAATTCCACCTATGGTATACATTAATCTTCCATACCTTGTAAATAAAGATAACATGATTTTAGAATTTCTTCCAATGATAGGATAGTCCTTTAAAATTTTCCATCAATTTGGGGATGATATGAGGTTATTAAATGTAACTTAGTGAAAATATCCCTTTGAGGACTTTCCCATAATTTTGATGTAAACTAAGGGTCACATTTAGATAAAATTGATAGATGTTCCCCATAAATCATTTATATTTCATTAATATATAATTGTGAAAGGTTACAAAGGGATAGAAATAGTTTTATTGATAATAAATATAATTTATTAGTAATGATATCAATAATGACCCAAAGAGAATTACTCTTCCTTTGAGTCATCATAAGTCTAATAAAAATGCCCACTATAATATTTTCCTACTTCCATATAGGTCTAGTGATATGTTTCATGACTCCGAAAGGATTTGACTTTCGGCATTTACTTATTTAAATATTAGGCATCTAGAAACATTGTCAATAATTTTCTTCTTTATACAATCCCCCCATGTAATGGCCCGGACCTCTCCAGCCCATTCCTTTGTCAAAAAGAAGGCCATGAAGTGTTCTGGAGGGTAAAATGGACTTTTCCCACACTTTCCAGAATTTTGAAACTACACGCCATGTAGTTTGAGTACACGCCGTGTACCCTCTTGCCGGTTATACCCCGTGTGGATGGCCATGTCTTTGCCGCGTAAAGAAATGGGTACACGATGTGTGTCCAATCTACACGTTGTGTAGTCCTTCCCCGCGTACGTGTTACCGTGTGTTGACCAGTCTTCGGCCGTGTGCCGCATTGGAGCCATGTTCTTGCTGTGTTCAATAAATGGGTACACGCCGTGTGTCCAATCTACACGCCGTGTAGTCCTTCCCCGCGTATGCGTTACCTTCAAACCTTGTGTTGACCAGTCAACGGCCGTGAAGCCGCGTTGGAGGCCGCGTGGAGACCGTGTGAAAACTGCCGAGTACACGCCGTGTACCATAAGTACACACCGTGTACTTTTGCTTTTCACGCCTATAAAAGGAGGGGTCCCCTCCTCCTTTCAACTCACACCTCTCCTCCCCTCTCCTCTGAGCAGAGCTCTCTCAAGAGACTCGAAGGCTCTTTCTTCCATAACATTTTCATCCGATCTCAGATTTACGATCCGTCAGCGGCCACGGGATCATAACGACGAGGCAGAACTTCTGATCTTGGATCCGTTGTCTTTCCTTCGGCTTTTCCTCTCCGACTTCCACCCGAGGAGGTTTTACCGGGACACCGGCGAACGTCTTCTAAAGTTGATCTGAGGGAGCGTTGTGACTAGAAGCTGTTGAGGTAGGGGTTTTACCTTCGTCTCTCTAATTTGTGCATCATGCGGGGTGGGTATCCTTTTTTGTTTTCATGAGAAATAGTTGAACCTTTAAATAAATATAATAACTTGTTAAAGAACGGGGATGGGAAGTTTGTGATTGCTGTTACTTTACCTTTTATATCCTGAGATATTATGTTGTGAAATGAGTAGGCTTATGCCTACTAAAAATAATGGCCATTGGGGGCCTTTTCTTGCGCAATTAAATGTCTCCCTATCTTCTAGACCGTTTTTTGATTGGAAACTTCATGGAATGTGGAAATAGGTTAATCACGTAAAGTTGGCTATTTAAATTAAAATCTGGAACCCTTGTGTGATCACCCCGGTTAAACAAAATGGAATAATGAATATGTGGGTGTTGGATTGGTTACGTGGCATGTGTTGGGGGTGTTTTGTGGGTTGTTGTGGATCAGGTAAGAAGCGGGGCTGCGGTTGACTTGGTTGTGGGTTGGTGTGATGGTGATGGGGAGCGGGGCTGCAATAAATGGTATTAAAGGGATAACGATGTGTGATGTGGTTATGGTGGTTGGCAGCAGGGCTACAGGGATGGGTTTAAATGTGAATGGACTATGGGTTGTGTTTAATAAATAAATAAAAGTTGAAGAGTTAATGAATGGTGGGGCTTGGTAATGAAACAGAAATAATAATCAATGGTTTGGTTGGTTAATAAGAAGGTACTTTTCGTGTTGCTGTGTTTTCCTAACTTGCTTTGTGGATGGTAGGGATATTCTTATGAACGGTCTTTGTGGTTGGTTGTGGATAGTTTCCCAGTAGTTAAGGAACTAAATAAGCTAATTTCTGCTGAAACGTGAAAACCTTAATGGGGTTGGGGTTGTTTGTTGTATGCATGCTTCGTGGTAGTAGTGTCGAGGAACGTGCTCAGTTTCTCTTTTTAGAAGCCATAGGTTGGGCTGAGTGGTTTCTATATATATATATCTGTATCTTTTGGGTTTTATCGCACCGCACCCATGTCGAGAACTTAGTGCTGAACACTCCCATTTCATGGGAGAGGGTGTTTTCCCATAGTTACTAGCTCCTTCCTGCTCCTTCTCCCCTAGGATGTGATGACTTGAGGCGGCCTTACACCCAAGACTCTTCGGGTAGGTTTCTATTGGGATGATTAGGCCCAAGACTCTTCGGGAAGTCTTATAGGCTATAATGTCTTGAGGCGACCTTACACCTAAGAATCTTCCGGTAGGTTTCGATTTCAGGCCCAGGTGTCTTTGGGCGAGAGTTCTATTACTATTACAAAGAATCTTCGGGATGAGTCCCAGGTGTCTTCAGGTGGGGATGTGGTTGTGGTTGTGAGGCCCAGGTGTGTGCGGGAGGGATACGTGGTGGTGAGGCCCAGGTGTGTGCGGGCGGGATGTGTGGTTGTGAGGCCCAGGTGTGTGCGGGCGAGATACGTAGTTGTGAGGCCCAGGTGTGTGCGGGCAGGGAGAGTGTGACAGTGTTAGGACGTTCAGCTAACTAATGGGAAATGGTGTGGGGTACCCAATACTCTTGTTCTTATACTACTACTACCGTTTGTGATTGTGTTTTGGTGAGTGTGGCTGGTGAGGTTGGGTGGATAGTTTTCCTTGTTAGGTTTCTTTTGTTGTTCTCACGGGACATTAGGATGTCTTCCCACTTGTGCACGAGAGCTTTAGGTTTCCCTCTACGATTACTTTCAGGTTTCCAGGAGGACTACTAGGGCCGTGCGAGACCCTACTAGTCAGGCAGTTGGAGTTGTTCCAGTTGTTGTTCTCTTGTTTTCTTTGGTATTGTACTTTTGAGCTTCCTTGTACTTTTACCTTGTTATAAAATTGTTTAAACATGCATGCGGGCTTGGTTTGGGTTTATTTATATACAGTTGTTCTTTTCCCTTTTTGGTGGTTGACTTGTCCTATTTCCCGATCCAAAATAATAAAAAGGGTAATGCCTCCCATATTTGTGAAAACTCATACCCTTGGTGCTAGTCAACAACCCGGGGCCTACTGGAGGCGGGACTCGGGGGGTCATTATCTCCATTTCACCATTGCCAGCTCAGGAGGGGCATCTTTGGTGGGAGGGGGTTGTGACAGAATGGTATCAAAGGTGATGGTTGAGATATTGGATGGATTCTGGAGTTAGGCACAGTGAGGATTGCATGGGATGGTAGGGAAATAGTGTTAGTTAATCTTGGTGTGTGACATAGGCCAGGGAAGACCGGCTAGGACACGGGATTTTAGGGCCCCCCGTGATCCGATGCAAGGACTCTCAGCCTACCGAATGACCAATTGAGACTACATTGATTGTAGGGTGGAGACCCTAGGGAAGGTACATGCATCATCATGATTGTGTTTTACTCAATTTTGGTGTTCTGGGAAAGGAATTGAAATAAAATGATAATTAAAACTTTGAGAAATTTCCTTACTACTTGGGCTTAGGCGATCCTTGTTTACCATACAGCTATGGCACCAGTACGTCGTCCCTGGGTGGCTCAGATGGCCGAGGCCCAGCAGATTCAGGCGGTCGATCAGTTGATGATTGACCGAGAGAAGGAAGATAGCCAGTGGCAGAAGATTCTATGTTCCTTCCAGCGGCAGACCCTCAACATGTACGAGGGTAGTACTTCAGATATGGAGACGAAGGGGTAGCTTGAGGAGCTAGGGATCTCTTTCACCTTCATCCGTGCTCCAAGGGAGTACTGGGTTCCCCTAGCAATCAGTCAGCTGAGAGGTGCGGTGCGACAGTGGTGGATGCTCTACCTCAGAGAGAGGATAGAGGTAGAGGTTCCATGGGCTGACTTTGAGAAGGAATTCTGAGAGGAATTCCTTTCTTCCATGATCAAGGCATAGAAACGGCAGGAGTTACTCTCCCTTCAGCAGGGGAGTATGTCGGTACGAGAGCTGGGGATCAAGTTCAAAGATCTCCTGCGCTTTGCTCCGAATCTCTTTCTGGATGATGAATCTCGGGCAAGACGTTTGGAGGAGGCGCTTCATCCTTCGCTCTAGTATGCTGTCACCCCCTTCACCCATCCAACGTAATTTGCAGTGCAGAAGAAGGCATAAGTCGTAGAGAGGATGCACTCACTGGGAGATGCACTGCATGAGGTGTTTCAGCCAGGTTCGTCGAAGGGGAAAGCAGTCACCAGCAGGTCTCCTGCAACAGGACTTTCCAAGTTCAGGCCAGTGGGGAGTATGCCCCAGCAGTTCCAGTTTAGATCTTCAGGTCCTCGTCCCTTTTCCACAAGCCCAGGACCGAGGTGTTTTTCTTGTGGAGTTTTCGGGCACGTTCAGAGTCGGTGCTCGACCCGAGCTCAGTACGGTGGAGGTGGGCAGGTTCAGCGCCCACCGCAATAGCACCAGTTGCCGGCGAGGCCCTTCCAGCAGCAGCAGGACCATGCTCCTCCGAGGGCAGACTTTGTGGGAGGAGGCCTACATCAGGGTGCTCCTCAGGGACCTCAACCAGGGCATGGTCGGGGAAGTGGACGACATCAGAGAGCCAGAGGAGCTGGGCGTGGATAGTTGCACGCAGTAGAGTTGGCAGCTCTAGCATGACCAGAGGTGGTGCGAGGTACGATTTGTTTGTTCAGCACTCTTGTTTCTTCTTTGTTCGATTCAAGAGCCTCACACTCTTTTGTTGCACCTAGTCTAACCCTTGTTTTGGGACAAGAAGCAGAGAGACTTTCCGTACCACTAGTGCTGAGTACACCAGTTGGAGGCCAGACTAGCATATCTTATGTTTTTCGGGGATGTGGGCTGACGTTGGGACCACATCGATCTAGTGGAGACCTTCTCCTGTTACAGATGCATCCATACAATGTCATCCTAGGCATCGACTGGTTGTTTTCTGTTAGTTCCGTTATCGACTGCTTCCGGAGAAGAGTCGTGTTCTTCGACGTAGATGGGCAGTGCATATCTTTTGTTGGCGAGAGGAGATATCAAGCGGGAAGCCGGCGTGTGGAGCCTCTCCTTTCCTTGTTGAGCGGGTTATTAGTGGTTCCAGCTGATACAGAGATGATAGATGTCCCAGAGGTTGTTGGGGAGTTCCTCGATGTTTTTCCTCAGGAGGTTGTAACTCTACCCCCCGACGATACGTTGAGTTTGGGATAGAATTACAGCCTGGTTCCCGTCCGATTTCGATGGCCCCTTATCGGATGGCACCTTCGGAGTTGCGGGAGTTGCGGATTCAGATTGACGATCTGATGGAGAAGGGTTTTGTTCAACCCAGTGTGTCGCCATGGGGTGCTCCCGTTTTGTTCATGAAGATGACAGATGGTGGTCTCAGGCTATGCATAGACTACCGAAGGCTGAACCAGGTAATGGTCAAAAACCGTTACCCCCTTCGAAGGATATATGATCTCTTCGACCAGCTAAGGGGAGCAGGCTGGTTTTCTAATATTGATCTACGATCGGGATATCATCAGCTGAGGGTGAAGGACAGTGACATCTTGAATACAGATTTCAAGTGCAGGTATGGGCACTTCGAGTTTGTAGTGATGTCGTTTGGAGTTATGAATGCACTGGCTGTGTTCATGGGACTTATGAACTTTGTCTTCCGAGAGTTTCAGGAACGGTTCGTCATTGTGTTTATCGATGACATCCTGATCTACTCAAGATTAGACGAGGAGTACGTAGAGAATCTTAGTGAAATCTTGGAAGTCCTTCGACACCACCAGATTTACGGAAAATTGTCGAAGTATAAGTTCTTGACACAAGAAGTACACTTCCTTGGGCACGTGGTGTGTTAGCATGGAGTATCGAGGGACCCGTTGAAGGTGGAGGTAGTTGTTTCTTGGGTAGAACCCAAGAGTGTGGCAGAAGTTCGTAGTTTCCTGGGGTTAGAAGGTTACTATCGGAGGTTCGTTTCAGACTTCTCTCGAGTTGCTGCTCCATTGACAGCTTTGACTAGGAAGAACCGGGTCTTCTTGTGGAGCGGGCAGTGCCAGAAATCTTTTGACTACCTAAAGGAGAAGTTGGTCAGTGCTCCCGTACTCAGGTTACCAGAGGAAGGGTTGTTGTATGAAGTGTTTTGTGATGCTTCTGGCCTTGGTCTGGGGTGCGTGCTGATGCAGAATAAGGGCGTGATTTGTTATGGGTCTAGGCAGTTGTGCCCTCACAAGCGTAACTATGCCACCCATGACCTGGAGCTTGCAGTAGTAGTGTTCGCATTGAAGTTGTGGCGACATTACCTCTTTGGGGAGTTCTTTGTGGTCTTCTCAGATCACAAGAGTCTGCGTTATATCTTCTCCCAGCATGACTAGAACTTACGGCAGTGAAGATGGGTTGAGTTTCTCCAAGACTATGACTTCGAGATCTCTTACACTGAAGGTAAGGTCAACATTGTGGCTGATTCTCTGAGCAGGAAGTCACATAAGGAAGTGGTTCAGGAATCCACTGATGCTTGGAAGGCGATGGGAGAGTTGGCTTCCCTGCACTTAGATGCAAGGGAAGAAGGTGTAAGAGGATGTTTGTTCCAGATGATGGTGCAATCCTCCTTGTCGCAGCAGGTGGAGGAGTCTTAGTGGGGGGACTCCGAGGCAGAGGTGATGCGGGATCGTGTCAATCAAGGGAATGATCCAGAGGGATGGTCAGAGGACAGCCGACATCAGATGCTTTTTCGTGGAAGGTTGTTTTTCCCAGAGGTGATGCGTGAGGGAGTTCTCTGTGAGCTCCATAGCTCATCCTTAGCGGTACAACCAGGAGTTTCAAAAATGTACTGAGGCCTGAGGGATCAGTTTTGGTGGCCCGGGGTGAAACGATCAGTGGCGGAGTTTGTGGCTAAGTGCCTAGTGTGTCAGCAAGTGAAGGCTGAACACCATGTTCCCGGTGGTTTGTTGCATCCTTTAGATGTCCCCAAGTGTAAGTGGGATGACATCTCGATGGACTTCGTCACAAGACTACCCAGAGCTCAGGGTGGTTATGATGATATCTGGGTAGTAGTGGATCGACTGACGAAATCGGCTCACTTCTTAGCAATCAAGGAGTCGGGCCCAGTGAGTACCTTAGCACAAAGGTACGTAGACGAGGTAGTGCATTTGCATGGAGTTCCGAGGACTATCATCTCAGACCGGGATACTCGGTTTACCTCACGAGTCTGGAGGGGGTTACAACATGATTTTGGCACCCAACTACGCCTTAGCACTACTTTCCACCCCCAGACTGACAGGCAGACAGCGGACTATCCAGAAATTAGAGGACATGCTGCGAGCATGCGTTCTGGATTTCAGAGGATCATGGGTACGACACTTGACTTTAGTTGAGTTTGCCTACAACAACAGCTTCCACTCTACTATTGGCATGACACCATTTGAGGCTTTGTATGGAAGGCCATGTTGTTCACCCATTTGCTGGGCAGAGGTTGGTGAGACAGGTTCTCTTGGGCCAGAGGTAGTTCAGAGCACCACGGAGAAAGTCCAACATGTATGTGAGAGGATGAACGCGGCTCAGGACCGATAGAAGTCTTATGCTGATCGTCAAAGGAGGCCCTTGGAGTTCAAGGAGGGAGACCATGTGTTCTTGAAGGTTTCCCCTTGATGGGGGCAGCAGAGGTTTGGGAAAGGGAGAAAGCTCTCACCTAGGTTCATCGGACCTTTTGAGGTGTTGAGGCGAGTCAGCGAGGTGGCATATTAGCTGGCCGTGCCACCTCAGTTGGAGAAAGTTCATGACGTCTTCTACGTCTCCCAGCTTCGTCGGTACTTACATGATGACTCTCACGTTATCGACTGGGGAGAGTTGGATATGGGAGACGACACGACCTTCGAGGAACGACTAGTCAAAATCGAGGATCGTAAAGAGAAGGTTCTTCGTGGACGAACCATTACCTTGGTTCGTGTGTTGTGGAGGCATGGCGGCCTCAAGGAGAGCACTTGGGAGCGGGAGACCCAGATGCACGCTCAGTACCCGGAGTTTTTTTGACTTGTGTTTTCCCTTGTTCTTCTGAGCTTTGTGTTGATGTTGTACTCTGTACCTTTGATATATGGAATTCTTGGCTTGTCAGTTGTGAGACCTTTTGTTTCCTTGTTCCTTGGTAATGTGTAACATGTCCAGATGTGTGGGAAGGGGGAAAACCTGACCCTTAATCGAGACGCATTAATGCGGATGTGATTAAACCCATGCGGGCGAGTCAGTGCCGCCTAAAGCGGATAATATCTCGACATAGGAGAATTATTTTCCCAAAACCACGTGTCCGGGCAGTGTGTTGGTTGTGTGGTGTTGGGGGGTAGTTCGAGTTGAAAATCCTAATGTATGGAAGTGGGAAGACCCAATCCTTAATCGAGACGCATTAATGAGGATGCGATTAACCCGTGCAGGCGAGTCAGTGCCGCCTAAAGTGGATAATATCTCGACATAGGAGAAGGAATTCCTAACACCTATAATTAGGATTGTTGGTTGGGTTCCTATTATAACGAGGTCCCTAAGAGGTAACTTGTTGGGTTCCCCTGGGTTGGTTTTTGAATTCTCGGGCATGAGAATGTTTTAAGAGGTATCTGATGTAATGGCCCGGACCTCTCTGGACCATTCCTTTGTCAAAAAAGAAGGCCA
Source organism: Viscum album (assembly GCA_963277665.1). Lineage (NCBI taxonomy): Eukaryota > Viridiplantae > Streptophyta > Magnoliopsida > Santalales > Viscaceae > Viscum > Viscum album. The sequence continues at coordinate 830,232,306 of OY728153.1, read as the reverse complement.
CGAAGTGTTCTGGAGGGTAAAATGGACTTTTCCCACAGTTTCCATAATTTTGAAACTACACGCTGTGTTGTTTGAGTACACGCCGTGTACCCTCTTGTCAGGTATACCCCGTGTGGATGGTTGTGTCTTTGCCGCGTGAAGAAATGGGTACACGCCGTGTGTCCAATCTACACGTCGTGTAGTCCTTCCCCACGTACGCATTACCGTGTGTTGACCAGTGGTTGGTCGTGTGCTGTGTTGGAGCCGTGTCCTTGCCGTGTTCAATAAATGGGTACACGCCGTGTGTCCAATCTAAACGCCATGTAGTCCTTCCCCGCGTATGCGTTACCTTCAAACCGTGTGTTGACCAGTCAACGGCCGTGGAGCCACGTTGGAGGCGCGCGTGGAGACCATGTGAAAATGGCCGAGTACACGCCGTGTACTTTTGATTTTCATGCCTATAAAAGGAGGGGTCCCCTCCTCCTTTCAACTCACACCTCTCCTCCCCTCTCTTCTGAGCAGAGCTCTCTCAAGAGACTCGAAGGCTCTTTCTTCCATAACTTTTTTGTCTGAGCTCAGATTTACGATCTGTCAGCGGCCACGGGATCGTAATGAAAAGGCGGAACTTCCGAGCCTAGATCCGTTGTCTTTCCTTAGGATTGTCCACTCCTAATTCCACCAGAGGAGGTTTTGCCGGGATGCCGACAAACGTCTTCTAAAGTTGATTCGGGGGATCGTTGTGACCAGAACCTGTTGAGGTAGGGGTTTTACCTTCGTCTCTCTAATTTGTCCATCATGCGGGGTGGGTATCCTTTTTGTTTTCATGAGAAATAGTTGAACCTTTAAATAAAGATAATAACTGGTTAAAGAACGGGGATGGGAAGTTTATTATTGCTGTTACTTTACATTTTATATCCTGTGATATTATGTTGTGAAATGAATAGGCTTATGCCTACTGAAAATAACGGTCGTTGGGGGCCTTTGCTTTCGCAATTAAATGTTACCCTATCTTCTAGACCGTTTTGTGATTGGAAACTTCATGGAATGTGGAAATTGGTTAATCACATAAAGTTGGGTATTTAAATGAAAATATGGATCCCTTGTGTGATCACCCCGGTTAAAAAATGGAATAATGAACATGTGGGTGTTGTCTTGGTTACGTGGCATGTGTTGGGGGTGTTTTGTGGGTTGTTGTGGATCGGGTAAGCAGTGGGGCTGTGGTTGAATTGGTTGTGGGTTGGTGTGAATGTTGTGATGGTGATGGGAAGTGGGGCTACAATAAATGGTATTAAAGGGATAACGATGTGTGGTGTGGTTATGGTGGTTGGGAGCGGGGCTGCAGGGATGGGTTTAAATGTGAACGGACTATGGGTTGTGTTTAATAAATAAATAAAAGTGGAAGAGTTAATGAATGGTGGGGCTTGGTAATGAAATGGAAATAATAATCAATGGGTTGGTTGGTTAATAAGAAGGGACTTTCCGTGTTGCTGTGTTTTCCTAACATGCTTTTTGGATGGTAGGGATATGCTTACGAATGGTCGTTGTGGTTGGTTGTGGATAGCTACCCAGTAGTTAAGGAACTAAATAAGCTAATTTCTGCTGAAACGTGAAAACCATAATGGGGTTGGGGTTGTTTGTTGTATGCATGCTTCGTGGTAGTAGTGCCGAGGCACGTGCTCAGTTTCTCTTTTTAGAAGCCAAAGGTTGGGCTGAGTGGTTGCTATATATATATATATCTGTATCTTTTATGTTTTATCGCACCGCACCCATGTTGAGCACTTAGTGCCGAACACTCCCATTTCATAGGAGAGGGTGTTTTCCCATAGTTACTAGATCCTTCCTACTCTTTCTCCCCTAGGCTGTGATGGATTGAGGCGACCATACACCCAAGACTCTTTGGGTAGGTTTCGATTGGGGTGATTAGGCCCAAGACTCTTCGGGTAGGCTTATAGGCTATAATGGCTTGAGGCGACCTTACACCTAAGACTCTTCAGGTAGGTTTCGATTTCAGGCCCTGGTGTCTTCGGTCGAGGGTTCTGTTACTATTCCCAAGAATCTTCAGGATGAGGCCCAGGTGTCTTCGGGTGGGGATGTGGTTGTGGTTGTGAGGCCTAGGTGTGTGCGGGCGGGATACGTGGTGGTGAGGCCCAGGTGTGTGCGGGCGGGATGTGTGGTTGTGAGGCCCATGTGTGTGCGGGCGGGATACGTGGTTGTGAGGCCCAGGTGTGTGCGGGCGGGGAGAGTGTGACAGTGTCAGGACGTTCAGATAACTAATGGGAAATGGTGCGGGGTACCCAATACTCTTGTTCTTATACTACTTCTACCGGTTGTGATTGTGTTTTGGTGAGTGTGGCTGGAGAGGTTGGGTGGATAGTTTTCCTTGTTAGGTTTCTTCTGTTGTTCTCACGAGACATTAGGATGTCCTCCCAATTGTGCACGAGAGCTTTAGGTTTCCTTACTAAGTATACTTGCATGCTCACACTACGTTTACTTTCAGGTTTCCAGGAGGACTACCAGGGCCGTGCGGGACCCTACTAGTCGGGCAGTTAGAGTTGTTGGAGTTGGTGTTCTCTTGTTTTCTTTCATATTGTACTTTTGAGCTTCCTTGTACTTGTACCTTGTTATAAAATTGTTTAAACATGCATGCGGGCTTGGTTTGGGTTTATTTATATACACTTTTTCTTTTCCCTTTTTGGTGGTTGACTTGTCCTATTTCCCGATCCAAAATAATAAAAAGGGTAATGCCTCCCATATTTGTGAAAACTCATACCCTTGGTGCTAGTCGCTAACCCGGGGCCTACTGGAGGCGGGACTCAGGGGTCATTATCTCCCTTTCACCATTGCCAGTTCAGGAGGGGCATCTTTGGTGGGAGGGGGTCATGACACCCCAGAATTTTTTTTATTAGGTTATACTACATAGTTTTAGTATTAAGGTATATATAGAAAAATTTCAATGTGCTTCATCTAAAACTTATATCTTTTACTATGGTACTGATTGAACACATAACCCCTTTCCAAACATCAATAATTTTTCTTTATTAATGAATTTTATAAATTTTTAGTCATTACAACTTTTTTCATCGTTTGTAATTACTAATTGTCACGCATGAGCTTCTCTATAATTTATAATAATGATGGATTATGAATTTATTTGAAAAGATATGATGGATCCCATTACTAAAAAATCACAATATTCTTATTTACAATATTTCTATATATAGGATCCTTGGTATTACTCATCATGATAAGAATTAAATGGCCCCTCCCACTATATGCATCATACCCTTTTTTTACTTCCAGAGGTGGTAGCGTATTGAGAAATCATATACAATGAGTAGTTTGGTCCCTATATATATCACATCATTCACCATAGTGGTAGTACCTTAATATTTAAAAAAAAGAAAATATTATACATTCCATATCAATTTCATGAGTTGGATAGATCAATTCAATGATTTTAAATTACATTAATGGGTAAGAAACCACCCTATCATTCTATGTAATGGTACAACCAAGCCTTTTCATCGATGCATCACTATATATTAAAAATACATCTATACCTCATGGTAATGATAATATTGGTGGATTAATCTGTCACCTCCTAATCTCCTTAAAATAATACTCACATTCCCTTGATCAATTGGATTCAAACCATTTACGTGTTAACATTGTTAAAGGGTTGTACAATTGGGAAAAATATTGAACAAACCACTGATAGTATCCTTTTAAACCAAATAAACTACATATTTTAGTTATATTTATTATTGTAGGACATTATTTTTCTACCCTTTCCATTTAAGGATTAATAAATATTCCATCCTTGGGAAAAATATTGAACAATCCACTGATAGTATCTTTTCTCACATATTATTATTCCCATATTATTATCCTCCTCCTATATGATAGAGTATATAAATATTTCACAAATTAATATTTATATAATGTTATTAACATAATACTAAAAACGTATAATCATCAGGTCCATAAAAAATAATGTATATTGTAACATTAAAATAGAATAACCATAAACTCTTAATGTGCATACCTTGTTAGAAATTTCATATTTGATATATTATCATTTTCACCCTTAGTTGATAAAAACCAAATAAAATATTGATCTTTGAGAGGTATTAAGGTCCTTGATGTTTCTCATATTAGTAATAAATTAATTTTAAATGATATTTATGCATTATATTAATGGAATTTATCTCTAAATAATATTAACCCAATCTCATAGACCAATAGTTATTTTTAATAAATTATTCTTAGTCTCCCTATGGTGAACCACTGGGGAGAATAAAACCCTTATAAAAAACATCTAAATTTGTCTCTTCAACTCAACCAACACCATTTTTTCTATTTTATTGTTTATTTTAGATATTGGACTTGTATCATGAATGATATCAATTGAGAACACAACTTCATGATTAACTGGATGACCAAGAAATTCCTATGGAAATAAATCAATGTCATTTTTCATAATGGGTGCATCTATTTTCCTTAAGATGTTTTTCACATCAGTAGATACTATTTTATCTTCCTCTCATCACGTAATGTAAGTAAGGTGAGATATTGTAGTAGGATTTGGGTATGGCTTGAGAGGTGATTTATCTCGCTTGAATATAAGGTATTCTATTCCCCCTTATTAAATATTTATCATTTTTTCAAAATAAAATTTTTCATTATACAATGAAATACAAACAATAATAATAATAATATCGATGTCAACCATAATTATAATAACTAAATTTAAAAATTGAGTTCATCTATTCAGCATAATTAGAACCGACGAACATATTATTATTAGAAAAAAATTTCCATGATGTTTGATAAATGATAACACCCTTACTCTAGTGATAGAAAAACTAATTACTATTTTTATAAGAATATGGAAATATATAATAGTGTGAAGATACATAATAAAATAAAATTTGAGAAAACATTTATAAAATGATCAAGGAACCTTCCACCAGATCATTAGGTATTAAAAAGTAAACTATTCTAATCTTATAACCTTATTCGTTACTTGTTATCCCTTTCTAAGGTAAATGTATTTAACATTTGGGTAATTATATCACATAATGTCCACTATCATTATAGTTAATGCATTAATCTTAAATATCTAATTCATTGTAATTGTATTCAAAATATTCATGGTCTTTTCTTCAGTCTGGTAAAAAACACATGTTCCCTTATTAAAATCACAAGGGTGTTTCTTCTCATATTTATCACATACAAGAAATATCATCCTTCCCTTATTCTCCTCTCTTGCATCGTTATTCCATGATAATAAATTGTACTCTTCTTCTCTAGGTTTCAATTGAATTTACACATCTTAGAGAAATAATTTTCTGTCTTAATATAGATTGAGACTATACCATCACTTCAAAATGATATGAGAGACTAATTATCTTTGAAGGCTTGGTATTAACCTATCAATGTTAAGATAAATCTGTATTTTTGGCCTATATACAAAGTTCACAGCATGTCTAGATAACCCTGTAAAGTTTTCCTTATACTCAGCAATATCTTCCTCCTCTTTTTGTCTATGATTAATGAACTAACATTACATTTATACTCTATTTTCAGGAGGAAAATATTTTTTCACATAATACATCCTAAAAATAACACTATTCAATGTGATTTATATTATTTACCTCTTTAATGATTGGAATTAGTGACCAAAATTGGTATACATTTCCCTTTAGATGATAAATTCCCATAATGAATTTTTTACTTTTCAGTACTTCCCAAATGAAGAAATATTTTCCTTAGGGACAAAATTCATTGTTCAGTTATTGATGGATTAACTCATATAATAAATTATGTTGGTTTTTTTTCACAAAAAGTGGTCCAACATTGTGAAACCATGTTGTGGATCAGGAGGTTTCTCTATGTAGGTGATATTATTTTTCAAAACCTAGGACAATTACCCTAATATGAATATGATCTAATTATCCAAAACATCAGATTAATTGACATGATTAGGGAGAAAATACCAACATTGACTATGTTTATAGATACCATATATATTCCACTCATTTTTTATCTTCCCTATAGACATAATTATCCCATGATATTAAATTATAATATAAAATTATTATTATGTTTTCTAAAGTAATCCCTAGAAATATTGTGGGTATTTTATAGTACCCATTCTATCTTACTCGGTTCCAAATAAGAATTCTCTTATATAAATTATAATAACCTATACTCTCAAAAAATAGAGTTGGTAGTTATATTACATTATTGGTAAAAAATAAAGTGTTTCTAAAAGATTCAATAGCTTATTAGTCATGGGAGACTAGATATATTCATATATTACATTTTTAAATCTTATGGTATAGTATAAAAATTTTATGAGAGCACTATTATTCTTTCCTTTAAATCCCTGAAAACATCATAATGTTAGAATTTTGTTTTCCTATGGAATGTGAAAAAATAATGTTTATATAGATTCTTGGTTATTTGTAGCATATAGATAAATATATCATACTATAAACATGGAACAAGGGATATAGAAGGAATAAATAAACAATAAGAAACTGTAATCGACTGAAATGAAAATAATTCTATAAAATGATAAATAATGATTAATTGGATAAAAATAATAATTGATCTCACAATGATGAAATGTATAATGTTGGACAACAATATATTCTTTTAATGAATTTTTACAAGACAATATACAGATATAGGGAGAGTAATACACCAAAACCCATGTTTTTTTTTGTCTCATGAGACTGGTAAATGCATCAAGGGTGTAAATAATTTGGGGTACCACCCATCACCTCATTAATTATATTACATTAAACATAAAAATAAACAAAAACTTTCAACCCATTCAACAAGAAAATTTAACTAAATAAAAAAAGCCATCCAAAAAATGAAAAATGTATAAAATAAATACTTACCCATTCAATGGAATAATTTTGATGTCTAGGAGAGAATCCCTTAATCAAATTTTAATATTTGGAGTATTGTTAATGTAATAGGAAGTTACCTTATGAAATCAATATATATTAGAAATAACTTTTAAAGTGTTTTATTATCTATCGAATGTAGTTATTGGGTTGAATAGTTTTTATTTATATGATACCATAGAAATAGTTAAAAAATCCATCATCATAGTTTTAACGGGAATGTAAATATTCTAAAGAATATCCACTAGAAGTGTCTCTCCAGGGGTGATGTATTAGGCCCCCATGCCATGCATCAAGGTGATGGTGGAGTCAATTCCCAACCAACCATTTTTTATGTGACTATACCTATTTTAATTTGACAAATAGTCACTTCCACATGTTTTTATCTTGACATGGAAGTCATATCATGAAAAAAAAACAAATATTTAAACCCATTAAGTTTTGGAATTTTTTGCATTATAAAGGTTTATGGGAAGTATAAAATGAAATGAATCCTCATTTTAAATATATGAAATTGGTGTTATTTTTCTATAATTTCAATTATTATTACATTAATATAATGGTTTTTAATTAAATATGTTAGGAGTGGAATGAGAGCCCTTATGTCGGCATAAGAGTGGAAGAAGAAAAATGATATAATTAGAGGGAATAAGTAGTATATCATTAGATTATTATCAACTGTGATATAAATAAATGAAATTATAGTCAAATATATATGTTTAAATAGTATTATAATAAAATAATTTCAAACAAAAAGGAATAACAAGGAATGAAAAACAATACATTCCTAAGTAGATTATTAAATATTAAGAATTATATTTATAACATTAAGGAATCCTAGAAAGGTATTTATAGTGGAGGGAGAGGGAAAGGGAATTAATGTCTTCTGTATTTGAAGTCAAGTGTGGTGAGAGAATGAGTGTGGGTGATCTCCTCTTATAAGTAAACAAACTAGGGTTTTTCATAGAAACTAATGTTTTGTAATGGGTAAGAATGGAATCACGTAGGTGCTAGTTGAGTTAGGTTACTTTGGAAAAGAAATGGTATTTGGATTTATAGATATGAATATAATACGTGAAAAATAATTTTAAAATATTAATGTGACCTTTTAATTATAAAAAATTTAATATACTTATTTTACACATTTTCCCTTATTAATCTTTATTTAAAATTAACCATTGTAATTATTTTGTTAAAACGAATATAAGATTACCCATATTACCATATTTTGATCTTTTGAATCTCAATTTGGACTCCATTAAATCTAATTAAATTTCTAAATGTCAGAAAATAAATATTTCAATAAAAACATAAGATATAGGAAAAACAGTTTTTATAGAATAACGCCTTTTTATAAATTAAGTGTTTTTATTATTATTTCCTGCAAATTATTAATTTAATATGTGTTTATATATTTTTTTATTACCAAACATCATATTATAGTCATGATTTTTAATTTATATCTAATGTACTAATTTTCTAGTATATATATTTTCCTTAATAGTTTTGTGTTTGATATCTTTGTTCGTATATAATAAAATGGTAGTCAGGATACATTAGTGAATTAACTTAATAAAATTTAAAAGTTCATTAATATATAATACAATATTTATATCTTTTATTTAAAATATTTAAATTTATTTTAATTACAAACTTTTTTATGAAATAATATTAGAAATACTTCATATTGTAGAAGAACTTTTTTTAAAAAATAAGCTAGATTATATATTTTATTTTCAATTTAAAGATAAATCTGAATTTTTTTAAATTTAATCGATAAAATTAAAATCATTTTATAATTTATAATATAATAATTCACTTAGTATGAATTTTTTATCAATTTTTTCATATATCAACTTTTAGTCAAAATTGCATTATTTTAACAAAAATTATAATATTTATGAATTTATAATTGTATTTGAATGAAATAGATGGTATAAAAAACTATTAATTTATAAAATATTAAATTCATGAATGAAAATATTCTTTTTAATAAATTATTTAGTCATAGAAACTCATGTACATCATTTTTAGAACTAAAGTAAAAGGATGCATTAATAAAATGATACTCTTTTTTGACTTATCATTAAATTAATTAATATTTTTATAAAATTAGATTATATATTGATTTTATTTTTAAATAAACATAATTTTTTATAAAATAAATTATTTTATGAAATAAATTGTTTTATATAAATAATTAAAACTAACACAAAAAATATGTTTAAAACATGAATATCTTAAAAAACATTTTTAAGCATTAAGCGTGTTATTTTAAAAATTATGTTTTCTCAATAATAGTAATTTTTTGATAAAATTAATATCATATATAGTATTATAAAAATTAAATTTTCTTTTGAGGATCAATATTAATAGAAAAAAAATTAATTAATTTCTATGGTTGAAATGAAAATTCACTATTTCAAAAGTCCACTTTGGTAAAGTGAAAAGTAAAAGAAAATTCCATTAAATAAATCATCGGTTTTTTTCAAAATGAGTGTATATGAGAATTTTAGACCAATAAATTAAAAAACAACATATTTTAAAAATATGAGTGTCCTTGACATTAAATAGTGTCGAGAAATAATTCAAAAAGTTGAGGTATTCTAAAATTATTATTCCCATAAATTATAAATGGAAATAATTAGACCCCTTCATTACAAGCCATTTACCTTATAATTATAGAGTAAAATATTTAAAAAACATAGCATCCTTTAACCCTATCCAATGAACCATATCCTTTTCCTACCCTTAATTATCCTAAACACTTCATTTTTAAGGATAATCCAAAGGAAAATATAAGTCTCCAACACGAGAGTTTATTCTTCTTAGTTCTTATTTTATATTTTTTATCTTATCCATTTCTTTATTACCTCCATTAATATATTTTTTAACAACAATTATTCATCCCCTTTCAACCACAAATTAAAAAATATGCATGTATTGTGCATTTGTGCGGACTACTGCCTTTGTGAAGCGATTCAATTTATTTTTATTCACTACCTTTCATGACTGCTAACAAGGATGATCTTGATGAATAAATATTTTTTTTATCTCTAAATTAAATATCAAAAATTATTAATATTTTTTAAAAAACCTCGCTTTTATTTTATGGAAAAGGAAATTATTGTCCATGTGTACATGTGAACTACTGCCTACACTTCAATTACATGTTTTGTTTTCCATTATCACATAACATTGTTGGCATAAAAAATTGATTTATAAAGCTATTATTGATGAAAATATTAATATTATATATATTGTGAATTTATTTTTTATACATAACTACTTCCAACATGTAAATATAATCACATAAAAATCGACTAAACTAGCTCAGGTAACCGACAAGAGAGAAAAATATTTTCTAAATAAACCACTTATGTCACTAAATAGAACTTGGTAAACAAATCATAAATGAAAAATGATCTTAATAAGGTTTTCAATTAACTTAATTTAATTATACATGAACATAAGTACATGTGTAGCACACTTTTGTATCTAAAGTAAGGGATATTCCTTACTCCCCTCATAACCATTCGATTATGATTTCCCTTACTCATTATCCAATTTAAGAAAATATATTATCATTTAATTATTGAATTTTGGTATATATTTCACTTAAATATATACTATTTTTATGTCCATTACATTTCATAGGTCATTAATTTTTTATGTTTTATTTAAAATGCCATCATTTTAATGAAATCTGATTTTTGGGGATTTTCAAAATTCTTATTTCACATCAACTATCACCCCCTTACATTTTTTTCAAACCATGACTAGATGTTTAAATTCCAATTTAATTTATGTAAAAACCTTCAGGTTCAATTATTATTTTAATGGAAAATTATGATCTCGTTTCCCTAAACAATCCTTCTCTTATTTAAGAAATCATTACCACATTTGTTCTTTGTTTATTCATACTTCCTCGAACCTTCTCATGGATTTTTATACCACGAGACTCTGTGATCAAGACTTATGTTCATTTTATATTTTAATTTCCAAGAAAATTTAATTCCATCTTCTCTTGGGAATCCTTATGTTGTACATTTCATATATTCCTTTAGAAAATATCCTGAAACATTGTTCTTTCTCATTATTTTTTATGATGTATGAGATTTATAAACAACTTTTTTCTTTATGTTACACACATATATATAATCCTTATTATGTTATGGGTGGTGGTGAAATTATAATTCCCTCCAATTAATTGAGTTGTATTTCTATAAAATGAGTTATCATGGTGCATGGGTAGTGAGCCTAGCCCACAATTGTGTGTGGGTAGTTAAACAAGCCTACTATGATATGTTAATGAGGTAAGGATCCATGACATTTGATTATGATTTTATGTTTTATGTAGTTTCTGCATTTACTATGATGTTATAGTCTTATGATATGATTGGTCTTACTTTTTCCCCTTATTTTATAATTTCCATTATCCACGATCTAATGCTTATGATAATTCTCTTTTTGATTTCATGTTATGTCTCCCATGTAAGGAACCATTATCATGTTTATTCGTTTACTTTGCTATTTTTCTCACACATTCCCTTGTGTATGACCCCATGATAACCTATACAGTTTTAATAATACATATGGGAGTTAGGATCACAATAATAATATTAAATAAAAATAGTGATGTTATGTTTTATGATGTTTTCTTTATGTTTATAATCATATAATCATACTATACCATATATCCTTTTATTTTGTTTTTTGTATACTATGTCAAAAAAATATGAAAAAATACGTATTTAATGATTGGGTCATTATAGTTTCTATCAAAGAAAGGTCCAGTTATTTTTACATACTAAAACAATAAAACATTAGTGAAAAACCTAGGTATAGGAATATATATAGAAGAGTATCCCAAAATATTGGTAAAGTATAGATTATATGGTTTTTCTAGAAATTAAATCATTTTCTATATACTACATGTTTATATGATTTTTTCATAAATACATCTAGGAATAATAAACCTGAAAATAGTTGGTCGTGTATATCTTGGCTGTTATTTTGGTCCATACTGAATGTGCCCTTATCTAGAACCTAGTTAGACACTCCCAATAAATATTCAATGGTCAATTCACATTCTCTTAAAAAAACTATTACGAATTATTTAAGAATATTTTTATAGAATTTAATTTGTATATGGGGTTAGAGGATATATTTATAATAGCTATATATAACCCAGATTGAAATTTATAGATTCCTAAGTTAGGATTTTCTCATCATTTATGGGTTACTCTATTAAAGAATATGGTTTTCCTCGAAAGAATTTATTAATCAATGTTTTCTAATCCTTAATTTTCCTTCCAATTATAAAATTTTTGGGTGTAAGAGGAATTGATTTTGTGATATATGACTCCCCAAAAATTACTTCTCATGTAATAAAAATATTATGATTTTATTAAGTTTAATATTAATATTGTCTAAAAAACATATAAAATAAACACATCACATTCTTATTAAATACTGAATTGATTACGTTGATTCAAAACATAGAGAATATAACTAACCAAAAATACCGACTAAAAGTAGTATCAGAGCCACTGGGAGACCACAAAATACAACAACGAGACCCGGTAAATAGAGAAGATACTTCAGGTTAGTTAAAATGAAAAAAATCAAGGCCAAAACCAGAAAATCTGTACTAAGAATCAATGGTATGATGAGAACCATTTTTCACTAAGTTGTATTGAATATGGAACACCCTAATACAAGTTTATATAAGGCATCATTTTGATAGTTTCCCCTTAGTTGAACATTGAGTTTCTAACGGCTATAAGTATAGTCGTTGGTAATTCTGTTGGATTAATTTAAAATATCTAAGTTTAATTTGTTTTTCCAAAATATTTAACAGATGAATTAAAAGTATAACATTAAACATATAATCTCTTTTTATAAGCTTTAAAAAGGATAGTGATTTCATATTTTTTCTACACTTAGTAATATTTCAATATGAGGTATGGATTTATAATACTTTTCAAATATTTTAAATCTGTTTAAAAGATTTTGTAGATGTTTTCATTCTTAATGTTTAAACAAGGTCTTAACTAAAACTAAATATTTTTTTAATACTAATATAAGACTTTATTAATCATTTATTGAACTTTGATTTGTCACATTATGTTTTAAAACATTAGCATTTATAAAACCAAGAAAATATTAGTTTTAGGACTTCGTATAGTTATAAAAGATATTTCATATTTGTTTGAAAACACCTATATAAATGTATATGGTTACCTAGTTTTATATTTAACAAAAAAATAAACTTTAACTATGTTAAAATTTAGGTGAGTACCCCACCTAGCTGAGGGCCACCTCTTGGGAAGCACTCTAAACTCGATGGGTATCTCACCCATAACCCCCTGGCTATGGCCTAGGGGCAGTTCGAATGCAGGGTGCATGCTATGTCATGTGCACGGGAAGTATACCTTACCCTTAGTGTGCATGGGTGCGTGTGCGAGGACCACAACACACCACCTTGTAGGGTGGCTTGATGGCGTGGGTGGGCATAAGAGTGCGTCTGTAGAAGAACCCGGTACGGAGTAGGATCAGGAGGGGAGAAGGAGAATTCTGGCATAAGGCTGGATGCCTCAGACTTATAAGGGAGCTTAAGAACATCCTCTATTTCGATGTAGGACGAAAAAAATCATCCTAGATTGAATCTAGACTGTTCGATCACGCCACACATGATCTGATACATTCGATCAGTCCATCCATCGATCCACGACAGCCATGGAATTTAAACTGCATTTTTGTGTGCCTTTTAATACTAATGGGTCTAATCACAGATTTCTGAGCTGTTTAAAAATCCTGCGTCACTCACAACCACTATATTATATATTATCTAATCTAGAACATTCATCACTTTTTAAATATCCATGTTGCACCATAGCTTTCTGATCGAGTCATGACCTGATCACATCCATCCATTCTTTTTAAAATTTGAAGACACACCCCATCCATCAGATCTGGGCGATATTTAATCTACATCCTCCATTTATTTTCCATATTTTTCCCCATAATTTCTTCTTCTTCCCCCACATGCGCTGCACCACTTCGTTTTTCCCACTTTCTCCATTTTTTTCTCCACCCATGAAACTAGTGGCCCCTCCCTTGTTTTTTTCCACAAAAAAATCATGCTCATTATTTTTTAAATCAAGAATGTCTTGGATCCCATGAAAGTGGCATTAAAACTATTATATATAAATTATAATATAGTTTATATATAATTTTCTCTTTTTCACCCTAACCTCTCAGTTCTTCCTCTTCTCTCAAGCCTCTAAAATGTTTTTTTAATGCATCCTTTGATCTTCCCCAAGCCTCTCCTCCTCATCAAACCATGTAAGGGACCTAATTTCTTTTTTTTTATTTGGTTTGAGTAATTATATATATATATATATATGTATATATATATATACACACATACGGTTGGGTATATAACCTTCTGTTTTCATTCTAAGATATTGAATTATTGATTTTAAATGATGATCGTAACTCTTTATCATACAAGGGTGTGTGGTTTTTTGTGGTTCCATATGTGTATAAGAATATATAATTATCTATATTTATATATTTTATAAAAAAACCTTATATATTGCATGGCCTGATTTGTGATTTATACACCATTGATTAACTAATGTCCCTAAGGTGTTTTAAATATTCAAGTATCATTATACATATGATGTATGTTTCTTCTAAAAACTTTACATAATCGGTTATATATATATATATTTATTTATTTATTCATAGAGGTTTACATAAACCACTATTGTACTCAAAATTAACACTCTTATTTTCTAAGCTTCAAAGTTTAAGTAGTTTTGAAAAATGTAACGAATTATATTTTTGTACAAAACTCTTTTATATGTATGTACGACTATATGCATATGTACCTTTGGGTTTTAATCATAAACTAATTTTGTTTTTATAAAAACAATTTTTTGGTGATTTAATTATGTATGTGGGATGTATTATGTTATTTATATTTTATTAAACCATGGGTTGGTTGAGAAAATATTGTATGCACTTTGTATAATAGTACATATAATTTTAACCCATATTTACACAAGAATATTATCCACCCTAGTGCATCCCTCCTAATATTTTTAGAAGAATAAAAAATCATTTATTTTTCGAAATCACTTGAATACACCACAATAAATTTTTTCAATCATTAAGTTCTATTTTTTAAAATATTCCATTTATCAGCATGTGTTTTAAATATGAATGGAAATTATCCTTATTTAAGAATTGTGCATTCTAAAATATAAAATGTTTACATTCATAATAAGGATTATAGGGATTTTCATTTTATGTGATAAACTTGTAATTCTCTAGTTGTCATTACATAGTCTATAATCTTCTTGTCATACATATCATTTATTGTAATAACCCTACTAATATTGTAATTAACACTTATATGCATGAGTCACTAAATATAAGTAAATTCTAAAGAAAAAAATTAAATTCTTATGACTGTTTACGGATTACGTATCAAATTATCCAAACTGGTATGGGACACTTTGAATAATATGGAATGAGAAATTAAATATTCAATGTGGTATGGAACATTTTGAATATACGACCCTATTTTTCATATGATTAATGTATTAGAAACTATATAATGGGTTGTGGACCAGTTAATGAAAGACCCTCAATGAATCAATAGTTGTCATGTGACAATCAGATCATGGCACGGGGCCATTGACATCTCAGGACTTAACACAAGGTCTTGATGGGGTCTCTCTTTATATTTTCCCTCATTTGGTATACAAAATTATATTAATCAAGTGTGTATTCAACCGGAGACTATGATTGATTAATACTTTTATTGAATTTAATTAATCAAGTGTGTATTCAACTGGAGAATATGTTTTATTAAGAAATTTATAGAATTTAATTAACCAATGGTGTATTCAACTAGAAAATATGTGATGTTAAAGATCTTGTACCTATTAGTATCAAAGAATGTAAAATCTTATGGATTATTAATTATTTAGCACTCATGGATTTATCATCCAGTGTATGTTTCACAGTTGTCAAGGATGAAATTGATGTTATTATTTTATGCGCAACTTTGAACATGTATTACTCTTATTTATTAATTTTGTACTTTCATATTCACATGTCATACCTATTAAATATATAATGCCTATTACTTATTATTATGATTGACAATGATTACAATTGGATCATGTTTCCATATTACATTGTTAGTATTCCATGAAATGTTCTCATATAATTCTTAGACTAAATTATATTTTATGAAACATGTGTTACAACATTCCTTAAGAAAATTTTTATGGAAAAAATTTAAAGGAATGTTTTCAAATAGTTATAATTGGTATTTTATGTTATCTTTAAAACCCCTTACAGGGCATTTTTATGATCACCCTAAGTTTTCAATATGTTTTCTTTTATAGGTTTAGTAGATTTGAGTCCCTCTATTTTTTGACTCCTTAATGAAGAAATTTTTGTTCATTTTTGAATTAATTGTAATAATTTTATTTTATTCTCCAGGACCTAAACCAAAATGATCCTCTCTAGTGGAACATGTGTATGTGATTTGAGATTTTGTTTAAAAAACACACCATGTTTTTAATGAAACCACACTGACTTCGGAGCAGTCTAGGGCTGGGTAATGATAGTTGGAATCAGAGGATTGGTTTAAAAAAACCCTAGAATATTAGAACAATACTAAAAAATTGATTATTTCTTACTAAGTAGTAGTTTTCATAAAAAAATTATGATGGCTGATGAATCATGACTTATGTACCTTCTGACAAAAATATTATAAACCATAGTGTCCAGGGCATGTGTAGAAGGATATGAATCTTTTTATAACCATAGTTTATCATGCCAACACCTATTTTGTATATCCAAATCTCCTTGTGTACTCCGAATTCAGCAAGGATCTGTCTTTGATTACTTTCTGATGATGCAACCCAACTTCCCTTTTATGCATATAAGGGAATATATTATGAAGGTCTATTCTGATACTTCAGCTTGACCGACAACCTATTTTTCACTAATGAACTTCCAGGATGGTGCACAAGAGGGTGACCTCTGGGCAATATACCTCTATCAAATTGTAACCTATGGTCATCGATGTCAGGTCATAGACTTAGAAATTCATGAGGAGGATTCTACCCATTTTCATTATAGAAACAAAGTTCATGAAAATATCGCCTAACTCCATAAACTTAATGATTTCCTTTGTTGGAACTTTAGATTCCCACATCTGATTGATCTGGAATGACCATGTTGCATCTGGACCGAGGAGATTAAGTAGTTTAGAACTGCTTTGAGAATCTAATTGACTAGAAATTAGGGGATTCACCAACACCAGTGAATCTTATGAAGTTCCGTCGTGGAGGATGTTAGGAAATCCATACTAGTGTTGTGAGAGTGAGTGAGTAGTTATTTAATAACCTGGGTTTATGAACTTTGTATAAAAATATAATGTTATGTGTTTTGATACTTTAAATAAAGTCTCTATTTTTATATGGTTATGCCTTACTAAATAAAACATCTCTTGAAATTGTTATATAAAAGACTTGATTTCACCAACCAATCTCCAATCACTTCCTGAATAACTTTTAGACATTATAATTGTCAAGAAATGCATAGAGGAATACCAACCCTATGCAAACTTACATTTGAACTACAAGAAACTCCATCGGGGTCAAACTAGCCAAACATCCACCATAATTTCCAAGTAAACAATATTTCCTATTACTCTATTAAAAATGAAAAATATGGATAATATTGGAAAAGAAGCAAGTATCATGAAGCCCTTTTTCTATGTTTCAATTTGGCTGATAACTACCGAGCTGTATGTAAGTTTCTAGAAGATTCTTTGTAAAGTGACCATCGAGCGACCTACCAGTTTTTAAAAGCTTATGGATTATTAATTATTTATCACTCATGGATTTATCATCCATTTTATGTTTCACAGTTGTCAAGGATGAAATTGATGTTATTATTTTATGTACAACATTGAACATGTATTACTCTTATTTATTAATTTTTTACTTTCATATTCACATGTCATACTTATTAAAGATATAATTCCTATTACTTATTATTCTGATTGAGAATTATTATAATTGGATCATGTTTCCATATAACATTTTTAGTATTCCATGAAATGTGCTCATATAATTCTTAGACTAAATTATATTTTATGAAACATGTGTTACAACATTCCTTAAGAAAAATTTTTATGGAAAAAATTTAAAGGAATGTTTTCAAATAGTAATAATTGGTATTTTATGTTATTTTTAAAACCCCTTATAGGGAATTTGTATGATCACCCTAAGTTTTCAATCTATTTTCTTTTATAGGTTTAGTATATTTGAGTCCCTCTATTTGTTGACTGATTAATGAAGAAAGTTTTGTTCATTTTTGAATTAATTATAATAATTGTATTTGATTCTCTAGGACCTAAACCAAAATGATCATCTCTAGTGGAACATGTGTGTGTGATTTGAGCTTTTCTTTAAAAAACTAACCATGTTTTTAATGAAACCACACCGACTTCAGAGCAGTCCAGGGCTGGGTAATGAAAGTTGGAATCAGAGGATTGGTTTTGAGAACCCTAGAATATTAGAACAATACTAAAAAATTGATTATTTCTTACTAAGTAGAAGTTTTCATAAAAAATTTCTGATGGCTGATGAATCATGACTTTTGTACCTTCTGAAAAAAATATTAGAAACCATAGTGTCCAAAGCATGTTTAGAAGGATATGAATCTTTTTAGAACCATTGTTTATCATTCCAACACCTCTTTTGTATATCCAATTCTCCTTGTGTACTCTGAATTCAGAAAGGTTTTGTCTTTGATTACTTTCTAATGATGCATCCCAAATTCCCTTTTATGCATGTAAGGGAATATATTATGAAGGTGTATTCTAATACTTCAGATTGACCGACAACTTCTTTTCACTAATGAACTTCCAGTATGGTGCACAAGAGGGTGACCTCCAGGAAGAATACCTCTATCAAATTGTAACCTATGGTCATTGAGGTCAGGTCATGGACTTAGAAATTCATGAGGAGGATTCTACCCATTTTCATTATAGAAATAAAGTTCATGAAAACATCGCCTAACTCCATACACTTCATGATTTACTTTGTTGTAACTTTAGATTCCCACATCTGATTGATCTGGAAAGCCCATGTTGCATCTGGACCCAGGAGATTAAGTAGTTTGGAACTGCTTTGGGAATCTAATTGACTAGAAATTGGGGGATTCACCAACACCAGTGAATCTTATGAAGTGCCTTCATGGAAGACGTTAGGAAATCCATACTAGTGTTGTGAGAGTGAGTGAGTAGTTATGTAATACCTTGGGCTTATGAACTTTTTATAACAAAATAATGTTATGTGTTTTGATACTTTAAATAAAGTCTCTATTTTTATATGGTTATGCCTTACTAAATAAAACATCTCTTGAAATTTTTAGATAAAAGACTTGAGTTCACCAACCAATGTCCTATCACTTCCTGATGAAATTTTAGACATTATAATTGTCAGGAAATGCACAGAGAAATACCAACCCTATGCAAACTTATATCTGAACTGCAAGCAACTCCATCGGGTGTCAGACCAGCCAAACATCCACCATAATTTCCAAGGAAACAATATTTCCTATTACTCTATTGAAAATTCAAAATATGGATAATAATGGAAAAGAAGCAAGTATCATGAAGCCCTTTTTCTATGTTTCAATTTGGCTGATAACTACCGAGCTGTATGTAAGTTTCTAGAAGATTCATTGGAAAGTGACCATCGAGTGACCTACCAGTTTCAGGTCCTTAGTTTTAGTACGCATGGGTAGGGTGCTGACGACCTAATCCACTCTGAAATCTATGACCTCTACACTGCTCGTGCCTCTCTATGGATGGTTGAGTGCTTTAGGCACAAGTTTGACCCTACCCATCCACAATGTATCTGGACCAAGGAAATTGAGGAGTTGAACACTGCCTTAGGAATCCATCTTAGGTCGTCAGCACCCTACCCATGGTGTTGGTTCCTATTAAGGGGAGTTGGAGGTGTTTTGTGTTTAGTGATTCTGGTGGTTGTGATTGAGTATTTTGGAATTGCGAGGATGCAATTCGTTGAAGGGGGGAAAATGTGACACCCCGAAACTTATTTCTCCTGTAATAATAATATTATTGTTTTATTATGTTCAATCTTCATGTAATCCAAACAAAACATATAAAATAAACACAAGTCATTCTTATTAAATACTTAATTGATTACATTGATTTAAAACTAATAGAATCCAAATAACCAAAAATACTGACTAAAATCCCTATTAACGCCACTAGGAGACCCCCTAACGCAACAACGAGTGCCGGTAAACAAAGAAGATCCCCCGGGTCAGTCAGAACGAAAAACATCATGGCCAGAACCACAACAGCTATACTAAGCATTAGTGGTCTGACGAGCACCATTTTTCACCAAGTTGTATTGAATTTGGAGCACCCTAATACAAGTTTATATAAGGCCTCAATTTGACCATGGCCTCATAGGTGACCATTGAGTTTCTAATGGCTATAAGTATAGACATTAGTCATTCTGTTGGTTTAATTTCAAATATCTATGTATAATTAGATTTTCAAAAATATCTAAAGAAAGCATTGAAATTATAACTTTAAATATATAACCTCTTTTTATAAACATTAAAAAGGATTTTGATTTAATATTTTTGCGACACTTAGTATGATTTTAAAATGATGCATGGATTTAAAATACTTCTCAAATATTTCAAATGTGTTGAAAATCATTTGTAAAAATTTACATTCTTAATGTTTAAATAGGGTCTTAACTCAAACTATGTCTCTGATTATTATTATACTAATATAATACTTTCTTAATGATGTATTGAACTTTGATTGATCAATTTATGTTTGAAAACATTAGCATTTCTAAAAACAAAGAAAATATTGGTTTTAGGACTTGGTTTATTTATAAAAGATAACTCATATTTGTTTGAAAACACCTATATAAATGTATATGGAAACATAGTTTTATATTTAAAAAAAATATATACTTTTAATATGATAAAATTTAGGTGAGTACCCCACCTAGCAGAGGGACACCACTTGGTCAGCCCTCTAAGCCTTGATGGGAATCTCACCCACAACCCCCTGGCTATGGCCCATGGGTAGTGCGCACGTATGGTGCGGGCTATGTTGCGCGCACAAGAAGCATAACTTACCCTTAGTGCACACATGTGAATGTGCGATGACTAGAGAGCGCCACCATGTAGGGCAGCACTGTGGCATTGGTGGGTGAAAGAGCACGCCCATAGAAGAACCCGTTATGGGGTGGTACTGGGAGGGGAGAGGGAGTAATATGGCATAAGTCCAGATGCCTCAAGAATTTAAGGCATCTTGGTAACTTCCTCCGTTTCAATGTGGGATAGCATAAATCAGTCGGGATCGTTTCCTGGCCATTCGATCGCACCGTGAGTGACCTGATCTGTTCGATCAGTCCATCCATTGATCCCCAGTGGCCGCGGTATTACAACTATGTTTTTGAATTCCATCCGATCTCGATTGATCTAATCATTGACATCCGAGCCTTTTAAAAATCCCACGTCACTCACAGCCTTCAGATTACATATGAACTAATCTGGACCGTTCATCGCATTGTAAATCATCGCATTGCACCGTAGCCATCTGATCAAGTCGCGGCCTGATCTCATCCATCCATACCATTTTAAATTCAAAGACGCACCCCATTCATCAGTTTTGGGCGAGATTTAACATCCACCATCCATTTATTGTCTATATTTTCTTCCCCACTCTGTCTTCTACTTCATCCGCATGCACTGCACTAGTGGGGTTTTCCCACTTTATCCATTTGATTCCTCCACCCATGTCACAGGTGGCCATTCCCTCATTTTTTCCACAAAGACTCACCCTCAGTTATTTTTAAACCAATAATGTCTCGGATCCCATGAAAGTTTCATTAAAACTATTTTTTATAAAGTATAATATTGTTTATATATAGTTATCTAATTTTCACCATAACCTCTGGGTTCTTCCTCTTCCCTCAAGACCCAAGCTATTTATCTAATGTCTCCATTGATCTTCCTCAATCCTCTCCTCCTCCTCAAACCATGTAAGGGACCTAATTTTCTTATTTTGATTTGGAATTATTATTTATGTATATATATAGACATACGGTTGGGTATATAACCTACTTGTTTCTTTATAAGATTGTGAATTATGGATATTAAATCATGATCTTAACTCCATATCATGAAAGGGTGTGTGATGTTTTGTGGTTCTAAATGTGTATAAGAATATATAATTATCTATATGTATATATTTTATAAACAAAACTTATATATTTCAGGGCCTTTTTTTCGATTATTGCACCATTGATTAACTATTGTTCCTAAAGTGTTTTAAATATTCAAGAATCATTACACATATGATGTATGATCCTTATAAACAATTTAAATAATCAGTTATATATATATGTCTATATATATATATAAATATTCATACATGTTTGGATAAACCTCTATTGTACTCAAAATTAAGACTCCTATTTATTGAGCTTCAAAGTCAATGTAGTTTGGTTAAATGTAAAGAATTATATTTTTGTGCTAAACTTTTATATATGTATGTACAGATATATGCATATGTACCTTTGGGTTTTAATCATAAACTAATTATGTTTTCATAAAAACCAATTTTTGGTGATTTAATTATGTATGTGGGATGTATTATGTTCTTTATAATTTATTAAACCATGGAATGGTTTAGAAAATATTTCATGCACTTCGTATTATAGTACATATAATTTTAACCTACATTTAAACAAGAACATAAGTCACCCCAGTGTATACAATCCTAATATTTTTAGAAGAATGAAATAATTCATTTATTTTTCTAATACACTTGAATCCACCTCAATAAATTTTTTCAATCATGAAGTTATGTTTTCTTAAATATTCCATTTATCATCATGTTTTTCAAATATGAATGGAAATTATGATAACTTTAGAATTATGCATTCTGAAATATAAAATGTTTACATTCATAATACGGATTCTAGGGATTGTCATTTTGTGTGATAAACTTGTAATTATTTAGTTGTTATTACATATTCTATAATCTTCTTGTCATACATATCATTTATTTTCATAGTCATAATAATATTTTAATTAATACCTATATTCCTGATTCAATCAATATATGTAAATTCTGAAGAACGAAATTAAATTCTTATGCCCGTTTGTGGATTAAGTATTAAATTATTCAAAGTGTTATGGGAGACATTTAATAACTTGAAATGAGAAATTAAATATTCAATGTGGTATAGGACATTTTGAATATATGACCCTATTTGTCGTATATGGAATGTATTAGGCTCAATATAATTGTTTGGGAACTAGTTAATGAAATCCCCTTGAAGCATCGATAGTTATCATGAGACACTCAGGTCCTGGAATTAGGCCATTGACATTTCAAGTCTCGACACGAGGTCTTGATGGGGTCTGGCATTATACATTCCCTCATTTTGTCTTTAGAATTTAATTAATCAAGTGTGTATTAAACTAGATAATATGACTAATTATGAGTTTTAAAGAACTTAATTAATCATGTTTGTATTCAACTAGATAAAATGCTTGATTAAGAGATTTATATAATTTAATTAACCAAGGGTGTGTTCAACTGAAGAATATAATTGGTTAAACAACATGTACCTATGAGTATCATAGAAATTAAATGATTTTGGCTTATTAATTATTTAGAACTTAAAAATTTATCAACCAGTGTAGGTTTCAAATTAGTCAAGGATGGAATTGAAGTTATTATTTTATGCGCATCTCTGAACATGTATTACTCTTAGTTATTATTTTTGTACTTGCAAGTTCACATGTCATACCTACTAATGTTAGAATGTATCTTAAAAATTATTATGATTGAGGATTCATATAATTGGATCATGTTTCCTTATAAATTTTTTAGTATTCCATGAAATGTGCTCTTATAATTCTTATACTAAATGCTATTTTATGATACATGTGTTACAACATTCCTTAAGAAAATGTTTTATGGAAAAATTTTAAAGTAATGTTTTCTAAAATTTATAATTGGTATTTTATGTTATTTTTAAAACCCCTTACTGGGTATTCGTATGCTCACCCAACATTTTTAATATGTTTTCATTTATAGGTTTAGTATATGTGACTCCCTATGTTTGGTGACTACTTAATAAAGACATTTTTGATCAGTTTTGAAGGAATTGTAATAATTGTATCTGATTCTGTAGGACCTAAACAAACACGATCCTCTCTAGTGGAACATGTGTGTGTGATTTCAGCTTTGATTTTAAAAAAACCACACCATTTTTTCAATGAAATTGCACCGAATTTAGAGCAGTCTTGGGCTGGGGTGTGACAGTTGGTATCTGATGATTGGTTTAGAAAACCCTAGAAAATTAGAAAAATACTAAAAAAATCATTATGTCTTACTAAGTTGTGGTTTCCTTAAAATTTTCATATGGCTGACGAATCACACCATCTATCCCTTCCGATAGAAATATTAGAAACCATAGTGGTCAGGGCATGTTTAGAAGGATATGAAACTTTTGAGAACCTTTGTTTATCATGCCAACACCTCTATCATATATCCAATTCTCCTCATATACTCCAACCTCACCAACGATCTGGATTTTATTAAATTATAATTATGTATACCCAACTTCCCTTTAATGCACGTAAGGGAAGGTATTATAAAGGTCTATTCTGATACTTAACCTTGTCCAAAAACTTCTTTTCACTAATGATCTTCCAGGAAGTTGCACAAGAGGGTGACCTTCGAGCAACATACCTCTGTCAAATCATAACCTATGGTCTTCGGGGTCAATTCATGGACTTCGAAATTATCGAGGATGAATCTACTCGTTTTAATTATACATAGAAATTTCATGAAAACGTCACCCATATCCATACCCTTCATGATTACATTTGTTAGAACATCATATTCCCACATCTGATTGATCTAGAATGCCCATAAAGAATCTGGACCCAGGATATTAAGGAGTTTTGAAACGCTTTGAGAATGTGTTTGAATGGAAATTGTGGGATTCACCAACACCATTGAATCTGGTGAAGTGTCATCTTGGAGGAAGTTAAGAAATCCATACTAGTGTTGTGAGAGTTAGTGAGTTGTTATTTAATACCTTGGGTTTATGAACATTGTATAAATAAATAATGTTATGTGTTTTTATACTTTAAATAAAGTCTATATTTTGATATAGTTATCCCTTTCTAAATAAAACATCTCTTAAAATTTTCAGATAGACGACATGAGCTCACCAACCAATTTCCTATCACTTCCTACCAAACATTTAGAGATTATAATATTCACAATATTCATAGAGGAATACCAACCCTATGAAAACTTATGTCGGACCTGCATGAAACTCCATCAGGTGTCAAATCGGCCAAAAATCCTTCATCTTTAACATGGAAACAAATTTTCTTATTACTCTATTGAAAATGCACAATTTTTAGAATATAAGAAAAGAGGAAAGTATCATGAATCTCTTTTTCTATGTTTCACTTTGGCTGATAACTACAGAGCTGTAGGTAAGATTCTAGATGCTGCTTTGGAAAGTAACCATCAAACAGACTTCCTGTTTTTGGTCCTAAGTTTTAGTATGTACGGGGAACTCTACAACATCAATATTTTCAAGCATGACGTGGTATGATGGATTTATAGGAAACAAATCCACTCTGAAATCTCCAACCTCAACACCGCTCATGTCTCTCTATTAAAAGTTGAGTGCTTTATACCCAAGTTTTACCCTACCTATCCACAATGTATCTAGACCAAGCAAATCAAGGATCTAATCACTACCCAATGAATCCATCTGAGGTTGTCAACACCATACCCATGGTGGTGGTTCCAGTGAAGGGATTTTGGCGGTAATTTGTGCTTAGTTGTTCTGGTGGTTTTGATCAAATATTTTGGAATTGTGAGGATGCAATTTGTTGAAGGGGGGATAATTTAATGCCCCAAAAATTATTTCTCATGTAACAATAATATTATGGTTTTATTCTATTTATTCTTTATGTTATCCAAACAAAAAATATAAAATAAACACAAGGAATTCTTATTAAATAATGAATTGACTTCATTTTTTCAAAACATATAGAATCCCACTAACCAAAAATAACTACTAAAAGTACTTTCAGAGCCACTGGGAGACCACTTAATGCAACAATGATACCCGGTAAATGGAGAAGATCCTGCGGGCCAGTCAGAACAAAAAACATCACAACCAAAACCACAACAGGTGTACTAAGAATCAATGGTATGATGTACACCATTTTTCAACAAGTTGTATTGAAAATGGAACACGCTGATACAAGTTTATATAAGGCCTCAATTCGATAGTTTCCCCTTAGATGATCATTGAGTTTCTAACGGCTATAAGTATAGTCATTGGTCATTCTCTTGGTTTAATTTAAAATATCTAAGTATAATTAGTTTTTCCAAAATATTTAAAGTATGCATTGAAATTATAACTCTAAACATATAAAATCTTTTTATAAACTTTTAAAATGATAGTGATTTAATATTTTAGCTACACATAGTATGATTTTAAAATGATGTATGGATTTAAAATACTTTTATAATATTTAAAATTTGATGAAAATAATTTGTAAATTCTTTCATTCTTATTGTTTAAACAAGAGCATAACTAAAACAATGTATTTTATTTTTGTAATACTAATATAATACATTATTAATGATGTATTGAACATTGATTTATCACTTTATGTTTTAACACTTTATCATTTATAAAACCAAGGAAAATATTGGTTTTAGGACTTGGTTTAGTTATAAAAGAGAATTAATATTTGTTTGAAAACAACTATTTAAATATATAAGGAAACCTTGTTTTATATTAACAAAAAATAAACTTTTACTAGGTTAAAATTTAGGTGAGTACCCAACCTAGCCGAGGTCCACCTCTTGAGATGTCCTCTAAGCCTCGATGGGAATCTTACAATCAACCCCCTAGCTATGGCCTAGGGGCAGCGCGCATGCCAGGTGTTTGAAAAGTTGTGCGCACGAGAAGTATAGCATACCCTCAGCACGCATGGGTACATGTACGAGGACCAGAGCATGCCATCGTGTAGGGCGACATGGCAACATGTGTGGGAATAAGAGTGTGCCCGTAGAAGAACCCATTACGAGGCGGTATCGGTAGGGGAGAGGGAGAAATATGGAATAAGTCCGGACACATTAGGAATTTAAGGGAGATCCAAAACTTCTTCTGTTTTGATGTGGGATGATGAAAATCAGTTGGGATCACATCTAGGACGTTCAATCGCGACACGTGCGATCTGATCCGTTTGATCAGTACATCCATTGATCCCTAGTGGCTGCTGTATTTCAACTGTGTTTTCATGCATTGTCTAATTCTAGTGGATCAAATCATAGGTGTCTGAGCCTTTTAAAAATCCCACATCACTCAAAGCCTTCAGATTACATATGATCTTATTCGGAACATTCATCACTTTTTAATTCTCCGTGTTGCACCGTTCACATCTGATCGATTCACGACCTAATCTCATCCATCCATTCCTTTTTAAAATTTGAAGATTCACCCCAGCTGTCAGATATGTGAGATATTTAATCTCCATCATCTATTTATTTTCCATATTTTCTTCCCCATGGTGTCTTCTTCTTCCTTCACATGTGCTTCACCGGTGGGTTGTTCCCATTGTCTCCATTTATTTTCTCTACCCGTGACACCGGTGACCCCTCCCTTGTTTTTCATCCACAAAGGCTCACCATCGGTCTTTTTTAAACTAAGAATGTATCAGATCCCATAAAAGTGGCATTAAAACTATTTTATATAAAGTATAATATAGTTTATAAATAGTTATCTCGTTTTCACCCTAACCTCTTGGTTCTTCCTCTTCTCTCAAGCCTCCAACAAGTTCTCCAATGCCTCCTTTAATCTTCCCTGAGACTCTCATCCTCCTAAAACCATTTAAGGGACCTAATTTTCTTGTTTTTATTTGGTTTGAGTATGTATATATATATATATATATATTATTGGGTATATAACCTACTGGTTTCTTTCTGAGATATAAAATTCTGGATTTTAAATGATGATATTAACTCCTTATCATACAAGGGTGTGTGATTTTTTGGGGTCCTATATGTGTATAAGAATATATATTTATCTATATGTATAAAGTTTATAAAAAACGTTATATATTTCATGGCCTGATTTGTGATTTATGCACCATTGATTAACTAATGTTCCTAATGTGTTTTAAATATTCAAGTATCATTACATATATGATGTATGATCCTTATAAACAAATTACAAAATCAGTTATATATAAATATATATATTTTCATACTGGTTTAGATAAACCTCTATTATACTCAAAATTAAAACTCTTATTTATTGAGCGTCAAAGATTAAGTAGTTTTGTAAAATGTAAGGAATTATATATTTGTACAAAACTCATATATATTTATGTACATAAATATGTATATGTACCTTTTATTTTTAATCATAATCTAATTAAGTTTTCATAAAACCCAATTTTTGGGGATTTAATTATGTATGTGGGATGTACTATGTTATTTATAATTTATTAAACCATGGGTTTTTTGAGAAAATATATTATGCAGTTTGTATTATAGTACCTATAATTTTAACCCACATTTAAACAAGAGCATCAACCACCATAGTGTATGCCCTCCTAACATTTTTATACGAATTAATTAATTCATTTATTTTTCTAAAGCACATGGATTTTCCCCAATAATTGTTTTCAATAATTATGTTCTATTTTGTTAAATATTCCATTTATCAACATGTGTTTTAAATATGAATGGAAATTATCCTAATTTTAGAATTGTGAATTCTGAAATATAAAATGTTTATATTCATAATAAGGATTCTAGGGATTGTCATATTATGTGATAAACATGCAATTCTTTAGTTGTCATTACATTTTCTATAATCTGATTTTCATACATATCATTTATTTTCATTTACATAATTATATTGTAATTAACACTTATATTCCTGATTTACTAAATATATGTTAATTCTAAAGAATGAAATTAAATTCTTATGACCGTTTATGGATTAATTATTAAATTATTCAAAGTGGTATGGGACACTTTAAATAATATGAAATGAGAAATTAAATATTCAAAGTGGTATGGGACATTTTGAATATACAACCATATTTGGAATAAGAGGAATGTATTGGACTTGGTATAACGGGTAGGGGACCAGTTAATGAAAGCACCTAGATGCATCGATTGTTCTCATGAGACAATCAGGTCACGGCACAAGGCCATTGACATTTCAGGTCATGATGTGAGGTCTTGACAGGTTCTGGCATAAAATGTTCCCTCATTGTGTCTATAGAATTTAATTAATCAAGGGTGTATTCAATTGAACAATATTCATGATTAAGAGTTTTATAGAATTTATTTAATCAAGTGTGTATTGAACTGGAGAATATGCTTGATTAAGATATTTATTGAATTTAATTAACCAAGGGTATATTCAACTAGATAATATGTTTGGTTAATGAGCATGTACCTATAAGTACCATAGAAAGTAAAATCTTGTGGCTTATTAATTATTTAGCACTAATATATTTATCAACTAGTGTATGTTTCACAGTAGTCAAAGATGAAATTAAAGTTATTATTTTATGCGCAACTTTGAACATCTATTACTCTTAGTTATTAATTTTTTTACTTGAATATTCACAATGCATACCTATTAAAGTTATAATTTCTATTACTTATTATTCTTATTGATCATTCATATAATTGGATCATGTTTTCCTATAACTTGGTTAGTATTCTAGATAATGCGCTGTTATAATTATAAGACTAAATGATATTTTATGATACATGTGTTACAAAATTGATTCAGAAAATGTTTTATGGAAAAAATTTAAAGGAATGTTTTCAAAAAGTTATATTTGGTATTTTATGTTATTTTTCAAACCCCTTACTGGGCATTTGTATGCTCACCCTACATTTTCAATCTCTTTTCTTTTATAGGTTTTGTAGATTTGGGTCCCTCTGTTTTGTGACTACTTAATGAAGACATTTTTTATTAGTTTTGTAGGAAATATAATAATTGTATCTGGTTCTTCAGAACCTAAATAGAAACAATCCTTTCTAGTGGAACATGTGTGTGTGATTTCAGCTTTTCATTAAAAACACACACCATGTTTTCAATGAAACCGCACTGGCTTCGGAGCAGTTTGGGGCTGGGCTATGACAGATATGTGAAATGATTAATTTGATAAATA
Source organism: Viscum album (assembly GCA_963277665.1). Classification (NCBI taxonomy): domain Eukaryota; kingdom Viridiplantae; phylum Streptophyta; class Magnoliopsida; order Santalales; family Viscaceae; genus Viscum; species Viscum album. Next base: position 830,202,040 of record OY728153.1, on the reverse strand, counting down.
CCCTGATGAAATTCCCAACATTATGGTAATGGGAGATGAGAATTTAATGGATTTACTATCACATATAACTCATGATATTTATAATTACATTAATCACATGGAATGACTTATAAGAGACAAATTTTTAGTTGATTCCTTTATACGATAGAGTTCTCCAATGTTTAGTGGATTTACTAATCCCATAATCATTTAATAGTATAATAAATTTATTGAAAAGATTATATCGTCCCTTCAATACTCTAGAAAAGATAAGGTCATAGTGGATACTTATCAGCTAATGGGAGAATCTGATTAGTGGTGGAAAATTATTATAAATATGAAGAGTTTGGAGGACATATAATCCATGGAGTAGGATTAATTCAAGATGATATTTATCAAAAAGTATTTCCCATGCCCTCTCTGACTTAAAATAGAGAGGGTATTTTTTGATGAAGTAGAATGAATATAAAACTATTAGGTCTTATGAGAAAATATTCATGATACTTTCATGGTATTATATTTCCCTTATCATAAACCATAAATAAATATTGTTCGTTTCTAGAGTGGGGTACATCATATACATCGATAGAAATTAGTGGTTTGGTAATTTGATAGTTATGAATAAAGTGATTGATTTTCTCTCAAATAGGAGAAGGATATGGGAGATTATCAGTGGACTAGATATAAGAAAGGGTGAATCTAGATTTACCCTCTGGAATCAATAGATAAATCCCATGATGGTTGGTTAACCAAGGGGTGTCATTAGATTACCTGCAGGGATAAAAAAATTAATTATTTAAAGAGACTCAAAAAAAATTACATCTATTTAATTAAAATATAAATGGTAGAAATATCACAATCAAACCCATGAGATACTGAAATTAGTTCTTTTATTTTTATTAAAATGAAAAAAAATATTTTATTTGAAGAAGATAGAGAGATATAATAAATAAGGAATTGTTTTCCCTTATAAAATTGAGAAATAGAGAAAGATGAATTGTGTTTTGAATAGACTGTTGGAATTAATTCTAGGGTTTTATATAATTAGGGATTATGTGAAACTAGATTTAAAAATCAATTTTATTAATTCATAGTTGGTGTCATAGTTGGGATGAGGGAGATCAAATGGTCATGGTATCCCCTCCTTAATACAAAAATACCATATATCCTATAGTCATGTAATTTAGGGTTATAATGATTACATTTATCATGATACTATATTTAATCATAATTTCCCAATATTATTTAGTGATCATGAAATATTTTATGGAAATTAGTTTCACAGTTAAAATGGTTATTTTTAGACTCATCAATAAATTTTCTTTATTAAAAGAAATGGAAAGGGATTGGAAATTGGGATTACAAATTGTTGAAACCCAACAATATTAATATAAATAAAATGCAATACATAAGAACCTTCCCCCTATATCTATATTCCCCAAGAACATGGTGGGAATTAACCACTAATATTAGTAATTAGGGAGTAAGATGTTATTATAAAACATAAATAAACCATGAAAGAAAGTAGAGAGAATAATGGTAGAAGACTTCACACTAGTACATTACATTTCGACAATCATTAGTATCCAGATCCCCTACAAAAAAGTAACTTTCTTTTCAATTTATAGATCCTCAGGGTAATCATGCTTCATTTAATTTTCCCATAAATAAATCAAAAAGGAGTCTTGGGTATTTAAAAATAGTACTGAGCAATTTTGGGTCAGAATTGGAGGTATATACTCATAATTATTCTAAAATATGGTTGTTTCATGACACATCATATAATTCTAAATTGAAATAAATGATTTTTCTTCATAAGTTTACATGGCCCAGCTCCCTATAAGACAATATATGGCATAAATTGATGTTTCGAAACTTTCATGGTAAATCAAAACGTGGCACATATGGGTTACGCTTTGACATATAGTCTCCATTCCCATATGAGTTTTCTCTTCATTCCATGGTTTTTGGGCTTGTTTCCTTACATTTGTTTGTCTTAAAATTGATATTCATGATGTAAAATGTTCTTTTCCAGCACCTGACTCTTTGTTTCACCATGATTCCTTATTTATGACCCCAGGAAGAATCCTATGGCCATACTTCATCATGGAAGGCCATATTTTTATGTAAATCATTATAATTTGCCTCTTTTTGGTCACTTTTCACCAAATTATTTTATCCTTCTGAATATGAGATATTAAATTGTATATTCTGGATATATTCAGTATTTTAAATCAAAAAATTTATTTATTTTTATATTAAAAATATTGCATGAAATGTACGTATCAAATTATCCACACACATGAATTCAGACTTGTCCTTGAGGATTAAATCCCATCATACTACATTGGACTCTCACATGTCCATGATTTAAGTTCAATGTTAGTACAATCTATAGATAAAATGGGGAATTAAATGTGAGATCATCACATAGAAAAAATCATCAACACCTCACTTTTCAAATAAATAAATCAACCAAGTATTTTTCTTTTCTACATTTGAAATATCCAACAATGTTCATTCAATATGTTTTACTTTTAAATTCATTATTAATACACATTCCATTTTAATTTACCTCACATTAATTTTTTCACTAATAATCACGGTGACAATTATTAGTGAAAGTCAACACATACCTCAAAAACTTATCACATACAATAGGCGTGTAAGGAATTTAATATCTCTTCTATGTAAAGATAAAAACACAAATAATCATGAGGTATTCATCATTAGGTTCAAATGACTCTTACTCATATAAATTATAGGTAAATGGTCTAAATTTAATGAAAAAATTGATGTTTTAATCTAATGTACAGTGAATGATATCAAAAGATAAGTTCAATGAAATAATATTTTAATATTTGATCTACCAATCCAACAATGATCAATTTTGTAACATGATAAAATTAAGGATAATGAATAAATCACCATCATTATATATTTTATTCGATAGTCACATTTAGGAAAAATCTCACATCCACTAGGAAACTACTTACAATCAAAAGATCATCTATATGGAAATATTGATTTTTTATCACCTTAAGAAACAGACTTTTTTTTGTGAAATATAGATGAATAATAAAAACTATGAATGATAAAATGGCCTCCCCAAATCAAAATGAAAGTCCAATAGAAATCAACAACATAGTACATCCTTGTCCATGACGAATAACCTCCCCCCCCACACTTATTACTTTAAATATCATTAAATATATTATTTTTTATTGTAATAATTTATATAATAGGCTTATAACATGTCTCATTTCCTAACAAGGTCATTCATGGATTATATAGGAAAAAGAATGAAAAATTCAAGGTGCATCTAACGATAAAGGGTCAAACAAAATTGACTCAATCATATTAAATGTGATTTTTTTCCATCATAGATTTCATAATATGTCATGTATGTTCTAAAAAAGAACATTCTTGGGTCTCTCAAGAAATAGAGTAAATAAATAAATGGAAAATTTTGGTTCAAATAATGTCTTGGTAATGAGACAAAAGGGGGGATAACTGCTTAGGGAAATGAATATTAATAATAAAATCAATTATTGAAAATATATAAAATAAAAAGAATTCCCAAATATCAGAAAAATTACATTTACTAAAATAAATTGGTCACCTGAAATCATGATTTTTCAATTTGAAAACCATATGATTATCCCTAAAAATTATTTACCCTAATTTTCTTATTCAAATTAATTATCTATGAAATTAAAATGAGTGGCATGGTAATTATCCTTAATAGTTTACGTATCCTACTTGAGTTGATTAAATAATGTAATAAAATATGTGGATTGAAATTATCACTTTAATTCTCTAAAAACAATTAAATGTAGAGAATACATTATAAATTATAGAATTTAAATTCTAACTCTCATTTTATTGATGCTTCAGCTTCAGGTTGTGCAGGTTTCATAGGCTCTAGGATCAACTCATTAATTTGTCATTTATCCCCTTGAAGTATTGTATGCTAATGTCTTGATGGTTCTAATAAATGAAAATAATCAATTTGAAGTAAATTCATTTAATAATTAAATTAAAATGATTCTGGTATGACTGCATATGCCTAAAAAACCTAAAAAAAGTCAGTCTGCCTCCCTGGTCCATTTTTATTTAACATTTTTGGATCAACCTTACCTATTTCTGTTTCATATTAGGTGATAGAAGATCTGAAATATTTTACAAGGGTATGGTCTATAAATGGTCTTAGTTGTGATTTTTCCTCATAGATTGGCCACTTTCCTTCTTCTATAGGAACTGCTTAATTTCCATTGGGAAAACATGTAATTTATATTTCATAAGAAAAAATCCGAATTTCAACTCATGTACTATCCAAAAATGTTTTCTTTGTTCAACGTTTCATGTCAAAAATATTTGTCCATCATTGGTGATCTTTACCTTTCCACTTTTCTGATCATTTTTTTCTCCCTTTATCAGTATAAGTAGTATATACCTATTTATATTCTTCTGAAATGGAATCCTCTTAAACTTCAAACTTTCAACTTATTTAAAGTCTTTATTCTTCATGTAGAAATTATTTATTATTTAGTTTATATTGAAACTCACTTGTTGACATACAACACTCAGATGCATTTCTCTTCTTTGTATATCTATTAGTATACTACCGGTAGCTAAAATAGTCTTCCAAAAATGATTTTTGTTCTCTCCTCTACCACATCTATCTCCCAAAAATCCACATGGAAGTATAATTTTTTGAATTTTATCTAAATATATTTTATTATTCCTCATGGTAATTTCACTATGAACAAGCTAATTGATGTCCAACTCTCATGGGAGTTAGTCCTTTTAGTCCCATGATTCTAAAGGGGGTGTAAAATATGATGTTAAATGTTTCACCTAAATCATATAAATATTTTCCAAATTTAAGATCCACAATAATTATAGGGATGTAAAAAACATCTAGGGTAATGTATCTTATTATGTAGTTCATTTTATACCAGCACTGAATACTCCTGTGTTTGTGGTATGGTTCCAATTTCCTATAGATTTATTTTATTTATTACTCAAACATTAAATAAAATTCAAAAGTAAGAATGTGGGAGAGTTCCTCTAAAAAGGGACATTACTTTGTAAGTTTTTTAAAAAAATATAAAATTTACCTTTTAGAGCATCAAATTTCCCATGCACTAGCCACTCTAGATAAGGTAGCATTTTCCCGTATGGTGGTGGATCTACTTTTTCCACTATTTACTGTATCTCTTTATGCTTTTTTTTCTTATCATCGTTTAATTTACATGGATACATATTTTATTTAGCTATTTTATGACTTATAAGAGTTATAAAGTTCAACTCTACACATGAGATAACTTTATTTAATCCCGGAAGTACTCTTCTGGATCTATCTCTGAGTTTAATTAAATTATACCCTACTTGGAATTCAATGTTTTCAATTTCAATCTTATGATCCATTGATTTGTCTCTCGGTTCATTGATTTCCACTACTTAATGTTTTTAGTAGGATATTGGTTCTTTGATAACATCCTTGGTGTTACTCATTAATCTATCCAATGTCTCCTCCAACATGTAGACTTGGATCTGTAATAATGGACCTATATGCCCTCGAACACCTGGTTCCCTATACTAATATCCTTTTCCTTGGTTTTGTTACGACTTACAACCCTGAAAATTATTTGGATGGTTTTAATATTTACACTTTAATACATCTTTATACAAAACTTTGGATTGTGTTTGATGAACCATCATTGTTTCCATCTTCTTCATCAGTGATTCAATCTATGCTACTATCCAGATATTGTTTTTTACCATGTGAACACCTATGTGTGGTGTACCTTTAGTCTGTAATTGGAATTTATTGATTTCCATCTCTTCCAGTTGACTACAGATTTCCCCAAGTGAATTATTCATCATTGAACCACAATCCATGGTGCAAAATATCCATATATTTAACTATAAAAACGATTATAATATATTTATACAAAACACCAAAATTTAATTATTGGTATGGGAATTTTATAATTTAGTCATTGAAATGTTTCCAACTAGTGTAAAGTGATTCAACCTCAAAATAAATAAGATTTAGAATATTTACACAGATATCCATTTACTTGGAGGGAGGAAAGAAGTGGGTAAGAATGTTTCTTTCCAACTCATCCAATGTAGTGATGGAATGCACTAGAAAACATTAGATCAATTCTGATGATCGATGTTGAAAAAAATAGAATGAATTCAATACCAACTAGGTAACATAAGGCCTTATGAAATTAAAAATTTTATGTAGAGTGTCATGACCCATCCTCGGGGCCCGTGCTGTGACTACCCCAAGCCCACCTTCCATAGGCCAGGGGATGGCGACTAGAACCAAAGGTGTAAATCCCTAAACTGGGAAGGCATTGCCTTTATAAAAAGTAAACACACACAATCATAGTACACAACTGGAAGCAAAGCACTGAACAATACTGTATACAGAAGAAGTGCTGGAAAGTAAAATGGGCCAGAAATACAAGCCCAACTGTAAAGCACAGGTACAACTGAAGTAAATTCAACTGAAAGCAAGTATAACTGAAAAAGGGACAAACAGTTGAAAGGTAAAGGACAACTCATGGATTGTCCTTCGGGGTTCCTACCTGAAGGGTAGGTACAGATAGCCACCTCAACACCCCACGTCCGTCAGACTCCTCTGTGTACTGACTCGTCATATGGTCCACCTCTGGGTACCATCCAGTCCTGGCACTCTCGGCCTCCATCAGCGATGTCTGTCATCTGCATCCAACACAATGAGGTGCGGGAATAGCCTATGCAGGGGTGAGTATAACGATACTCAGTAGGGACCCCGAGACCCTCAAGGTCTCACAATATCCAACAAGGATAAACCACAAAGTAAAGGAATCAACAGATAACCCATACTTAGGTATATGCCCATAAATATAACTAAGTTATCTAGTAACCCATCTCAATCATGAGGACAACACAAAATTCATTGACTCAACTCAAACTAGGATTTTTATTGTAGCATAGAAGTGAAGATGATTAGTCGCGAAGCTAGATCATCTTATTCTGACAAGAGGCACTACTTCTGACCAAATGGAGTCTGACCCATATAGGATCGATAGGTACTAACCCCCACAATGACCCACATAGGATCTGACACACACAGGATCGGTATGCACTGACCCACACAGGATATGATCCACATAGGATCGGTATGCACTGACCCACACAGGATCGCTGGGTGCTGACCTCAGTATGATATGTATCCATCCTCCGCCTCACTATCAGCCACTGGATTCCTCGCACCCGGTGTGCTCGAGTTATGCAGAATCTGCCCTCGAGATATCAGTCATACCTCGACTGCCACTAAACTCCACAAAGGAGTAACCCGAAGGACCGCCAAGTCGCAAGGGTTCCAACGAAATAGACAGTGCGTCAATCGGACGCCCAGTCTGTGAGATACTTTCATTTCCATTATAGGGGACCAGTTGGTTTTTAGGTTCAACCCAACCCAAACGTACACCAAATATGTCCAAACCTCAAAGGCGGTATTCCAAAAGAATCGTCTCGCTCTAAAATTTCTGTCTCCGCAGACGGTTCATCGATCGGACACCCGTAGCACAAGATAGGGGTGAAAAAGTGTAAACTGGCCAAATGGGTCCGGGTCTGGTCCGACCCAGTCGGACCGACCCGACCTGACCTAGTCCGTACTAGGGTCTGAACCTATCTGGAGGCTTGACCCGGTCCAAGGAAGCAGCTTGGCCCAAGGGGGTCGCCCAACCCGAGTGGTCCGGCCCGAGTGGTCTAGCCCGAGGGCGGCCCGGCCGAAGGCGGCAAGCCGGCCCGCATGACCAGCCGGTGGGCTCGCGTGGCTGGCTGGCCAGCTCGCGTGGCCGGCTGGCCATGCATAGGGGGGTTACACTCCTTGACTTCCAAAATATTCATCGCGTGGAGCCGACATGGTCTGCGTGGGACCCTTTGAGTCCCGCTTGTAGCCGGAACTGGAGGCCGGCTCAGCCAGCTGCCCCTGGTTCCTCCACCATGGCATGACGACACCATGGTTTTGGTGGCCCCCACATGGCACGATGGTGCCTCGACACCTCCACCGCGAGTCGGCCTGGCCGCGGCCTCTAGCTCCTTCGCGCGGCGCGAAGACGCCACGCTTACCATCCAACCACCATGACCCTCCTGGCCGCGACCCCTTCTTCCCGCGCGATGCGATGAAACCGTGCCCATCTGGCACCTCCATGGCCCACCTGGCCATGGATCGGTTCTCTATGCAGCGCGATAGCACCATGCCTTTTCGGCGACCCGACGACCTTCATTCCACCGGTTTCCTTTGCGGTCGGTCTGACGCTGACCGCTGTTGCTCCACCTTCGTCATCAAAAAATGAGAACAACAAGGGGGGAGGGTTGGGTCGTGTTCATGCGGTCTGATCCCTCCTTGTAACAGTGATATCAATCGTTTCTCAAACCATAAATTCAATGATGTAGAACAGGTATAAAAAATCAATTCAAATCCCCCTACCTTTGTTTGCTTCATGTGGTTGGCGGGAGAAGGAAGGAGGTGAAGTTGTCGACGTTCATCTCGTCCGCCACACACCTACAATTCCGAGCTTGTGTGTTGGTTCTTCATAGTCGAATATGCAGACGTCCCATGTCGAAAGAAGTCCCAAGGAAAAAGGTCAAAGGAGGTCGGCATTCTTCATCGGTGCGGCGTTCTTCATTGGAGAGTGTAATCCTCCATGTGTTGGGTGTCATGAAACTTTACCAGTGCTTCGTCGCTTGGTGAAGTTGTTCCAAATCCTCCTCAAAAGCTCCATATATATAGGAGTGGGGGGAAGGTAGGTAACGATCATTGCAATTTATGACGGTTCATTTTTTAGGAACCTTCTTAAATTCTAACGACGCTGTTACGTAATATAAAAAAGGTGAAATCCAATTAATTTACGTTGGCACAATGATGAGGTGTGTTGGAAGGATTAATTTTATGTGTGTTGGAAAAATTATGGTGGAGGAGTTCAAGAGGCTCTTTCTCATTTATGAGTGAGTTGAGAGGTTTCTCCCAATTAATGAGAGGTTTCAAGGGGGTTTTAACCCGGGTGGTCCCCACCACCATAACCTCTCATGGGAGGTTATGGTTCAGGTGGTCCTCACCACCATAACCTCTCATGTGAGGTTACGATGTGGTGGTCCCCACTTCCAACATCCACAAGTATTGGTTATAACAGATAAAATAAAATAAAACATGTGTTTATTTTATTTTATTATTTCCACGAAAAACCCAAAAACTAACTTTCACCCTCGACCAATTACCGTCGAGGTTAAAGTATTCTTAAGTGAATACCGACGTTGTGAGTTTAACGGTGTCCTCGTATTTAAATTCTGAGTACTGGTTCAAAAGATAAAAAATTTCGCTCGCGCGTTAACTTAACGTACCCGAAAAAAAGTTTGGAAAATTATTATCAGTCACCCTCGACCAACTGTCATCGAGGTTAGGCTCTGCCTAGGGGAAACAAGCCCTAAAAAACCCAACGGTACTCTCAGATTTTCAATCTGAGTTATTGATTAGAAGTTATGGATTTTACAATTTTATTTGCAGCCAAAAACTAACTTTTTCTGGTGGCCCGCGCCGTCCAAAGTTATTATCTTCTTAAATAAAGCATGACCTCACAAGTTCAGAGGTGGTATCAGATTATTAATCCGAGCTACCACTTGTGAGTTATAAGCATTTTAAAAATAAAAAAATTTATTTAATTATTTTATTTACGGTAATGCCATTTTTGGGATTTCTTACAGGAGGCACATGTCGACTAAACTTAAGTCGCGCCTAGGGTAAACTCGCCATCTTGAGTGCAAGAGTGCCCTCAGATTTTGGATCTGAGAAACCATTTAATATTTATTCCACTTTTTTTCAGGAAAATTTCTTACGTGCGTTAATTTAAGTTTAACAAAACTTAGACCGATCATTCCGGGCACTCCGGGACTCAGAATCATGCCCTGCCAGATTTTCTCGGAATCTTAACATTATCATGTATTAAAAAAATTTCCACAGGAATTCCGGGTCTTTACATTCTCCCCACCTCAAGTCTTTACGTCCCCATAAGCTACAAATCTATCTAACGGAACAAATGGGGGTACTGAGCATGCATCTGAGCCTCCCGCTCCCATGTGCTAGCCTGGAGGTTCCATGCTGCCAACTAACGTGCATTATAGGTATCAACCATCCACATAGGACCCACTCCTGTCAATCCTCAATATCCACTAAAACCTCCATAAAAGTCGCCCTGTCATCGATGTCCAGCTCCCTATGGTAGATGATGTGGGATGGGTCATGCACGTATCTCCTCATTTGAGATACATGAAATATGTCGTGCACCAGGTGCAGTTGAGGTGGAAGAGCCAAGCGGTAATCCACCTCGCTTACTCTAATGTGGACCAGGAAAGGTCCAATGAAACACAGAGACAACTTTCCGCCTCAGCCAAATCATTGTTGACCTCATCAAGGTGAGACCCGTAGAAAAACATAGTCACTATCCTTGAACCCCTGAGGCCTCCATCTCCTGTCAGCATATGACTTCTGTCTGCTCTATGCAGTCTTTATCTGCTCATGGATGATCTGCACCTTCTCTGTGGTATCTCATACCATCTCTAGGCCCACAAGTGCTAACTCCCCTTGTTCTGTCCAACATAGTGGTGATCTGCAAAGTCAACCGTACAAGGCCTCAAAAGGTGTCATACCGATGGTGGAGTGACAGCTGTTGTTGTAGGAAAAGTCCACCAAAGGTAAGTGGTCCTCCCAGCTACGACTGAAGTCGGGGACACAAACATGAAGCATGTCCTCGAGGGTTTGGATGGTCCGCTCGGTCTGACCATCAGTCTGAGGATGGAAGGTGATGCTCAGACGTAGCTGTGTCCCGAAAGCCTCATGCAACCCCTTCCATAGCCGGTAAGTAAACCGTGCGTCACATTCCAAGATGATAGAAGAAGGTACTCCATGAAAACACACTATCTCCTGCACATAGAGGCGTCCCAAGCTCTCAACATATCCATGCTCTCTAATCGGTATGAAGTGGGATGACTTGGAAAGTCGGTCAATGATCACCCATATCAAATCATGAATTCTGGATGTACGTGGATGACCTGTCACGAAGCCCATGGATATCCCATCCCACTTCCACTCTGGGACCTCTAAGGGATGAACCAAGCCTGCGGGTACCTGGTGATCTGCCTTCACTTGCTGACAAGTGAGGCATCGTGAGACAAACTCCACTACCGCCTTATTCATTCCTGGACACCAATACTGTCTTCGAAGGTCCTGGTACATCTTCTCCACCCTTGGATGTATTTCAAGAGGAGAAGTGTGGAACTCCCTCAACACTTCCTCCTGAAGTGCTACTGGTACCATGGTATGTCCTCTGAAGAGGATGATGTGCTCCCCTTATTCAAGAAATCCATCAGGTGCCTGCCATATGGATATCTGAGCACATCGTGTCTCAAAGTCAGTGTCCCCATGCTACGCCTACCTGACTCGCTGAAGAAGTGGAGGAGTGATAGTAAGAGACTGTAGATAAGCTGCTCCATCCCTATCCACGAAAGATATCTGTAAGGCAGCCATCTTCTCTATCACCTCTCCTAGTAGCTGAATACCAGTCCTCTTGTTGAGTGCATTCGCAAAAAAGTTATCCTTTCCTAGGTGTATAGAATATCTCCAATTCATATTCCTGAAGGAACTCAATCCATCATCGTTGTCTTAGGTTTAGGTCCTTCTAAGAGAATATATACCTGAGACTCTTGTGATCCGAGTACATGGTAAAGTGTTCTCCCATCAGATAGTGCCGCCACATCTTCAAGGAGAATACCACTACTGCAAACTCCATGTCATGGGTAGCGTAGTTCTGCTCGTGCTATCTCAACTTCCAAGAACCATACATGATCACAGCTCGCTCATGCATCAGGATACACCCAAGTCCGGTCCCTAATGCGTCACAGTAAACTACATACCCTACTCCCTCCACTGGAAGCCTCATGATAGGGGCACTATTCATCCTCTGCCTCAGCTCTTGAAAGATCTGTTGACATCTCTCCGACCACACAAAGGGTTTCCCCTTCTTCTTCAAGGCTGACAGTGGTTCTGCAACTCTGGAGAATTATGGAACGATCCTCTAATAGTATCCAGACAAAGCAGATGCACCTCCCCCTTTGGGGGGTAATCCTTGAAACATCTTTTGAAAAGATGTCCCCATGTTCTTCCACTCCTGTTTGGAACTGAAAACTCAAAACTCCTGCTGCCACGAGGGTAAGGCTGGCCGACTCAAGAGTGATCGGCTGCACCCTCCTATGCATGAGTTTAACCTATGCTTCATGGGATTCCTTTTTCATCGACTAAGGAAAACATCATCCCAACTTCATAGATAAACCGAAACCTTTTTTCTTTATATAGTCAATCTTTGTATGAACTGTGGTTTCCCACTCCATACCCAAACTAACGTCGTAAGGCCTCGACGCTTCCACCAAGAGTTTCCAACCGACACTCTCGCCTCAAGGGTCAGATCACACCGTCGACGTAAGTGTGATTATCGATTCTCCTCCCAAAGGTATCTCTAGACGTGAGGGTCAAGTAAATAGTTTAACCAGAAACTCTAGGTCTGGGATAATATTCATGGAATAAAGGAATTATTGGTACCTATGTCTATTGATACAGAAGCTAGTAGTAGACACATACCATATGTTGAATCATTCCTAGAGCCCTTGGGTCACACTCCATGACCGCATGCAGCTACTCTCTTCCCCTGCCCTCCAGCTCCTTGAGTTTGGGAGGGACTAAAAAGGTGGGTGGTTGTAACATGTCAAAATGTACACCACCTCATGCTTCTCTCATAGCTCTGATTCCACATCTGTTACCCTGTAGATTTATCTATTCATGTCTCATCCTCTTCCCAAAACTTCTTGCATGCCCAAGTCTATGTGGCTGGCACCAATTTCCTTCTCTCCCACTGCTAACATTCAATGGATGTATCCGATCATCCAAAGAATATTCAACCAAAAAGGTTCTCTATAGCACCCTAACATGAGTAGGAATGCATAGATGAAAAGTGTTGGATCAGTTGTTCATAAACACACCTCGCTCAGAAGTCCGAGCACTGAATCACTGATCACATCATATTCATCGAGTACCAGGAATGGTCAGTATGCCTTGATGAATACTCAACTATAGACATGTCGTCCTGCCGAAACTATAGAAGATAAAGGGAACTCTTAGCAACCTCCCCAAGAAAGTCCTCAGCTTCCTGTGAGTCGGGCTTGCCTCGGAACTTGAGGGGAATCTAATGCTGAAACAAATGTAAGACACTAATCCTACAAGTTTCCTCTACCAGTACTGCCGGTAGTGTCTGCTGACCAATAGGCAGTGATATAGTTGGCACACTGCCCGAAGGTACTATCTCAGAAAATGGTCCACATACCGAAACCTCATCACTATGAGGACCATCCTAATGGTCACCAACTGAAAAAGACTAGTATCTAAGATCAACATATGTCCTACTAGTGTCTCAACTAGGCAGAAAACTCCATTAATCGCCTCCATCTAGTCCTCTACTGCCTGAGAATTTGTATCACCTCGAAAACTCAGAGGCCTCTACCGTTGGAACTCGTGCAACGCGCTCAGTCTGCGTGCACCGTCCTCTAATGCAGTTAGTGGCATATGCTTCCCAATGGGTGGTGGTGTTGCTAGTACAGCACCTAAAGGTTCCAACATAGTAAGAGGGCCCTACACCAGAACCTCGTCACTCGGTGGACCGTCATCGAGTACTATCTCGGGAACCCTAACTTGCTCTCTGCATGGAGGTATCCTTATAAGAAATAGGTGCAACACGACCAAAGATTATACCTGGTGAGATGACTTGGTTGAGCTGACTTAAGAAAAATTTTAAAGTCATACACGCAACCAGTGTTTTCATGCACTAAGTCGGATATCAGTAGTCAGGGTCCTAGTGTACGGATACGTCGGCTGCCGCACCAACACTGGACTCCCTAAACTGAAAACCACACTTAGTACTCTTAACACTTTTTCATTACAGAAAAGAAAGATCAGAGTCCTATGTTTTGCGGTATAACTGACTCCTTTGATACCAATTTGTCACGACCCGTCCTTGGGGCCCGTGTCGTGACTACCCCAAGCCCGCCTTCCACATGCCAGAGGCTAACGACTAGCACCAAAGGTGTAAATCCCTAAGCTGGGAAGGAATTTCTTTTATAAAAAGTAAACACACCCAATCAGAGTACACAACTATAAGCAAAGAACTAAGAAATACTGTATATAGAAGAAGTGTTGGAAAGTAAAAGGGGACAAAAATACAAGCCCAACAGTAAAGCAAAAGTACAACTGAAGTAAATATAACTAAAATCAATTACAACCGAAAAACCAAAAAATAGATGAAAGGTAAAGAACAGCTCCTGGATCATCCTCTGGGGTTCCTACCTAATGGGTAGGTACATATGGACACCTCAGCACTCCACATCCATCAGACTCCTCTATGTACTGACTCGTCGTATGGCCCACCTCCGGGTACCGTCCAGTCCTAGCACTCAGCCTCCGTCAATGATTTCTGTCGTCTGCATCCAACACAACGAGGTACAAGCATAACACTTGCACGGGTGAGTATAATGATACTCAGTAGGGACCCTGAGACCCTCAAGGTCTCACAATATCCAACAAGGATAAACCAAAAAGTAATGGAATCAATGGATAACCCATACTTAGGTATATGTCCATACATATACCTAAGTTATCTAGTAACCCATCTCAATCATGAGGAAAACACGAAATTAATTGACTCAGCTCAAACCAGGATTTTTAGTGTAGCATTGAAGTGCAGATGATTAGTCGTGAAGCTCTATCATCTTATTCTGACAAGAGGCACTGCTTATGACTATACAGAGTCTGACCCACACAGGATCAATAGGTACTAACGCCCGCAATGAACCACACAGGATCTGACCCACCCAGGATCGGTATGCGCTGACCCAGATATGATTTCTTAGTGCTGACCCACATAGGATCTTACCCACACAAGATTGGTATGCACTGACCCACATAGGATCGCTGAGTGCTGACCTCCGTAGGATTTGTCTCTGACCTCCGCCTCACTGTCAGCCACTGGATACCTCGCACCCGGTGCGCTCGACTTACGTAGAATCTACCCCCAAGATATCAGTCATACCTAGACAGCCACTAACCTCCAAAAAGTCGTAACCCAAAGGACCTCCAAGTCATAAGGGTTCTAATGCGACAGACGGTACATCAATCATATGACCGGTCTGTAAGATATTGGCATTTCCATTCGAGGGGCCCGGTTGGTTTTTAGGTTCAAACCAACCCGGACGTACCCCAAATATGTCCAAACCTCAAGGTGGGTTTTTCAAAAGAATCGTCTCGCTCAAAGCTTTCTGTTTCCTTAGACGATTCGTCGATCAGACACTCATAGCCCAAGATAGGGGAGAAAAGGTGTAAACTGGCCAAATGGGTCTGGGTTCGGTCCGACCCAAGCGGACTGACCCAGCCCGACCCGGTCCGTACCAGGGTCCGACCCAATCCATGGGTCCGACCCAGTCAGAGGAAGTGGCCGGGCCCGAGGGGGAGGCTGGGCCCAAGGGGGCGGCCTAGCTCGAGGGGGCGGCCCGGCCCGAAGGGGCGGCCCGACCAGAGTGGTACGACCCGAGTGGTCCAACCCGAAGGGATGGCCCGGCCTAAGGGCATCCCAAACAAAGGAGGCTGGCTGGCTCGCATGGCCAGTTGGTGGGCCTGTGTGGTTGGCTGGTTGGCTCGCGTGGCCGGCTGGCCACGTATGGTGGGGTTACACCCCATGGCTTCAGAAACGTTCGGCGCATGGCACCGACCTGGTCTCCGCGGGACCCTTTGGGTCTTTCCTATAGCGCGAACCGACAGCCTGCTCCACTGGCTGCCCCTGGTTCCTCCACCGTGGCATGCCAACTCCACGGTTCTGCTGGCCTCTGGGTGGCGCAACGGCGCCTCGCCGCCTCCGCTATGGCCCCGCCTGGCCGCGACCTCCAGCTCCTCCGCGCAGCGCGACGACGCCGCACTCACCGTCCAACCGCCACAACCCTCCTAGTCGCGACCCCTTCTTCCAGCGTGATGCGATGACACCGCACCCCTCCAGAACCTCCGCGACCCCCCAACAACAGCTCAGTTCTCTGCGCGGCGCAATGGCGACGCGCCTCTTAGGCGACCCGGCGGGCTTCATGCCGCCGGTTTCCTTTGATGACGGTCCGACGACGACCGTCGTTGCTCCACCTCCATCGTCAACAAACGAGAACAACAAGGGCGGAGGGTTGGGTTATGTTTTTGCGGTCCGATCCCTCCTAGTTATGGTGATATCAATCGGTTCTCAAACCATAAATTCAACGACGTAGAATGAGTATAAAAAATCAATTCAAAATCCCCTACCATTATTCGCTTCATGTCGTTGGTGTAAGAAGGAAGGACATGAAGTTGTCGATGTTCATCTCATCCACCACACACCTACAATTTTGGGCTCATGCGTCAGTTCATCAGAGTCGAAGATCCAGACATCCCACGCCGTAAAAAGTCCTAAAGAAGAAGGTCGAAGGATGTTGGTGTTCTTCATCGTTGGGTCATTCTTTATTGGGGAGCGTAATCCTCTAAGTGTTGGGTGTTGTAACACTTTACCAGCACTTAGTCGCTTGGTGAAGCTGTCCCAAATTCTCCTCCCAAGCTCCATATATATATTAGAGGTGGTAAGGTAGGTAACGATTGTTGAAATGTATGACAATTCATTTATTAGGAACCTTCATAAATTCCAACGATGCTGTTATTTAATTTTAAAAAAGGGGAAATACAATTAATTTACACTGGCGCAATGATGCAGTGTGTTGGAAAGAATAATTGTTAGTGCGTTGGCACAATTATAGTGTAGGAGGTCAAGAGGCTCTCCCTCATTTATGAGGGAGTTGAGAGGTTTCTTCCAATCAATGGGAGGTTTCAAGGGGGTTTTAACCTGGGTGGTCCCCACAAACATAACCTCTCATGGGAGGTTATGGTTCAGGTGGTCCCCACCACCAGAACCTCTCATGGGAGGTTAAGGTGTGGTGGTCCCCACTTCCAACCTCCACAAGGAGTGGTTATAACAGATAAAATAAAATAAAACATGTGTTTATTTTATTTTATTATTTCCACGAAAAACCCAAAAACTAAATTTCACCCTCAACCAATTGTTGTCGAGGTGAAAGTCTTCTTAAGCGAATAATGGTGTTGAGAGTTCAACGATGTCCTCATATTTTAATTCTGAGAAATGGTTCAAAAGTTACAAAATGCCGCTCGCGTGTTTACTGAACGTACCCGAAAAAAAGTTCGGAAAATTATTATTCGTCACCCTCGACCAACTGCCAACGATGTTAGGCTCTTCCTAGGTGAAACACACCTTAACGAACCCAATGGTACACTCGGATATTCAATCTGAGTTATAGTTTAAAATTTATAGATTTTACAATAAAATAATTGTCACATAATTATTTTATCTGCAGCCAAAAACTAACTTTTTCTGGTGGCCTGCACCGGCCAAAGTAAGTATCTGCTTAAATAAAGCATGCACTCACGAGTTCAGAGCTATTCTCGTATTTTTAATCTGAGCTACTGTTTGTGAGTTATAAGCATTTGAAAAAATAAAATAATTTATTTAATTATTTTATATACAGCTATTCCATTTTTGGGATTCCTCATAGGAGGCTCGTGCCGACTAAACATAAGTCGTGCCTAGGGTAAGCACGCTATCCTAAGCGCAGTAGTGCTCTCAGATTTCTAATATGAGTAACCTTTTAAGATTTATTATAATTTTTCAGCAAAACTACTTATGCGTGTTAATTTAAGCTTAATAAAACTTCGACGGATCATTCCGGGCACTCCAGGCCTCAGAATCGCGTGCCGTCAGATTTTGCAGACTCGTAAAATTTGCATGTATTAGAAAAAAATCCACAGGAATTCTGGGTCTTTACATAGAGCTTGAGAAAAATTCTCAAATTCACATTCAGATATTGATGGGGGGGGTTGATAAATTGCACATGGTTTTAGATCATTTGTATAATCACTAAATTGATCTCAAAATGATTCTCTACAAAATGAGGGACGAAGATGCTCAGTTACAATCCTATATTTAATGGTCTTTTTTAGACAGTGATTTTTCATAGCCTTATATGTCACAGATGAATTCCTCACCATTTAAATGTTTCTCCATTCCTATCATGGTCAATTATATGTTTTTTTTCTTTAAATTGGGTTCACGGAGGGGATTCACCTCAAGGATCACTTTTTTTTCTGGGGTCTTTTAATCACATATTTAAGGATTTAAAATATGAAACATTATAATGATAAATTTTTCTTAATTAAGGATAAAAAATAAAAAATAAAAAAATTAAAACCCAAAAAACTATTTAGAAACCGACCCCAGAAAGCATAAAATAAATTTGACCTCTTATAGGGCATCATTAATTCCATACAGGGATAATAAAATTTAATTATTTATATAGACTCAAAGAATTTCAAATAATTAATTAAAAAATATATATAATAATTATTGAGGTAAAACACACAATATAGTCCAATTAGTTCTTTTAGGCCTTTCAAATAAAAAAAATATTTGATTTGATAAAGATAGTGAGAAAGAAAAGAATATTTTGTTTTTGTTTTGGAATTCGAGAAAGATAGAATGCATATTTGATATTTGAGAAAGGTAGTAGGATTGAGTGTAAGGGTTATATGGATTTATGGTTTAGGTGTAATAGGATTTAGAAATTGATTGGATTAATTCATGTTTTGTGTTAGAGTTAGAACGCGGGAGATCCAAAAGTCACAATATCCAATCATTAGTACAGAAATTACCTATTTCATAGGGTTGGAACATTTATGGTTTTAAGGAATTATATTTATCCTGATACCATATTTAAACCTAATTTCATTAGATTTCTCAATGAACTAATTTTTTTAGGTAAATTAGTTGTTCAATTAAAATGTTTCTTTTCAAATTCATCAATCAATGGTCATGATACAAAGAAAAATAAAGGTATTAGAAATTTGATTTTGAAATATTTGTATTCCAATATGAATAAAATAAATAATATAAAATCTTAAGGACCTTTATCCATTTCTGAACTATACTATAACAAGGAGATAATTACCCCCTCATTCTAGTAATGAGGGATTAAGAAGAAATAAAAATATAAATATAAATCTAATAGAAGAATGGTGGATTTCTCTGTAGTACTTCACACAATGATTCAGCCTCTATATCCCCTCCCAACAGCATCTTTGGCCTCTATTTATAGATCATCTGGGTTACTATTTCTAATTTGATTCACTCCGAAATGCATAAAAAGTTTATTTTATCATTAATGGTGGTATTAGGCCATTTTGGGTCATTATGGGTGGTCACATGTCATAAATCTTGTCAAATCTCAGAGATCTGACTTCATCACAACATTTTACATCGTAATCAATGATTTTACATCATGAGTTTTAATTTACCTTCTCCCCTTAAGAAAATTTATTGTGTAAATTTAGGTTCTAAAACTTTCTCGGTGCATCACAAAATGACACATATGTGTCACACCATGACACAAGGTATTCTTCTACTAGGTGAGTTTTCTATTCACACCATGGTTTTACACCATGTTTCCGAATATTTTTACATCTTAAAATAGATATAAATGATGTAACATGTTCATTTCCATCCCTATAAGATCTGTTTCATCTTGATTCTCCAGTTTTATGTCCCAAATGGATCAAATGATCATATTTCATCATAGAGGTCCCTCTTGTTTTGGAAATCATTATTTTTTGGATCATTTTAATTATTTTACACTAGATTTAGTACCATGTAAAATGTGTACAATTCCATTAAATATTTAATAAATTAAATCATAAAACTAATTCACTTATATATAAAAACAATCCAGGAAATGTATGTATCCATGGTAATATGGTAAAACAAAATGTTTGTTGAAGGTATATGAAGAAACATCCTAGAAAATGACTCAAGGGGATAAAGAAGTGAATTAAATGTGTAAAGGAGGGGAATCCATCTAACACATGTTGATAAGTGTCCTAGAGAAGAATTTGTAACATTGATCAATAGTTTCTGTAGACTATATTGGTATTACCAATTATTTTGAAGAACCTTTTCATGATTCAAAATCCCACTAACCAATATAACTCGGAAGAGGGTAATGTGTTTTAGACCAAAAAATGTAAAGAGAGGTTTAAGGAAATGAATAAGTATTGTACCAAATCATTAGTACAAACACTACCGACAAGAAGAGAACTTTTCATAGTATAAAAAGATGCATAATAAAGGGATTTGGTTTTGTACTGATAAAAAATGATAAATTGATTTCTTATACATTAAGGCAGCTGAATGTTCTTGATTGAAACTATCCAATTCATAATCTTGAATTTACTAAAGTGTTCTTAGAATTGACGAATTGGTGAAATTATATCTATGGGGAGAAGTTTGAAATATATATGGATCATAATATCCTTAAAATTATATTCAAACATAAGGATATTAATGAGCACTAGATCGGATGGTTTGATCTTATCAAGCAATATAATTTTTCAGTCTAAAAAAATTTGAGAAAGGAAAATAAAGTGTCAAATAATTTATGTAGAAAAGATCCTAAAACCTTATCTATAATTTGTATTGATATGGGTCTTATTTTCATGGGCATGAAAATGATGGACATTAGAATCATGAAAAATGTAACATCATCCTACCTTCCCCAATTGATTTCTTAGCCATCACTACCTGATATGGTTAATAAATCACTAAATAATGATGTGTTGATATAGAATACTTTTTATATCCTGAATAAGGAAAAATCCTCTATGTTAAATGTTGATTATTAGGGATTTCTGAGTTTTAATAAACTGAAATGTATACCCTCAAAATATTATTTGAATAAAGAGATATTGAATAAAGATCATAACTTGGAATTCTCTATCTAGCCAGGATACAAGAATATGTATCGAGATCTTTGATAGAAATTTTTTGGTACAATATAAAGAATAATAGTTTTTAATATACATTAATTTTCTTGTTGTGTTATCAAGTGAAGGTGGAAATGAAAAATTGTAAAGGGATAATGAAACCATTGTCCATACCTTCATAAAAATGGGAAAACATCACTATTTTTTCATTACTCTTACAAAGAAATAAAAATTGAATAATCCGATTTGAATTCTGGTGTTCTATCTTATAAATAATCCTCGCCTGATTTCCTTTCAAGATGATTTCTCACTAAATCACCTGGAAAATATAAAGATTAGAGGAGTGGTGAGGCAGTATGACACCCCACTATCAATTATTTATTATTGATATTTTAAGTTCACCTAAATGTTTTGTAAGAGTCTTCATAATGCTCAAAATATAGAATTGAAAGTCTATTACAGCCTATCATACCCAAAATGTTTTCCTATTTGAATAAACTATCTCTACACTTGAGGATATATTGATCAGTTTCTCTTTGTACTTCTAGGAAATATGGGACAAGTATCTTCATCTTGCCTATTTCTCATGCAACAAAAGTTTTCACTCGATCGTCAAAATTGATCCATATGAATCTCTCTATGGGAAGAAATATAGAACACAATAGTTTCAGAATGAACTGGTGAATGAACGTTTCTAGGAAATGATATGGTAATGAAATTGTATAAAATTTTAAGACCATTTAATAACACATCAAAGTAGCATAGTGTCGATAGAAGAGTTTTGTTGATAACCATTAACAATACAAGTAGTTTGAGGTTAGATATGAATTTCTCATCTATATATCTTTATTGAATAGATTTATGAGGTTTAGGAAGAAACATAAGATAATTACAGAATAAATTGGCCCTAATTAGATCCTTGATCAAATTGGTTTAATGTAATATCAACTATTTCTCTCTATAAACCTGGAAAAATTACCTAATGTGTTACATATATCCTTCTTAAGGAAGTTCATACCAAACCGCACCCATGTACTAAATTTAAAGGATGTAAAAATATAGGATAATCTCTAATATGAGGAGAATCTAGTGAAGATCTTGGATCATAAAGACAAATTCATATTCAAAAAGATAACTCACATTGACAAAGTAATTTAGAGAAACCATATGTATGAATAAGAAATATAGGAACAATTAATGTTTAATTATGTCTTTCATTTAAAATAGAACTATTTACATTTTTTTATTGAAATTTTAATATATATATTTTATAAATAAAATTATATCAAATTGACTTTATTTTTTATTTTATAATTTCAAAAAATTACAAATTATGAATTTTTTATCATTTTCTGAATATATCTATTTTTAGTTATAAATATGAAATTTTAAAAAATTATATTTTTTATGACATTATCAATAAATAAGAATGACCAAGTAGGTCAAAAAACTTTTAAATTTTAAAATATGAAATTTTAGAATAAAATTATATATTTGAAAATATTATTTTAACCTATTAAACCCATGGAATGAATTTTAAAACCAATTTAAACATTTTCTTAAATAAAAAAATTATTATATGCCTTTTCCTTTAAGTAATTAATGTTTTGGTTGAATTATATAATTAAATGATTGTAATGTCACTAAACATTAGTTTTATTTAAATTAAATACATTTAGGTTGAAACAATTTTGACAATAATAATTTAACTCACACAAAACATTATTTCATAGAAAGGAATTATCAGTAAAGAAATTTTTAATGAATAAGAATTATATTTGAAAAATTAACTTTTAATAATATTATTATTTTTTTGAAAAAATTAATATTATATCTTGGACTATAAAAATAAAATCATGTGTAAATATAAATATTAATAAATGTTATTTTAATTAATCACCATTAATGAAATGAAAATTATC
Source organism: Viscum album (assembly GCA_963277665.1). Lineage (NCBI taxonomy): Eukaryota > Viridiplantae > Streptophyta > Magnoliopsida > Santalales > Viscaceae > Viscum > Viscum album. The sequence goes on along the minus strand of OY728153.1, from coordinate 830,179,150 downwards.
TTTGGAATAAGTACACTTGAGAAAAGTGATAAGTAAAAGAAAAACCCCAAATCACATTAGGTTGTATCAAAAATATTTGTATGGTTGTATTTTTGACCATAAAATGTCCCAAAATCCTTATTTTTGAAATATGGGACTCTTTTTCCTTGAATAGTGTAATGAAAAAAATAATTTAAGGTAATTCCAAAACTACCATTACCTCCACTTAAAGGACGACACACATATACACATTATTTACCAACCCTTTCATTCAATTTACATTTTTAAAATATTAAAATATTTTCAACATAGAACCCTATATCAAGAATAATGTCATTTAACCACTATTAAATATCATAAATCCTTTATTTCCAAGGATAATTCAAAGGAAAATCTATGTCTCTAATGTGACCATTTTTTCTCCTTTGTCTTTATTTCTTCATTTTTTTGTATACTTATCTTACATAAATAATTAATATACAAAATTTAGTATAATTTATAAAATATTTTTGAAATATATTTGTTTTATAATAATTATTCATCTCAATCTATCCTCTATGATAAAAATAAGAACAGATTGTGCATTTGTGTGGACTACCTCTTTCATGAAACGATATAGTTTTTTTAGTCAGTAACTTTCATGGATGGTACCAAGGAGTAACATGATGAATAATTTTTTTATGTCTCTATTATAATAATTAAATTATTGATCATTTTTCTAACTCTAATATGTTTTATTAAAAACGAATGTTTTTTTATGTATGTACAGACTACCACCTCTACATCAAAAAATTTAATTTTCCATTATCAACTAACATGGATGAATTTAGAGATATTTTTTATTTATAACTAAATTTATATTATGTTTTTTTTATTTTATATTTATGATACACATGTACATATAAAACATGTCAATATAATCACATAAAAATGACCAAAGTACCTCAAGTAACCTACAATAGTGGAAAAGATTTAACCAATAAAAAACACATGACAATAAAAACACCCTAGAAACCCAATGATGGATGAAAAATGATCATATTAAATTTTCTAACAAAATTAATTTAATTATATGGTAATTTTAGTACATGTTTGTATTTCTTCTATATATATGGTAAGGGATCATTTGTACTCCCCTTTTAACTTTCATGTTACATTTTCTCTTTATATTTCTTCCATTTATGACAATATATTCTCATTTACATATTCTATTTCTGAAAATATTTTCCTTAAATATATACCTTGTTATATATTTTTTAAATTTATAGTGTTATAAATGTTTTTTGTTTCCATCAAAATACCCACTTTTTGGAAAACCCTGATTTAGGGGGGTTTTCAAAAATCTTATTTCACATCAACCATAATCCCATTAAAAAAATTTAAACCATGAAGTGTACTAAAAATTAATACTTAATATATTTATAACCCTTTATATTCAATTATAATTCTAAATAAAAATTATTATCATGTCTCTCGGAGAGATCCTTTGTTTATTTCGAAAATGTATCACTAAAGCGGTTCATTTTTAATTATTACTTCATAAAAAAGTCCCCCAAATTTTTATACCATGGTAATTTATGATCAATTATTATGTTCTAATATGATTTAAATGGCCAAAAAAATTTACTTCCTTCTTGTCTTGGGAATCCTTATGTTATATCATTAATATGTACCTTGATATTTGATCATGAAACATAGTTAACCCTTATGGGTTTTTACATTGTCTTCCATTTTTATTGTTTATTTCAATCATGTGGAACACATACATATGGCCTTAATCATTGTATGGGTTGGTCTAGAATTATATATCCTATAATTGAATTGGATAATGTTTCTATCTGATGAGATATCATTGTTTGTGGGTAATGAACCTAGCCAACTATGGGGGGCATACAGTTATCCTATAAAACTTTGTTATGTTAACAAGGCACGGATGCTTGAATTATACATATAATTACATGTTTTATATAGTTTCGTCATTTTCACTTATTTTATTCTCTTATGATATATCATGTTTACTTTTTTCTATAATGTTAATATTTCCTTATCCCTTGCATTGATGCTTATGGTCATTCTCATTATGATTCCTTATTATGAGACCCAAGCAAATATCCTTTATCAAGATTATTAACTTATTAGTATTTATACCTTACCCATTTCATTATGTGTTTCCCTAGAACATACTATTTAATTTTAATAGAACCTGTGGGAGTTGGAAACACTCGATGTTGATTAAATAATAATAATGATGTTAGGTTTTAAGATGTTGTATTTATCTATCTAATCCTCCAAAGGAACTATACCCAAGATCATTGGCTTATGTTTGTAGTAAACTATCATTAATATTTTGAAATAATATGTGTTTATGGATTTTGTCTCCATAAGATAAATGTAATTTATTTTTATGAAATCTATATAAATATTATAAAATTAATTATTTGAAAATAACCATTTTAATTTTACCATGGTAATTGATATTAAATAAATTTTTTAATCAATTCCTAAAAATAAGATTGGATGTATTACATAATTTGGACCTAATTACTCAAAATATACATTTTATTTTATCAAATTAAATTAAAAAGGTAATGTAAAATTAATAGTAAAATTTGTGTGCATATATCCCATTTTTTTAGAATATGTGTATTTTTTTCTTAAAAATATTTCTACTATAAAATTATAAATACTTTTTATTTTTCTAAAATTAATTATATAATTATAAAATAAATATTTTTTGGCCAAAAAATTAATCAATAACATAATTTTACTAGAATAATATTAAATTAAAATAAAATAACAAAAAAATTATTTTATTGGAAAATTTTAATTTTATTCATAAAATATTAATCATAGGTTTTATAATTTAATAATTATATTTAAAATATATATATTTTCACTCTTGAAACAAATCATAGAATATTTATTTGGTTTTATAAATTTCTATATCTTTTTAATATAATGATAATTTCATAAAAGATAACGTTTCGTTAAAACTCTAATTCTCAACATTCATATAAAATTCATCTATTTCAGAAAAATATAAAACCTCATATTAAGATCATTTATTAATGTTGAGATAAAATATTAGGTATATTTTGTTAAAATTATACACTAACATTCAAAACATAATCATTTAAATTTAATCATAAATAAAGGATCTTTAGATTGTGCACTGTGTAATAGTTCATGATACAGTGTTTACCAGTTATAGTATGGTAAAGGGTATTACATGTAATATATGGTTTGATTCACCTTTTCTATATTGTTTCATTATTAATGAGTAAATTATAGTTATTTTGATCAATATATTTTCTTACTTATATTCTATTAAATTTTAATTGATTTTAATGAATAGATTACATTCTATATATTTATAGAGATATAATTTATAGATATATAATGTGTCCAAAAACTTGGGGTGTTACATTCTCCCCCTTAAATAAATTTCCTCTTATTGACCTTATTTACTACTCACTAATGAATAATATTTGTGTGTATGACTCAAGTTATAATTTCCAACTCGTTGTCATTATTATGACTATAAAACTCATGTTTTTCATTATAATTGGAATATATTGAGGGTCTGAATAATTGTTTTTCAAATATGCATCCTTAGCTATCTATAAGTCTTATGATTTTATAGATAAATATCAATCACAGCATAATTTTAATGATTATTTTTAACCAAATACTAAAACCATAATTTTGATATCTAATGAAATTAGAGTATATGATCACATGAATATGAAAAATCATTCCAAATATGTATTCTCTTATGAAACCTTTGTTTCATAGAATTGTATTTTTAGGTCAAATATGATATAATTAGATTAACCATTATGTCTTTAAAATTACATATTATTTTCTATATTCATTTTCCTATTAGGTTCTCTAACCTAGATAGTTATATACTACATATCTATATACTATTTAAATCAATCATAATGGTTTTTAAGGGCCTTGTGAATCATCAGAGCACATCATGTAGGATTTTAGAACAAGGGATGCAGTTGGGCCTATTAATTTTGAACTGAGTGAAGATCAAGTCAACACTTAACGAATTTTTTTCAAAGTTATTCTCTGTAGGTGCATATGATTTAAAACCATTGTAAACTTGTTTGTTTATATATAGAGAATTAATTTCCTTGAAAGAAAACACTTTCTACTTTAGAAAACTATATGTATGTTTTACTAAAAATAAACATATACTTAGTCTTTTCACTAGTGTTTTGTAGTCCCAATCCACAAAAATAAATATACATATCCCTCTAGATAACTACATACAACTATGATACTAATGGTGATTCCACATACCCACACACATAGGGATATTATAAAAAACATATTCATTACATACTAATGTTGACACCAACTGAGATAACCCAAGACAATATTGTATATATTTAATATCTTTTTTATAATATAAAAATTATATCTTGAAATAATTTTACAATCCCAATTAAAAAAGTTATATTTTTATTAAAAATTAATTACAAAAGATCATATTTTATATAATTGTGAAAATTTCCCCATAATCACACCATGCTAGATCCCCTTCTAAGCATCTCATATTTCATACTCATTTTTGTAACTTTTAGAATGGAAATGATAATAAGTGTTGAGATCAAACATAGTGTAATGGAAATACTTATCAAAATATAATCAAGGGTAAGATCATAAAAATGTGAAAAACAAGATCTTGGGATAAATATTTGATAATGAGGAATAATGATCAATAATTACAGTTTATAAGGAATTATAGAAGTGAATATAATATTGAATGATCAAAAATATACCATGGAAGAAGAGTGAGGAATAATGAAATAATCATCATGATCTATGGAGTGTAACATATACATATAACCAATAATTTTTTCGTATGCATAAGTATAGTAAAGATTTACATTACGGATAATGAAAAACTCAATCATGCCCATGTACAGTCTTGAGAAAAAATATAAATAATAATAATTTCCACAGACATTATCATTAGAAAATAAAAAAAAATCATATTTTCCACACATGATCTTGTGAATAAATCAAGTCGTAAATCATGTACATCCATAATATTTTAAACATTGTTAAAGATAAATAATGTCGAAGCATAACATAATTATCTCTTGATATATAATAACATAACCAATGAAATATATGGTTATATAATACCCAACCAATCATATAATTATGAATTTCCATCCCACAATATTTTCAATATAGCATATCATTAAGGTCCAATTTAAATAAAATTGTATCTTTAAAATTTTTAAATGCTACAACATAAAATATAAAAAGAGTTAAATTACTTAACACCAAAAATTCTGCCACATAAAAGGAGTATCTTATAATGAAATTAAATTTTGCTTAACAAAACATAACAACAAAGGAGATATATCTTTTAGAGATATGGTGGGAAATATGACATCAAACACCATGAATGAGTTCTTAGAAAAATATTATTAATATCTTAATAAAAAAAATCACGAGTCTCTTTCAAAATTAATTTTCAAACATGTGCAATGAAAACCCAATTTTGAAAAAAAATTAATAAATACTAATAATGGAATTAAATAATAATAATTTTTAAGACAAAAAACATGTGAATTGGAGGATAAAAGATATGAATGTGAAATAGAATACCTTTTTAATATTTTTAAATGTATTTTTCAAAAACCACACCATTAAAATAGTAAAACAATGTTATTTGTAAAAATAAGTAAAGTGAAGTTTGAAAAAACATGGGATAACATATATTTTTGTTTTTTAGTTAAGAAAGGTGAAAATTGGCTAGAAGAAATAATTTGAACATGGAAGAGAAAGAGAAATTAGAGAGTATGTGGATTATTCATAAAAAAATATATGAAGAAATAAATCTATTAATGAATAATAAATTGGTATAAAAATTTAAATTCCTTAAAAAAATTTGTTTAAATACAAAATAATATCACCATATGATATAATAAAAATAGACTTTTAATAACATGGCCCTAGAGGATTAATTATGACTCAAGGAAAATAGTAGAGTAAAATAAACCAGTTATCTTGGATTCCCAATTAGGTAGATTCACTCTAAACTCCCCTATGATAAAAATAAATATCTTAATTACTTATTTAAAAAAATTAAAAAAAATCATTCATTATATTTATTTATAATAATTAATTATTCTTTTATTAGTTATTTTTTTTATTTTCAACATCGACTGTTCTTTATTTTTATTATTTTGTATAAGCTTTGTAATATTGATATTGAGAATTATCCTTTTATACCAAGTTAATCATCACTATATTCATTGGGTGTGATAATATATTTTACTTAGTTATTTATAAATTCATAATTTTATTACAGGATATTTTTATTTATTATTTTTTAAGACAAAATATGTAAAATGATTCTCTTGTTAATTTTTGAAAAACCAAAACATGGAACATTAATGAAAAATTATGTATTACTAGAATGCATAATTTAACTTTTTAAATTATTAAAATTTCATAAATATCATTTTTATTCATTAAATACATCCCAGGTGGTAGTGAAGAATAAAATATTTCATTGATGGGGACAGTTTTTCACACATAACAGAAGCGTTGGTTTCCCTTTTACAACATATTTAAGGGAGATAGATAATGGATGTTCCATAAATATCGTCACATTTAAATACACTAATGATACTAGTTTCATTATATTATTTTTTTAATAGGTTTAGATGATAATGATATATCAAAAAAATTTAAGGAGTAGATAGTTCTCATGTTGAGGACTCGAGTCTTCTCTTGGAGGGCCTCTTGGAAATGTGGGAATTGGGACACTTTATTGTAACCATTGGATGAAAATGAGAAATAGGATTTAAAAGAGGTAAAATTGGTAGGGTTTTTAGTAAATTTAAAAAAATATGTGTGGCTTGAATTTTATTTATGTGAGCTCAATTTATAGGTGAAAAAGAGGGACATTCCATTAGATACTAAAGTTATGTAAAGAGAAAATTGGAATCAAAAGGGAGTTGTTTGAGTTATATGAGTAAATATTGGGGAGACATGTGGGTATAAATTAATGAAATGTTCCTCTATAAGGTATAATATTCATTTTATATTGAAAAATTTGGTCCACATTGAGTATACTTTTTTACAATTAATAGCCCTGATTAAATATTTTCTTAGTAACTATTTTTATAAGGTAATATATGATAACCTTTGTTAAAGAAATTTATATTAATTTTATGAATTTGGACTTTATTTTGTCAAATTTTATTTTTGAACATGATAACATTATGTTCTTCATTAAAAAATTGTTTATTGAAAAAACATGATGTTGTAGAAAAGTTTCATTTTACTTTTCATGTGTTTTTATTCTTATTTCCAATAAAATTCTAAATTAAAATATTTTTTTTATATTTTTTCATGTTATAAATTAATATTAGAGTAAAAAAATGTTATAAATTGAAAATTAAACAATTCATAAAAAAAATTAATCAATAAAAAATCACTTTTTGTGGTATCTAATATTTAATTTGTTAACATAGTTTTTTGTTAAAAATAAAAATTTCCTTATCAAAAAATTTAGATATAATGATTAAAATATGAGTACATTTTTTAATCAATTTCTAGAGTTTTAAAAAATAAATTTTATAATTTTCTTATATAAAACATATGAACCTGTTTTATAAAAAAAGGTATTTTAATCATAAAAATAAGTTATTCATATATCATTCGAAGTGAATTTTTTTGATGAAAATTAATTTATATTTTCATATATTTTAGGATTATTTTTATATTATTCAAGAGTGATAAATTTTTAAAGAAATACGTACTATATATAAATATTAAAATTCATTTGGAAAAATTATTTTTATCACTAAATAATTTTATTCAAAATTATTTAAAATTTATTTCATGTTTAATAAAAATTTGTAATATTCTCTCAATGAATTTTTATTAAAAAAAATTCATTGAATACATCAATTCAAAGTTACAAAAATCATTAATATTAATAATAATAATAATAATAAATAAAAAGATATATATTTTTATGATAAAATATTTTAATTAGTTATTATATTATCTTTTTTCTATTTATTGTTTTTGAATTATAATATATTAAATTTTCTACTAACATAACACAAATTCAATATACATATAAGTTACATGCATATCCAAACACTATATTTCCAATTTCAATATTTCCAATGAACATATTTCTAATGACCATATACGAATTTATAATGATAATATTACCCTTACTGCCTCCTATAAATTCATTTCATTCTTACCTCTTAAATCACACTTATCATTTCATTTTATTTTATATTTCAGAAAATTATTTTTTTACTTTCCTGATATTCATTCTCATTATATATTTCATTCTACTAATAGTGATTCTTACATTTGAAGATTATCTAAGAGATCATTAAGTTTTAATGTTATTGTTATTTTCTATTTATTTTCCAATTTTCTTTTATACACTTTTAACGAATGTGATCATCTATGGAATATAATATTGTTTGTTATATAATATGTGGTTTATGAATCTTTGAGTGAATAATTTTGTGTTATTTTGATTTATATCATGTATGGATAATTTTCTAATCAAATTTAAATCTTATAAAAGAATATAAAAATTATATTTATAATTATAGATATATAATTTATAGAAGGATAATGGGTCCCAAAAACAAGGGTGTTACAAAAACACTAATAAGACAATATTTTCAAATATTTTTTATTCTATTTTAATGATCTTAAAACAAAAATTTAATCATTTTAGGGGTAATTATAACATATTTGAAATGTAGAATAATTTTAGATTTAATTTTAAAAATGTATTAAATATTGAGTTTTCATTATTTTATGTTATCATTATAAATTTTTGGAATAAATCATGCATTTATATTTTAATGTTTTAATAATTATTTTAACCTAGTGAGGTTGTTTCTAAAATCATGGTTATTATATGTCAGTCTAGAAATTCTAGAATTTCTTCAGTCTAAAAAACCAGCCAATGACCCAACATAAACATTTTTTAGATGTAACTTAAGGTTTTTTCCCTAATTTTAATGCTGTAACAATCATCTTAAGCCTTTGAATGTAAATTTTTATTCCCGAGTGTAAATATTTTAATATCATCATAAGGGTTTGAATGTAAATATTTATCATTAATCATAATTCTTTGACTACAATTGTATGGTTTTGAATAAAGAATCTTCCTGATCATAATGTTTTGACAACCATTATATGGATTCATTACATTGTTAAAAAATCATCTTTTGAATGATCCTATGTTGGTTTTGGGGTATTCAACTAGGCCTTAAAGCTAAACCTTGGTATTCCATATCATCCCTAATGAAACTATTCATTGAAATCCATGTGGATTAAAATTATGAATAATATTTTTAATAAGAAACTAAAAAACAAGAAGCTATAAATTATCAAGAAGAATAAACAACACAATCTGAATACAATAGTGAAAAAGAAAAAAATTCAAATGATTTCAAATATATGAATATGATAAGTTTTTTACTTGCCAATAAATATACAAAGTGTGAGATTATTAAAGAATGTTTAACTTATATAGTGTGGGTGGTGATGAAATCATACTGGAGAATCCACTGGTACTATTTTCATTTATTTTCTTTATTTTTAATTCCTTTAACTTCCCCACTCATCTTTGATTCCCTTCAAATGGATGGGTAATCTTCTGAATGATTTTTGTAAGGGAAGGTAAATAATTTATAATTCTTGATTATTTGTATTTAAATGAATGTAATTCTATCTTTCTTATTAATTGATTTGAATATTTAGTGACCTATTTTAATTTCAAATTTATTTGAGTTTTGTTTTATATTTTCTATTATTTATTTCCTTGGTCAAATATCCATTAAATCCCTCCAACTATTTTTAAACCATATGTGGTATAATAGTATAGTCTAAGTGGTGAAGTGTAAACTAGTTTATAGAATGTTAGGAAGGTCTATAAGTTACTCATATACCACTAGGAATAAAATGACTTGATTGGGTGACCCATAAGTGAATTGGGGGTGATTTAATTTAACGCCCAGACCTTAGTTATCCAGAGTCGGTGCATTATTAAATATCATTGGCATGATCACAAAAGATAAATCCTCAAAAGACCGATTAGTTTAGTATCCTTGGAAGTACTATATACATTCATGAGGTTTAAAATACATTATAAAATATAAAACTACAACAACATTGTTTCCATAGACAACACTAAGATCCCATAGACTATCCCAATAGGTCAGTTATAGTACACCTCTTCAAATACAGGAACAAATAAAACATAGAAAGGGGTGAGTTCAGATGCTCAGTAAGGATAACAATATAGCAGAAGCTTTCATAAATAATCATAAAAATTTAAGGCAATGTATAAGAGTAAAAAAAAGCCTTTTAAACATGAAATTCAGCATAATATGGAAAAGATAAAATGAAAATAATTCCATTTAATTACTCACATGGATATTCTACTGGTCTAATAATCACATGAAATATCAATATCCACTTTCCTAATGATGGAATGCATAAGGCCAAACTTTCATAACCACATAGTCAAGGCCTTGTGCCAAGATATCAAATAAGATTTTGTTGAGGCCTTGTTCCAAGACACTAGTTTGTCTCATGGGACCAACTGATGCATCTAGGAGCTATAACGAGCTCCACTCATCACTTACTGAGTCCAATGCATTCCTCATATGAAAAGGTTTAAACATAACATAAAAATTTGTATTAAAACTGGCATTAAAAATTTCAATACTTTATCCATAAACCAAGAATGGTATGAAATAACACATCAACAGTCAAACATATCACAAAACCTTAAATACAATATAGAAGTTTTGTATCATTATAAATCAACTTCAAACAAAAATAAAATCCATCAAAGGAAGTTGACATAGATGAAATCAAAACCTTTTTAGAGAAATATATCTTTCTATTTAGAACTCATATAAAAGAATCATAATTATAAGGCCCCAGCCTTAAACCTTACTTAATATTGAATTAAATGAATAATTCACGTCGATGATCTTTTCAGGTTTAGAGTTTTAGAGAATTAGAACATAACTATTACATCTCAAATGATTAAAAAGTAGTCACTTATACTATGTTTCCATAATAATAAAAACTCTTGAAAGAAACATGTCTAGTTCCATGTTTTATATAGCATGACATTCCCTTGATCCCATCCTTCACCCTATTCCACATTAAGTCCTGTGAAAAACATTTCAAAAAAAACTTGGGGTGAGAATAAGAAGCTCAGTAAGGGATACACAAAGAATGAAAATTATTAGTTTATCAAAACAACAAGTAAACCATGTATACTTTATCAAAGTAATACTTTTCACCTTTATGAATTAATAAAAACTCTTCACTGAATAAAGTATCATTACTTACCTTTTTGTAACCAAAGGATTACCATAAAACCCATATAAAGAACACATAACATATATAAAGATAACTTGGGACATAAACATACTTAAGTGGAGTAACCATACGGTCGACTTCCACACATATCACTTAATGGAATAGCCATACGGCCAATTTCCATACATACTTAATGGAATAGCCATACGGCTGACTTCCATACCCAATGCATTGGAGGTTATAAAGTAACCACCCGTCCTGGTATTCACGGCACCACCTGTCATATGGTTTATAACGTAACCACCCGTTAAAATGTCCAAGTACCAGTATAAAATCATAAAACATAAAACCAATATAAAGGAATGATAACATTTCCACATTTCAATCACAATATATCATAAATATATTGACATAATAGAATCATTTTTCAAAACCATTTTCAATACCAAAATCCATAAAAGAGTATATGGTATTTATTATATTTTAAAAACATTACGGCTTGTTGAGGAAGCCAAAGATCAAATAATACTCGCGGCGGCAGAAAAGGTCGTTGTCACCGCGTACGTAAAAAAAACATTCCTTTTTGTCGTTTAGTAAAACGCTTCGTAGAAAAAGATTCATTTTGTATAAAAGTAAAAGTCAAAGGAGTTTATACACCGTATAAAAGAAAGTTGTGTATAAAACGAAATATGCCTCAATGAAAGGAGATTGAGACGAAGTCCCTTACCTTGGTTCCGACTTGACTCGATCGTTCTTTAACGTCCTGAATAATAAAATTGAGTTAATTTATACTTGATTAAGAACCTTTTTAAAGTTCATTATTCTTTTTATATCACTTATTTCCATGTTATAAACATTATGTAACCATTTAAGTTAATAATGTTTGTTTTTTCAATATTTGGTTCTTAAGTCGAAAGTTGACTTCTTACAATTACATGTGGTTCATGTGGTCAAATGTTATTTATATCCAGAATGAAATTCCTGATTTGGATATCATATATATCATATATATCCAGCATGTACATGTATTTATAATATTACATAATCATTTAGAGGTATGAAATGAAATGCACCGTTCATGGAGACGGTAAGCCGTACGTACGCATGAACGCTACTTTCATTTCTTTGTCATATTAGTGGAATTAAAACTAAATGAGAGGTATGTATATTTTAATTCCAGAATTATATTCATAATTTAGATATATCATTAATTATATATATACATTATATACATGTAATTTTAATAGTACATTACATTTGGGGATAAGAAATGAAATGCACCGTTCATGGAGACGGTAAGCCGTACCTACGCATGAACGCTACTTTCATTTCTATCTCATACTTTATTGGAAGGAAATAATAATGATATAGAGGTATATTATAATTCCAGTATAACATCATATATAATAACTTTAAATCCATCCTTTACACGTCCCACATATGGCATTAACGAATCACATCACTTTTAGGGGGCGGTAGTCCGCACTTCCTTAAATGAAGATATCGTGTTTACCCATAATGGAAACCATAAAGGTATGCCAAAAATGAAAAATACAGAAGCTTAAAGAAAACATAAACATATTATATATCATATATAAAAATAGTGACATCATAATGGCCACCCTTGAAGGTGTTAAATGAGTATTGAACAATCATCGTTTCGGGAGGCAGAATTTCGCCATCCACGGAAACCGTATGTTCTTTAACCATTTGATGTAGTTGTGTGAGATTGTAGCTCAAATAAATATTATAACAACATCCTAGTATATTTAATATACTGGTGTTGTTACAAAAGAAGTAAATAAAAAGAGTTTAGAGGGTTGGAGAAGCAAAATAAAACAAATGAACAAGAGAGAATGAATTACCTTTAAAATTGTAACTCCTTTTTGATTTGAGCCTAAAGGCTTCCTTTTAAAGGATTATGCCCTAAGGGAATCCTCTAGGATGAGGATAGGGACGTGGAGAGAGTAATTGGGCAGGGGTTGGCTGAGCCAAAGGCTTGATAAGTGTGTGAAATGAGGTAGAGGTGGGGGCCTTTTATAAGAGGAGAGGAGGGGCACTTTTGGAAAGTAAAGAAATATTACTTTATTTGAAAATGTGTTTCAGTTTTAAAAGGTACCACATTGATATAATTCGTGGATAAGGTGATAAGGGTTCGAAATCCACTCATCCAATTGGTTTTGGACATGTGTAGGTTTTATATTTTTCATTATCTTTCCATTTTATTTAAATCGTCAAATAATGATGTCATCGCTGCATCATTATTATGTCATATATAATTTAATTTATTTAATGTATAAAAATTATATAAAAATACAATGATGTAGGAAATATTTTTATCTTTCCAATGACTATTTATAATCAAAATTTGGACTTTTATAACCCCACTCTAAAATTATTTTAGTAAAACAATATATGTTAGTGTCATTTTCACTTTAACATTAAATAAAAAGTTATTTATGTCATTTGCAAACCAAAGTGTCTCCATGGGGTCCCCAAGTTTACCCATGGCTTGTATTGGTCGGCCATGACACAACCAATAAGGTTGGGACATGTTTCTAGGTCATTTCATATTATTAAAGCATTATTTATACCTTAAACTACACTAATTACCACTAATCGCGATTAAAAACTTAATAAGTTACTATTCACCAAAAAATTATTTTAATCTCATTGAACCACATTTTACTTATTAATGAAAACCATGTATGTCGGATTTTAAAAATTCAATACACATTAGTGGTAAACTTTCATTTAACTGAAAAATTAGTTTGCTTGATTACCACTTAGTGGTTTCACTATTCATCAAAAATTGAAGTTTTTCAGAAAATTACCAAAAATTCACCCTAAGCTATATTTGATATTCCGAATTCAAAAATGAAGTCCATTTACAAAATTCAAAACATATAAGTCAAATTAATTAATTTAATAATTAATTCCCGCTGTCATGACAAATAGCGTGTTTTTGTGAAACAATAAGTATCAAAAGATAGACACGAGTTTAAGTCCAATTTCAAAGTGAAATTGATTGCAATGACCACCATTGGATTAACTGGTAAAAATATTTTCTAATTTCACTTTAAAACCAATTAAAATAATAATCTAATCATATAAATAAATTAGATTAAAAAGAGGTTTTGAATTAAAATACAACATTTTACACTATTCATAAAAAAAATGAACTTTATCAGAAAGGTACCAAAAATTTACACAAAGTAAATTTTGATGTACCGATTCTAAAGAAGAGTTATATTTGGTCCAAAATAAAGTATAAGAGTGATCAAAACTATATTTAATGACGGTTCACCATTAAAAGGTGATAAGTGGACCTTTCGTGAAAATTAGGGTATAAATGCCTAAAATTGAATTCTTTCCGTATTTTAAGCCTTTATCTTTTATTGGGTAAATGTATAAACATTTAAAAACATATCCAATCATATTTTAGTTATTTCTATCCATTCCCGCTAGTACAACAGCTACTTGTTAACTAACATTTAAAATAATGTTATTTTATTACTAGTGTGCTACGTAAGTTTCAAAGAAACTCATCGTTGCGTATCAGGTACGCTATCGAACATAGAAACCCCTTTAAAATAAAATTAATATTTAATTCGTAAATATTAATAAATATGAAAATTCTTTATTCTTTATTTACCTGGGATGTTACATCCTTCCCCCCTTTGGGGAATTGCGTCCTCGCAATTTTATTCACTTATCAAAATAAGTGGGGGTATTTATCCCTCATAGCATTTTCAGATTCCCACGTTCCCTCTTCAATCACATGGGTTTCCCACAAAACCTTTACCTGATGAATCACCTTATTCCGTAACACTTGCTCCCTGTGGTCAAGAATCTGGACCGGTTGTTCCTCATAAGATAGGTTCTCTTCCAGCTGAACTACCTCTGGGCTCAAAGCATGAGATGGATCTGGTATATACTTTCTCAACATCGAAACGTGAAAAACATTGTGTACCTGAGATAAACTCGGAGGTAAAGCCACTCGGTATGCAACTGATCCAACTCTTTCCAGAATTTCGTATGGTCCAACCAACCATGGACTCAACTTTCCTTTCTTACCAAATCCAATCACACTTTTCCAAGGAGAAACCTTGAGAAAAGCATGATCGCCTACCTCAAAAGATAGATCCTTCCTCCGGTTATCCGCATAACTCTTCTGCCTGCTTTGAGCTGTTCTCATGTGTTTTCTGAATCAACTGAACTTTTTCGGCCATCTCTTATACCAATTCTGGTCCCATCAACTTCCTTTCACCCACATCATCCCAGAAAGCTGGAGTTCGACACCGCTTCCCATATAATGCCTGAAATGGTGCCATCTGTATACTGGAATGAAAACTGTTATTATATGAAAACTCAACCAAAGAAAGATGTTGGTCCCAACTTCCCTGATAATCCATCAAACAAGCTTGTAGCATATCCTCCAAGGTCTGAATTATTCGTTATGACTGCCCATTTGATTGGGGATGAAAAGCTGTACTAAAATTTTAATTCAGTACCCAACGACTTCTGAAGGCCTTTCCAAAAGTTAGAAGTAAACCTGGGTTCACGATCCTATACAATGGAGAGAGGAACTCCATGTAACCTGAATATCTCTTTAAGATACAACGGGAAAGTTGATCTAGAGAGAAAGTATCTCGTATAGAAAGGAAATGAGTAGATTTGGTCAAGTGATCAACAATAACCCAGATTGCATTATTACCTCGAGATGTCCTCGGTAATCCCACAACAAAGTCCATGGATATGTTTTCCCATTTCCACTCTGGCACTGGTAAAGGCTGAAGCATCCCTTTCAGTAACTGCCGCTCTGCTTTAACCTGTTGACATGTCAAACACTTCACAGTAAAATCAGCAATGTCTCTTTTCATTCCATCCCACCAGTAATACTCCCGCAGACCTCTGTACATATTAGTACTGCCAGGATGAAAAACAATTCACTCTTAAACTGTGAATCACAAGGCACACATAACCTCTTCACAAACCTCAAAACACAAACACAAACTTATCCAATAACTCATGGAAACTTTTATTCATAAGGTCCATGAATACAGCAGGTGCATTGGTTAACCCAAAAGGAATAACTACAAATTCATAATGGCCATATCCAGTACGGAACGCAGTCTTCGGAATGTCTGCTTCTTTTACTTTCAACTGATGGTACCCCGACCTCAAGTCAATCTTCGAAAAATACTGAGCTCCCTGGAGCTGAAACCACTTCATTCGATGGCCCAACATCTGCTGAAGTTGTTGCAAAGGATTTTACCACCCCTTTCTGCTTGTAGTCTAACTGCTTTCCCCCAGTTGAGCTCTTCGTTGGACACTCGTTTGCATAATGACCCATTTCATTACACTTAAAACATCTTACCGTTGGCTTTTCATTTCCTGCTTGATCATCTTCCTTACAGTTACGAGCAATATGACCAGACTTACCACACTGAAAGCACTTACCAGACTTGGATAAACATTCTCCAGGATGCATTTTACCACACTTCTCACAGGATGGATATTTGGTTTTCTTACCTCCTTGCTTCTTTGATGAATTCTTCCCATTTTCCTGCCAACTAGACCTCTTATTCTGTTGTTTGTCATAGAACACCTGATCATCGGCAAACTCCATTTCCACCTTCTCCGCACATCGAACAAGTTTTTCATAACTTTTGAACTCATGAGAAGCTAAAGCCCTTCGATACTTTGGCTTTAACCCTGAGTAAAAACTGTTTATTTTACTATCAAGATCTCGTATGAAGTTTGGAGCATACCTTGCCAATCGAGTGAACTTTTCTTCATAAGAAGCCACTGAATCATCCTCCTGCCTCAATTCTAGGAACTGTTTTTCCATCCTAAGACGAACCACCTTAGGAAAATATTTCTCAAGAAACATACCTTTGAATTCGTCCCAGTGAAGATCCTCAATCTCATCACTATCCCTTATATTTTTCACCATCGACCACCACTGATCAGCTTCACCTTCAAAACGGTAAACAGCAAGACTAACCTTTTGATGTTCTGAACACCCCATGACATCAAAAATCTTCTCCAGTGCTTTAATCCACCCTTCAGCTTACACAGGGTCAGATGATCCTCTGAATGATGGGGGATGTTGCCTCATGAAATGTTCCACCACTGACATGTTCCTCTGCGGTTGATCTGGCTGATCTCGTGCATGGATACCACCACCATTTATAGCCTGAGTCAACTGTGCCATCACTGCAACAAACTGTTCAGTTCCAATTCCGACCATCGCAGGTTGCAGATTTGGAAGGTTGTCTTCCTCCTGATGTCGTCCCAACATAGCTTCTTTGTTTCCTCTGCGGAAAACCATTCTGAACAAAGAAATATCTTAGGCGAAGAAACATGGTAATCTGTAAATGCTATATCATTTCAATCATATTATAATTTAACACTTTTCTAACTCCATAGTTGTCTAAACCGACCTCTGATACCAACTATAAGGCCCTAGCCTTAAACCTTACTTAATATTGAATTAAATGAATAATTCACGTCGAGGATCTTTTCAGGTTTAGAGTTTTAGAGAATTAGAACTTAACTATTACATCTCAAAATATTACAAAGTAGTCACTTATACTAAGTTTCCATAAAAAAAAACTCTTGAAAGAAACATGTCTAGTTCCATGTTTTATATAGCATGACATTCCCTTGATCCTATCCTTGACCCTATTCCACATTAAGTCCTGCGAAAAAAATTTCAAAAAAAACTTGGGGTGAGCATAAGAAGCTCAGTAAGGGATACACAAAGAATAAAAATTGTTAGTTTATCAAAACAACAAGTAAACCATGTATACTTTATCAAAGTAATACTTTTCACCTTTATGAAGTAATAAAAACTCTTCACTGAATAAAGTATCATTACTTACCTTTTTGTAACCAAAGGATTACCATAAAACCCATATAAAGAAAACATAACATATATAAAGGTAACTTGGGACATAAACATACTTAAGTGGAGTAACCATACGGTCGACTTCCACACATATCACTTAATGGAATAGCCATACGGCCAATTTCCATACATACTTAATGGAATAGCCATACGGCCGACTTCCATACCCAATGCATTGGAGGTTATAACGTAACCACCCGTCCTGGTATTCACGGCACCACCCGTCATATGGTTCATAATGTAACCACCTGTTAAAATGTCCAAGTACCAGTATAAAATCATAAAACATAAAACCAATATAAAGAAATGATAACATTTCCACATTTCAGTCAAAATATATCATAAATATATTGACATAATAGAATCATTTATCAAAACCATTTTCAATACCAAAATACATAAAAGAGTATATGGTATTTATTTTATTTTGAAAACATTACGGCTTGTTGAGGAAGCCAAAGATCAAATAATACTCGCGGCGGCGGAAAAGGTCGTTGTCACCGCGTACGTAAAAAAAAACATTCCTTTTTGTCGTTTAGTAAAACGCTTCGTAGAAAAAGATTCCTTTTGTATAAAAGTAAAAGTCAAAGGATTTTATACACCGTATAAAAGAAAGTTGTGTATAAAATGAAATATGCCTCAATGAAAGGAGATTAAGACGAAGTCCCTTACCTTGGGTCCGACTTGACTCGATCGTTCTTTAACGTCCTGAATAATAAACTTGAGTTAATTTATACTTGATTAAGAACCTTTTTAAAGTTCATTATTCTTTTTATATCACTTATTTCCATGTTATAAACATTATGTAACCATTTAAGTTAATAATGTTTGTTTTGTCAATATTTGGTTCTTAAGTCGAAAGTTGACTTCTTACAATTACATGTTGTTCATGTGGTCAAAAGTTATTTATATCCAGAATGAAATTCCTGATTTGGATATCATATATATCATATATATCAAGCATGTACATGTATTTATAATATTACATAATCATTTAGAGGTAAGAAATGAAATGCACCGTTCAGGGAGACGGTAAGCCGTACGTACGCATGAACGCTACTTTCATTTCTTTGTCATATTAGTGGAATTAAAACTAAATGAGAGGTATGTATATTTTAATTCAAGAATTATATTCATCATTTAGATATATCATTAATTATATATATACATTATATACATGTAATTTTAATAGTATATTACATTTGGGGATAAGAAATGAAATGCACTGTTCATGGAGACGGTAAGCCGTACGTACGCATGAACGCTACTTTCATTTCTATCTCATAATTTAATGGAAAGAAATAATAATTATATAGAGGTATATTATAATTCCAGTATAACATCATATATAATAACTTTAAATCCATCCTTTACACATCCCACATATGGCATTAACGAATCACATCACTTTTAGGGGGCGGTAGTCCGCACTTCCTTAAATGAAGATATCGTGTTTACCCATAATGGAAACCATAAAGGTATGCCAAAAATGAAAAATACCGAAGCTTAAAGAAAACATAAACATATTATATATCATATATAAAAATAGTGACATCATAATGGCCACCCTTGAAGGTGTTAAATGAGTATTGAACAATCATCGTTTCGGGAGGCAAAATTTCGCCATCCACGGAAACCGTATGTTCTTTAACCATTTGATGTAGTTGTGTGAGAGTGTAGCTCAAATAAATATTATAACAACATCCTAGTATATTGAATATACTGGTGTTGTTACAAAATAAGTAAATAAAAAGAGTTTAGAGGGTTGGAGAAGCAAAATAAAACAAATGAACAAGAGAGAATGAATTACCTTTAAAAGTGTAACTCTTTTTTGATTTGAGCCTAAAGGCTTCTTTTGAAAGGATTCTGCCCTAAGGGAATCCTCTAGGATGAGGATAGGGATGTGGAGAGAGTAATTGGGCAGGGGTTGGCCGAGCCAAAGGCTTGAGAAGTGTGTGAAATGAGGTAGAAGTGGGGGCCTTTTATAAGAGGAGAGGAGGGGCACTTTTGGAAAGTGAAGAAATATTACTTTATTTGAAAATGTGTTTCGGTTTTAAAAAGTCCCACATTGATATAATTAGTGGATAAGGTGATAAGGGTTCTAAATCCACTCATCCAATTGGTTTTGGCCATGTGTAGGTTTTATATTTTTCATTATCTTTCCATTTTATTTAAATCGTCAAATAATGATGTCATCGCTGCATCATTATTATGTCATATATAATTTAATTTATATAATGTATAAAAAGTATAAAAAAAATAATATGATGTAGGAAATATCTTTACCTTTCCAATTACTATTTATAATCAAAATTTTTACTTGTATAACCCCACTCAAAAATTATTTTAGTAAAACAATTTATGTTAGTGTCATTTTCACTTTAACGTTAAATAAAAAGTTATTTATGTCATTTCCAAACCAAAGTGTCTCCATGGGGTCCCCAAGTTGACCCATGGCTTGTCTTGGTCTTCCATGACACAACCAATAAGGTTGTGACATGTGTCTAGGTCATTTCATATTATTAAAGCATTATTTATACCTTAAACTACACTAATTACCACTAATCGCGATTAAAAACTTAATAAGTTACTATTCACCAAAAAATTATTTTAATCTCATTGAACCACATTTTACTTCTTAATGACAACCATGTATGTCAGATTTTCAAAATTCAATACACATTAGTGGTAAACTTTCATTTAACTGAAAAATTAGTTTGCTTGATTACCACTTAGTGGTTTCACTATTCATCAAAAATTGACGTTTTTCAGAAAATTACCAAAAATTCACCCTAAGCTATATTTGATATTCGTAATTCAAAAATGAATTCCATTTTACAAAATTCAAAACACATAAGTCAAATTAATTAATTTAATAATTAATTCCCGCTGTCATGAAAAATAGCGTGTTTTTGTGAAACAATAAGTATCAAAAGATTGACACCAGTTTAAGTCCAATTTCAAAGTGAAATTGATTCCAATGACCACCATTGGATTAACTGGTAAAAATATTTTCTAATTTCAATTTAAAACCAATTAAAATAATAATCTAATCATATAAATAAATTAGATTAAAAAGAGGTTTTGAATTAAAATACAACATTTTACACTATTCATTAAAAAAAATGAACTTTATCAGAAAGGTACCAAAAATTTACACAAAGTAAATTTTGATGTCCCGATTATAAAGAAGAGTTATATTTGGTCCAAAATAAAGTATAAGAGTGATCAAAACTATATTTAATGACGGTTCACCATTAAAAGGTGATAAGTGGACCTTTCGTGAAAATTTGGGTATAAATGCCTAAAATTGAATTCTTTCCGTATTTTAAGCCTTTATCTTTTATTGGGTAAATGTATAAACATTTAAAAACATATCCAATCATATTTTAGTTATTTCTATCCATTCCCGCCAGTACAACAGCTACTTGTTAACTAACATTTAAAATAATATTATTTTATTACTAGTGTGCTATGTAAGTTTCAAAGAAACTCATCGTTGCGTATCGGGTACGCTATTGAACATAACAACCCCTTTAAAATAAAATTAATATTTAATTCGTAAATATTAATAAATATGAAAATTCTTTATTCTTTATTTACCTGGGATGTTACAATAATAATAAAATAAAAAATTTATATTTGAAAATATTCTTATAAACATGTAAGGGAAGATTAGATGATGTTATAATGGCAAGAAATAGCTGCAACAGCCGTATAAGTTAAAAAACATTCTTACCTTAATTTTTTCAAAAAGGTCATAAAGCACCTTGTTTGGAAAATGATAGAAATATTCCTTTATTAAAATATTATAAAAGTAAAAAAATTGTATAAATGAATTTAACCCATAGTCTATAAAATAGTAAGAATATTTTGAAATACATTTTTAAGAAACATGGATGTGGATGATAAAGAGGTCACAGTAGATAATTACATATAAACAACCTCAGATAATGAAGAGATTGTGAAATTAATCCTTAACTTGTACTTTTCCTTGGTCGAGGGTAGGTTAAAATCCTATATAATGGTGAAATAATTGTTATTAAATTATACATGGATCATATACATTAATATTATATCATATATGATATTTTAACATTACTTTGTTACTAATATCTTAGTATTATCATCGTTTCTGGTGTTAAAAGATTTGTTTTACTTTATATTGGTTTTTATATGAGTCATATTTTTTATGGATAGGATGTATCATATTTATATAAAGAATTATATTATGTATTTAAACATTATTTTTAATCATATAATGAAAATTAGTCTTGAATGGATACGATGGGGAATGAATCTCACCGCGTTCGTGGAGACGGTAATCTATACGTACGGATGAGCGACAATGTCATTCTTTTGATATTAAAATAATATATAATTTGATGGTATATCATCTATAAAGAATAATTATCATGTTATATTTATTATTTACATCAATTAAACATCATTATTATACCCATCCCAATAATAATGTATTGAATAACAATTAAACCACGGCGTGGAGACGGTAAGCCGTACGTAGGTACGTATTGTAACATGTCATTAAAATGATGGATAGAATAATGAATATGGTTGTACCATATTTTTTATAAAATCATATTATATATAAGATAATGGAGTTATTATTTTAGAATGGAAAGAACAAAGAAATAGTAAGTGGAAGAAGAAAGGAACTTGAAATAGGTGATGAAATATTTACCTCTTCTTCGGGTTATTCCTTTTGATTTGATCAAAAGGGATCCTTAAGTTGACTTTCTAACTAGAGGAATGCCTCTAGGATGAAGTGAAGACAGTTGAGAGGGTATTTGGGGAGGTTTTTTCCGATCCAAATGGCTTTTAAGGTGTGAATTAAAGAGAAGGGTGAGTGCCCTTTTATAATAGGACTTAGGAGCACCTTAGGAAAATCTAGAAATATTATTTTATAATAAAATAATTTTCAGTTTCTAATGGCTAAAAATAAATTATTTAAAGGATAAGGTGTGGATGGGTCTAAAACCACTCAAAAAATAGGTTTTAGATAGGTTTGGATCACTATATTAACTTTATCTTTTAGATTTAACTCTTAGTTAAATAGTTTGACATTTACCATGTCTCTTTGTATTTCTATATTATATTGTTAATAAACGTACTATATACTTTCAAGAGAACCCCAAGTGGTTAATTAATGATACAACTATCATTATATAAGTATTTTTTCCTAACCTTATATTTTTAGGAATAGAATATCAATTAATAATATAATATTTGTTTTAAAAACTCTTTTATGTCAATTTTGACACTATTTGGTATTTTGTTTTTCCTAAATTCATAACAGCATTATTACTTCGAAAACAATTAATCTAACCAGCACTAATATGTCATATTAACCTAGAAAATTATTTTAATTCAGAAAAATTCTCAAATTACATTTATTTGGAAATTTATAATATCAATTATTTTAATATTTCATTAATTAGGTAATTACTGCATCATCATTGTGTCATAAATAAATAAATTTATTTATTTATTGTCTAAAAATATAAATAAAATACCATTATGTAGGAAATATTATTATATTTATAATGAATATTTATAGTAGATTTTATCTTATGTTTAACCCTATATTAAAAATGTTTTAGTTATTAAACATTGATTTTAAATCTTTTAACTCTTCTTTGAATTAAATAATAATTAATGTCCTAATCTAATCCAAGTGGACCCAAGTGGATCATATTTTATTCCTAAGGTTATTTTTGGTCGAATTATACTTAGAAAATAGAATTTGGACATTTTTTAGGGTTATAATAATATCACTTTTACCCTTAATTACCCTATTTACTTTTAACCATGGTATATAAAAGTAAAAAGTTATTATTCAACAAAAATTATTTTCATCTTATTGAACCACATTTTACTTATTGATATCAATCATGTATCTTGGAATTTTAAAATTAAACTCACAAAAGTGGTAAAATTATGTTTTATGTTAATTTTGAAATGCTCCTAAGAGGTGGGTAAAAGACGGTAAAACGTTCAATAAATTTTTTATATATCTAAAATTATTATAAACTAACTCCAATGAATTACATTGAACATATATAGGTATTATGTATCTATTTTTACCTAAAATAATTTTAAATAAAATAAATAATTATTTAAATAAAAAATCGGTTTTAGACTATCACTCAGTGTTTTTCACTATTCATCAAAAAATGAATACTTTCAGAAAAATACCTAAAATTCACCCTAAGATAATTTAAATATTCTGAATCAAAAAATGAATTCCATTTTGAATGATAAAATTTATAAAATTTCAAAAAAAAGGTATTATTATTCATAATGGCTAGTTTGATTGGTTGTGGTGTGTTAGAACTCGACGTTGCGGACAACACACACTATTGTATTATTAAAAAAGAAGCGTACCATGGAAGCTTGGGGTGTTACATTCTCCCTTACTTCAAAGAATTTTGTCCTCGAAATTTCTAGAGTATTACTGCGTAAAAATACTCAGATGGTTCTTCATCATAAGTTCCCCGGGTTCCTACGTTGCCTCTTCCATTTTATGTTTTCTCCAAAGAAATTTTACCAGACGAGTTGTCCGGTTTTTTGGAACTTGTTCCCTTGTATCAAGAACCTTGACAGACTCTTCGTAATAAGACAGATCAGGTTCCAGTTCTAATTCCTCATAGGTGAGTACATTCATTGGGTCATGCATGTATTCTCTCAACAGTGATACATGGAATACATCATGAACTTTGGAGAAACTTGGTGGAATTGTCAAACGGTAAGCTACAACCCCAATTATTTCTAAAATTATGAAAGGTCCGATGTACCTGGGTCTCAATTTTCCCTTCTTACCAAAACGTATAACACCCTTCTATGGAGAATCATTCAGGAAAACATGATCTCCTACCTGAAATTCCAAATCCTTCCTTCAGTTATCGGCATAGCTCTTTTGCCTACTTTGAGCTGCTTTGATGTGGGTTTGGATTACCTTCACCTTTCCATTGTTTCCTCCTCAAGTTCTGGGCCTACGAGTTTTCTTTCACCAACATCATCCAAATAGGTTGGTGTGCGACATTTTTTTCCATTCAACGCTTCATATGGTGCCATCTGAATACTTGAATGGAAGCTATTGTTATAGGAAAATTCTACAAGAGGTAAATATTTATCCCACATACCTTGAAAGTCAAGTGAGCATGATCTCAACATTTCTTCTATGGTTTGAATAGTTCGTTCTGGTTGTCTATCAGTTTGGGGGTGGTAGGTAGTGCTCAAACGAAGTTCAGTATCCAGGGCTTTCTGAAGACTTTTCCAGAATCATGATGTAAAATGGGGATCCTGTTCAGAAAAAATCAATAGTGGTACTCCATTAAGTCTTAAAACTTCATTAATATATAGTCTTGCTAATCATTCAAGTGGTAAATCTTCTCTTATAGTAATAAAATGTGCTAACTTGGTAAGATGATCAAAAATGACCCATATTGCATCGTTCCTTCTAGGAGTCTTTGGTAGTCCCATGACAAATTCCATTCGTAATATTATCCTATTTCCACTCAGGTATGGGAAGAGGATGCAAGACTCTTCCAGGCTATTTCCTTTAAGCTTTTACTTGTTGAAAAACCATACATCTTGACACAAAATCAGAAATCTCCCTCTTCATGTTGTCCCACCAAATATATTCCTTCAAATCTCTATACATTTTTGTGCTCCTAGGGTGTAAAGAGAAATTGGAGCTATGAACATCATCCAAAAATTCTCTTTTTAGATCTGGTATATCGGGAACCCAAAGTCTCTTCCCAAATTTCAAAATTCCATCTTCATACAAAAAGTCACTCAATCTCCCATCATTCAAAAATTTAATCTTCTTTGGAAACTCTTCATCATTGGTCTGAGAACTTTCTATCCTTTCTAATAAATATGGTTTGGAAACCATTTGAAAAAGTATTGATGATCCACCTTCTATTGTTATTCCCATATACATCTTTACTATATCCATGAGAATATGATCCCTTTCAACTCTCATATTGTTCAAAAATCCATGATCTTTTCTTCTCAAAGAATCTTCCACCTTATTTGCCTTCCCCAGGTGGTAGTGTATCGTGAAATCATAATCCTTGAGTAGTTCAATCCATCATCTTTACCTCCTGTTGAGTTCTTTCTGTGATAAAATATACTTCAGATTCTTGTGGTCGGTATATATCTCACATTTTTTACCATAGAGATAATGTATCCATATCTTCAAAGAAAATATTACAACTTATAACTCCATATCATGAGTAGGATAGTTTTTCTCATGAATTTTTAACTGTCGTGATGCATAGGCAATAACCCTATCATTCTGCATAAGGATACAACCAAGTTCTTTATTTGATGCATCACTATAAATAACAAACTCATCATTCTCCAATAGTAGAGTCAATATAGGATCATTGACTAATATTTTATTTAGTTATTCAAAACATTCTTCACACTCTTATGTCCAAAAAAATTTAACCCCTTTACGTGTGAGCTTGGTTAATGGGTAAGCCAATCGGGCTAAATTCTAGACGAAATGATCATAATAACCTACTAAACCAATTAAACGGTGTACCTCAGTTATACGTGTCGGGGATGGCCATTCTTTGATTTCTGTTGTCTTAGAAGGATCAACAGATATTCCATCCTTGGAGACAATATGAACAAGAAAAGAAATCTCCTGAAGCCATAATTCACACTTGCTAAACTTCCCATATAATTCATGTTTTCTAAGAGTCTATAACATAATGCGCAAGTAATTTTCATGATCTTAGTAGCTTTTAGATTATACCAAGATATCATCAATAAATACCACTGAAAATTCATCAAGATATTCCTTGAAAACTCTATTCATTAGATCCATGAAGACATAAGGTGCATTAGTCAATCCAAATGGAATTACTATAAACTCTTAATGTATGTACCTGGTTCGAAATGCTGTTTTCAGAATTTCTTCCTTCTTCACACACAACTGATGATATCCCGATATAAGGTCAATCTTTGAAAAGTATTGAGCTCAATGAAGTTGGTCTAATAAATCATCAATGAGAGGTAGGGGATACTTGTTATTTATTGTTATAACATTGATATCCCTGTAGTCAATGCATGACCTCATTGATCCATCTTTCTTCTTAACAAAAAAGACAGGGGCTCCCCATAGAGAAACACTTGGGTGAATAAATCCATTATTACTCAATTCATCTAGTTGTTTATTTAGTCCCACTAATTCCACAATGTCCATTCTATAAGGGGTCTTCGATATTGGCCTTGATCCAGGAATTAAATCAATGGAAAACTCAATTTTTCATTCTAGATGATGTCCAGTTAAATCCTCTAGAAACACATCAACATATTATTTCACAATAGGTACATTATATATTGGAGAATTCTTTTCCTCACCCACAGTTACTTCATTCTCTTCCTCCCCAATAATTGGATTTAGTTGTGCTATTGAGGGTGGATGTAGATAATAATTAGGTTGTGATGATTCTTCTCTAAAGATAAAGTGTTCTTTATCATCATCATCAAAAATAGTAACCTCCTTCTTCTTATAATAAATTTTTTCATCATGGTGTGAAATCCAATCCATACCAAGGATTATAGAAAATTCAATCATGGGTATGACGATGAGATCAGCAGATAAAGAACATTTATATGCCCTAATGGGGACTGATTCACAAGACTTTGTTGCAATAGTACTTCCCTTAAGAGTTTTGACTGACAAATCCCTCATTAAATCAAATTGGAAATATTTAATTTTCTTAAAAAATGGGAAGATATGAAATAATGCGATGATCCAGAATCAAATAAAGCATTGGCTAAACTTGAGGCGACCATTATATTACCTGCCACCACGTATTTCAGAGCATCAACCTCAGTAGTAGTGATAGTATAAGCTTGTCCTTGATCCCTTGTCCTTTTATGAGTTAAGTTCCCCTAATTCTTAGGACATTCATTCACATAATTCCCCCTTTCTCTACAATTGCAGCATTCAACATTGACAGCCTCCTTCTTCCCCTTGCAATCACGAGTTTGGTGGACTTTTTCACCACACTTGTAACAGACTCTCATTCCCTTCAGGAAAGTACTAGGGTGTTTCTTACCCCATTTACTATAGGATGGATATTCAAATTTTCCCTTCTTCCCCTTATTTCCATTTCCAGAGTGTTCAGCAGATCTCTTATTCTCTTTCTTTTCTTTAAAGTTGTAAGACTTAGAGAATTCTATTTCTGTCTTGATAGCACATGAGACAATATCTTCGTATGATTTGAAGGATTGTGAGACTAATTCTTGACCTAGAAATGGTTTTAAACCATCAAATAAATGATCAATATTACTTCTTGGGATACGTATATAATCTGCAGCATGCCTTTCTAACCTTGTAAAGTTAGCTTCACACTTTGTGACATTCTCATCCTCCTTTTGCCTTAGACTCAGGAATTGCATTTTCATATCTTCTTGATGGTCATGAGGAATGTATTTTTCTAATAAAATCTCGTTAAACTCCATATATTACATATTTGATACTTTCTCATATTCCTCTGTGTTTTGAATCAATGACCACCATTGATCAGCATCTCCAGGGAGGTGGTAAACTGCCATGACAACCTTTTCCCATTTGCTACTCCCCAAGGCATGGAATATTTTCTCTAAGGAATTTATCCATTGCTCAGATACTAGTGGATTTGTACCCCCATTGAATCTTGGTGGTTTTTACCTCATGAAACGATCTAACATTGATCCTCCATGATGCGGATCAGGGTGCCCCATACAGATAAGATTACTATTCGTAACCTGAGTGAGTTGTCTTAGTATGGTGATAAACTGATTAGAACCAATTGAATCACCAGCTCCACTATAATTATCTTTAGTAAGAGGGAAATCCTTACATGGAGTTCATGCATTGATATAGTTTTCAATCCTTTTACTAGGTTCCATTTCTAAAAAATGGTATAAACTAGATTAGTTTATGAATCGAAATACATAATTCCAAACTTGTAAAACACTTAACATAAAATGAACTATTTATGGATATAATCCATAATCATAAAAAAAGTTTTCTTTGTGGAAGTATATAATCATAAACCCTTCATAATGGTAGGTAAATAAAAAATAATTATCCTAAGCATATCCCCTGGGAGTTTTATAACCAAGAGTGCAGCAAGACCTGTTGTCATGCACCAGTTCTCATTCGAGTCTAGCTCAAAGCTGTGTTTTTGGGTTTTACCCCTAGGTATATCTTTTCCAGAGCCACCTCTACCTACTCGTATCCAGATAGGGATGTATTTCTTAGAAAACTCACAAAATCTCTACAATACCAAAATTTTAGGATGTTCTTCTATACTAATCCTCAATGTTTATCTTAGGGTAATGTGCTCTAATCAGAGTTTATCTAAATCTAGTTTCCAAGGTTATTACAAAACTTTCTATGATACCAACTGTATTGCCCTAACCCTAGTTAACCAGAGTTGGTGCATTATTATGTATCATTGGCATGATCACAAAAGATCAAGTCTTGAAAGGCCGATTAGTTTAGTAGCCTTGGAAGTACTAGATACATTCATAAAGTTTACATTACATCATAAAATGGAAAAATACAACAACATTGTTTCCAAAGACAATACTGAGATCCCATAGACTGTCCCTAAAGGTTAGTCATAATATACTTCTTCGCATCCTGGAAAAAATAAAACATAGAAAGGGGTGAGCTCAGATGCTCAGTAAGGATAACAATATAGTGGAAGCTTTCATAAATAAGTATAAACCATTAAGGCAATGTATAAGACTAAAACAAAATCCTTTTAAACATGAACATCAGCATAATATGGCAAAGATAAAATCAAATTAATTCCATTTACTTACTCACATGGATATTCTACTATTGGAATAATCACATGAAATTACAATAGCCACTTTCATAATGATGGAATGCATAATACTGGACTTTCATAACCACATAGTCAAGACCTTGTGCCAAGACTACAAATAAGATTTTTAAGGCCTTGTTCCAAGACACTAGTTTATCTCATGAGACCTATCGATGTGTCTAAGAGCTATAACGGGCTCCACCCATCACTTACTAAGTCCAATGCATTCCTCATATGAAAAGGCTTAAACATAACATAAACATTCATATTAAAAATGGCATATGAAATGTCAATAATTTATCCATAAACCATGAATGGTATGAAATAACACATCCATAGTCAAACATATCACAAAACCTTAAATACAATATGGATGTTTTGTATCATAATAAATCAACTTCAAACAAACATAAAATTCATCAAAGGATGTTGACATAGATGAAATCAAAACCTTTTTAGAGAAATATCTATTTCTATTTTGAAATCATTTAAAAGTCACATAATTATAAAATAAAACATTTATATTTTAAAATATTCTTATAAGATTGTAAGGGAAGCTTCAACGATGTTATAATGGCATAAAATAGACGCACCTGTCGTATAAATTAAAAAAACATTCTTACCTAAATTTTGTCGAAAAGGTCATAAAGCACCTTGTTTGGAAAATGATGAAAATATTCCTTTATAAACATCTTATAAAAGTAAAAAAGGGTATAAATGACTTTTACCCATAGTCTATAAAATATTAAGAATGTTTGGAAATACATTTTTAAGAAACATGGATGTGGATGATAAAGAGGTCCCAATAGATAATTACATATAAACTACCTCAGATAATGAAGAGATTGTGAAATTAACCCTTACCTTGTACTTTTCCTCGATCAAGGGTAGGTTAAAATCTGTTATAATGGTGAAATAATTGTTATTAAAGTATACAAGAATCATATATATTAATATGATATCATATATGATATTTTAACATTGATTTGTTTTTAATATCTTAGTATTATCGTCGTTTCGGGTGTTAACGGATTCATTTTCCTTTATATTATTTGTTATGTGAGTCATATTTGTTATGGATGGGGTGTATATTATTCATATAAAGAATGATATTTATTCTTTAAACATTATTTTAAGTCATCTAATGAAAATTAGTCGTGAATGGATACGATGTGGAATGAATCTCATCGCGTTCATCGAGACGGTAATCCATACATACGTATGAGCGACAATATCATTCTTTTGATATTAAAATAATATATAATTGGATGGTATATCATATATACAGAATAATTATCATGTTATATTTATTACTTACATAAATTTCTCATCATTTTTATACCCATCCAAATAATAATGCATTGAATAACAATTACACCACGACGTGGAGACGGTAAGCTGTACGTACGCACGTATGGTGACTAGTCATTCAAAGGATGGATAGAATAATGAATATGGTTGTAAAATATTTATAATAACATCACAGTATATATAATATACTAGAGTTATTATTTTATAATGTAAACAATAAAGAAATAGGAAGTTGAAGAAGAAATGAACTTGAAAGAGGTGATGAAATATTTACCTCTTCTTCAAGTTCTTCCTTTTGATTTGATCGAAAGGGATCCTTACGTTGGCTTTTTTACTAAAGGAAGGCCTCTAGGATGAATTTAGAACCGTTTAGAGGGTATTTGGGCAGGTTTTGGCCCATCCAAATGGCTTTGAAGGTGTGAATCAGAGCTAAGGGTGAGTTCCCTTTTATAAGAGGTGTGAGGGGCACCTAAGGAAAATATTGAAATATTATTTTATAATAAAATAAATTTCGGTTTACAATCACTAAAAAATGGATTATTTAAAGTATATGGTGGATATGGGTCTAAAATCACTCAACCAATAGGTTTTACACAGGTTTGGGTCTCTATATTAACATTATCTTTTAGATTTAACTCTTAGTTAAATAGTTTGACATTTACCATGTCTCTTTGTATTTTTATATTATATGGTTAATAAGCTTACTACATACTTCCAAGTGAACCCCAAGTAGTTCATTAATGTTATACCTATCATTATATAAGTATTTTGTCTGACCCTTATATATTTAGGAATATAATATCAATTAATAATAGAATATTTGTTTTAAAAACCCTTTTGTGTCAATTTTGACACTATTTGGTATTTTGTTTTTTTCAAAATTCATAACAACATTATTATTTAGAAAAAAAATTCATCTAACCAACCCTAATATGTCATATTAACCAATAAAATTATTTTAATTCATAAAAACTCTCAAATTACATTTATTTGGATATTTATAATATCAATTATTTTAATATTTCATTAATTAGGTAATTACTGCATCATCATTGTGTCATAAATAAACTAAATCATTTAATATATAAAAAACATAAATAAAATACCATTATGTAGTAAATATCTTTATATTTCTAATGTATATTTATAGTCTAATTTATCTTATGTGTAACCCTATATTGAAAATGTTTTATTTATTAAATTCATATTTTAACTCTTTAAACCCTTCTTCGAATTAAATAATAATAAATGTCCTAATCTAATCGAAGTGGACCAAGGTGGTTCATATTTTATTCCTAAGGTTGTTTTTGGTCTAATTATAATTAGCTAATATAATTAGTACATGTGTTAGGGTAATAATAATATCATTTTTACCCTTAATTACCCTATTTACTTTTAACCGTGCTAAATAAAAGTAAAAAGTTACTATTCACCAAAAATTATATTCATATTATTTATCAACATTTTATTTACTGATATCAACCATGTCTCTAGGATTTTTTAAATTCAACTCACAGAAGCGGTAAAACTTTGTTTTTTGTAAATTTGCAAATGCTCCTAGGAGGTGGGTAAAAAATGTAAAAAGTTCAATAAAATTTCTATATATCTAAAATTATTATAAAATGACTCCAATGAATTAAATTGAACTTATATGGGTATTATGTATCTATTTTGACCTAAAATAAATTTAAACAAAATAAATAATTATTTAAATAAAAATTCAGTTTTAAACTATAACTTAGTGTTTTTCACTATTCATCAAAAATTTAAAGTGTTCAGAAAAATATCAAAAATTCACCCTAAGCTAATTTTGATGTCTGAATCCAAAAATGAATTCCATTTTGAAAGTTAAAATTTATAAAATTTCAAAAAGTGGGTATTACTATTCATAACTGCTAGTTTGATTGGTTTTGGTGTGTTAGAACTCGAAGTTGCATAAAATACATGCTATTGTATTATTCAAAGAGAAGAATATCGTGGAGCTTGGGGTGTTACATTTACTATTACACTTTCACACATTGAAAGGAGGGTAGACTAAAAGAAATTATTTTATTATAGAATCTCACCATTACTATTCAAACAAGGGTGAAAGGATAAGTGGTGGTAGAACCTATCACTTATTGGTTAATAAGAAGTTGAGATTAGAAATTATAGGCCAATATGAGATTACAATTTAAAATATGACCATAACTCGATCATGTTTCTCATTATAAGATTTTAAATATTTTCTTTCTGATTTATTATTTTTTAACCAAATTCCCATTTTTCTTAACCAAAAGTGTCAATGGATTAATTTTATTCCTCTATAGATACAAACTAATATTACCATTATGATTACATTAACCTCGAAGATAAATAGTTTTTTCACACCCTAAGACAATGTTGTTTCAACCATAATGAAATAAATTCACATATTCCATGGTGGTTCAAACTAGTGTTATTCTTGAAGGAATATTAATCCACCTCCAATGTATTTTTTGTAAGAAAAATTATTTCATATGTAAAATCCCTTGAAAAAGAATAAAAAAGAAAAATAGAAAAATTAATTTATATACATCTAATAATATGTCTAACAACACAAAATAATACATACATATATTCTTAACCAGAATATTATGGGATGATGAAAAAAATTAATTCTAATAGATTTACTATAGTGAAAAACTATTCTATAATTTATAAACAATTTAGTTATACATGAATATCATAATAATTAATATCAAAATTAGTCCCCATCGTGAACAACTCATGATGGGAACATATAACTATCTATATTTATGATCCAAAAATTTCATCATTAATATTGGAATTTATTTTTTAAAACTAAAATATTATATATATATATATATATATATATATATATATAATCATAAATTCATACAAATTAGTCTTCTAAATGATTTTGTAATTGTAAAATTTTTATGTTAACACTATGACATAAATTTTTTCACCTTTGAATTTCTATCATTAAAATAGATAAAAAAATTATTATATTATATATTTGATGATAATTATAGAATTCAAATCCTAAAAATTTAAAAAACAATGCATTTAAATGTGATAATAGGTGCACATTATAAAAAATTAAGAGCTAATAATTCATAATTTAACAGATAATCAAATTAATTACTATACATATAACCATTGTATTTTATAATGATCATATTATTATATTAATCCATTATTACTTACTAGATTTCATCTACATCATACCCCCTTTAAAGAGTAACATTTTCAAAATCATCTTGTAAAATGAAGTTAATATACGACCAATTATGGTATTCAAGGTAAAAAGTTGATTATTCGACATCTTCACTTGTACCGTATAAGTCCCTTTGTTTCATTTTCAGAACTACACTCCACCCTTCATCTACTAGATACTTAATATAATATTGCATTTTTTCTTATGATATGAAGATATATAAATAACATTCTTCTTGGTCACGAATATCCATCAAGTGAGATAATTTCATAGAAGTAAATTGTAAGGTATATCTTTTAATACCCTAGATAATAATGACACATGTTCGTTTCAAAAATAAAAAAATTATGGAAATTTAAATAAATAATTTCAATTAGTTTTCTATAATATCTCTATTCAATGACTATAAATATACAATTTTTTTAATCCTTCCTCTCTATCAACAGTTTTTAATTAGTTTCCATTCAAATTTTAAGGGTCTAATTTTGTATCCTTCATTACAAACCCTTCATTAATATATATTTAATCATGACTCACTTCCTTTACAATATAGATATTCCTGATCTAAAAATTTTTAAAAATTAAATTTTATAGAAATTAGATTTCAATCTTTTTTAACTATATATGATTTATATTATTATGAACTTATACAATATGAAAACTATTTTACTAGTTTTTTGTTAACTATTTTTGTTACTTACATCCCATTTTCTTTTCAATGTCTCATGCATATAATTTTTGTATCCCCTATTCTTTAATTAAGGGATTTGAAATTTCACTATTTAGTAGAACATATCTATGTGGTGTTGATAATTCTAGTATTTTTATTGTAATAATAGAGGCCCCCAGAGTTGTTCGGCCAATAGTATGGAATATTTTTATTACTTATCGGTTAGTGATTGAGAAGAAATATAACAAATGTGACCCACATAATACAATTATTTCTAGTTATCATCTATGTATAGAGAAAAAAGGTTGAGATACTCATCCTATATATAACCATAATAAATTGAGCCTTCTATTTGGAATTTATAATTTACATATGATTTTAAATTACAATGTTTTTGTTACATCCTTCACAAGTTATATCATTGGTTCTGAATAAATGAGTTAATTCATTCATTTATTTACAAATATATGACTAAAAATTAATTTCTTTTGATTTTCAAATAATCTGCTTTATGGTTGAGCGGTAACCAAAATACCATGTGCAGGATACATATTCAAAGTATCTAAAGTTCAAAATTCAAGCATCCACAGAATCCAATGATATCTCGATCCATGAATACCAACATCAGCCAAATTCATATCCTATCACTTTCATTATCATGATGAGACCCATTGACGACAATCTATCCTATCACCACCATTATTACTATCACCGTACCATTCTTCGGAGAATCCGACCACTGGAGACCAACAACACCATCGTAAAACAGAAAAACAAATCATTCCCCTAGAAATCTTCCACCAAAATGAAAATCACCATTATAGTGTAATATAACACATCAAAACATAAACATTGTTAACACAACACCGTCATGAATGACCCCGATGGCCACCACCATAACCAGAAAGAAGAATACCATTGAGAGAAAATGAAACATTTATTGAAAATCCTCAAACAAATCAAATGCATGATGAAAATAAAACAAACATTCACAGATGATATGAGGATGGAACCCACAAAAAAACCAAAAACGTCTCTGTTTTTAATAACATTTCCACCTTTTAATGTCACCAACATCGAAGAGGAAGGGAACCAGAGCATTACCATACGAGAAACCAGCTCCAATTGTTCAAATAACACCAACGGTTTCCAAGTCCCACATCCAAAAATCACTATGTTACCACCGCTCCAAGTCTAGCTAGGAGTGGGGAATAAGAACATGAGGCCACAAATAGGTATCTGAGTGGAAAAATGATCCGTACGATGATGAAACTGAACCCAAAAGTTAAGCAAGAGAAAGACAATGTGAGAGCGCCTAGAGTAATTATAGACTATTCAACCAAAAATACCAAAACCACTTTCTTACACCTCTCCATATCCAAACTAGAATGGAATGGAGGAACATGATTTCATAGCATGTATGACTAGTCAGGGGCATTAGGAGTAGAAAATCATCATGAGACCATCAAAGCATCATTGTGAAAAATCCACCAAGAAGAACAATTCCACCAAGAGTGGCCCCATCCATGAAAAACTAGTGAGAGATATGAACTGAAAAGGGAGACCAAACTCAAGGAAAATAGATAAATAGGGAAAATAAATGGGAATTCAAGTATAAAATATGGAGGGGATGGGGAACGCACCAACATGTCTAAAAAATCGTACCCCTTCCGGATCGCCACTGTGGAGAATCCTCGGGTGAGAGGGAGAGGGGTTGATGTCGCTCAGTGACCCCTTCTTCCATTTAAAAAAAATATTATGATCATTAAAATTCTACATTCTATTAAAACATAGGGATTATGAATGGTGGGTAAATAATATCAGCAACCAAGTGTTGTAAGTGGATTCATGAGTCCCTTTATTTAATAAAGGGACACTGTATAATGGATTTAAATCCTACTATAGTGTGAGTTTGATAGAGTGTGAAATAATATAACATTTTCAAGGTTCTAATAAACTGTATTCATAAATTATTGTTGATGTGAATGAAATAGTTCTACTTTGTTTTTGGGGGATCCCCTCATAGTGTACGTGATTCCTATCGTTGGTGTTATCCCTATGGATACAAGATCCTATTGAATATTACATGGGGGTCTCAATTAAGAATAATTTATTGATAATTTTAGATATACATCGCATTGAAAATTTTGTATAATTGTTTGAATTTCATTTTCTTCATTTCATGTTGTTTTAATGATGATAGATCAAGAAAACAAATGGTTTTCTTCTACTGTGATGATCAAGATTCGATCCTAAAAACCCCATTGCTGGTATCTAAACTCTAATATTCTTGGAATAATTTTTTTCTTCTAAATTATGAATAACATGAATATTTTAATATTTTTGATTCTATATTTTTATCAAAGTATGTGACATGGTTAAATGTGACACATTAGATTTCTTGTGTGATTGTATTTTTTCTTAGTCATGGGGTTTTACTAGTTTGAATCACAAGGTGTGTTACCTAAAAATATGATGTCTTATTCTATACTATAAGATATGATGTTGGTGATATCATAGGTTGTGACTGAAAACTTCTATTTTTGCAAGAAACATCAATTAATAATCATGATATATGGTATATCACTGATTATGATTGGTCACTGTGGAAGATTCATCCAGTCATTTGTGAAAGGTGAAACAAGCACTAGTTTTTATAATTTATACCTTGACCAATAATTGAAAAACTCTGGAATAATGGTTTTTTTCAAGTGTTAGATTTAATGGGTTTCTCATGGTTAATCATGCCGTATAATATGTAGAATATGTATAGTATGCAGGCACTCACATAAGAGTAAGCATTGACCTCTCTCTCATCTTATGATTTATAATATCATTGTAAATAAAAAATTAATTTATAATCCTAAAAAGGAGAAAATATCATTTTTTAATATTTTATTATTGTTTATAATTTTTTTATATAATATAAGTATTTTTTATTATAAACAATATATTTTTATTCCTAAATAAAATATAAAGTGTTCATATTAATATTTATTTTTAATTAAAGAAATTAAAATTTTATTTATTTATTTATTTATCCCATTTAAATAATTATGTTTCTAAAAATATTATGAAATGTGAAAACTGTATATGCTTAAATTTATATGATTAATTTCTTTAAATAAAGTTAATATTTCTTATATTAAATGACATGTGTGATAAAATAAGATTTAGTTTTCATATACATTGAAATCAATATATGATTTATGTTATTATTTTTAATTAATTACTAGATATAGTTTCTATATATTAAGTGTTATATGGAAAATTTAATTAAAATATATCTTTAGTAAATTATCATTGGATAGAGGGAATTTGGTTTATGATTCCCACTATCATGGAGGCTTATTCCATTTTTTATAAAAGTGATTATTTATAAGAGGTAATGATCAACTTTAAGCATTTTACTAGACTCAACACACTCTATGTTTCCAGTGTGGTTAGTATGGTTGGTGTTTGTTGGATTTATATCGATAGTGGGTGGGGATTCATTTCTCCATGTTATTATTGATTGATCTGCTTGAATTGGACTCCATGAATCTACACTGAAGTCTTCTCCCACTTTCATTTATTTTTTTCCACTAGTTATCATCATCAGATTCCCCAAATTTATGTTCATCCTTACCGGAAACCCTCATTCTCAGATCTTGTTTTAGATATGGGATCCCCTAGTTTCAATCTGCATTCGTGTTTCATACGATAACAGTATTACATGTTGGAGGTGGTTTTTCTAATGTCGGTGATCATCTGACGTCTCTTCAAGAAGACAGGTGGGGTTCAGGCATGATGAGCCACAACTATCTGATGTATTCTGGACATCAGGTGGTGGCCAGGTTCTTCGAGTGTCAATGTGAGCTGGTCTGGTGGCAGTATCAATTTTTCAGTCTACAGTTGGGAGTCTGTGTTGTGGTGATATTGATGGTGATGGCAGATGGTTCGAGTGGCTGACTAATTGTGGGACAATGATAAAATTTTTGATATAGGAGTGGTTCTCTTAGATCTGTTCTGATTTTGGGAGTATCTTTTTCAGATATTTATCATCTCAGTTCAATGTCACGTTAGGTACATGTGGGATAACCCTCACCTAGAAAAATAAAAATGTTGCACCTGATCCTCTTTTTAGAAAAGAATATTTTTAAAAAACAAATTAATTAATTTGAAGTGTCTGATCATATTGTCTCTCCCCACCTGTACCGAGTAAAAAGTACTATAACTATAAACTATAGTTGGGTGCTTTCCTGAGTGGTAAATACTCCCCGTAATCCTGATGGGAGTGAATTTTTTCATGCAGGTGGTGATGAAGGAATGATGCAAGCAGGTGATGCCGCACACATGACACAAGCATGCGGTGAGGCATGCATAACACACGTTGATGGTGACATAGAATTGATGAAGTAATGAAGCAGCACTAGGCCTTTGGTCTTATTTGCAAGAATTCAGTCCAGTTTGTGGTTCTTTGGTCCTGGTAATGGGTTTCATGCACACGGGGCCTTTGGGGCATACACTGAATAAATAATGCTGATAGTTGGGTTATCCCTTGGGGGGAAATAGCCATCCTTTTTTCTTCTATGTGTGGTGTGGGTGTTTAATGTAATTATCCCCCCCAACACCGAATATATATATATATACAAACACTTTAATTAAAAATGATGTTATAAAATATTAATACCAAATATAGACATAAAATATTTAATAAAAACTATTATTATAAAATATTAATGATAAAGATAAATAAAAATATGACACTTTAGTTTATGTTAAGATATTAATTTTTAAATGTTTTAAAATAATTTAATGCAACATTAAATTTTAATCTAATCAATATATTTTATCTAAATATTTCATATTTAATAACACTTTTGATTAAATAGAATTTTAATAATTGTTTTTATTTAATATAAATTGTAAATATATTTTTAAAGTGATAATAATAAATAAAAATAACAATATAATACGTTAAAATTTGAATGGAAATTATCCTTGAAAATTTTCACTATGAATATTAAATAAAAATGATTACTGTAATATATGCATTCACTA
The DNA here is from genome assembly GCA_963277665.1 of Viscum album. Classification (NCBI taxonomy): domain Eukaryota; kingdom Viridiplantae; phylum Streptophyta; class Magnoliopsida; order Santalales; family Viscaceae; genus Viscum; species Viscum album. The sequence goes on along the minus strand of OY728153.1, from coordinate 830,138,795 downwards.
CCATAGATCAGAGCCAAGGTAGCGGCGACCTTTATCATCAATAAAACATCTCACTCATAAAAGGGTGAAATTTATCAATGCTAGCTAAAAGTGTTGATAAATATTCCCTTTATCATCTCTCAAAAACACGGATAAAGGTATACCCTTTAACAATGCTTTCTTTAGTGCTAATAAATAACTCATTTACTAACACTATTATTAGCATTGATAAAGGTTTTTATTAAAAATATTATTATTTTATATAAAATTATATTATTTATATTCAAAGATAATGTTTATTTATATATATTAAATAAAAATAGATTTTTTGATTAATATTTTTTAATAATTCAAATATATATATATATATATAACCTTTTAAAAGAAGCATTTATAATATTATAATTAAATAATTATAAGATTGTAATAAATTTTGTTAAATAATAAATATATTTATTATATTTACTAATATATATTTAAAATTATATATTTATAATTATATATTTATAATTATATATAAATACTTTTTAAATTTGTAAATATATAATTATAATTATAAATATATATATATATATACATACATAAATATACATTTTTAATGAATTTGGTCAATAAATATATTGATTCATGAGTATAATTGTCATGTGTATGTTATGTATTCATCATGAATATTCATTTATATATTACACAATTATTATTATTCATGTTTTCCATATATAAGATGACTCATTTTTTATGATCTTTACTTTACTAGGTATATGATTTATTCATGTTACCCGTGAATCTATTGCGTTCTCATAAATACTTATAAAAATTAAATAAATATATTTTTATAATAAATATATTTATTATATTTTTAATTATAATTTTTATTTATATATAAATACTTTTTAAATATAATTATTAAAAATTATAATTACAGCCACAAGCAGGAGGTGTGGGTCCGGTAGCGGTGTAGGTACTATAGAGGGTATGGTATCAATAGTATTATTCATCCTAACTGGGCTTTCATGTCATCATGTGGCAATTCTCATAGGCATGCCATGGGTAGGCAATGACGCAGGCAGATGCAAGTAAGGGCCTTGGGGTCATCCAATGGTGGGCTTACAGGTCTTGTAATGGGTCTCATGCCCACTAGGCCTATGGGCTATGTATTGAATAAGTAAGGCTTGATGGGTGAGATATCTTTTGGGGGGTTATGGCCTGCCTTTCAGGCCTGTGTGTGTTGGGAGTGTATGTTTAATGTAATTGTACCCCCAGACACCGAATATATAATATATTTATTAATAATTATAATTATATATATATGTAAATAATTAGTACATTATAAAAAATATATTTATTATACTTATATTGTTATAAATATATATAATTAAATTAATTAATTTATAAATATATAAAAATATATTAAAGAATTACAAATATTTAAAATTATAGTCATAAATAAATAATTATATATTTAAATAATTATAAAATTATACAATATATACAATATATATATATTAACAAAATTGAAAATATAATAAATATAATTCTTATAATTTTTTATTTATTTAAATATATTTATTTATAATTATAACTATATATATATAGATATATTTATTATAATTTTTTAATTATAAATAAATATATATTTATTTATGCTTATAATTATATATATATATATATCTTTAAATAATTATAAAATTATCATAAATATATTTTGTGTATATATAATGTTATAAACGAGGGGTGATGGAGGAACCAGAGGTGCGGGAGAAGAACCACCTGATACCTATCATTGAACATCCTGACCTAATCCATCCAAGGAGTTTGAATCTGTATTCATATTCTTCAAATCTTTGAGATGCTCGGTAGAGTATGTCTGATTTTAAGAAAATAACGTGAGGTTAAGATGCATCAGCTCTTTCTTGTTACTCTGATTTTTTAGGAGGTTCCTTTGTATTTCCAAGAAATCATACCACATAATGTATTATCATGAATGGAACTACTATGCATGTTTTGGCCTCAGATGGGGAAATTTCAGAATGATTATATTTGTGAACGAATTCTTTCATAAGTAGAGTTTCATTGTCAAAAGGAATGAAACCCTAGAAATTGATGGATTTTGTCTCTTAGTTAGCTTAGATTTGGGCTTTCATTGATTTTATGTGTGTCTCTTGATGTCGAGGGTTCTTCCATATAATTTTCCTTTCTACCCAATTGAAGGGTCACTCCTAGAGTTTTCGATCAGTCAATCTACAGACGTGAACCCTTAGGGGTTGTAAATGGAGTATAATTTTCAATCAAAAATGAATTCAATGGTAATTTTTCTCAGGTGTGGATAATATTTATGGACTAAAAAGGGGGTTTTGGAAATCTGAGATTCTATTTGAAATCACATCTACAATTAGAATCCTAATTCACAAGGATATTTCCACTGAAAAGGTGAGTTTTGGTCATTTTTCAAGAGTCTTGTTAGATGTTAATTTAATTTATTCAATAGTTGAAAAGTTATTCCTTGTTACTCTTCATGATGATATTATATTAAGAATCATGTATGAAAAGATACCACTTTTGTGAGGACTATAGTACAGTTTGGAATTTGAGGTCCAATTGTATAAGAAACCTTGTTTGCACTAGATGTTATCTTAAGGGTCATGAAATGTTACTCTGTAAAAATAATGAAGACAAGGGTACTTCCCAAGATATTTTTGCTCAAGATAGAAACCATCTTGTGAATGAAGTTACCCAAGACCCCCCTCTTGGATAGTCAAATTGGGATCAGATACCTAGTATTGTAATTGATACAGTTGTTCAAACACCATTTCATAATGTTGAAGGTTTTACACCAAGTATGAGTAGGTTAGTCATCACTACTGATACTGTGTTTCATCCTCCAACTATGGTAAAAGATAGTGCAACAATTTATTGGGATGATTTGGAAGATAATAATGAATTTTCTCTCATGAGACCCACATTCAAAGATATCTTAATCAAAAGTGGTAATAATGATATGGATGGATATGATTCATATGAAAATCCAGAGGCCAGAAAATGAAATCTTTAGGGAGAGGTGGATGACATGATTTGGCTGGAGTAAATTAATGTTTCCACATATTTCCAAAAAGGAAAAACCATGCATTTGGTTGAAACTACAATGAAGATTAAGGCCATGGGATCCCACAATTCTAATTTCTTAGAGAATTGTAATTCATCTCATAGAAATGCAAATGAGTTGGTGGATGTAATACCCCCAATAAGTAAAATGATGTCTAGACATGATCTTGGTATTACAATAGGTTTATCTACCTAAAAGAAAAATGGTTTTTCAAGATGCTAAGGTTTTAATGCTACTCTAAGTGGAATGAAACCTACTTTGTTTCTCCAAAGATTTAGGTTGTCATATGGTCCTTGATGTGGTTCTAGGAACTGTTAAGAGAAAAGGAAAGCAAGATGATGTATTTAATCAAAGGTTTGGATCTATTGAGGACCATTATGAGAAGAATACATGCTTGACTTGAGGTTTTCATGATGATACTTCATTTATAATGATCTTCCCTACTAAAGAAGATGAGCCAAATGCCAATGCTGCATCCTATAGACAAATTATGGCATAGATAGTGGCCTTAAGTGACATGTTCAAAGTAGGTTATATCCACTACATAGACAGGTCTAATACAGATGAATTATTTTTTGGACTCTAGTGAATGAAATCCAACTGGACCTGATGCTACTATAGGGACATCATATTCTGGTGACTCTAAAATCATGGTGGACCAAATGCTTCATCAGGGGTTCAATGCAGGGTTGCCCAACCCCTGAATAACCATATGTTGGTACGATCGGTTGAATCTAGTCCAAAAGTAGTTGTGGTTCCTATTAGAAGTACCTCATCTCAGATTTGGAAGGTAATGATAAATGATTGCATCTACCACTCAATTGACATGCTTGCTGTTTCTAATAGTTATGACGATGGAAAAAAGAGCGATGGTGTTTCTGGAGCTGAAATCATAATTCATGATGTTGTAGCTTCACCTTCAAATGATAGTGATGACCTGTGGATGTTGTCCAAGACTTGGAGGAGGGGAATAAATCCTCATGGTAGGGGTGGGCACCTTCTTTACCACAGTATGAGAACTCGCTCCCAAGCAATTTAATGACTTTTTAGTCTTGTTTTGTGAACCTTTGTGGTTTGGTCTTTTCCTCTAATGTTCATTTTTTCCTTTTCTATTTCAACTAAGAGTCCTTTTGATCCACAATTTTTTCATAAAACATTTATAATTATATAAATATATAGAATTATATAAATATATTTGTAAATATATACAAATATTTCTAAATAAATAAAAATATTTATAATTATATTTGTAAAAAATATAGATATATTTAAATAATTATAAAATTATAATAAATATATTAAATATATAAATTTATAAAAGTACAAGTATAATAAATATAATTATTATAATTTTATATTTATTTAAATAAATAAGCATTCATATATTTATAGTTATAATTATTTATATAAATATATATAATTCTATAGTTATAAATATAAAAATAAAAATAAATATATAGATATATATATATATATTAGGTACTTGGGGTATAATTACGTTGAACACACACACACCACACACACATACTAGAGTGGTAGGTCATAGCCCCCCAGGGGATATCCTACCCATATATCCTTATTGATTCAATACATGGCTCATAGGCCCAATGGGCATGAAGCCCATTACTTAGAACGTAGGCCTAGTGGGCATGGAAGCACATTGCATGGTCTTGAAGACCCAATTTTTTTACTCAATGACCCTTTTGGGAATATTGATACTACAATAACATGTGATCAATGGGTTTTGAACCTCAATTTTTGATGTAGTATTTTAGGGCTTTTACCACAAAGCCAATCCCCAACAATGATAATATATAAATAAATATATATTTATTATAATTTTATAATTAGAAAGAAATATTTATTTATTTATAATATTTATAATTTTATAATTATATATATTTATATAAATATATATATATTTTAAATATGAATAAATATTTATTTATTTATAGTTATAATTATAAATAAATATATACATATATATAATTTTATAAATATAGATAATAATATAAATAAATTATTACCATTATATCATTATTAGAGCTAAAAAAGCATAGAAAAAATGTGTCTTTATCTATACTATAATATTTTCACTGATTAGGGTATGTTTTAACAGCATTTTTTATTTTAGCATTGATGAAACATACCTTTATCAACACTTTTTATCTATTGCTGATAAAAGTGTTACCCAATTACATAAATTAAACCTAAAAATTAGTTTCTTCTCTTTCACACTTCATGATCTCATAGAAGTTGAAAACCGACACACTTGTCGAACCCTGCTGTCATGGATCCTCCGCTCTTGCCCAACTGCACTACTGGAGCCCTACCACACCACCACTATTGCTGAACCCTACTACCTCCATGTGGTTTTCTACCCCAGACACACACCCTCCATGCCGCCACTCTGTCGCACTAACACTTTGCCACTGTCTCCTCCAGACCCACCACCCTCTCTCCCTTTTCCACTGCCCTCCTTCAATTCGTTTTCGTCATCACCATTTCTCCATACCTTTTTGCCAACTCTCTTGCCACCATCATAGATAAGGTTGCTTCTAGCCTATAACATTTTCAATTTGGTGATGTTTTTATCTCGATATTTTCTTCATTTTCATCCTATTTGATGATACTTCTAATAGTTATCTTCCCCTATGAATTTGTTTTTATACACCCATTCATTCCCTCGATTGGAAATACATGTCTTTGTATCCATATCCAACAGAAATATTGAAATAGTTATTGTAAACATATCATGAATATAAAATTATTCTCATATATTTTTCTTTCTCATTAGCCATAAAGTTCCTCTATTCTATAGAACACATTTTTATGTCCCATATTTACATAAAAATAACACCAAATATTTAGATTATTTATTATGCATTTTCTTCACCATATTTTGGTTTTGAGTTTATTGTAATCTGCTAAATGAAACCTTTTCCACATATTGGTTCATTGAGGACATTCTTCAACTTCTGCAGATTTGTTCTTATGATCATTACTTATGTCTAAATTTCATTTATCTTGAAACCAATTTATTGTTCTATCAGTATCTACTTTCTATTTAGATTCCTAATGTACCTCATTTTCAACTTTCCTAGCCCATGCAGATGATCATTCTTATTCCATTTTGAATGTTAAAAGCCTCTCTTAATCATCACACGTCAATCAGAACTTCCAAATATGAATTTTTATTTACTTTATTTTCTTGACTATATCATTAAAAAATTATTTAGGCTATAAATTATCTAGAACCATTCTTTATTCATGATTCATACCTCAAAAATGTTTCCTGAATTTTCATAGTTTTTTATTTAAGTTATTCAATATCCATTTTTAGTATTGTTTTTTACTCTATTTTTTGGATAAAGAACATATATTATTTAAAAACTACATTTCATTTTCTTGTTTTATCCCTCCAAATTTAATTTCCTAAAAGTATACATTGATTTCAATATAAATATCAACTCTTCTCTCAATTCCAATAATTTACCCATCATGATATTCATCTTGTGGTTTATCTATAACTCCCACCATTACATTTTTTTACAGTTCTTTACATTCCATGACCTCCCTAACTATTTCCTCTAATTTTCATAAGATTTTGTACCTATAGTTTTTCAATAATTTTCCTAGATATAACTTGAGTGGAACCAAAATTTAGAGAATTAATTTCATAAAGGAATCCCTTGAAAGTAGTGTTGGTGAAGACATGACTATATTCTTCTTCATCTATGTGATTCACCTCTTTCATCAAGAAAAATTTTACTTGTCCTTATAAAATTAAAAAAATCAACTATCCTATATTAAAATTAATGAAAACATTCCCCATGGATATGAGATTTCAACCAGTTATTTTTAGTACTTATCATTCTTCCACAATTTCTTGAATAACAATATCAAATGAATTGATTAATTTTTCTATGTAGACCAAGAAATAATCCCAAATTACAATTATGTAATTTATTGGATAATATTATAGTCAAAGTATAACATCTATTGTATTTGAATTATTTTTCCTTAAAAAATTTAGCGTCATAGGCTGGATAAGACCCTATAAATCATAAAGGGCATTCTAGAAAGATCAAACACTGATATTGAATGGAATAGAAAAGATACATAGATCATGAATTTGTAGTGGAATATTTCATTGAACAATGACTAATAAATCCACTCTAAGAAAAAAACTTCTATATTTTTATTATATTTTTATTATAAATGAGTTCCTTAAGGAGCTTGGAACCTGATGACATTTGTGTCATTTCAATGGAGAATTTGATGTTGATGTAATATTCCTTGAACATTTCCATTAAAATTTTATATTACACTTAATCCATTCTATGGATTATTTTCTTTATAAATAGATTATATTACAATTAAGGATATACTTTAGTTAGACTTGATGTGTTATTTTGAGTCCTTACTAAATCATCCTATTTTTACTCGCTTTCTTCTATACCATGTTACCTTTATTTTACTTTATCCTTTATATTTTCTTTTTCTTTAAATGGTTTTTATTTTAAAATTGTTTCCTTATTATAATTATTCATATATGAGTGGAAATGAGGGATAAATACTATTTTCTAAGGTTTTTCGTCACTTGTTATGGAATTATATTTGATGACAACAGTTTGGGAAAATTCTTAAATATATTTTATTTAAAAAATTATTTTCCTTTCACAATAAGTAGTAATCACCGAATAGATGTTTAAAAAACTATTATTGTGTTAATTGTATTTAAAACCATGTGTTTGGGAGATTTTAAATTGTTAAAAATGATGGTAAAAGTAGTTTTATTTTTAAACTAGAGAGTTAACCCATGTGATCTATATTTAAAACAACTTTTTTGGCCTTGGTTATGTTTTATATGAATGTTTTGGGGTGTTTAAAGATTTTAAGATTTCTAAATGAGATGGGTTATCTCAAAAGAGGGTGCTTTATTCTTTCTTAGTGTGGTTTTATTTTTATATTTTTCAAAAAGAAATTGTGACTGGTTTTTAAAGAAGAAAAAAAATGAAAGATTGATTTTGAACTATTTTTAAACTATTTTAATAATTAGTTTGAAAAGATTTCTCAAATGAGAAAATTTAGAATGGTTTGTATTTGAAACTAAAATAATGTGTGAGTTTTTAAAATGGGGTTTTAGGTGACCATGCCAAGTTTTATGGAAATGGTTTGTTTTCAAACTTGTTTTTTAAAAATGTATGATCATAGAAAACCTCTTCGATTATTGAAATATGTATTAAAAAAATAGGGGTTTATGATATATTTTAAAATTAAAATTTAAAAACATTATTTTAACAAGAGGTATTAGCTGAGTAAAAATGTTTTCCATGTGATTTTTTTCAATAAATGAAAATATTAAAAATTGGTTTTTAACATACTTTTATGTGTTACAACTTATTTGGTAAAATATTATAGAAATTTTTTATTTTTTTAATGTATTTCAAACTATATTTTTTTATGATGTAGTACGAAAGTGATCTATTAGAGTTTTTAGGTTGTGGTGACCTACTATAATTTTATATAATGCCTATATTTTATATATTCATGTTTGTTCTAGAATGTTTCACTTCATTTGGATCTTCTAATAGGGACATATAGTTAGATGATGACCCTATCTAAACATAGTTTGTGTATTTATTCTATTAAATATTAATATTAAAAAAATCAAATAAGATGTATATGAATAAAAATAATTTGATTCCATCGTATGACAAAATATTAAGAAGGTATAGTTAAATAGCTCCTCAAGTTTGAAAAAGATCATCCATGGGACACTTCTCAAATCATTTTTCTATTTTTATGTTGTTTTTATTCAAGACATTGGAAGAACACTCAATCTATCATGGAATAAATCAATGTTATAAATGTAGGAATAAATAAGGGGAAAACAGAATGTAGCTATTGGTGAGGATAACACTGTATTTAATGGACCATCTGATATGATTACAAGTGTGGATAATGAAGAAGACCACATGGAGGATGTGATTACATATTTGAATGATGATGAAGATAATATTGAGAAATGAAATTGATAGTTGATGATAAAATTCATGATTTACCAAAAAAATTTGAGAAGATAAATTATTCTGCAAAGATGTTATTGTATTTTTGTTACACTAATTATACTGCACTGTTAGACATAATGAAGCTGTATAATTTGAAATCAGAAAATAGATGGAGTGAAATTAGTTTTACGAATATACTTTCACTCTTTAATGACATTTTCCCAGAAGATATTGATCTCTCGATATGGACATATGATGCCAAATTAATGCTATGATCAATGGGTATGATCTCTGAAATAATATAAGAATTCCCGAATGTTTGTATACTATTTCATAAGGACTGAAAATAACTTACATAATTTCAAAAGTGTAGTAATTATTGATATAAGAATGATTAATCTGGTCCTATGAAATATTTATTGTTCTTTCCTATCATTATATGTTTTAGGAGCCTATATGGAAGTTGGTATACTATATGTAAATTAATGTGGAATGTAGATACAAGAAATAAATATGGGATACTATGTCTCACAAAAGACTCTCCTCAATTGAAGAGAATTGATCATGAGTATCATGAATTTAGGAAATTAGCTGATAAACCTTATTCTTGCATTATCAATAGATAGAGTGAATCCTTTGGGTTTTCAAAGTGTCACTCACAGTACATGTTTGATTAAGTTGGTAAATTATAACATTCCACCATGTTTATGAATAAAATGAAATTACATCATGTAATCAATGATTATATGAAGAGAAAAACAACTGGGTAATGGTATTGATGTTTATTTGGAACCATTTATTTAGGATTTGAAATTACATTGGGATTAAGATGTTACATTTTATGTTGCTTATAAAAATGAATATTTCACTTTAAGAGACATGTTGTATGGGACTATAAATGACTGATTTAAATTTAAAGGGTCTGAAATCCCATAGTTGTCAAGTTTTGATGAATGATATAATTCATATATATTTACATTGAATTCTTCCCCAGAATCACCATCATAAATTAACCAATCTCTATTTTTTCTTCAAATCTATATGCAGAAAACCTATAGACCCAAAAAATGGATGACTAAGTAAAGAGAAATTATTGTCAAATTATATGAATTTTAAATTTTCTTCCTCACAAAATTCTTTGATGTGATGGTTTGTTTTATGGTTCACTAGGTTAGATAGATTTGACTATGTGGTCATGTACACTATAGATAGATGTACCCCATTGAATGAAATATGAATATTCAGAAAGGGTGTGTCAAAAATTGAAGTTGTTTAGAGGGTTGTGATGAAGAGCAATTTATCATTGAGGAATCTATTGAATTCTGTACCAAATACCTGTCGGGTGTGGAACACATTGGTCTACCCAAATCTTATCACACTGGGAAGCTTGTGGGTGAATAAATTTATGTATGATGTGTTGTCACAATCAATATTACAGATCAG